>OY728162.1:1016093946-1018493946 GCA_963277665.1 Viscum album
ATTCACTCTGCGGTTGTTGTCGTCTGATTTCGTGGCATTCCAAGGTCGTTCGGGTGGTTTTGACCACCCATCGTGCCCTTTTAGAGCGTGCCAAACTGCTGAAAACGACACATTCATTCGTAACACACGCACCGCACGTCCGATGGAAGTTCCTTCTACTCCTGCATCTCACGAATAATATTCCTATCATTCTCATGAGGTTTCAGGTCATTCGGAGCAAGTTTTCTCTGAATTCGATAGTGACACGCCGTTTTGGTGTTTTTTGACTCCGGAAACGCGTTACCGGTCAGTGCGGTCAAACGGAACCTACGATTGACGTGCCGTCTATTCGACCATTTCACAATTCACTCCACAGTTGTTGTCGTCTGATTTCGTGGCATTCTGAGGTCATTCGGGTGGTTTTGACCACCCAGCGCGCCCTTTTAGAGCGCACCGAACTGCTGAAAACGACACATTCGGTTGTACCGTGTGTACCGCACGTCCAATGGACGTTCTGTCTCCTCCGGGGTGGGTGGGGCTGTCCGGGGGGGGGGGGGGGGGTGCGGGTGGGCTGTACGGTGGTGCGGGGTGGGCTGTACGGGGGTGCGTGGGGGGCTGTCTGGGGTGGGGGGTGCTGTCCGGGGGTGGGGGGTGTTGTCCGGGGTGGGTGGCGCTATCTGGGGGGGGGGGGGGTGTGCGGGGGCTGTCCGGGGGTGGGGGGGGGGGCTGTCCAGGGTTGGGGGGGTGTCCGGGGTGCGGGGTGGGTTGTACGGGGGTGTGGGGGGGCTGTCCGGGGTGGGGGGGGGGGGGTGCTGTCCGGGGGTGGGGGGGCTGTCCGGGGGTGGGGGGGGCTGTCCGGGGTGGGTTGGGCTATCCGGGGGGGGGGGGGGGGTACGGGGGGGCTGTACGGAGGTGCGGGGGGGGGGGGGGGGGGGTTGTCCGTGGTGGGGGGGGGGGCTGTACGGGGGTGGGGGTGCTGTCCGGGGGGGGGGCTGTCCGGGGGGTGCGGGGTGGGGTGGGGGGGGGGGCTGTACGGGGGTGCGGGGGGGCTGTACGATGTAGGGGGGGCTGTCCGGGGTGGGGGGGGGGGTGTAGGGTATGATCTAAATAGGATCAATCGGATTCCACCCTAGTTTTCGATAACAATACCTTGTTAAATAGTCCCAGTATACTCAATTTAAAATAAAACATAGAAGGATATATCATTTTAAAGGAAAAGGCCCAATACTAAACCCTACACCTTGGAAACAAAGGCTCCAATGTACTTCATTTATAAAATAATTTCAAAGGTATTATCAAATTTCATAATACAAACATTGCGTGAGACCAACATGATACCCCCAAATCACAAAAAAACTCACTAGAAACCCAACTTATACATCAATAACAACTCCACCAGTAAAAAAAAACACACCTCATGAATATGATGCGTCACACATGGTCATCACTGCTACCTCCATCCGGTGGGCTAGGGGCCTACAACAAATAAACATTATGAATATTTTCATAAAAATAATTTAAATTAATTAAATAAATATAGTATAAACCTGTGTCGTATGATCCCCAACACCATCACCTGGATGCACATATTCTTGTAGTGCTCTAACCTCAACGGTCAATTGCGCATTTGCCTCCTCAAAAGCGCACATCCGTGCCTCTGAATCTGACAACTGCTATGTCATCTGAGCAACAACAGGACCAACAACCGCAGCGTGTGACACTACAGAATGAGGAATCCATGTTCCATAGGTCAAACTATATTCATGCCTGTCCTGACCAATAATGCGATGAAAGATCTCATCCCTTCGCATGGGAAGCTGTCGCTGGTCCTCTGGCAGATGTTCTAACTTAGCTTCAAATTGATCCTGTGAAATATTTAAATATATATACATATATATGTTAATATATAGATTTATGTAAGTATTGGTAAGTACAAGCACTTACTATCAATGTTGCAGCCTCTGGATCATTACGATCATGAGTCCTCATCCACACCGACATTTTATCAGTCGATGCACCTTGCTCTCGCAACTGTATATGAATAGAATATAAACACAAAACCATATTAATTAATAAGTTAAAAAATGAATAATAAATACCTCATGTCAGATCTGAGACACGTAATGAGTCCTGAGCCTGTGAGGTGGTCCCTGCAACGCTCGATTCTCAGAATGGCGTGCTGACACCTCCTACATTCAATTCATTCAAATTTCAAACAAATCACACATTCTTGAAAATATATATACACCAAAATAAATATACAAACCACAACACCCTCAGTAGACCAATATGCAACCAAGTCACGCCATTGAGCCGGGAGGACACCTCTCGGGACTTTTTCCAGAATGTCTAGGGCACCCACATTTGGTACCCAGGGGTCCCTCTTCACTTTGCCTTTATAGTCTTTCTACATCTTATGACATTTTCTCATACACACGGGCCGAAGCTCTTTGGGGCATACTTTTAAATTTTGCTATAATGAAAAAAAACACATATTAGTATTGTTTATACATAGAGAATAAAGTAAAATGGTCTTCTTACCAGAACCTCCCTCCAAAGACGATCTAATGTGTCCTGAGGGATAGAAGCCCAGTCACGCGTGGTCAATGGAAATCGATGTGGGTCACGTATGATATGACCCAGTTGACGAATAAATGCAGGGGCATTCGGTCCCATAGGATGAAATACCTCATCAAATGAAACATCAATCATTGTGTCAGAATTCCATGATAAAATGCCACGACTGGGGCCTCTCTTGTGAGAGGAAGAAGCAATCAAGTCTGATCCTGTTGAAAATTTATATGTAATTTGACAGATGTTATATATATATATGTTTATAAATTACATAAAAAATAGAGACAATGAAATTCAAAAATACCTTGACCCTGAGTCATAGATGCCTCGGATGGATGATGTGGATCTGCTGCCTCCTCCCTTGACATGCCTGCAGTCATAGAAAACATTAGTAAGGGGACTATCCAAAGTGTCTAAAATATAAATTGGATTGTTCTTAAAAAAATAAACCTTGTACAATTGTTAATCAAAAAAAAAAATGGATTGAATAATTAGTCGTGAATGAATTTTAAAAAATCAGAAAGTTAACAAAACAAATATACAAATTATGTACAAAACTAGTCAATGCATAGCCAAATTTCAGATAGAATTAATAAAAATTCAAGCAGCACATGAACCAGATGAATAATACCTCAAAGGGAAGATACACTGACAATAACATCAATAAACCAAGAGTAAAATCACCCTAAATATTTATAACTGAATAAACTTCCAAAAGTGAGGATTAAAACTTACAAGGATTTATAAAATGGTTAGATAATTTATGATATCCTAGGACATTCAATACTGAATAGCAGGAAAACAATTATACCTTTCATTAAGAATGAAAATCGACCGTTTCTCCTTCAACAGCCGCTCTGACCCAATAAATATCTTCTTCACATTGAACTATGGCATGTTGATCAAACTATTGGTAAACAAACGGAACAGTCTCAGGTTCATCTTCTTCAAATTAAAAAACTCCTTGCCGAGAAATTTTGACAACAACTTGACAACTTGGATCCGAAGTCAAAGTAACGAAGAATACTTGTTCCGCTTGTGATTTCAAAATGAAAGGTTCATTGTCAAATCATTCATTATTTCTATATAACATATAGTTAAAATTCACCAATGAAAACTGATATTGATTGACTTTACATCCACGCACTGGATCAACCCAATTACACTTTAACAACTTGTACTTCAAACCGTGTGTGTATACAACTTCAATGATGTCTATCAATTGACCATAGTAATAACCAGAATCGACAAATGGACAACTGATGCCACTGTTTTTTGTTGCTCGTTTGTCGTCAACATCTTTAATGTGAAATCAAAAACCATTAGCATCAATAGCTTTATAACGACGAGCCGTTATAGATGGACCCTCATCCAGTTGGATAAATACTTCAGTTAGTGTGGGGTCCCCTAACTCCCCCAGCTTACGAACCTACATAATTTATAAAATTCAATACTGATATATGCAGAAAGAAATTAGTATAACACTTCACTCATAATGAAAATCAATTTATACATACATAATCCTTGAACCAATCATGAAATGATGCATAATGAGATTGTTGAATTTGCAACTTAGTCGCACGATACATCTCTTCTTTTATCTCATTAATGTGTTTCCTTCAAATGATAACACGATGTTTAAATGATCAAGTTATGCAAACAAAACATGTAAAAGTTATACAAGCACATTGATAAGATACTTACTGCATTAATGGTGAAACTGATGGAGTATTGAACAAGATATATCGATGTGCTTGTATCCACTCAATGTTGTCCATATCAAATGTGGTTCTTTCTCCAACTGGACCATCATGAATCCAAGAGGGATTATCTAATTTTGTTTCAACATCCATAAGATATTATACACAAAAAGTATTACACTCATCCATCAAATAACCATTGGCTATTGATGCCTCCGGATGAGCTCTGTTGAGTACAAATCATTTCAATGTACTCAAATACCATTTAATAGGATAAATCCACCTGAATTGCACTGGACCAGCATCCATTACTTCATCAGTTAGGTGCACTGTCAAGTGGACCATAACATCGAAAAATGAGGGGGGGGGGGGAGTTTCTCAAAGTGAAAAAGCGTAAGTAAAATTCGGTCCTGCAAATTTTTAAATCACTCATTCCTTGATTTCTTAAACAAAGCTGTCTAAAAAAATTACTCATCTCATTCAACGTCTGAACAACATTGGGGGATAAACAATCACAAATTGCGATTGGAATCAAATGCTAAAGTAGTATGTGATTGTCATGACTTTTCAACCCTTGCAACGTCTTGCTTGTCAGATTCACACACTTTGAAATATTGGAAGAGTAACCATCAGGCACCTTGACCATCTTCAAAATGGAAAGAAATGTCTCTTTCTCCTTTGTAGTCATCGTATACTATGCAGAAGGCATATATGCCTTATTTCCCTCATCTAACTGTAAATGAAACTGTTTCCTTAAACCCATTTCTTCCAAATCATGACGTGCATTAACATGGTCCTTTGATTTTTCATTGACACCTAAAATGGTCCACAATATGTTATCATAAACATTTTTTTCAATGTGCATGACATCCAAATTATGCCTCAACATGTTAGTTTTCCAATACAGAAGACTATAAAAAATAATTTTATTTTTCCAATTGTGACTGTGCTGCCTACCCACAGCACGGATATTATGTACTGGAGGAGCCACCAAATCTTGAATTTCATATACCGTGCAGATATTTTCTTCCTCAATCTGCGATAACATTTCGACTCCTGTCATGATCTTTGGTGCTGGGATGAACTCTCTAGAACCATCAAATTCCACTCTATCCTTTCTGAACCTGTGCTGAGGGGGGAGAAAATGCTTGTGACCCATGTATGCCCATTTTTTGGAATGTTTAATCCATACAAATTTTTTACTTTTATTGCAACAAGGGCAAGAAAATTCTCCTTTCGTACTCCAGCCTGATAAATTTTCATAAGCTGGGAAGTCATTGATTTTCCACAATAAAGCAGCATGCAATTTGAACATTTCATTCATTTCACAATCATAACTCATCACACCATCACCCCAAAACTCATTCAACTCATCAATCAATGGCTGAAGGTAAACATCAATCTTATCCCCCAGACTTTTAGGTCCATCAATAAGAGTGGAAAGTAATATAAATTGTTGCTTCATACAAAGCCACAAAGGAAGATTATATGGAACCAACACCACGGGTCATGTGCTATGAGTTGCACCAACCATAGAATTGAATGGATTGAAACCATCTGCTGCCAATCCCAATTGGACATTACGAACATCTTTAGCAAAGTCGGGATGTCTCTTATCAAAATCCTTCCATGCATGAGAGTCTGCCGGGTGGGTTAACATATCACTTTCATGAACTCTTTCTGCATGCCATCTCATTAAATTAGAAACTTTAGATGACATAAAAAAATCTTTTCAACCTTAGTTTAAGGTGAAAGTAACGCATTTTCTTTACGACAATCGGTTTCCCCTGTATCACAATCTGACTTTGATGAGTATTATTTCCCCTATTCTCTTTCTACCTGGAAGCACCACAAACCGTACAAATATCCAAATGGGCAGTTTCCTTTCTAAACAACATACAGTTGTTTGCACATGCATCTATGGTCTCATATGTAAAGCCTAAGTTCTCTGTGAACTTACGAGCATAGTAATACGACTCGGGAATCATAGCGTCGACAGGAAGAACTTTTTTCAAAAACACCAAAAGCATGTCGAATGATGTGTCTGACCAATTATTCAAAGTCTTCAAATACAACAACTCCACGATAAACGACAGTTTATTATAAGAAGTACATCCAGGATATAATTCTGTTTTCGCATCATCAAGTGCTTCATAAAACCTCCTCAAATCACGATATGCACCAGAGCGAAGATTTATCTCACCGGTCTCAAGATTCTGGATGTCAATGCCATCAGGATAAAACCCACGTACCATTTCAGTAAGCATTTCATGCATTGGATCATTCATCCTTGCATCAACATCCATCTGAGCTACATCCGTATTTTGACAACGAACATATTCTTCTCCATGATGAGTCCAACTCTTATAAATTTTCAGAAATCCATTAAAGAATAGGTTCTCTCTCACAGTATCTCATGTGAATTGATATCTGTTAGCACATTTTCTATATGGGAAACTAATATAGTCACTTTCAAATCCTATGGTGAAGTCAATAAACTGCATAATGCCATTTAAATATTCTCTAGACGTTCAATTTGGAAGATCAATCCAACTCTTATCCATAATAATATCTGTATAACAAACATTTACACAATACTTATTACATTTTCATTTTTCAAATCAACTATATTTAAAATAAATACTAATAATTTGTTTATGAACCATTGATAAAATAATAATGTAAGTGAAAGCCCATGTCATACCTGATTGCGCTACAAACCTGGACGGGAGGGGAGCTAAAGGCAGTGCTGCGAGGGAGAAGAGAGGCAGAGAAGGGGAGCCGGACCCAAAGGCGGTGCGGCGGAGAGCCGGAGGAGAGGAGGTGGTGAGGGGACGGGGGACGGGCAGCAGGGGGGGGGGGGCTGTCCGGGGTGCTGGGGGGATGTCTGGGGTGGGGGGGGGGCGTCCGGGGTGTGGGGGCCATCCAGGGTGGGGTGGGGGGGGGGGGGGGAGGGCTGAGGGGGCAGAGGGCTAAGGGCGGAGGTCATAGGGGTAGGAGACGGAGGGGGCAGAGGCTAGAGGGCGGAGGGATGCCAGAGGGGAGCGGAGGATGGCTGGAGGGCAGCCGGAGCGGGGAGGGCAGAGGGCGGAGGGCATGCGGAGGGTGGAGGCCGAGGAGGGCGGCGACAACAGTGAGTGGTGGAGGGCGGCGGGGCGTGCGGTGAGGCAGGGCGGTGGGGGAGGGCAGCGACGGGGGGGGGGGGGGGTGGCGCGGGCTAGGTCGAGGGTGACGGTGGGGGGGGGGGGGGGGCGAATCCCTAAGTTTTTTTTACAAAGGGCAGTGACAGCCATTGGCGGTTGCTATTGGGTACCTACAGCGATCGCCAGAGGTAGTCGCCCGTGTCAGGGGGCTTCAATGCCCAATATTCTAGTAGTGACCTCACCTCAATCCAGCGCACGATGTGACCAGTATGGCTAAAAGTGTCTGATATCAGTTTGAAATTGACATTAACTTTAGAAAACAACACAAGTGACATATGACAAACTGAACAAACACATTCAGATTGTTTTTATACATTAGTAAAATAATCCATGAATCATTTGTGACGTGTAAGAATCAACCACACCTCAATCCGACGCACAGTGTGACCGGTATGGCTAAAAGTGTCTGATATCAGTTTGAAGTTGACATTAACTTTAGAAAACAACACAAGTGACATACAACAAACTGAGCAAACACGTTCGGATTGTTTTGATACTTTAGGAAAATGATCCATGAGTGATTTGTGACATGTATGAATCAACCGAACCTCAATCTGACGTACAATGTGACCGGTATGGCTAAAAGTGTCTGATATCAGTTTGAAATTGACATTAACTTTAGAAAACAACACACGTGGCATACGGAAAACCAAGAAAATGCGTTCTAATTGTTTTTATACTTTAGGAAAACGATCCATGAGTCATTTGTGATGTGTAAGAATCAACCTCACCTCAATCTGATGCATCGTGTGACCGGTATGGCTAAAATTTTCTGATATCAGTTTGAAATTGACATTAACTTTAGAAAATAACACAAGTGACATATGGAAAACTGAGAAAATGCGTTCAAATTGTTTTAATACTTTAGGAAAATGACCCATGAGTCATTTGTGATGTGTACGAATCAACCACACCTCAATCCGACGCACGGTGTGATTGGTATGGATAAAAGTGTCTGATATCAGTTTGAAATTGACATTAAATTTAGAAGACAACACAAGTGACATACGGAAAACTGAGAAAACAGGTTCGGATTGTTTTGATACTTTAGGAAAAAAATCCATGAGACATTTTTGACGTGTACAAATCAATCACACCTCAATCCGATGCACAGTGTGACCGGTATGGAAAAACATGTCTAATATCTTTTTGAAATTAACATTAACTTTAGAAAACAACACAAGTGACATACGACAAACCGAGAAAACACATTCGGATTGTTTTGATACTTTGGGAAAACAATCCATGAGTCATTTGTGACGTGTAAGAATCAACCACACCTCAATCCGATGCACGGTGTGACTGGTATGGCTAAAAGTGTCTGATATCAGTTTCAAATTGACATTAACTTTAGAAAACAACACAAGTGCCATATAGAAAATCGAGCAAACACGTTTGGATTATTTTGATACTTTATAAAAATGATCCATGAGTCATTTTTGACTTGTACGAATCAACCGCACCTCAATCCGATGCACGGTATGACCGGTCAAGCTTTTCATTAGATAAAGCATCAATATTTATTAAATGAGATAAATCATCCAAAAACTTGTTGATTTTACATTATTCCCTTTCATTATTATCAGAATGAAAACATTTGAGTTTATCATTTCCATATTTTAGTTTCACATTTCTATATTAATGTATTCTTTCATATTAATGTTTTAATTTATTTCATTATTGTATTACTAACATAATATTTGTTTTCTTATATAGGTGAATTTTTTTCCTTGAGTTCAGATGCTTTGTTCGACTACAAATACCGTGGATGACAATTTTTGAGAGGGGATCACAGATATCAAAGGATGAAACATTAATGTTTATAACTGTTGTTGGATAATTGTAATTGTAACCGTGTAAAACATTGTTTGAAATGTATATAGCAGTGTGTTTTTTTGTATTCATGATGTTAAGTAAATGTATATAGCATTGTTTGTCAAAATATTGTGTGCGCTGTGTCGTCTTTCGGTTCTTGGTTCGTGTGCAGGTGCTATTTTGTGTAGATGTGCAGATTTGTAGGTGCTGATATTTTGTACAGGTGTGTAGATGTGCAAGTGCTGCTATTTTGTGCAAGTGTACAGATGTGCAGGTGCTGGTTATGCGGGTTCAGGGACAGGTGCCTTTATCAGCACTTTTTTGAGCGCTGATAAAGGATTCCTTTAACAACGCTAAAAGAGCACCGATAAAGGGTCCCATTATCAGCGCTCAAGATAGCGCTCATTAAGTCCAACCTTTATCAGTGCTAAAAAAAGCGCTGATAAAGGACCCCCTTTATCAGTGCCTTTTTTAGCGCTGATAAAGGTGGAATTTATCAGCGCTTTTCGGAGTGCTGATAAAGGGCCCCCCCTTTATCTACGCCGACATTAACAGCGCTTTTCAAGCACTGTTAATGTCAGTTTTTAGCACTGACAAAAGGCCAAGTTGTAGTAGTGATTTCTTCAGTCTTGAATAAATATCTCTTGTATTTTCATTCTTGAGAGGGAGAGATATGGAGGAGTCGAAAGAGAATTAATTGTGCGCAACAATTCTCTTTTTTTGATTACCTACACAATAGCAATAACGGTATATTTATAGAGGTATCTTTTAGGTTAGAAATTTTTTTAATTGAATTCCATACCTTAAACAACATTAAAACCTTTAATAAACCCCCATTCCATAAAATAATAATATAATTATTATTTTTTGGTGTTCTCCATCTTGCGTAAATGATTAAAAATATTTACCAACTTGTAAATAATTATTCATCACCTGGCATGGTCTTGGTCCATTTGAACTCCTCAGTATTTATTGAATACCTGAATAAACATGTTGTTCATAAATAAATATTTAATTCACATATTTGTGAATAAATATTTTTTAAATACTCAATAAAATGAACAAATATATTTTTATTCTCATGCCGATGAATAAATATTTATTTAATTTATGCAATCAATTTAACATGAATAGACTTATTCCTCGGTCTTGAGTATAATATTTATTCCATTATTTAAATTCAAATATAATTTAATCAAGATCAACAAAAACACTTAATGTGTGTCCCTCTTGTATTATTTCTCATTTTCATTAGGTTTTCTTGCCTTAATTCCAAGATTACTGTCTAACAGTGGGTTAAGACATCCAAGATAAAGGACTTAATGTCTCACTGTTGACAACCACATAATAATGCTCACTGTGTAATATAACCCTTTTGACACAATATATCATCATGTAGGTTGCACAATTGTGTCATCAAACTATATACTCGATACACCATTCTTTGACTATTTGAAATAAACACATCGATACACCATGGCCACAAAATTTAGGCGATAGTTATATTCCAATCAAAGGGCCTAGATATCAACTCCCATAAATATGGAAGTAAAAAATCCTTCCTCAATTTATCCATTAATGACATGTCAATCATGATGCACCCAATGTTCCCTACTTCCCACCAACATATAGTGTGCTAATTTTTGTCAGTAAATCTAAGTGCGTGAGTCATGGAATGCACCAATGATAATCTTAAAGTATAAGGACCATCACACACACTCACAGATAGGAATACCTGATGACACTAAAACATGCAGAATTCCTACTGGTGGGTCTGTTCTCATAATCTCTCATCTTGGAGATTACCAAGTGCGAACTTCATGGGAAGAAGCCTCATCCTCTTATGAGTACTCACACCTAATGTTCTATATACTATGTGTCCCATCATATTATTTTATACAACTATATAACTATATTAAGAATATTTTCATAAGATTTCAAGTCTCTCATAATATTGGGGAACTACTATGACCTTATCAATGTGAAAAACACTCTAGGAAATTATTACATTAAATTCATGAAGAATAATGGACAATATGAAATAATACATTTAATTAATACTCAATACATAAAATATACATGTAATTAAAGTAAAATCAGTTGGTCCTAGGACACCAACTCCAACAAACTCCCACTTGTACTTGAGCCAAATTCCTATGAATTTTAGTCTCCTGGACCTCACATACAAAAACAAATAACATAATTTTTTATTATATGAAAGGAAAAAAGTACAAAATCATCAAGGGGGTCTGTAAAAGTGGAGGCTAATTGAATCACCAATAAAAACATCAACACCCCCTGGGAGAAGAGAACCAATGCTGATGTGACCTTGGATCCTTTGCGAGAGCCACTACTGCAGTATTATCACAATATAGTGTGATTGGATCTTTACTTCTAGGTACCATTTCAAGCTCTTGATTTTTTTTCATATCCATAATGCTTCCTTAGCTACCTCAGAAGTTGAAATATACTCAGACTCCACTGTAGAATCTATGACCACAATCTGCTTTGATTCTTCCAACTTACAACACCTCTATTTAAGAGTGAAGATGTATCCTGTTTGGGACTTCATTTAATCTTGATCTATTTAGAAACTAGTATTTTTATATCCTAGGATGAATAGTCCCACATATCCTTTATATAAAAATAACATATCCTTAGTATTCCCTAGATACTTAAGGATAATCTTAACTTCTATCCAATGACGGTCACCTGGATCATCTTGATATCTTAATACCACACTCAATGCATAGGAAACATCTAGACTTGTACATGTCATATCATACATAACTGACCCAATCACTGATACGTATGGAATACTTTCTATTTTGTTTATTTTTTTTAGGTGTGTGAGGACACATTTTCTTGGAAAGATGAATTCTATGTGACATTAGCAAAAATACCCTCTTGGATTTTTCTTTACCGAATCTCTTTTGTATCTTTTCATTTATGTGCCTTGAATTAGGCTAGGAAGTCTTTTAGATCTATCATGATGGATCTTGATCCCAAGAATATATACTGCCTCACCCAATTACTTCATGGAGAATCATTTATTCAACTATGCCTTAACAGACTGTAAGACTAGTATTTTATTTCCAATAAGTAATATGTCACAGATATATACTATTATGAAAATGGCTGCACTCCCACTAAACCATTTATAGACACACAAATCAAATTCGTTATTTATGAAATAAAATTCTATTATGGCCTCATAAAAATGAAAGTTCCATGACCTGGATTCTTGGTTTAATCCATAAATGGATCTTAGAAACTTTGATACCTTGTTGGAATCCTTTGGAGTTACAAAACAGTCAGGTTGTGTCATATATAAATCTTCCTAAAGGTTCTTATTAAGGAATACTATTTTGATATCCATTTTCCAAATCTCATAATCATAAAAATCTGCAATGATATGTATAATTATAATGGATTTTAGCACTAAAACAGTTGAAAATGTGTTGTCGTAGTCAATGCCTTGACAATATTTAAATCCTTTTGCAACCAATCATGCCTTATAGGTACTGAAATGTCCTTCCATGTCTAGTTTCTTCTTGAATACCCATTTTCAACCAATGGGATTTACATCTATTGAAGGGTCTACTAAAATATGGACTTGGTTTTGATACATGGAATGAATTTTAGAATTCATGGATTCTCACCACTTGGTAACATCTGTTCCACTTACTACTTCCTTGTAGGTTAGAGTATCATTATTATAAACTAATAATGAGTCACAATCATCAGTGACTAGAAAACCATAATGTTATAGTTATCTAAGCTCTCTTGTACTCCTATGCTGTAATTGTGTCTCTAGAACATTTTCTTCTTCCATGGGGCTTTGTGGAATCTATTCCTGTACCAACTCTTATGTGCCTTGATCCTTGAATTCATCGAATTCTATCTTTATCCCACTATCACTTTTAGACATGTTCTCCCTCTCAAATAATATAGAATGTATTGACACTATAAACTTTTTTTCCTGAGGGGTATTATAAGTAATATCCCTAGGTTTCCTTAGGGTATCCTATAAAGGTACAATTTTTGCATGAGGGTGTAAGTTTGTTACATGAAGAGGCCTAAACAAACACTTCGCTTCCCCACACATGTAAATTAGATAACATTGTTTTTATTCCACTCCAAAATTCGTATGGAATACAATTTATCAATTTAGTAGGTACTTGGTTTAGTATATGTTCTGCTATTTGTAATGCGTATCCCTAAAAGGACAAAGGAAGACTCATATGATTCATCATTGACCTCACATGTCTAACAAGGTAGAATTCCTCCTTTAACTTATACCATTATATTTAGGTGTATAAGGAGGATTGAGTTGATATAAAACCCCAAAATCCTATAAATAATCAACGAAATCTTGATTGAGATATTATTCACTACGATTTGAGTGGAATTTCTTAATATTATCACCAAGTTGGTTCACTAATTCATTATTGTATTCCTTAAATTTTTCAAAGGAATATGACTTATATCTCATTAAGTATACATATCAATATCTACTAAAATTATCAGTAAAAGTTATGAAGTATGAGTACCCACCCCTTGCTTTAATAGGAAATGGTACACACACATCTGTATGAACTAATTCTAGAATCTCTTTGGCCCTTTCACCTTTCCCACTAAATGGGGTTTTGGTCATTTTTCCTTGTAAATATTCATGACATACACTAAGTGATTTTATTTCAAAAGAATCTAAATATCCATCTTGATGAATCACTTTTCATTTACATGACCTAGTTGGTGATTCCATAGTTGGGTGTGGTATGAGTCATGTGAGGTTGTTTTATTATTGATTTCTATTACTTATTTTTCATAGTCCAACACTTAAAGACCGTTATCTAAATGTTATTTACCATAACAAATGCTATCATTATAAATTAAAAAACTTTTATTTCCAATTTTTAAAACAAAACAGTTTTTATCTAGTCTGGATACAGATATAATGTTTTTGGTAATGGATGAAACATAATAAAAACCTTTCAAACCCAAGATCATTCCAGTCAAGAATGCAAGGTGGTAGTACCCAATAGCTACAAAAAAAAATTTAGATATGTTGGATGCTCATATATATACCTCCCCTCAAACAATTCTTTTAAATCTACTTCTTTCCTATATTTGAATACATATGTGAGCACCACAAGCTGTATCTAATAACCGATTCAGAGAAATAGATAAATTTCACTTGATAAAAAACACACTCAAAGCTTCCCCTTGCTTCTTAGTCTCAGTGTAGTTTTTTTCTAGTGACCCTTCTTTCCACATGAAAAACAAATATCATCCCATTCCCTTGCTTTCCCCTTGATCTTTCTCTTCTTGGAAGGGAGTTATGAAGAAGCCTTGGCTTTAGGGATTTTATCTTGGCATTTTAACTTGTTTAGCATAAGGGAAAATGGATTTTCATACTTCATCTCCTTAACTAATTAGAGAAGAAGAGTGATAAGATCCGATAGATACTTCTCAATGTTGTTCATATTAAAAATCACAAAAAAACTATAGACGATCTAAGGTAGTGATACAATAATGAGATCAATTCCTAGTTCTTTAGGGAGTTTAAACCCTATAACCCTTAGTCACTCAATGTATCCAATGAGTTTGACTACATGAGGCCTAGATGGGGAACCCTACACAAGCTTACTCTAAAATATCACTTTGGAAATCTCAAACCGCTCCCATCTATCTCTGTCTAGATATAATCCATGGAGATGGTTGAGCATGATATACACATCCTTTTTTCATAAGAATTCATGAGCTCACTAGACATAGATAAAAAGATCAAACATTGAATTTTTACCATGTTGTTAATATGTTTCTAATTATCAAGGAACTCTTCATCACTCGCCTCCTTGGAAGGCGGATCAGGAAGTGAGGATTCTAGCACATATGATCTCTGTTCATGGTACAAAACAACCCGAATGCATCTACATCATTCCTAGAAGTTAATTCCAATTAGGAGATGATATTTCTCTAATATGGATAGTAGGGATAGTGTGGATGAAGTAATTTCCAATTGTTCTACAATTTAAAAGATCATATTATTAGTACCTTTATTGATTACAAATTATGTGAGATATAATAAGTTAATTGTTTTTATTAAATATCCCACTATTTTATCAATTCCCAATAGCCATCACCATTTAACCTGAAATTTCTAGTTTCTAGGACATTCTAGTAAAAAGGATCCATATCCCCCTTCACATATCACCAACAAGGGTTGGTCAAGCTACTTAAAGATATTTAGGCAGGCAGGTCTTTACCAACTATAGGCTTGTAGCTCCTTGACCCATTTATTTGACTCCCTAATCCTGATATCCTAACTTGGATTTCCTCAAAACTATCTCCAAATTACATCAAGTATAGAAATGTATACTCCTATTGATGTAAAATGGTTAAGTAAACCCAAAAACGGTCATAATAACTCCCATTATACAAGAAAGTTTCCCAATAAGGGTTGGTCAAAAACATAGTTTTGTTGGTTTCATTCCTAATCAAGTAATGGAAGGTCAAAGATGAGTTACTTTTTATTTGAGGGATTTTAATTTATTATGCATAAATTTTATCTTTCTTTATCTTTTACATGTCTTATTAATATTATGTGGATTTTACTTAATTAATTATACATGTTGGATATTTTTTTCATAATCCATTTATTTAATTTCCATATTTGCACATTTATTCGTTTATTAATGTGATTGTGGTATTTCATACATAAAATAAATAATTCATAGATAGAAATAAAAAAATAAAGTAAATGAACCGATCAAGATCTTATCTAACGATTGATTTAATGATCGGATAGTAAATAAACATATGACTAAGGGGAATAACTCTATTTTCTAGTCTTTCCATGAGTTATAACATTCCACTTGTACACTTGTGTATCACTGAGTTGGAATCATCATGGTTCCATATTGAACCACCTTGAAACACCTTGGGATAATCCATTAATTAGAAGTATTTATTACTCACACATAGGTGAGGGGAACCAAAGGATTTGTTAAAGGGGATTACAAAAATATCCTTGGACACACAAGTCCTACATAAAAATGGAGGAAGGGATGAATCACATACCATTATTTAATTTAATATTAAATAATTTTAAACCCATGTAATAAATTGAATTTAATAAATGCTCACACATACATAGGTCTTGGTCAAGCTCTTGATTGGTCATACATGTGATGAATATGAAAAAAGTAACTGGCTATGACATTATTACATTAAAGTCATGTAAAATAATGAACGATATTTAACGACACTTCAAGGTTCTCATCATAGCGGGGAACTGCTATGAAATTATCAATGCGAAAAATACTCTAGGAAATTATTATATTAAAGTCATGTAAAATAATGAACAATATGTAATAAGAGTTTTAATTAATATTTAATACATCGAATATACATGTACGCGGTTTAATAATTATTCATGTTGGTTTGATCTCAAATATTCAATCATCAGTTATTCAAGTGAATATATATGAGTTGAATATTTAATAAATATTTACTCTCTAGGAAATTATTTTTATAATTATGTGGATATAAAATACTTGTTTATTCTGATTTATTCACAAGTTAAAAAAATATTTATTTATTTAGTTATGTGAATATTTAAAAAATAATTATTCACTAGTTTCAGTGAGAATAATATTTATTAGTGAATAATTAAATGGTATTTATTTATTCAATTAAATAGTCATTATTCAGGGACCAATAAATATTGAGGAGGATTAGCAGATTGAGTTTAATGGTTCTATGTGAAATTTCATATTAAATATTATTTAAATAAATTATAATTTATTTATTAAAAAAAATATATTTTTATCCATGCTTTTAGCACATGTAAAGTAAATAATAATAATAATATTATTTATACATGGGGTTCACATGGAATTTAAAAAATAATAACATCCCATGAAAAATTATTTATTTTCTAAACGAAGAATTATATAAACCTTATTATAACATTTTGTGAAATCTTGAGCTTCATTCCATCATTGTACACAATGAAATCTAGAGATAATCCTCTCAAACCCCATAGAGTGATCCTCTATAAGGATCTGATGAATGCATAACAATTCTCCTCATCCATAAAAATGAATCTTTCTTCTTTGAAGGATTTAATTGTGATCAATGACAATAATTTCAAGCATTAAATTCATCCATGCTAGCACCAAAATAATTATACGATGACAATCAAAGGTTCAAAAAGCATGTATGGATCATCGCTAGAGAGAATATACTCTTGATTCCTTTGAAATAATGACATTGCAACAAGAGTATTCTATTGATTCATCGATGAAGAAATAATTCAATGAAATGTATTATTTAATTAAATAAATAAATTATAAATTACAGGTGAAAGGATCATACCTTTTGGTATTTCTAAAACACATTTATATTTGGTTTTGAGGAGAAATCCAAATAAGTTGATGGAAAAATTTTATTGGTCTCCATTGACATGCTTCCACTACCCCTGTGTAAGAACCTAGTTCTTCTCTGAGGTAAAAATCCTTTTATTTCCATCAATCATCGATTTAAATGTTTAAATATGGAATATTGTGAATTCCCTTTGAGTTTATGGAGGTATCAGGGGTGTTAGGGGATGGTTCAGAGCCAAGAACCCAAGTTTTGGGTTGAAATAATCCTGGCGCACAATTAGTTCAAACTGTGCAGGGTAGGCCGTACGGTCTGATAAACCATGAGGCATGGTCAGAGAGAAGGGGAAGGCTGTATAGTTAATCAAAACTTTTCTATTTGGTCTACATGTCTTTGCGAAAACCTCTGTAGTTTTGATAGTGAGTTTTGGAACGGTTTGCACATGGATAGTCAAACCGTGCGGGCGCACTTTCCCTACAGCTAACCATGCACCTAAACAGTGCGACCCGGATATTTTTTAAAAAATGACCAAAATTCCCTTAAAATTATATTAAATAAAACCTAAATTCTATTTCCTCCTACAAATATCAAGAATACAATTTTGATTCTCTCTTTGAGATCTATTCTATGAATCGATGCAACTTCTCCATCCGATCTTTGATTCAAGCACCACTCATCTCATTAGATGAAAATCGGTAAGTTATCAATTCATTTTTAGTCATTATTCATTATTCTGGATATTGGATGTGCTATTTAGGTTCAAGCTATTATGTCCTACTAATAATCTTCATCCGTTCTTCAATTTTCTCCTAATCTGATTCGAATCGGGAGTTGAGACTGGAAAACCTATCCTCTACAAACCTACGGTAGGTGGGCTCATTACTTTCATTTAAAGTTGAGTGGTTATATATTTGTCATTGTTCTGCATGCCTAATATTTGGAGAATCACCTTTGAAATGAGTTTTAATCCTTGAATGGATTTTTTTAGCAAGGCCTATGTATTTAAAGTGGATGCTGATGTATGGTTATAGGTTGAACACCTTGAGAACAGAGCCACCCTTTTAGGTGTGTTGTTTTATTAAATGGGCCATTTTATGGTTTATGAATTGGATGCCTTAAGGTGTTCACCTTTTTCACCTTGCCTTAGGATGAAAATTGTGAATTGAATTTTAAATCAAATAGATGATTTGAATTATGAATTGATATGTAGATTGAATTGTGATATCAATTGTAATTGAATTATTGAATGGGAAGGGATGAATGAATGACCCTTGAAACTTTCCATGTAATGTATTTTTATGCTTGAGAATCTTATTCAAATGAAATTCCCTTGTGATTTAAATTAAGGAAAGACTTCTAAGCTTGGCCAATACTTGAGTCACCTTTTGAGGTGAGTTTGAATTGAATTGGTTAGGGTGATTACCCTAGGTATAATTGAATTGATTAAATGTTTTTGAATTAGTTAAATGTTTATATGACTTGGGTGACACATGGATTCAAATGAGAATGCCATGTATGGATTCAATTTGCCTAAACCTTGCTTATTCCTGATTGATACTTGGAATCCCTAATGGGCTGCCAAGGATAGACTCTAGGGATTGACTATTATATGTTGAGTGATACATGGATTCATATGAGAATGAAATGGATAGACTCAAAGAGAATTTGATTATATCACCATGGGTGATACTTGGGCTCCCTTACTAGACCGCCAAGGATGAACTTGAATGGCTGGGTCATTATACCACATCTAGAGCGATACCTATGTTTCTGATAGGTTTTCCATGGACAAGATTGTAGGGTGATGGTTTATATTTCACCTAGAGCAATACTTGGATTCCAACTTAGGAATTCCATGGATAGGATTAGGTTCTAATTGAATAAAGAATGAAGTGGTTTATATGAAATGTTTGCAAATCCAAAGAACAAGCTTGGATTCAGTCTTTGATTATACCTTTTGGATGGCCTGCTTAGGCATCCTTGTTTACGTATCTACATGGAGACTCTGGGAATTATGCCAGGTCTCGAGACTTATTAATTAAATGATATTGAATGGGTAAATAAAGTTGATTATAATGACACGGGCCTGACTGTTAAACGATAGGCTTATTTCTTAAATAAAAATGATTAAATGAATTGGTTATAAAATGAAAACCTTGACTTATAGGATGTTTACTTTTTATTAATTCCTTTACTTTTTATATTTTTCCTGCACACTGTTGTTATATATATTCACTGATTAGATGGAAAAGATCTTGGGTGGTTGCCTACTAAGATTACATATCACACTCTATTTGGGCCACCTTTGGGTACCCAAATAGACTATATAGTTGCAAGTATGGATAAGGGAAAACACCCTTCTATAGGTTCTTGATTACTACTTAGGAGCATGGAGTATGGGACCGAGCTGAGGCTCACGATGCTAGCTGGATACTTTTTGGCCTTTTTGTATATTTGATACATGTATTGTATTGTAATGCTATGTACCTACTTTGGATTATTTGTTAGAGATAGATGACATGTATCATCATCCTCATCAATTATGAGATTTTATTTTAGAATTGTTTTCTATTCCCACTGTTAAATTCTTATCTTGTTATTCTGTTACTTGTATGTTATTTATTACACTATGTTACACTCTAGTAATTATGGAATAGTACCCCCATAGACACACCTATCCCCTTGATACTATTCGATATCCTATGACATTTGGGGAGATGCGCTTGAGGCCATGTGGCCAAATAGGCTTAGGGTACTGTTTAGTGGCATCCGGGTCTGGGATGTTACAAAGTGGTATCATAGCCTTATTTTTTGGTTTGCTTTTATTTTTTGGTGATAATAAAAATGGATAGAAAGAAAATAGAATTTTTTAATGAGCTATGCCTTGGCATGTCTGACCCACATATAGGAAAAAGCCAAATTGCCTCATATTAAATTGTTATTTTTTGGCTTTTGAAAATTGCAGTTAATTTGATTCCACTATTGGGTGATGAACTTGATTTATGATATTATTATCGGTATGATTATGGGTTCTATTATGTTTAAAACCAATGATATGTGGTTATTCTATATCATAAATCATGTTATAAGATTTATAGGAATCATATTAGATGCATTATGCCATGCCATTTAGGATGTATTACTTGTTTCAAGTTGTTGTGATAGGTACCATGATAGTTATACATACTATTATGATAGGTATACTACAATGTATTGCTGTGTGGACCAGGTGGAATCTATACTTTGGTTCTTGAGGAGTATGGGACCTCATGGATTAGAATTTGGAGAACCATTTGATTCATCCTATTTAAAGTGAATGTATTATAAATGTGAAAGTGAATGCGAAATCAAATGAAAATGAATATGTGAATTTAATTGGAAATGAAATGAAAAATGAAACTTGTTTATAGATAACTTAACCCAGAACCAACCTTAATAGTGGGTAGTAGGCAGTATCTCTTGCTTCTATATGATCTATACGTCACCCATACCTAACTCATGGAGATGATAGATGGGTGTGTTCTTAGTAGGAAGGATTATACCTGTCCTATTTCAGTTTCTGCACATTTGAGCTGTGAACTTTGATAATGTACTTGATTTGGGGCATGCACTTGGAATTTGTAAAGTTATGTCACTTTGAATTCCTCCATTCATATGACAATAGGGTGGCAACAACCACACTCTAGAGGTGGTGGGCCATGGGCTAATAGTTTATCCTCTAGTAGTGCCATCTAAAACACTAGTTATTGTACTAGGCATAGGTGTAAAAGTACAATTTTGTGAGGGTTTATTTCACTTTATGCAAACCATTCACGGAGCACCATGAATTGCCCCGACTATGGTAGAGTTGATGCGTGGGTCCCAACAGCAACATCCGCCCACGTTTTCGGGGGATGGTAGACCATAAGGAAAAGATTCATGGATAGAGGCCATGATATCTATCTTTGAGCATCTCGAGATGCCTCACGAGAGGAGGGTAAATCTCACCACTTATATGCTGCATGATTCCTCCAAGAGATGGTGGGAGGTGATTACTCAGTTGGATTTTCATCGAGAGATGACCTAAATGGATTTTCATACAACCTTATATGACCACTTCTATCCCAATACGTTGAGGGATGATAGATCCTGATATTTTTTGTAACTGGAGCAGGTCATGTTACCAATGATGGATTATTTGTCCCATTTTACTGAGCTCCAGTGCTTCACACCTATTCTTATGGGTGATGATCTATCTAAATCTTGTTTATTTGAGAATGGTCTCAGGAATAACATCTGATCATAGGTGAATGATTTTCGGCTAACTACCATTTCTATAATAGTGAATTAGCTGCTTATCACAAAGCATAACCTGAGAGAGATAGAGGTGAGAGTGAGGGAAGTTCGACATCTCGATCTGGTACTACATCGATCAGTAGTAGGAATCATTTTATAGAGCTTCCACACGGTGATATTAGTAGTCAGATCACATACTCAAGTATCTAGGTGAGGTTCCACCAGTGTGGTAGCTAGGAGATACGAGACCTCAGTGTATGAGGGACCTATTCGAGTGACGATCATGCAGAAATATGGGCCATCTACACTGCTTCTGTAGAACATTTACTCTGGAAGTCATTGAGAAAGGGTCTGCACCGAATCCATGTTCAAGAGTGGGGTAAAAAACTTCTCATTAGGTAGAGAGCTAGAGTACAACTGGATGATCAGGCTGAGGTGGTGGTCATGGATATGGTAGTCAGACCCCAGATTTAGAGTGATAATAGATTTGATCTGCTTAGGGTATCCATGAAATATCACATGGACTAAGTTCAAGCCAGATGTACGTAGTGCAATAGACACTTAAGGAGCAGGATCTTGAACCTTATACTGTCAGAGGTACAATTCTAGTAACCTTTACTTTTGCTTCTGTAGGTTTTGATATAGGAGCTTCACACAGCTTTATATATTTTCCCTTTTTGGAGATCCTTGGGCTCATTGTTTATAACTTTGATGGTTTTATGATGCTTTATACTCTATTGGGGATTATAACGGAGGATGTACATATGTGAAAAGAGTTCCCACTTGACATTGGAAGGTGTCACTTCACAGGGGACCTCTTTTTCCCTGAGATTATAGGTTTTCATATCATTATCAGGATGTACTAGTTGGTCTCTTTTCATGCCTTTATTGATTTCTATCACCATAGGATGACTGTAAAATCACCATAGGGTAGAGATTTTATTCAAAAAGTTGAATGGGATGTATAGGAAAGCCAAGCTAGACTCAAGAATCATGGACTGGGTGGAATGGAAACCCAGATTGTGATTTTGTATTTGGATGATCAGGGAAATTTTTAGGCATATTTTCCTCTAGTGGTTGATCATTTCAGGGAAATTTTCCCTGAAATATTTTCATGATTAGCTATAGTGGGATAGGTAGAGTTCTATATCGAGATAGTTCTAGGAGCTTCACTGGTATCCATTCCTCCTTATAGGATGGATACTACTGAGATGCAAGAAATTAAGTGGCAACTAGAGGATTTAAAGGTAAATGGTTTCATTTGACCCAGTTCTTCTCTATGGGGTTCCCTAGTCATTTTTGAGAAAAGGGTGAATGGATCCCTTAGGCTATGTGTGTATTACCAGAAATTGAACCAATTTATGGTTAAGAACTAGTATTATTTATCGTGGATATATGATCTCTTCTACCAGCTCTGAGGAACTCAGGTATTCTTAAAGATTTATTTGAGATCCAGTTATCATCAGGTGCATGTTAGAACATCAGAAATACCTCGTTCAACTTTTTTGTAGTAGTTATGGTCTATATGAGTATTTGTTCATTCCATTCAGCCTCTTGAATTCTCTAACAGTCTTCATGGAACCAATGAACCGAGTTTTCCATCCTTATCTTGATTCATTTGTGGTGGTTTTCATGGTTGATATATTGGTGCATTCTCACAGTTGACAAGACCATGAAAAACATCTTAAGATCATATTGAATACACTGAGAGAGAATAAATTATATGATATGATCACAAAGTTCCACTTATGTATGGATTAGATTCACTTCTTAGGTCATATCATCTCAGATATATGAGTAGCAGTTGACTTAGAGAAGGTGAGAGTTGTAGTTTCCTAGGAGAAAACCAAGAATGTATTTGAGGTATGGAGTTTCTTGGGGATAGTTGGACACTGTAGGAATTTCATATAGGACTTATCACACATATTAGTTCCACTTAAAAGCTTGATTAAGAAAGGTGTGAAGTTTTTAGGGTCAGATTCATGTGATATAACCTCTATGGAGTTGAAAGGGAGATTGGATTCAGTGTCGATATTGATTTTTATAGAGTTAGGAAGGAGTTATACTATTTACTATGATGCATTGAATATCAGTCTAGGATAATTTATTATGTTGGAATATAGAGTCATGGCATACGGGTGTTGTTAGTTGAGGTCACACAAGAGGAATTACCCGATGCACGATCTCAAGTTGGCTGCAGTTGTTCATGCATTGCACTGTTGGGGATATTACTTACTTGGAGAGTTTTTTATGGTGTACACAGACCAAAAAAAACTCAAATACATATTTACACAGTTTGGTTTGAATTTGAGGTAGTGAAGATGGGTTGAATACCTACAGTCTTTCGACTTTGATCTTGCCTACACGCTTAGTAAGGGAAATTCAATGGCTGATGCACTAAGCAGGATGACTCAGATACAGGTAGTTCAACAGGACAATAGTGAGTGGAATATCATGAATTTGTTATATGAGATGCACTTGGAGGTGCATGACATTCAGGGATAGACCTTTCTATCATCCTTAGTTTTTACCTCCACCCTTCTGGATTGAGTGAGGATGAGGCAGCTATCAGACTCAGAAGGCCTAGTTCTATGGGAGAGTGTGGATGGTGAGGGCCCTCCTCTTATTTGGACTATAGTTAGAGATGATATTCTCTATATAAATGGTTACATATGAGTTTCATAAAACATGTATGAAGAGTTGATACAATACTTTTGTGCTTCAGTTTGGGAAATGAAACCTAGCATACTAAGATGTATCAGGATTTACATCGCCAATACCATTGACTATGTATGAAAAAAGATGTAACTGGTTTTTTATGAGGTGTTCCACCTATCAATAGGTGAAGGTGGAACACCAATGACCAGTTGGACTTTTATAGTAGTTACCCATCCCTGAGTGGAAGTGGGTTGACATCGTGATGGACTTCATGACCTGTTTACCGAGGTCGCCTTGAGGTAATGATGTTGTATAGTTTGTTGTTGACCAGATCATGAAGGTTGAAAATTTTCTTTTAATCAAGGAAACCTTATGAGTTTATGAGATTGGGATTTTATACATTCATGAGATAGTACAAATTCAAAGGGTCCCACAGACTATCGTTTCAGATAGGGATTCCTGATTTAATTCAGAGTTTTGGTAGGGGTTATAAAGGGAATTGGGTAAATAGGTGCTTCTAAGAACAACATACCACCTAGAGATATATGGCTAGTTAGATCACACAATTTAGGTGCTTGAGGATACGATTCAATCATGTGTCCTAGATTTTGGAGGCTCTTGGGAGAGGCATATATCCCTGGTTTAATTTTCCTACAACAATATATTTCAGGATACTATTCAGATAGTGCCTTATGAGGCTTTGTATATTAGGCTATTCCAACCACCTTCGTGTTAGTTAGAGGTAGGATAGGTAGCTATGTTGGGACCCCATCTTGTTCAGGAGACCACAAAGTAGGTTCAGTTGATTCGGAAGTGGATGGCTACTACACAGTCTTGTCAGAAATCATACATAGATCACCATAGATAACGTCTAGAGTTCAAGGTTGGGGATTGGATTTTATTACACATTTCACCTAGGTTGAGGAGTAGGAGGATTATGAGGTAGGGTAAGCTTTCACTGTGTTATGTCGGGTCATTTGATATTCAGGAGAGAGTCAGCTGGTATCCTATCGGTTGCAGTTACCTCAGAGGTTTTGGGTCATGCACAATTTCTTCCATGTATCTCACCTATATAATTATCATTCAGAACCATATCATGCCTTTCATTCTAAGGAGGTTGAGTTGTATGTGGATGCATCCTTTCAGGAGAATCCAATATGTATTTTGGATTGTAGCACAAAGGTTCTCCAAGTCTGGTCCGTTCCTTTAGTACATGTACTATAACATCACGACTGAGTACATGATGAGACTTGGGAGTGGGAGGTCGATTTATGATTGCAGTGTTCATAGTTATTCATAGATCATGATTCACCACCATTAGAAGGTAAATTTGGAGAATAATTTCTTTAAGTGGGGAAGTTTGTAAGAACCCGATTCTTATTTGTGCTAAGGATTATTTTATTTCCATAAATTATCAGTTTAAATGTCTAAATATGGTCTATTGTGAATTACATTTGAGGTTATAGAGGTATCGGCGGTTTTTGGGGTTGGTTCGGAGCCCAGAACCCAAGTTTTGGGTTAAAATAATCCCAGAGCATGGTTATTTTAAACCGTGTGAGGCATGAGAAGAGAGCAGGGGATGACCGTACAGTTAAGACATACCACGCGATTTGGTCTGCACGGTCATGTGACAACCTCTTCAATTTTGAAAGTGGTTTTTGGAATGGTTTGCACATGGTTAGTCAAACTATGCAGGTAAACCATGTAGGTGCCCTTTCCCTACAGCTAACCGTGCATGGTTGGTGTACGGTTTGTCAAACTATGCACCTAAACCTTGTGACCCATCTGTTTTGGAAAAAATGACCAAAATGACCTTAAAAAATCTATTAAATAAAACCTAAATTCTATTTCCTCTTAAATATAACAAGAACACCATTTTGAAGCTGTAACGCCCCGACCCCAGCTACCCAGAGCCGGTGCATTACTTCGTAACATTGG
Organism: Viscum album; assembly: GCA_963277665.1. NCBI lineage: Eukaryota > Viridiplantae > Streptophyta > Magnoliopsida > Santalales > Viscaceae > Viscum > Viscum album. The sequence continues at coordinate 1,016,120,480 of OY728162.1, forward strand.
CATGATCACAAAAGATCAAGTCTCGAAAGACCGATTAGTTTAGTAGCCTTAGAAACACTAGATACATTCGTAAACGTTACATTACATCATAAAGTGAAAAACTACAATAACAAAGTCTCCATAGTCCACACTCATATCCTCTTCTGACAATCCCTGCAGGTCATTCATAAAATACTTCTTCACATCCTGGAAAATATTAAAACATTGAAAGGGGTGAGCTCAGATGCTCAGTAAGGATAACAATATTGCGGAAGCTTTCATAAATAAACATAAAAATTTAAGGCAATGTATAACTAAAACAAAAGCCTTTTAAACTTGAACATCAACATAATATGGAAAAAGTAAAATGAGATAATGCCATTCACTTCTTCACATGGATATTCTACTGGTCGAATAATAACATGAAATATCAATAACCACTTTCATAATGAGGGAATGTATAATGCCAGACATTCTGAAACACTTTGTCAAGGCCTCGGCCAAGACGTCTAAAATGATTAAGGCCTCGGCCAAAACCATAAATCAAATTGGGAAAGGGCCTCGGCCAATTCCACGTCTAGTTGTCTCATGAGATCTACCGATGCATCGAGGAGCTATAGCGGGCTCCACCCGTCACTTATTAAGTCCAATACATTCCTCACATGAATAGGTTTAAACATATCATAAACCATAACATAATCGTATCACATAAAACATGCATAAAGGAAACATAAAATTTCCACATTTCAATCACAAGATATCAATACAACACATTGATATAATAAAAAAGCTTTCAAAACCATTTTCAATACCAAAATAAAAGAAAGTTAAAACTTTGTATTTATTTTTCATTAAAAAAAAGATGGCTTGTAGAGGAAGCCAAAACTCAAATAATGGTCACGGCGGCGGAGAAGTAGTTGTCGCTGCCTAAGTACGAAAAGAAAAACATTCCCTTTTTGTCGTTTAGTAAAACTCTTCGTATAAAAATATTCCTTTTGAATAAACGTAAAAGTCAAAGGGGTTTATACACCGTATAAAAGAAAGTTGTGTATAAAACCAAATATGCTTCAATGAAAGGAGATTGAGACGAAGTCCTTAAAAAGATCATTTTTAAAATAAAATAGATCTATTATGTGTATTCACTATATTTACACATAAAGAACGTAAAAATACAAAATAGGACATAATAATATCATGACATAATTTTAAAGTAGGAGATTAACCCAAAGAATAGAAATTGGGTTAAGAAGTTCCCTTACCTCGTGTCTGACTTGACTCAACCATTCTTTAACCTCCTGAATAATAAACTAGAGTTAATATATACCTTATTAAGAACCATTTTCAATTTCATTATCCTTATTATATCACTTATTACAATGATATGAACATTATGTAATTATTTAAGTTAATAACGGTTGTTTTGCCGATCTTTGGTACTTGAGTCAACAATAAACTTCTTATAATTACAAGTTGTTTTATGTGGTAGAATATCCATTATCTCCAGAATTATATTCATGATTTAGATGTCATATATATCTTATATATTCAGTATATACATTCATTTATAATATTACGTAACATTTAGAGGTAAGAAATGAAATGCACCGTTCATGGAGACGGTAAGCCGTACGTACGCATGAACGCTACTTTCATTTCAATTTCATATTTAATGGAACAAAATCACAATGATATAAATGTATAATATAATTCCAGTATAATATAGTGTATAATACCATTTACTCCATCCTTTATACATCCCACATATGGCATTAACGATTCAAATCACTTTGAGGGGGCGGTAGTCCGCACTTCCTAAAATGAAATTATCACGTTTTACCAATAATGGAAATCATAAAGTATGCCATAAATGAGAAATACAGAAGCATAAGTAAAACATAAACATATTATATATCATATATAAAAATAGTGACATCTTAATTGCCACCTTTTAAGGTGTTATATGAGTGTTGAACAATCATCGTTTCGTGAGGCAGAAATTCGCCATCCACAGAAACCGTATGTTCTTTAACCATTAGATGTAGGTGTGTGTAAGTGTAGCTCGAATCCTTCTTATAAAAACATCCTAGTATATTGAGGATACTGGTGTTGTTACAAAATAAATGAATAAAAAGAGTTTAGGGGGTTGGAGAAGAAAAATAAAACAAAACAACATTAGAGAAGACATTACCTCAAAATCGGGTAACTCTTTTTGATTTGAGCCAAAGGCTTCCTTGGGAAGAGTTCTGCCCAAAGTGAGGCTTCTAGGAGTAAGAGGGGGATGTTGGGAGAGTATTTGGGCATAGGTTGGCCGATCCAAATGGCTTGAAGGTGTGAATAAGGTGGGAGAGGTGGGGGCCTTTTATAAGTGGAGAGGAGGGGCTCTTTTGGAAAGATTGAAATGTTACATTATTACACAATGATTTTCGGATTCTAAAGGTCCCACACTTATATAATTCGTGGCTAAGGTGATAAGGGTTCTAAATATACCCATACAATAGTCTTTGGACAAGTGTAAGCCTTTTATTTTACATTATCTTTTCATTTTATTAAAATCGTTAAATAATGAGGTCATCGCTGCATCATAATGATGTCATAAATAATTTAATTTATTTAATGTCTAAAAATTCTAAAAAAAATACTATGATATAGGAAATCTTTTTATCTTTCCAATGACTATTTATAGTCAAAATTATGACTTGTATAACCCCATATAAAAATTGTTTTAGTCAAACATTCCATGTTTGTGTCATTTTTTACTTTAACATTAAATAAAAGGTATTTATGTCATTCTCCAACTAAAGTGGCTCCATGGGGTCCCCAAGTTGACCCATGGGTTTTCTTGGTCGGCCATGACTCATCCAATAGGAGTAGGACAAGTGTCATGCTCATCTCATATTATTAAAACATTATTTGTACCTTAAACTACACTAATTACCTCTAATCACGATTAAGGACTTAAAAGTTACTATTCACCAAAAAATTATTTTAATCTCATTGAACCACATTTTACTTCTTAATGGCAACCATGTATGTTGGATTTTTGAAAATCAAATCACAGAAGTGGTAATATTTCATTTAAACGAAAAATCAGTTATTTAACTACCACTTAGTGGTTTACTATTCATCAAAAATTGAAGTTTTTCAGAACAAGGCCAAAATTTCACCCTAAGCTATAATTGATATTCCAAATTCAAAAATGATGTCTATTTTACAAAATTCCAAACATATAAGTTGCATTAATTAATTTTATAATTAATTCCCGCTGTCACAACAAATAGCGTGTTTTTAAGAAACAATTTATATCAAAAGATTGGCAATTGTTTATGTCCAATTTAAATGTTAAATTAATTCTAATGACCACCATTGGATAAAATGGTAAAAATATATTCTAATTATACTTTAAAACCACTAAATAGTATAATTTATCACAATAAATTATTTTGATTAAAAAAGTTGTTTTAAGTATTTTTCACTATTCATAAAAAAAATTGGAAGTTCTCAGAAAGTTACAAAAAATTCAACTTAGGATAATTTTGATATTACGAATACAAAAATGAAGTCCATAAAATTTCTATAATTTTAAAAAGTGGTTATTACTATTCATAACGGCTACTTTGATTAGTCGCGGTGTTTTAGAACTCGAAGTTGCGTACAATGCAAGCTATTGCATTATTGAATGAGAAGCGTATCGTGGAAGTTCGGGGTGTTACATTCTCCTCTCCTTCAATAAATTGCGTCCTTGCAATTTGAAATTTTTCTTTGAAAATAAAAGGTTGAAAAGGGAAAATACCTTTGAGGAAAACCCACATCGGAAATAAGGTTAATAAATATATAACATTAAAAGAAAGCAAGATAAGTACAAAGGTCACCCGGTATAGCCCATTCTAGGATTCTATGAAAATATGGATATGGAGGAGAAACAAACCATCAAGGTATGATGGAGAGTTATAGAAAACAGGATTAGGAGAAAGTTTAACCACAAGAAAATCACAAACTTGTGATTGGTTAAACGGTCATTGAATCCCCAGTTGGAAAAGTTAACCGACAACATTTTTGTTTTAAGTTACCTTTTATAATGTTGAGGAATTTATTTAGGAGATTTACTAAGAACGTAAGGGAATATACATACTTGTTATGTATACTTTCATTCGTTAATAAATTTTTACCACAAACCCAACTTTTACTCCAAATGGTAACGAAACTCAAAAATATTCTATTTATCCTAATGTATAAGGTTCCAAATGTTAACACATACCATTTAGATTAGTAAAACTATTTTGTAATAACCAGGGACTTCCTGTAGGCTAGTGGTAGGAAATAAAGGCTTGTCGCACTATGGTTGTGGGTTCGATTCCTACAGCTTTGTCCGACGCGACGGGTTATTCCCCACCCTGCAGGTTGTCCTTTTTCTAAAACTATAGTATTATAATATTCCAAAAATAATCTTCAGAAATGCTTTAACCTTAAACAATACTATCCATGGTTCAACTTATTCCATTCCAACCTTAATAGTTATCCAAAATACCTCCGTCCAGACTTTCTCTAAAAGGTCTCTAAATTCCAAAATCAATTGTAACATCAGATTCCCCAAACAAAGAAAAGTTTCTCTTATTGTCACATACTAAAAATATGATTACCTTAATCATATTAAAACCTTACTGAAATAAAAAAGTACTGCAGTACAATCCTTATATATATATCACATTATTCTAATAACCAGAATATAATCCATGAGTCCAAAAGCACCAATACATTAATTATTCCACTTCAACTGTAGTAACAACATAAGATTGTCCTTGATCCCTTGGCCTTTTTTGAGGTAAGTTTCCCTGACGCTTAGGACATTCATTTGCGTAATGCCCCATTTCCCTACAATTGTAGCATTCAACTTTGATAGCCTCTTTCTTTCCCTTGCAATCACGAGCCTGGTGATCTTTTTCTCCACATTTATAAAAAACTCCCATTCCTTTTAGGCAAGTACCAGGGTGATTCTTCCCACAATTATCACATAATGGAAAATCCTTCTTTCCCTTTTTCCCTTTATCTATCTCTTGTTCCACCGTTCTCTTCTTCTCTTGCTTTACTTTGTTGTCATAAGACTTAGAGAATTCCTTTTCTGTCTTGATAGCACACGAGACAATATCTTCGTATGATGAGAAGGATTTTGATACTAATGATCGACGGAGAAATGGTTTTAACCCATCAAAGAAATGATCAATCTTACTCCTTGGGTTACGTATATAATCGGCAGCATGCCTCACTAACCTTGTAAAGTTAGCCTCATACTTTGCGACATTCTCATCCTCCTTCTGCCTCAGACTCAGAAATTGCCTTTCCATATCTGCTCGATGGTCACGAGGAAAGTATTTTTCTAAGAAAAGCTCTTTGAACTCCCTCCATTCCATATTCGATACGTCATCATCTTCCTTTGTGTTTTGAATCAGCGACCACCACTGATCGGCATCTCCAGTGAGGCGGTAAACTGCCATGACAACCTTCTTCCATTCACTACTCCCCAAGGCATGGAATATTTTCTCTAAGGAATTTATCCATTGCTCAGCTACTATAGGATTTGTACTCCCATTGAAGGTTGGTGGTTGTTGCCTCATGAAGAGGTCTAACATTGATCCTCCACGTTGCGGATCAGGGTGCTCCATACGAGTAAGGTTATTATTCATAACCTGCGTGAGTTGTCCCAGTACGATGAGAAGCTGATCAGCACTAGTTGTATCACTAGATCCACCATAATTATCTTGAGCAGGAGGGAAATCCCTACATGGAGTGCGTGCATTGATACGGTTTCCATTTCTTCCACTAAGCGCCATTTCTAAACAATGGCATAAACTAGATCAGTTTATGAATCAAAACACATAATCCCATACTTATAAAACACTTAACATAAATTGAACTATTTATGGATATAATCCATAATCATAAAAATGTTTTCTTTGAGGAAGTATATACTCATAAACCCTTCATAATTATTTGTAAAGAAAATGAGAGTTATCCTAAGCATATCCCCCAGGAGTGTCGTAACCAAGAGTGCAGCAAGGCCCATTGCCGTGCACCAGTTCCCGTTCGAGTCTAGCTCAAAGAGGTGTTTTCGGGTTTTATCCCTAGGAACATCTGTGCCAGAGCCGCCTCTACCTGCTCGTATCCAGACAGGGATGTATTGCTCGGAAAACTCACAAAATCTCTACAATACCAAAATTCTAGGAAGTTCTTCTATACTAATCCTCAAAGTTCATCTTAGGTCTACGTGCTCTAATCAGAGTTTATCTAAATCTAGCTTCCAAGGTTAGTACTAAACTGCCTCTGATACCAACTGTAACGCCCCGACCCCAGCTACCCAGAGCCGGTGCATTACTTCGTAACATTGGAATGATCACAAAAGATCAAATCTCGAAAGACCGATTAGTTTAGTAGCCTTGGAAACACTAGATACATTCGTAAACGTTACATTACATCATAAAGTGAAAAACTACAATAACAAAGTCTCCATAGTCCACACTCATATCCTCTTCTGACAATCCCTGCAAGTCATTCATAAAATACTTCTTCACATCCTGGAAAATATTAAAACATTGAAAGGGGTGAGCTCAGATGCTCAGTAAGGATAACAATATTGCGGAAACTTTCATAAATAAACATAAAAATTTAAGGCAATGTATAACTAAAACAAAAGCATTTTAAACTTGAACAACAACATAATATAGAAAAAGTAAAATGAGATAATTCCATTCACTTCTTCACATGGATATTCTACTGGTCGAATAATCACATGAAATATCAATAACCACTTTCATAATGAGGGAATGTATAATGCCAGACATTCTGAAACACTTTGTCAAGGCCTCGGCCAAGACGTCTAAAATGATTAAGGCCTCGGCCAAAACCATAAATCAAATTGGGAAAGGGCCTCGGCCAATTCCACGTCTAGTTGTCTCATGAGATCTACCGATGCATCGAGGAGCTATAGCGGGCTCCACCCGTCACTTATTAAGTCCAATACATTCCTCATATGAATAGGTTTAAACATATCATAAACCATAACATAATCGTATCACATAAAACATGCATAAAGGAAACATAAAATTTCCACATTTCAATCACAAGATATCAATACAACACATTGATATAATAAAAAAGCTTTCAAAACCATTTTCAATACCAAAATAAAAGAAAGTTAAAACTTTGTATTTATTTTTCATTAAAAAAAAGATGGCTTGTAGAGGAAGCCGAACTCAAATAATGGTCACGGCGGCGGAGAAGTCGTTGTCGTCGCCTAAGTACGGAAAGAAAAACATTCCCTTTTTGTCATTTAGTAAAACGCTTCGTATAAAAAGATTCCTTTTGAATAAACGTAAAAGTCAAAGGGGTTTATACACCGTATAAAAGAAAGTTGTGTATAAAACCAAATATGCCTCAATGAAAGGAGATTGAGACGAAGTCCTTAAAAAGATCATTTTTAAAATAAAATAGATCTATTATGTGTATTCACTATAGGTACACATAAATAACGTAAAAATACAAAATAGGACATAATAATATCATGACATAATTTGAAAGTAGGAGATTAACCCAAAGAATAGAAATTGGGTTAAGAAGTTCCCTTACCTCGTGTCTGACTTGACTCAACCGTTCTTTAACCTACTGAATAATAAACTAGAGTTAATATATACCTTATTAAGAACCATTTTCAATTTCATTATCCTTATTATATCACTTATTACAATGATATGAACATTATGTAATTATTTAAGTTAATAACGGTTGTTTTGCCGATCTTTGGTACTTGAGTCAACAATAAACTTCTTATAATTACAAGTTGTTTTATGTGGTATAATATCCATTATCTCCAGAATTATATTCATGATTTAGATGTCATATATATCTTATATATCCAGTATATACATTCATTTATAATATTACGTAACTTTTAGAGGTAAGAAATGAAATGCACCGTTCATGGAGACGGTAAGCCGTACGTACGCATGAAGGCTACTTTCATTTCAATTTCATATTTAATGGAACAAAATCATAATGATATAAATGTATAATATAATTCCAGTATAATATAGTGTATAATACCATTTACTCCATCCTTTATACATCCCACATATGGCATTAACGATTCAAATCACTTTGAGGGGGCGGTAGTCCGCACTTCCTAAAATGAAATTATCACGTTTTACCCATAATGGAAATCATAAAGTATGCCATAAATGAGAAATAAAGAAGCATAAGTAAAACATAAACATATTATATATCATATATAAAAATAGTGACATCTTAATGGCTACCTTTGAAGGTGTTATATGAGTGTTGAACAATCATCGTTTCGTGAGGCAGAAATTCGCCATCCACAGAAACCGTATGTTCTTTAACCATTAGATGTAGGTGTGTGTAAGTGTAGCTCGAATCCTTCTTATAAAAACATCCTAGTATATTGAGGATACTGGTGTTGTTACAAAATAAATGAATAAAAAGAGTTTAGGGGGTTGGAGAAGAAAAATAAAACAAAACAACATTAGAGAAGACATTACCTCAAAATCGGGTAACTCTTTTTGATTTGAGCCAAAGGCTTCCTTGGGAAGAGTTCTGCCCAAAGTGAGGCTTCTAGGAGTAAGAGGGGGATTTTGGGAGAGTATTTGGGCAGAGGTTGGCCGAGCCAAATGGCTTGAAGGTGTGAATAAGGTGGGAGAGGTGGGGGCCTTTTATAAGTGGAGAGGAGGGGCTCTTTTGGAAAGATTGAAATGTTACATTATTACACAATGCTTTTCGGATTCTAAAGGTCCCAAACTTATATAATTCGTGGATAAGGTGATAAGGGTTTGAAATCTACCCATCCAATAGTCTTTGGACAAGTGTAAGCCTTGGATTTTACATTATCTTTTCATTTTATTAAAATCGTTAAATAATGAGGTCATCGCTGCATCATAATGATGTCATAAATAATTTAATTTATTTAATGTCTAAAAATTATAAAAAAATACTATGATGTAGGAAATATTTTTAGCTTTCCAATGACTATTTATAGTCAAAATTATGACTTGTATAATCCCATATAAAAATTGTTTTAGTCAAACATTCCATGTTTGTGTCATTTTTTACTTTAACATTAAATAAAAGGTATTTATGTCATTCTCCAACTAAAGTGGCTCCATGGGGTCCCCAAGTTGACCCATGGGTTTTCTTGGTCGGCCATGACTCATCCAATAGGAGTAGGACAAGTTTCATGCTCATCTCATATTATTAAAACATTATTTGTACCTTAAACTACACTAATTACCTCTAATCGCGATTAAGGACTTAAAAGTTACTATTCACCAAAAAATTATTTTAATCTCATTGAACCACATTTTACTTATTAATGACAACCATGTATGTTGGATTTTTGAAAATCAAATCACAGAATTGGTAATATTTCATTTAAACAAAAAATCTGTTATTTAACTACCACTTAGTGGTTTCACTATTCATCAAAAATTGAAGTTTTTCAGAACAAGGCCAAAATTTCACCCTAAGCTATAATTGATATTCCGAATTCAAAAATGATGTCTATTTTACAAAATTCCAAATATATAAGTTGCATTAATTAATTTTATAATTAATTCCCACTGTCACAACAAATAGCGTGTTTTTAAGAAACAATTTATATCAAAAGATTGGCAATTGTTTATGTCCAATTTAAATGTTAAATTAATTCTAATGACCACCATTGGATAAAATGGTAAAAATATATTCTAATTATACTTTAAAACCACTAAATAGTATAATTTATCACAATAAATTATTTTGATTAAAAAAGTTGTTTTAAGTATTTTTCACTATTCATAAAAAAATTGGAAGTTCTCAGAAAGTTACAAAAAATTCAACTTAGGATAATTTCGATATTACGAATACAAAAATGAAGTCCATAAAATTTCTATAATTTTAAAAAGTGGTTATTACTATTCATAACGGCTACTTTGATTAGTCGCGGTGTTTTAGAACTCGAAGTTGCGTACAATGCAAGCTATTGCATTATTGAATGAGAAGCGTATCATGGAAGCTCGGGGTGTTACAGAAGCCCTATTTGAGATCTATTCTAGGAATCAGGGAAAGTTCTCCATTTGATCTCCAATTCAATCACTACTCATCTCATTGGATCCCCATCAGTGAGTTCTAAATTACATTTTATCCATTATTAATTCTTCTAGTAATTAGATGTGCTATTTAGGTGAAATATAAGACATATTAATAGGTTCTTCATCTGTTCTCCAATTTCCCCCTGATTTGACTCAAATTAGGAGCTGAGACTAGATGATATATCCTCTATAGACTTACGGTAGGTGGTATCATGCCTTTAATTTAAAGTTAAGTGGTTATATATATTCCATTGTGCCATGCACCTAATATTTGAAGCATCACATTTGAAATGGGTTTTAATCCTTGAATGATTTTTTAGCAAGGCCTATGCGTTTAAAGAGGCTGTCAATGTATAGTTATAGGTTGAACACATTAAGAACTGAACCACCCCTTTGGGTCTGTTTTTTTATTAAATGGGACATTTGATGGCTTATAAATTGGATGCCTTAAGGTGTTCCCCCTTTTCCCCTTTCCTTGGAATGTAAATTTAGAATTGAATTGTAAATAGACCGATTATTTGAATTATGAATTGATATGTGGATTGATTTTTGATATCAATTGTAATTGAATTATTGAATGGGAAGGGATTAATGAATGAATCTTGACCCTTTCCATGTAATGAATTGTTATGCTTGAGAATCTTATTCAAATGAAATTCCCATGTGAGTTAAATTAAGGAAATCCTTCTATTATTGTCCAATGCTTGAGTCACCTTTTGAGGTGAGTTTGAATTGAATTAGTTAGGGTGATGACCCTTGGTATAATTGAATTGATTAAATAGTTTTGAATTGGTTAAATGTTTATATGCCTTGGGTGACACATGGATTCAAATGAAAATGCCATAGATGGACTCAATTGGATTGAACCTTAAATGTGCCCGAGTGATACTTTGACTCCCTAGCAGACTACCAAGGATGGAATCTTGTGATTAACTATTATATGCCGAGTGATACATGGATTAATATGAGAAATACATGGATGAAATCAAAGGGAATTTGATTATATATCCATGAATGATACTTAGGAACCCTTAGTGGACCTCCAAGGATATAATAGAATGAATGAGACATTATACCAAACCTAGAGCGATACCTATGTTCCTGAGAGGTTCTCCATGGACGGGCTTATAGGGTGATGGTTTATATTAAACCTAGAGAAATACTTGGATTCCAACTTAGGAATGACATGGATGGGATCAGGTTATAATTGAATAAAGAATGAAATGGTTTATATGATGCATCTTCTAATCCAAATAATAATCTTGGATTCGGTCTTTGTTTATACCTTTTGGATGGCCTGCTTAGGCATACTTGTTTACTTATCTACATGGGGGACTCTAGGCATTATTCCAGGTCTCGAGACTTATTAATTAAATGAGATTGAATGGATAAATGAAGTTGATTATAATGAAATAGTTCTGAATGTTAAATAAGAGACTTATTTATTAAATAAAAATGATTAAATTAATTGGTTATAAAAAGAGAACCTAGATTTATATGATGTTTAATTTTGAGTACTTCATTTACTTGTTATATTTTTCCCACACACTGTTGTGATATATATTCATTGACTAGATGGAATAGACATTGGGTGGTTGCCTACTGGGATTATATCTCACACCCTATTTAGGCCACCTTTGGTTACTGAAATAGACTATATGGTTGTAGGTATGGATAAGGGAAAGAACCTTTATATAGGTTCTTAATTGCTACTTAGGAACATGGAGCATGGGACTACATCGAGGCTTGTAATGCTAGCTAGACACTTCTTGGATTTTTTTGTATATTTGATACATAGATTGTATTTTACTACTGTGTACCTATTTTGGATGCTTTTTAGGGACATATGACATGTATCATCATCATCAGTTATGAGATTTCATTTAGGAATTGTTATCTATTCCTGCTATTTACTTTTTATCTAGTTTTTATACTACTTCCTCTACTTGTATGTTATTGATTCTACTGTGTTACACTCTAGAAATGAGGGAATAATCTCCCCATAGATACACCTAGGTCCTCGCTACTAGTATGTAGCCTCTGGAATTTAGCGATATACACTTGAGGACATGTGGACAATCGGTCTCGGGACACCATTTAGTGGCATCCTAGTTTGGGACATTACACCCTAGAACATTTAAGTGGTATCAGAGGGAGATCATATAATAATTTATAATTATTTATTATTCATCAATTAATTATATGAAATTTTTGTTAGTTTTTCACTTTTATTTTATTCATTATTTAACCCATAGTTGAATTAATATGTTTTCAACGTATTAATTTTCTTCATTCAAGTTTCATATAATCTTAAACATATTAAGAATAGATTAAGAATGATTAGAGACTCCATAGGCTAGTGTTGGGAATTATGGTTGGTAAACATAGATACATGACATGTAAATGAAAGTAAACATCATGAAACCAAGTTCGCTACACCTAAACATGTCATGGGATATATGATGCATTGAGCTGTAATGACACACAAAGCATTTAATGCACAAAACATATTGACCTGGCCAACCCGACACATGGTTTTTCAGAATGTATGATCTCAGTTTTTCTACAAAGTAAAGATCCTTTAATCCTTAGTTTAAATCTCTCATTTTATCTATATGATAATTCTTAATAAGTTCATGATGGGTTCATGAGTTTATGGGGCTTGTTCGGAGCCCAGAGCTCTAGTTTTTGGAGAAAAAATATGAGGCACACAATTGACACACAATTAGTGCTAACTATGCAGCTCAAAGCGGATTTGCATTGTAACTTTAAACATGAAAGGGTTTCCATCCACACAACCATGAAAAACCTTTATAAAATTTCAGGTATATTGAGCATGGGTAGTGAAAATTTTGTCAAACCATGCACCTATCTATGCAAGGGGGTGGACAAGTTGGAGAGTGGCTCTACACAGGCTACACATAGTTTGTCAAACTATATATCTATCTATGTGAGGGGGTGTCACCTTGGGTAGTATTTTTTTATGGTTGGGGTAATGTCCCCGACTAAGTGGCCACTACATCTAGTGCCCTGATTTGGGTCATCACATGGACTGAGGCATGCCTTCCTGTATTCCAAAGGCTACCGACTAACAACATGGGTCTTTAGAGATACATTGGGGAGACTACAACCGATTATCAGAGTAATACAAAGAATAAATAATAATAAAAATAGAAAGAGAAACCAATATGAATCGTAAATGTACAAGATACAAAAAAATACCATAAATAACCAAGTAGAAAATGCTATAGAAATATGATGGATACACAACAAGTCATACAGTCATACGAATAAAATCTAAAAACCAAAACTACTAAAAGATCATGAACATAGACCCAAGCCCCAACCCAGTACTGACCACCCATGATCCATCCCACCATCCCATGAAAAACCAACTACCAGGTCCCTATTCTGAACTTGTACCAGAAAACAAGTAGCATCTACTTAGGCAGCCAAAATCCATGGAGGCCCGAACAGGATGTGAATACAACTCGGTAGGACACTGCCAATGGTGTCTAAAGAAATAACCAGTCTTTAAAACATTATATGAAGATAAGAAATGGCAATAAATAATCAAGGCAACAAAAGGAACATGTATCACAATCAAGAAACCATAAAGTAACCATTTTATCCATGAAGTTCCCTAGGGTCAAGCAACTAACTAAACTATCTCTAGTCGCATCAGGAGCCTAGGCCACAACAGAATGGGTACACACTTCTAATAACAAGGGAAATTTAAAATCAAAAAATTTATCAACTTACCTCAAATACTTAACCAGATAATTAATCCATGTTCATATGTTTGGGAAGCATATAGCCTCAGTCTAACATCCCAATCCATTCCATGTCCATATGTTTGTGAAGCATAGAGCCTCAGTCTGACATCCCAATCCAGGTCATACATCACTGGGCCCAGAGAATCAGTCTAGCCAAACCCAATAAGGAACCTCAGTCCCTAAGTTAGGATTATAGATCCCCAGTCTAACATCCTAACTCAAAAATTCATCAGTGGGGTCTAGAGAATTAGTTTGGACCAACCCAAAAAGGATCTTTAGTTCATAAGTTAAGAGCATAGAGCCTCGGTCTGACATCCTAACTCAACAACCTATTACTAATCCATGTGCACATGGTTATTAAACAATTCAACCCACACACCATATAAAAACCATTACTAATTAAATACATTTACTACTTACAAACCATAGTTCATTCAACACATAAACCATCTTCATAACTTACCCATTAACACACTTATCATTTATATGCCTTAATCCTTTTAACACATTTATCATTGTACCAAGAACCCCATTATGCCATATTAACATCTAGACCACAATTAACATAAATTTACATTCAAAATATATGATACACACAAATGAAATAATCATTTAAAATCATCTTAAATCCACCCCTTTAAAACACAGGTCTTCATTTTTTAAAAACCAAACCATTTCCCAAGGCTTTCATTTCCATTTCCAACCATTCCATATAATCATTAAGGCATATTCACAAAAAGGGGGAACCACGCCCTCATTTAAAATACTCATTTCAAATATATGAATAAAATCACTTTATAAATCTACTTGATGCCAATGACTCCTTTAAAAACATTTCCCACTTTTAAAAAATCATAATCATCATGTAAAACCACAATTGGATCTAAATCTAAATCACATCATCATTCAAACAGTTTTAAAAGCCTCTTAGGCATTTCAAAAAAATTCAACATAAATCCAAATCAATCACCCCTTTAACCAGGGACAAATACCAATTTACTATTAACCAACCATTCACTCTAATAATTATCCTAACCCAATATTTACTAAATCATTTTACCACTTTCAAGGGTTCATCATACCCCACGGGTAGCCCTAGGTTCGGTCTCACAATCATCAACAGACCCAACGGGGTTTGTGAAAGGTATCACACCTCAATATAAGGCCCAAGTTACTTTCCTTAGTAAAAAACATTAAAATTAAACAAGTTAGTGAATTATCACACTAAATACACATATAAAACATCAAGAATATATCCACAAGATTTAAGACCACCTACCTCATGACTGTTGGAAACCACTCACTTCATCTTATCCCTTGCATCAGACTGAAACAAACTTCAAAGAAACAACTTAAAATATAACAGAAAAGTTATTTTTTAGGGATTTGGAAGGATAAGAACAAATATACAAGACATAGTCTACAAAATAGAAGGAAGAGGAGTTCTAGGCTCACCCGGAGCTTCGATTCGCACGAAACGACACTCCAAATACCTAAGAATCGAGGGAGAATCATACCTTGGAATCTTGGGTAAGAAATATTCATAAACCTTGTTGATATAGGGTGAAATGGAAGGAAAATTAGATGAGGATTCATAAATAATGAGGGGTAAAATTGGAAATTCACCATTCTTTAATGAGGTGCACTATTTGGCCGCACAGTTGGCCAAACCATGCGCCAACCATGTGCCACCCTCTGCCCAAGAGGGGGCCTAGGTTGCATGGTCTCCTGTGAGTCTGAAAATTTTGAAAAACCATGTGGTAGCCATATGATATAGATCTTTAAAAGGTTGAATGGTTTTAGGCTCCCCCTTGCATGTTTTCCAAACCATGCTTCTGTATTCCTAGGCTTGCACGATTATGGCACACAGTCACTACTAACCATGTGCCAATCGTGAAACATGCACTAGATGGCCATTTCTTCCCTCGTTCACATCCCGAACTCCTAAGATACCCCTAAAATCTCCCATACGCCCAATAACCACTTGATTATAAAAAAAAAATTTTAACCAAAATTTAAACAAGAACATACCTCCACACAAGGTCAGGATCTTAGAACCTCCCCACCTTATAATGGATCCCCATAAAACTACACTTCCAAGCCTTACCGAGTCATTAAGACACAAATTTTGAGCCACAGATCCTACCTGCCAACCTTCATCTCCCAAGTTTCCTCCTAAAAAAGGCCATGCCTTCACCACACTTAGACTAAAGAAGTAGTCCTACCCTGAAGAAATTTACTCTTCTATGATCCACAATCCTGAACCCAATTCCCCTCTAAGGATGCATCCACCTCAAAACCACCATTAACAACATAAAACACAAGATAAAAGTATAAGTATCTCACAAGGGAACACTGAAAAAGAACTACACTATCATGGGATATCTAATTAGAACACATTTAGTCCAATCCTCTTCACAACTCATGGACCAAATCGCTTAGCACCATCTCACCTAGTTTCCAAAATTATAACAGTGACCCAAGTTCGGCATCATTGAAGGAACACACATATTCCAAAAACATTCCCTGACCTGTATTATCCCGCAACTCAAGGACCAATAGACTCACTCCATATCTAAACATTTGAAGAACAAACCATGCATAAAATTCATCTCAAGGTACTCAACTGGAAAAAACCTAATCCAATGCTCATTACCAAAACCAAAACACCAAGATGGAGCTCACACAAGCCCATCTAACTCATAACACCACTCACATCATGAAATGACCACTTGCATACTATGGTGCTCCACACCATAAAATTTATCTCACCTCTGCTATCTCCTAGTGTTTGGAACCTCCACCATTAGAAAAGAGACCAACAGAACCTCAACTCAACTTTCACAACTTACCCAAAAAATTTTCCAACTCACATTTCCCAAAAATCTATGAGAACACCATCTAACACTATCTTCCTACCTTTCTTAGAAACCACATAGAACATACATTCATTCACCATCCATTTACTAACTAATAACAACTTGATATCACTAAAGTCTGTCTATATTTAAGAAACAAACTTTCCATTAAAACATAAAACCATAGGTTGCCTATACTTACCACCCCTTTTCACTTAAGGCATACCTACATCATATGAAGCACCTACTGGAGTAATTTTACAACTTTTGATGAGGTTTTAGCACCAAACCTCGTTTACCATGAATTGTTTCTATGCCCTATCATGAATATCAATGAATCTAACATAAGTATCTCAGATTTATTTTATAACCACTTTAAGCCTGAAGATAATTATTGGCTCAATCAACAACCACATCCAAGGTCCACCTGGACTTTCTCAAGACCCATCCACACACCTCACTGTTTCCTAATTGGTATCATGATTCCACCACATCACCCCATGGTTTTCTCCACACATCCATGAATGAATTACTACTCCCCAAATTAGGAGTGTCATTTTCAACACTTTACACAATCAATTTTAACCACCATGTATCACACTTCGATCACAAGATAAACCCCAAACTTGGATGTAGTTTTCTAGCTTTCATTGGAGCAATGAAACAAACATCACCAACTACTCATTCCTGAATTTTGAGAATAGAACCCATGGAATTCTTCGAAAACTAGTCCATCCTGAGGACCTCACTTATAAATAGTTGATGGTGTACTTTCCACCATCCGGATCCACAAATACCACTCCTTTAGTGTGCCCTCCAAGAGTCTCCCCATCCAAATAAAACACATTTAGCTAACTAGGCATAAATCCAGAGCTCTGTTAGCATACCTAGGACGATGTCAAGATATTGATCATGATCCTCACTAACTAAAAGCATGATAATAAGTCATAAATAAACACCACCACAAATTAATAATCACATATGACATGTCCCACAATGGGAACACCATGACCTACCAAAAGTCTCAGGATTACCTGCCTGGAAACATCTCATTAGAACCTAGATACCACAAATCAAGTGGGATTACCAGACGAACTCAACACCACTTCACGAACCTCTTCCTAGTGGCCATGAAACAACTTCCACTTTGGCACAAATTACATCACCCACTCGAGTTATTCTAGCATGATCTTGGAACTTCACAATAGAAACACAACGATCTATCATAACAATCAAAACCAAAATGGCCTCTTATATAATCACGCTTCCTACTTTGGTTTCATAGAAAATGACATGTGCTTATCCTTAGACACTTGTTTTCCCATCCCAAATAGAATCATGCATTTCTAGTACATTCCCAACACCCGATCCTCAATAGGACTCTCGAGGTCATGCACTTCCCCATGGTCACACACTGAACCCAACTCTAGATCACATGATTCGTACATCACAAGAGCTAGTACCAAACACTCGCTTACTCATCTGACCATTCCTACTGGTCCATCATCCTCATCATCCCCAAGGAATTCTCAAAAACTCACCCAATAACTCAAACCATTCATAAAAATAAGACCATCCACATGACCACCCTCACCATGGGTGTCACCTTTATAACAAAAGTGACCATCCATGCTTTGATTACCCTTGTCTTGTCAGCTCAACTCAACCTAATTTCTTCACTAAACATTATCATCACCATCAGGTTAGGTTCCCTAATGATCCTTCCCATCAAAAACCATCTTACAACCAACCACAAGCACTCAGGTGTCTCCCTGAGAATGAAACCAAGGTATAACCTTGCACTTTCACCAATGTTTCGATGGTACCCACCATGAATCTATTCTATCTCTGAAGTAACCATATGTGCTTCAAATTACAAGTCACCTGAAATACTAGTCTAACCTCCCTAAAGGATACCCTATATTTTCCAAGAATTTTAACTCATAACCACAAATTGAGTCACATATTCAAAACCATTGAATTTACCACTCATCCCTCCAGGACAAACCCACACTAGGAAACACTCTCTGTGAGCCACTTTTGAAGTCCAAAACATCCACATGTGAAACATACACCCAAACATGAGCAACCCATCAGACCCCTCTTGCGGGTCACCTTGAAGGTCAAAAAATACCAAATCCCTAAACTGAAGTCATGACAAGCAAGGAAACTCTCTCTCTTTCTAATCCATACACATCAAACCTTAACAACTTGCTACTCACAAGCATCACTCCTTCCCCTGTTCCCAAAAAAACCTGCATCTAATTCACCCAAGAAACTATTAACTCTAGGTTATATGCCAAGGATACCCACACACATACAACGACACTATGATCCAGACACCCAATCTAGGGTCCAAAACATAACTCACACAATCAAAATCCACAAGGGTTACCAACTCACATTACTGAGAAATATATCATAACCCAAAGGCCACAACCCAAACACGGGTACAAAATGTTCATCTCTTTTACCATACATCAAAACCCAAAAAACCTCATGAACCATAACCAAGGTCACAAACTAGGGCACTATCACTACCCCAACCACCCATACACATGGTCAACATCCAACAAAAGGGATACTCACCATCGGTGTCCCTAAAAGCTCCACCATTACACAATTTTCTTTAATCAACCTTACCATTTTTGAAAACTAGAGAATTCACATTTGATAACTTTCCATTTTAAAATCTCAAGGATTTTACACTTTTCAAAACCTTTTTATCACCCAAAATTTCAAAGAACAAACTTTATTCAAATTTAAAATTAAAAAAAAAAAAAATTATTAGCCAAAATTTTAAAGAAATATCACCAAGAATAATCCACATGTAGAAAGGTACACTACCAGCATATTAATCCCAAAGAACTATCAATAAAAAGAAACATACAGATGAACTATCAATCCTATGTTCCTAGAATGATGCATGAACCCACACACCCTCTCTTGACATAACATGATATGAGATAAAACCTAATAAATCAATAAAATCACATCTAAGTGAACCACTCAAGGTGGAAATACCAACCAACCATAAAAGAACAAAATAGAACATCATTTTTCACCCCTCTAAACTTGGTTTTTCCCTCATATGTGGGGATTCAAGCACCCAAGCATGATCTCACTATCAAGACCAACATGATCTTCATCTCCACTCTACCATTCCCAAAATAGTAAGGAAAAAGACACCACTTATGATACCAATTTTTAACGTCCCTAACTCAGTAGCCACTATATATGATTCCCCAAGTCAGGTCGTCACATGATCTCAAGTGTGCCTCCCTATATTCTAGAGGCTTCCAAATAGTAGTGAAGGTCTATAGAGATACATTGGGAAGACTATACCTATTTATAAGATTAATACACAATATAAATAATAATACTAACAGAAAAATAAACCAATATGAACCATAAATGGAAAATAGGCAACAAAAGCCCATAAGTAACTAGTATCACATGATATAGTAATATGATGGATACACTATAAGTCATGTAGTCATAAAAATAAAATCCAAAATCCAAAACTACCAAAAATCCCAAACATGGACCTGAGACCAAACTCATTCCTGAACACCCATGTTCCAGCCCACCATCCCATGCACAACCAACTACCAGGTCCTTGTCCTGAACCTATACCAGAAAACAAGTAGCATATTCCCAGGTACCCAAGTATCATGAAGGCCCGACCAGGGTGTGAGTACAACTCAGTAGGCCACCAACAATGCTGTATAAATCAATAACTAATCTGTATAATAGTGTATGTAGATAATAATGTGCCATAAATAAGTAAGGAAACAAAAGAAACATGTCTCACAATCAAGAAACCATAAAGTAACCATTTTATCCATGAAGTTCCCTAGGGTTAACCAACCAACTAATAGTCACACTAGGATCCTATGACATAACAAAAGGGGCACAAACTTTTAATCACAAGGTGTATTTACTATCAAAAAATTTATCAACTTACCTTAGAGCCTCTGTCCGATAATCAACCATGTATATATGTTTGGGAAGTATAGATCCTTAGTCCAAAATACAAAACCATGCCACATCCATATGTTTTAAAAACATATCACCTCAGTATGATATCCCAAATCATATAATACATCATTAGTCCTAGAGCATCAGTTTATCCAAACCCAATCGAAAACCTCAGTCCCCAAGTTAGAATCATAGAGCCTCAATCCGACATCATAACTCAATGACTCATTGATGGGGCCTAGATCATTAGTCTGGACCAACCCAAATGAGGAGCCTCAGTTCATAAGTAATGAGCATAGAGCCTCAATCCAATATCCTAACTCAAAAAATCATCATTAAGCCATGTGCACATACTTCTTAAACAATTCAACACATATACTTTATACAAACCGTTACTCATTGTAAACATTTAACACTTACAAACCATAGTTCATTCAACTCATAAATCATATTCATTCCTTAACCCTTTAACACACTTCTAATTTACATGCCTTAATCCATTTAACACATTTAGCATTGTACCAAACACCCCTTATTCCATATTAACAACTAGACCACAATTATCATAAATTTATTTTCACAATCCATGATACAAATAGAAAAACACTCATTTAAAATCATGTTGAAGCCATCCCTTGGAAACACAGGTCTTAATTTTTGAAAAACTAAACCATTACCTAAGGATTTCACTTCCATTTCCAACCATTCCAAATAATCATTAAGTCATCTTAATAAAAAAGGGGAACCACACCCTCATTTAAAATTCTTATTTGAAATATATAAAGAAAAACAATTTCTAAATCACCTTGAGGCCAATGAATCCTTTTAAAACATTTACCACTTTAAAAAAATCATAATCATCATTTAAAACAACAATTGGATCAAAATCCAAAACACATCATTCAAATAGTTTCAAATTCCTCTCGTGAATTTCAAAAAATCCAATATAAATCCAAATCAATCATCCCTTTAACTAGTATGATGTACCAATTTAATATTAACCACCCATTCACTCTCATAATTACCCTAAAACAGTGTTTACCAACTCATTTTACCATTTTAAAGGGTTTGAAATACCCTAGACCTAGGTTCAGTCTCACAATCATCAACGACCCCAACGAGGTCCGTGAAAGGTCTCACACCTCAATATGAGGCCCAAATTACTTTACTTATAAAAATAAATTAAACTGTATAAAGGAAACAAATTATCACACTACATACACATATAACACATCAAGAATATGAGAAAAAATATTTAAGACCAACCACCTCATGTCCATTGGCAACCACTCATTTCATCTTAGCCCTTTCTTCAGACTCAAACAACCTTCAAATACACAACTTATAATCTATTGTAAAAGTGAGGTTTTAGGGATTAATAAGTGGAATAACAAATCTAAAATACCTATTCCAGAAAATAGAAGTAATAGGAGTGATGGACTCACCCAATGATTTGATTCACACCAAACGAAACTCTAAATGCCTAAGAATCAAAGGAGAATCACCCCTTGAAATATTGGGGAAGAAAGTTTTGTAACACTTTTTGTAGTATATTTAAATAAGAGGGAAATAGGGTGAGGTTTTATAAATCCTGAGTAGGAAAAATTGGTAATTCCCCTTATTTAATGAGGCACATGGTTTGGCCACACGGTTGGCCAAACCATGTGACAACCATGAGCCAAACTATACTCAAGAGGGGGATTGAGTCACATGGTCTCCTAGGAGACTGCATAGTTTGACAAATCATGTGGTAGTTGATCACATTGTTGAGCGCGTCAAATTAGTTGTTTAGTTTTAACTAGAATTTCTGCAGTATAGCAGTAACCCTAGGTCGTCTCTCGACGGAGCCTTAGATAATTAATTGAAAAAGAGGGTTTTGATTATGAAAATAGAATGGAAATGGGATTTAATAAAACTTGGGGTTTTATAAATAAATATTACAATATAAAAACTAAAGTGATAAAACAAAGTAGAAATGAATAATATTAATTAAACGTGATCAACCCATGGGAGTATCTTGATGCTTATCCTTCATCACTTTTAGAGAAAGGGTATAGATATTTTAATCCCTAGTTTTTAACACTTATTACTATAATGTTGCCGAGTTTATACTAGGATACCTCCAAGGGTTCAGTTGAAAACACACAATGATTCACCGAACACCACTGATGATTAGGTGATTTGTGTTCGACTTCATAACTGAAACTCACCAAGGAAACACACGAAGAACTCAATGTGCTGTCCAGATTTGTATGTTATTTATTTGTGATACCATGAAATAAATGTATATGACCTTGACAGTTCTTATGTGAGTTCAATTGACTAATATGAACCACACAAACACCACAATTGAATGAGGGAGGAAAAAGGGATGATCGGTGTGTGAAACATCACATGAAAGGGTACCCCCAAACATGATCATTTGAGTTTGAGTATAACATACCAGTATATAACTCAATTAAATAAAGATAGAGGATAAAGAAAAAAATATACAAATTTTAATTAAAAATACTATTCAAAATAATACAAGTATGAAGCTCGGGATTACATCACATTCCTCCCCAGGTGATCACAAGGGGTTTAGAAACCCATGGGAGGGGAGGAAGAAGAAGATGTTGAAGTATCACTTCCCATAGCCTCTAGAACTTCTTGGAATTATGGGGAGACACCTTTGGGACTCCAAAATGGTAGCACCTTGCCTCTTGGTCGAACTCCTAAATGAGGTTCTCAAGGTGTTCTTTTATAGAAAAATTGGAAAATGGTTTTGAGCACACAAATTGTGTAAAACCACTTGGATCGTAGTTTTATCCCACTAGATAGTCAAATATCCCTTTGAAAAAAACTGTAAAGTTTTATCCTCACATTATTACTATATCCACCAAAATTTGGATCCATATGGAAAATCACAGCCGGAGATAATGATAAAATATAGAACACCACGTTTGACTTGTGCAGATTTGATTCCCTGGACATATCAGTTCATATGAGAATTTTAGAGGCCGAATGGGTGTTGGGTTCAATAATATGAAATGAAGACCATTAAATTTTGGATAATCCCACAAAATTTTAGCCCCTTTGGAATCACAGTTTAGTAGAAATGTGTCGATTAGTCCACTAGTGTTCTTGGATCATGTACAGATTGGACCATTTTTCTTGGACTTCATCATGGGACCTCCAAATCACATCCACCTATAACAAAAACATCAAAAAAAGTAAAATAGACCTTTGTGAAAGTGATAATAATTAAATTATCTAACCAAACATGAAGTAAAAATTGTTATTAAATTTTGAATTTTCAATACAAAATCAGTTTAATACATTGGTTTAAGGGTGAAATAAAATAGTGAATCATGGTATGATCACACCCCCACACCTAAACATTTGCACTCATGGGAAAAGTATAATATCCTAATCATGTCTCATTCCTAAATAAAAGGTGTGAAAACATCCAAGATTCTTTTGAAATGAAATTCATCATGTCTCGTTTATGGAATCAATTTTCCTATCATTTTTCTTTTCTCGCATTCAAATTTGTTCAACTTCATTTGTTCATGGATGCAACATGTTGAAATCCACCTCACCTAAAATTTTCCCTCTTCACTCAAGGAACATATGAAAGTGGATTTATGCTCTTTTCCCAGAGTTCATGTGATCTTACCATATGCTTGCCAATATTCTCATTTCTCTACCAGCAGGAACTAGTGTGCTACTCAAGAGGACTTCCAACAGGTTGTTATGAGGTTTAAGGGTTTGTAGGATTTAATGTTTAAAAAATATGAGGTAGAAGAGAAGTGTTTAATCTCTTATGTACGAAAAATGTCAAAATTTATCAAGTGTTCACAATGAATTTACACACTCAACCCCTCACAAAGTGTATCACCTCCAACCCACTCTCCATATTGTCTATTTTTTTTGGGTCACAACCAAGAAGTGAATAATAATGAGTAAACATCCTATTTTATCCCTTTTTTCTTTTGTTCTATTTTTTAAATGTACATAAATATTTTTTAATGTATAGTTTTTTGGGAGATATAGAGGGAAACATATGAAAAATAATGATGTAATATGGCTTTCGAACCCATTGCCCAAGGAAAATGTAAGCACCCTTTATATCAACCCATAACAATGATTATCTCCCCAAAATTGCCATGGAAACATGCTCTCTCCCATACTTGATGAAAATAAAACAAGAATATACACAAGAGATGGGTAGGTAGAGATAAATTAGCTTATAATGTGTCTACCTAATAGGCATTTCATGGTATCTAAGGGTTAATAAGGATAAAATGTAAAGGTGTCTGAAAATAGAGGATAATTGTAAAAAGGGGGTTTTAATGAATGATTGACTCTATCATGAATGTATCATACTTGAATATTATGGATTCAAACAGAATAAAGGAAAGTTATAATTTCTCTACATGACCCAAGACTCTCAAGAAAGTGATTAAAAAGAAAGAATATGCAATAAAGGTCTTAGAATGTCTCTCGGGTAAGGGATTAAAATATCGATCAATGCTAATGAGGCATGGGTTTCAATAATCCATTAAACACCTAAGAATGATTTTAAAATAAAAAATATAAAAAAATATTCCATATCAACATTAATTTGAATTTTTTTTCCAAAAACAATGTATTTTTTTCCACAATCAACTCAAACATGAAAAATGATTTTGGATATTCTTTTAAAGATAAATTTTTATCTAAAAACACAAAATAAAGAAATCAAAAATGAAAAAATATTTTTTTTATTTTTTTTATTTTTTTTGTTTTGATTAATCCTAACTATAACATGTCACCCTCCCCAACACCTAAAAGTTATATTGTTCTCAATGAAAGTATTTTAAATAAATAGACAATAAATAAAGGTAGGTAGAAGGGACATCCTGCTAAGTGGTGTCATATGTGGCATCTATCAGTTGGATTTCCTCCACGAGATGCTTTGGAAAATCCTCATAGAAGTGTTTGAGCCTCTTACCATTGATGATAATCCTCTGTCTACTCTTCTCATGCAAAACCTATATGGCACCAAAAGAGTAAACATCAGTTATTGTATAAGGACCGACCCATCGAGAATTAAGCTTACCTAGGTGGAGATTTAGCCTGGAATTGTACATGAGGACCTTCTCACTAATATGGAACTTCTGATGATGAATCATGAAATCATGGATAGCCTTTTTCTTATCTTTATAGATCCGAGAGTTCTCATATGCATCGCATCAAATTTCTTCCAACTCTTAAATTTGTAGCTTCCTATGATCACCTGCATCTGAAAGATTCATATTACATTGTTTAATAGCCCAATATGAATAGTGTTCTACCTCTACTAGTAGGTGATAAGCCTTTCCAAATACAATCCTA
The DNA here is from genome assembly GCA_963277665.1 of Viscum album. NCBI lineage: Eukaryota > Viridiplantae > Streptophyta > Magnoliopsida > Santalales > Viscaceae > Viscum > Viscum album. Next base: position 1,016,146,562 of record OY728162.1, read on the forward strand.
TATGGTGACATTCTGATTGGGGTTTCAAAAGCTGTACGGTACACCCAAAGTATATCATACAAGCGCAAACTAAAATCTTTCTTGTTGGGTTGTACCGTTTTTCCAAGATTCTCTTAACTTCCCGATTTGAGATTTCTTCTTGTCCGTTAGTTTGGGGGTGATATGCTGTAGAGACTTTATGAACAACCCCATACTTACGAAGAAAATTTTTTCATGTTGTGATTGCAAAAATGTGAACCCTGATCACTAATGATGAATATTGGTAAACCAAACCTACTGAAAATTTGAGACCTCACAAAATCAACAACCACTCGAGAGTCATCGGTCCTGGTGGCCTTTGCTTCCACCCATTTAGATACATAGACAACATCCAATAATATGTACAAAAAGCCAAATGAATTTGGAAAATTCCCCATGAAGTCAATTCCCTATGCATAAAAAATTCCATATAATAACATGGGTTGTTGGGGAATTTCATTACTCTTGGAGATATTCCCTATGAATTGAAAATGACTACATGACTTGAAAAATATATGGGAATACTTATTCAATGTTGGCCAATAAAGTCTTGAGTCAAGGATATTTCGAGCTATACGTTGAGAGCCAAAGTGGACCCCGCAGGCCAAGGTGTGGCAGAAGTTCAAAAAAGAGGTTAACACATGGTTAGGGACACACCGACGAACTACTTGGTCACCAAAAATTCTCCACAAATATGGACCATCCCAAATGTACCAATGAGAATCATGATTAAGTATACGAGATTATGAAATGCTGAAATCAGTGGGGACCCTAGATGTTACTAGAAAATTCACAATGTCCGCATACTATGGGGAAAGGTCCATAATATCACAAAGGTTATCATGAGGGAAGAATTCTCCAATGGGGAGGGGTGAGTCAACATGATGGTCCAATAGTGGGGAAATCCTACTAATGTGGCCAGCTACCACATTTTCCACTCCTCTCTTATCTCTAATATCAAGGTAAAACTCCTAGAGGAGGAGAATCCACCGAATGAGGTGGGGTTTAGCTTCAGGTTTATTTAAGAGAAAGTGAAGTGCAACATGATTAGAAAAGACAATGATTTTTGACCTGATAAGATATGAACATAATTTTTCCAAGGCAAACATAGTAGAAAGAAGTTCTTTTTTAGTAGTTGTGTGGTTTTCCTGGGCACGATCAAGGGTACATGAGGCATACTCAATTACATGAGGAGCCTTCTCAACCCTTTGTGATAAAACTCCCCCAACTGCAAAGTCAGAGGCATCACACATTAGTTCAAAGGGGAGATCCCACCTTGGTGGTTGGATGACAAGAGGTGATGTGAGAATCCTTTTTAGTGAATTGAAAGTATCCTCACAATTTTTATCAAACACAAACTCAGAATCCTTTTGTAATAACCGGGACAAGGGAAGTGCGATCTTACTGAAGTCTTTAATGAATTGGAAGTAAAAACCAACATGACCCAAGAAAGAACACACCTCACAAACACATTTTGGATATGGAAGGGTTTAAATTAATTAAATTTTTTATTTTTCCACTTGAATTCCATATTTTGAAATAACATTCCCAAGAACTATACCCCGTTCAACCATGAAATGACATTTCTCGTAATTTAATACAAGATCTTTTTCTATGGAATGATGGAGGATAAAACCTAGGTGAGCCAAACAGTCATCAAAGGAGGTTCCATAACCTGTGAAATCATCCATAAAAACTTCCATACAAATTTCATGGTACTTAGAAAAAATACTCAACATACATCGCTGAAAAGTACCAGGAGCATTACATAGACCGAAAGGCATCCTTCTCTGTGAAAATGTGCCAAATAGATAGGTAAATGTTTTATTTTCTTGATCCTCAAGGGCTATATGGATTTGGAAATAACCCAAATAGCCATCAATGAAACAATAATGGGACTTACCAGCCAATCGTTCTGACATTTTCTCAATGAAAGGTAGAGGAAAGTGGTCCTTCCACGCGGTTTGATTGAGTCAACAGTAGTCAATACAGACTCACCAACTGTTTTGAACATTTGTTGGAACCAATTCATTCCTTTCATTTGACACAACTATTATTCCTATTTTTCGGCACAATTTTCACTGGCCTAACCCATTTACTATCAGATATAGGATAAATGATCCCCACAACAAGTAATTTATTGAATTCCAATTTTACAAATTCAAGGATAGTGGGATTCAACCGGTGTTGAGATTGTCTTATGGACTTATCCTCATCATCCAAAAGTATATGGTGAAAACAAATTTACGGGATAATCTTGAGAATATCAGCTAATGTCCATCCTATTGCCTTTTAACACTCTCTCAAAAGGTTGAGTAGTTTTGATTCCTACTGTTGAGAGAGGTTATTGGCAATAATGATTGGAAATTGGTCAATACCCTCAAGATAGGCATATTTTAAATTATATATAAGTGGTTTTAATTCTTACACTGGGGGTTTTTGGACTGAGGGAGGGGATTTAGGGGGAGTGAGGTCCATTAAACTGTCTATCTGCTCATGTTTATTCTCTAAATATAGAGAATCTATTGAAATGAGATTTTCAAAATCATCGATGATCATGGGTACCTCAGAATGAAAACACTCATCAATTAAAACAAAAAATTTTCACTTTTCAAAACCCACAAAACACTCAAAATATAAATCAAAACTAAAATCATCCAAAGGTGAAAAATATGAAAATGAATTAGATTATGGGTCAAGGAGATAATTGTGTGTGTGTGTATCATTTGAGAGAACTTCCATCGAATACATAGGAAGAGTGGATTTCTCTTCAATGGGGTGTTTCATAGCCTCAAGGATGTTAAAACGTACCTTTTCTCCACTGAATTCCATGAACAACATACCATTGTGAACATTGATGATCATCTTTACTGTTTTGAGGAATGACCTACCAAGTATGAGAGGGGAATGTACTTGGGTTCGGGTACCTTCCATATCAAGAATGTAGAAATTAGTGGGGAAGATGAGATTCTTCACTCTTACAAGGACATCCTCAATCACTCCTATTGGATGCGTTGTACTCCAGTTGGAAAGTTTCATGAAAATTCCATTTGGTTGAAGCTCTCCAACCTATAGATAAGTATACACGGAGTGAGGCATTACATTAATGGAAGCACCTAAATCTAGCATAACATCAGAAAAGAAGGTCTCCCCTATGGTACATGGTATCGTGAATGTGCCCAGATCCTTGCATTTGGTTGGCATTTCTGGTTGAATCAAGACTAAGACATTCCTTCTCAAGTTGACTCTCTCATTCCCCTTCAGTCTTCGTCTATGGGTGCAAAGTTCTTTAAGAAATTTGGCATAACAGGGAATTTTCTTGACTGCATCCAATAAAAGAATATTAACTTGAACTTTTTTAAATGTATCCATTATTTCATTATCAATATCATTATCAGAATTTTTCTTAGATTTAGAGATTCTTTGGGAGAAATGAATAGGAATGGATTGTTCATTTGAATCATCAATGATAATTTTATTTCCCTTTTTATTTTTTTTCATTACTTGATATTTTTGAGGGTTGGGAAAGAGAGTTTTCAAGAGGTAGACATACCTGTTGTGCAGAATCAGTAGAAGGAGAGACTTCTTTACCACTATTAAGTGTAACTGCACATACATTACCTTTTCCCTTCGGATTGGAAATGGTTTGGGATGATATTTTTCCAGAACCTTGTATCTTAAGCGCACCGATGGTGTTTTACAACTATCCCACTTGAGTTCGTAGGTCTTAAATTGCCGATTGTGTGGTCTGTTGGAACTGGAGGTTCTGGGTTTCCATTTGTTTCACCATATCCTCAAGGCCTGGTTTGGATTTGGGAGGAGGAGGATGATTGTTTTGAGAAGTTGAAGGATAATAAGGTTTCATACCTTGGCCTTATGGATACCAATTCTGCTTGGGGTAGTTTGAGTTTCCTCCTTGTCGGTACTAGGGCTGTACTTGCCACCCAAGGTTTGGATGTAGCCTGAATTGTTCTTGCTTGAAGGGATGTGTTTGTTGGAATGGACTCCCTAGGAACACGACTGCACAATACTCAGGTGAATCTTGAAGTTGTGGGAACTGGTCCAAAAAATGAGTATTGTCAGAAAAAATACCACAATGTAATGGAATCGGAGGAGATTGCAAGTTACCTTGTGCTTGAGATAATTTCCTTATAAGGATATGTATCTCATCAATACTGTTATATACCTTTTGTTCTAGAGATTAATGACTTACCCCATGAACTACTCGGGTTGGTGCGATAGCTCATGTACAAAATTGTTGTGCATTTTGAGCCATGTTGGCTGTTAAGTCACGAGCATCAGAAGGAGTTTTATCAACTAGGGCACCACCAGCTGCTGCATCAATCATTCCACGATACATGGGGATAAGTACCTCATAGAATTATTGGATTAATAGTTGTTTACTAATCTGGTGGTGGGATCATCTTGAGCAGAGTCGTTTGAATCTATCCCAATATTCATGAATGGTCTCTCCTTGTAATTGCCTAATGCCACAAATTTCTTTCCTAATTGATAGAGTTCAGGAGGAAGGGAATAAGTTCTCTAAAAATAGTGTTTTTAGGTTATTCTATCCCACAATTGTGGTAGGAAAATAGTATATTCAATCTTTGGATACACCATCAAGGGAGAAAGGGAAGGACCTAAACTTAATTAGGTCCTCAGACACATTTTGGGGTTTCATGGTGGAGCAAACTATGTGAAACTCCTTAAGGTGTTTATGAGGGTCTTCACCGAAAAGACCATGGAATTTAAGAATAAGGTGGATGAGGACTGATATCAACTCAAATTTTGATGCTTCCTCAGGATATTGGATATACGTAGGTTGGTACTCCACATCTGGGGTGGTCAGTACTTTTAAAATTCAGTTATTTGAAGCCATGATTCCTGGGGTTTGATTGGGTTCAATTTTTGAGTGGTTTAGGACCACTTGAGGTTCCATAAGATGTTCCTAAGTGTTACTTGATTTACCTAGTCTAGATTCCTAGATTTATGAGTGAATTTTATTTTCAATTTCAGGGTCAAATTCAATTAGTTTTTCTTTTTCTGATCGGGTCATGCAAATAAGTTGTGAAGTTTGTTTTTTTGATTTTTTAATGATTGAATATGGATGAAATCACTTAAGAAGGTTTAAGGGATAATAGAATGTTATAATATAGTATTATATGTAGATAAATGGATAATAAGAGATAGAGATAGAGAGAAAAGAAAAGAAGAGAGAGATAGAGAGAGAAAACACACAAAAGCAAATAAGAATAACAACAAAAACCCAAAACAAAAACAATAAAATGGGGGTGGGGTATTGAAAGGAGTACTAATTAAGAATTAAAATAAATAAATAAAAGTAAATAAATAAAAAAAGGATCTTGTATCCCTGGTAATGACGCTAAAATTTGATCGTGTTGTCAAGGGCGTCAAATTAGTTGTTTAGTTTTAACTAGAATTTCTGCAGTATAGTAGCAACCCTAGAATGTCTCTCGACGGAGCCTTAGATAATTAATTGAAAAAGAGGTTTTTGATTATTAAAATATAAGGGGAATTAGATTTAATAAAACTTGGGGTTTATAATTAAATATTACAACAGAAAAACTAAAGCGATAAAACAAAGTAGAAATGAACAAGAACAATTAAATGTGATCAACTAATGGGAGTATCATGATGATCATCCTTCATCACTTAAAGATAAAGGGTATAAATATTTTAATACATGGTCTATAAAACCTATTAATATAATTTTACTAAGTTTATACCAGGATACCTCCTAGGGCTCATTCAAAAACACACAATGATTCACCGGACACCGCCGACGATTGGGTGATTTGTGTTCGACTTCATAACCGAAACTCACCAAGGCAACAAATGAAGAAATCGATGTGCTATCCAGGTTTGTATGTTATTTATTTGTGATACCATGAAATAAATTTACATGACCTTGACAGTTCTTATGTGAGTTCAATTTACCAATATGAACCACACAAACACCGCAATTGAATGAGGGAGGAAAAAGGGATGAACGGTGTGTGAAACATCACATGAAAGGGTACCCCCAAACATGATCATTTGAGATTGAGTATAACATACCGGTATATAACTAAATTAAATAAAAATATAGGATGAATTAAAACAACATAAATCATGGAATTAAAAATATCATTCAAAATAATAAAAGTATGAAGCTCAGGATTACATCACGTTCCTTCCCGGGTGATCACAAGGGGTCTAGAAACCCATGGGAGGGGAGGAAGAAGAAGATGTTGAAGTAGCACTTATAATGGCCTCTAGAAATTCTAGGAATTATGGGTAGACACATTTGGGAATCCAAAATGGTAGCACATTTCCTCTTGGTCGAACTCCTAAATGAGGTGACCAAGGTGTTCTTTTATAGGCAAATTGGAAGGTGGTTTGGAGCACACAAATTGTGTAAAACCACTGGGATCATAGTTTTAGTCCACTAGACAGTCTAATATACCTTTGGAAAAAAATATAAAGTTGTATCCTAAAATAATTAATATATACACTAAAATTTTGGCTCCATGTGGACAATCAAAGCCAAAGATATTGATAAAATACAGAACACTATTTTTGACTTGTGTATATTTGATTCCCTGGAAAGATCAGTTCAGATGGTCATTTTAGAGGACTAATGGGTATTGGGTTGCTTCATATGAAATGTATACCATTAAATGTTGGACCATACCACAAAATTGTATCCCATTTTGACCCACGGTTTAGTATAAATTTTCGGATTAGTCCACTTGTGTTCTTGGATCATGTGCAGATTGGCCCATTTTTCTTGGACTTCATTATGGGCCCTCAAAATCACCCCCACCTATAACAAAAACATAAAAAAAAGTAAAATATAACTTTGTGAAAGTGATAATAATTAAATTATAGAACCAAAAATGAAGTAAAACGTGTTATTAAATTTTTAATTTTCAATACAAAATCAGTTTAATACATTGGTATAAGGGTGAAATAAAATAGTGAATCGTGGTACGATCAGTAGTCATGTGGGATAGTTCTATCCAAGACCACAAGATTTTAGGCCCCCCTTGAATGGTTTAAAAACTGTTCACCTATCTTCTTAGGCACACACACTTATGGTGTAGGGTTACTAATAACCATGCACCAACCATGAAACATACACTAGATGACCATTTATCCCTTCATTCACATCCTGAACTCCCGAGACACCAATGAAACTTCCCATACACCCAAGAACTACTTAATTATCCAAAAAAGGAAGTTTAACAAAAATTTAAATAAAGATTTACCTCTAAATGAGGTCAGGATATTACAGTTGGTGCATAGTTTGGCCAACCGTGTGGCCAAACCATTCGTCCTTTAAAAATGTGTGAAATTATGTTTTCCCCCTTGGTCCTTTAAAATTTCTTCCAACTTTTTCCTCTTTGATTCATGCACAACACCCCCTCCATCCATTATATCTCTCATTATTCCCTCTCATTTAGGCTTTGAGCTAACTCCCTAATCAAGTCTTGAATCAAAGCATCATCAGTCATGTTTGATCACCCTCAGCACGACTACAATTCCACTTGTTTCTTTTCTTCATTTTATTTTATGTATTGGATTCTATTCCCATTTGATCTAATATTACCTATTTTTAGGGTGTTTGTATATTTATCTGATTTAAACCATTCTATCCTGGATTAAAGGCTGATACTAGATGAGGAGTCTACTTCCTATAACAAACTGACCCAAATTACCATAACAAACTATCACATAACCCGATCCTCCACATACTCGAAGAGTGTTTCTGATCCCCATAGACTGATGACTAGAACCTGAGCATAAAACAATAACTAGAGGTAATGATTTCACCCAAATTGAATAAGAAACATGGAATATATATACATAACAGAATGAAATAGTGGAAGAATAAACAAAATAAATATATTCCATAACTGAAAGAAGAAAAAAAAATCGATACAACTTATGTAGTCAGAACAAAACCCAAAGTAAAATACTAACAGTAAAGGAAACCTAAAATAAAGACGAATAATCTATGTGATAAAGTGGACAACATATCACCATATCACCACTAGATACTCATACCTAGATGATGTAAACCTCACTACCTCATTATGGCACTTTTCTTTTTTCTGCATCAAAAGACATAACTTGGTCTACACATCATCAAAGGGGTGTGTAGGGTGTAATATAAATAGGATTAGTAGGATCCCACATAGGTGTTCCATATCAAGTCTATATACAAAAAGTCCCAAAACTATCATTTTAAATAAAACTTGGCATGATAAATGATAAAGTAGTTTATATCAAAAGAATGGTAAATATTCCCCCTTTTCCATAGCTCAAAAAAAGGCACGTAAAACATTTTAAAATCATAGTTTCCATAAATATTTATCAAAATCAAAGTAGGTATATCAAGTTCAGAACAATAAAAATCCAAATCATAATGGTAAACATGCTAAGGATCACAAAGGGTAGGCTAGCAGACCACTCATACCATAATCAATGACTAGTGCACACTCAATACCCTAGAACAACATGCATTGGGATTAGGGTAACACCCCATGAGTGAACCACTAATGATATCAATATCAAATCCCTAGAACAATAGGTTTATAAAGAATTGGAACACTTAATGAGTGAACCCCTTGAAAGTAAAATGGATGATGAACAAAAGCTACACCTTCCACTTAAGTACTGAAGGATTCCAATGTTCTACATTTTAAAAATCATTTCAAAAGTTATTTTAATAATAAATTTCAAAAATCGATTTTATTTTATCAAAACTTCTTTGAAAACCATTTTCACCCCATTTTTTAGTTCTTTGAAAACACCATTTTCTTTACAAAAAACCAAGGGAAACCCATATTTTATAGAAAATCCATTTATGCACACAAATAAATAATTATAATCTATTTATAAATAAATTTATAAAATAGGATCAATCGTAGTTCATTCAATAAAATCTTGAGATAGAACCACCTACCTCAAAATCTAGTCAAACACTACCCATAACGGGATCCACCAACACTATAAGGAATTAAGAGATAATAACAGAGGTCCTAGAATCAATTTCTACATATTAGAATCAAATTACATAAAAGAAATGATCAGAAGAGAGGTTATATCAATGCATAAATTGACAACCACACACACCACACCACAACCAAAGCATGGAATGAACCCCAAAAGAATATTTCACAATGGATTTAAAAGAATCACAAAAAAATCAATATGTGATCAACAAATTTTATAAACATGGTCCAACACCACTACTGAAACCAACGAAAATGAAGAAGCAGAAATGTCACTTACCTGGAGAAAAGTGATGCAACCAATATAGAGACCGAGTGCCGAATTAAGTGATTCAGATGGAGAAAAGATGCCCAAAATCACCTAGAAGAGCCTAGGGTTCCAGGCATGGAAGATCAAGATTAAAAGAATTGTGATTTAGGATTGCAGTGTATAAAACCTACTGGGAATGAAGGTATTATATAGTAAACCAAGGACATACAATATAAAATCCCCATGAAACATATATGTCAGGAAACACATTACATTGGGTTTAAAAAAATCTCGACCGTCATATTTATGTTTTAAAATATGGTTTAGAGTGTAAATAGACTTATTACACAAACCGCTTTCATTTCTTGAGTCATATGACCTATTTAAACTGTAAACTACACATTTATACTATAAATGCACCCTATAGGAGGAAACCAGCCCAGGTTTGGATAAAAAATCCCAAAAATATTGTTGATTTCCTTTGAACCTAAATAAAACAATCTTAAACATTAAAATAGCATACCTTAAAATCCAATATTTTATAATATTTTAGCCATAGGAAATTCCATCCATTGTAATTCATGCGGAAGAAGAGTGCACTGGAAAGAGGTGAGGCCACTCCTCCCTCATTGATGATTTGTGATCCCAAGTATCATAATAACCTGATATGTGCTTCCATAACACTTTGAACAACAAGATAGACTTATCATGCAATACTTTCACCTGAGAGTCAATAATATCCACTAGTTTCTCCACAAGTAAAAAATCTAGAACTAAATCAATGTCTTCCCAACTTAAAATATGATATGGATTGGGATAGTACTTCTGGAGTTAAGATATGTGAAAAAAATCACGAATGACTATCAACTGTACCAGTAATTCCAAATGATAAGTAACCTTCCCAAGCCACTCAATGAACTCAAACAATCCAACATATCTTGAAACCAGATTCCCCTATTTCCTAAGATGAAAGTGACCAAATGATAAGATTCTTTCAGGAAAACCTGGTAACTTACAAAAAACTCCAAAGGATGATACTGACGACCTGCATACTATTTATACCAACTTTTTACTAAAAACAAGCATTTATGTATATCCCGAATCCTCACCAATGTCTCCTGAATAAGGCTCGATCCTATAAGAGTGACCTATCCCACATCTTCACAATAAATAGGTAATATGATGGGTGACTATAAAAAGACTCAAATGGATCTATTCTGATTAATGATTGATATTTTTTTTATAAGAAAACTAAACTAGTCCTAGATGGCTATCCCTTGATCCACTGAAATCTAATACATAGGCACAAAGGATATCCTTCAGGATATGAATAACATGATCTGTCTGAGAATCCATCCATGGATAGTAAGCTATACTAAACTGAACTTGAGTCCCCATCATATCCTAGAGACTCTTCTATAATTTATAAGTAAACCTAGGATCCATATATGATACAATGGTAGAGGGAACCCCATGTAACCACATGATCTCCTAAACATATAGATTACCTAGATCCTCAACCTTAGTGGCGCCCCTGATTGAAATAAAATGGGATGATTTCATCAACTTATTAACTACTACACAGATAGCATTCTTCACATAGGAAGTTTTTAGAAATCCAAAAATAAAGTCCAAGGAAACCTCATACCATTTCCAAACCAAAACTAAAACGTACTAGAGAAGGTTTCAGATGCTATACCTTTATCTATTAGTAGGTTTAAAAATGGGACACATAATATACAATGTCATGCTTCATACTCAATCAATAGAATCACCATCTCATGTCATAATAAATCTTCATAGTGCTTGGATGAATGAACCATGAAGAAATATGAAATTGTAACAAAACAAAACTCCTAGAAGATGCTAAAAAACAGATTCCAAAAGTGGAAAATGCCATAAAAAAGGAGAGACAAACAAAAAATGGTCTCCCCTCTATAAAGGATCTCCCTGATTCCTCTAAAATAATCATCCTCCAACTAAATTTTCAGAATAGAATCAAGGAGAGATGATGACAATCGAACAATGGTTAGAACAATACCTGAAACATCATCCTAAGTATCCATATGAAGCTGAGTAAAGAGTTCCATCAAGTTCCACTCTTCCTTTGATTCCTAGGTAGCCTGCAATGGTGATTTCCTACTAATAGAATCTGTGATAACATTCCCCTCACCTGGGGTATAGGCAATGTCAAAGTTGAATGTCTAAAGCTATCCCACCCACTACCTTTGTCCAAGATTCAAGTATTTATAAGAAAATATATATCTCATACTCTTATGGTCATAAAATATTATGAATATTTCCACAAAAAGATGATTCCACAAACACTTAAGTACATTCTTAACTATTGAAAGCTCTAAATCATGAGTGGGGTAATTTTTCTTATGCGATAAAATATGTTGAGGGCCATAGGACACTACATGATTATCCTGCATAAGAATGAAACCCAAAGTAGCACCAGAAGAATCACAGTAAACTACATACCTCTTACCAGGACCAAGTAAGATTATAATAGGCATTGATGTGAGATGTCATTTCATCTCATAAAAATAAGTCTAACAATTTTCATCCCATATGAATTTTATCCCTTTCCTAGTAAGAGGAGTCAAAGGTGACACCAACTTCAATAAATCCTTGACAAACTGTTGATAGCATCCAAAAAGACCAATGAAATTTTATATCTTGAAGACATTCTATGGATCCTCCCATGATAGGAAAACCTTAACCATATTAGGATCAACTAACAAGCCACACTAAGAAATCACATGTCCCAATAAATTTAATTCTTGGATCTAGAAACTAAATTTCAAAATCTTTCTATACAGACGGGGACACCTCAAGATTTCTAAAACCAAACTCAGATGCTACTCATGCTCACACTCAAACCAAAAATAAACCAAAATATCATCCATGAACACCATGTCAAAGGTATCAAGATACTAATGAAATATTCAATTCATCAGATCCATAAAAACTATTGGAGTGGTAATCATATCAAAATGCAACATAAGATATTTATAATGGATATACATGCTCCTAAAGGTCGTCTTTAGTATACTATATTCCCAAATACTGAGCTGATGACAACCCAACCAAAGATCTATATTTTAAAACCAATTTTCCCTCTTTAACTAGTAAAAAAAATCATCTACATGGGGAAAAAGATAATTATTCTTAACCATAACTCTATTCAACTTTTGATAGTACATGAAGAATCTAAGTGAACCACCATACTTCTTGTTAAAGAGAACATGGGATTTTCATGACAAAAAACTAGGGAAAATAAAACCTTTCTTTATTAGATAATCCAAAAAAATATTGATCTTCTTCAGTTCAGCAGGTTCCATGTGATAAGAGGTTATAGATATAAGATGCATATCTGACACCAAATTGATCATAAACTCTACTCTCTATATGGAGGAAGACTATAGAAGTCATATGGGAAAGCACTAGGAAATTATAGAATAACCAAAGGAAGATAAAAAAGATAATAAAACACATTGAGATTAATTGAAACAATAGAAAAAAAACTCTTAAGATCTGGATAAGAAGGTCCTACACCACCATACCTCAGATCCCACTCTCTCTAAAATACCCTAGAGCTCCAATCTATAGTAAGGAAGATGACACGATGATGATAAAAATCAATCATAGAATAATGAAAAATAAGATAATCCATCCTTATGATGAAATCAAAAAGATCCATATTAATAATAAGGTAATAATAGACTAACTCGGTGTTAGCTATCAGTAAATAATATGATGGACCCCCCCTGCTATTTCTTCTTTTTGAGAGGTGTCACTAACTCCATGAAAAAGGAAAAAATATTTATTGGATTTTTTAACACGTAAACAAAATGGGTAGATACAAATGAGTGGGAGGAACCTGTATCAAGTAGAGCAGTCACTCTAGAAGATGTAATAAAAATGGTACCTCTCACTATCACTAGACCCGCATAAGCCTCCACTAAAAACTCATCCACTACATGAAAGTGATTCACTCCTAAGGCCTGCAGCTAGAGCCCTTTGGACTTTGAGTCTTTTAACTGCATCGTTGTGGCCTTTAGAGCCGATGATCCATGACTATAGTGAGGCATAGACTTAACCTGATAGAATCATTGTATATGGCCATAATAACCAAAAATATTGAACGTATTCATAGGAATAAAACAAGAATGATGGGTGTACCCAACCATGCCACACTGATAGAAATTAAGGGCCACACTACTAGATATAAATTATGGTTTAGAAGAGTCCCAATATCGATAACCACCTCCAACACTCTACGATGCTCATTCCAATACCTCTTCTTTCCATGTTCACCACTAAAGCTTCCACTAGGTATAAAATAAGGGGTGGAATTTCCAATCTTGCCTACTATTCTCATATCTTCCATAATAACCCTCTATACCATCTCTTCACATGTGTAAATATTTAACATAAATACCTACGATTTCATATCTTTTCAAAAACATTGTATGTACTTATGAGACTTTAGCTTATCATTATTCACTAGCTCTAGAGAAAAACAAACTAGCTCTGCAAACTGACTGGGGTAGTTTGACATTGAACGCTCTCCCTACTACAAAAAGAGGAAATCAAGAGACTTCCCTCATCAGAGACTATAGGAATGACTATTGAAAAATATTTTTTTAAAACCTTCCAATCAAAGATGATGTTCCTATCTGCCTTCACCATAGAATCCCACCATTACTTTCTAAGACCCCCAATCCTAAACACTACACACTTAAATTTGATGGTCTCAGGTGTATCTAAAAAGTTGAAGATCTGATCAATCTTTTCTATCCATTACTCCACCTCTTGGGGATCATTTTTACACTTTAATGATAGTGTCTTCTTGCGTGGGGACTCTCAGGATTGATCCCTATATCTTCCAGCTCCTAGTGGTACCTAAATAACTAGGTTCTAAAAATGTGGTAAATTTTGGTCCAGATCATATACTTCTTGTAGAGACCTGACCCCAGCAGCTTGGATCCAGTATCTACCAACATTAAATTGGAACAATACACAAGTAAAATTCATCCCAAAGGACTGAACAATTTAGAAGTATTGGTGAAATAGATACATACACGATCATTGTATTACAAATAAATACACTAATTATAACATAATTTTTTTAAGGATACTAACTCCATTCCATCTATCATATACTTTCATAACTTTTTCAGTACACTTTAGAGAATCTTGGGGAAAGGAAACAAAATAAGGGTGAGCTCAAATGCTCAGTAAGGGTAAAGTATAGTATAATCAATAATGAATCATTTATAAATTATCATTATGAAATGGTAAATAACTAAACACTCATGCCATGTAATCAATAAACTAACAAGGAAGTGCATAAATAATATGTAAAGGTAAATAATTGAACAAACATGCCTGTAATCAATGAACTGAGAATGAAAGTACATCCATAGATAATTTCAAATAAATAATCTCATGGATAATAATTATAAATGAATTCTCAATAAATTAAAAGCTTATTTGTTGAACGCTATATATCTGGCACATGAACCACTACCATCAAGACCTTTCACAGGATGGTTTAATTATATGGGTAGAAACCTGTATATTCTTCTTGGAAACAAAATCAAAGGGTTTTTACCAACTAATTTCATCTCATGAGACTACCGATGCATTGTGGGTCTTACTTTAAAATCTCCCCAACCCGTAGGGCTTGCATTAACTGGTCCCCAAACCATATAGTACATGTCTAAAGTATTACTCATATATCAAATAAATAAAGTACCTTATAAAATATCCGTATTTAGAAAAGAATATAGATTTATAAATATTTTCCCATTCAATCAGATAACTGTCAAATTAAACACCATATATAAAAATTATATACATTTTAGGAAATAAATATATCCATGATAAATTATATGGATACTTAGGGGAAATTCAATGTTCAATGATCATAGAAATTTAAATATTTCAAGTGGACTAAAAGGAATAAAGAAAGTGAATATCAATACTATCCTTGAAAAAATCAATAAAAAACAATCTAAAGGAATAATAAGGATGCAATCAATACAATATATCCAAAAGTGGAGTAAAATTAAAGGGTTATTGTCATTGATGGATGAAAATACTATAAAAATATATTTTAAAAAAATTCTTGAGGAAAATATCCTTTTCAGTTTGAAAAACATTTTAAAATACTTTTATCGGAAAATCACTTTTAATAAAATTTTATTTAAATATTATACACTTAAACTTGAAAAGGAATATTTGAAGAAATGATGACGGTTAAATCCATACATGTCACACAAAGTAAAAATAATATTCTTTTTTCATGGTAAAATGGTTATAAAAATTCCTTGTTCAGAAAAAAATACAAGAATATTCCTTTAAAAACATTGGTAAAAGAAAAGAGGGTAAAAATGTACTTATTAAATATTTTTTTAGAGGATAAGTTTTTTTGAAAATATTTTTATAATATAAGGTTTTTATAATAAAGTAGGTTCTTCGACTAAAGAGAGAAATAAAGTTGGGTTTTCTTAAAAAATATTCTAATTTTTTTGGGTACCATAGAATGGAAAAATGGTACTATTACTTGAAAAATGTCATGAATAACTGGAAGAGAATAAAATGAAAGGGTTTATTATAAAATGGTCAAATAATTTCCTCTGATGGAAATTAAAGTGTAAAAAATCCCAAACAAAATGAGACTGTGTAATAAACCATTGAAAAAACCATAATGTTGATGTGAGAATAAATCAATGAATAGATTATGTGTGTCAAATATAAATACACATAAAACAATTTTAAATTCAATGATAAATACTAAAAAAATTTCACACACATAATATTATAATATTAATGACATTGAGGAAGTAATATAACCCCCCCCCAAATAAATTGGGTCATAAAATTATTTACCACTTGGTAAATTTTAACCCAAATCGTTTTATAATAAATAATTAAAATTGAAACCCAAAATAACAAAAATATAAAAAAATTAATGATATAATATATCAAAAATTTTATTAGATACACCACAAAAATTAATTAAGTGGTGAATATTATA
This sequence comes from Viscum album, assembly GCA_963277665.1. NCBI lineage: Eukaryota > Viridiplantae > Streptophyta > Magnoliopsida > Santalales > Viscaceae > Viscum > Viscum album. The sequence continues at coordinate 1,016,162,901 of OY728162.1, forward strand.
TTTATCTCACTGATGTAAAAATTGAGATGAAAATCCATTACCTTGCATTTCCTTTAGGGTGAGCATCATTTAACATCCTGCATAATGGTTTTAAACATGTTAATAACATATAAAATAACCATAAACATATTCATAATATCATATATTATATTTTATGATATCTTATCACCCATTTGTTAACAATCTTTCATTAATTTCACCACTTCAGGTTTTAATTGCCTAGTTTTTTTGTGTATGTTTTTACTTGTTACTTGTTGTACCTATTACTTAGATCTTAATTTAATAATATAAATAATTTAAAACATGATATAAATATAATATATATTCATTTTATATGTATTTATAATAATCCATAAAATTTTGAGATAGGAAATAAAATGCACTATTCATGGAGACGGTAGGCCGTACGTACGCATGGACAATACTTTTATTTCTTTATCGCATTTAAAAGAATGAAAAGTAAATGATATATATGCATATGTATATTATAATTAAAATATAATATAAATTTAATATATGTTACATAGGAAACCATCCTTTATACATTCCATGTATTTCGTGAATGAATCACATCTCTTTAAGGTGGCGGTAGTCCACACTTCCACAAATGATGTTTTTATACTACCCAAAATGGAAAGAATAAGGGAATGTGTTATATAAAATTAAATAATCATAAATGATTTTATAAATATCATATATATCATATATAATTAGTGTTTACATTATAATTCCCAACCACGAGAGGTTGTAATGGAAAAATGAACAATCATCATTTTGCGAGGCGGTAGTTCACCTTAAACGAACGGTAAGTTCGTTACCCATTAGATGGAAGTGTGTGTAAGTGTATTTTAAAAACATAACATAAAAAAATATTAGTATATTTAGGATACTTATTTTAATATTTAATCATAGAATATAGAGAATTTATGGGGCAGATAATGAAAATAAAACAAAATAGTTTGAGGAAGGATGTTACCTCTTATTCGGATAACTTATTTTGGTTTTCACCAAATGGATTACTTGAAGGGATTTAGGAACAACATGAGGATTATAGGTTAATGGTATGTATTTTTAGGAGATATTTTGTTATATATGGGATGATAAAAAGTATATTTATAGGTTTTAGGAAGTGGGAGAGTTGAGTTCCTTTTTACAGTGGAGGGGGAGTGACATTCTTGCAAATTTTTAGAAAGGGAATTCAACCCAGATTTTCCTATAAAAAGTGGCTCCAATAATGAAGAATATTATATAAAATGGATTACGTGGAAGAAATATGGACATAAAATGGATTTTGGACAAGTTTCTAGGTCTTTTTGTCTCTTAAGTTTAAGTTTAGTTCTTTGTTAAGCTATTTTTTCTCGTAATCGCTGTAATTAATTTTAATAACTTTCCCTAATATTTTTAGTAAAAAAATAAGTTTAAATTATTATAAATTATAAATTTTGATGATTAAAAACATGGAATCCATTTTCCCAAATTATAATATCATAAGTGGAAGAAATTAATTTAAATTTAATCTCACAGATAGGACGGAAAAGTGGGGGTTTTAAAGTAAAATGTGCAAAAGTTTGCTATATTTTTTATATTCTATTTCAGAGTAAAATTAATTATAATGACCTAAATTGGATTAATTTTTGTATAATTTATATAGTTTTAATTTAAAACCAATTTAAAATATAATTTACCCTTATAAATAAATTATCCAAAAAAGCAGTTTTGAATTAAATTCAGTATTTTTCACTATTAATAAAAAATGTAACTTCATAGAAAAATACAAAAAATTCAACCTGATCTAATTTTTATGTCTATATTTAAAAAATGAAGTTTATTTTTACATGTTAAATTTATTATATTACCAAAAATTATATTTAAAATATGCTCTCCATTAAAATATGGTAAAAGTGACTTTAGAAAAATATTGATTTTTATGTGATATATTGGTTTTGTTCTTATCTTATGACTATTGAATCTATTGGTTGAATGTAAAAAATATTTTATTGAATATATAATATATATATTTCATTAACATCACTCAATAATTTTAATTAATTTAATTTATTTGGATAAAACAAATTTGTGGGTATAAAAACAGTTTTCTATAAAAACATTCCCTTTATATTCATTTGGATCTTATATTCATTTCTAATTAATTTGTAAGAATTGAATTAATTTTATATTTTTTTAAACCATATATTTTCAGAATTTAGTTAATAATATTCATAAACTCTAATTTAACATCTAGGTTATATCTTATTATACATTATAATAACGTTTTATTATTATATCGTTGTTCATTAAAACTAAGTCTTGCATGTAACACAAGCTATCAAATAAAGCCTTTGTTGTGTGTAGTGTAAGATAAATCAAAATTATATCTATTGCAAGCTATAGACTGAATTTATTTAAAAAATTAAACATATTTTAATGTTTTTGGATATTATATTCACTTATTCTTTTGGTGTTGCGTGTCATACACACTATCAAATACAAAGTTTTTATTTTAGAATTTTGGGGCGTTACATTCTCCCCATCTTAATTAAATTGTATCCTCTCAATTTAAACTCAACCTTGGTAATATATTGTTTGATATTTCCTATGTTTAAATACTACATTGTGAGAAGGGTTCATAAAACATCCTCTATAAAAGAGAGAATGGGTAGTAAAAAGTTCACATGGAATAACATATAACTAGGCCTCTAAGTAGGAGAACATTAGTGGAATATAGAGATACATACATAGAGTAAAAGATTAAATATTTATAGAGATTTATTGAGGCCATCAATCACAAACAATTGAATGATCAATGGAAAGTTTAGGGCCTGATAAATCCGTGATGATTTAAAAGGCCATCAGTTCCAAAAAAATTAAGATATTAGGAATTTTTTTGATCATTTTCCTAATGTTGAGTAATTATTTTAGTGCCTAAGAATATAAGGAAATTTACATACCTGATACATTTTAATTTCATATGAACAATTCTATCTTTTGGTTGTGCTTCGATCAAATTCCAATTTATCCATTACTTCAAAAAATGGATATCCAAAAATCAACTTTGATGCCTGAAGCACTAAAATACATGCTTAACAGATCATAAGGCCCATAAAAGAGTGATTTTTTTCAATTTGTCTCTAACTATTATATAAATCTAATATGATTGATACATTAATATCTAAACATAAAAATAAACACTACTAGTTCATCATTAATATTTATTCATAAAATTGTTTAACTAAAAACAATGGAAATTTAACCAGGACATCGCATAGGCCAGTGGTAGGTGTGAAACCCTTATTATCCTTCGGTCAAGGGTTTATGTCCCGTGACCTTTCAGGATTTGATGGATTGTCACATGATATACTGGTTGTCATTTTCTAAAACTATATTAATATAATTTACAAAATAAATATGATGGTCAACCTTGAAATATGGTTAATCACTAAATAGACTTTTAACTAAGGTTTTCAATACAACTATAATATATAAATACTTCATCCATTTTATTTCCACATAGGTCCTTCCTTGGTATAAACTTTAACTTTTAGAAGCAAGAATTTCCAAAAACCATAGATTGAGCATCAATTATCATATCCTAAAAAAATATAATAATTTTTAGGATTTTTAAATATTGACACATTATTTTCAATATATTACACCTTAGGTCTAACCTAGTTAATTCATTGTTATTATCTATTCAAATCCTTCATAATGGTTTATAAATATAATGTGAATTATCCTAAGAATATACATCAGGAGTGTCAAACCAGGTTCATAGTAAAGCCTATTGTTGAGTACCCGTTTATGCCGAGTCAGGCCCGACGCATCTTGTATGAGTTGTTACCCTAGGTATATCTGTACTAGAACCACATCCACTTGTAGTATCCTAAAAGGGATGCATTTCTATGAATTCCCACATAATCTCTACATTACTAAAATTATAGGATGTTCTTATATACTCTTCCTCAAAGTATATCTTAGGGTTATGTTCTATAATCTAATTTTTCTTAAATCTATTTTTCAATATTGCTACTAAACTTTCTCTGATACCAACTGTTGTGATCCGACCCTAGCATCCCAGATTTGGTGTTTACTACTATTACATTGGAATAAAATACAAGTAAATTTCATCCCAAAGGACTAAAATTTTTAGTAGTTTTGGTTAACTAGATACATACATGAGTTTTGTATTAAAAATAAATACACTAATTACAATATTTTTTTGAGGATAATAAATGTATTCCATCTAGAATATCCTTTCATAACTTTCTCATTACACTTTAGGGAGTATTGGGGAAATGAAACAAAATAATGGTGAGATCAAATGCTCAATAAGGGTAAATTAAAATGGAAGAAATAATGAATCCATGAGAAATAATCATTATGACATGGTGAATAACTGAACACTCATTCCATGTAATCAATAAAATAATAAGGAAGTGCATAAATAATATGGCAAGGTAAATAACTAAACACACATTCCATGTAATCAATAAACTGAGAATGAAAGTACATCCATAGATAATGTCAAATAAATAATCTCATAGATAATAATTATAAATAAATTTTAAATAAAGGAAATGCTTAATTATTGTATGTCATGTATCTGGATCGTGAACCAATATTACTAAGGACTTTTACAAGAAGGTTTAAGTTTATGTGTAGAAACCCATCTATTATAATTCGAACCAAACTCGAAGGGTTTATGACTAACTAATTTCTTCTCATGATATTACTGATGCATTGAGGGAATTACTTTAAATGGATTCTAACCCATAGGTCTTTCATTAACCGATCCCCAAACTATATAGTTCATTTCCAAAGAATTCCTCATATATAGACTAAACAAAAGTGCCTTATCAAATATTTGTATTGAGTTAATAATAAAGATTTATCAATATTTCCCTAATCAATCAGATAACTTTCAATGTAAACACCATATGTAAAATTATATATGGTTTATGCAATAAACACATCCATGATAAATGATATGGATACTTAGGGAAAATTCAATGTTCAATTATCATAGGAATTTGAACATTTTAAGGGGACTAAAAGGAATCAGGGAAGTGAATATCAATAATATACTTGTACAAATCAATCAAAAACCATCCAGAGGAATAATAAGGACAACATCAATACAACATATCCAAATTGGAGTAAAAATAAAGGGTTTTTGTTGATGATGAATAGAAATATTATAAAAATATCTATTAAATACATTATTGAGGAAAATATCCTTTTCATTGTGAAAAATATTTTTAAAATAATTTTATTTGAAAATAACTTATAAATTTTTTTATTTAAATATTAACCTTTTAAAATTGTAAGGGAATATTTGACTAAATGATGATAGGTAAATCTATGCATGTCATACAAAGTATAAAGAACATTCCTTTTTCATGGTAAAAAGGTTATAAAAATGCCTTATTCAGAAATATACAAGAAGATTCCTTTGAAAACATTGTTAAAAGAAAAAAGGGTAAAATTTTATTTAATAAATCCTTTTATAAAGGTTAATTTTTTTAAAAAAAACCTTTTTAGAAAATAGGTTTTTTATAAGAAATCATATTCTTCGAATAAAGAGATAAATAAAGTCAGGTTTTATTAAAAACATTTTGAGTAACAAAGAATAAAAAAATGGTACTATTAATTGAAAAAGGTCATGAATAACAAGACTAAAATAAAATTAAAGGGTTTATTAGATAATGATCAAATAATTTCCTCTGATGGAAATTCAAGTGCAAACAATCCCAAACAAAATGATATTGTAAAGTAAACCATTAAAAAACTATAACATTGATGTGAGAATAAATCAATGAATAGATTATGTGTGTCAAATGTAAATCTGAATAAATAATGTGTAAATAAAAAAATATATATTAAAAATTTATTACACACATAATCTTATAATATTAATAGTAAGGAGTAAGTAATATAACACAAAGAAAAGAAATTGGGTTATGAAATTCTTTACCACTTGGTAACTTTTAACTCAAACCCACTTAGAAGAAATAATTCAAATTGAAACTCAAAATAACATTAAGAGAAAAAATTTAATGATATAATATATCAAAATGGTAAGTACATACACCACACAAAATATTTAAGTGGTGAATATGACATTTATCTCCCAGATGTAAAAAGTGAGATGAAAATCCATTACCTTGCGTTTCCTTTAGGGTGAATGTACTTTAATCTCTTGTATGATGATTTTAAACATGTTAATAAATTATAAAATAACCATAATCATATTAATAATTTCATATATTATCTTCTTATGATATATTATTACCCATTTTTTAATAACCATTCATTATTTTCACTATTTCAAGCGTTAATTGCCTAGTGTTTTGAGTATATTTTGACTTGTTAGTTATTGTTACTATTACTTAGATCATTATTTAATCATATAAATAATTTAAAAAATGTTTTAAATATTATATATATTCAGTATTTATGTATTTATAATAATTCATAAAATTTTTAGATAGGAAATGAAATGCACCGTTCATGGAGACGATAGGTCATACATATGCAAAAACACTACTTTCATTTCTTTTTCATATTTAAAATAATGAAAAGTAAATGATATATATGTATATGTATATTATAATTAAATTATCATATATATGTCACATATTTTACATATTTTTATTAAAACCATCATTTATACAATCTATGTATATCTTGAACGAATCACATCGCTTTGAGGTGGCGATAGTCCAAACTTCCAGAAACGATGTTATCGTATTTACCCAAAATGGAAAGAGTAAGGGTATGTGTCATATAAAAATTAAATAATATTAAAGGAATTATAAATATCATATATATAATATATAAAAATTCTGTTCATCATAATTCTCAAGCATGAGAGGTGGTAAAGAAAAAACAAACAATCATCGTTTCGCGAGGCGGTAGTTCTCCATACACAAACGGTAAGTTTGTTACACATTAGATGAAAGTGTGTGTAAGTGTAGATTGAAACATTAACATAAAAAACATAAGTATATTTATGAGACTGATTTTATTATTTAATCATGGAATAAGAATAATTGAGGGGATGGAGAATGAAAATTAAACAAAAGGGATTGAGGAAGGATGTTACCTCTTATTCGGGTAACTCATTTTGGTTTTCACCAAATGGATTCCTTGGATGGATTTATAAACAAGGTGAGACTTATTGATTGAGGTTAGGGAGGTTTATAATCTATTTTGGTATATATTGGTCGATCCAAATTGGATTGAGAGGTGTGAGGAAGTGGGAGGGTTGAGTGCCTTTTTTTAGTGGAAGAGAAGTGACATTCTTGTAAATTTTTGGAAAGGGAATTCCACCCACGTTTTTCCTAAAAAAACTGGCTCCAATAATGAAAAAAATTAGATCTAATAGAGTATAGGGTCAAAATATGGATATAAAATGGATTTTTTACAATTTTATTGGTATTTTTTTCACTTAAGTTTAAGTTTTAGTCCTTTATTAGACCAATTTTCTCTTAATTGTTGTAATTAATTTTAATCAATTTCACAAATATTTTTAGTTAAAAATTAAGTTTTTTATTATTAAAAATTATAAAATTTTATTATTCAAAATATATAATCAATTTTTACAAAATCAAATCACATAAATGGCTGAAATTAATTTAAATTTAATCCCACAGACAGGATGACAAAGCATGTTTTTAAAGTAAAATGTTCAAACGTTTGCAGTATTTTTATATTCAATTTCAAAGTGAAATTAATTCTAATGAACTAAATTGAATTAATTTTTATAAAATTTATATATTTTGACTTTAAAACCAATTTAAAATATAATTTAACCGTATAAATAATTTATACAAAAAAGCAGTTTTGAATTAAAATTCAGTATTTTTAACTATTCATCAAAAAAATGGAACTTCACTGAAAAATACTAAAAATTCCCTTTGACCTATTTTTTGTTATTTTTATTTAAAAAATTAATTTTATTTATATATATTAAATTTATAATAGTTCCAAAATTTTTATTTAAAATAGGTTCTCTATTAAAAGTTGGTAAAAGTGCCTTTAGGAAAATATTGATTTTTATGAAAAATATTGAGTTTGTTATTATCTTATGATTATCAAATATATTGGGTGAATGTAAAAAGTAATTTATCTATTATAATATATATATATATATATATATTTTATTAATATCACTAACTAATTGTAATTAATTTAATTTATTTGGATAAAATAACTTTGTGGGCATAAAAATAGTTTTCTATAAAACATTCTCTTTATATTCATTTGGTTATTATATTTATTTCTAATTATTTTGTAACAAAAAAATTCATTTAATATTTGTGTAAACAATATATTTTAATAAGTTAGTTAATACTATTCATAACCACTAATTTAATAGCTAGGTTATATCTTATTATACTAAATAATAATTTTTTATTAATATATCATTATTCGGTAAAACTCGGTCTTGCGTGTAATGGAAGATATAAAAGAAATTATTTATTGTGTGTAATGAAAGATAACTCATAATTTCATGCATTGAAAGCTATAGAATGAATTTATTTAAAATAGTAAATATATTTTAATATTTAAGGATATTATATTCCCTTATGTGCTTGGTGTTGCGTGTTATACACGCTATCAAATAAAATATTCTTATTTTAGAATTTCAAAGCATTACACTTCTTGCGTGATAGACTCTATAAAATTATGATCCAAAGGTGGGTACCCTAAGGATCATCCATTGCACCTTCCTATGGAACCCATGGAATACATCTTAGAAAAATGTCAATGCACACCAAAAATAGAAAAAATGACAAGACAATAGGATAATCTCAGTTCAAACAAAAAAACCATAAGAAAAAATTGAGATTAGGATTAAGAAGACAAAACTAGAGACACATATCCCAACATCCCATGGTAACTTTAGTCTATTCATGGGATGATCTAGTCATCAACTCACTGCAACCTACCTCTCAAGTTTTGGAAATATTATCTCCAGTCTACCAAACATCCCAAGATAAGGACTCTTGAGGAAAAAATAACATTTGATACCAACTTGTATTGAACTGACCCAGGTTACCCTAAAAAAAACTAGCACCTGACCCAATCCACCACATACCCCAAAGGGAGTTCCCGATCCCCATGGGTAGAAAACTAGCACCCATGCATCAAAAAATAACTAGAGGGAATGATTTTAGCCAACATAAACAAGACACATGGCATATATATACATAGAAAAAGAAACAGTGGAAGAATAAATTGAATAAATATATTCCATAACTAAAAGAAGAAAATAAAAGTAATGCAACTCAAGTAGTCAGGATAAACCCAAAAGTACAAGTCCAACATAGAAAGAATAAAGAAAATATGACTAATCGATGTGATAATATGGGTAATGTCCCACCATCACACCTCCATCTACCCATACCCAGATGATGTAAACCTCATCACCTCATTGTGGTTTCTTTCCTTTTCCTACATCAAAATATATAACCAGTTCTACATACCACCAAAGGGGTGTGTAGGGTGTGAGATAAATTGGCTCAATAGGAACCCACCTAGGTGTTCCATATCATGTCTCTATAAGACCAATCCTAAAATTATTATTTTAAAGAATATATGGGATGATAAATGATAAAGTATTTTTTATTAAAATCATGGTAAATATTTCCCTTTTTCCATAGTTCGAGAACAAGGTATAAAAAATAGCTTTAAAGCATAAATTTCATAAACATTTATCAAAATAAAAGATGTTATATAAAATATAAAACAATACTAAGACAAAGAACAATGGTAAATATGTCATGGATCACAAAAGGCTAGGCCAGTAGACTACTCACACCATAATCAATAAATAGTGAACACTCAAGCCCATATAACAAAAGGCCTAGTGAGAAGAGGAACACCCCAGAAGTGAACATCCAAATGAGGTTAATATCAAGTCCCTAGAACAACAATCCCATGGAGTAGAGGAACTTCCCATGAGTGAACTACTCAAAACTGAAATAGATGATTTCCCTAAGCTACAACTTCCACCTAAGTACCCAAGGATTCTTATGTGCTTCATTTCCCAAATCATTTAAAAATGGATTTTAATAGTGAATTAGAAACAACACTTTTCTTTTATCACTCCTTGTAATACCATTTTTGAAACCCCTTTCTGAATGATTTGAAAACACCATTTTCCTTTACCCAAAACCAAGGGAAAATACATCTATTATATAAAATACTTTTATGAGACAAATAAATCATGATAATTTATTTATAAATCAATTTATAAAATAGGAGTAATCATAATTCATTCAACAAAGGCTAGAGATAGAACCACCTACCTCAAACTCAGGTTGAACACTACCCAAAATGGGATCCACCAATACAGAAAGTAAATCAGAGAAAAAAATAGAGGTCCTAGAATTTATTTCCACATCTTAGAATTGAATTAAATAAAAGGAATAGTTAGAAGATAGGTTAGATTAACGCATACCTTTAGAACCTCATGTGATGCACCAAAACCAAAGAAAGGACTAACCCTCGTAAAAAGATCACACAAAAGATCTAGAATAATCACATAAAAATATATATGTGATCAATAGATTCTATACACATGGTCTAACTCAACTACCATGGTCAATGGAAATGATGAAGCAGAAAGGTCACTTAACTAGAGAGAAGAGACACAACCACCATGGAATTAAATTTCTGAATGAAGTGATCTAGATGGAGCGGAGACACCCAAAATATTATAGAAAATAGCAGGGTTAGAGGAGGGGAAGTTTAAGATATTATTGAGTCAAAAATTTTACTTTCTACACTTTCTATCTTTTGTTTTGAAAATCAAGAAGGGGGATAAAATATTTAAAGGGGAGAAATTATCATTTAGGGTAGGATTATTTGAATAATTTATTTCAGGGAGAAGATCTTATTTAGGGAGAGTTTCAGTTTAACAAGTTATTTTATATTATTCTTCTAGACAATGCTTGTTAAATAAAAGGAGTCATAAATAAAGGTGGATATAAGAAAAATAATAGAATATGTGTTTCCAAATGTAGTAAGGGATAATAATTTTTTCAAATTTATTAGTTTTTATCATCAAGTGTTCTATTTTGTGATTTTAAAAAAGGTGGATATTGATAAGTCAAAATTGTACACTCTTCCCTTTCTATCCTTAGTTTTGAAAATCAAAACAAACTCTTAAAAACATGTTTTAAAAAATTTATATTTCCCAAGTATTTTAGAATTTTTTTTTGTAGAAAACAACCTATTATAAAGAATATAAAAATAATTCTTAACTAAATGAATATAAAATCTCTATACAAGTCTGATCCATCAGACTGACTGAAGTCTATTCCATCAGATTGATAGAAGTCCAAACCATCGGATTGAACCAAGTCCAGTCCATCAAATTGACATGAGTTCTTTCCAACAGTATGAGAAAATCTAGTCTATCATTATGATTGAATTTAGTCCATTGGTATGAATAAATATAGTTTATTGGTATGGTTGAATATAGTCCATTGGTGTGATTGAATCTATTCTATTGGTGTGACTGTATCTAGTCTATTAGTGTGATAAAATTAAGTCTATCGGTGTGACTGAATCTAGTCCATCAGTGTTATAAAATTTATTCTATCGGTATGAAAGGAATATAGTATATTAGTGTGACAAGTCTTTAGTCCATTGTAATGACATGTTTTATTACATCATAATAAGAAGTTTATAATCAAAGTTAGAATTATTACTAGAATTTAGAATACATTGTAACATTATTATAACAATGGTACTGTACAACCTCAGATGATGGAAGAATTTACTGAGATTTCAAGTCAAGAAAATTTGAGGCCATTACAACTAACTTTGAGAATCCCAAGGATACCTATAAATAGGAGTTAATTTGAGGAGTTTGGAACTAATGATTCTGTGAAATCAACCCATTTGTGATTTTGATCTATTGTATCCGACCATCACATTCCCTTTGTAAAATTTTCAGAGAGTTTATGTACTAAGGATTCCATGCGAGGAATTTTAAAATCCTTAGAAATGTTTTTTTTCATTTTTATTCTATTTCAGATCATGGTAACAATAAAGGGATTTTGAGGATAGGAATATAGTTGTATTTGATTATGTTTATCAAGGGCATTTAGGGGTATAAAGATTGAGATGATTTCGATCTTAGTGATTGAGGGAAATCTGATGAAGAAAGATAAACCTGATAGTGCGGTTAAAACCATGGATACCTATAGTCAAGGTTTATTTAATTACTTAACTTTTAAGATTAAATAATTGAGATTTTTTATAAATATTTATTAAGTAATTATTAATTTTACATTAATCTTTAATTTTACTTATTTCCAAAAGTAATATTTTTCAATCGTGTAATTTGTTTAAAAATTTTATTTTTCTAAACTTTTCTTTAATATGATTTACCAAACAAATTTTGAGTTCGATACATATTTCTCTAATAATCATATGCATTCTCAGTTTGATAATCATAATAAAGAGGTTTGGGTTTTAAATTGTTTAAAGTTTTAAAATACAATTCAACCCTCTTATAGCCATTATAACTATTACGATCTAATAAAGAGAAATAATTTTGATTCAGGATTACAACACATAAAACTAACTAGACATGAAGGGTTTACATTGTAAACCAAGTATTTACAATCTAAAATCCCTAAGAAACATGTATTCTAAAAAACACATCACCTAGAGTTAAAAAAAACCCAGACGACATATTTATGATGCAAAATAGGGTTTACGACATAAATATAATTAAACACTAAACTGTTTTCATGACTTGAACCCCATGCCTCATTTAGGTCACAAGTGTTCCCCATAGGCTACAACCATCCTAGGTTCTGCTATAAACTCACAAAATGATTCCTGATACCATCCAAACCTGAATAAGACACTCTTAAACATAGAAAGTTTACACCTTAAAATCCAGGATGTTACACTACTGGTATAGGGTAGGTGTTATAGCTCTTTTAACTAAAATATTTATGTCTATGTTAGGTGAAATCATGCTATGCATTGGACCTTCTCTGTAACACATTTTAAATGTAAAATTAAAGTAATAAGTTGTTAGAAACTTGGATAGGTTGTCCTCACAACCCAAATTTTATCATCATAGGTTGTCTACCTCGATGCGAATCACCACATATGATGATATATATAAAATTCCTATGAATGTTATACCTTATTGTGTGGTTAAAACACCTTTTTAGGTTTTCTGAATTTTCCCTCATAAATTAAATGGTTTACATAAATTTAATGGAATGTTATGATACTTTGCTAGGTCCCTCTGCCTTGGCTATGTAACTAAACTACATTTTACAGTGTGTTTACTTGCCTTTACAATTAATGTGGCTAATTTATTGAAATTAAAAGTGAATGGTAAGAACATGTCACCTATCCCTTATTTAATTATAATTCATGATCATGAATTTAATTATGATTATGGAAACTTGAATAATTATTATATCATTCTTGAATATGGTCACAGACCTAAATTACTTTATAGGTGCTACATGAACTGAGTGATACATAGAGTTCCATTTCTATCTTCCTTGGATGGGATCACGGGATGCCAAATAATTCATCAAATCATCCGCCAAGTGAAAGAACACACTTGGATTCAGTCTTTGTATTATGTTGTGAGTGCCCCATATTGGCACTGAGGGTTAACCTATATTTCTAGAAATTAAATTGAATGAATTGGATGATTCTTCTTGGATTCATTTTGGTTTTACGGACCACCTTGGATTACTCCTTAGGCTCCTTTCAAGAATCACAGTGAGGTGACCTAGGACATGATCCCAGGGCTCAATTTTCACTTTCCCCTTTAGGGTGAATTACCGAGGGTCCACCCCTATGGATTTCACCTAGATTATTAAACATAAATTCCATGGAAATTAAGAAAATTTATATGATTTTCACTATATATTGGTTCATTGATTACCTGAATCATGCCCTAATATTATAAAAATAAATGAAAATATAAAATTCTCAAAAACATTTTTGGATTATGATGACATAGGTAGTACCATAAGGGTGTTCCATGAAGAATCCAGACCGATATGGTCTATTTATTTACCTCAATTTATTATAGCAACACATTGCACATATTATATTCATAAATTGGATAGTAAAAGACACCATTGGTGGTGGCCTACTGATATTTACTCACACACTATTTGGGCTACTGATTGGTACATGAAAAAACTTCATGGATTCAGGTAGGGATAAAGGAAAGAACCTGACTATGGATGTTTGATTTTCTATATTAGGATGGAGTATGATAGAAGAGGATAGAGCTTGTTCTTATGATGATATTAGAGATATATTTTGGTCCTTTTTGTATTTTTTTTTATAGAATATACATGTCGAATGCTCGCTGACCTATTTCCCTTGTATCCACCATTTTTGTATAGCATCATGTCATCATATTTTGTATATGATATTGGATAGTTTTTATTCCTTTATTTGTATTTTGATGATTATTTTTGCTACTTTGTATTCTTTAGGCTATTCATTATATTTCTTATAATATTATTTTATTTATATACCACTGCTATGCTACACTATGATAAAGAGGGTATAGTATCCCTACCATAACATCATAGACCCTCACTGCTATTCTGTAGCCTCTAGTGTATGGGGAGGCACACTTGATGCCATATAACCAATTTGATTCAATTACTTATTAGTGAACCAGGTCAGAGATGTCACAAAGTGGAATTAGATCCTCTTATTTTGCATTACTATTTTTGGATTGTATATAAGAGATTAAGATTTTTTGGAATTCGGTAATGAGCATGTGGAAGAGAGTACCTAACCCACACATAGGGAAGAAACCAAGTTTTCTGGGATGGGACTTGATGTTTTGGTTTTTCACATGTTATAGTTGTACTAATTTCACAATTGGGTGATGCACATGACTTGTGGTGGATTTTATTATCATTATGGATTTTATTTTACCCTTAGATCGATACGACAAGGAAGAATTATTAATTCATTATTATAGGAACCTGAGGATTTATATGTCATGAATTTGTCATTCCATGTTTATTTTAATGCGTGAATTGCATGCAATATGTTTTAGTGACTTGATTACTATATATATGATTTGAATAATGTTTCTATAGGATGAATGGGATAAATAATTGATTAATTAAATTTTCTGTATTAACCAAAATGGCGTTTTCCTATATAGCTTGGTGGTTTCACCTTAACTAACCAATTTTGACATGTCTGAGCCATATAACAGTGGTTTCTTGAGTTAAAACATTATTTGATTATGATTAAATGGATTCCAATTATAATTTATAAATTTGATACTTTTATAAATTGGGAATAGTGATCTATATAATTAATCTTGGTATATGGATTCTTATATCCTGAGACCGGATGTAACATGTATGGTTACAGTTACATGAAGTTTTAATTGTAACTTATAAATCATATTGAATTATAACTTGGGAATGGTAACTAATTTAATGGTCCATGATATACATACATAAATATACACACACACACACACAAATATATATATATATATATATATATATGATATTATTGATTCTAGAAAGTGGAAAGAAATGGTTGTTGTTAAATGGGGATTCCATTTGAAACTCAAAGCGTGTTTTCTTCTATAACTTGAAATTGAAACTCCATATACTAAGACCTTGATTATAAGAGATGATACCTTGACCCAAACTTGACCTTATTAGTGGGAATTTAGGAGTGTGTCTTGAGATCCATCATAATATTATCCATCACCTAGACATAGATTTAGAAAAAGGAAGTGAAGTGTAACTCCAGTGTAGGAAGGCTTGGACCTATCATAATCCTTTATCTACGATTTATTTTGGTATCAAATCTCGTTTAGAGGTGTGTGTTTATAATTGTAGAGATATTCCACCATAATGACATTGAGTCAAGAGTCAGGAGGGTGGTGACGACTATGCTCTGGAGGTGGTGGGACCTGCACTACTAGTGTTACCTCCTATAGTGAAAATTAAAACACCTCCTGTTATATTTGATCCGGGCACCAGAACTCAGTTTTTAGAGGGTTTATTATTAATAGTACATTCTATGGAGGGATATCTCTGACGTTCCTCTTATATGGAAGAATTTACTAGGGAGTTCTAGTAGCAATACCCTCCTACCTTTTCAATGGAAAGAGGTCCCTAGGCTGAAAAGTTATGGATAAAATCTATGTTATCTATATTTTATCACCTAGGAAAACCTCTATAGAGGAGAGTTAAGCATGAAGTGTAAATTATTAGAGGGTTATCCAAGAGATAGTGAGATGTTTTAACCCAGGCTGATCAGCATCAAGTTATGGTCTTGAGGGATTTTCATACTTCCTTCAATGATTATTTCTTTCCCAAATAATGAGGGATGAATGATATATAGAGTTTATACACCCATAATAGGGAACTTTATTGGTTATGGACCACTACATAGAATTCATGGAGATTCAAAATTTCATTCATACTCTCCTTGGTGAAAAATTGTCCAAAGCTAGTAGATTTATGGATGGACTCGTGTATTCCATCTGATATCAGGTGAACATGTTTTGTTTGTATACCTTTAATAATATAGTAAACCAAACCCTCATCTCATAGCATAACATATGGGAAGATGAAGGTTTTGGGAATGGTGGTTCAATACCTTGATATGGAAGAATTTCATCTAGTAGTAGAAAGCACCATTTTGAACCTTCTCATGAAGGAAGAAATATTCAATGTATGTGCCTGGGTAGCCATGTAATATGTCAAGATCCATTATAGTAAGTATCTGGATGAGTGTCAGGTTTTTGGAAAGATAGGTCATCTTTAGTAGTTTGGAAGAACCTTTCCTCCAATGGACAGTGATTGGTGGCCTACCCCAACTCCATGTTTTGGAGTAGGATCAACATCTCCACATCAGGCAAAGAGCTAGAGTAATACTAGATAATTAGGTCAAGGAGGTAGCCATGGCCTTGGAAGGTTGACACTAGTTGTTTAACACTAGAAGATATGACATACTCAGGGTAGTCAAGCTATAGCTTAGGGCTATAGATCAAGCCAGATATATACACTACAACTGACACACGAGGAGCATAGTGCTGGTCCATCAATGGTTTAAGATTTGATTTTTGTAGCCTCAACTTTAGTGTATGTTTTATTTGACACATGAACTTCTTACTTCTTTGTATATGTGGATATCATGGAAATTATTAGTCTTGAAATTCATTATTTATATAGAGTGATGACTCTTGAAAATCCTTTGAGAATATTATCAGAATGTGTACACCAATGTAATGTGTACCCTTCAAGATTGGTGGTTATCCTTTTTTATGGAACCTTTTTAGCCTCATGATGGAAAATTTGATATCATTATTCAGATAGGCTAGTTAGTAACTTATCACACTCATGTCAATTTTTATCACTGGAGGGTGTCCTTCAGATGACCTGAGGGTGGTAAATATATTCACAAAGGATAATGGGATGGCTAGGAAAGTTGAGATAGAACTTAATATTGTGGGATAGGTGGAGTAACCACCTAGATTTCCTGTATTTTTTCAAGTGATCAAGGAGCATGTCAAACAAAATTTCATCCTAGGGTGGATCATTTTAGGGAAATCTTTCCTGATGAATTTTTGGGGTTACCTTATGCTAGTTCTAGGAGTAGATCCAAT
The DNA here is from genome assembly GCA_963277665.1 of Viscum album. Taxonomy (NCBI): domain Eukaryota; kingdom Viridiplantae; phylum Streptophyta; class Magnoliopsida; order Santalales; family Viscaceae; genus Viscum; species Viscum album. The sequence goes on from OY728162.1 coordinate 1,016,180,566, forward strand.
GTCTAATACTCCTTAAAGGATAGCTCCAACTGAGATTCAAGAACTCAAGAGACAACTAGTGGGCCTAGAATATAAAGGTTTATACGACCTAGTACTTCACCTTAGGGTTCACCCATACTATTTTCCAAGAAAGAATATGGAACTCTAAGGTTATGTGTGCATTAATATAAATTGAACTAGCTTTCAGTTAATAACTATTACCCTTTACCTCATATAGATGACCTATTCAACCAGCTCTGAAAAGAAAGGGTATTTTTAAAAAATTATTTGAGGTCAAGATATAATCATTTATTATTTAGGACTTTATATATACCTCACACAAACTTCCAAAGAATATATGGCCTTTATGAGTATTTACTAATGTCATTCGGTCTAATGAATGCGGTGAAAATTTTCTTGGATATGCTGAATCAGGTTTTACACCTGCACCTGGATTCATTCTTCATGGTTTTTTCGGATTATATCTTGGTGTATTCTCATACTCAACTTGATCAAGAAAAAAACCTTTAAATAATATTTATTAAACTAATAAATCATAGGTTTTTTTACAATCTCATGAAATTCTATTTTTGGATTGATAAGGTTCACTACCTGGGTCACATTACACCAGAGTCAGGGGTATATGTGGTTCTAGAGAAGGTGATAGTCATGGTTTCTTTGGAGCATCCCAAGAATGACTTTCACATAAATAGTATCTTAGGGATAGTTGGATACTATATTTTTTTATCTAATATTTATCATTCCTTGAATCACCTATCCCAAGATTGAAAAAATGGTGTGAAAATATTGCAGTCTGAACCTTGTAAAATGCCTTTCAGAAGTTGAATGGAAGGTTGTCCTCATCACCAATCCTGATTCTACCAGAGCTTGTTAGGATCTAAACTACTTATTATGACACATCAGGTATTAGAATGGGAGTTTTTTTGATACAAGGGGAATAATTCGGGCATATGGGTCTTTCTAGTTGAGGCCTCATGAGCATAATTACCCAACACATGACATTGAGCTAGCTAAAGTTGTTCATGCCTTGTATTTTTTGGAGGAATTATTTGTTGGGAGGGAATTTTGTTGTATACATAGACCATAAAAGTCCCAAATACATATTCACTCAGTGTGATTTGAACCTCAGATACTAAAGGTGGGTTTAATACCTTTATTACTTTGATTTTTAGTTTTATTGTATGGTTGGGGAAGGCAATGTTGTGGCTGATGATCTAACTTGAAAGAATTAGAAACATGTAGTTCATGAGGCAAGTAGTGTGTAACAATTGACAACTCTGTTCTCTAATATGTATCTCAAGATTGAGGATTTTTATGGGAAGCATGCTCTTATGAATTTAGTAGCGACCTCATTACTTATGGATCTAGTGAAGATGAGACAAATCGATGATCCAAGTGGCTTGGTACTAAGGGAAAGTGTTTTAGGTGAGGATCCACATTTTGGTTGGTTCATTGATAAGGATGATGCCTTGTGTATTCATGGATGTGGCTGGGTACCTACAGACATGCAATGAGATTTTATGTGAGGGTCTCATGCCTCCAAATGAGAAGTACATCCTAGACTTACCAAGATGCATTGTGACTTATGTCGTCGGTGTTGGTGGCTTGCGAAGAAAAGGAAGATTACAAGATTTGTTACTCCCTGTTCCACATTTTAGCAGGTGAAGGATAAACACCACTGTCCTATAGGGATTTTATAGTAATTACCCATTCTTTAGTGGAAATGGGATGAATTAATTATGAATTTTTTGACAAGCTTACCAAAATACCCTCAAGGTAGTGATGTTATATGGTTTATCGTAGATAGGATGATGAAGGTCACCCACTTCTTTTTTATTTAGGATAATTTCTAAGTAGATGAACTTAGAACATTATATGACCTTGAGATTTCACATCTTCATAGAGTTATGTATACCATAATTTCAAACTGGGATACTCATTTTATATCATGGTCTTGGTAGGGGTTGAAAAAGTCTCTCGGTTCATAATTACTTCTAAGTACAACCTAACAACCTCAGATTGATGGTTAGTCTGAGCATACAATATAGGTTCTGGAGTACATTTTTTCAGTATGTGTGCCTGATTTTGGAGGTTTTTAGAGAAAATTTTACCTATTTATAAGTTTTCTTACAATAATATATTTCAAGAGAGAATAAAAATGGATATTTATGAGGTACTATATGGTAGGCCATTATAATCACCTATATACTAGATAGAGGTAGGGGAGGCAACACTACTTGGACCATGTATCATTCTGAAGACATTGGTGAAAATGCAGTTTATTAGGAAGTGTAAGGATATAGATCAGTCTAAGAAGAAGTATTATGTTGATATCCACTGAAAAACTACAGAGTTTGAGGTTGAGAATTAAGTATTATTACATTTTTCTCCTAGGTTGGATCCTCGATGAATTAATAGGCAAGGAAAGCTACATCTTAAATTAATCAGACCATTTGAGATTTTTGAGAGGGTCAGAATAGTGGATTACTGAATAGCACTCCCTTAGAGATACATGGATATGCATGATGCCTTTCACATTTTTCAATTACATAATTATTATTCTAACCCATTTCATATCCTTCATCCTAATGATGTTGAGTTGGATACTGATGCTTCTTTTGTGGAGTATCATATTTTTATTGTTGATAGAAGTAAGAATTCTCTATGAGGTAGGTCGGTTCCTTTGGTTTGGGTGATATGATAACATGACTATGTATAGAATGAGACCAGAGAGAGAGAGGCTACCATATTTTATCATTGGATGAAATTATTCTCAGATGATGATCAACCACCCTCAAGGCAACTCAAGGATGAGTTGTTTTAAGGAGGGGGGGGGTTGTAAGATTCTTATTTTTCTCTTAGGAAAAGATACTTTAACTTTTATTTTAAATATTATATATATATATATATATATATAAGAATTCATAAGGAGGTTATGAAGGGTTTGGGAGTGTCTGGGTCTTATTTGGAGCTCGGAGATCCAGTTTTTGGAGAAACGGTATGTGGCACACTGTTGGTGCATAGTTAGTGCTAATAGTGCGGTTCAACCATGTAGCCTAAAGAGGAGGTGCATAGTTTTCTTAACTATATAAGGTAGGTCTCAAAACCATGAAAACCCTACATAAAATTTTAGGTATGTTGAACATGGGCAGTGCACGGTTTGTCAAACTGTGTTCCTAGCCATGTGTGTGTGTGTGTGTGGGGGGGGGGGGGTCACCTTGGGCAGTAGGTGCACACAGTTGGTGAATGATTTTTCCAACCATGATGCTAAACTATTAACCCTTTAAAAATGTTGGAAATTATGTTTCTTCCCCTTGGGAATTTAAACTTTCTTACTCATTTTCCCTCTCCAATTCATGCACAATAGACCCTTGAGCCATGGGAGCTCTCCTTCTTCCCTATCCTATAGGATTTTAGCTAAATCCCTTTTCCGGGATCAAATTAAAGTGTTTTAGATCACATTTGATCACCCTAGGTATGAATAAAATTCCAATTATTTCTTTTATTTATTTTCTTCATTGTATTGGTTCTATTTCCATGTGAGATAATGTGCCCTGTTTTTAGGGTGTTTTCCAATTTCTTTGATTTCTACCATTTTAACTCATATTAGAGTTCAATACTAGATGATAAGTATACTATTGGTATAAGTTTGGTGGCATAGTTGTTTTACTTAAAATATTTTATGTCTACATTATGAAATGTCATGCTACTTGATTGAAAATCTATGTGAAGCATTTTAAATGTAAAATCAAAGTAATAAATTGTTTGGACCTTGGATTTGTTGTCTATACAACATAATTTATATCATAGGAGGTTGCCTACCTCAAAAAAAATCACCCCTTATGGTGTGTTATATAAAATGACTAAGAATATAATATCTTGTTGTGTTATTAAACCACTTTTTTAGTTGTATTGAATTGACCCTCATAAATGAAATGGTTTACTGAAATTGAATGGAATTGTATGATACATTAATAGGTCCCTATACACTGGATATGTAATTAAAACACCTTCTATGATTTTCTATCTTGATTTTTAAATTGAAATAGATAATTAATTTAAATGAAAGGTAACGAGGAATAACATGTCACCTATCCCTTTTTTATTATGTTGTATGATAATGAATGTCATTATGATTATGGAAACTTGAATAATTATTATATCATGCTTGACAATGGTCTCAAACTTAAATTACTTTATAGGTGTGGCATGCCTTGATCGATACTTGAACTCCTATTGTGGTTTTCCTTGGATGGGCTCCTGGGATGGCTATTGATTTATTGATGCATCTGCCAAGTGAAAGACCACATTTGGATTGGGTCCTTGTCTTATAATGTGAATACACTATCTTGGAACTGATGGTTCAACTATATTTATGGAGATTAAATTGAATTCCTTGGATGATTCTCCATGGATTTGGATTGATGTTATAGACTACCTTGGATTATTACATGGACTACTTTCAAGTCTCACAGCAAGGCTACTTAGGACATGATCCTAGGTTCTGGGTAGGATTTTCCCCCTTATGGAGAATTTCTAAGGGCACGCCCCTAAGGATTTCACCAAGGTTATAAAACTTAAATTCCATGGAAATTAGTGAACCTTATATGATAATCACTATATATGGATTCCTTGGTTGTTTTCCTTGGGCCCAAACCTTATAAAATTAAATGACAATGTAAAACGCTTAGAGACATTTCCGACACAGGTAGAATTAGGTAGTATCGAAAGGTTGTTCCATGAGAAATTTGAACCAACATGGTTTATTTATTTACCTCATTTATTTATTAAACCAATTCACTGATCATCTTATATTCATAGACTGGATAGTGCTAGACACTATTGGTGGTGGCCTATATAGTTTTACTCATATCCTATTCTGGCCACCGATTGGTACCCAAAAAGACTTCTTGGATGAAGGTAGGGATAAAGGAAAGCACCCATCTATGGACACTTGATTTTATATATCAAGAATGAGTACATGAGTAGATGGTCAAGCTTGTGATCACGATGATATTGAAAATAGCTTTTGGTCTTTTTTTATGTTTTGTGTAGCATGTATATATTGTATTCCTACTACCATGTTTCCATTGTATCCTCTATTTTTATATAGAATCATGAAATCATATTTTATATATGATACTAGATAGTTATTATTATTATATTTATGGTTGTATGATTTATTTTCACTATTCATTATATTTTATTGGCTATTATTTTATTTGCATACCACCACTGTGATCCTTTGTGATAAAGAAGGTATTGTCTCCCCACCATACCATCTTAAACCCTTGCTTCTAGTCGATAACCTCTGGTATATAGGGAGGAAAACTTGAGGCCCCATGAAAAATTGGGTTTAGTTACTTATGAGTAAACCAGGTCCAGGACATCACATGGACCACACGACATGTAGTTAGCATAAAATTCGTGTAGTCTACTTGGTTTATCGACAATATTCACAATAACCATGTGGTAAAATAAGCATCATAACACCATTTGTGACTAATATCCCGTATCATTAATGATATAAGTGACATGCAGCTGGCATACATGCTATATGACTTATTAATCCTAATGTTCGAAGAATACACCGAGTCAACTGACGAGTTATGTGGACATAGGGAGAGTAGAACCCATGTCATGTATTTTATTAGTACACATCATGTAATCCAAACGAGATGCATGTGGAGTCCCTATGTGTTTATCCTGAATACACGATAAGTGAGGAACACGATGTGTAGCTCACTAGTACACATCGTGTTGTCTCCTAGTAAAGAAAAAAATTAAATTACATAAAGAATAATTAATTATAACATTAGAAACATAATTACACCATTCACATTTGATGCATTGACTATGTAATAAGATTTCTAGAATTAATAAATTCTCAATTAATTCCAATAATTATCATAAATTAATGGTCAATCCATTTATTTTCCGTATTGCATTTATGATGGGTATCTCTAAGAGACTTCATATGATCATTAAGATAAAGGGAATTAATTAATTAATTAATTACTCAGTTCCAAGAGTTAATTCTCTATGGTCAAGGGTTGGTTTATCATTTCCTAGATAAATCAACCATTAGAGAATCTCATGGTCATACCACTTTAGTTATTTTATTTATTTCAATTGCATGGTTAATTATTTATGGATGTTTAAATCATTAAATAAATTAATATACAAGCATGAAAGATGACAGTAAAATAAATACTATAATACATGTAAACTTTATCTAGACATGGTTAATCACTTAAGTAAAATCTAATCAATATTAACAAGTATGTAACAAGATAAAATGGATAGTTTACACATAAAGATAAAAAATCCCTCAAATTAAATATTAAGTCAGCACAACCTGCCACTAACTGAATTAAAATCGAACAATTGTTCAAAGTGCTTGACCGACCCAAGTCAGTGTACTTTCAATTATCAGGGAATTTTAACTTGATTTTTTAGGTTGGTGTAACCTAGTTCACATGAAGGGTTGACTACCTAAGAATGGATTGGTGTAACCAAGTGGCAAAGCATTGAATAAATTCTTATCTAGGATTTTAGGATTAGAATGTACACTCAACAGATCAACGAGATGCAAGTTAATATAGTTATAAAGTTACACCTACCTAAAACCCTTCAAATGACTTGTCAGACCCAAGTCTGGGCTATGAGAAATGGAATATCACTATTCCAAAATAAGCGTTTAATGACGGTTTAAACTGCAACCAAATCATTTCTTGATAGTTTCCCAAAACCACTACGAAATTGTGTGTTTATAATGATTTAGTGGTAGTTATAAAACCCATTTCCAATCATTTAGATGTAGGTTTTTAAAAAACTAAAAGAATCATTTAGCTCATTTTCAACATTTTTTTATTTTTTATTTAGGTAATTAATTAATTAATTATTTCATATTTATTTATTATATATTATTTATTTATTTATCCTACCATGCATGCATATGTCATACATATCATTTATAAACTTAACATAAATATATCTGTGTGCGTGTGTGTTTGGTGAGATTTGGATCCGCCAGCAATTAGTTATTTTGCAAAGACTTTACCACTCTAGCAATCTCTTCATGTAGCGAGTAAATAGAATTTAATATATATATATATATATATAAATACATATAAATACATATATATAAATAAAAATAGTAATGAATAATAATAATAAATAAATAATAATAAAAAAGAAATAAAATGGTAATATATAGTAAATAACAAATAACAAATAATAAATAATAAGTAATAAATAAATAAATAAATAATAAACAAATAAATAATAAATAAATAAATAAATAAATAAATAATAAATAATAAATAAATAAATAATAAATAAATAATAAATAAATAATGAATAAATAATAAATAATAAATCAATATATGATAAATAAATAATAAATAATAAATCAATATATGATAAATAAATAATAAATAATAAATCAACATATAATAAATAAATAATAGATAATAAATAATTAATAATTAATGAAAATTTAAGAAATAAGTAATAAATAAATAAATAAATAATAAGTTAATAATAAATTAAAAATAAATTAAAAATAAATTTAGAATAATTAATAATCAATATATAAATAATAAATAAATAAAAAATTAATAAAAAATTAATAGTGAAAAATAAATTAATATATAATAAATAAGTAGTAAATAAATAATAAATCAATATATAATAAATAAGTAGTAAATGAAGAATAAATAATGAATAAATAATGAATAAATAAATAATAGATAAATAGAAAAGAAATAAATAATAAATAATAAATAAAAAAATAATAAAAAATAAGTTAATAATAAATTAATAATAAAAAATAAAAAATAAAAAAAAATAAAAAAAAATAAAAAAATAAAATAAAAAATATGCAATAATATATAATAAATATTAAATAAATAAATAATAAATAAATAATAAATAAACAATAAATAAATAATAAATAACTAATAAATAAAAAATAAATAAATAAATAATAAATAATAGATAAATTATAAATAAATAAATGGTAAATTATAAATAAATAATAATAAATAATAAATAAATAATAAATAAATAATAAATAAATAATAAAAAAATAATAAATAAATAATAAATAATAAATCAATATATAATAAATAAGTAATAAATAAATAATAGATAATAAATAATAAATAGTATATATATATATTTATACTTACATATAAATTTATTTAAATATAATTATATATATATCATATAAAAATATATAAATATAAATAAACTCATATAAATGTATATAGATACAAGCGCGCACACACACACACACCCACTAATAGAATACAAATAAATATATATCCCAACATCATATATATAAATATACATTAATGTATATAAATATACATAAATGGACATAAATATATATAAATATAAATATATATAACAAAATTTACATAAATATATATAAACACACATTTATATTAGATAAATATGTATAAACGCACACACATATATAATTGTATATTAATATAAATATATCTATAAACAAAAGTAAATAAATATATATATACACCCACATGATATGTAAAAATATATAAGCATAAATACATATAAATGTTTATAAATGTATATAAATATAGAAAAATATGCATAGATATATATAAATATATATGCATAGATACAATTATATATAATTTTAAATAAATATTGATAAATATATATAAATTAAAAATAAGTATAAATAAATTTATAGAAATACATACATAAATATATACATATATATATATATGAATATAATAGATAATAAATCACCAAAAGAAGGAAAATCACAACAATTGAAACACTGTCAAATAAAAAAGGAATGTACATCCATGAAATAAAATCATAGACAACCCGACAAGTAAATGAACACACTCTTAAAAAAAGATGAAATCACATCAGATTTCCAAAAATCATGGTATCCAAACAAAAAACTTAGTTTTGGATGTCTTTTAGTCCTTTTTCAACCTTAAAAAAATCTATTGAGCTCATCAATTATAAATATTTCATATAAATTTTCATAGACTTTGATTTGAAATCTCGTGGATTCCTAACGAACACCCAGATCAAAAGTTATAACCGTTTGAAGTTGAAGTTTGATTTATTAACTTCTCTTAAAATAGAAATAAAATTTATTTTGTTAATTATTACCCAATTATCATCTAATAATGTTTCATTTAATTTCATAAGATTCTATTTAGCTGGTTGTGTAGCTAAAAAGACATATAAATCAATAGTTATGGTCATTTGATGCTGAAGTTTGATTTTCAACTTATCCTAAAATTAATTTTAGTTTTAAATAATTTCTGTCTAATAATTATAAATTATTAATAATTAAAAAATTATACTTATTTAAAATTTTAAATAAAAAATAATAAATGAGTTTAAATTATAAATAATAAATTATAATTATTTATTAAATATTTAATATTTTATCCATTAATCTAGATGTGGCTTCTTAAAAACCGCCGCTAAAAATAAAAAACATAAAAAAGGTTGATTAGTGTTTTTAAAAAAAATGCCACTAAAAAAATGAATAAACATAAATTAATAAAAAATGCATTTAGCGGCGATTTTCAAAATCGACGCTAAAAAAACCATCATAAAATCCCTTTATTCTTGTAGTGTATGGATTATTGCCACTAGAATATCCATGTGAGGAGATATTCCAAAACTAATGGTGAAGACTATTTGGATTCAATTAAATAGTGGGAGATTAATAAATTAAATTAAATTTATTATCTAATCTGAAATCTAGATAAAGTACAAAACATATCTTCTCTCGACATCGGAAATATCACTAGAATCCATTATAAAGAAGGATAACCTCTTCACCAGATCAAATTTATAGGAATGGTATTAGCATTTATGCATTGTACTATGCCATGAAAAAAATTATATGTGCCGAAAAACCCCATTCCTGAGGTTTCTAACAAATATTCCAATGAGGAAGAGTGGTCTCTCTATATGAAACATTTGTATGATTCCACAAATGTATAATGTTTTATGCTATCTTCCACATCCAGTGTGATTTTAAAGCAACACAAGGATATGGATGTGTATAACATCATCCCTCACCTTCAAAATCTTTATCAAGATAAGGAGAGAAAAGAGAGACATGAGATCTCTAATTCAATTTTCCCATGAAAGCATAGAGAGTCAGTGCTAGCTGGGCCTCATTTAGTCAAGGTGATTGAATACATTGATAACTTGAACATCTTGGGATTTAAGATCCTCGATGAGCTACACACATATCTCATTCTTTCTACACTTCCTAAGATCTTCTCCAGTCTCATTATTAATTATAATATGAGAAATAACGAGAAGTCTATATCATAACTCCTCACATTGATTCACCAAGTTGACAAGGATACAAGGTATGAAAACCCTATAGTTCTTATGGCGAATAAAAGTACAAACAAGGAAAAGGGGCCCAATAATTTTTATAAGTCTAAGTCTTTTGACCTCTATTTTTCCAAGAAAAGGAAGATCTAAAGACATGAAAATGAAGAGGATACAATATGTTTTTCATGTGAAAAAATGGTCCGCTAGAAGAAGAAACATACCTAGTTAAAGAAGTAAGGGGAAAATTCAAGTGTGTTTGTTATCGACTGTAATCTTTCTATATCTATACATTTGAAGATACAAATTATGTAGCTCACATATATATTCAAATGTAGGGACCATGTATATTTCAAATGATTTCTATAAGAGAAGTGGATTTATGGGTTTCCAATGGTGTGAGGTTGGCTTCTCTATCCATTGGAGATTACCACATTCCATTACCAACTCAGATGGTCTTGGTTTTAAAATATTTTTATTATATATCAACTCTTACAAAAAACATAATTTATTTATCCTTCCTTGATACATATGGTTTAATTTTATAGTTTGGAAATAAAATATATTTCCTTTATAAATAAATCATATGTTATGGTATAAAACATTTAAATAATGTTCTTTATGTATTATATTATGAAAAACAAGTATTGGAAATTGATAAAAAATCAAGTTTTCATGAATAATTTCACACCCATATGTGTCATCATCATATTGGTCATGAGAACAAGAAGTATTTGAAAATGATATATTAAGATGGTTAGTTAGGATCTTTTGAGATAAAACCACTTGATAGATTTCATGCTTGTTTACAAGGAAAAATAACCAATCCACCTTTTGGTGGACAAGGTGAATGAGTTATAGATCTCATGCAACTGGTATACATTGACCTACGTGGACTATTTCCAGGAGAATCTAGTGGTGAATATTCTTAATTCAATGATTTTACTAATGATTTAAGTAGAAATTAATATTTATACATAATGAGGTATAATTCATAATATTTTGAGAAATTCAAAAAATATGAGAATGGAGTGAAGAATCAACTTAATAAAAATATAAATAATCTTTTATATGATCAAGGTGGTGAATATTTTAACAAAAAATTCATCAAATTTCTATGGGAGTTAGGAATTCTATCCCAAATCACTCATCATTATACACTATAGTGGAATGATGTTAGTGAAATGAGGAACCACATATTTCTTTACATGGTAAGGTCGATGAAGAACCATTCAAGCCTTCTATTATCCTTTTGGGGATATGAATTTCACAATATATTATACACACTAAAACATGTACAAAATAAAGTGTAAAATGGAAATAATTTTTATTTATGGAATGAAAAGAAACCTATATTGTCACATATTCATGCATGGGGTTTCAAGGTGTTTTTAAGGCCAACTCTAGAATAAAACTGGCACCCCAAGTCATAGAGTGTATCTTTATAGGGAACCCCAAAGAAACAAGATAATACTATATATACAACCCCTTAGAATAGAAGGTGAATACTACATGAAAAGTTATTTTTCTTGAGAGGGGGAACATCATCAAAAATGATTGTGTAAGAGAGATTGACTTCAATAAAATGTATTCTCAAGATACACAATAGTTGGTATAGAAACAGGTTCCACAGGACACCATGGATGACGTTGTTCCTAAAACATGAGTACTGCATAGGTGAACCAAAGAGGTTAGACAACTATAATGATATGGTTTTCTAGTCATTAAAGATAATGACTCATTATTGGCAGGAAATAATGATCATATTTCATACAAGGAGGCAGTAGAGATCATAGAAGTTACAAGATGGCAAGAAGCCATGAATTCTTAGATGGATTCCATGGATCAGAACCAATTCTTGGTTCTTGTTGATCCATTGGTTAATGTAAATCCTATTAGGTTCCAATGGTAATTCAAGAGAAAACTATCATGGAAGGTAAAGTGAGTACCTATAAATAAAGACTAGTGGCCAAGGGGTTTAAATAATTTATATTAATTTACCATGATGAAAACTTTTCCCTAGTTTCCTTGTTTAAGTCCATTAGAATTATACTTTACATAACAACTTTCCATGACTATGATATTTTTAAGATGAATGTCAAAACATATTTTCTTAACAGAAACCATCATAAATATGAATATATGACACAATCCTAAGGGTTTGTGACTCCAAGAAATTCCATTAAGATATTAAAAATGGTTAGAAAGAGGGGAAATCTAATTTACATAATAAATTTCTATAACTATGGGTTAAAACATGCATCTTGGTCATGGAAAATTCAGTTTTGATAAATTAATAAGATAATTTTGTTTTATAAAAAATGAATTTGATCCATGTATTTACAAGTTTTCTAGTGGGATTGTAGTTGTATTCCTAATAGTATATGGTGATGGAATATTAATTATTAAGAATGGTATACTATTCTAATAGTAAGTTAGGACTTGTTAAACAAATTATTCTCTATGAAGGAATTAGGGAGGCTGTATATATCCTTGTAATGAAGACCATTCATTATAAATCCAAAAGAGTTCTTTGTAAAAACCCCAATTTCAAAAACATGAAATTAGTAGTTATTTTATTACATGTCATAAATATAAGAGATAACATCACCAAGGATCAACTAGTTTAGTATTCTTAAAGATATAGATATATACATGGTACCCTCATCACATTAGTAATAAACACAGAACATAATAAAGGAATGTAATCTACATCCATGAACTCATTCAAAGTTTTCATCTTCATATCCTGGGGAAAGAAAGATAAAATGGTAAGCTCAAACACATAGTAAGGGTTATGTACATCAGAAACTATCATGAGAAAAAATGGAATAATAAATATGGAAAGGTAAATGAAAAAAATGTATACCATCTAATCAATAACATGAGAATGAAATGAAACCATAAATAATATCAATGTGAAAATATCATAGATAATAATAATAAATTAATTCTCAATGAATAAAATAATTAATATTGGATATCATGATCTCTTGAATCATGATACCTATACTTTGTCTCATGAGTCTCATAAATGCATCAAGGGGCTATCTATAACTGTGCCCCATGCATCACTGTAAGTCCAAATCATTCCTCATATACTGAATGATCAATTAAATTTATAAACAATATAACTGATCAAAAAATATTTGTATGGAATAATGGATATGGATTTATCAACATTTCCCCAGTCAATCAAATAATTTTCCAAAGTAAAACACTTTATGTCAAATGGTATATGGTTTAGGAAATAATCATGTCCATAATACATAAAATATTAATAATAAAGAGAAATACAATATCTAATGATCACAAGTAAGTAAATGTATCAAAGGATGGTATCATTAAAATATATCTATACTGGTGAATAAGTAAAATAAAGGGTTATTTTTATTGATGAATAGAAATACCATTAAAATATTATTAAAAAATTCTTGAAGAAAATAAACATTCCATTTTTCAAATCACTTATTAAAAAAAACTACGCAAATATAAAGTAAAACATTTTCATTAAAAATAATCTTATAAATTTGTAAAGGAAGCTTTAAATAAAATATTAGTCATTATGGTGGTAATATCCAATCATAATATATATGTTAAAAAACATTCATTCCATGCTTTTTTAGAAAATTCATAATGTACTTTGTTTTGAAAACGACCAAAATATTCCTTTGAAACCCTTTTGTAAAAAGTAAAACGTGGGTAAAAATGTCTTTTGATAAATCATTAATGAAGTGTAAAAACAAATTTGGAAACTTTTTATAGAAAACATAGATATGGAAGAATAATATATTTGATCAAAATAAAAATAATATTTATTTTTATTTTAAACATTTCTTTACTTGATTCAAGTTCCAAAGAGAAGAAAAGGTGGAAGAAAATATGGAAAAAATTTAATAGAGTAAAATAGAAACGAAATTTAATCACCATGAATAAAAATATATTCAGGTTAATTACCACAAAAGTTAGTATACACACCATATAAAAATAAATAGGTTCATAATATCAAACATGTCTTAATGGAGTGGAAATTGAGATGAAATCCCTTACCTCATGCTTCCCTTTAGTTGAATGTGATTTAACCACTTGTATAATGATTTTAGATAAGTTATTAATTTATTCTAGAAGAATAATCATATTTATAATATCATATATGATCCTCTTATATCATCTTATCACATGTTTGATAATAATATTTCATTATTACCCTTATTTTTAGTGTTAACTATTTTGAGACCCTGTTTGTTCCTTATAAGTCTTTGAAAAATATTGGGGAATATAATCTAGGCCTGGTGCTAAGATATTGTGAAATTACAAGGACCAATTTTCTTGGAATTAAGTTTATAAAAATATTAAATATATCTTTGTTGGTGCCAAAATATTGCACGAAAGGAAGGAATGAAAAAGAAGGCTGGCACACTGCCTCATGAAGCACCGCGACGAAGCACCGTCGCGAAGGACCGACGCGAAGGACCGACACGAAGGGCCTTGATCATCGCGGCCTCATGAAGCTCCAGAGGCGGTAACCCTCCGCGAATGCATTTGACGTTCGCGAGCCCGCCGCGAAGCTCCAGAGGCGGTAACCCTCCGCGAACGCATTTGGCATTCGCGAGCCCACCGCGAAGCTCCAGAGGCGGTAATCCTCCGCGAACGCATTTGACGTTCGCGAGCCGCCGCGAAGCTCCAGAGGCGGTACCCTCCGCGGACGACATTGACGTTCGCGAGCACGCCGCGAAGCACCGGAGGCGGCGCGCGAGTTTTGCTTCACGGCGCCCTAGCCTATAAATACTGGACCCCCCCTGAGTCTCGAAGACGGAGAATCCGACCTTTCGACTTCTCCTCTCCCGAATCGCGAAGCACTCTTTGCCCCGGGAATTATGAGCTCCGCGAGGTACTTCTACTTCGTGATACGCCTCCGATTTGTTTCGTTTTGAGCCCCTCTTCCGAGAGGGATTCCCTTCGTGAAGCCCAAGGGCATTCACGAAGGAAGGGGATTCCCAAGGGAACCCGGGTAGCTACGGAGCGTTTATGCTTCGCGAAACACCCAACCCATGCTAGTGATCCCTATGCTAAGGCAGGATCGCTACACATTGCGAAGCACACTGCTTCGCAGGACCCTGCTTCGCGAGTCACCTCTTCTTCGCGAGGCAGTGCTCCGCGAACACTGTTCCACTTCGCGAAGCACCTTCCACTCACACCTATGCCCCATGCTAAGGCCAAGGCACTCCACTTCGCGAAGCAAACTCCTTTGCTTAGCGATTCCTCTTCCCGTGCGACCCTCCAGGTTTGCACAATGTGATTTCAAAGTCCCATGGACAATACCACCCATAGCGTTGCTTCGCCTAATGCTTCTTCGCATAGGCACGCTAACGGCTATTGCTTCTTCGCATAGCCACACTAACGTGGACCCCTTGATGGTTCGTTCCACAACCCCCCTTAACCATGGCCTTACTGGTACCTTCCCTTCCCCAAGGACCAGAGGGTACCGGTTATGTAAGTCCTAGGGGTGTGGAGTGAACCCCCCTCGTCCGAGCTGCAGGATGTTAAACTGCCAAGCACCACATCCTCAACACATGACGTTAAACTGTGACCCGACCTCGTACCCCTCACGAAGGGTCCCCCCAGCTCGAACATTTTTTTACACCACTCGTCTCCACGGGAATGGAATCACCCATCCACAAGGGATGATATCCTCCTTATTAGAGTGGTGTATGTTCATGGGAGAAGGGCGACCCTAGTTCCCCAACGGATGGCTGCACCTCTGCATCTCCGTACTTCCCCACTACCAAGGTCAGTGGAGGGCATGATAGGGAACGAGGCACCTCCCATCATTGGACCAAGGTCCATCTTTCCCGCGCTTTGTCGCACCATGGGACTCCATTCTGGAGTAAGTCCCAACACCATGGGCTGCCTAACGCGTAATCCCCTCTTCGCTTCTCACGAACGCATCCTTCGCGACGTGATCGTCAGGTCCTTGTAACCTCTTGTTTCTCACACCGAGCATGACTCACGTGGGCTTAGAGTGAGCACCGACCCTGACCCCCAACCATAGAGAACTACGATGACTTTGATCCATGTCAAGGAATGGTACGTAGTAAGCCTCCATGAGGTTCAATCCACATTCCTCGTTCATTCATTCACGTCGAGTTTCGCCCTCGTCCAGCATGACGTTAAACTGTATGTCTCCGTCCCGCATGAAGTTAAACTGCACGCCCCGTCCCGCATGACGTTAAACTACATGCCCTCGTCCAGTATGACGTTAAAATGTATGCCTCCCTTTGTCCTGCATGACATTAAACTTCACACCCATTCCCACCTGAACTACGAGGTATTTGATCCATGTCAAGGCATGGTACATAGGAAGCCTTCCAGAGGTTCAAGCCCACCACTCATTGAACCAAGGTCCACCTTCACGTCGGTTTTCCGACAAAGCCCCATGTGAACGACGAGGTCTTTGATCCATGTCAAGGCATGGTATGTAGGAAGCCTTCCAGAGGTTCAAGCCCACCACTCATTGGACCAAGGTCCACCTTCACGTTGGTTCACCGACAAAGCCCCATGTGAACTACGAGGTCTTTGATCCATGTCAAGGCATGGTACGTAGGAAGCCTTCCTGAGGTTCAATCCCACCCATCATCATTCACGTCAGTTCACCCACGTCCAGCATGACGTTAAACTGCATTTCCCAATCCGAACTACGAGGACTTTGATCCGTGTCAAGGCATGGTACGTAGGAAGCCTCCCCGAGGTTCAAGCCCAACAATCATTGGCCCAGACCGTCTCCTAGTCGGTGTGCCAGGCCCCCATTTTCAAGCCCATATCCCATTGGACCAAGGTCCCTCATTTACGTCGGTTCGCCGACACCCACCGCCCGTCGTTTATTCACGTCAGGGTTCACTATCGTCCCGCATGACGTTAAACTGTATTCTATCAATCCTTTGAACTACGAGGACTTTGATCCATGTCAAGGCATGGTACTTAGGAAACCATCCCAAGGTTCAAGCCCACCATTAGTGGACCCACGGGTCTACTTTCACGTCGGTTCACCGATGAAACCCTTTGAACTACGGGGTCTTTGATCCATGTCAAGGCATGGTACGTAGGAAGCCTTCCAGAGGCTCAAGCCCACCACTCATTGGACCAAGGTCCACCTTCACGTCGGCACACTGACGATGCCCATCGGACCAAGGTCCACCCTCACGTCGGTACGCTGACGATGCCCATCGGACCAAGGTCCACCCTCACGTCGGTACGCTGACGATGCCCATCGGACCAAGGTCCACCCTCACGTCGGTATGCTGACGATGCCCATCGGACCAAGGTCCACCTTCACGTTGGTTCGCCAACGACATTCATCGGGCCAGGGTCCACCTTCACGTCGGTTTACCGGCACCATCCCGAACTACGCGGACTTTGATTCCCTGCCACGGGGATACGTAGGAAGCCTCTTCAAGGTTCAAGCCCAACTTCACTGTCGCCCCTGCGATGGTCCCATTTCATTCCCCCTCTACTTCATTCATCCACCTACAGCCCATCCTGATTCTCACCCGGACCGTCATATCCCGGTGAGACCATGTCGGTACGCTCTTCTTCACAGCTGCCCATGGGCTGGCCCCGGTATCGACATCCCTTCAAGGAGAATCCCTCAATTCGATCTATCCTAGAAAATTCTATGGTTGGGTTGATCCGTCTCCGCTAGACGTTAAACTCGCGGCATACCCTGTGTTAAACACGGGAAGCTGAGGAAAACCTCAGATATGTGTCTATGACATATAATTCTCCACGCTCGATGTGGGATGCTTCGAGCTTCAACGCCCTCGAGAAGCCTTGTGACCAGGGATAACAGACAGACATGCCAGGTTCCCCAGCATCCAGACATGCTACTGATGCCTCAACATGACTAATCCCCCGACTGAAGGTTGCTCCCCTGACCGGACCCTTTGGAATGTCCCAACAGAAGTAGTGTAATTAACCGGCGTCCATGGAAAGATGGCATTGGGAAGAGTTTCACGAACTACGTATTAAATCTATGAGGGAGAACCGGACTAGGTGACGAGTTCTAAGGAGGAATCCACAGGAGGAAGAACCGACATCCCATCATCCTGTTTCAATCAAGGAGTAGACGTCCCTGAATAAGGAGTGAATGCCGCCCGCCTTTGGAAAGCGGGAATGCGGGGCAACAAAGCGCCGCGCGTCCTCCTCCGCGGACGGAACGGATGTGCGCGCGCGCCCCGAAGAAAGCGTCAGAAATAGAAATGGTGAACCCATCGTGAAATTCTTCTCCTCAATATGGAGATTAGTAGCGTTCGAGACACCAGTAGATTGACGTATCACCGGATCCAGATATCCGGCGCCTGGTCCTGCCAAGCAAATAGCGGGCCTGTCGTGAAATTCACCGGAAGTCGGGGCAGTAGAACGT
This sequence comes from Viscum album, assembly GCA_963277665.1. Lineage (NCBI taxonomy): Eukaryota > Viridiplantae > Streptophyta > Magnoliopsida > Santalales > Viscaceae > Viscum > Viscum album. The sequence continues at coordinate 1,016,199,338 of OY728162.1, forward strand.
GTGGTACTCCGTTCTGCAGCATGTTGGCATGGATCCTTCTTACAGACGTGGAGAATGGAAGGACGCTGGGGCACTGGATGTCAATCCTTTTCCTCTCAGTACTGATGAGTTGATCCCTTCGTTTCTCAGGAACCAGGTTGCTGTTACAGAGACGCGATCACCGTCCGCTCCTCGCCCACGCAGGGGCAAGGGAAACACCACCACGACCACCCCACGTAGCGCCGCTACCGCCATGACGACCGCCACATCGCGGAATACGGGGCACCCACGTCCCCTTTCCACATCAGAGGTCATCCAGCGAAGGGTGATCAACAACCTCGTGCGTAGGTACGAGGAAGAAGGGGTCATCCCAACTCGAGATATGGACCACATGGACCTGGAGGCCTCCAGGCCCCGCCGTCAACGCCACCCTAACAGGCCGCGCAGGGAGCCCCTGCTCCCCACCCCAACGTTCAACCGTTTTGGGAGCCTGTCTCTGGAACGCCTTGACGACTCCTCGCCTTACGCTGAAGAGGCGGGCGCCGTCCGGCTCAGCCCGCTCAGGGTCCCGACCCAAGGGCTCCAGGCGAGAGCTCCCGCCCGACCACGTCAGCGCCGCCGTCCGGCCCCGCAGGAAGAGAAGGCAGGCTACGTCCCTGCACCACCTGCACCAGCTCGCCTGACCCGACGTCAGCGCCAGGCCCGGGCTGAGGACGCTCGCCCAGGCGCGTCAACGTCGACAGCTACAGTGGCCCGAGCCACCGCCGACGTGCATCGTGAAGCCCCTGCATACACTGAGCAGGGGAACTCCTTCAACCAACCAGGATCGAGACCCCAACCGCCCCACGGGCAAGCTGGGTTGACTCTCCGGGTTGCAGGCCCAAGTGGTGATCGCCACGAACTAACCCGCGGTAATGTCACCCCGTACAAAGGTCCTCCCCGTACCACTAATCCACAGAGTGTGGGCCTTCCCCGCTCCGAAGTTCGTCATGGAGGTATGCCTCGTGCTACCCCCATACCAAAGGAAGACCTGCCCCGCAGTAGTGACACTCAGCACAAAAACCTTTCCCGCGCCCATTATACAGGGTTTGGAGTCCATCCTCCTGCCCCCGACCACCAATCTGAAGGAACCGTCCATTCGGTCCTTCTCCAACGTGGGGGCCCTCCCTACGTCCTCTCTGCAACCAGCGAAGGTCCTCCTCGCCCCAGCAACTCGAGGAGTGAAGGTCAGCCTCGCTCCACTCGCATTGACCATGGAGGTCCTCCCCATGCTCTTGCCGATTCCAACAGAGGCTCCGCCTACATGGGTGGTGTTCATGGAGGTCCTCCCCATGTACCCTTCGACATTTTCCCTGGCGCCCCTTGCACCTCGGCTATCTCGAGTGGGGGCCCTCTCCGCCACGGCGCCAGCGCTGCCCCGAGGCTGCTTGATAGGGGTCAACCCTGTCCCGAAGAGCCACCCCGGGGCAGGAGAGCGGGTCATCGCCGCCAAAAGAAGAACCCTGGGAAGGCCCAGGTGGAGATCAAACCTGCCCGCTTCTCCGACTCGGAAGCGGAATGCAATTCGGCGATGGAACCTTCTCCCTGCTCCTCCGTATCAAGGACTGGGGCAGGAACGAGACGCGTTAGCCTCATTATCCCAAAATTTGAGGTCCACCAGATTCCCATCTCCCTCCGCAGGTACATCCAAGAGGAAGAAATCTTGGGAACTCCGCAGGTCTCGACCGCGCAATCACCTCCTTTGTCACCAGAAGTGCCCTCTACCTCTACCAGAGATCGCGGAGAGTTATTTTTGGGGCCAACGACGGTAGAGCGACGACACAACCTGTCGCCGGTAGTCGCGGCTCCTATTCCGGAAGCTGTGTTTATCAGCCCGTCATATCCTGACATCGTGGCCAGGTCACCTCACTCTTCGGAGGATGGCCCGGAATTTGGCGGCCAGTCAGCTCATTCGCCGTATTCTCCACCGCCGAGCTTACTACCCCAGAGGTCCGCCTCGGTAACACTACCGGTCCCTCAGCCGCCCCCAGTTGACGAGTGGGGAAACACAGGGCCAGACCCTGAGTCCGAGCCCAGGAGCTTCTGGAGTATTCTCGCAGCGGATTACTTCCCGGAAAAGTTCTGGCCGACAACGACGCTGAATTTTCGCGTACCAGAGTCTCTTACCCCTGAAGAAGTGGGGTGCTTTTGTCGAACCCTATGGGCGACACACTTCTGCCTTCGTTACGAACGGGTGGTGTACCCAGAAGTCGAGAGCACTTCGAAGAAATCGGTGAGCAGTGCCGCCTGGTCGATGCGGCCGCACTCCTTGTGGCCCAGCACCCTGAGTCGCCAGGCCGCTAGAGCACCCTTCAACGAAAATGTGTTCAGTGTTTTAAAGCACTCCGCAGAATCGTCAGGGAAGCCACCCCCCATGTGCAAGTCCGTGGTTGGGGACACTACGCCGCTCTCCTCTTCGACCCTATCCGACGGCAGCCCGATTCGCTATGCGACATCGAGGACATGCCCTCGAGAGGGGTCGCGGTCCACATGGATGACGTCGTGGACAAGGAAGATGAGCTTGAATTCCCTGATGGAGACTTACCCCTCGAGGGCGTACCGCCACTGCTGGACCCATCAGGGAGAGTTATCCGTCAGCAGAGGAACCTACTAGGCCTCCCCGTACCCACCGAGTCGCTGGTACTCGGTCGAAACACTGGCAAGGGTAAGGAGCACGTCGGAACAGTCAAAAACTCCGACCCGTCCGCCTCTGTGTAGAAAACGGACGAAGATCCCGAGAAGGCCACGTTACGCCAGCTGCTTACTGAGCAGAAGAGGCTGGTTGAAGAACTCTTGGTTGAGCGCGCCACAGAGTGGTGACCCAACTATGGTAATCCTAGGCCGGGGCAGCAGGGGCAGGAACAATTTCCCCCCGGTGAGATGCCTCCGGGCAACCCTGATCATGCTACTGCCGCAGACAGGGCAGAATCCGGAACATGTGGCAAGAGGGCGCGATACGTCTCGCCAAATCCCCTCGAGCGACGGGGCAATCTGAAGAATCCAGTCCGGGTTTCCCCAGTCGCCCCGCGGGTCGTCCAGCCAGTTGACCCACGAGCGGCCGAATCCGTCTACCATGTTGAAGAACCTAGCAATGCACTTGTGGTTAGGGATCCCCGTCAAGACAGGGACCCCCACCCGGATGATCTTATCGCGGCGCTCATAGCCCGCCTCGAAGCATTGGAAACGCGGTAGGTGGCGGTCCCACCAGATGACAAGCCTTATCCTGTGTGGGTGGATGATATGCCCGCACCGCCGGGTTTTGGGAACCCCACTTTCTTGACTTTCAACGAGACAGGGGACCCGCCGCAACACTTGGCTCATTTTTCTTCCAGGTGTGGCCCCATGCTGGGGACCCCAGCTCAGCAAGAATCCGCCAAGCTCTGATGTTTCGTACAAACATTGGAAGGTCCGGCATTCGTCTGGTACAGCCAGCTCCCTATCGGATCGGTGACCGGTTGGGAGGATCTTCGCCGGTAGTTCTTATACCAGTTCAGCTCCACCACGTGGAAGACCAGCATTGAGGACCTCTTCAAGTGCAAGCAAAGGCCTGATGAGCGGGTTGCATATTTCATCGCCCGGTGGAAGGGACTTACGTATTACCTCGACATGCCACTGACTCAGGAGAAACTACTGACGATGTGTGTGGGGAACGTCAAGATAGAGCTGGTACCCTCCCTGATTACCCAGAACTACCCTGGAGGGTTCAAAGATTTCTCAGATAAGGCTCAACGCCTTGAGGAAGCCCTGCAACAGGCCAGTCAGGCACATTTGTTGCCCCCTATGATCCCGGCCAGGAGGACCGCCAGGGCTGAACCCGCCGCGGTGGCCCAAATAGAAGCCCCGAGGCAGCTGGAGTTACTGCCGGCGGCACCACCCTCGCAACCCCGCAGAGGTCCTCCATCTCAAGCACAGGCTCCTGCCCAGCAGCGACCGCCTCAGAATCGACAGGTTACCCCGCGCAATGCGCCACCACCACCTAGGCGAGACAATTAGGCGCCACCTCCTCGCCAGGCCCCTCCGGCCCCTCGTCAGGGCCAGGCCCCCAGGGCCCCCTATCCAGAAAGAAGGTACCAGACTTATTCGTTCAATGAAAATCAGGTCCCTGGCTACTTTCGAGGTGCTGTAGAGCAAGGGATTGTGCGTCTGCCTGAGTGCAGAAGGCCGGCAGAGGTGAATCTCACCAATCACCCCAACTACTGCCCTTATCATCGGATCCTGGGTCACACCCTCAAGCAATGCTATGTGTTTAAAGAATGGCTTTAAGACCAGGTCAACAACAACATAGTCAAGTTGGGCCCAGCACCAGCGCAAGTGGCAGGTGTCTTTGCAGGATCAGAGATCGGCAGCGACAACGAAGGCGAGTGGCAGCAGGTCCCCAGTCGCGGATCCCAGAAATACGACGACTGGATGGCTCGAAAAACCGTCGTCCGTGCCCATGGAATCATCCGGGAACGCCTGAAGCAGTCTGAACCTTCATAAGAAGTAGCCGGTGCCTCCGCATCGTCTTCACAGTCGGCCTCTTCCCAAAAGGGCAAGCAGTGGCGACGTAAGAAGAAGCAATGCGCACCGCCGGTGCCGTCGTCATCCCGCACTCTCGGTGACTTTATGCCCCCTGAAATGGGGATTCCTCCCAGAATCCGCCCAGCGGTGGATGACTCCTTGAGCGACAACCAGGGGTACGCTTTAGTTAAAACCATGGAGCTGGTAAAGCCCTATATGACCCCCGACGAGGGGGAATGCCAGGCAGACCTCCCCAAAGTTTCCAGCTGGCGTCAACGTCAGTGGAATCGTAACCACGCCGGTCATTGAGGTACGTCAGTAGGCACTTTTGGCCAAAGCCGTGCACGCTACTGAGACCAGGCAGCAGGCTCAGCGCAGATCTCAGCACGCGCAACCCCATCTAACGCCCTCAGCTCTACCTCCACCGCCGTTCATGCTACTGGATCGGGGGGAGCTGCCTCATTCGTATCACAGTCAGTCTTGCCCGGCTACAGGCCAACCTCCGCTGTCCGATCCTAGTCCGGCGACTACTCTCTGGGCTTCTACTAGTAGGCAGAAAGATGTGCCCAGTACTAGCCGATTGCTGGTTCAACTAGTAGAACTCACTATGCCTCCAAATGCCGAACGACCTCCTGTAAGCAGAGGTTCGCTTTTGGCACGAAAGTATGATGTCCTGAAGCACCTGGCCGACATTCCGGCGAGGCTTTCTATCCTTGAGGCCCTCCGCCTGTCATCCGAAATGCGCGAGGCACTTGCCGAGGCCCTAAGGAGCCTCCCCCAGTTTGAGACGTAGGTAACAGCTGCAGAAGCCTCCCATATCGAGACGATTGAAAACGCCGAATGTCAGGCGGTTATCTCATTCTCCGGTGAAGATGAGGACCCTCCTATACAGGGGCACATTCACCCGCTGTACATCACTGGCCACTTCAATGGTGTGGAAGTCCGCCGCTGCCTCGTTGACATAGGTTCCAGAATCAATATAATTCCGACCCGGACGTTGCGAAAGCTGGGTCTGTCTGAAGGTGATTTAACTCCCTCTGACCTCAGGATCCAGGGGTACGACAGGACAGAGCAAACCCCAGTCGGCAAGATCCGCCTGAAGACTCAGTTCAGTGGCTTAATTTCCAGCACCGAGTTCATGGTTGTCTCTCAAGACACCGCCTACAACGCATTGATGGGTAGGCCATGGCTCCATCTGCATGAAACGGTCCCTTCGTCGTATCACCAGTGCCTCCAGTACTCGCTCAACGGTCGAGCAGGCATGCTCCAAGGAGAGGCGTCCCCTTTCGATTCTTGTGAGGCCCGCTATCTGGATGCAGGTTATTACAAAAGTAAGGATAAGCAAATCCTAGTAAGCGAAGATGAACCCACCCCGGTCACAAGCGATCCCTGGGCAAGCATGGATGACGCCTAAATCCTCCCGATCCACCGGTTGGAGGCCACGACCCCTGACATGGGACAATGTTTTGTTGTTTTGGGTACGCAAGGAAGGCATGTTCCCGTGTCCAAGTGACGACGAAAAATCACCTCGTACTCCTACATCAACCAGGCTCAAGTCATCCCGGAACCTCCTACCCCTATACGGTACCAAGATGTCAAGATTATGACAATGGCGGTGTGCCATACGTGTCTCTTTCACCGGGCTGGAATCAGCCGACTCAAGCCGACACGTCACCACTGCTTTGATATTATCAAACGCGGCCCCTTAGGCCGAAGGCCAGATGGGATATGGTCGACCACCTTCATTGCTATGGTCTCAATGGCGAGTGAGTCTCCCGATGTGATGACCGCTGCTGCCCAGGCCGGAACCAACTGCCCCTCGGGTTTTGATAGCCCAGAAGTATCTTCCGTCGCGGGAAGTCCCCCTATGGGTGGGGAGGAAGACCTAGAGGATGCTCCCCCCACCTTTGAAGAAGGAGTCTCTACCACAGTTGATGAACTGGTACAGGTGAACCTTGGTAGCGAGGAAGATCCGAAACCCACATTGATCAGTGCAGCCATGTCCCCCGAGGAGCGGCAGCATTACGTAGACTTCCTCAAACAGCATCGTGATGTGTTTTCTTGGAGTTACAACGAGATGCCAGGGCTAGATTCCCAGGTACCCATTCACCGTTTGGGCCTCCCGGCAAAACATCGTGGGTTTAAGCAGCCTTCCAGGAAGATGCACCCCTCTCATGGTGCTATGGTTGAGGCCGAAGTTGACAAGCTAATAAAAGCCAACTTCGTTAAGGAGGTCCAGTACCCCAAGTGGCTTGCCAACATTGTGCCAGTCAGGAAGAAGAATGGGCAGATCAGAGTCTGCATCGACTTCCGCGATCTTAATCGCCACTGCCCAAAGGATGACTTCCCACTCTCAGTGACAGAGTTGTTGATTGACGCCATGGCTGGGTTCCAAGCCCTCTCTTTCATGGATGGGTATTCTGGGTACAACCAGATCCGGATGGACCTCGAAGACGAGGAGTACATTGCCTTCAGAGCTCCCCAAGGTACCTTTTGCTACCAGGTTATGCCATTCGGTTTGAAAAATGCAGGTGCCACTTATCAGAGGTCCATGCATCGCATATTCAAGCCGATTCTCGGGACATTGGTGGAATGCTACATGGTTGACCTTGTAGTCAAATCATGTCAGCGCCAGGACCATCTCAAAGACCTTGAGAAAGTGTTCGGTTTCCTCCGTTACCGTCACCTGAAGATGAACCCGCTGAAGTGTGCCTTCGGGGTCACCTCTGGGAAGTTTCTGGGTTTTGTTGTCAGATACCGAGGTATTGAGATCGACCAAGAGAAGATCAAGGCCATCAGCCAAATGCCTCCCCCGAGCAACATTCGGGAGCTTCGAGGCCTTCAAGGCCACTTAGAATATATACGCCGATTCATCGCGAATCTAGTCGGCAAGTGTAAGCCCTTTTCTCGGCTCATGAAGAAGGGCGCTGCCTACGAATGGGATGAGGAGTGTCAGACCGCCTTCGAGGAAATCAAGCAGTATCTGCTCCAACCTCCGGTCTTGATGCCACCCATCTCTGGAAAGCCACTGGTCCTTTATGTGACCGCCCTGGAGAGATCCCTCGGTGCGCTGCTTGCCCAGAAGAATAACGAGGGTACTGATAATAGTCTCTACTATCTCAGCCGCATGCTTCTCGATACGGAGGTCAGATACTCCCCTATCGAAAAGAGCAGCCTTGCGTTCGTCTTCTCCATGCAGAAGTTGTGACATTACCTGCAACACCATGAGGTGCAATTGGTCTCCCAGGTAGACCCACTGAAGTACATCCTGAACCGCCCCATGCTGACTGGCCGACTAGCACGGTGGGCAGTGATTCTCCAGCAGTTTGATATCAGGTTTGTACCTCAGAAGGCCATTAAGGGACAGACGTTGGCATACTTTTTAGCTGCCCATCCAACCTCCACGGATCAATCCCTGGACCTAGATTTCCCTGATGAGACAATCCTCTCAGTCGATCATGCTATCCCGTGTTGGCAAATGCATTTCGACGGTGCCTCCCAGAGCCCCACCGGTAGGAGGCTCAATGATCCCAAGCTCAACAGAGTGGGCCTGGGTATTGTCTTCATTACCCCGGTGCAAGCCGTCCTACCATACTCGTTCCTGTTGTCAGAAGGCTGTACGGACAACGAGGCAGAGTACCAAGCTCTCATCACCGGCCTCGAGTTGGCCCTTGAGATACATGTGCCCCATCTACATGTGAAGGGAGATTCCGAGCTGGTAATCAAACAGGTTAATGGCGACTACGTCGTCAGGAAGCCAGAGCTCGCACTGTTGCTGGAGTACACCCTCCGCCTAATGGCCCAGTTCTCTTCTCGACCAGAGGTTACCCATGTCCCACGGTTACAGAACGGCCAAGCAGACGCCCTGGCTGGCTTAGCCGCGTCGCTCACAGAACCCGGGCAAGATGATTTGATCATACATGTGGCCTACCGGAGAGTCATTGCCCCCGCCACCCAAGAGGACAATGATGGCCTGCGGGTAAGTCATCTCACTGCTGGACCCTCCACGTCAGGGGCCCCGGGTTCATCAGACGCAGTGGTTGAAGCCACTCCCGACTGGAGAGCACCTTTTGTTGAGTATCTCCAAAATGGTCAGCTCCTGGACGACCGGGCCGAGCGTAAGCGAATCCGATGCCGTGCGCTGCAATTTACCCTTCAGAGCGGCCCCAGTATTGAACAAATCCTTTATAAGAGGAGTTTCGATGGTTTCCTCCTCCGTTGCATCCAAGGAGTAGAGATACCTCAGGTTATGCAAGAGGTTCACGCCGGTTCCTGTGGCGCCCATCAAGCTGGGCCGAAGCTATCCCATCAAATCCGGAGGTTGGGGTACTTTTGGCCCTCTATGATCCATGATTGTATTGGATATTCCAAGAGATGCCACGCGTGCCAATTACACACCAACTTCTTGCATCGGCCGCCAGAGCCCCTCCACCCCACAAAGTACTCTTGGCCATTTGAGGTATGGGGACTTGATGTAGTGGGACCGTATCCACCGGCAACAGCCCGCCAGTGTAGGTTCATCCTGACTGCTACAGATTTCTTCTCCAAGTGGGCAGAAGCAGTTCTGCTCAAAGAGGTCAAGGCCTGTTCCATCGTTGACTTTGTGAGCTCCAACATTATCCACTGGTTTGGGGTACCTCACGCCGTCCGCACCGATAACAGCACCAACTTCCGAGCAGCTGAATTGAAGAAATTGTACGCCAAGTAGGACATCTGGTCGAACCATACCTCCCGCTACCACGTGCAGGCGAATGGACAGATCGAGGCATTCAACAAGACCCTCTCTAACATTCTGCAGAAGATGGTTGGTCAGAACAAGAAAGGTTGGCCGGAAAAGCTCCCCAACGCCCTCTGTGCTTACCGGATGATGACTCGCAACTCTACCCAGGTGACCCCATATTCCCTGGTGTATGGAGCTGAGGCCGTCCTACCCATTGAGATCTAGCTGCCGTCATTACGCACTGCAGTTTATGACCACCAAACATCAGATGAGGTAGCCGAGATCCATCTAGCCGAATTAGTAGCACTGGACGAGAACCGGCTTCGTGCCCTGCACAATCTGGAAAGGCATCAGGATAAGATAGCGAGGGCCTTCGACAAGAAGGTTCATCTCCACTCTTTTCTACAGGGCGACCTGGTATTGGCCCTTCGAGCACCAATGATTCCCGGTAGGAAACCGCCCAAATTAGAACCCAAATGGGAAGGGCCTTATATCACCCATAAGGTTTACCCCAATGGAGCATACTCCTTGGTGACCACAGATGGAGAGCGTATAACCCCTCCCACCAATGCCAAATTCCTCAAGCGATACTTTGCCTAGGGAAAAAGGGTCTTGCACGACCCTAAACTGCAAGATGGTCCCGCACGACCTTAAACTGCGTCTTCGTCCTGCAAGACGATAAACTGTGAAACGGTCCCACATGACCTTAAACTGCACATTATGGTCCAACATGACTCTAAACTGTAAAGTCCTGCACGACCCTAAACTACAAGATGGTCCCACACGACCTTAAACTGCATCTCCGTCCTTACTGCAAGACGTTAAACTGCAAGCCAGTCAGGCCTTCCTGACCAAGGCTCAGCCTCAAGCCCCTTGGCCTCCTCGGGCCCCGGCCCCCGTCCTTACTGCAAGACGTTAAACTGCAAGCCAGTCATGCCTTCCTGACCGAGGCTCAGCCTCAGGCCCCTTGGCCTCCTCGGGCCTCGGCCCCCATCCTTACTGCAAGACGTTAAACTGCAAGCCAGTCAGGCCTTCCTGACCGAGGCTCAGCCTCAGGCTCCTTAGCCTCCTCGGGCCGCTGGCCCCCCGTCTTCACCGCGAGACGTTAAACCGCAAGTTGGTTTTTCCCCGACTTACCCTCTCGCGGGATTGTATGGTATAGTGTAGGACTACGTCCTCATTCACATCGGATTACTTGCCGTACCTTACATATCACCAAATGAGATGCTCCTCGCCCCGCATGACGTTAAACTGCATGTCAAGAACTACGTGTGGCTTGATTCTCATCCTTATGAGATACGTAGGAACGCTCGGACGCCTCGTCCTGAGCCCAACCCCAAGCTTTTCTTTTCCACTATCCCCCCTGGGAATAGTTTCCTTGGAGGATCTTTGTGTTACAGGGATTAGGCTTTCTTAGCCCCACTCATACAACCCTGCACGCACAAGGATTGTAAGGGTCACACCATGTGCCCACTCCCGTTCTTCTATCCTCCCACATCCTCACCGCACGATGCTAAATTGCATGGCCTTCAAGAACTACGTATGTCTTGATTCTCATCCTCATGAGATACGTAGGAACGCTCGGACATTTCGTCCGTTGGCCCAGCCCGAAAGCCAAAATCTTCCCCTCGGATCAAGACATGGCAGGGTGCACACTTTTGCCCCGACTCACATCGAGCAAGCCTCGACCCGGCTGCACATCCCCCTGGAGATGTTCACCTCTTTCATGGATGGATACAGCTATTATTCACCCACTCCTTGACTGGGATTTCATCATTTTTTACACCCAGAGGGACCCCCAAGAACGGCCTGGATACAATGCCCAAGGGCTCTCCTACCGTTTCGGGCCAACGACCCCGAGGGTTTTCAAGCAACAAGCCGATACAAGTCCCGTGTTGCGAATTTGGTCAGCGGTCGATGCTCATTTGTTGCTCCCATATCAGGTTACCATAGGAACGCTGTGTTTCGAACATGGTCAACAGTATCCTGGATCTTCGGATCCACCCCGAGATGTCCTAGACATCGAGTGCAGTGATTCGTTCTGCCCCATCCCAAGGTGAAAAACTTCCCCCCGGGTGGTGCTAGCGATCGGGCCCACGACCCCGATTCCCCATGGGGGTGTACGGTGTGTTGTGAGACTATGTCCTCATTCACATAGTATTCTTCGCCATACCATACGCCTTCCCTTACGAGGCCCAGCCTCAGGCCCCTTGGCCTCCTCGGGTCCCCGACCCCCATCCTCATGTAAGAAGTTAAACTGTAGACCCGTCAGGCCTTCCTGACCGATGCCTGACCTTAGGCCCCCTGGCCTTCTTGGGCCCCTTCGCCCAACCTCTTACCTGGGGTGTACAACGCGGTGTAGGACTACGTCCTCATTCACGTCGGGATCATGTACCATGCCGTACACCTCCCTTTACGAGGCCCAGCCTCAGGCCCCTTGGCCTCCTCGGGTCCTCGACCCTCGTCCTCATTGCAAGACGTTAAACTACAAGCAGGTCAGGCCTTCCTGACCAATGCCTAACCATCAGGCCCCTTGGCCTTTCCGGGCCACGACCCAGGTCCTCTCTTATAGGAGTGTACGGTGTGGTGTGGGACTACGTCCTCGTTCACGTCGGCTTCTTCGCCATACCGTATACCTCCCTTGTTTAGGGGTATATTACTCCCCTTCTCGTCCCGTATGACGTTAAACTACATGTAGAGAACTACGTGTGGCTTGATTCCCATCCTCATGGGATACGTAGGACCACCTGAATGTCCAAAGATTCGGGTCCAGCCCCATCTCTCGGGAATCTTCATCCCATATTGGCCCCTTGGCCTATCCTTCCTCCATGAGGGGATTATATGGTGTGGTGTGGGATTATGTCCTCATTCACGTCGGTCTCGTAATGACCATGCCATGTACCTCTCCCTACTGAGCTGTTTTGTCGATCCCTTTTCGGTGGTTCACCAATGTGCCTAAGAGTACTCTGGTTTATTACCTGGAATGCCAAGCTTTACTCGGACACGTCCGCACCCGCTTTCCAGGCTTTGTGTATCCCTGCATCAGGGCTTCCATCATCTTTCATACTTGGAGGGACCCCTCAGAACGGCCTGGATACTACGCCCAAGGGCTCTCCTACCGTTACGGGCCAACGCCCCCGAGGGTTTCAGACAACAAATCGATAAAATCCCGCATTGCGAATAGGGCCAGCGGTCGATGCTCGTTTGTTGTTCCCACCTCAGGCTAACACGATATGGACGCTGTGTTTCCACCATGGTTAACAGTTTTCCTCTATCGCCACGCCAACCCATTAAGCCCAAAATGTTGGGTACACGATTCACACCCTTTATCACTTCATCATGTCCAAGTAGAGTCTCGGAACTCTTGTTACTTTTCCTCCGTGCACGTCCGCGCGTTGGGGGAACAAGCTGCATCAAAGGTGTCCTTCGAAACTCTCTGCCGACTCCCCTTTGATGGACGCCCCAAGTATTGCGATGAGGATACCCCCCTTATTTCCCAAACCGAGTTTAACTCACGTGGGCTTAGGAATCGGGTTGACATCTGTGCTTACTCGGGAAGTTGTCACCATTCACGGTCTGAACTCTAAGACCATAAACTAAGATTCTCATCTGGAACTACGTTCAGCTTGATTCCTATCTTGATAGGATACGTAGGAATTCCCAGACCCCTTGTCTTTGGGTCCAGCTTGAGTTCAGCAAGTTCACCTCTCTGGTCCTGCCTTCAGGACCCCGACTACGGGACCACGTGGCGTAGTGCGGGATTATGTCCTCATTCATGTCGGGTTTGCAATAGCTGCACCACGCACATGCCTGTTCTGAGATTTAGCCCTCCTATTCCTTGTCCAGCATGACATTAAAAGGCACCCTTCAGAACTACGTATGGCTTGATTCCCATCCTCATGGGATACGTAGGACCACCTGAATGTCTAGGATTCGGGTCCATCCCCAACTCTTAGTGATCTTCTGATCTCCCGGTCACCTAGGCCACTTGGTCTTTCCCTCTCCAGGAGGGGGATATGTAGGTATGATACAGGGTTTTGGGCACCATGCCCCCTTTCCCCGGGAACCCGCCATCTCTTGGTTACCCTCAAGTTGAGTCTCTTGACCCCTTGCAGTGGTTCACCCATGTGTTAAGAGTACTCTGGTCTAGGACCAAGAGTGTCAGATTCAACTTGATCAAGTTCCTTCCACTTGTCAAGCTTCGTGTTCCCCTCCATTCGGGCTTCCATCACCTTTCACACTCGGAGGGACCCCCAAGAACGGCCTGGATACAATGCCCAAGGGCTCTCCTACCATTACAGACCAACGCCCCCGAGGGTTTTGGACAACAAATCGATAAAATCCCGCGTTGCGAATACGGTCAGCGGTCGATGCTCATTTGTTTGTCCCCATTTCAGGCTAACGCGACAGGATGCTGTGTTGCGAACTTGGTCAGCAGTAATCCTCTGTCATCACGCCAGCCCCTTCAGTCCTCAAATGTTGGTTGCATTATTCACATCATTTTCCACCCCATCATGTCCAGGTGGAATCTCGACACTTTTGGCGCTATCCCTCAGTGCACCTTTTCATGCCAGGGGAACAAAGCTGAAATATGGCGTCCTTCGGGGCTCCCATGGTCCGAGCTCTAAGACCATAAACTAAGATCCATTCAGAACTACATGTGGCTTGATTCCCATCCTCATGGGATACGTAGGACCGCTTGGACGCCCTGTCTTCGGGTACAACCCATTTAGGGAGCCAGTCTCTCCCCCGGTTTCACCTCTTACCTCTATATAGGCCCCTCGGACTAAGGTTTCCCTCTCTGAATGGCGTACAATTTGATGTGGGATCATGTCTCCGTCAATTGTGTTTTATAACACTGCGCACATTTCCCGCTTAGCATCGTCTCTGCTACGTCTGCACTGCATGACGATAAAATGCATGCTTGGTCCTATCATACGACCCTAAACTGTGACATTATCATCCGAGCCGAACGACAAAAAAACGACACTGCATTGTGGTGACCTCGTTGTAGAGGAAATCATGTTGGGTATTGGCTAGGTGCCATGCCATTTGTCAATGCCCATCACGGCTTGATCCTTGTGGTGACATCACGGCCTACTATTCTAGGCCTGTCGCTTCACAAAAAAAAAACCATTCACCTTAAAGAAAAAACAAGATTTATCAAATTCCGCTTCTTTTAGTGTAAGGGCCACGCCCGCACTCCCCTTTTCCCCGACACTAGTATCTTACCATGTCACCTTTCAGAACTACATATGGCTTGATTCTCATCCTTATGAGATACGTAGGAGCGCCCGAGCACTTCCCCACGGGCCCATCCTAACCTTTGTGTTCGGTCCCTCGACTCGAGCATTTCCCCAGAGAATTCATGGTAAGTAGGGCTTAGGTCCTCCTTCACGTCGAGTTTTGATGCCATGCGTCCCCTGCTCCCTTTACCCATTTATGGTCTAAGGTCCATCAAGAACTACGTAATGCTTGATTCTTATCCCTATGAGATACGTAGGAGCGCCCGGGCACTTCCCCGTGGGCCCAGCCTAACTTTCGCTTTCGGTCCCTTGACCAAAAACCTCTCCTAAGGGGGTCGGGCGGCGTGATATGGGAATACGTCCTCATTCGCGTCAGGTTGTTCAGCGCACCACACACACCCCCTATTCCCATTTGCGCCAGGTGTTTGAGTTACTCCACCATGTGCCTCTTATGTCTCTTCGCATCCATGGTCTGAATTCTACGACCCTAAACTAAGATCTCCCCAAGGGAAAGGAATCTTCTCCCTCTCTCTAATACGTTTCGTTGTCGTATTCAGATGTGTTTCGACAAAGAACCCGAAGTGTGGGACTTTCATACAGACATTCCCTTCGTCCCATGACCAAGCTTCGTGAGCTCGCTATTTGGATCCTCATCCTCTTCCACATCCAAAAGGACCCCCAGACGACATGGATACTAGGCTTAAAAGATCTCCATGAATGCTGGACCTAAGGGCCCTTCAATCGTTTCGGGCCAACGTCCCTACGGATATTTGACAACATTTGTGACATGGTCCCGTGTTTCAAACATGGTCAATGGTCGACCCTCATTTGTCTGTCCCCATTCTAGGCTAACGCGACAGGATGATGTGTTGTGAACACGGTCAATAGTTATCCTCCGTCGTCACGCCACCGTCATCATGATCTGAATATCGAGTGCCATGATTCACACGTTTCCACTTCCTCATGTTCAAGTGGAATTCCATCATACTCGGCTCTTTCTCTTCGCACATATAGGTGCGCTAAATGATCGTGTTACTGTCATTGGGCCGATATTCACCAAGCATCCCTTTTCCCTAACCTTCCCCTTTCTGTGTCGGAAAATTCCCACCACTACTGCTTGTTTCCCACACCGAGCACGACTCACGTGGGCTTAGTAGTTTTGGCGGGATGTGTACCAACACGGTCAGGCTTCTCCTCGTCCTGCATGATGTTAAAATGCGCTTCCAGAACTATGTATGGCTTGATTCCCATCCTCATGGGATACGTAGGAATGCCTGGCCACTCTGCTTCGGGCCCAGCCCAATCCTCACTCTTGGTCCCTCGACCTGAAGAGTTTACTCCGGGGGTATGTGGTATGATTTGGACTCCAAGTCCTCATTCACGTTAGTTTCATATCTACCGTGCCACACGCTTCCTTCCCTTTTATTCCACGTCCTATCGTATGACGTTAAACTACAGGAGTCTATGTGTCCTCAACACATGACACTAAACTGCGGTTCTACCCTGAACAAGTTCAGGATGCCCCAAGATCCCACTAGGAAGTGACAGGTCCCCTCGCCAGAGAGGCCCTGTCCCAAAGAAGGAATGATCCATGATCAGACCGATGCGCCCATCTGGTGTGCTCCCACCACGGTGGTGTAACTACCTAAGTGTTGGATTCTGTTCGGACAGACCATCACTCCATATTCCACGCTTTGTGTGTCCCTTATTCGGACCCTCGTCCCCTTTCATGTCTCACGGGACCCCCTAACGGCCTGGTCTCATGCCGCATCGGCTCACCTACCGTCCTGGGCCAATGTTCCGGAAGACGGGTCATGTCTGGAAGGACCCCCTAATAGTATGGATTTTTGACCTATGGTCTGCCAATTGTCCTGGGCCAACGTCCCGAAGGATTGATCAACAACATTTGTGACATGGTCCCGTGTTTCGAACATGGTCAACGGTCGACCCTCATTTGTTGTCCCCATTACAGGCTAACGCAGTAAGGGTACCGCTTCTCCTCCAAGGTTAACGGTTGTCCCTTATTGTCACGCCATCCCCACAGTGTTCCGAATCTTGGGTATCGTGATTCACACTTCCCATTTTCATCTGTTTGGACCAATTTTAGCGCCCCTGGCATTGCCCCATTTGTGCATAAGAGCACGCTGAAGAAACGGTAATTCGGCTATCCTGAAAATTCCTTCCCTGACCAAACCTCTCCCGTCTTTCAAAAAATCCGGACTGGTAATCCGAATCTCGGACATCGGGCTCGACCCACGTGGGCTTGGGGAATTGTCGCTGAACATCCCGAAAACATTGTAGGGATGTAACAAGGCAATTCAACAGTGGAAATCATGCGCGCTACAACATTCAAAACAAAGAAAAAATTTTGAAGCACGAAAGTACCAATAAAAGGTTTTTGGGTTTGTTACAATACTCGGGGGTCGACTCCCCCCATGGATGGGTTGAACCCATCAAAAGAGCGTTGCAGATCTGCCACCTGTTGGCTTGTGGCATCCAAGGCTTGCTGCCGCTGACCTAGCTCCCGCTCCTCCTCAGCAGCGGCGGGGCGCAGTTCGTCAGTCCTGGCTTTGGCCCTCTCTACGCCAGCTTGAACGACATCCACCTCTCCAGTGGTCTGCCTCATATGCTCTTCTGCCTCTACCAGCTGGGCCTTCAACCGTGAGACCAGCTCAGATTGTGCATCAACAGAGGCTGAAAGCTCGTCTACTCGGGTCTGCATCTATTGAACCTCGCCTTCAGCCTCCTGGAGCTTCTTGATACTGGTCGCCTTCCTCCACTGCCAGCCCACGCTGAGCCCACGATCATGCTCCCGGAACTTCTCAGCCATAAGATCTCGGATGAGTGCGTGAGGACATTGGGAATCCACTCCCCCAGCACATAGTTCACGCAACCGCGAGCGAAGTCTATCCATTTCGGCCAGCCATTGCGCTTGGGGAGTGTCCTTGATAAAGCGCGTGATCAGCTTCCACGACCGGCGGCAGACTATGCTGCTGTCTTCATCGTCGGAGGCCGTTTTGTCCCAGTCTGTGCGATTGGAAGGCTCGTACGCGGGGTACGCCCACAAGAAATCCTCGGCAGGATCAACATCCGGTGTTGAATCCAGTACGACACCTGGCGCCGAAGCAGGCGTGACAAGATTGGGACCGACCGGTTGATCCTCTTCCTCGGAGTCCACCTCAATGACTTCGGGTACGGCCCTGCTGGTGGTCCCGCCAGTGATGATGTGCGTCACAGCTTGAGGAGATGGGGGGACTATTTCCACCATCACCGGCATGCCCCTAGGAGGGATGCCACCAGACATCCCGACCAGTCTTGCCACAACGGCCCACGCCAGTCGAAGAACTGTACGACAGAGAGGGACAAACGTTAGTTGGCATGGTCTACATGTGACAAGGAGGAGACCGGTAGAGGAGACTTACGAAGATTGACCTCCTGGCGCTGCTCTTGAGCCGGTACTGACGGGACCCCGAGGCGAGGCCCTCCGTATACTGTTGGAAGGTCTGGAGATTCCAGAGGAGCCACCTCGGGCGCTCTGGTCCCACCAGACGCGGAACTGGACGCAGCCATAGGCGCAGGTTCTGACGGTCCCGCATCATCACCCGCCAAGGAGCGAGAACGAGGCCTACGAACAAGTTCCTCCTGCATGGCTCAAACATTGGTGAGAAGTCCATAGTGACCCAAGAACAGATCGTAAGGAAAGAAGTTCGGAATGCTACCTCGAGAGCCTCCACGAAATCGTCGGATTCTGAGCCTCGGTCTCCGAACACGCCCTCCTCCAACGGGCTCCCTCCTTCAGCCTCATCCTCCCGAGAGGAGTCCTATGATTCCTCCGGCAAGGGGAAGCGCTCCCTCAGATCGGCTGCTGATAACTGTGGGGGGACCATCTGATTCAACAGTACCCTCACCCGGTCTGTAATTGGGCGAGGGACACAACTGGAGTGGACGTAATCCTCCAGCTCGTCCAGGTATTGTTCTGCCTCCGCCGGAGACGCCATGAATCCAGCCCGGACTGGGCCTATGCCCGGTAATTCCATCCCGAGGCGATTCAGGTGGGCCCATATCTCGGGTGGGCTGAGGAATTGCCGGTCGACATCCCAAATGTCCCAAGCTTCCGGGAAGATGACATCCTCTGCCATGCCGATATGACGCAGGTGCTTCCCCTGAGCCTGAGTGGATATCCTAAGAAATCCCCTCGGTGGCCGCCCCTCCGGATGACCCTGCTCTTCCGGAGTCACCGGATCCACCGCTGCTGCCATACCCTCGGCCGGTGCGGGTCTCGCCGCCATGGCAGCCCCGCTACCACGAGCGGCACTAGTTGCCCTCCAACCCCGACCTCGAGATAGAGGAGGCCCACCGTTACCGACCCGGATAGTTGGTTGCTTCAGCATCTCCCCTGGGTAAGCAGCCTCCCAACTGATGGCGTACTCCTTCACCAATCCGAAAGCGGCGGTGGATGGAGGAAATGCAATCCGCATCTTTCCATCTTCCCGTGTGAACATGAGCCACAGCTACCTCATCACACATGGGTGCTCCTCATGAAGCACCTCCCAGTAGACCTGCGGGGTCAGCCGCTAGAGGCACCAGAACTGCCTCGCAAACCGATGCGTGGTGTACGGTTCACAGAGTGGCTCACGATCTATTCGTGCCACCAAAACTCCACCTCAGAAGGCCAGGAGGTAAGCCTGATGTTCTTCTGTTCCCCGTCCGTCATCAGTAAGCATCCCCGTCGGCAATGGGAAGGGGTGGAAGTTGAACTCATCCGCCCTCCACACCCGATTCAGCACCATCGGAACAGCCAGTTTGAACGGGAAGCTCCCGATCGCGTTCAGGATGGAGGGGCGGAAGCTCGATCCCGGCGGCGAAATGGGGTTTGGATACTCGTAAATCCCCCTGATATGCGCTGCGATCCACCCATACAGGAGGTGGAAGGGCCCGCATGTCCTTGGCGGTTTCTTGCCCACGCTAATATGCCGCAGAATTCTATACAGTTTGGTGAGCATTGAAATCCCTAGATTGATCCGCTGCCCCATGGCCAACATCGACGCCATGATAAACGAGTTGGGCCGTACCCCCATGCTTGTATCTCTCACCGGTAGGATCCAACCACAGATGAGAGCCGCGATGAACGCCGCCAGCCTGACTATCGGCTGTTGTTTAGTGCTGACACTAAAACCCCAAGTCTTCCATTGGCTGTCCTCCAAGACCCGCCAATACGAGTGCCCCTTGCCCCGTTGGGCCGCCCTTGGACAAGTTCGAGGCCTCGGAGGGAACTCTCGATTCTCTGGGAAATTCATGAAGTATTTGAACCACCTCCTAAAGTGGACATCCCTCACTGCCTCCTTGTCCTCTCCAGGGACAAGTGCCATCAGCACCGACGCCAGTCGCGACATTTGCTCCGTATCCTCCCACGCGCTGATGACGGGGAGGAACTCGTCATACATGGCCCCCAAGATCGGGACCCCAGAAATCTGGTAGACATCCCACAGGCTGATGCCCACCTCCCCGTGATGCAGGTGAAAAGTGTTGGTCCTAGACGACCATCTGCTCAGCAGCTCCGGCATCAGTTGCTTTGGTTGGTAAATGTGGAATTGGGAGGCCCATGCCGCCTCATACAACCCCACTCTCCTCAGATCGGCCCCAAAATCCTCGCATGAGGCGCCTACCCAGTAGGCCCAGGCCCAGTCATCAGTAAAGTTGCCGCCCTGGCGCAGGTCCCACTCATCGGACCATCCCTTCTTCGAATCCTGCAAAGCTGCCTTCAGCATGGTACGGTAGAGGGGAGGGGAAGTCTCCGGCTGCAGTGGCTTCCCGTCAATGTCGTTCACATGGTTGTAGAGATAGTTAGCGGTAACGGGTGTGAAGTTCTCTTGTGCGTGACCATCGGCAGCCCTGAACCATTGGTGCTGGCATGGTATGCTCCTGAACCAGCAAGCTGGTTCGTCCCTACTCGCCTTAGGGACAAAGACGTCATCCCTCAGCCCAAAGTTGTACAATGGAAGTTTCTTGAACTGTGGATAATCATTCTGACCCTCCGATAGCAGATCTGTCAAAGAAGTGTGGTCCAAGTGGCTTCGGACCATCTCCCCCAGGCTTGGACAGTTGGCCATCTCATCTTGATGAGCAGCATCTGCAAGCACCCCCAATACAGCCTCTTGATGGGCCATTTTAACTCTGGCCCTCAGAAAAGAATTTTTTTTCAGCTGGATCGCGAAGCTCGACTGTGAAGCTGAATCGCGAAGCCGGATCGCAAAGATCGGTCGTGAGACCAAGCCGCGAAGTCTGGCCAAGGCCGACAAGCAGAGGTTCGCTTGGTGCGGACGCGGAGTCGGAGACCCACGGTTCGCTGCGAAGCTCGATTCGCGGAGGGCCATCGCGGAGTACGCGTAGCTTCGCGAAGTCGAGAGCACAAAAAGACAAGGAAGGCACGTGAAGACAAAAGAGTTCGACCCCCCTATTTATAGGCGGCGACCCCGGAGCATTGCGGCGCGCCTCACCCGCGCGGAGCATCGCGGCGCGTCCGGATCTGTGGCCCCGGTCAGCACCGCGGGCACCATTCGCGTAGCCCCATCACGAACCACCGACAATTTTGGCGATTTTCCCTCAGACTTCGACCCTTAGCCCTCCGCGGATCCAAGTCTGAGGGGGGGGGGGCATTTGTTGGCGCCAAAATATTGCACGAAAGGAAGGAACGAAAAAGAAGGCTGGCATGTTGCCGCGCGAAGCACCACCACGAAGCACCGTCGCGAAGGACCGACGCGAAGGACCGATGCGAAGGGCCTTGATCATCGCGGCCTCACGAAGCTCCAGAGGCGGTAACCCTCCGCGAACGCATTTGACGTTCGTGAGCCCGCCGCGAAGCTCCAGAGGCGGTAACCCTCCGCGAACGCATTTGGCGTTCGCGAGCCCACCGTGAAGCTCCAGAGGCGGTAATCCTCCGCGAACGCATTTGACGTTCGCGAGCCGCCGTGAAGCTCCAGAGGCGGTACCCTCCACGGACGATGTTGATGTTCGCGAGCGCGTCGCGAAGCACCGGAGGCGGCGCACGAGTTCTGCTTCGCGGCGCCCCTTGCCTATAAATACTGGACTCCCCCTGAGTCCCGAAGACGGACAATCCGACCTTTCGGCTTCTCCTCTCCCGAATAGCTAAGCACTCTTTGCCCTGGGAATTATGAGCTCCGCGAGGTACTTCTACTTTGCAAGACACCTCCTCTTTGTTTCGTTTTGAGCCCCTCTTCCAAGAGGGATGCCCTTTGCGAAGCCCAAGGGCATTCGCGAAGGAAGGGGATTCCCAAGGGAACCCGGGCAGTCGTGGAGCGTTTATGCTTCGCGAAACACCCAACCCATGCTAGTGATCCCTATGCTAAGGCAGGATTGCTACACATCGCGAAGCACACTGCTTCGCAGGACCCTACTTCGCGAGTCACCTCTTCTTCACGAGGCAGTGCTCCGCGAACACTGTTCCACTTCGCGAAGCACCTTCCACTCACACCTATGCCCCATGCTAAGGCCAAGGCACTCCACTTCGCGAAGCACACTCCTTTGCTTAGCGATTCCTCTTCCCGTGCGACCCTCCAGGTTTGCACGATGTGATTTCAAAGTCCCATGGACAATACCACCCGTAGAGTTGCTTCGCCTAATGCTTCTTTGCATAGGCACGCTAACGAATATTGCTTCTTCGCATAGCCATGCTAACGTGGACGCCTTGATGGTTCATTCCACAACCCCCCTTAACCATGGCCTTACTGGTACCTTCCCTTCCCCAAGGACCAGAGGGTACCGGTTATATAAGTCGTAGGGGTGTGGAGTGAAGCCCCCTCGTCCGAGCTGCAGGACGTTAAACTGCCAAGCACCACATCCTCAACACATGACGTTAAACTATGACCCGACCTCGTGCCCCTCACGAAGGGTCCCCCCAGCTCAAACATTTTTTTACACCACTCGTCTCCACGGGAATGGAATCACCCATCCACAAGGGATGATATCCTCCTTATTGGAGTGGCGTATGTTCATGGGATAAGGGAGACCCTAGTTACCCAACGGATGGTTGCACCTCTGCATCTCCGTACTTCCCCACTACCATGGTCAGTGGAGGGCGTGATAGGGAACGAGGCACCTCCCATCATTGGACCAAGGTCCATCTTTCCCGCGCTTTGTCGCACCATGGGCCTCCATCCTGGAGTAAGTCCCAGCACCATGGGCCGCCTAACGCGTAAGCCCCTCTTCGCTTCTCACGAACGCATCCTTCGCGACGTGATCGTCAGGTCCTTGCAACCTCTTGTTTCTCACACCGAGCATGACTCACGTGGGCTTAGAGTGAGCAGCGACCCTAACCCCCACCCATAGAGAACTATGAGGACTTTGATCCATGTCAAGGCATGGTACGTAGGAAGCCTCCATGAGGTTCAAGACACATTGCTCGGTAGTTCATTCACGTCAAGTTTCGCCCTCGTCCAGCATGACGTTAAACTGTATGTCTCCGTCCCGCATGACGTTAAACTGCACGCCCCGTCCCGCATGACGTTAAACTGCATGACCTCATCCAGCATGACGTTAAACTGTATGCCTCCCTTTGTCCTGCATGACATTAAACTGCACACCCATTCCCACCTGAACTACGAGGTCTTTGATCCATGTCAAGTCATGGTACGTAGGAAGCCTTCCAGAGGTTCAAGCCCACCACTCATTGGACCAAGGTCCACCTTCATGTCAGTTCACCGACAAATCCCCATGTGAACCATGAGGTCTTTGATCCATGTCAAGGCATGGTACGTAGGAAGCCTTCCAGAGGTTCAAGCCCACCACTCATTGGACCAAGGTCCACCTTCACGTCAGTTCGCCGACAAAGCCCCATGTGAACTACGAGGTCTTTGATCCATGTAATGGCATGGTACATAGGAAGCCTTCCTGAGGTTCAAGCCCACCCATCATCATTCACGTCGGTTCACCCACGTCCATCATGACGTTAAACTGCATTTCCCAATCCGAACTACGAGGACTTTGATCCGTGTCAAGGCATGGTACGTAGGAAGCCTCCCTGAGGTTCAAGCCCAATAATCATTGGCCCAAACCGTCTCCTAGTCGGGTGCCAGGCCCCCATTTTCAAGCCCATCTCCCATTGGACCAAGGTCCCTCATTTACGTCGGTTCGCCGACACCCACCGCCTGTTGTTTATTCACGTCAGGGTTCACTATCATCCCGCATGACGTTAAACTGTATTCCATCAATCCTTTGAACTATGAGGACTTTGATCCATGTCAAGGCATGGTACGTAGGAAAGCTTCCCAAGGTTCAAGACCACCATTAGTGGACCCACGGGTCTACTTTCACGTCGGTTCACCGATGAAACCCTTTGAACTACGGGGTCTTTGATCCATGTCAAGGCATGGTACATAGGAAGCCTTCCAGAGGCTCAAGACCACCACTCATTGGACCAAGGTCCACCTTCACGTCGGCACACTAACGATGCCCATCGGACCAAGGTCCACCCTCACGTCGGTACGCTGACGATGACCATCGGACCAAGGTCCACCCTCACGTCGGTATGCTGACGATGCCCATCAGACCAAGTTCCACCCTCACGTCGGTACGCTGACGATGCCCATCAGACCAAGGTCCACCTTCACGTTGGTTCGCCGACGACATTCATCTGGCCAAGGTCCACCTTCACGTCGGTTTACCGGAACCATCCCGAACTATGCAGACTTTGATTCCCTGCCACGGGGATACGTAGGAAGCCTCTTCAAGGTTCAAGCCCAACTTCACTGTCGCCCCTGTGATGGTCCCATTTCATTCCCACTCTACTTCATTCATCCACCTACAACCCATCCTGATTCTCGCCCGGACCATCATATCCCGGTGAGACCATGTCAGTACGGTCTTCTTCACAGCCACCCATGGGCTGGCCCCGGTATCGACATCCCTTCAAGGAGAATCCCTCAATCCGATCTATCCTAGCTAATGCTCTGGTTGGGTTGATCCGTCTCCGCTAGACGTTAAACTAGCAGCATACCCTGTGTTAAACACGGGAAGCTGAGGAAAACCTCAGATATGTGTCTATGACATATAATTCCCCGCGCTGGATGTGGGATGCTTCGGGCTTCCACGCCCTCGAGAAGCCTTGTGACCAGGGATAACAGACAGACATGCCAGGTTCCCCAGCATCCAGACACGTTACTGATGCCTCAACGTGACTACTCCCCCGACTGAAGGTTGCTGCCCTGACCGGACCCTTTAGAATGTCCCGACAGAAGCAGTGTAATTAACCGGCGTCCATGGAAACATGGTACTAGGAAGAGTTTCACGAACTACGTATTAAATCTATAAGGGAGACCCGGACTAGGTGACGAGTTCTGAGGAGGAATCCACAGGAGGAAGAACCGACATCCCATCATCCCGTTTTGATCAAGGAGCAGACGTCCCTGAATAAGGAGTGAATGCTGCCCGCCTTTGGAAAGCGGGAATGCGGGGCAACAAAGCGCCGCGCGTACTCCTCCGCGGATGGAACGAATGTGCGCGCACGCCCCGACGAAAGCGTCAGAAACAATATTATATTATCAATTCATAGTTTTTCAATAAAAATGGAATATCACTTAAACAAAGTCTCAAATCTAAAAGCTGAGATCATAGATAAATTCAGAACGTGAGTTTCACCCTTTGAGTAACCTAAAGTTTGTTAACACAGAGAGTTTAAATAAAATGGTCCTGATAGTTTAATTTAATTAAAATAAATAAATAATTTTATTTATTATAAATTAAATGACCTAAACAGAATCCTCTATAATTGCATTGTTATAGTAGATTGTTAGGGTTATCTACATAACCCTGAGACCGTTGAGATGAAAATCCATCATTATTAATTTGAGGATCGATATTGGGTGACAATAAACAACTGGATCAAGGATAATTGAGGCATTAAGTACACAATAGATATTCCTCCTTTGCTAGCAGCAACGTTCTTCATCAACAAACGATCCGAATCAAGGTAGGTCTTGTCATATGTGGATTTCTGACCATATGATTAAGTGATTGAAAATAATAATAATTATTTCTTTGATCTACATAATATTATATCCTTTTTATGAACCCAAAAATATTATTTAATTTATTTATTCAATTAATCCCCATTTTACCAGGTTCCTCACCATGACTATTTCTAATTTGAATTCATTGGCTAAGAATGCTTGACCAACGATTGTTGCACCATTTTTTATGTGCTTCCCCCCATCGTTCTTCACATTATTCATTATTTTACCATGAGGTCATGATTTTAATATTTATTGGAAAGACTAATAATGATCAAACCCCCAGATATGCAGCAAATTCTTAAGAAATGACCAAATTAATGATTCGTGGATGGATCTAGCTGTGTTGTGGGATTTGGGTGATGATTTCTACAAATTTGGGATCCGGGACCAATTGATGATGATGGGAGGTGTATACGGTGTCCAAGGAACCACCATGGATTAATAAAATCTGATTTCCAGCCACCTGAGTGTCATATTCAATGATCATATCCACTTTCTTTCAATTTCGGGCGGCCTAGTGGAATGATTCGAAGTGATGAAGGCATATTTGGATTTCGAGGAGGGGATGTAAAACCCTTAGTTTTTATGAACCTTTTTTTATTAAATTAAATTAATTTTATGAATTGAATTTTATGATACACCAAGTTAATCTTACACTACACCCACCACTCAGTTAGCTTGCATGACACATGATAATGAGTTTTAAAAAAACCTCAACATATTTTTAATATAATCATTTAAACTCGATCCTTATATCCTAGACTTTAGATTTATTAAAATAAATATTAATAAATAATTTTTAAATAATAATTTTAATATTTTTATATATATGAAACATATTGATAATAAAATACATAATTTTCAGTAAAGTCTCTATGTTCTTGAAAATACCATTTTTCAAAGAAATGCATTTTATTTCTTTTGTGAATAATAATAAAATTAATTTTTTCCACTTTTAGAAAATTAATTTGTTAAAATAAACCTAATTTTTTAATTCATAATTTCAAAATTAGTTTAGGGTGAAATTTTGGGATTCTTTTTGAAAAGTTTCATTTTTTAATGAATAGTGAAACATACCGAGTTTTAATTGAAAACTGCTTTTTTTGTTTAATTTATTTATAAAGTTAAATAATATTTTAATTGGGTTTTAAAGTATATTTATTTTAATAATACATATATTAATCTAATTTAGGTAATTGGAATTAATTTCATATCGAAATTGAATACAAAAACTTTTTAAACTTTTAATCATTTTTGCTTTAAAAACCCGCTTTCTCATAACATCTACGTGATTAATTTTAAATTAATTTTTTACAATTATTTTAATGAAAGTTATAAAAAATGATTAAATATTTTTAATAATAATAATTTAAAATTTTTCACAATATTTACTTAATTTTTTACCAAAGTTATTAGTGAAATAAATTAAAATTAATTTCAATGATTAAGGTAAAAACAAGATTGCATAGTGGTTAAAATTAAAACATAAGGTATAAAAATGACCTGAAGCCATATAAAACCCATTTTATGGAAATATATTGACCTTATCATGTATAAGGTTATAATTTTATCTATTTTGGACACTTTTTCCATATAAAAAACCTCGGTGAAATTCTCTCTTTAAAAAATTTACAAGTTTTCCACTCATGTCCCTTATAAAAGGCCACCCACTCTCCCCCTATTTTCACACATTAAAAACCAATTTTTTTGGACAAGAAGAAACCAAATAACTTATATAAATACCTCATATCATCCTAGAATCCTTAATTTATACATAAATCCAACCAAGGAAGGTGTTTGGTGAAAACCAAAAGGATGTGCCCAAAGAAGAGGCAACATTCATCAACGAACATTTTTGTTTTATTTCTTCCTAAAACCCATTAAATTATTTTTATATCATTATTATAGAATAAAAAATGTAACTTAAATATTCTTATATGTTTTTATGTTATGGTTATGACCTAAAACCACATAAACTTCTATCAAATGGGTTACAAAATCATTGTTTGTGTGTACGAAATACTACCGCCTTATTAACCGATGTTATTCATTTTTCCATTAACTCCTTTTATGGTTGGGGATAATGATGGAAATACTATTTATATATGTTATATGTGATATTTATGATGTTATTATGATTATAGAATTATTATATGACACATAACTTTATTCTTTCCATTTAGTGGGAATACGACAACATCGGTCATGCGTATGACGGACTACCACCTCGTGAAGTGATATGATTCATTCACGATTTACATGGAATGTATTTATGATGATTTTAATAAAAATATGTGATATATATTACATAAAAATTATTTTTTAAAGATAATATATCATATGATTTTATTTCTTTTAATCTGATAGGAAAATGGAAACAACGTTCATGCGTACGTACGACCTACCGTCTTCATGTACGGTGTATTTCATTTCCTATTTACATATTTTATATATTATTATAAATACATATATAATTAATATATATGATATTTATATCATGTTTATCACTCTTGAGATTATTAAATCATGATTAAAGTAAGATAATAAAAAATATAACAAATCAAAACTTTACGGTTATTACACGGAAACATAACATTAACTTGAAATCATTAATAAATGGGTAATAAAAGGTCATAATAAAATCATATATGGTGATATATATGAATATTATTCTGTAATATATGTATAATAAACTTATTTTTATTATAAATTATGTTTGAATGAGTACTATGAATGTTAAGATTTAAGGTAAGAGATTTTTTTCTCAATTTGCCTTATTTGATACCTACATTATGTTATGCACCTATATTCTTTTAAGAGGTGTATGTATAGACCCTTTGACATGTAATATCATAAATCTATTCATACTCATGATATTTTAAGTTTAATTGTATATTTTTCCTTCAAGGGTGTTATGAATCAATGTTACCAAAGTGGTAAATATTTTTTGTTACAATCTCATCATTTGTCGGGATTGTTTATGAGTAAGTATTCAAAGTTGAAATATCATGTTATAAATATCAATAATTCTTATTAATTGTTTTATCCTATGGTTTTTCATTATATCTTCAATTAATGGTACCATTTTCCACTCTTTTTTACATAAGATAATTAAGAATGTTTTTTCTTTATAAAATCATACTTTATTTCTATCTTCAGTCATAAATCTATTTTACTTTAAAACTACGTTTTCTTAAAATATTTTCAAAAATATTTCATCACTACCATATATATTTTAAAATAAAATTTTACCCATGTTTTAAATTTTATGAAAATGTTTTTATAGTAATCTTCATGTTGTTTTCCAAAATAATACCCATTTGGATTTTACTTAAAATGTGAAAGGAACTATCATTTTAACATATATGAAATGAAAATAATTTTATGATATCATGAAAAATCATTGATTTAAAGATTCCTTTATAAGTTTTCAAGTTTATTTTCATTGAAAAAGTTTCTCAAAATATTTTTTTTAAAAGTCATTTTCAAATTATAAAGGATATTTTCCTCAAGAAATATTTTAAATGATATTTCAAAATTATTTTACATCTAATATGACATCTATTGGTGTTAATTATTCCTTACTTGGGATATGATCCAAGTTTTCCATTCATATTATTTCTCTTAATGGTTTATATTTTTATGTAATGATGTTTATGAAGACTATTTTTATTCCATGGGTTATATACCATGATAAAACATTTATGAAATCTGATTCTTTTCAGGAGTTATGCTATGATGAAATGATCATGAAACCTGAACCTTTTCCATAGTTTATGATATGATAAAATGTTTATGATTCCCATTTCTTTTCATGGGTTATGATATGATGAATGTTTATGATCTTGTGGAACACATATATATGATTTATTTATGTGATGGGTGAGACCTATCTCTATCTCTAATGTATTGGATAAATATTTATATATCATGAGATAGATATGAAAGAAATAGGGAGTAAAATTAGTTTAGTAATACAGATCCAGAATGAGAAGTGAACCTGGTTTAGTAATAGTATGACAACCCTACTTTTATTACACACTTAAACATGATTTATTACATAAAATATTTACATGATACAACATGGAAGATCTATAGGTATAGTGTATTGGGGATTAGGAACATTACATAACAACTTAAAAAATGAAACACAACATCTTTATTGAAATCTTCCTTTACATGACTACTACATTGCCTCGTACTTATCATTGAATGGGATAATTTGAGGACATGCATAAGAAAAGGGTGAGCTATAAAGCCCAGTAAGGGAATAAACATGGAATAACATGAGGAATACAATACATGTTAGAAAAAAGAAATATCAATGGATTACAAGAGAAACATGAACATAAAGGCATGATAAAGCATGAAAATTATAACATAGAGATGTGACAACAACACTTAACATGGAATTAGCATGAGCCATGTCTCATTGCACATGGAGCATGAGTAAACCCTCATTGCACATGAATTATGAGTAAACCCTTATTTAACTTGAATTATAATGATTCAACAATCATTGCACATGATGTATCATGATACTATACTTTACCCAATGCATTGGAGTGCTATCAGGGCGCACCCTTTTTAAACATTTCATTTCATGCATAAGTGTGCCACCAGATCATACAACATGGATTCATAAAAAATCGTAATTTATTCCACGATTAAGGAATTTGGAATTCATATATGAAACTATTCCATCAATAAGTAAATGTTCATAAAGGTGAATACCCTTGATAGAGAAATGGACATGGTATTCATGACACAATGATTTTGGCTTGGAAAATTGCGGTGTAATTTCGGCAGCATAACGACATGACATAAGACTTCCTAAAAATGGTTTATGAGAGAGAAAGAGGTGTCTCATAATATGTACATGAATTGGGCATTAAGGGGTAATATATATACATGTCCCAACATAAGTAATGGAATTTGGATTCATAATATAAAATAATTGCTTGAATGTAAATGAGGAGAGAAAAATTCCTTACGAAATTTTGGCATGGTAACGGGTGTAAATGGGAGGAATTAATGAGTGAGAAAGAGGTCTCTCATTAATTAAAACATAAGTAGGGAATTATGGGAGAGGTGATAAATCATACCCCAACATTTTTATTTGAAAAATAAAATGGCATAACAATATTAAGAAACTTGGATAAAATGAGAAAGGAAGGAATCCCTTACTTGGAAGTGTGATCCCAAAGGCTTGGGAGAGGCTTGAAATAGGATTATTAGAAGCTTGGAGAGCCTTGGGAGTATTATAGAGATATGATGCTAGGGTTTGGACGAACTCCAATGGGCTTTGAGTGAAGAGGAAGTGGGAGCTTGGGTGGGTTTATATAGGATAGGAGAAGGAATTCTTTATTTTTTAGGTTTGAGGCACCTCACATTAAACTAATCAAAACCACAAACCAGACCATGGTTTCTTACTCATGGTTTTTTACAATGTGGAGTGGAAAATAATATTTTATAAGGCCAATGGCTGAGCTTCTTAAAATAATAGGGTTTCTTATGTGAAGGTGAGTCACACTCTCTAGAAAAATAATTTAAAAATCTAAAATGTTTTATAAGTCATGGAGGGTCCACTAAGGCATCATAAAATTAATCAAACAAATATAAAATCACATTATTTTAAGTATAAAACATATATTGTACGAACCTATCATTTATAGTATTTTACTACATCACTATTGGGTCATTATGATGTCATAAAACACATTATATATTTAAACGGTATTAAATTTTTACCTAACAATTCGACTGTCTCAGAAAATTATTAAAAATTCACCATTGGATAATTTTGACATCATTATTCCAAAAATAATATTAATTTTATCTGAATAATTTTCTAAATATGTGAATTTTTACTTTTAAAATAAAAACTGACATTTATCAAAAATTCACGAGGTTTGACAAAAATAGCTTTCAAACCTTAATAAAAATTACAATTGTATTAATAAAAATTATACAATCATTTATAATTAATAAAAATTAATTTAATAATAATAATAATAATAATATATTATTAAAATATTATTTAATTCAAAAATCCATTAATTCATCAAAATAGATTTTTTAGTTGAATATTAAATAAAAATACTATTTGTGCTTTAAAAACTATTTACAAAGTAACAATAATAAAATGAATGTAAATTTTATATATAAGAATAATGTAAATAATCATAGTACTAGGGTCTTGTTACATAACCCCTTATAACAACCGCATAAGACCGAATGGTAAGGTGTGAGATGGTGACATACTCTTGGGGTGGTTTAGATAACATCGCTCGAGTGTTAATCTCTATCAACTTCCACTTCTCCCGTAGGAGGTTCCGCTCAAACTTATTATATTGAAGATTATCTTGGGCTTGTTCATGAGTAAAGCCCAATGATGGCACCTCCTTTATGAGCTTCAAAAAATAGGCTTCGTACGGGGCAAGTCTACTGGATGAGGCCATCGCTTCTTTTGTTTGAGTAAATTGGATTTGTTAAGGACCTATATTTATAATAATCATGTGATCACTGTTCAAAAAATATATTAGCAACAATAACAATTCATAACAGTATTTTAAAATCCAAAACATGAAATCAAATAAGTGGATACGTTTTATATAACCATAAGAAGACATTTAAATAAACCAAGAGGAATTTTCATTAATGAATTTTTTGGTTCGTTACAATCTTCCACCCTTAAGAAATTTCGCCCTCAAAATTTCTTTTTCCAACACTAAAACATATGTGGGTAACTCCGCTTCATCACTTATTATGATCCCCACATCGCTTCTTCAAACTTGTGGTTTCACCACAAAACCTTGATGAGGGGCATTGTCTTATTTTGTAGAACATTTTACCTATGATCTGAGATCTTCACTGATTGCTCCTTGTAAGAAAGATCATCCTCTAACCTTACTAAATCTGAAGGGAGTACATGTGAAGGGTCTGATATATACTTCCTTAATAGGGATACATGAAATACATCATGTACTTTGGCCATGGTAGGTGGAAGTACTAGTCGATAGTCCAGATCCCTGACACAATCAAGAATCTCGAAGGGGATGATGTACCTAGGACTTCCCCTTCTTTCCAAACCTCATGATATTTTTCCACATAGATATGCGTAGAAATACCATGTATCAAAATTTGATCTCAAGGTCTTGTCGAAGGTTATCCACATAACGATTCTATCGACTTTGGGCTACCTTGATATGCAGCTAAATGGTTTTCACCTTCTCCACCATTTTTTCGACCATTTCAGGTCCTAACAGCTTATGCTCACTGAATTCATCCCAACATGCCGGTGTTCTGCACCTCTTCCCATACAAGGCTTCATAATGTGCCATTCGTATGCTCGAGTGAAAATTGTTATTATAAGAAAACTCAACCAGAGGAAGATGTTGAGCCCATCCTCCTTTGAAGTCCATTGAGCATTCTCTCAACATTTCCTCAAGTGTTTGGATAGTTCATTCAGATTGGCCATCAGTTTGAGGATGATAAGCTATAATGAAGTTCATCGCAGTATCTAGAGCATGTTGAAGACTCTTCCAAATCTTAAAGGTGAATCTTGGATCTTGATCAGATATATTCGATAATGGTACCACATGCAGCCTTACCACATCTCTAATGTATATCCATTCCAGTTGATCCTATGAGAAATCCTACCGAATTATAATGAAGTGTGCAAACATTGTAAGATGATGCACAACAACCCATATTGCATTGTTACCATTGGATGTATTTGGATGTCCGGTGAAAAAAGTCCATAGAGTTGTTATCCCATTTCTATGCTGGTATGGGAAATGGTTGCATCACCCCCTGAGACTTTTGCCTCTCTTCCTTCACTTACTGACACATTAGGCACTTTAATGTATATTCAGTAATCTCCCTTTTCATATTGTCCCACCAAAAGTTTTCTTATAGATCTCGATACATATTTTTGATCCCCAGGTGAATAGAGTAGGTTTAGCTATGTGCGTCATTCAGAATCTCCTTCTTTATCTCTAGATCGGATGGTACATATAATCGTGACCCAAATCTCACAATTCCATCCTTGTCAACCATGAACTCTGAGGATTTACCATTTCTGATAGCTTCTAACATTTTCATTATTTCCAAATCCTTTCTTTGAGCATCCTTTATTTTATCCAAGAGGGATGGTTGAGTAATTATTTGATAAAGGATTGATGATGTTCCTCCCTCAATGATTCCCATGTAAATCCTTTGAAAATCTATGAAGATTGGATCTTTCTCAATTCTCATCAATGATAGAATCACTGGATCATTTCTACTTAGAGCATCTGTCACCTTGTTCTGTTTCCTTGGGTGGTAATGGATTGACAAGTCATAATCCTTGATCATATCAAACCATATTCATTGGTACATGTTCAACTCTTTCTATGTGACTATATACTTGAGGATTTTGTGGTCCGTAGATATTTCACACTTCTCCCCAAAGAGATAATGCCGCCAAATTTTCGATTCAAAGATCATAGAAACCAACTCCAGATCATGTGTGGGATAGTTTTTCTCATGGATTTTTAGCTGCCTTGAGGTGTAGGCGATCACTTTATCATTCATCATCATCACACAACCCAGGCCCTTCTTCGAAGCATCACTAAATACCAAAAAATTTCTCCACTCGTGGGTAATGTGAGCACAGACGTAGTGATAAGCCTTCTTTTCAACTCCTTAAAGATTTCTTCGCATTAATCACTCCAAGAAAACTTTATTCCCTTCCGAGTTAGCTTGGTAAGAGGGTTGGAAAATTGTGATAAATTTCTCACAAATTGTCGATAATATCCAGCTAACCCCAAGGAGCTACAAATATCTATTACTGATGTTGTCCTCGACCATCCCTCTATTGCAGCTGTCTTGGAGGGATCCGTAGATATCCCATTGCTTGTGATGATATGACCCAAGAACGAGACCTCCTTCAACCAGAACTCACACTTGTTGTACTTTTCATAGAGAATCTACTTTCACATGGTCTCTAGTACTGTGCTTAGATACTCCTCATGATTCTACTTGGTTTTGGAGTATATTAGAATATCATCTATTAAGACTACCACAAATTTGTTGAGGTAATATCTAAAGTCTCTATTCATCAAGTCCATGAATATTTCTGGAGCATTAGTGAGTCTGAAAGGAATTACTATGAATTCATAGTGCCCATATCTTGTATAGAAATCATTCTTGGGGATATATTCCTTCTTCATCCTTAGTTGATAATATCCCGACCACAAATCCACCTTGGAGAAGTATTGTGCTCCACACAGCTGATGGAACAAGTCATCAATTTGTGGGAGAGGATACTTTTTATTTATCATGATTTTGTTAAGCTCATGATAGTCGATGAAAAGGTGCATTGACCCATCCTTCTTCTTGATGAAGAGGACTCATGCACCCTATGGTGAATCACTTGGGCGTATAAACCCTTTATCCAAATTCTCTTGTAGTTATTTTCCAGCTCCTCAAGTTCCACAATATCCATTCTATATAAAGTCTTGGATATTGGAAATTCCATAGTTATACGATCAATTGAGAATTAAACATCTCTTCTAGGAAGAAGACCAGTAAATTCCTTGGGAAACACTTCAGTAAATTCCCTCATAATAAGAATGTATTCAAGGATGGTTGCTTCCTTAGACTCAATCATCTGAGCTAGATACACATGCACATTGGGAAATAATATCCATGCATGAGTTGATGGATCTAAAGAATATTCATCTCCATCCTTGCACTTGTACAGAATTGGGGGTCAATTCTCTACATGGAGAGTGATTTCCCTCTCACGGAAATTTATGTTGGCTCTATATAGGGAAATCCAATCCATACCAAAAATTGATTCAAATTCCACCAGAGGGAGTATGATGAGGTTTGCAGGGAAGTTCAATCCACCGATTACGATAGGGGAGGAGTTATATTCATGGGATGCAATGATTCCCCATTTTCCGTACTCATCGACATCTTTACTTCCCTAATTTGTGGTGGTGTTGGGATTGTTCTACTAAACTTTAGGGATATAAAAGAATGCATAAAACCTGATTCAAAAAGTACATTATCTATTTTTAAATGAATAACTAGCATACCTATCACCACTTCGTTGTCGGGGTTTACTTCAGCGGTAGTGATGGAAAAAGATCGCCCTTGCTGCCTTGGAGGTTGTTGGTTGCCTCCAAAAAACCCTTGGCTTAGGGAACTAATTTTCAAGATTCCCTGGTTATTTTTAGTTGAAGCAATGAAAAATGCATTGAGAGTCGAACATAGTGTTCTTCTCCTCTGTCACAACTAATGGTTTTACTTGTCGGCAGTTAACAACTAGTTGTCTTTCTCTTCCACACCTAAAGCATTTCCTTGTCCCCTTCAAGCAATTTCCGGGGTGCTTCTTTCTGCTCCTTTGGAAAGTGGGGTACTAAATTTTCTTAGCACCATTGGATTTATCCATTGGAGCACCAGAATTGAAGTCCACCTTACTCTTTTTATCCCCATGATACCCCTGAGATTCTCCAATCTCCATTTAGACCTTGAGGGAACATCAGACAATTTTCTCATAGCTATCGAAGTCATGGATCGATAGGGCTTTCCACAAGTTAGGATTCAACCCACCAAAGAAGCAGTCAACCTTGCATTCTAGGGTAACAACAAATCCAGAGGCGTATTGTGCAAGACTTTTGAAGTTTTCCTCGTATGATCTAACGGATTCGTCGTCTTTTTTGCTTGAGTACAAGGAAGGCCCTTTCCATCTTAAGATGGAGGGTGCACATAAAATATTTATCAAAAAACATCTTTTGGAAATACTTCTATTCCAACGCCTTGATCTCCTCCTCAGGCTTCATATTCTTTTATCAATGTCCACCGTTGATCAACTTCACCCTCCATATGATAATCATCCAGGAGAACCTTCTCTTGTTCGAAACATTGAAGAATGGTGAAGATCTTTTCAATTGAGTTGATCCATTGTTCAACGATTGAGGGATCAGATGATCCATTAAAAGTAGGAGGCCTTTGTATCATGAAGCTCTTGATAGCGACTTGTTATTTCTTGGGGGGGGGGGTTGACTGTTCGTCTTGACCCATGTTTCTATTAAAAGTTTGAGTTAACTGAGAGAGTATCATGACAAAGTTCATGATTCCCATGCCCATCGGATTGAGGATCTCATTAAAACTCTCATCACATTGATCTTCACATCAGTTGTTAGCCAGAGTCCTCCTATTACTGGCCATTTTCTGGAATAAAAGAAAAGTTAGGGGTAAAACATAAAGGGTAATCCAAAGACCAAAACTGATGACTTATAAATTAGTTTTATTTCCTTAACTTATTAATCTATAAGCTTCAATATTTTTTATCCATGATCTACTTTCTAACATGTATTCTTAGAGGCATTTTTTTAATTAACTTAATAATGGTTCATACTAAGCTTGTTAATTTACCAAAGCATATCCCCTAGGAGTGTCATAACCAAGAGTGCATCAAGGCTCGTTGTCATGTACCAGGATACCCCAGGTTAAGCCCAAAACTTCTTGTTGGAGATTTCACTCCTAGGTACATCTGTGTCACAGCCGCCTCTACCTGCTCATATCCAGAAAGGGTTGTATTTTATTGATAAAACACTTAATAAATACTCACTAACTTAGGTATGTTTTTATTATACTTAGTCTTGTATCTAAGGCTTTATTAGGGTTTTCTAATCCTAATCCAAAAAATAACTAAACCTATCATTTGATACCAACTATAACAACCCTACTTTTATTACACACTTAAACAATATTTATTACAAAAAATATTCACTTGATACAACATGGAAGATTGAGAGGTCTAGTGTCTTTGGGTATTAGGAGAATTACATAAAAACTTAAAACATGAAACACAACATCTTTATTGAAAACTTCCTTTACATGACCACTACATTCCCTCGTACTTAGCATTTCATGGAATAACCTGAGGACATGCATAAGAAAAGGGTGAGCTATAAAGCCCAGTAAGGGAATAAACATAGAATAACATGAGGAATAAAATACATGTTATACAATAGGCATATCAATGGAGTGCAAGAAAAACATGAACATAAAGGCATGATAAAGTATGAAAATCCTAACATAGAGATGTGGCAACAACACTTAACATGGAATTAGCATGAGCCAAGGCTCATTGCACATGGAGAATGAGTAAACCCTCATTGCACATGAAGAATGAGTAAACCCAAATTTAAATTGAATTAGCATGAGTCAAGACCCATTGCACATGATGCATCATGATATTATACTTTACCCAATGCACTCTAGCGCTATCGGGGCACACCCTTCTTAAACATTCCATTTCATGCATAAGTGTGCCACAAGATCATACAACATGGATTCATAAAACATCATAATTTATTCCACAATTAAGGAATGTGAAATTAATACATGAAAATATTCCATCAATAAGTAAATGCACATAAAGGTTAATACCCTTGATAGATAAATGAGCATGATATTCACCACACAATGATTTTGGCTTGGAAAATTGCGCTGCAATTTTGGCATCATAACGACGTGACATAAGACTTCATAAAAATGGTTGATGAGAGAGAAAGGGGTGTCTCATCATATGTAAATGAATTGGACAGTAAGGGTTCATATAGATACAAGTCCTAACATAATTATTGGAATTTGGATTCATAATAAAAAACAATTACTTGAATGTAAATGAGGAGAGAGAAATTACTTACGAAATTTTGGCATGGTAACGGGTGTACATGGGGGGAATTAATGAGAGATAAATAGGTCTCTCATCAATTCAAACATAAGTAGGTAAGTATGGTGGAGGTGAGAAATAATACCCAAACATTTTTAATTGAAAAATAAAATGGCATAACAATATTAAAAAACTTGGATAAAATGAGCAAGGAAGGAATCCCTTACTAAGAAGTGTGATCCCAAAGGATTGGGAGAGGCTTGAGAGAGGCTTATTGGGAGCTTGGGGTGACTTGGGAGGATTATAGAGAGAATATTCTAGGGGTTGGATGAACAACAAAGGGCTTTGAGTGAAGAGGAAGTGGGAGTTTGGGTGGTTTTATATAGGAAATGAGAAGGAATTCTTTATTATTTAGTTTTGGGATACCTCACATTAAACTAATCAAAACCACAGACCAACCCATGGTTTTTTGACCATGTTTTTTTTTTCAAAGTGGAGTGAGAAAAAATATTTTATAAGGCCAATGGCAGAAATTCTTAAAATAATAGTTTTGCATATGTGGAGTTGAGTCACACTCTCAAGTAAAACAATTTAAAAAGCTAAAATGTTTTATAAGTCATGGAGGGTCCACTAAGGCATCATAAAATTAATCAAAAATAAAATCTAAAATCACATTATTTTAAGGATAAAACACATATTTTACAAAAATATCATTTATAGTATATTATTATATCACTATTGGGTCATTATGATGTCATAAAACAGATTGTATATTTAAACAGTTTTAAATTTTTACCCAGCAATTCGACTGTCTCAAAAAATTATAAAACATTAATCATTGGATAATTTCAACATCCTGATTTCAAAAATAATATTCATTTTATCTAAATAATCTTCTAAATATGTGAATTTTTACTTTTAAAATAAAAACCGAGATTTATTGAAAATTCATGGGTTTTGACAAAAACAGCTTTCAAACCTTAATAAAAATTACAATTGTATTCATAAAAATTATACAATCATTTATACTTAATAAAAATTAATTTAATAATAATAATATTTTATTAAAATATTATTTAATTCAAGAATCCATTAATTCATCAAAATAGATTTTTTAGTTGAATATTAACTAAAAATACTATTTGTGATTTAAAAACTATTTACAAAGTAATAATAATAAAATGAATGTATATTCTCTATACAAGAATAATGTAGATAATCATAGTACTAGGTTATTGTTACATAACCCCTTATAAAATCCATATAAGACCGAAGGGTAATGTGTGCGATGGTGACAGACTCTTGGGGTGGCTCAGATAACATCGCTCGAGTGGTAATCTCTATCAACTTCCACTTATCCTGTAGGCGGTTTCGCTCAAGCTTAATGTATTTATGCTTAGCTTGGGATTGGTCAAGAGTGAATCCCAATGATTGCACCTCCTTTATGAGCTCCGACAAATGGGCTTCATACGGGGAAAGTCTACTGGATGAGGCCATCACTTTCTTTGTCAGAGTAAATTGGATTTGTTAAAGACCTATATTTATACTAACCATGTGATCACTGTTCAACAACTATATTAGCAATGGTAACAATTCTTAATGGTATTTTAAAATCCAAAACATAAAAAAATAAATGCATACGTTTTACATGACCATAAGAAGACATTTAAATAGACCAAGAGGAATTTTCATTAATGAATTTTTTGGGTCGTTACAAATAGAGGACTGAATGTGGAGTGAACTCAGTTCAGTAAAGGACTTTGTCCACTATGATGGTCTTGTAAATGAGATATGATTAATATGAAAATGATATTATATGCTTATGTGTATGCCATAAATTTCATGTCTTATTCTCTCATGGATTATATTTTTTGATACCCTTATGAATCATGTCTTATGAACTGCCAATATTTATGCCATGAATCATGATTATGATCTTTGATATGAAGTGTATGGTTTTAAAATATTATTATCATACCCATATGTTCATGTTATTCTCACATACCACACTTGTTTACCCTTACTGAGAATCTAATATCACCCTTTATTATGTTTCCTTCCAACATGTTATGAAGATATGTATTATGTATGACATGTCTAAGAGGGGTTCTATTTATGAAGAATATAGTGGGATATGATGTATCTCAATTATAGACCAATGTTTATTTTTCCAAGCTTCCAAATGTGCTAAACTATTATGGTCCTTAGGCGTGTGTTGGTGTGATGTAATAAATATTCATCAAAATGATGTAATATATATGTATGTTAACCCTAGGCTTCTATAGTCGGTTTCAGAGGACAGGATTAGTTAAAATTTATAAACTTTGATGAGAAAATCTTATTGGTATCCCTAATGACATGTCTAAGTCTAAGTCTAAGGATGAGTAAATGTATAGGAAAATGTATTGGAATTTTGGTAAATGATATAGTGAGTGGTTTCTTAGCAATACATCTCTGCCCAGATTCTAAAAGTGGATATGCCTCTAGAATATATGCACCTAGGGTTATGAACCATGAAAACACTATATTATTATTCTAGACTTGATCGAGAACTATTTTAAAAAATGGCCCTTGCTGCACACCTAATTTGACACTCTTGGGGGATACGCTTTGGAAATTCACAAACTCTTTATGAACAATCTTGAAGGATTTAAATACAATATGAATATGAATTACCTAGGACAAACCTAAGGTGTCATAAATTAAATAATGTGTCATAATTTAGGAATCTTATAAATTATTTCTCTTCATTATGTGGTTCCTAACCATGATTATTGTTTCTTACTCTATGTTTTTTGGTTTTAGTTAATGGATAGAACCCAAAGGAACCATGTTAATAATGAGTGAGAAAGATAATTAAATGATTGTCCTAATGAGAAAACAAATTCTATGGGATATGGAATTAAAAATATCATTTCTCTTATCAAAAAAACTTCTCAAGCTATGAATCATGCTGGATTTATGAATAAACAAAGAAGGGAACAACAATCTATTAAATCCTTCATAAGGAAACAACCGCCTTCTATTAGTGGGTCTTCAAATCATCTAGTTTCTGAACAATGGATTAGTACAACTGGAAATATATTTTACATTTTCAAGTATTTGGAACATGAAAAAGGTTATTTTAGCTGTTTATCATTTGGATGGTGAAGCAAATCAATGGTGGAATCTTATCAAGAATACAAGAAAATAGGATGAAATTGAATCCGTGGATTGGTATGAGTTCAATAACTTATTTTTCAATAATTAATTTACTTATATTCTTCATATGAGGATTGATAAAGAGTTCCTTGAGCTTAGGTAAAAGGATTATGAATCTTTTGGTACCAATGAGGTAAATTTTACAAGACTTGCAAGGTATGCTTTTGGTATTATCATCCAATATGAAAGTACGGTTGATCAATTATTCAATGGATTAAAACTAAGTCTTAAAATGGAATTATCCATATGAGAATTTAATAGATATAAATATATATATTTATGTGAAATCAATATGGAAATAGAGGTTGGATTTAAATTTCAATCTGACGGTTTTAATTAGAAATGGAAGATGGAGTTCAAAGGAAAATCTAAGAACCGTGGAGAGAAGAAGATGAGATTTCCTTTATGATCCAAGTGTGGGAATAATCATGAAGGAAATTTCCTTTGGGGGACCATTAAATGTTTGATGTGTGTAAGGGAAGGTCACTGGGAAATTAATTTCTGAATTTATGGTAAGAAGTTATCTAAAGATTGGAATAGCGAGAAAACTATACATAATGCACCTCCCACACCTCAATGCTTCACATGTAAGGAGAATGATAATTATGATAACTATTTGCCAAACCTGAGGGTTAATGATCATGATTGATGTTAGAAACCTCTTAAGTTAGGAGAGTATGGGGAATCTCATGCGATCATTATTTCTGAGAAGGGGTGTGACAATGACTTGGTGAAAGGTACACATACCATCTACTCTAGAACTACCAATGTATTATTTGAATTTGAATCTGCTCGTTATTTCATATCTAAAAAGTTTTATTAGGGTATCAAGATGCCAACAAAATTATTAGAAATGGAATTAGTAGTAAATACCCCTAATGGTATGATGATTTCATATCAAGTCTATAATTCCTCTTTGGTTGATGTTGGTGGGAATGTGATTTCCAAAAATCTTTTCATTATTCCTATAGTTGAATTTAATATCTTCATAGGCATGGATTGGATTATTCTACATAAATTCAACATCAATTTTTGAGGAAGGTAACTCACGTTTTACATACCAAACCAACTTATGATCATCTATCAAAGTGATGATAAGTATGAGATTTTGATTGATATCACATCCATTATATGGGTATTAATTCTCATTTATAAGGGATTTTTATCTAATATGGTTGGGGGAAAACTTGAAATTACTGATATGCACATTTTACATTAATTTTTTGATGTCTTTCTGGAATAATTTCCTAGTCTTCCAACAAAACCCGGAGTTAAGTTTTCAATATAACTCATACCTGGTACCAAACGAATTTAAAATTCTCCTTATAGAATTTCCCCATTTGAGTTGTATAAATTAAAGAAGAAAATCTTGGGAAACCTTGATAAGGGATTCATTTGGACAAGTGTGTCTCCTTGTGGTGAAATTGTTATCTTTTTTAAAAAGAAACATGGATAGATGTGAATCTGCATTGATTATTGTGATCAGAACAAGATCATGATCAAGAACAAGTATCCTCTCCCTATATTTATGACTTGTTTGATCAACTATTAAGATCTAAATACTTTTCCAACATTGACCTTCATTATGATCATCAATTCAATGTCAATAAGGAAGATATACCCAAAACGACATTCCCTACAAGGTATGGAAATTATGAATATATAGTGATGCATTCTGGTCTTACTAATTCCCATACTATATTCATGGATTTAATGAATAGAGTCTTTAGATATTACCTTGATCAGTTTTTGGAAGTATTTATAGATGATAATCTAATATACTCAAAAAGAAAGGAAGATCATGAATACCACTTGAGAATTATAATGAAGATACTAAGGAAGGTGAAACTATATAAAAAGTATAATAAGTGTGTTTTTTGCATCCAAAAGGTTTCATTTATGAGTCACATAATCTTAAGAGAGGGTATATCAATAGATCTATGAAATATAGTGGATATTTCATGTTGGCCCCATCTGACCATAGTGACTGAGATCCATAGTTTTCTTGGTTTAGCTGGATATTATCAACATTTTGTGGAGAATTTATGACAACTATATAATCCTATAACCAAGTTAACTTGGAATGAATCCAAGTTCCTCTGGATAGATGAATGTGAGGATGATTTCAAAGAACTGAAGAGAAGTAAAGTTAACACACTTGTGATTACATTACCTTTTAGTGGAGAAGGGTTTATAATATATAGTGATTATTCCAAGAAGTTATTAGGATATTTTATTATGCATAATTAAATGATTATATATTATTCCTCACAAAAACTAAAGATTCATGAAAAAATTTACCCAACTCATGATTTGGATTTTACTGCAGTAATTTTTTATTAAATATATGGAGGAATTATATTTATAGAGAAAAGTGTGATATAAATATAGATCATAAAATTTTGAAGTATATATTCACATAGAAGGATTTGAACATGAAGCACAGAATTTGGTTATAGTTTATTAAGGATTATGACTACTCAACATATTACCACCCTAGGAAAGAAAATAAGTTGGCTGATGATTTGAGTCAAAAGGGTCATGCTATCTTATCTATGATGAGGATAAAAAAAGATCAATTATTTCTAGATTTTCAAGATGGATATGAAAATCCTGATAAAAGGGGAAAATCTTATCTTTCTTAATTGAGTGTTCAACTATCTATCTAGGTGAATATTAAAGAGGTGAAAAAGGAAAATGTTGAGCTACAAAATATGGTTAGAAATGTTCTTGAGTTTAACCCTAATCATGATGGAATGATAAGGTGAGGAACTTTTTATGTGTTATGTCCATACCAAACTTGAAGGAGTATTTAGAGGAAGATTATAGTTCTTCATTCTATATTCATATGGGAAGTATGAATATGTATATAAATTTGAAATAATACTTATGGTGAGATGGAATGAAGAGAGATATCACATAGTTTGTATCTTAGTGCTTGGTATGCTAACAAATTAAGGATTAAAGACAAAAGTCTAAGGGGATATTTCATCCATTTCTTATACCAGAATGGAAATGGGAGAATATCATAATGGATTTTGTCATTGGACTCCCCAAAACCTCTAAAGGGAATAATACTATATGGGTTATAGTCGATCACCTTAGTAAGTTAGTACACTTCATCTCTATCAGAGATGACTTCTCTCTTAATCAGATTTCCAAGATATATATTATGAAATTGGTAAGGTTTCATGGAGTATGACATTCCATTGTATCTGATTGGGATCTGAGGTTTACCTCAAAGTTATGGAGAAGTATTCAGTAATCCCTTGATATAGGATTGAGTTGCATCACTGCTTATCATACTAATATAGATAGTCAGTCTAAAATAACAATTAAAAGCTTAGTGGATATGTTAAGACATTGTTCATTAGATTTCAAGGGTAGTTAGGATCAATACATTCCTATAGTTTAGTTTTCTTAAAATAATAGAATTCATTTAAGAATTCATATG
Source organism: Viscum album (assembly GCA_963277665.1). NCBI lineage: Eukaryota > Viridiplantae > Streptophyta > Magnoliopsida > Santalales > Viscaceae > Viscum > Viscum album. The sequence goes on from OY728162.1 coordinate 1,016,244,180, forward strand.
GCTCCTTATGAATCCATTTATGTAAAGAAATGTAGAGCACCAATGTACTGGAATAAAATTCGAGAAATAAATCTATTGGGACCTAAGATAGCTGAATAAATGAAAGAGAAGGTTAGATCCATTCAGAAGAACATCAAGGCATATTAGAGTTTATAGAAAAGTTATATTGATAATTGCCGGTGTGATCTAGAATTTGAAGTTGGTGATAAGGTGTTTCTAAAAATTTCTCCCTAGAACAAGGTTATGATATTCATGAATAAAGGGAAACTAAGACCTAGGTATATCAGTCCCTTTAAAATTATTGATCGTATCAGGATGGTATACTATCACATAGAGTATCCATAGAACCTACATCAAGTCCATTATGTGTTCCATGTATATCTCCTAAGGAAGTACATATCTAACCCTTTGTAACATCCTGGATCTGGGTGCTGCACAAAGGTGCCCCAAACCTGATTGGTCACATAACCTCCAACGCATTTCTCGAAATTCTAGAGGTTTCCGACTAGTAGTGAGGGAAAAGGTGTGATATTGGGGAAAATATGCCCTCATTGGCAGAGTATACACATCGGAAAAAAATAGTAACCAATAGCGGAAGCAGTAATACAAACAAAATTAAACAGAGAAATAATGAAAGTAAATCTCATAGAGGCAACAATATATATATGATGTATGTAATATGTATCTAAGAAAGCAACTGAACAAGTCACAATGCTGGAAAGCAATACAAAAACCAAAGTATAAAATAAATAAGTAAACTCCAACAGCATCAGAAACCTCAACTTTGTCCCATGCTCTCTAGCTCCAACAATAATCAAGTACCTAATGAAGAAGGGTTATTTACCTTATCTATACCAATAATCATATAATCTTCTTGGGTCCAAAACATGATGAAAATAGGGAGTGAGATGAATCCCAGTAAGCAACCACCAAAAGATCTGTGCTTAACCGTCAGCGAATATATATAGCAGGAATTATGCAGAAATAAAGCAATAAATTAGGAAGTACTCAAAAGTAAACAATCCTATAGTTTTCAATTACATTCATATAAATTTATTATTCAACCTTTGAATCATGTAATCTTGGGATCTAGCCTACGCTCTATACCCCCTATGTAATAGTAACAAACAAATGTCTCATAAGACTATCTAAAAAATCAAGTAAGATCGAGTCAAAGATTGTGTTTTGGTTTGGAAGACTCATCACAATCATTCAATTATTCAATAATGACCCCTTGGGAAAGTTCTCGGAGTCTGGTCCCCTTGTTATTACATAACAACAATTCATTTGATAATGAACCTCTGGGAAATCTCTCACAGTCTAACCTTTTTAGTCTAATATACTATCAAAAATTATAAATAACCACCCGGGAAATCTCTCATGGTCTAAACCCTTGGGTCAATGTCCACCTGGTATCTCTCATAGTCAATACCCCTAGGTCAACATTCAGTAAAACATAAATAAATGACCCTCCCATAGGAATTTCTCACAGTCAATTCCCCTTTGTCAAACCTTTGGAAATCATATCTTAGGCATCTCAAATAATCATCAACTCCATCCTAACAAAGACAGGCATGGAAAACAATGAAATCCTAATAGGAATCCTAGACCAAATGGCCAGAGCACAGTCAAACAAGGGAAATGTACCCACGGGTGACCGATAAACAAGGTATATAACCTTACGCATTTGCAACAACCCTTTATCAATTAAATAAACCATAGAAGGTGATAAAAATTGTTAAATTCTAAATCAAGAAATACCCCAAACATGGGTATGTGACACTTTAAGCATACACAATCCAAGATAATACAAAGAAGTCATAAAACACCTACCTCAACATCGTATTATTGATATACTTGAACACCATCCCTTGAATCGGCCTAGATCAGCACAAATCTATAAAAAGGTGAAAAATTCCAAACCTTGAGTAACTCAAGAGATAGAAGAATAAGGAAGAAAGGATCTAGAGGAATTGATAACTCACCGGTGGGATTCCAACTCACTTGATGATGTCTCAATCAGAGCTCAGACAGAGGATTGGGAGGGGTTTGGAGTTCATTGGACATTCTATCACTCTCCAATACAAACCACATGGAGAAAAATATGTATCCAGACATAAGACATAACCCCGCACTGATATTTAAAATAAAAAGAAAAGTACACGGCGTGTTCATTAAATGTACACAAAGTGTATTAGCCTCAACCGACCCTCGGCTTAAGTGGTCTGCTAGGTCACCACATGACCATGTACTTAGCCGTTACACTGCTAGTACGTGGTTGTACGTAGCATCCGTGTACACGATGTGTACATGGAAGTACACAACATGTACTAAAAAAACCAAATTTCTTCCTTTTTCTTAAAAAACAACCCAAAATAAATATCCACACCTAAAATGAAGATTCAAATTCTTACAAACTTCCCCCCTTAAAGAAAGTCATCCCTAAATTTCCCTTAAAAGGGTGGTGAAGAAGAATATTAAAACAACTCTGGCCACTGCGATCATACATCAGCCTCTCTCTCCCAAGTCTCATCCTGTACTCGCCTATGCTTCCATAGCACCCGTACCAGAGGAACAAACCGACCACGAAGAATCTTCATGTTACAATCCACAATCCAAATAGGGTGATCCTCAAAGGATGAATCAACTTTTAAATTAACCCCCTTGAGTTGAATAACATGAGATGGATCTGAAAAGTAATGATGTAGCTGAGAAACATAAAAGACGCTGCGTATAACCCGGTACCTATGTGGTAACTGCAACCGATAGGAAACCAGACCGACTCTCTCCAATACCTCAAACAACCTGACATATCTCGGTGAAAGATTCACCTTTCTCCCAATCCTCTTGTGTCCCAACCTCAGTGTGACACGCAGGAAAACCTGAAATCCGACCTCAAACAATAGAGGTCGTTTTTGTCAATAAACATAATATTTCTGGTGAGATTATATAGTAGCCATCATCTTCCAAATCAACTCCACCTGCTCAGTGGTCTCATGGACAAGAAGAGGTCCCAGCATAGCTGCCTCTCCTACCTCCATCCAACATAGTGGTGATCAGCATGGCCTACTGTACAAAGCGTCATAATTTTCCATCTGAATTATTTCCTAAAAACTATTGTTGTAGGAAAACTCCACTAGGGGTATGTGTCTCTCCCAAGAGCCCCTTAAATCCAGGATGCATGCTCAAAGCATGTCCTCCAAAACCTGAATCATACACTCATACTAGCCATATTTCTGGGGATAGTAAGCTGTACTCATAAGTACTTGTGTACCCAAAGACCTCTGTACTCCTTTCTAGACACGAGAAGTAAAACAAGCATCTCGGTTTGAAATTATACAGTGTGGAACCCCGTGAAAATGCACTATCTCTTGGATGTAAAATTTTCAAAGCTCATCAACGCAGAAGGTTTCCTTGATCGGAAATAAATGTGAAACTTTCATGAGTTTATCCACAACAACCCATACAACATCATTTCCTCAAGGTGACCTTGGTAAACCTGTCATGAAATTCATCACAACATCATTCCACTTCCACTATGGAATGGGTAAATTCTATAAAATCCCTGCCGGTAGCTGATGCTCTGCCTTCACCTACAGACAGGTGGAACATCTCATAACAAAACTGGCAACATCCCACTTCATACCTAGACACCAATATTGAAGATGTAGATCTCGATACATATTAGTGACAACAGGATGAACTGCCTATACAGAGGCATGAGAATCTTGAAAAATCTTACAAAATCTCCTTGCGTATGTATGATGACACCCATACACATCCATGAAAATGAAAAACCTCATCCTCACTTATGGTCCACCCAGGAGTAGAGTCCTCACCTGGCACACTCTCCCGTAATAACAGGCTATCAGAATTAGATAACTGCCTCATTTTCACTCGATCCAATAGAGTAAAGGTAAAAACTATAGAATAATGAAAATAATACCCCTATTTTTCACGAATATCCAAATGCATCTTAGAGAATAGAGCCATAAGCTTCCAATCACAACTGGCCTCCTAAAATGCCTATATCTGAGTCCTCCTACGTAGTGTATCAGCCACTACGTTGCCTTTACCAGGAATATAGGAAAGATCCAAGTCAAAATATTGAAGGTACTCAACCCACCTTAGCTGTCTCAAATTCAGATCTCTTTGAGTAAAGATATACTTGAGGTTTTTATGGTTAGTTTATACCATAAAATGTTCCAAAAAAAACAATTTCTCCAATAGCATAAACAATTCACAACTAAAGCTAACTCGAGATCATACATTGGTTAGTTCCTCTCATGTGGAATCAACTACCAAGACCCGAATGCAATGACTCATTCCCCCTGCATAAGCACTCCCAACCCGATACCTAATACATCGCAGTAAACAATGTAACTCTTTCTTGTCTCCAAAAAAATTAGTATCGGTGCTGAAGTCAATCTCCCTTTCATCTCCTGAAAGGATGAATCATAGGAATCTATCCAAAAGTACTACTCACCCTTCTTATTCCGGCCCACCAGTGGTGCTTCTAAGTGTGAAAAGACTGGAATAAGGAATTTTTAGTAACCATCTAGATCCAGAAAACTCCGTACCTCAAAGAAGTTCTTCGGATGGTCCGAGGAAACTACTGCTCTCAGCTTCTCTGGGTACACTAATACTCCTGTCTCTGATATGACATGACCCAAGACATAATTATGGTCCCTCCAGAGGTGTCACTTTTAGAGCTTATCATATAACTGATTATATCTCAGTGTACTCAATATGATCTCAAGATGGATGAAATGATCATTTTGAGTGTGAGAGTACACCAATATATCATCCATGAAGACTACCACAAAATATTCCATGTAAGTATGGAACACTCGGTTCCTCAGTTCCATGAAAACTGCCAGTGCGTTTGTGAGACCGAACAAAATTACCAAATACTCATATAGACCATACCTACTCTGAAAGGTTGTAAGAGGTATATCTGATGGTTTAACGCAAAAATGATGATAACCGGATCTCAAGTAAATATTTGAGAACACCTGGGCTCCTCGAAGCTGATCCAAGAGATATTCAATCAACAGAACGAGATATCAGTTCTTGACCATCAACTGGTTCAGCTTCGAATAATCCACACAAAGTCTGAGGGTACAATCAACTTTATTTAAAAAATTACTGGAGAACCCTAAGTAGAAGTACTAGGTTGGATGAATCCCATTCCCTAAAACTCCTCTAACTTCTTCTTGAGCTCCTGTAACTCTAGTGTAGCCATCCTATATAGAGGAACGGTCACTGGTGCCACTCCTGGAACAAGATCAATAGAGAAATCTCCCTCTTTCTCTGGAGGTAACTTTGAAAAATTATTTGGAAAGACATATATAAAATGATCCACCACTGGAGTAAATTCCATCTATGAAGTCCTCTAGTCATCTAGATATAAAATAGAAATCTCGGATGTAATTCCTCCCAACCCATGTTGCTTGGATCTAGCTCTGCTCGCCTGGACATCCCATTCACCCTTTTATAGAAAAGACCCTCCCGCTGGTGATGTGAAACTCACCCTGCAACAATATCAGTCAAAAAAGGCTTAAAGGAGACCAAACAGTCTATTCTAAGAATAAAATCGAAGCCTATCATCTCTAAGATATAGAGGTCCCATAAGAAGTGAAACCCACCAACCTTAATAGGGAACTCTTTGCACTAATGTACACTAGACGTCCTAATCCCCAAAGAAGTTTCTAGAACCGTAACATTATCAAAAGTAAAGATATAAAGCCCAAGAATCTCCAAAATGGAAACAGATATAAAACTACGGGAAGCCCCTATATCAAAAAGAGAAAAAGCTAAAACTGAGGCAACTAGAATAGTACCTCTAACCGTAGTGGGTCTGGGATCCTTCTCTTACTGGGTCTGTTCCATCGCAAAGTCTAACCTATACCGTGGACCTGTGACCCTTTCTGGCTACCCTGAGTTAATCCACCTTGCTATCACTGAAAACCTATCATCTGGCTACCACGACCATGACCACCTCTTCATCCTAAATGGCCTAGAAAACTCCAGTTCCACGACTGATGAGAAACTGGTGGTCTAGTTCCTAAACATGGAGTCATAATAAATCCCCTCTCACTTGATACTGGTGAGAACATCCTAAAAAAACAATGAATATGACCCATATTTCCACAAGATCATCACTCAACTGGGTCACTCAGGCACTGTGGTATCATGTTCTCACTCTTTCCACACTTTATCACACCACTTGGATACCTAAAGAAACATACCCTCTACTGGAAGATTCACTACATAAAAGATCCCTATGGTGCTTCTTGCTATCGGTCGAAGGAGTACCAGCCCTGGATGCAGAACCACCCTAAATCCCTGATCCAAACTCCCTCATATTGCATTTGGTAATCATTTTCTTGTTTACTATAGCAGTGACCTAAGTCATCTTGAAAACATTCACCTATGATTAGACGTCGTACCTGAAACCATCCTCAAATCTCCTAGATAGTGATAACTCATCACCCCCTCAAAACAGGTGCGAAGGGCTGAAACTCTGTAAAGAGAGAAGAATAATCCATCAGGGAAAGAGTGACCTGCTCCCAATTTATGAACTCCCATGCTCGGTCAGCCCTCAACGTCTTGGGGTAAAAGTAATCATAGAAGTTCCTCTTAAACTCTTCCCAAGCCATATCTAGATGACATCCTGCCTATAAGATAACATCCCACCATATCTTGGTGAAATCACATAGCATGTAAGTTGCGATATTCACCCTCCTCTCTAGAGGCATCTCTAGATGCTAAAAGATGGAAAACATGACCTCTAACCATGAATCTGCATCCTGTGGTTGTAACGTCTTAGATCTGAGTGTCGCCCAAAGGTTCCCCAAACCAAGTTGGTCACATAACCTCAATTGCATTTCCCTAAATGCCAGATGCTACTGACTAGTTGCGAGGGACAAGGTGTGATGTTGGGGAAACTATGACCTCAATGGAAGAGTATACACAATGGAATTTAAATAGTAAACAATAACAGAAGTATTAATACCATAAATTAAACAGTGGAAGACTGAAAGTAAATCTAATAGAATCCACAATATGTATAAATGATTCATGGCATATGTATTTAAGAAAATAGGAAAACAAGTCAAAATGCTGGAAAGCAATACAGAAAACAAAGTATAAAAGAAACAAGTAAACTCTAACAGCATCGCAAGACTCAGCTTGGTCCCATTCTCCACAGCTCCAACAACAATCAGGTAACTAACGAGGAATGGTTCTTTCCCTTATCTATACCTATAACCATATAATCTATTTGGGTCCAAAAGCATGACCCAAACAGGGTGTGATATGAATCCCAGTAGTCAACCACCAAAATATCTGTGCCTAACTATCAATGATTATATATATAGTACGAAATATGCAGAAATGACGCAATAAACTAGGAAGTAATCAAAATTAAAAAATTCTATAGTTTTCAATTACATTAATTTACATTTATTATTCAATCTATTGAAACATGTAAACATTGGGATCTAGCCTAAGCTCTGTATCCCCTATGTTAGTAACAAAATAGATGTCTCGGAAGACCATCTACAAAAAGTAAGTAATACCAAATTTAGGCTTGTGCTTCGGCTTGAAAGACGCTTAACAATCATTTAATTATTCAATAACGCCCCCTTGGGAAAGTTTTCATAGTCCAGTCCCCCTAGTTTAACATAAAAATAATTAATTTAATAAAAACCCTATGGGAAATCTCTCACGGTCTAACCCTTTTAGTCTAATATCCTATCAAAAATTATAAACAACCACTTAGGAAATATATCATGGTCTAAACCCCCGGGTCGATGGCTACCTGGAAACTCTCACAGTCAATACCCTTGGGTCAACATTCAGTAAAACATAAATAAATGGCAATCCCTTTGGAATCTCTCATAGTCAATTCTCCTTGGTGAAACCTTTACAAAGAATATCTCAAGCGTATCACATAATAATTAACTCTATTCTAACAAATCCAGGCATGGAAAACAAGGCAATCCTAACATAAATCCTAGACCAAATGGCCAGAGAACAGTAAAACAATAGAAACACACCCACAAATGTCCGATAAATAAGGTAGATAAACTTACGAATAATAAACTAACCTATATCAATTAAATAAACCATAACAGATGATAAAAAAAGGTTAAATTTCAAATCAAGCAATACCCCAAACATGGGTATACATCACTTTAAGCATATAAAATCCAAGGCAATACAATTAAGGAACATACCACCTACCTCAATGTCGTACAATTGATATACTTGAACATCAACCCTTGAATCGACCTAGATCAGTGTAGATCAGTGGAATTGCAATGCACTTGATAGAGTATCAATTATATCTCAGATGGAGAATCAGGAGAGGTTCGAAGTTCGTCGGCTGTTCTGTCACTCTCCTATAAAAACCACATAGAGAAGAAGACATATCCGGACAGAAGACATGACCCCACACTGATATATCAAATAAAAATAAAAGTACAGGGCATGTTCATTAAATATACACACCGTGTATTAGCCTCAACCAGCCCTTGAGTTAAGCAGTCTGCTAGGTCACCACACGACCATGTAATCAGCTATTACACGGCTAGTACGCGGTTGTACGCAACATCCGTGTACACGACATGTCCATGGAAGTACACAGTGTATACTCAGAAAACTCCATTTCTTCCTTTTTACTGAAAAACAACCCGAAATCAAGATACATACCTAAAATGAAGATTCGAGTTCTTACAAACTTCCTCCCTTAAAGAAATTCATCCCTGAATTTCCCTTCCAAGGATGGTAAAGAAGAAACTTCAAACAAATCTGGCCACTGTGATCGTACATCGGCCTCCCTCTCCCAAGTCTCGTCCTGTACTTTCCCATGCTGCCATAACACCCATACTTGTGGAACATAACGTCCATGGAGAAACTTCATGCTACGATCCAAAATCCCAATAGGGTGCTCCTCAAAGGATGAATCCACTTCTAAATCAACATCCTCAGGTTAAAAAATGTGAGAAAGATATGAAAAGTAATACTGTAGCTGAGAAACATGAAAGACGTCATGCATAGACTGATACCTCTTAGGTAACTACAATTGATAGGAAACTGGCTTAACTCTCTCCAAAACCTCAAATGGCCCGATGTATCTTAGTGAAAGCGTCCCCTGTATTCTAATCCTCCTGTGTCCCAACCTCGGTGTGACAGGTAAGAAAACCTGATCTTTGACCTCGAACTCCATAGGTCATATCTGCCGATCAACATAAGATTTCTTCCAAGACTATGCAGTATCCATCCTCTTCTGAATCAACTCCACCTACTATGTGGTCTCTTATATAAAATGAGGTCCCATCATAGCTACCTCTCCTCCCTCTAACCAATATAGGAGTGATCAATATGACATACTGTACAAAGCCTCATAGGGTACCATATGAATCATTTCCCGAAAACTATTATAGTAGGAAAACTCCACTAGGGGCATGTGTCTCTACCAAGGTCCCCCAAAATCTAGGACTCATGCTTGAAGCATGTCCTCTAAAATTTAAATTGTGCGCTTGGACTGACCATCTATCTGGGGATGGTAAGCTGTACTCAGAATTACCTGTGTACCTAAATCCCTATGTAGTCCCTTCCAAACATGAGAAGTAAATTGGGCATCCCTATCTAAAACAATAGACTGTGGAACCCCATGTAAACGTACAATCTATCAGATGTACAACTTTCCAAGATCATCAACACTGAAGGTTTTCTTAATTGGCATGAAATGTGAAACCTTCAAGAGTTTTTAAAAAACAAACAATACAACATCATTTACTCGAGGTGACCTTGGTAAACCCATTACGAAATACATAATGACATAATTACACTTCCTCTCGGGAATGGGTAATTACTGTAATAGCCTTGTCGGTTGCTGATGCTCCGCCTTCACCTGATGACAGGTGGTCCATCTCATAACAAAACTACCAACATACCTCTTCATGCCTAGCCACCAATACTGATGATGTAGATCTTGATACATTTTAGTGACCCCAGGATGAAATTCCCATACAGAGGCATGAAAATCTCATAATATCTCCTCACATATGTCTTCTAACACCCATACATTCCCATGAAAACTCAAAACCTCATCCTCGCCTACGGTCCACGTAGGAGTATGGTCCTCACCTAACACACTCTCCCATATGACTAGGCCTTCTAAATCTAATAGCCATCTCATTCACACTCAATTCGGTAGAGTAGAAGTAATCTCCACAGAATAAAGAAACGTCTTCCCCTATTTGTTGTGAACTTCCAAATGCATCTTAGAGAACAAATCCATAATCTTCCACTCACTACTGGCTTTCTGAATTGCCTATATCTAAGTTCTCCATCTCAACTAATCAGCCACCACATTGCCTTTTCTAGGAGTGTAGGAAAGCTCAAATTCAAAAGCTTGAAGGTACTCAACCCACCTTCACTCTCTCAAATTCAGATCATGCCGAGAAATGATCTACTTGAGGCTTTTGTGGTCAGTCTATACAACAAAATGATCTCCCAAAAGATAATGTCTCCAATAGCGCAAAGCATGCACAATTGTAGCTAACTCGAGATCGTGCATTGAGTAATTACTATCATGTGGCCTCAACTTCCAAGACCTGTACACAATGACTCCTTCCCCTTACATAAGCACTGCTCCCAACCTGATACCTAATGCATCGTAGTAAAAGGTGTAACTCTTGCTCAGATCTAGAAAAATCAAGATCGGTGCTAAAGTCAATATCCCCTTCAGCTCCTAAAAGGATAAAGCATAAAGATATATCCACAAGTACATTGCCCCGTTCTTAGTTAGGTCCATTAATGGTGCTTCTAAGCATGGAAATTCTAGAATAAACCCTCTGTAGTAACTAGACATCCCCAGAAAACTCTGTACCTCAAAGAAGTTCTTTGGCTTCTCCCAGGAAACTATCGTTCTCACTTTCTCTAGGTCTACTGACACTCTTGTCTCTGAGATGACATGACCCAATAAGTGAATATGTTCTATCCAAAATTGGTATTTTGAGAGTTTATCATATAACTGATGCTCTCTTAGTGTAATCAATATGATCTCAAGATGGGTGGCATGGTCATGCCGAGTGTGAAAGTACACCAAGATATCATCCACCAAGAGTACCACAAAAGAATCCAAGTAAGGATGGAACACTTAGTTCATCAGTTCCATGAAAACTATCAACAGATTCTTCAGACCGAGTGACATCACAAAAATACTTGTATAGACCATACATACTCCAAAAAAAAATTAAGAGGTATATCTGATGGTCTAACATGCAACTGATGATAACCAAATATCAAGTCAATATTAGAGAACACCCGGGATATTTGATGCTGATCAAAGAGATCATCAATCCTCAGCAAGGGATATCAGTTCTTGACTGTAAACTGGTTCAGATTATGATAATCCACAAAACGTTTGAGGGTACTATCCTCTTTCTTCGCAAAGAGGATAGGCGAACTCCCAGGAGAAGTACTAGGTCGGATGAAACCCTCTTCTTGAAACTCCTCCAACTACTTCTTGAGATCCTATAACTCTAGTGTAGCCATCCTATATGGAGGAATGGACACTGGTTCCTCTCCTGGAATAATCTCAATAGAGAAATATACCCCTCTCTCTAGAGGTAAACCTAAAAAGTCAACTAGGAAGACATCCATGAAATGATCCAACACTAGAGGAAAGTCCATCTGTGAAGTACCCCAGTCATACAGATATAAACTAGAAATCTGGGCTATGATTCCTCCCAACTTATGATATTTGGGTCTAGCTCTTCTCGCCTGGACATCCTATTCACCCTTGAGTAGAAAATATCCATAGTCTCGTGACGTGAAACTCACCCTACGACGACAACAGTAAACAAAGTCCTGAAAAGAGACCAACCAGTCCATTATGAGAAAGACATCGATGCCTATCATCTCTAAGACATAGAGGTCCCACAAGAAGTGGACCCCATGAAACTTAAGAGGGAACTCCATACAAGGACGTACACTAGTTGTCCTAATCCCCAACAGAGTTTCTAGCAGCATAACATCATTAGAAGCAAAGATACTGAGCCCAAGGATCTTCACAATAGAAACAGATATAAAACTATAGGAAGCACCAGAATAAAAAAGAACAAAATATAAATCCAAGGAAACTATAATTTCACCTATAACCGTAGAGGGTATGAGATATTTCTTCTGCTGGGTCTGTTCCATCACGAAATTCTATCCTGTATCATGGCCCTGTGACCCTGCCTAGCTACCCTGAGCTGATCCCCCCTATTATAGATGAAAACCTATCATCTGGATACCATGGACAAAACCACCTACTCGGCCTGAATGTCCTGATGAACCCCTATTCCCTGACTGATGATAAACTGGTGGTCTTTATCTTGAACATGGAGTCATAATAGATCCCCTCTAATTTGCTTCTGGTGAGAAAATCCTGCAAAAACAATGAATATGACCCATCTTGCTGCATGATAGGCACTCAATTGGGTCTCTAAGGCACTTTGGTCTCGTGTGACCACTCTTTCTAAACTGGTAGAACACCACTCATGTACCTAAAGAAACATCACATGAAATCTCCCTACAGAGCTTCCTATTATCGGTAGAAGGAGTACTTTCCCTGGATGCTGAACCACCCCAGCTCATATCTCTAAACTCTCTCAGATTATGATTGATTATTAGAACCTGGTTTACTATAGAAGTCACTGAAGTCAACCTGAAAACATTCACCTACGATCAGATGTCATACACGAGGTCGTCCTTAAATCTCCTAGCCAATGAAAACTCATCACCTTCCAAAATAGGTGTGAAGTGATAAAGCTTTGTAAAGTGAGAAGAATAATCCATCACTGAAAGAGTGCCCTGCTCCAAATGCATGATCTCCCAGGCTTGGTCGGCCCTCAACATATTGGGGTAGAAGTAATCATAGAAGTTCCTCTAAAAATATTCCTAAGTCACATCTCGATGACATACCTCATGTGAGATAACATCCCACTATCTCTTGGAAAAATCACATAGCATGTAAATCACGAGCTTCGCCCTCCTCTCAGGAGGCGTCTCTAGTTGCTCGAAGATAGAAAGCATGCGCTCCAACCATGAATCTACAGCCTGTGGTCCTCCATTCCTTAAAAAAGTGGGAGGATGCTTCTGCTTGAACACCCTCATCAACTCAACCATAGTCAGGTCAGGAGGCGGTTCTCCCTAAAAGGTCTGCATCATCCTCATAAAGACTTCATGGAACTGTGAATTAGCACCTATGTTAGGTATAATAGTTGGTGCCAAGATGGGAATGATGGGAGGATCTTCTACTAGTCCTTGATCTACAATTTCTAGAGTCTAATCACTGCCCTATACCTGCCATACAACCAGAGAACATTTTGGTGGGATGGCTTTTCAAGGTCAAGCGCACACCTCAGTATGAGAGTAGTAAAAAATAAAACTCAGAAGTGCAAGAACGAAACAAGTGAATGAAAAAATTCAAGTGTTACAAAATAGGGCTGCACAACATACAGAACCACTACACAACATGTTCCCTTAAGGCTTAACATGGGCGTGTACCTCTACCAACCTTGTCGTGTAACACCCATACACACGATGTGTTCATCTAGAGACATGGCGTGTACTTGTATAGAAACTTCTGCCCAAGTACATCTACATGTCTAGAACTACATGGTTTCTCCTAGTGTAACACTACACCACGTGTTCACCCTAGAAACGGCGTGTAATAAAAGGTTCTATCCATCCATATTGTTAGTCACACGGTAGGATACATGGTCAACTACAACACGGTGTGTACTAACAGTACACGGTGTGTTCTACCAAAAGTTTTCCAACCCTGTGTCTCTGCTCACACAGTCAGTCACATGGTGAACAACTACATGGTGGGTACATACATTACATGATGTGTACTTGAGAAATTTCATTTATTACAGAACAAAAGAACACATGGCATGTGTTCATAACATCACATGCCATGTTGTTTGGGTTTCTAGACAGTAATCCTTTGAAACTTTTCTGAAACCCCCAAAATCTTAAAATTTTGGCCAAGGAATGCCAAGTTTCAATCAGTGAGATCCCATACTCCCCACGAATCAAAGTTTGGAATCCTTATTCACATTATGCCTTAATATATTTTATTTAAATTTCAAACATGATCCACCAAATTCCGATCTAAGAGGGCCCATAACACATCAGGGACCAAAGCTTGGCATCCATCTAAATGAAAATTTACATATAAAAATAACCTATAAAAATAGAAGGTATTATATTATGAAATCTATCACAACAATATGCATATATAGAACAACATCAATCACAATAGAATACAATCAGTGATGCACCCTAAATGGCATTATAAGAATGCATGACATGTGATCTCTAGCAAGTGCCTATATTATGAATGAGATGGAATACCCTATTCTCATTAGGTTGCAATAGAAATAGAACCATAATTATATAAATCATAACATCACAAAATAAGTGAATCACCCAATGGTGAAATCAAATCAACTGTAAAAATTGAAAAACTAGATAAATTTCAATATTTTAGGTAACTTAGATTTTCCCTGTACACAGGATAGCTACTCCCAAGAATATATTATTACCAATAACCTATTCCTTCATATCCTAATCTATAGGCTCCAAATAGTAAGGAAAAGAAGAAAATAAAACATCATTTGATACCACTTTGTAACGTCCCGGATCCGGGTGCCACCCAAAGGTGCCTCGAAACCAGTTGGTCACATGACCTAAAGCACATTTCCCAAAATTCCAGAGGCTGCTGAATAGAAGTGGGGGAAAAGGTGTGATATTGGGGAAAATATGTCCTCAATGGTAGAGTATACACAACACAATCTAAATAGTGAACAATAGCAGAAGTAGTAATATCACTAAGTAAACAATAGAAAACTGAAAGTAAATATAACAGTATGTATATATGATGTATTTTATATGTATATAAGAAAACAAGAAAACAAGTCACAGTGATAAAAAGAAATACAGAAACCAAATTAAAAAAGAAACAAGTAAACTCCATTAGCATTGTAAGCCTCAACTTAGTCCCATGCTCTCGAGCTCCAACAATAATCAAGTACCTGATGAGGAAGGGCTCCTTCCCTTATCTATACCTACAACCATATAATCTATTTTGGTCCAAAAGAATGAACTAAACATGGTGTGAGAAGAATAATATTAGGAAACCACCAAAAGATCTGTGCTTAAATATCAGTGAATATATATAGGAGGAAATATGCAGAAATGAATTAATAAACTAAGAAGTACTCAAAAGTAAACAATCCTACAATTTTCAATTACATTCATTTAAATTTATTATTCAATCCGTTGAAACATGTAAAACTTGGGATCTAGCCTAAGCTCTATATCCTCTATGTAAGTAACAAAACATATGTCTCATAAGACAATCTACAAAAAACAAGTATGACTGAATCCAAGCTTGTTCTCCTACTTGGTAGACACTTCACAATCATTCAATTATTCAATAATGACCCCTTGGGAAAGTTCTCACACTATAGTCACCATGGTCTAACATAACAAGAATTATTTTAATAAAGACCCTCTAGGAATGATTTCATGGTCTAAACATTTTGGTCTAATATATTATCAACAATTATAAACAACCACCTGGGTAAGCTCTCATGGTCTAAACCCCCAGGTCGATGACCAGCTGGTAGCTCTCACGATCAATACCCCTGGGCCAACATTCAATAAAACATAAATAAATGACCCTCCCTTGGGAAGATATCATAGTCAATTACCCTTTGTCAAACCTTCGCAAAGCATATCTCAGACATCTCACACAATCATTAACTCCATCCTAATAAAGAAAGGCATGGAAAACAAGGAAAGCCTAACTAGAATCTTAGACCCAATGGCTAGAGAACATTCAAACAAGGTAAATGAACCCATGGGTGTCCAATAAACAAGTTATATAAGTAAATACCCTTTATCAATTAAATAAACCATAGCAGGTGATAAATAGGGTTAAATTCCAAATCAAGCAATACCCCAAACATGGGTATGTGGAACTTTAAGCATATATAATCCAAGAAAATACAATGAAGGCACAAACCACCTACCTCAATATCATATGGTTTATATACTTGAAAATCTACCCTTTAATCATCCTAGATTGGCGTATATTGGTGGTATTCCAATGCACTTGACAATGTCTCAATAGGAGCTCAAACGGTGAATTGAGAGGGTTTAGAGTTCGTCGATCGTTCTGTTGCTCTCCTATATGAACCATGGGGAGAATAAGACATATCCAGACATATGACGTCAACACATGATGATATATTAAATAAAAAGAAAAGTTCATGGTGTGTTTATTAAATGTACACACCATGTATTAGCCTCAAACGACCCCTGAATTAAGCGTTATGTTGGGCCATCACATGACTAATTACTTAGCCTTTACACGACCAGTATACGGCTGTACGCAACATCCATGTACACAAAGTGCACTCAGAAAAATCCAATTTCTTCCTTTTTCCTAAAAAACAACCCGAAATAAAGATCCATACATGAAATGAAGATCCAGGTTCTTACAGTGGTCCTCTATCCCCTGAAAAAAGTGGGAGAATGCTGCTACTAGAACACCCATGTCAAATCTGCCATAGTTGGGGAATGATGTGGTGCTCCCTAAAAGGTCTGCATTATCCTTATAAAGCCTTCACAGAACTATGTATTGGCACCTACATATGGTATAACAACTAGTTCCAAGATGGGAACGATAGTAGGATCTACTAGTATTCCATGATATACCATTTCCGGTGTCTAATCATCACCCTGTATCTGGCATACAACTGAAGGACGTCTTGGTGGAATGACTCTACAAGTTCAATCGCACACCTCAGTTCAAGATCATCAAGGGATGCAACTTAGAAGTGTGAGAATAGAATAGGATAAGTAACGAATTCTTGTTTTACAAAATAGGGTTACATGGCATGTATAACCACTACACGAAGTGTTCTATTAAGCCTTAACATGGATGTGTACCTCTGGCAACTTGGTCGTGTAACACCCCATACGCACGACATGTTTCCCATGAGACACGACGTGTACTTAAATATACCCTCCTTCCCAGGTACTTCTACATGAATTGAACTACATGGTCCTATTGGTGTAACACTACACGATGTACACACTATAGACACAACATGTACAACAAATGTTCTATCCACCTGTGTTGTTAGTCACATGACCAGATACACGGTCGATTACATCACTACGTGTACTTATAGTGTTCTAATTTTTTTTACCAACCCCATTTATCTTCTCACATTTTCAGTCACACAATAAACAACTATATGACATGTACATATGGTACATGGTGTGTACTTAAGAAAATTAATTTCTTATATAATAGAAGAACACATGGCGTGTGTTCCTAAAATCAATCGCCGTGTTTTCTGGGTTTTCCATATAGAAAGCCTCTGAAACTTTTATGGAACCCCCAAAATCTTAAAATTTAGTCAAGTTATGCCATTTTACGATCCGTGAGAGCCCATACTCCCCCAAAAATCAAAGTTTGGAATCCTTATTAATATCATAACATAAAAAAATTCCATTAAATTTCAAGTATGATTCACTAAATTCCAATCCAAGAGGGCCCATAAAACCTTAGGGACCAAAGCTTGGAGTCCATCCAATTGAAAATTTACACATACCAATACCCTATAAAAAATATCAGGTATTTATATCACACCATATATCACAACAACATGCATATCTACCATAACATATTTCACAACAACATGCATTCAGTAATGCACCCTAAATGGAATGACAAGAATGAATGACATGTGGTCTATAACAAGTTCCTGTATCATGCATGAGATGGAATACCCTCACCTCATAGGGTTTAAACAAAATAGAACCACAATGATATCAATACTAACAACACAAAACATGTGCGTCACCCAACGGTGAAATCAAATCAATTGTAATAATTGAAAAACCAGAAAAATTTCAACATTCGAGGTAACATGGATTTTCCCTGTACATGGGTTAGATACTCTCGAGATTTTTTTTTACAAAATACCTATTCCTTCCTATCCTCATCTATTGGCTCCAAATAGTAAGGAAAAGAAGAAAGAAAACTCCTATGATACCACTTTGTAACATATCGGATCTAGGTACCTCCCAAACAGTGCCCTGAACCTGGTTGGTCACATAACCACAAGCACATTTCCCCAAGTGCTAGAGGATCCATACTAGAAGTGAGGGCCAAGGTGTGATATTTGGGAAACTATTCCCTCTTTGGAAGAGTATACACAGCGGAATACAAATAATAACCAATAACAGAAGTAGTAATACAAAAAAAGTAAACAACGTATGACTGAAAGTAAATCCATCAGAGGCCACAATATATATATATATATATATATATATATATATATGATGCATGAAATATGTATCTAAGAAAGAATACAAACAATTCACAATGCTGAAAGCAATATATAAACCAAAGTACAAAAGAAACAAGTAAACTCTAGCAGCATCACAATCCTTAACATGGTCCCATGATCTCTAGCTCCAACATCAATCAAGTACCTGATGAAGAAGGGAACTTTCCCTTATCTAAAAATGAAAAAATATAATATTCTTGGGGTCCAAAACATGACCTAAACAGAGTGTGAGACGAATCCCAGTAGGAAACCACCAAAAGATCTATGCCTAACTATCAGTGAATTTATATAGTAGGAATTATATAGAAATGAAGCAATAAACTATAAAGTAATCAAAAGTAAACAATTATATAGATTTTTATTAAATTCATCTACATTTATTATTCATCCTTTGAATCATGTAATCTTGGGATATAAAATAAGCTCTATATCCCCTTATGTAATAGTAAAAAACAGATGTTTTAGAAGACCATCTAAATAATCAAGTAAGATCGAGTACAAGCTTATGGTTTGTCTTGGTAGACTCATCAAAATCATTCAATTATTCAATAATGACCCCTTGGGAAAGTTCTCACAGTCTAGTCCCCCTAGTCTAACATAAAAACAATTCATTTAATAATGACTCAATGGGATAGCTCTCACACTCTAACCCTTTTTGTCTAATATACTATCGACAATTATAAACAACCACCTGGGACAGGTCTCACGGTCTAAACCCCTAGGTCGATGACCACTTGGAATCTCTCATTGTAACACCCCGAGCTTCCACGATACGCTTCTCATTCAATAATGCAATGGCTTGCATTGTACGCAACTTCGAGTTCTAAAACACCGCGACTAATCAAAGTAGCCGTTATGAATAGTAATAACCACTTTTTAAAATTATAGAAATTTTATATTTCAAAATGGACTTCATTTTTGGATTCGGAATATCAAAATTAGCCTATGTTGAATTTTTGGTATTTTTCTGAGAACTTCTAATTTTTTATGAATAGTGAAAAATACTTAAAAACAACTTTTTTAATAAAAATAATTAATAGTGATAAATTATACTATTTAGTGGTTTTAAAGTATAATTAGAATATATTTTTACAATTTTATCCAATGGTGGTCATTAGAATTAATTTGACATTGAAATTGGACATAAACAATTGCCAATCTTTTGATATAAATTGTTTCTTAAAAACACGCTATTTTTTGTGACATCGAGAATTAATTATAAAATTAATTAATGCAACTTATATGTTTGGAATTTTGTAAAATAGACATCATTTTTGAATTTGGAATATCAATTATAGCTTAGGGTGAAATTTTGGCATTGTTCTGAAAAACTTCAATTTTTGATGAATAGTGAAACCACTAAGTGGTAGTTAAATAACTGATTTTTCGTTTAAATGAAATATTACCACTTATGTGATTTGATTTTCAAAAATCCGACATACATAGTTGTCATTAAGAAGTAAAATGTGGTTCAATGAGATTAAAATAATTTTTGTTGAATAGTAACTTTTAAGTTCTTAATCGCGATTAGAGGTAATTAGTGTAGTTTAAGGTACAAATAATGTTTTAATAATATGAGATGAGAATGACACTTGTCCTAATCCTATTGGATGAGTCATGGCCGACCAATACAACCCATGGGTCAACTTGGGGACCCCATGGAGCCACTTTAGTTGGAAAATGACATTAATATATATTTATTTAATGTTAAAATTAAATTGACACAAACATGAGTTATTTTACTAAAACAGTTTTTAAGTGGGGTTACACAAGTAAAAATTTTGACTATAAATATTCATTAGAAAGATAAAAAGATTTCCTACATCATAGTATTTTTCTTTATAATTTTTAGACATTAAATAAATTAAATTATTTATGACATCATTATGATGCAGCGATGACCTCATTATTTAACGATTTTAATAAAATGAAAAGATAATGTAAAATCCAAGGCTTACACTTGTCCAAAGACTATTTGATGGGTATATTTCGAACCCTTATCACCTTAGCCACGAATTATATAAGTGTGGGACCTTTAGAATCCGAAAAGCATTGTGTAATAATGTAACAATTCAATCTTTCCAAAAGAGCCCCTCCTCTCCACTTATAAAAGGCCCCCACCTCTCCCACCTTATTCACACCTTTAAGCCATTTGGCTCGGCCAACCTCTGCCCAAATACTCTCCCAACATCCCTCTCTTACTCCTAGAAGCCTCACTTTGGGAAGAACTCTTCCCAAGGAAGCCTTTGGCTCAAATCAAAAGAGTTACCCGATTTAAAGGTAATGTCTTCTCTTATGTTGTTTTGTTTTATTTTTCTTCTCCAACCCCCTAAACTCTTTTTATTAATTTCTTTTGTAACAACACCAGTATCCTCAATATACTAGGATGTTGTTATAAGAAGGATTCGAGCTACACTTACACACACCTACATCTAATGGTTAAAGAACATACGGTTTCTGTGGATGGCGAATTTCTGCCTCACGAAACGATGATTGTTCAACACTCATATAACACCTTCAAAGGTGGCCATTAAGATGTCACTATTTTTATATATGATATATAATATGTTTATGTTTTACTTATGCTTCTGTATTTCTCATTTATCTCATACTTTATGATTTCCATTATGGGTAAACGCGATAATTTCATTTTAGGAAGTGCGGACTACCGCCCCCTCAAAGTGATTTGAATCGTTAATGCCATATGTGGGATGTATAAAGGATGGAGTAAATATTATTATACACTATATTTTAATGGAATAAATTTATATCATTATTATTTCATTCCCTTAAATACGAAATAGAAATTAATGTAGCGTTCATGCGTACGTACGACTTACCGTCTCCATGAACGGTGCATTTCATTTCTTACCTCTAAATGTTACGTAATATTATAAATGAATGTATATACTGTATATATATAATATATATGATATCTACATCATGAATATAATTCTGGATATAATGGATATTTCACCACATGAACAACTTGTAATTATAAGAAGTTTATTTTTGACTCAAGTACCTAAGATCGACAAAACGACCGTTATTAACTTAAATAATTACAGAATGTTCATATCATTGTAATAAGTGATATAAAAAGGATAATGGAATTGAAAATGGTTCTCTATAAGGTATATATTAACTCTAGTTTATTATTCAGGAGGTTAAAGAATGGTTGAGTCAAGTCAGACACGAGGTAAGGGAATTTCTTAACCAAACTTCCATTCTTTGGGTTAATCTCCTACTTTCAAATTATGTCATGATATTATTATTTCCTATCTTGTAATTTTACATTATTTATTTGTACTTATAGTTAATACACATTATAGATGTACTTTATTTGAAAAAATGTTCTTTTTAAGGACTTCGTCTCAATCCCCTTTCATTGAGGCATATTTGGTTTTATACACAACTTTCTTTTATACGGTGTATAAACCCCTTTGACTTTTACGTTTATTCAAAAGGAATCTTTTTTTATACGAAGCGTTTTGCTAAATGACAAAAGGGAATGTTTTTTTTCCGTACTTATGTGGCAACAATGACTTCTCCGCCGCCGTGACCATTATTTGAGTTTCGGCTTCCTCTACAAGCCATCATTTTTTTAATGAAAAATAAATACAAAGTTTTAACTTTCTTTTATTTTGGTATTGAAAATGGTTTTGAAAGCGTTTTTATTATATCAATGTGTTGTATTGATATCTTGTGATTGAAATTTGGAAATGTTATGTTTCCTTTATGCATGTTTTATGTGATACGATTATGTTATGGTTTATGATATATTTAAACCTATTCATATGAGGAATGCATTGGACTTAATAAGTGACGGGTGGAGCCCGCTATAGCTCCTCGATGCATCGGTAGGTCTCATGAGACAACTAGACGTGGAATTGGCCGAGGCCCTTTCCCAATTTGATTTATGGTTTTGGCCGAGGCCTTAATCATTTTAGATGTCTTGGCCGAGGCCTTGACAAAATGTTTCAGAATGTATGGCATTATACATTCCCTCATTATGAAAGTGGTTATTGATATTGCATGTGATTATTCGACCAGTAGAATATCCATGTGAAGAAGTGAATGTCATTATCTCATTTTTACTTTTTCCATATTATGTTGATGTTCAAGTTTAAAAGGCTTTTGTTTTAGTTATACATTGCCTTAAATTTTTATGTTTATTTATGAAAGCTTCCGCAATATTGTTATCCTTACTGAGCATCTGAGCTCACCCCTTTCAATGTTTTAATACTTTCTAGGATGTGAAGAAGTATTTTATGAATGACCTGCAGGGATAGTCAGAAGAGGATATGAGTGTGGACTATGAAGACTTTGTTATTAGTTTTTCACTTTATGATGTAATGTAAGACTTGTGAATGTATCTAGTGTTTCCAAGGCTACTAAACTAATCGGTCTTTCGAGACTTGATCTTTTGTGATCATTCCGATGTTACGAAGTAATGCACCGACTCTGGGTAGCTGGGGTCGGGGCGTTACAGTTGGTATCAGAGGAAGTTTAGTACAAACCTTGGAAGCTAGATTTAGATAAACTCTGATTAGAGCACGTATACCTAAGATGAACTTTGAGGATTAGTATAGAAGAACTTCCTAGAATTTTGGTATTGTAGAGATTTTGTGAGTTTTCCGAGCAATACATCCCTGTCTGGATACGAGCAGGTAGAGGCGGCTCTGGCACAGATGTTCCTAGGGATAAAACCCGAAAACACCACTTTGAGCTAGACTCGAACAGGAACTGGTGCACGACAACGGGCCTTGCTGCACTCTTGGTTACGACACTCCCGGGGGATATGATTAGGATAACTCTAATTTTCTTTACAAATCATTATGAAGGGTTTATAAGTATATACTTTCTCAAAGAAAACATTTTTATGATTATGGATTATATCCATAAATAGTTCAATTTATGTTAAGTGTTTTATAAGTATGGGATTATGTATTTTGATTCATAAACTGATCTAGTTTATGCCATTGTTTAGAAATGGCGCCTAGTGGAAGAAATGGAAACCGTATCAATGCACGCACTCCATGTAGGGATTTCCCTCCTGCTCAAGATAATTATGGTGGAGATAGTGATACAACTGGTGCTGATCAGCTTCTCACCGTACTGGGACAACTCACGCAGGTTATGAATAATAACCTTACTCGTATGGAGCACCCTGATCCGTAACGTGGAGGATCAATGTTAGACCGCTTCATGAGGCAACAACCACCAACCTTCAATGGGAGTACAAATCCTATAGTAGCTGAGCAATGGATAAATTCCTTAGAGAAAATATTCCATGCCTTGGGGAGTAGTGAAAGGGAGAAGGTTGTCATGGCAGTTTACCGCCTCACTGGAGATGCCGATCAGTGGTGGTCGCTGATTCAAAACACAAAGGAAGATGATGACGTATCGAATATGGAATGGAGGGAGTTCAAAGAGCTTTTCTTAGAAAAATACTTTCCTCGTGACCATCGAGTAGATATGGAAAGGCAATTTCTGAGTCTGAGGCAGAAGGAGGATGAGAATGTCGCAAATTATGAGGCTAACTTTACAAGGTTAGCGAGGCATGCTGCCGATTATATACGTAACCCAAGGAGTAAGATTGATCCTTTCTTTGATGGGTTAAAACCATTTCTCCGTCGATCATTATTATCACAATCCTTCTCATCATACGAAGATATTGTCTCATGTGCTATCAAGACAGAAAAGGAATTCTCTAAGTCTTATGACAACAAAGTAAAGCAAGAGAAGAAGAGAACGGTGAAACAATAGATAGATAAAGGGAAAAAGGGAAAGAAGGATTTTCCATTATGTGATAATTGTGGGAAGAATCACCCTGGTACTTGCCTAAAAGGAATGGGAGTTTGTTATAAATGTGGAGAAAAAGGTCACCAGGATCGTGATTGCAAGGGAAAGAAAGAGGCTATCAAAGTTGAATGCTACAATTGTAGGGAAATGGGGCATTACGCAAATGAATGTCCTAAGAATCAGGGAAACTAAACTCAAAAAAGGCCAAGGGATTAAGGATAATCTTATGATGTTACTACAGTTGAAGTGGAATAATTAATGTATTGGTGCTTTTGGACTCATGGATTATATTCTGGTTATTAGAATAATGTGATATATATATAATGATTGTACTGCAGTACTTTTTTATTTCAGTAAGGTTTTAATATGATTAAGGAAATCATATTTTTAGTATGTGACAATAAGAGAAACTTTTCTTTGTTTGGGGAATCTGATGTTACAATTGATTTTGGAATTTAGAGACCTTTTAGAGAAAGTCTGGACAGAGGTATTTTGGATAACTATTAAGGTTGGAATGGATTAAGTTGAACCATGGATAGTATTGTTTAAGGTTAAAGAATTTCTGAAGATTATTTTTGGAATATTATAATACTATAGTTTTAGAAAAAGGACAACCTGCAGGGTGGGGAATAACCCGTCGCGTCGGACAAAGCTGCAGGAATCGAACCCACAACCATAGTGCGACAAGCCTTTATTTTCTACCACTAGCCTACAAGAAGTCCCTGGTTATTACAAAATAGTTTTACTAATCTAAATGGTATGTGTTAACATTTGGAACCTTATACAATTAGGATAAATAGAATATTTTTGAGTTCCGTTACCATTTGGAGTAAAAGTTGGGTTTGTGGTAAAAATTTATTAACGAATGAAAGTATACATAACAAGTATGTATATTCCCTTACGTTCTTAGTAAATCTCCTAAATAAATTCCTCAACATTATAAAAGGTAACTTAAAACAAAAATGTTGTCGGTTAACTTTTCCAACTGGGGATTCAATGACCGTTTAACCAATCACAAGTTTGTGATTTTCTTGTGGTTAAACTTTCTCCTAATCCTGTTTTCTATAACTCTCCATCAGACCTTGATGGTTTGTTTCTCCTCCATATCCATATTTTCATAGAATCCTAGAATGGGCTATATCGGGTGACCTTTGTACTTATCTTGCTTTCTTTTAATGTTATATATTTATTAACCTTATTTCCGATGTGCGCTTTCCTCAAAGGTATTTTCTCTTTTCAACATTTTATTTTCCAAGAAAAATTTCAAATTGCGAGGACGCAATTTATTGAAGGAGGGGAGAATGTAACACCTCGAGCTTCCACGATACGCTTCTCATTCAATAATGCAATGGCTTGCATTGTACGCAACTTCGAGTTCTAAAACACCACGACTAATCAAAGTAGCCGTTATGAATAGTAATAACCACTTTTTAAAATTATAGAAATTTTATATTTCAAAATGGACTTCATTTTTGGATTCAGAATATCGAAATTAGCCTATGTTGAATTTTTGGTATTTTTCTGAGAACTTCTAATTTTTTTATGAATAGTGAAAAATAC
This sequence comes from Viscum album, assembly GCA_963277665.1. Classification (NCBI taxonomy): domain Eukaryota; kingdom Viridiplantae; phylum Streptophyta; class Magnoliopsida; order Santalales; family Viscaceae; genus Viscum; species Viscum album. Next base: position 1,016,269,985 of record OY728162.1, read on the forward strand.
TTAAAAACAACTTTTTTAATAAAAATAATTAATAGTGATAAATTATACTATTTAGTGGTTTTAAAGTATAATTAGAATATATTTTTACCATTTTATCCAATGGTGGTCATTAGAATTAATTTGACATTGAAATTGGACATAAACAATTGCCAATCTTTTGATATAAATTGTTTCTTAAAAACACGCTATTTGTTGTGACAGCGGGAATTAATTATAAAATTAATTAATGCAACTTATATGTTTGGAATTTTGTAAAATAGACATCATTTTTGAATTTGGAATATCAATTATAGCTTAGGGTGAAATTTTGGCATTGTTCTGAAAAACTTCAATTTTTGATGAATAGTGAAACCACTAAGTGGTAGTTAAATAACTGATTTTTCGTTTAAATGAAATATTACCACTTATGTGATTTGATTTTCAAAAATCCGACATACATGGTTGTAATTAAGAAGTAAAATGTGGTTCAATGAGATTAAAATAATTTTTGGTGAATAGTAACTTTTAAGTTCTTAATCGCGATTAGAGGTAATTAGTGTAGTTTAAGGTACAAATAATGTTTTAATAATATGAGATGAGCATGAAACTTGTCCTACTCCTATTGGATGAGTCATGGCCGACCGAGACAACCCATGGGTCAACTTGGGGACCCCATAGAGCCACTTTAGTTGGAAAATGACATTAATATATATTTATTTAATGTTAAAATTAAATAGACACAAACATGAGTTATTTTACTAAAACAGTTTTTAAGTGGGGTTACACAAGTCCAAATTTTGACTATAAATATTCATTAGAATATAAAAAGATTTCCTACATCATAATAGTTTTTTTATAATTTTTAGACATTAAATAAATTAAATTATTTATGACATCATTATGATGCAGCGATGACCTCATTATTTAACGATTTTAATAAAATGAAAATATAATGTAAAATCCAAGGATTACACTTGTCCAAAGACTATTGGATGGGTAGATTTCGAACCCGTATCACCTTAGCCACGAATTATATAAGTGTGGGACCTTTAGAATCCGAAAAGCATTGTTTAATAATGTAACATTTCAATCTTTCCAAAAGAGCCCCTCCTCTCCACTTATAAAAGGCCCCCACCTCTCCCACCTTATTCACACCTTCAAGCCATTTGGCTTGGCCAACCTCTGCCCAAATACTCTCCCAACATCCCTCTCTTACTCCTAGAAGCCTCACCTTGGGCAGAACTCTTCCCAAGGAAGCCTTTGGCTCAAATCAAAAGAGTTACCCGATTTAAAGGTAATGTCTTCTCTTATGTTGTTTTGTTTTATTTTTCTTCTCCAACCCCCTAAACTCTTTTTATTCATTTCTTTTGTAACAACACCAGTATACTCAATATACTAGGATGTTGTTATAATAAGTATTCGAGCTACAATTATACACACCTACATCTAATGGTTAAAGAACATACGGTTTCTGTGGATGGCGAATTTCTGCCTCATGAAACGATGATTTTTCAACACTCATATAACACCTTCAAAGGTGGCCATTAAGATGTCACTATTTTTATATATGATATATAATATGTTTATGTTTTACTTATGCTTCTGTATTTCTCATTTATGTCATACTTTATGATTTCCATTATGGGTAAACGCGATAATTTCATTTTAGGAAGTGCGGACTACCGCCCCCTCAAAGTGATTTGAATCGTTAATGCCATATGTGGGATGTATAAAGGATGAAGTAAATGTTATTATACACTATATTTTACTGGAATACATTTAAATCATTATTATTTCATTCCATTAAATACGAAATAGAAATGAATGTAGCGTTCATGCGTACGTACGGCTTACCGTCTCCATGAACGGTGCATTTCATTTCTTACCTCTAAATGTTACGTAATATTATAAATGAATGTATATACTGTATATATATGATATATATGATATCTACATCATGAATATAATTCTGGATATAATGGATATTTCACCACATGAACAACTTGTAATTATAAGAAGTTTATTTTTGACTCAAGTACCTAAGATCGACAAAACGACCGTTATTAACTTAAATAATTACAGAATGTTCATATCATTGTAATAAGTGATATAAAAAGGATAATGTAATTGAAAATGGTTCTTAATAAGGTATATATTAACTCTAGTTTATTATTCAGGAGGTTAAAGAACGGTTGAGTCAAGTCAGACACGAGGTAAGGGAATTTCTTAACCCAACTTCCATTCTTTGGGTTAATCTCCTACTTTCAAATTATGTCATGATATTATTATTTCCTATCTTGTAATTTTACATTATTTATGTGTACTTATAGTTAATACACATTATAGATGTACTTTATTTAAAAAAATGATCTTTTTAAGGACTTCGTCTCAATCCCCTTTCATTGAGGCATATTTGGTTTTATACACAACTTTCTTTTATACGGTGTATAAACCCCTTTGAATTTTACGTTTATTCAAAAGGAATCTTTTTTTATTTGAAGCGTTTTGCTAAATGACAAAAGGGAATGTTTTTTTCCGTACTTATGTGGTGACAATGACTTCTCCGCCTCCGTGACCATTATTTGAGTTTCGGCTTCCTCTACAAGCCATTTTTTTTAATGAAAAATAAATACAAAGTTTTAACTTTCTTTTATTTTGGTATTGAAAATGGTATTGAAAGCATTTTTATTATATCAATGTGTTGTATTGATATCTTGTGATTGAAATTTGGAAATGTTATGTTTCCTTTATGCATGTTTTATGTGATACGATTATGTTATGGTTTATGATATGTTTAAAACTATTCATATGAGGAATGCATTGGACTTAATAAGTGATGGGTGGAGCCCGCTATAGCTCCTCGATGCATCGGTAGGTCTCATGAGACAACTGGACGTGGAATTGGCCGAGGCCCTTTCCCAATTTGATTTATGGTTTTGGACGAGGCCTTAATCATTTTAGATGTCTTGTCCGAGGCCTTGAAAAAATGTTTCAGAATGTCTGGGATTATACATTCCCTCATTATGAAAGTGGTTATTGATATTGCATGTGATTATTCGACCAGTAGAATATACATGTGAAGATGTGAATGGCATTATCTCATTTTTACTTTTGCCATATTATGTTGATGTTCAAGTTTAAAAGGATTTTGTTTTAGTTATACATTGCCTTAAATTTTTATGTTTATTTGTGAAAGCTTCCGCAATATTGTTATCCTTACTGAGCATCTGAGCTCACCCCTTTCAATGTTTTAATACTTTACAGGATGTGAAGAAGTATTTTATGAATGACCTGCAAGGATAGTCAGAAGAGGATATGAGTGTGGACTATGAAGACTTTGTTATTAGTTTTTCACTTTATGATGTAATGTAAGACTTGTGAATGTATCTAGTATTTCCAAGGCTACTAAACTAATCAGTCTTTCGAGACTTGATCTTTTGTGATCATTCCGATGTTACGAAGTAATGCACCGACTCTGGGTAGCTGGGGTCGGGGCGTTACACTCATGGTCAATACCCCTCAGTCAACATTTAGTAAAACGTAAATAAATGAACCTCCCTCAGAAAGTAATCACAGTAAATTTTCCTTGGTCAAACCTTCACAATGCATATATCAGGGATCTCACATAATTATCAACTCTATCCTAAAAAATTAAGCAATGGAAACAAGGCATTCCTAATATGAATCCTAGACCAAACAACCAGAGAATAGTCAAACAAGGGAAACACACCCACGGGTGTACGATAAAATGTTATATAACCTTACGGATAAGGAATTACCCTTTATAAATTAAATAAACCATAACATGTGATAAAAAGTTTTAAATTCCAAATCGAACAATACCCCGAATGTGGGTATGCAACACTTTAAGCATATATAATCCAAGGCAGTACAACGAAGGCAGAAACCACCTATCTCGACGTCGTACGGTTGATATACTTGAACTTTGGCCCTTGAATAAGCCTATATCGGCATAGATCTATAAAAAGGTGAAAAACACCCAATCTTGAATAACTCACGAGAGAGAAATAATCAAGAATAAAGGATCTATAGGAATTGAGAACTCACCAGTGGGATTCCAATGCAATCAATGGTATCTCAATTGAATATCAGACGGTGAATCAGGAGGGGTTCAAAGTTCATCGACCATTGTGTCGCTCTCCTGGGGAGAAAAAGATATATCCAGACATAATACGCGACCCCTCACTGAGATATCAAATAAAAATAAAAGTACACGGTGTGTTCATTAAATGTACACATCATGTATTAGCCTCAACTAGACACCGACTTAAGCAGTCTTCCAGGTCACCACACGACCATGTACTCAGCCGTTACACAACCGTTGCGTGAAATCTGTGTACACGACGTGTACATGGAAATACATGGTGTGTACTAAAAAACCCATTTTTTCCTTTTTCCTAAAAATCAACCCGAAATCAAGATCCATACCTGAAATGAAGTTATGGGTTCTTACACCCTTCACATGTACTAAAATCAGAGGCCATACCACTAGAGAAAGATCGTTCTTTTAAATAAAAATTAGTGGAGATTCTAGATCATACTAAGAAATTTCTATGAAATAATACCACTCAATTAGACAAAGTTTTGTGTCAAAACCACCAGTTTTAGTAATTTATGTGACAACTTGATGATACAATGAGGTATAAGTATCCTCATTTGTTTGTATTAGAGTGATAATTTTTGAGGGAAAATTTCATTTTAAGGTGGGTAGAATTTATTACCCTAAGTTTTTAAGAACTTTTTTTACTAAATTAAATTTCTTTTATATATTAAATTTCAAGCTACTCCAAGTTAATCTTGTGCTACACGCTCTACTCGGTTAGCTTTCATGACACATGATAATGATTTATAAAAAAACATTCACATATTATTAATATAGTCATTTAAACTCGAATGTTATAACCTAGTAATTATAATTTGAAAAATTAAAACTAATAATGTTTTTACATAAAGTAAACATATTGATAATAAAAAACATAATTTTTGATAGTCTTTATTGTCTCGACCTGTCCTCGGGGCCCGTGCCGTGACTACCCCAAACCTGCCTTCCATAGGCCAGGGGATGATGACTAGCACCAAGGCGTAAATCCCAAAAAAAAGGGAAGGCATTGCCTTTGAAAAGTAAACAAGCACCACCGAGTAAGCAAGCTTAAAAGTAAACAATAAGTAAAAACTGTAACAAGCTGTGCTGAAAGTAAAAAGGGGCCGGAAATACAAGCCCAACTGTAAAGTACAAAAAAAAAATGGGAAAACAACCACTGAAAGGAAAAGTCGCAGCATCGATCCGTCCTCTGAAGGTCCCACCTGAAGGGTGGGTATAGATAGCCTCCACAGCTCCTCGGTCCAGCCGTCCGCTCCGAGTACGTCCCGCCCAGTGGTCCACCTCCAGGTACCGTCCTACTCCGCATGCCTCCACCTCGATCAGCGCTGCCCGTCGTCTGCAACCAACACCACGAAGTGCGGGAATAGCTCGTGCAGGGGTGAGTATAAGCTACTCAGTAGGGACCCCGAGACCCCCGAAGGTCTCCTGAAATCCACAAAGGATAATCCACAAAGGAAAGATACAATCACGAAGTAACAACCGACACTGCTTAGGTATATGCCCATACATATACCTAAGTCATCAATCCCTGATCGACTCCAACATCTGAGCCCAAGCACAACCCAGTCCACACAGGAAAGCAAACGTAAATCCCCACAGGGTAGCACAACACAATCCACAAAGGAGAGCAAGACGTAAATCCACACAGGGTAGCACAACACAATCCACAAAGGAGAGTAAGACGTAAATCCACACAGGATAGCACAACACAATCCACAAAGGAGAGCAAAACGTGAATCCGCACAGGATAGCATGACACAATCCACAAAGGAAAGCAAAACGGAATCCACACAGGATAGCACAACACAATCCACAAAGGAGAGTAAACAGTAATTCAGCTCACACAGGTATACATCGTCGAAAAGGTGAAAGGGATGATCAGATATAGATACTGAATCATCTAAGCTGGGACCCACATAGGATACAAGACCAGCCTTCTTCATTATTTCGTTTATGCTGGGACCCACATAGGATACTAGACCAGCACTGAATCATCAAAGCTGGGACCCACATAGGATACAAGACTAGCACAGCTAGGACCCACATAGGATACAAGACCAGCTGTCTTCATTGATTCATCTATACTTGGGACCCACATAGGATACAAGACCAGTATTGAATCATCTAAGCTGGGACCCACATAGGATACAAGACCAGCACAGCTAGGACCCACATAGGATACAAGACCAGCTGTCTTCATTGATTCATCTATACTGGGACCCACATACGATACAAGACCAGTATTGAATCATCTAAGTTGGGCCCCACATAGGATACAAGACCAGCACGGCTGGGACCCACATAGGATACAAGACCAGCTGTCTTCATCGTCGCAGTCTACTGAGGATCTCTGCACAGTCGTCGTCGTCGAAGTCGCAGCCAACTCTAGGGTTCCCGCACACAGCAAGCTCGATCGAGAGGGTCCGCTCCACGAGCTGAAAGGCTGATACATCAACTATCACATAGCCCGAAGTTGATGTATCCAAAAGTTTCGTGTCGTCAACAGGATCTCAACGCAACAGACGGCGTGTCAGTCGGACGCCCGGTCTGAGAGATATTGGCTTTTTCGTCCCAGGGGCCCGGTTGGTTTTTAAGGAAAAACCAACCCGACCATACTCCACCTGCGTCCAAACCTCGGGCGGAGTGAGCCAAAAGATTCCTCTCACTTAGAGGAATTCAACAAAGCTGACGGCACGTCAATCAGACGTCCGTAGCTCAAGATATGAGAGTTTCTGCTCCGAAGGCCCGGTTGGTTTCGTGTACGAACCAACCCGGCCGAACTCAAAGTATTCCGAAACCTTAAGTGCGATATACCGAAACGACCGTCTCGATCCAAGGATTGAGTTTCCGCTGACGGCGCGTCGTTCAGAGGCACATATCTCAAGTTATGGGCATTTGACCGAAAACGGTCCGAAGACAGGGGGTCCGGGCCCGGGCGGACCCGGCCCGACCCCCCTGGGTCGGCCAAACCGGGTCGACCCGAACTGGGTCGACCAGACCCGGTCCAACCCAGCCGGACCCGGTCCGGTTCGGCCTGGGCGCGACCCAGCCGGTCGGACCTGCCTGGCTCGGCTCGACCGAGCGGCCGAGCAGCCCGGGTGCCGCGGGGCGCCGCCCCCGAGGTTTTAAGGTGCCGCGGCCCTCGAAGGGCCGCGCTGTCAAGCGGACGCGGCTTCTGCCGCGTCCCGTGCGGGCGAGCTGGACCCGTGTGGCCGCCGCCGCCGCGGCTTCAGCCGCGGCAGCCTCTCTGGCGTTGCGCCGCCACCTCCGGCTGCCGGCGCTGTTGCGCCGGCGACCCGCGCCGCCGTTCGCTTCCGCGGGCCACCGGAGTCACTCCGGTGGTCCATTTTCCTTCCTGTCTGCGCCGTTGTTCCTCCCGGGTTCCGTTCTTCACTACAGGATCAACAAACTGCCCTTGCATCACGTTTTTCCGTCGCTCGCCAAATCCGCAGAACCACGAAGAACGACGGAGGGTTGTCGGGCCGTGTTCGTTTGGCCCGCACCCTCCGCGTTAGATAAAAACAATGGGAGAAATTATTCCACACATGAAACAACAATTTTAATAAATTAAAATTGTTCATTTGAATCCGGTTCTTAACTTTTAAAGAAACGTTCACGGGAATAAGGGCATTTCCAAAATAAAATCCCTACCTCATCAAGTCATCGCCCGTGGGTTCTTCGCGGAATTGGGGATCATCGCGTCGTCGTGGTATCTGGCGTCGCATCATCGCGGAAGGGGGTCACGTCGATGAACTCCGAGGTTCAAGAACAAAAATATTTAATTAATAATAATTAAATCTTTCTTGAGTTAAAAACCAAAAAGGAAAAATTAAAAGAAAACCGAAACCCTCACCTCAACGGACCAAGAGACAACAGATTTAATTGTAAATAATTAAATCTGTGTGTTGTTATAAACCACAAGGAAGTTTAAAAAGAAACCCAAGATCTCTTACCTCAAGTAGTTGGTGATCGGAGATCGGGGCGGGGAAGAACATCTCGGATGAAGCGTCGTCAAACTCCGAGGGTGACGGCATTTCATCCGAGATGTTCTTCCCCGCCCCGATCTCTGATCACCAACTACTTGAGGTAAGAGATCTCGAGTTTCTTTTTAAACTTCCTTGTGGTTTATAACAACACACGGATTTAATTATTTACAATTAAATCTGTTGTCTCTTGGTCCGTTGAGGTGAGGGTTTCGGTTTTCTTTTAATTTTTCCTTTGTGGTTTTTAACTCAAGAAAGATTTAATTATTATTAATTAAATCTTTTTGTTCTTGAACCTCGGAGTTCGTCGATGCGACCCCCTTCCGCGACGACGCGACGCCAGATACCGCGACGACGCGATGATCCCCAATTCCGCGAAGAACCCTGCGGGCGACGACTTGACGATGTAGGGATTTTATTTTGGAAATGCCCTTATTCCCGTGAACGTTTCTTTAAAATTTAAGAACCAGACTAAAATGAATAATTTTAATTTATTAAAATTGTTCTTTCATGTGTTGAATAATTTCTCCCGTTGTTTTTATCTAACGCGGAGGGTGCGGGCCAAACGAACACGGCCCGACAACCCTCCGCCGTTCTTCGTGGTTGTGCGGATTTGGTGGGCAATGACAAAACATGACGCAAGGGCAGTTTTTTGATCCCGCAGTGAAGAACAGAACTCGGGAGGAACAAAGGCGCAGACGGGAAGGAAAACGGACCACTAGAGCGACTCCGGTGGCCCGCGGAAGCGGTCGGCGACGCGGGTCGCCGGCACGACGAGCCCCACCGTTTCTTTTCCGCTAAGTAACGCACTCGCGAAAACCCGTCATTATGAATTTCAACTGACGCGTTTTCTTAAATTTTTAACGCACCATTTAATTGGGTGGTTTATTTCGTGAATTAAATGGGTGGTTTCTTTCGTTGAATTGAAAAACGGCGCAGACGGGAAGGAAAATGGACCACCGGAGCGACTCCGGGGGCCCGCGGAAGTGGCCGGCGGCGCGGGCCGACGGCGCGACGGCGCCGGCAGCCGGAGGCGGCTGAAGCCGCGGTGACGGCGACCAGCAGACCTGTGGCCGCGTGGGTCCAGCTCGCCCGCACGGGATGCGGAAGAAGCCGCGTCCGCTTGACAGCGCGGCCCTTCGAGGGCCGCAGTACCTCCAAACCGCGGGGGCGGCGCCCCGCAGCACCTGGGCGGCGCGGCCGAAGCAGAGCCAGGCCGGTCCGACCGGCCGGGCCGCGCCCAGGCCGGACCGGACCGGGTCGGGTCAACCCGGTTCGGGTCGACCCGGTTCGGCCGACCCAAGGGGGGTCGGGCCGGGTCGGCCCGGGCCCGGACCCCCCGTCTTCGGACCGTTTTTGGTCAAATGCCCGTAACTTGAGCTACGGGCCTCCAAACGACGCGCTGTCAGCGGCAACACGATCCTTGGATCGAGGCAGTCATTTCAGTATATCACACTCAAGGTTTCAGAATACTTTGAGTTCGGCTGGGTTGGTTCGTACACGAAACCAACCGGGCCTTCGGAGTGGAAACGCTCATATCTCGAGCTACGGACGTCTGATTGACGTGCCGTCAGCTTTGTTGAATTACTCTATGTGAGAAGAATCTTTTGGATTACTTCGCCCGAGGTTTGGACGTAGGTGGAGTACGGTCGGGTTGATTTTTCCTTAAAAACCAACCGGGCCCCTGGGACGAAAAAGCCAATATCTCTCAGACCGGGCGTCCGATTGACGCACCGTCTGTTGCGTTGAGTTCCTGTTGACGAAACTGAACTTTTGGATACATCAACTTCGGGCTATGTGACAGTTGATGTATCAGCCTTTCGGCTCGTGGAGTGGACCCTCCCGATCGAGCTTGCTGTGTGCGGGAACCCTAGAGCTGGCTGCGACTTCGACGACAACGACTGTGCAGAGATCCTCAGTAGACTGCGACGATGAAGACAACTGGTCTTGTATCCTATGTGGGTCCCAGCCGTGCTGGTCTTGTATCCTATGTGGGTCCCAGCTTAGATGATTCAATACTGGTCTTGTATCCTATGTGGGTCCCAGTATAGATGAATCAATGAAGACAGCTGGTCTTGTATCCTATGTGGGTCCTAGCTGTGCTGGTCTTGTATCCTATGTGGGTCCCAACTTAGATGATTCAATACTGGTCTTGTATCCTATGTGGGTCCCAAGTATAGATTAATCAATGAAGACAGCTGGTCTTGTATCCTATGTGGGTCCTAGCTGTGCTGGTCTTGTATCCTATGTGGGTCCCAACATTGATGATTCAGTGCTGGTCTTGTATCCTATGTGGGTCCCAACATAAACAAAACAATGAAGACGGCTGGTCTTGTATCCTATATGGGTCCCAGCTTAGATGATTCAGTATCTATATCTGATCATCCCTTTCACCTTTTCGACGATGTATACCTGTGTGAGCTGAATTACTGTTTAATCTCCTTTGTGGATTGTGTTGTGCTATCCTGTGTGGATTCCGTTTTGCTTTCCTTTGTGGATCGTGTCATGCTATCCTGTGTGGATTTACGTTTTGGTCTCCTTTGTGGATTATGTTGTGCTATTCTGTGTGGATTTACATCTTACTCTCTTTTGTGGATTGTGTTGTGCTACCCTGTGTGGATTTACGTCTTACTCTCCTTTGTGGATTGTGTTGTGCTACCCTGTGTGGATTTACGTTTGCTTTCCTGTGTGGACTGGGTTGTGCTTGGGCTCGGATGTTGGAGCCGATCAGGGATTGATGACTTAGGTATATGTATGGGCATATACCTAAGCAGTGTCGGTTGTTACTTCGTGATTGTATCTTTCCTTTGTGGATTATCCTTTGTGGATTTCGGGAGACCTTCGGGGGTCTCGGGGTCCCTACTGAGTAGCTTATACTCACCCCTGCACGGGCTATGCCCGCACTTCGTGGTGTTGGTTGCAGACGACGGGCAGCGCTGATCGAGGTGGAGGCGTGCAGAGCAGGACGGTACCTGGAGGTGGACCACTGGGCGGGACGTACTCGGAGCGGACAGCTGGACCGAGGAGCTGTGGAGGTTATCTGTACCCACCCTTTAGGTGGGACCTTCAGAGGACGGCTCGAAGCTGCAGCTTTTCCTTTCAGTTGCTGTTTTCCCCTTTTAGTTGTACTTTACAGTTGGGCTTGTATTTCCGGCCCCTTTTTTACTTTCAGCACAGCTTGTTACAGTTTTTACTTAGTGTTTACTTTTCCGCTTGCTTACTCTGTGGTGCTTGTTTACTTTTCAAAGGCAATGCCTTCCCTTTTTTTGGGATTTACGCCTTGGTGCTAGTCGCCAGCCCCTGGCCTATGGAAGGCGGGCTTGGGGTAGTCACAACACGGGCCCCGAGGACGGGTCGTGACAAATTTGTATCAAAGGAGGAACCCAGCCTTAAGTGCAGTGCACTGCCTGGGTTGAGATGTAGGGCCCACAACGAGGGCATTGTGCTCTAGGGGGGGGGGTGATTGTAACATCCCCAAATGATAAAGGGTTAAATGACTAAATGATATGACTCATGTCAACAAGGTGCATCTTTCTTTTCGGGGGCCTGTCTGATTAGAACTCCATAGTTAAGCGTGCTTGGCCAGGAGTAGTGACCAGGATGGGTGACCTTCTGGGAAGTTTCTCAGGGTGTGTGTGAGTGAGGACAAAGCATACTGGAAAGGACATGTGTTGGCCTGTGGGGACAATCATTAGTCAGATGACCCGTTCAGTCATGTTGGTGGACCCTGGGGTGGGCCCCACGTGTCTACGGGGCAACTGGTGGTACATGGTAGGCCAGGACCCGACGACCATGTTAAGGCGGGGTGGCTATGTTGTCACCGAGACCCGGTTGTCACATTTATATGTTTGAAAATACTATTTTCCCAAATAAATGCTTTTTTATATCTTTTTTGAAGAATAATAAAATTATTTTTTTACAATTTTATAAAATTAATTTGATAAAATAAACTACATTTTTTAATTAAAAATATAAAAATTAGCTTATAGTGAATTTTTTGGATTTTTCTGAAAATGTTCATTTTTTGATGAATAATTAATAATACTTTGTTCTAATTAAAAAATTCCTTTATTTATTTATTTATAAAGTTAAATAATATATTAATTTGGTTTTAAATTATAATTAGTTAAATTTTACATCTATTAATCCAATTCAGTTCATTGGAATCAATTTCATATTGAAATTTAATATAAAAACTTTATAAACTTTTGATCATTTTCGCTTTAAAAATATGCTTTCTCGTCACATTTGCAGAATTAATTTTAATTTTAATCTTTCCACATATGTGATTTTAATTTTTAGAAATGTATTACATTTTTATAATAATCATAATTTCTAATTTCTAATAATTTCAACTTCATTTTTGACCAAAATGATTAGTGAAAGAAATTTTAATTAATTATAGTGATTAAGGTAAAAACAAGATTACTTAGTGTTTAAACGTTAAACATAAGGTGTACAAATGACCCAAAACTTGTAAAAAACCCATTTTATGGCCATATTTATACGTTATCATGTATAATTTTAGAATTTTATCCATTTTGGAAACTTTCTACATTTGAAAAAGGTAGATGAAATTCCCTCTTAAAAAAATTTACAAGTTTGCCACTAACCTCCCCTATAAAAGGATACCACATCTACCTCTCTATTGTCACATTAATAACCTATTTTTGGTAAATATATACTCAAATAACTTCTAAAACTTCCTTATCATCCCACAAGTATTAATTTGGGTACAAATCCAACTAAGGAAGGCCTTTGGTGAAAACCAAAATGAGACACCTGAAGAAGTGGCAACATTAATCAATGAATGTTTTTGTTTTATTTCTTCCTCAAACCACAAAAATTATTTTTTTACATGATTATATAATAACAAAAGTATATTACATATAATGAGTTATTTTTATGTTAATGGAATGAAAAAAAACAACACACACTTCAATCAAATAGGTTATAAAATCATCATTCGTGTGTACGATAGACTACCTCCTCGCTAACCAATGCCATTTTTTCCAATTCCACCTTTAATGGTTCTAAATATGATAAAAATACTATTTATATATTATATATGTGATATTTAGGATGTTATTATGATTCTGGAATTATTATATAACACATACCTTTATACTTTCCATTTTTTGGGAATATGATAACATCGTTAATGTGTACAGAGGTCTACCATGTCGTGAAGTGATCAAATTCGTTAACAATTTACATGGAATGTATTCAGGATGATTTTAATAAAAATATGTGATATTATTAAATATACATGATTATATAATGATAATATATCATATAATTTCATTTCTTTCAATTATATATGAAAATGAAAATAGTGTTCATGAGTTTGTACAACCTATCATCTCCATGAATGATGTATTTAATTTTATATTTCCATACTTTATAGATTATTATAAATAAATATATATTTAATATATATGATATTTATATCATGGGTATAATTATGGATATGATGAAATCATGATTAAATTAAGAGAATAAAAAATACAACAAATAAAAACTTTTATGATTATTACCTGAAAACAAAACTTTAACATGGAATCATTAATAATTGGGTAATAAAAGGTCATAAGAAGATAATATATATTATGACATATATGAATATTATTATTTAATAGTTATATAATAAACATATATTTATTATATAGGAGGTTTGAATTAGTATGAAAAAATTCAAAATTTAAGGTAAAGGGATTTTTTTTAATTTGCCTTCTTTGAGACATACGTTATGTTATGAACCTATATTCCTTTATGAGGTGTATATACAGACCATTTGACATGTAATATCATGAATTTATTCATATTATTTATATTTTAAGTTTCATTGTATGTTTTCCTTTCACGGGACATATGAATCAATGTTAGCAAAGTGTTGAAGATTTTGTGTTACAATCTCATCATTTATCGAGATTGTTTATGATTAAGTCTTTGAAGTTGAAATCCAATGTTCCAAATCTCAATAATTCTCATGAATTTTATTACCATTTATTTATTCAGGATATATTCATGTAATGGTTCCATTTTTTTTACTCATTGGTACTTAAGATAATTAATTTTTTTTTAAGAAAATCTGAATTTATTTATTTCTTCAGTTGGAAATCTATTTTCCTTAAAAACCATATTTTATAAAAATGTTTTAAAGAATATTTTATTACTATCATATTGTTATCATATTTATTTTTTTTATAAAAAAGTTTTTAAATGAATCTTCATGTAATTTTCCAAAATAATACCCATTTGACTTTAAACGAAAATGTGAATGGAAGCTTCATTTTAACACGTACGACATGAACAAATTTTTTTGATGTCTTGGATAATAATTTCTTATAAGATTCCATTATATATTTTAAATTTTATTTTCAAATAAGAAGGTTTTAAATTTTTTTATGATATATAAGTAAAATTTCAAAGTGGAAATGATATTTTCCTCAAGAAATGTTTTAAATGATCTTTCAAATTTATTTTCCATTTAAGATGACATATATTGGTGTTACCTATGCCTTACTGAGGATATAATCTAAGGATCACATTAATATTATTTATTTGAATGGTTTGTGTTTTTATGAAATGATACTTATGAAACTAATTTATCTTCCATATATTATACAATGAAAAAATGTATTTTAAACACACTTATTTTTATGGGTTATGCTATGATGAAATGATTATGAAACCTGTCTCTTTTACATAGGTTATTATTTAAAGAGATGTTTATTATACCCATTTCATTTCATGGGTTATGATATGATGAATTTTTATGATCTTATGGAACACATGTATGATTTCATCATGTGAAGAGTGGGACCTATATATCCCCACAATGAATTGGTTAAAGATTTATATCTTATGAGATAGATAGGATTGGAATGAGGAGTGACCAAATTTTAGTAATATTAGGTTGGAATGGGAAGTTAAACCAGTTTAGTAATACAAGGCTAGAAAAAGGAGTAAACTGGGTTTAGAAAAGGACGTTGTCCTCTATGATGGTCTTGGAAGTGAGACTTGACTAATATGGAAATAATTTTCTATACTTATGTGTATGCCAGAAATTCCATGTCGTATTCTCTTATGGCTCACATTCCTTTATTACCTTATGAATCATGTCTTATGAACTACCAATCTTTATACCATGAATCAGGATTATGATATTTTATATATTGGGTATGGTTTTAAAATTATATGCTCATATTCTCATACCCTCATGTTCATAATATGATTACATACCTCCCTTGTTTACCCTTACTGAGCTTATGATATCACCCTTTGTTATATTTATTTTCCCTAGGTTATAAATACATGTTTTGTGTATGATATATCTAATAAGGATTCTAGTTATGAAGAACATAGTGATAGATGAAGTATCTCACTTATGGACCAATGTTTATGTTTCCAAGTTTCCAAAGACATTAAACTATTATGTTCCTTAGGCGTGTGTTGGTGTGATGTAATAAATATTCACAAAAATGATGTAATATTTATGTATGTTAAGCCTGGGTCCCTATATAGGATATGGATTTATATAAAAAACATGACTATATTCCATGTAGTTTAAAGAACATAGGAATGTAGGCCTCTGGAAGTGGTTTCTAGGGTTTTCAGGTGAGTTAAATATCTCACACCACATGGGACCCCCACACGTCGTGTGACCTGGTGTTGGTGACCCAGTGTGTACTTTGAGAGTACATAAACACAAACATATCCAAGGAACACAGACACGAACATGATCATAGGAAGGACCCCAGCTGGATGAGGCATGCCATGTAGTCCCCTTATATTCTATATAGGTCTATATGGGAAGTGATCCATGTATTTATTATGGGAACTACCAGGATTCAGGGTGGGACTACACTCCGTGTTGGCACCGTTGCATGCAGTGTACCCTCCTTTTGAGGAAACTTCTAGATCTCATGTCTCCTTTAGTTGGACTCATTTTTTGGCATGTGAGTATTATATCCTAAGTAATTTTACACATATAATGTGATGGTGGCCTTGTTAGCATCTTTTGAGATATAATTAGAGAATTTTTGACTGTGACTCTTCTTTAGGTGGTGCTTGACGATGATAATGATCGAGTAGAATCATCTGATACATTATAGTGCCACCCTACCATTGAGACAGAGTATGGTTCCTCTATCTACTATCAGAGTGGCACCCTCTTTCTAGGACAATACATGGGTCCTCCATCTACTATTATAGTGGCACCCTCCAGCTGGGATAGAGAATGATTCCTCTACCTACTATCATAGTGGAACCCTCCTACAGATTCAGGGCATGGGTCCTCAACTATCAAAGTGGAACCCTTCCATGGAGTTAGGGCATGAGTCGTCAACTATTAGAGAGACAGCCTCTAGTAGAGAATCTACATGGGTCCTCGGACATCAGAGTGGAACCCTCCTTTTGATAAAGGGGAGGGGTCCTCTATATACTATTAGAGTGTCACCCTCCAACTAAGATAGGTAATAAGTCCTATACCTACTATCTAAGTGGAACCCTCCTATTGGACTATGGCATGTGCCTATATCTATAGAGTGGAAACCTTATGTTACACCGGGGAATGGTTCCACTAACTAGAGATTATGTCCCCTCTAATGTGAAACATAGTGGAGAGGCATGGCTTGACTTAGATGTTTCTATTGGATAGACATATGAGATGATTGGCATCAATGATGGACCTATTGGAACTAATAGAAAACTATTTTACTAGGCTAGGTTGTGAGATGGATATCCCCTTTCTTTATCATTTGGGATTCTTTTGTTGAGAATATATATATATATATATATCCATATTATTGGATTTTGTTACTCTCCTTCCATGGGTTGATCTGTCTATTCCTATCATGTATCTTATTTCCCACCCTTCAACTTTCATGGAATCCTTATGGGTATATATATACTCACCCATGCATAGGCTTTGCCCGCATGTGTCTTGTCTTATGCAGATGATGGAAATGTTGATGATTATTACAGAGGAGCATAGGGATAACTTGGTGCATTAGACTTAATACAATGGTTAGGGTTTGGAGATATGGATCTAGGTTCTCTTAGTACATTACATTTACTATTTTATCATACTGAGACATCTTTTTGGTGGGGTAAGTATTTTTACCTTTTTACTTTTCAGATTACAATGTCGTACTCTTGTATTCCCTAAAGGTTTTACATTCATGGTTTATTCTCCATATCTCACATATTTTATTTTTCTTCCTATGTAGTTATTCATATAGATGGTTGAGTTTGTGCATATAGGTACTTTTGGAAAAGGATTCCCATATTAGTTATTTATTTCGGTGCTTGTCGCCAGACCCCGTCCTATAGAGGTGGGATTGGGGTAGTTGTGTCACAATATCTATTGGGTCAAGTCATGACATATTGGTATCAGAGCAATTCATTCCTTGGGATGATATTTAGATTTTCCCCTTACGATTATTTGGTTGGGATTTAGGGAAATAGTGTAAAAGTGTCTCAAGTGTGTATTTTAGGATATAGAAATCAGTGTTGGTGTGGTGGCTAACATTTCCATTCACTAGGACTCTGAATACATGATTATTGACTTAGCATAATGAGAAATTGGTTGTAGGGATAAATGGAACATGCATCATATAATATTGAGTATTTTGAATGTATTTATTGATTTATCTACCTATATATATATATATTCTCATCTGACCATGGTACATCTTCATTAAATTTTTAGGATGCCTTCATAAAGAAAACAAACCAAGTTACTGATTCTAGATAGTGAATAAGATCTGATAAGTGATAAGGCCTCAGTTAAGGGGATATCATGTAAGAATCTCCCACTAGGTGGGAAGGTTGTAACACCCTCGCCTATCGAGTATTAAATAGTACTAACAGAGAAGGCTGAGAATTCTTGAAGGCTTAGTGAACTCTACGAGTTCTAGCATAAGAGGCCACTGAGGTTTTATAGTGATCCAGGCCCCCAGGCAGTGGAGGATTTTCTAGAGTTAGTGATCTACATTTTTAGTATTATTCATATGTTGATGGATCAAATTTTTTCCTTCATAGCCATTATTTTCCAGGGAGAATCTGGGTTATGGTGGAGTCTGTGCACATAGAACTATGATGAATTAGTACTCTTATGGACCTACTTTCATCAATTATTTTGTGAGGAGTACTACCCCTCATTCTTTAAATCATATTGAATTTAGGAGCTTATAGTAATGCAATATAGAGGGATGCAAATTTATGTGTATATCACGAGGTTCATTATACTTACTTGATATTTACTTAACATGATATGGTAATTCTACTTCAGAGTGAGGAAGTTTGAGTAGGGTATCTATAGAGTCATTTGAGCTAGTGTGGTACCCCTATGAATTTACACTTATGTCAGAGTATTGGAGTGGGAACTGGTGATAGAGAACTTCCTGTTAGAGGGATTCTAGGATGTTGGAGCTAAAAGTGGGTGTTATGGGGATGATTCGTCTACTACAACTTGAAGGCACCGGTTGAAAGGATCTCAATGCAGGAGATCTTCCTAGGATCAAACTCAGGCACATGGAAATGTGGAATAGTGACTACACAGGGGATTATAGAAGCCAAGAGAGGGAGGGTTTTATGAATGTGACGTGAGAGGTCACATGGAATGTGATTTCCTAACCCGACGTGTTGAAGAGGGTAAGAAAATAGCAAATAGACTTACACAAAAGAGGCATCACCATGATGGATCTCCCAAGTGTGGGCAGGGTGGTCCCCAAGGAGGAAAATATAGAAGAGGAGTAGGTGGGGTTCTAGGAGAAGGATCTGTAGGTGGTGGATAATGCTTGGGGAAACTTCCACCACCACCACTAGGTGGCCCATGTTAGGATCAGGGAGCTAGTGGTTAGGGATGTGAGTAACAGCAGGTGATGGATGTGTATAACCTGACAGATAAAAAGATGATCAGAGTCATTATATGTGTATATTCTACTCTGTATTTAGTACTAGTAGATATATATTTAATTCATTCATTTATATCTTTACTTCTGTTGTGAGAGATGGAGCTCCCAATTGAGGTGTTATCCCAACAGCTTAGCTTTGAGGTTCCTATGGGGAATGCCTCTTTGATCTATTTTATCTTCTGGTAGTGAGATCTATAGATTGGTGGAGATATTTTCTTGTGTGACCTTTTTGTCATCATGATAAGAAATTATGATGTCATCTTGGGTATGGAATGGTTGTCCATGGTCCAATCCAAGATTGACTGTCACCACATATGAGGTAGATGCCTTCACACTGATGGGATGAGACTCTCTTTTTTGGGTGAGATAGATCTTATCAGAAGAAGAAAGGGATTTTTGAGATAGAGGATGAAAACCATCACCCATAAGTTGGTGAGTATATTCCTTGTCATAATAGTCTCTTTAGGCATTTGGATTACTTCAGTCATGGAGGATTATATGACTGTATTTCCTGAGGACATTTTAGGACTACCTTCAAGGTTGGAGATAGTTTTTTCATTGAATTTCATCATGGGATCACTTCGATATCATCTACAACATATCATATATACCCAACCATTCTCTAGAGGCTACAATTGTAGTTGAAGGACCTTAGAGAGAAGGGTTTTATTAGACCCAGTGTATCCACTTGGGAAGCTCTAATGTATTTCCTAAAAAAGGAAGATGGGATATTGCTGTTTTGTGTAGATTATCATTGCTTGAACCAAACCATGATAAATAACAAGTACCCCTTTCTGAGGATTGATGACCTCTTTGATCAGTTTCGAAGCGTGATATGGTTCTTAAAGTTTGATCACTATTATGTCTACCATAAGTTGAGAGTTCGTGAGTATGATATTCTAAATATGACATTCTGATGTCGTTATGAACAATATGAGTTCTTGGTGATGCCTTTCAATGCGACAAATTCCCCTATTGTGTTTATGGATTTGATGAACTTGATATTCCAGATGTACTTGGTGTGACTTGTTTTTATCTTTATTGAGTAGATTCTCATATAATTTGCGTCAGAGGAGGAGCATGAAAAGGATTTGGGGATGGTCATAGATTTTCTTCCAGAGAACCATCTTTATGGTAATATATCAATGTTCCAATTATAGATCCATGAGGTTTACTTCCTAGGGAATGTCATTTATGGGCATGGATTAGATGTAGACCCAATATAGATCGATGTAGTGATTTCATGAGAGACACCCAAGAGGGTGTCATAGGTTTGAAAATTTATTGTATTTTCAGGATACTACAAGTGGTTTGTGAAAACATTCACTAATATTAAATACCATTTGACCAGCTTGATGTAAAATGGGTATTCATTTACCTAGACTGAGTGGTACTATAGAGTCTTAGAGAAGTTGGGGATGAGGCTGATAAGTGATCCTGTTTTTATACTAACAGAGGAGCGAATGAAGTATGCAATGTATTTCAATGCTTATGGAGATAGGATTGAATTTGTGTTGACTCATAGGTTGGAATTTATCACATGTTGGTTGTGATAGTTGATACCCCATGAATAGAAGTATGCGACTCATAACCTAGAGTAGGAAGTGGTAGTCTTGACCTTGAGGATGTGGATGCACTATCTTTTGGGAGAGAACTTTGTTATTTACTTAGACCATTAGATTCTCAGGTATGTATTCATGAATAGAGAATTGAACCTGAGATAGAGGCACTTGTTTTATTTCTTGTAATAATATGACTTTGTGTTAGTCTATACTTTGGGGAAGGGTAATGTGGTGGAAGATGCCCTTAGTAAGAAGTCCTGTGCTCATTTAGTGTAGGAGGGGTCTAAGAAGTTATCTTCCTTGCTGGTGACCCTAGTTGAGGAGGGGTAAAGCTTTTCTTTATTCAATGGTGTTCAATCCTCTACTCCTCTAACATGTGAGAGAGACCCAATTAGGAGATATTAATTTTGAGGTCTTACATGACCAGTTATCCTCAAGAGATTCACCAAATGGATTTTTTGAAGGAGGAAATCATTCCTTCCTTTTCTAGGTATGGAGAGTGATCCAAATCATTATGCGGGAGAAGGTGATGAGATATTTTTCCAAATATGATTTGGTTTTAAATACCAATGTAGTGAAGATGTATAGAGACCTTTAAAAACAGTTTTGGTGTACTGACATGAGGCAGAGTGTGGTCGAGTTCATCTCTTAGTGCCTCACTTGTCAGCATGTGAAGGCTAAACACTAGGTTCCGGTAGATTTTTTGTAACATCTTTAGATCCTAGAGTGGAAATAGGATGACATATATATGGAATTAATGATAGGTATTCCATAGATATTGAGAGGCTATGACTCCATATGGGTGATAGTTGACTGACTTACAAAGTTGGTGGAATTATTTTCTATTAGGGAGTAGAGTTCGGTGGAGCATTTGGGTAATTGTTTATGTATGTGATATCATTAAACATTATGGGGTGATCTAAAATATTATCTCTGAATTTGATTCAAGATTCACATCATGGCTCTATAGAGGCCTGTATGAGGAATTTGGGACCCCAATGAGGATGAGTTTAACCTTTCACCCCCACACGAATGGGCAGACTCAGTGCACTATCTAGGTGATGGATGATATGTTGAGGCCTTGCATGTTAGACTTCAGTCAGAGTTAGGAGGATCAATTTCCATTGGTGGATTATGCGTATAGTAATATATACCACTATAATATCGGCATTGAACCTTTTGAGGACTTGTACGGGAGAACCTTTCTGTCATCATTACGATAGAATTAGATCAATGATGCATCTATTATCGGGGCATAAAAGGTGTATATGATGATGAATAAGGTCCAGGTGATCCATGATCAGATGATGATAGCCCATTGAAGATAGAAATCATTTGAAAATTGACATAATATGCCCTTGGAGTTCAATAAGGGAGACCAAATTTTCATTAGAGTCTCTTCATGACGAGGATTGAAAATATTTGGCTGGGGCGGAAATACATCCTTGAGGTTAATCAGGCCGTTCAAGATCTTGTAGAGGGTTGGTGAAGTTTACTATCACCTCACCTTACCCCCATAATTGGATTGGGTTCACGAATTCTTCTATGTGTCGCAGCTAAGGGGATATGTTCAAGATCCCACACATTATTGTCTAGGGTGAGTGGGACCTCATAGATGGATCAACATTCATGGAGAACTCTATGGAGATCAAGTATTATCAGGAGAGGACCCTACATGGATAGACTATCCCCTTGGTTTGTGCATTGTGGTAACACATGAGCATGCATGAGAGATCTTGGGAGTGAGAGAGCCCGATGCGGGCTCAGTATCCCTGTCACAAACCCTCTCCACAAAGTGTACCCCTCTTGGGACGAAAATCTGAGAAGAGAGATAATGACCCCCGAGTCCTGCCTCTAGTAGTCCTCAGGTTGGCGACTAGCACCGAGGGTATAGAAAACACACAGATGCGAGGCATTACCCTCAAAGAGAACACATGAAGAATAGAGATATAATATAGACACTAATCAACTCCTGCTTAGACTAAAATATAAAATAGATCCCAAGTACACATATGTAATTTCATGAAAAACTAATACAACTGAAAGGAAAAAACATCAAGTACCAAAAGAAAGTAAAACAACAGCGACCACAGAGCCCAAATAGCTCCTGAGAAACCCAAATCCAGTAGTAACCAGCCTAATATTCAACCTTCTCCAACTGAACTGAAAGATAGTTTATATAATGTAGGGATAGAATAATAGTATACTCAATAGGATCCTCCATGGAGACTCATTCAAAAGTAAAGAAAGATTGCTAAAGAATAGTGAACCACAAGTGAAACTAACTCATCACCTAAAAATGTATACTCTATTCCCAGCCTCACCATGGATACTCTCACCAAGTATCACATACAAGAGTATATAATATAATAAAGAATATCAAGGGTACCCCACTACCACTTCCCCACAGGTTTTCCACTTTTCCCCAACATCGTATGTCTTGGGAATCTCTCTCTAAAAAGGCTTTCCTATAGACACCTGGGAGACGCACCACAACGTACACCTTATGAAACTCACCACCACAACCACACAACCAAAAATAACTAGGCAGTTTCTGGGATCCACCAAATCTCATATAGCGTTTATTATACACCAGGTATTATACCTTAAGCCATTACATCCAATACTTTGAGTAAGGATCCTCAAGCCATCACAACCAATACACGTCATACCTATAGCTGTACATAGGAAACTATATCTAGAATATATGTGTGTAAAATAACCACAATCCATTACATACCTCTACACACATATATGGGGAAGACTAACCACCGTGAATACCAGCACAAGTAACTACCAAGAGAAGAGAGTGGGGCCAAAGTGGGTAGTCATCCATCCATCCTCCCACCGAGATGTAGGGTAAAACACCCCCAAGGAATCAGAATCCCCAAGGTGTTAGATTCTCTAACCGATAAGGTGGAGCATCATATAGATACAAAAAAAGTACATGGTATAGTATAGATCACAACCACACTATGGGAATAACCTAGTCTTAGAATCATCTATCGCTAACATCTCTCAGACTCTTG
This sequence comes from Viscum album, assembly GCA_963277665.1. Lineage (NCBI taxonomy): Eukaryota > Viridiplantae > Streptophyta > Magnoliopsida > Santalales > Viscaceae > Viscum > Viscum album. The sequence continues at coordinate 1,016,293,583 of OY728162.1, forward strand.
GCTACCACTGCTAAGACTAGATATCCTATAAGCACACAACCATTTATAGATCTATATTAAATTACTTTATCCCTTTTTATCAGTTTCACTTTATGTTAATTAATTCTTTAAACATTAATTAACCATTATCAAATTCCACATTACATTTCATTAGCACCAACAAAGTTCCATGCCCCCCAGGAATAACCAAACTGAGTCCACAGTTCCTTTAAATTGTATCATTAGCATTTAATCCCAAACAGCTCCAACCCCATGGGTTAAACATGTTTTATTCATTTATTTAATAACATTACCACTTTCCATACCTCTAGGTTTTCTAGGAAAAAATTCTAAGCTACCAAGCAAAAAGGGGATCAACATGGTGAGTAGGTGAACTAATCGTCGAGTCTTTTGAACCTATAGTAAGAGCAAAGACCCATCCATCCTCGAGAAAAAAAAATGAAAATAACATAGAATACCCCACATGTCTTCACCTATGTTAGAAGGAGAGTAAGAAAAAACTCACTACCTCAAGCCGTGGGGAAAGTAAAGCAGATAAAAAAAATAGATTCAACAGAGGTAGAACATACCTTATATCGAAGACAGATCACTACAGATCAAAGAAGGGAGATAGTGATAGTTCCTTGATGAAGGAATCCCCAAAAAACTGAAGAGACGGTCTTCAGGTTGCCTAGGGTCGAGGGAGAGCCACTCTAACCATAAGTGTTTACAAAAATTAAGTGGCTATAAAACACTTAAAACATACAGCTTCAGGGCATTACATGACATGTAATTCATTCTCACATCCTGTAATGCCTCGAGGTCATGTTTCACTAAAAAACACATCGCCTCAACTCTTTATTTTATCTTTTTAAAACCATAAAACATTTAACATCATGAATCCATATTTCATGCCATGAAATAACATATGAAATAGGGTGTCACGTTGTGTAATACTGTTACACGATGTGTAATCCCCTCATTTCAACTTTTACTTAACCGAACTTCTCCAAACCTCTTCTGAGCCACCTAAAATCACTTCAATCTTAGAAAGAATGCAAAGGGTTTATTCATGAAAATCTGGGCCCTTACATCAGATACCTCTCAAAACATTCTCATCCCTGAGAATCCAAAACCACCCCAGAGAGGAAACAGAAAGGGGTCATCCGAACAACCACCCTGTGAGATTTTTCTCAAGGCTCTCACAACCACATGATCTCAACAGCTTCACTAGAGAAACAAGAGAAAAACCACGAAACAACCATAACCATCCCCTAAACACTCTCCTGGGGGAGATACCTCTCAAAATAGAGAAATCCACAACAAGCAACAAGATAAATCCATCTAGAAAATTGAAAGGGTCTACAACCATCAAAAGAATGACGTTACAAGAGAAGAGATAAAAATCAAATAGATCAAGGTACTGAGTGTGTATCTTTGAATAAAATTCCCAGGTACTCTCCTATAAGCCACCATATCATCACAAGACATGAAACAAGGGGATAACATGCCCATTAAACACTTTATCCTTGTGGTCCTGGATCTCCACAGACCACTCCTCGAGGGTCGCATCATTGTCAACATAGATATCTCCCCAATCGATGACGTGAGATTCATCATGAAGATAATGATAGAGATGCGACATGTGAAAAACATCATGTATCTTATTCATCTATGGGAGATTTGCTACCCTATATTCCATGGCTCCAACGTGTGTCAACACTTCGAAAGGACCAACAAATGAAAGAGAAGGCTTATTCTCATAACCAAAACTTCTCTTCCCCTGATGATGAGTCAACTTTAGAAACACATGATCCCCAATGTAAAACTCCAAAGGCCCCATCCTATGATCAGTATAGGAATTACGATGATATTTTTCTTCCATCATTCTCTCACAGATCACTTGAACCATCTCTTTCAAATTCTATACGAGTTCCTTCCTGAGAATTTCTGACTCTTCGACCCTAGTTTATCATAATGAAGAATGGAATGGTCGGCCATAAAAGGATTAAAATGATGCAATACCGATGGTGGAGTGGAAACTATTGTTGTAAGATAACTCTACTAAGGGTAAGTGCCTCATTGATGAACCTCCAAAATCCAAGACACAAGAGCGCAATATGTATTCAAGAGTCTGGATGGTCCACTCTGTCTACTATCCATCTATTGATGAGAAGAAGTGCTAAGGCATAGCCAAGAACCAAAATAATGCTGGAGACCTCTCCAAACCCTGGAGGTAAAACAAGGATCTCGATAAAAAATGATCATCCTCAGGACTCCATGGAGTCTCACCACCTCCTCTAGATACTGTCTCGACAGAACCTCCACTGATATCTACTTATTTATAGCAATGAAGTGGGATGATTTCATTAAACAATCCAATACTACCCATATAGCATCAAACCTCCCTAATCTCAAGATAAATCGGCAACAAAGTCCATCAAGATTTCCTCCCACATCCACTGAGTAACATATAATGGATGGAGTAAACCACCATGAACATGATGCTCGACCTTCACCTTCTGGAAGACCAAACATCGAGACAAAAACTATACAACTGCACACTTCAACCCAAGACAATAAAACTAACCTATCAATGCTCGGTACATATTTGTCACACCAACATGTACTGCTAAGGATGAACTATGGAATTATCTGAGAACCATATCATGAATTTGAAAAGGAATGAAAATCCTTACCTGAAACAACGCCCAATGTTTCTCATCCTCAGAACAGCCATCACGAGCCTCGCTAAAAACCACTGACCTCGACCTCAAGATCCCCCAACTAGGAATCTTCCACCCGATGCACCAAAGATGAATGCACCATCATATAAAAAAGATAGATCCTGCCCCCATATTTGTAACGACCCGGACCCAGCCAGCCACCCGAACAGTGCCAAATGGGTCGGGTGTTACTACCTTAGGCGCACCTCCCCTGAATGCCAAAGGCTGCCGAATAGTAGAGAGGGTATGTTAGGGATAGTGGGGAGTCTATAACCTCTCGGAGGATCATAGTAAGGGTACTGGTCCAAGGATAACAGTAAAGATGCAGCAGAATTAAAAGACTCAACATACTCGAACTAGACCCGCAGGGCGGAAGCATAGTCAATATAGATAAACAGCGGAAGCAGTGAATATAACTACTGCAGTGGAAATAAACACAACAGCATGATGATAACATGTAACTACTACTGAACAGTAAAACATGCATCCAAAGCAGGTCATACACAACTGAAAAATAAAAAGGGCGCCAATGGCTAACCAACCGTGGCTACAGTAAGCATGCCGATATAGAAAGGAAAACATAACAAAGTAAAAGCCATCTAGGTTTGAACTCAAGGTCTGTACCATCCCCATGCAACAACTAATGCAGCTCAGATCCTAAAGCTGGCCTCTTTCCTGCACGTAAATCCATAAAGTCTGCACGCGTCCTGAAGGGCCCGTGCAGGGTGTGAAAAAAATCTCAGTAGGATACCACCCAACGGTGCATACCAAATATATGTGTTTAAGTAGTCACACATTTACAAGGAAAGCAGTAACCAGTACAATGCACAGATAAACACAAACTCCACTGGTACTCAACAGCCACCGTGGAGTGTCACCTGCTTCAGCCAACGTTGGATTCTATGTCGTGTAACCCAGCACCATGTGCCACCTGACACCTCGTGTCTCAAGTATCGACGTCCAGAAGGCACACCCAAGAATAGTAACCTGGCACCAAGTGACTCCTGATACCTTGTGTCTCATGTACTGACATCTCGAAGGCAGGCCCAAAAATACTACCCGACACCAAGTGCCTCCTGACACCTTATGTCTCATGTACCGACGTCCCGAAGGCACGCCCATCCCCTGAGGGCTCCTCACCTCCCATGTGGCTTTCTATGGCAAGCACCCAAACCAGAATACCTAACCGCAACTACGGGGGCCTATACCCACACGAGTGGTCAAAACCACCTCATCATGGAGTATCTCTATGTGCTCCCTACTCAAAGTCCCGGGTGAGTGGTAATTACCGAAATAGTCCTAAGCCACCAACACATCTGACACATCATGTCCCTGCGACCATGTCGCTCAAGTCCGATGGCCTCGCCATCCAAGTAACCTGGGCTATGCCCATCCTAACAGTTGTACTGCCTCAAGCCGGCGTCTATGACGCCCAATCCCGTGGTCAAACCACCCAAGGTAATCCCAGGAAAATCCCCAACATGTGATCAACATCACTCAAGAATAACTGGGCCAAGCCCAACACAACCCAAAAAAAGGTCCAGCAGATGCAATTCAGCAATTTCATATATTACATATTCAAACAGAAAACATAAACTGGCAAAACAAACTAAACAGTTGAATTGCACTATGCAAGGTGCTGTCCCATACCAGCACTGAGGTCTTAAATGCCTCTAACAATTATAACAGTATTAAATAAATTAAACTAAATAGTTTAACACTTTAATATTTCAATTAAAACCATTTTGGCATTCCCCAGCCAAAATGCCCCGACGAGCCACGACCCCTCACCCGGCCCGCTCGCCCAAACTGGTAATAGGGCATACCCAAAGGCATCCCATTGGTCCAATAAACAATTCAGTATGAAAAAACAGATAAAATGGGTCCTGATCAAAATACCCAAAAACACACCGAAGGCCACATCACCCAAACAACCACAAAAACACAAAATGAGGTATGCACCACCTACCTGAGACTTGCACGATGCTACTCCTCCGGTAACACCCGCCAATTCAGTCTAAAATGAAGTAAATCTACAAAAGATTCAATACTATTCAAATGCCTATAACTAATTATAGAATGAAAATATGAAAAAAACAGACAAATAGGAATCGGGGCCTTACCGAGGGGGTTCCAACGCACTAATCGGAGTTCGAATCGGGTCTCGAAAGGACGATCAAGAGAAGGAAAGAGGTCCGGCCGACTTGGTTCGTGAAACCGGGTGAAGGAGGTGTGTTCTGCCTAAAAAACGAGGCCACTGCCCATTTTAACGAAAAAAATAAAGTACACGACATGTACTTTAGGAATACACGCCATGTATTTTTCGTTTAACTTTTCATAAGACGGCAGGATTCCGCCGACTTACTTTCCGAACCTACCGAAATGAGTACACGACGTGTACTGATGGGTACACAGCGTGTACCAAGTTTCTCTTCTTTTCCTTGCTGACATAACCACACGACATGTATATCCCTCATACACGGTTAGACTACACAGCGTGTCCAAAGGGAACACGGCATGTCCTAGGTTCTACCCGGCCAACAGCCTACATGCCATGTATGGCCACCACACGGTCAGGTTACATGGCGTGTTTAAAACTACACGCCGTGTAGTAAGAAAATTATACATGGTCACCACACGACATGTACTTGGCGAGCACACGACCACCACTCACTTAACACATTCACGACATGTACTTAAAAGTACATGGCGTGTAGTCTGCAAATTTCCAGAAACTTCCCATTTTTTCCAGTTTCCTCAGAAACTAGTCAAAAATTCAAGCAGGGTCAGGATTTTGACCCGTTCTGAAAACCCAGGTTCTTACAAACTCCCCACCTTAACATAGCTCATCCCCGAGCTATCAACCAAAACCCGAAGATGGCACCAAACATACCACTCCGTTCCAAGTAACTCGGACTTCCCCGGTCTCAAAGGTCCCAGCTAAACTCCTCAGGGGGTTCCCCACCTTAGGAATCACCTAAAACGGTCTCAACCCAAAAAAACTCAACAAAACAGGGTTTACTAACCTGTTTTCCGGATGCATAGTCCTCTCGTGACGCATTGTCACCCCTACACCTCATTGGTGCTCCTGTGTCGCTCCTGACACCCAACGTATCCCGCACCGCATCGGTGTCCGCCTCCACAAGGTCCTGGTGCCTGGCACCTCAAGTAACCTAAATCCTCGATGCCACAATGCCCAAGGCACCTCAAGTAACCCGCATACGCGATGCCCAGATGCCAAACCCACTAACTAGAATATATCACACACCCGATATGGTGCCAATCCCACTGACTAGCATCTAGTCAGTCCACATAGATCCTGTGCACCACGTGCACTCAAAACAGACATGACTCTACAGGTCATGGTAAAAAGGAAACATGAAGATCACGGTCATACCACAGTGTACCTCTAACCATCATCGGCTCACCAGCCTGCTCAGCCTGTGGTAGCTCCACGACGTGCACCTAGCCTGAAACACGACTACCTGATGCCTGACCTCCCTGCGATGCGGATCCCGTCACCAGCCACTGACCCCTCACCTGGGTCCCACCATCTCTATCACAACCTCCGTGCACAGCTGAACCTCGACTACCCTCTCTGGATACCGAACCTAAACCAACTCCAGACGCTGCAGTCTGTCCTGGTCCCTGCATGCCGGCTATCTGAGATTGCTGCATACAAAACCTCTCCAGATGCCCATCCTGTCCACATGCCTGACACTCCTTTAGAGGCCTATCGCACTGCGCCCGTATATGTCCCAGCTTTCCACTCTGGAAGAAAATCACCGAAGAACTCCCATGAGGTAGTCTAGCTGAATCCATGGCCTGACTGCCCTGTCGAAACTCATCCCGTCCTCGTTTCCTGATGTCCGAGACATCACTTGTAGCTATCGCCCTGACCAAGCGAGATTTCTCCCTCTCATTACTCTTGGCTATGAGTGCCTGATTCACCACCTTGGACAAGGAACCCAGCTTGAAGATGTTTACTTGGACCTGAATGGCGTGTCCTAATCCATCCTCAAAGTGCCTCACCCTAGCCACATCATCGCTCACCATACAAGGTGAAAAGTGAGACAACTCTGTGAAAGTAGTTGCGTAGTCCATGACAGACATATCTCCCTGCTGAAGACTCAAGAACTCCTGATCTCTCTCTGCCCTCAGTGTCTCTGGGTAGAAGTGCTCAAAGAACCTGTCCTCGAAGTCCTGCCACGCCAGTCCCTCGTGCCTACGAGCCTGAACCTGTACGTCCCACCAACACTTCACCGGTCCTCTCAGCATGTACGTTACCAGCTTGACCCTCTGCCCTGGAGGCATCTCTAGCTGCTCGAAGATCATCTTCATACTCTCTATCCAGTTCTCTGTTGCCTGCAGACCACCCTCACCCTCAAAAAGCGGAGGGTGTTGCGACTGGAAGTCCCGCGTCAGATACTCCATAGAAGGCTCTGTACCCTACACGCCTCTGTAAATCCCCAACAAGACACGTTCCAGGATCGCTTGGAGCTGCTCGTCAAGACACGACCCAAACGATGCCAAACCCGGCTGCTGTCCTGCCTGCACTGGATCCTAAACCTGATCCTATCCCCAGGCCTGTACCTGCGGTTCATGCTCTGCTTGTACCAAATTTTGACCTGATCCTATGGCACTATACCATCTCCTGCCTGACGCTCCATCGAGTCGTGATGGAGTAACCCGATGAATACCATAAATGGTCAGACATCCCATACACATATACATCAAAATATTCTACACAGATAAGGAAAGAATTAAAAGACATTGCATAATAACTACCCTTACCCCCCCTCACCACAACCCATTCCCCACAGCATCCCGGCCTCATGGCCTCCTTACCCGCCCTCAACAGAGTCAAGTATCAAAAGCAACTTGGGCTATGCCCGTCCCGACAACTCACGCTGCCTCAAACTGACGACCGAGTCACCCAATCCTGATAGTTACACTGCCTCAGTCATAATACCCGCCTGCTCTCATAAGAGTCAGACCCAATATCCCGCCACATGCAATTTTCAGAAAATATAAAGCATGGAATACACATTTTAAAACTAGAAATTCTATCAGGAATTTCACCAATTTACATTTCAAATCATATTAAGCATGGCAATTGATTTTTATTCACATGTCATTATCACTTCACAAAGCATACGTGCAATTATGAAATTGAAATACCCTAAAAACGTGCCTATCAAAATCCAAGCAAAGTATCCTTGCCGTACCAGGCTAAGGTCCTATTCTCCCTTACCATACTGGGTCAAGGGTCACATATCACAATCAATAACATCACACACCAAGTGAGATACCAAGGTGGAAATCATATAAACCGTACTCTGAGCAAAAGAAAACAGCAATTCCCACCCATGGCAACTTGGTCCATCCCTCGTACCTGGGGCTGTAGGCACCCAAGCACAAGATGGGAACCCAGTTCCATAAACAACAACTTATCTCCAGTCTACCATATCCCAAATAGTAAAACAAGTAGAAATAAAACAGAAGTCTCAATCTCATTAGTAGCCAAAAAAACGATGCTACTAAATCCTTATCAAGAACCCCTCTGATACCACTTTGTAACGACCCGGACCCGGCCAGCCACCCGAACAGTGCCAAAAGGGTCGGGTGTCACTACCTTGGGCGCACCTCCCCTGAACGCCAAAGGCTACAGACTAGCAGCGAGGGTCTGTTAGGGATAGTGGGGAGGCTATACCATCTCGGAGGATAATTTTAAGGGTACTGGTCCAAGGATAATAGTAAAGATGCAACAGAATTAAAAGACTCAGCAGACTCAAACCAGAACCGCAGGGCAGAAGCCTAATCAATATAGATAAACAGAGGAAGCAGTAAATATAACTACAATAGTGGAAATAAACACAACAGCATGCTGATAACATGTAACTACTACTGAACAGTAAAACATGCATCCAAAGCAGGTCATACACAACTGAAAAATAAAAAGGGCGCCAATGGCTAACCAATAGTGGCTACAACAAGTAAGCATGCCGATACAGAAAGGAAAACAGAACAAAGTAAACCCCAGCTAGGTATGACCTCAAGGTCTGTACCATCTACATGCAACAACTAATGCAGCCCAGCTCCTGAAGCTGGCCTCTTTCTTCCACGTAAATCCATAAAGTCTGCACGCGTCCTGAAGGGTCCGTGTAGGGTGTGAGACAAATCTCAGTAGGATACCACCCAGCAGTGCGTACCAAATATATGTGTTTAAGAAGTCATGCATTTACAAGGAAAGGAGTAACTAGTACAATGTACAGATAAAAACAAACTCCACTGGTGCTTAACAGCCACCGTGGAGTGTCACCTGCTTTGGCCAACACTAGAATCTCTGTCGTGTAACCCGGCACCATGTGCCACCTGACACCTCGTGTCTCAAGTAACGACATCCCGAAGGTACGCCCAAGAATTGTAACCCCACACCACGTGCCTCATGACACCTTGTGTCTTCAGTACCAACGCCCCAAAGGCATTCCCAAAAATAGTAACCCAACACCAAGTGCCTCCTGACACCTTGTGTCTCAAGTACCGACGTCCTGAAGGCACGCCCATCCCCTGAAGGCTCCTCACCTCTCATGTGGATTTCTATGGCAAGAACCCCCAACCAGAATACCTAACCGCAACTACTGGGGCCTATACCCACACAAGTGTTCAAAACCACCTCATCACGAAATATCTCTATGTGCACACAACTCAAAGTCCCGGGTGAGTGGTAATCACTGAAATAGTCCTAATACACCAACACATCTGACACCTCGTGTCCCTGTGACCAGGTCTCTCAAGTTCGATGGCCTTGCCATCCAAGTTACCCGGGCCATGCCCATCCTGACCGTCATACTGCCTCAAGCCGACGTCTATGATGTCCAATCCTGTGGTCAAACCACCCAAGGTATTCCCGGGAAAAGCCCCAACCTATGATCACCATCACTCAAGCATAACCAGGCCAAGACCAACACAACCCAAAAAAAGGTCCAGCAGATGAAATTCAGAAATTTCATTTATAACATATTCAAACAGAAAACATAAACCATAAAAACAAACTAAACAGTTGAATTGCACTATGCAAGGTGCTTTCCCATACCATCATTGGGTCTTAAATGCCTCTAACAGTTATAACAGGCTTAAATAAATTAAACTAAAGAGTTTGACACTTTAATATTTCCATTAAAACCATTTTGGAATTCCCCGGCCAAAATGCCCCGATGAGCCATGACCCCTCACCCGGCCCGGTCACCCAAACTGGTAACATGGCATACGCAAAGGAATCCAATAGGTCCAATAAACAATTCAGTATGAAAAAGAAGATAAAACAGGTCCCGATCAAAATACCCAAAAACGCGCCGAAGGCCACTTCACCCAAACAACCACGAAAACACAAAATGAGGTATACACCACCTACCTGAGACTCACACGATGCTACTCCTCCAGTAACACCCTCCAATTCGGTCTAAAACACGGTAAATCTATAAAAGATTCAATACCGTTCAGATGCCTATAACTCATTATAGAATGAAAATCAGACAAAACGGCCAAAGCGGAATCGAGGCCTTACCAAGGGGGTTCAAACGCACTAATCGAAGTTCGTATCGGGTCTTGGACGGACGATCAGGAGAAGGAAAGAGGTCCGACCGACTTGGTTCGTGAAACCGGGCGAAAGAGGTGTGTTCTGCCTAAACAACGAGGCTACTTCCCATTTTAATGAAAAAAATAAAGTACACAGTGTGTACTTTAGGACTACACGCCGTGTATTTTTCATTTAACTGTTCATAAGACGACAGGATTCCGCCGACTTACTTTCTGAACCTGCCGACATGAGTACACGACGTGTATTGATAGGTACACAGCATGTATTGGGTTTCTCTTCTCTTCCTCACCGACATACCCACACGACATGTATATCCCTCATACACGGCTAGACTACACGGTGTGTCCAAAGGGAACACGACGTGTCCTTGGTTCTACCAGGCCAACGGCCTACATGCCATGTATGGCCACCACACGATTGGGTTACATGGCGTGTTTAAAAATACACACCATGTAGTAAGAAAATTCTACACGGTCACCACACGGCATGTAATTGGCAAGCACATGGCCTCCACTCACTTAACACATACACAGTGTGTACTTAAAAGTACACGACGTGTAGTCTACAAATTTCCAGAAACTTCCCGTTTTCTCCAGTTTCCTCAAAAACCAGTCCAAAATTCAAACAGGGTCAAGATTTTGACCCGTTCTGAAAACCCGTGTTCTTACAATATTCTCCCATATCTAGATGTAATTACAAAATATCTTCCATTACTCTCCAAGAATCACCCAATTCATGCACTTCATCACTACATGACATCCTGCTTAGCACATTGGCTAAAACATTCCCCTTACCAAGTGTATATGAGATTTCTAAGTTGTAATCCTGTAATAAATCCATCCACTAATGCTACCGCAAGTTCAAGTCACATTGGGAGAAAACGTACCTCTCTTATGATTAGTGAAGACCACAAAATGGTCATCAATGAGGTAATGTTATTAAAACTTTAGGGAAAACAACACTTCTTCAAACTTAAGATTGTGGGTGGTATAGTTATATTCATGGGGACGTAATTACTAAGACCCATTAGAAACGACCAATATTTGATGAATTAGAACACAACCTAACCCCAGGCACAAATCATCATAGAAAACCTCAAACTGAACTCCTTTTACTGAAATAAAAAGAATTGGAGAACTGAACAAATTCTCTTCTAGATACTCAAAAGCTGCCTAATACTGATTAGTCTATAAGAAAACCTTATCCTTTTTCATCAATGTTGTAAGAGTTGTCACAACCTAAGATAAATCATCTACGAACCTCATGTAATAGCCTGTGAGACCAAGTAAGCTTCTCACCTCTAACACTATCTTGGGGGCTACCCAAGAAAAAAATACTTATATCTTTTAGGGATCCACAACTACTCCCTTCTGGGATACAACATGCCCTAAGAAACAAACTTATCAAGCCCAAAACTCACACTTTGACAACTTTCCAAACAATTACTATCGACGAAGAACTCCAAAAACAACACCTAGATGCTCTGCATGCTCCACCTCATACACAGATTACACAAGGATGTAATCTATGGAGACCACCATGAACTTATCTAGAAACTCATGGAACACAACTTTGATCAACCCCATGAACACTACTGGAGAACTCATCTCACCGAAAAACAACACCAAGAACTCATAATGCTCATGAATTCAAAGGAAAGCAGTCTTTGGGATATCCTCATCCTTCACATGAATTTGATGATATCCTAACCACATATCAATCTTTGAGAACCAACTTTCACCCTTCGGTTGATCCAACAAAACATCAATCCACGGAGGAGGGTAATGGTTCTTCACCGTCAATTTATTCAAACGATGATAATCGACACAAAATTGGAAAATGCTGTTAGAATTCTTCACGAACAGAACAGGTGCACCCCACGATGACACACTCAGCTGAACAAATCCACACTGCAATAGACTATTGAGCTATATATGCAACTCTCTCAACTCATAAGGTTCCATCCTATATGGAGACATCGAGATAGCAGACACTCCTGGCAGAAGCTTGATCCAAAACTTGATCTCCCATCAAGGGGGTAATGCTACAACCTATTATGTAAAGACATCAGGGTACTCTCCTATGACCCTAGGAAACACCGATTTCTAAACCTCTAACAAACTCAACATAATCTCATCCCTCAAGGATGACAGGGATGAAACACGCCTCTGACCCATCTGAGGGTCTCACTCGCCAACAAACACTACTGGCTCTCTATCAGCATCAAAGAACACCACCTATCTTTGGAAGAAATCCATGATAGCCTTCACCAAATACAATCAATACATGATGAGGATGATATAATATGGTTTTATTCATAAAAATAGAAAATCTCTCCAAGAGTGGTGCTACCCCAACACTAGATCACAATCTCTACATACTTCAAACAAGTTAGTTCGACCACCAACTAGCATAATCAATGCCAAGGTAATTGGAAACCTCTCTAATTAAACTCTCAAAGCAGGGAAAATGGTAGATGATATGAAGGAGTGAATCTCCACTAAATCAAACAAATCATACACCCAAGTAGAAAATTAGCAATGGGTACCTTGAACAACGTTTGGATCGACCGATGTTAGAAATACTAAAGCATGAACCTGACCACGACCTAATCCATGGCCACTCTAACCTTGATGATGACCACAACCATGACCACAATCTTTTTTCTGAGGAGAGGGAGCATCTTGGGGTTGTCCTTTACCTACCCCATCTTCTCTCTACTAATCCAAAACTACTGAAACCTTATGCTGCTTCCTCAGCTGAAACTGCCTCAATAGAGAAACCTAAAGCGGAACACCTGACATACACTGATATCTTAGAAAGAAGAGGAACTCTCGATATTGATGACCTAGACCTCCATAAAAAAACAAGCACCTAATCCATTCACATTGGTCTAAGAGCTGCTTCCCCCAGAGAAACGAGATACTGAGGGCTGAGACCTACCCCCGGCTGAATAGAAACCATTTTTTCCCTAAAAACTGGGAAACCTAGACCATATATCTATATCACGAGGAATACTAATGGATCCCCTATTGTGATGTTCTGGTTCTGGTAATTTCCCCTCGAAGACCACTTCCATTACCAGCACCTAAAGATATGTCTTTATCATAAATGGAATGATCTAGAACTGGATATCTAGACACAAAGTCTCCCCAAAATGCCTTGACCTGGCCTCCTCATCTAGAAATAGGTCCAAAGTATATTGTATAAGGTTCCTGAAATGGATCCTGAACTCTCACACCCTGGAGCTCCCATGCCAAAGGGTAAGAAGATCTTGGAAACTGGCCTCCTTTGTGGTTGAAGAAAGAAACTTGGCTTTTAACTGCTATCAGAACTTCTCCCACAAAACTATCAACTCCTCGTGATCCTTGAGGAATAAGAACCACCACTGCCTAGCTGCCCCACATAGAATCATCACAAACAATGATACCCAATGCTCTTTCCGAGTAAATATTGAAATGAAAGCTATATAAACGTCATGAAACCAGCCTTCTGTTACTACATCTGAAATGGATCCCTTGAACTTTTGCAGAATATGACACTGAGACTCTTAGATTTTCCTCTTATAAGTTTCATCGTCGTCAACCTCTACTCTATGACAATATGCTGGAGGAACCTTCTGGACATATTCTACACGAACCTGACGAGGATGTTGACCGGGATCCATACCTATAAAAGGAAAAGTATCTAGAGGTCATAAACCTAGAATATGGAATACTTTAACATTAATTAATATTTTTCTTTTATTAATTTTATTTTAACCTATCCCAAGGTCTAACCATTCAAACACAGGTTCAAAGAATAATGATGCATGATCCTTTCCTAGGTCTCTACCCTACCACCAGTATCACCTTTTTTAATAGCTATTGTAAACCTAATGTTCTATGCATAAGATCATAGGGGGCCCTAAATAACTTTTTCTCAGATGATATCTAGTGTTTAAAGCACTTGCTGAATTTGACTGACACTATTTCCCCACCAACCCATGCAACCTTACCTATTCCAAACTCCAAACTCCATCCTATCCCTCAACCAGACCTCTGATACCACTCTTTCATGACCCCTCCCCATAAAGTGTACAACTCATGGGTCAATAATGTGAGAAGAGAGATACTGACCCTCGAGTCCCACCTCCAGTAGGTCCCGGGTTGGTGACTAGCACCAAGGGTATAACAAACACAAAGATGGGAGGCATTACCCTATAAGAGAAAACATGCTGAAGAGAGAGATAATATAGACACCAACCAACTCCTAAATAGACTACAATATAAAATAAATACCAAGTACACATATTTAATTTCATGAAAAACTACTACAACTGAAAGGGGAATAAGAAAGTACCAAATGAAAGAAAAATTGAAGCAACTACGAAGCCCAAACAACTCCTGCAAAACCCCAAGCTAGTAGTGAACAACATGATCTCCAACCTACTCCAACTGACATAAAAAATATTTTATATAACATAGGGACTGTATAAAAATATACTCAATAGGATACTCTCTGAATCCTCTTGTGAAAAATTAAAGAAAGAATACTAAAGCACAGTGAACAACAAGGGAAACTAACTCATAACCTAAACAGGTATACTATATTCCCAACCTCAGCATGGCTACTCTCACCATGTATTGCATATAAGAGTATATAATATAATAAATAATATCAAGGGTACCCTACTACCACTTCCCCACTAGTTTTCTTCTTTTCCCCAATATCGCACGTCCTGAACATCTATCTCTAAAAAGGATTTCCTGCAGACACCTGGGCAAAGCACCACAACATGCAGCTCATGAAACTCACCACCACAACCACACAACCAAAAGTAATCGGGTAGTTTCTAGGATCCACCATAGCTGTCATAGCATGTATCATACATTAGGTATTATACCTTAATCCATTACAAGCCATACTCTGAGTAATGATCCTCAAGCCATCACAACCTATACATGTCATATTTATAGTAGTCCATAGGAAACTATATGCATAATATATGTGTGTGAAATAACCACAAGCCATTACATCCCTCTACAAACATATAAGGGAAAAAATAACCACCATGTATACCAGCAGAAGAAATGAGCAAGAGAAGAGGGTGGGGCCAATGGGGGTATTCAACCATCCATCTTCCCATCAGGATATTGGGAAAAACACCCCTAGGCTCATAATCCCCGGGGTGTCATTTTCCCTAACTAACAAGGTGGAGTATCATATAGATACACAAAACGTACATGGTATAGTATAGCTCACAACCACACTATGGGAATAACCTACTCTTAGAATCATCTATAGATAACATCTCTCAGACTCCCAGCTACCACTGGTAAGACTAGATATCCTATAAGCACACAAACTTTTAAAGAGATATTTTAAATTTCTTTATCCCTTTTCATTAGTTTCACTTTACATTAATTAATTTTTTAAAAATTAATAAACCATTATCAAATTCCACATTTCATTTCATTAGCAGCAACAATGTTCCATTCCATCGAGGCATAACTAAATTTAGTCCACAATTCCTTTAAATTATTACCTCAACATTTCATCTCAGCAAGCTTCATCCCCATGGGTTAAAGATAATTTATTCATCTATTTAACAACATTACCACTTTCCATATTTCTAAGTATTCTAGGAAAACATTCTAAGATTCCATGAAAAAAGGGGATCATCATGATGAGTAAGTGAACTACCCACCGAGTATTTTCCACCTATAGAAAGATCATAGAACCATCCATCCTTGAGAAACTAAACATAGAAAACACATGGTATACCCCGTGCATCTTTTCCTCTTTTGGAAGGAGAGTAAGAAAAAACTAGCTGCCTCAAGCAATGGTGAAAGTAAAGTAGATAACAAAAAATAGATTCAACAAAAACCACTTTTACATTAATGGGTATGCACAGCTATAACCCATTTCATTATCCCTGATGTCCTCCCCGACAACCACATGCATAAACTGATGCATCTTTCCACTCTAGGTGTTAACTATTTCTGCAACCACTGGGCCTACTTGCCTCTACATACCATAATATCCCTCCAGGATCATCCATCCTAGGATCACATCACATCCAGTCCTCCCTACCCCCACAACCACAAGTCTTATATCTAGAGCACATCACAAGAAACAAGAAAAAACATAGCAACGAGCTCTCAGACCTAATGTAAGACATTCAACCTTCACTCACAATGAGATCTCATGGATCCAAAGAACAAGAACTCAAACTTTACAAGAAATAAGGAAACTCAAGCCCTAAAGGGAATTTAATTTTATCACACAACCTGTTCTTATTCCATTTTAAATTAACTGATTCATTATTCATAGGTTCCAACTATGGGAAACCTAAGCAACAAGATATCACCAGCCATCACCAAATTAATTTAACACGCCTTTAATCATTTATCAACAAGTATTGACATTATTCAGGTTCATTAACCAATTCCAATGTACATGCATATGTACATAAGTTTTATTAACATCAAATTAAAACAACAACAACCAAATTTATTAAAAATACCTCTTTATCTTTTAGCCAACTAATTATCAATTAGTTATGGATTTAAGTTCTTTACCAATTTCCATCAACAACAACATAGTAAATCAAGAAAGACATAGATATCACACTATCTAGAAAAGCAAGACTCAAACCATTGTCATGGTATAAAACAACAACATCGCTATGCAATCGATACCATTTTCTTTATTATGGTCCACATAATTATTAGGTCAATTTCATTGTGATCCAAAGGGATAAATAATGATATCAATATGATTTTACATAAGTGAATAGAGAATTATCAAACCCCCTACCTCAATATTTCATTGGAATTCTTCGTATAAGAATGGACCAAAGCAATGAATCAGGATCACCTCTCATGCAACAACTGAATCCACCTATGAATACTGTGACACAACAGCACCAACCAACCACTAAGAAAACTCTATTAGAAACATGGAGATCATGCACAATCACATAGAAAATAGAAACGGAAGGAAATATATTGAAGAAACCTCAAGAACAGAGGTATATCATACCTTATATAGAAGAAAAATCACTATAGATATAATAAAGGATCTAGGGATCATTACTTGATGAAGGAATCCCCAAAATGCTGAAGAGAGGGTCATCGGGTCGCCTTAGGTAAAGGAAGAATCACTACAACCATAGGTTTGACAAAACTTAAGCATCTGGAAAACACTTAAAACATACAGAATCAGAGCATTACATGATGTGTAATACCCTTTCAAGTCTTATAATGCCTCGAGGAAGATTTCTATTGAAAAATGCTTCACCTCTATGCTTAATTTTATTTTTTAGAACCCCTAAACATTTCACACCGTGAATCCCTATTTCATGCTGTGAAACAACCTATGAAATTGGTTATCATGTCATTTAATACTATTGCACGATGTTTAATCCCCTCCTTCCAGCTTTTACTTAACTAAAATTATCCAAAACTCTACGAAGCCACCTCTGAGCTCTTCGATCTTCAGAAACACAAAAAGAGTTGATCCATGTGAATCCAGGCCCTTACAATCCTGACATTTTTCTTAGTTTTTTCTTTTTAAGGATGAAAATATTGATGGAAGTAATAATGTAGATACCCTATTTTTTCCTTGTAAGACTTTAAAAAATATCAAGGAATATTTTCAGAGCTAGGAATAGATGCAGTTCTCGATTCCGAGGCCCGGTGTGCTTGAAATTACTTTTATAAAAATATTAAATATATTTTATATTATGCATGCATAGTTTTTCAAGAAAAATGGGATATATCTTAAAATAGTCTCATATCTAAAATATGATACCAAATTTGAATCCTAAATATGAGGTTCACCCTAAGTGTGACCTAATGTTGGTCAACATGAGGGTGTTCCGATAAAGCTATCGTTGGCTGGTGTATTTAATTAAAACAAAAAAAAAATTTTATTTATTTTAAATTAAATGACCTAAAACAATCCTCTATAAATATGATATTATAAAATATATCTAGGGTTATCCACATAACCCTAAACCATTGAGAGGAGAATCAACCATTATTCATTGGTGGATTGAGAACGGGTGATGATTAACTATCAAATCTATGTGAATTGAGGTGTAATTAATGCAATGGATCTTCCTCCTTTATTGGAAGTAGTGTTCTGCATCAACTAATGATCCAAATCTAGTTAGGACTCAACATATGTGGATTTTTTCCTTATAATTAAACTATTGAGAATGACCATTTTTATTTCTTTGATCTACACTAAACTTGAGCCTTTTCATGTGCCTACACATAAGATTTAATTTATTTATTTAATTAATCTGCATTGTGCCATGTTTTTCACCCTGATTATTCCCAATTTGAATTTTAGGGACAAGAAAACTTGTCCAATGATTGTTTCACCACTGTTTATGCTCTTTTACCCCGCTATTATTCACATTATTTATCGTTGGACCATGGGGCCGCGATTCGACTATTACTGGGTAGGATTGAGAATGATTAGACCCCCGGATACATGATAGATTCAAGGGAAGAGAACATATCAATGATTTTGGGATAGATCGGGTTGTGTTGTGGGATTTGGGTAATGTTTTTTATATATCAGGGGAAAGACAACAAACTATGATGATGGTAGGAATGCAAGGCATACGACGAACCACCGTGGATCAATGAAACCTAGTTTCCGGACACTGAAGGGACATAATCAATGATCAGAGCCTCTTTCTGTTCATTCTGGGTGACCTAGAGGTGTGATTCAAAGTAGAAAAGATAGATTTGTATTGTGGGGAGTGGATATGTATTTCTATGAAAAACCTGACTACATGCCATGTGGTCTGAAGAATAAATGTCTTATAGAACCCTGAATGTGGCAGATAGGGTTTCCAGTTGAGTTAAATATCTCACATCATGTGGGACCCCCACACGTCATGTGACCTGATGATGGGGAACCGACGTGTACTTTGGGAGTATATGGAAATGGAAATGACCAAGGCATACAGACACAACCAAGAGAATGGGTAAGACCTCAAGTGGTTGAGGCACACTATGTATTCCCCTTACCCACCATGTAGGGATACATGGAAAGTGAGACATGTATTGGTGGAGGACATGGAAAGATACCAGGGTGGGACCACATGCCGTGTGGGTCCCCTTACACACCGTGTACCGTCATTTTTGAGGAAACTTCTATCTCACATATCACCTTTGTTTGAACTTGGATTTTGGCCCTTGAGTAGCCTATCTTGAGTGTCTTTTCATGTAGAATGTGATAATGGACTTCATGGTTGATTTTAAGATATGATGTGAGATGTTTTGAGTGTCACTTTTCTTTAGATGATGCTCAATGATGGTAGTGATCAGGAAATATCCTTAGAGACATTATAGTGGAACCCTCATATTGGTAAAGAGAACGTGTCCTCTGTCTATTTTTATATTGAAAATCTCCTATTGGGACATGGAGTGGATCTTCTATCACTATTATAGTGGCACACTCCTGCTAGGACAGGGCATGGGTCCTCTATCTACTATCAAAGTGACACCCCCTATAAAGATAGGTCATGGGTCCTCGATTATCATAGTTTCACCCTCATGTGGATTCAGGTTATGGGTCCTCGAATATTAGAGTGGAATCCTCATGAGGAGTCCGGGTATGAGTACCTAACCATCAGAGTGACACCCTAATACTGGGATAAGGCATGGGTTCTCTATCTACTATTAGAGTGGCACCCTTCTATTGGGACATGTCATGGGATTTTTACCTACTATCAAAGTGTCACCCTCCTATTGGACAAGGGCATGGGTACTCTATCAATCGAGTGTAACCTTCCTATTGTACTAGGTTATGGATCCTATACCTAGATATTATGTCCCATTGACTATGAAGCACAATGGTGAGGGGTGAGTTGACATGAATGTTTCCACTAGACAGACATACGAGATGCTGTAGCGGTGGAGGCACTGTAGCAGGGACTGTAGCAGCGTGGGTACTGTAGCAGCACTGTTCACTAAGGTGTCCTTTAGGCAAAAAAAATGAGCTTTCAAGCCTTGTATTCAGGCCACTTGGCCTTGGGCCTTCGGACTATGTAATGGGTCTCCCTCTACCCAGTCTAAAGAGTTCTTTGCTTTCAAATAATAAATTGAGGGTTCGGCCCCAACCTTTAAAAAAATAATGGATAGGTTGATGATGATTAGAGAGGAGCATAAGGATACTCCAGTGCATTAGACCACATATGATGATCGGGGCTTGGAGATCTAGAGTTGGGATCTCTCAGTACATTAATTTTCTTGTTTTTTCAATTTAGGAAATCTTTTTGGTTGGGAATATATTTCTATCCTTTTAATTTTTAGATTAAAATTTCATACTCATGTACTCCCTAGAGGTTTTACTTGCATGGTTTATTCTCTAGATGTTGCATCTTTTATTATTATTCCTATGCACTTATGCATAAAGATAGTAGGGTGTGTGCCTAAAAGAACATTATGAAAAGGTATTCCATATTTGTTATTCCTTTCAGCACTTATTTCATGCCCCTAGTCTATGGAGGTAGTCTTAGGGTAGTTATGGCTCGAACCCCATTGGGTTTGGTTGTGAAAAAATGCTCCATTTTCCCATGCATGTTTTTTCCTGTACATTCTGATTATTGTGGATAGGATATATTTATATTATATATAGAATGAAATTAAATTCGTAGATATCATATTTATTCATTAAATACATTTTTAGAATAATTATAGATAGTTTAATGTAGAAAATGAATTGCATAGCTTCATTGAGATGGTAGGTCATACGTATGCACGAGCGACGATATCATTTATAAATGTTTTAAAGGGTAAGTAAGTGGATGATATTTTAATTTTTAAGAATAAATATCATATATTAATTATCATATATAAATCAATTACTTCCAAAATTATAACCATCCAATTAAAGTGGTGAGAAAAAACAAATTACACCGTTGTGTGGAGATGGTAAGTCATACGTACAAACACATAGTGCTTTCATTTTTCATTGGATAAATAAAATGTGGGATATGGTTGTCTCATAATCATAATAACATATTAATATATATATATATATATATATGATATTGGATTTATTAATTTATGAAGAAAAAATACATGAAGAGTAAGTAGAAGAATAGATAAGCTTGAAAGAGTTGGTAAAGAGTACTACCTCTTCTTTGGTGGGCTTCCTTTAGATCACTTTTTAATGGATCAAGGTTTGATATTTTAGAAGTAAAAGAACATCTAGAACTTTTATAAAGATATAAATAATATTAATGGTCATAGGTTAGTTGATATATTTTCCTCAAAGTGGTGTAAAGAAGTGAGGAAGGAGGTTCTATTTTATAAGAGAGGGGATGAGAACTCTTGAAATTTCTCAAAATATTAAATTAATATAAATTTATATTCACTTAAAAATGTCTCAAAAACTATTTATTTATAATATATGATGAATATGAGTCAAAATAACTTTATAAAATAAATTATATGGGTTCTGAATATATTCATACCCTTATATTTTGGTTTTAACCCTTATTTAAGCCCTTTAATGGGTACTGTGACAACATAATTTTTAATATTTTAGGGTTAATATAGTTACTATAAAATAAAAAAAGACCCATAAATAGATCATAGTTTATATTTTAAAACTTATCCAAATAACTTGGCCAAATATAAGTTTTTTAGGAATTTTATATCAATGAATAAAATATTATTTACTATAAAATATCTATAATATCAATTTTGATAACTATTCATTACTTTGAATTTAATAATATCAAGAAAAAATATCAAGTTAGAAAAAAAATATTTTCTTATATCACTAATTTTTCATGTTCATATATAAAATTCATTGATCACATTATATATATTAAATTACATTAATTTTAATATTTTTAATATCATTTATTTGATTTTCCCATTAATTAAATAATTACTACATCAACGTTGTGCAAGCATTTAATGTAAATATTTCTTCCCTAAAAATTTAAAATAAATAAAAAGATTAATATAGATCCTTGAGATTTAAAAATAATATTTATATTTTAACATATCCTTTTAGTAACACCATATTAAAAATATTACCCTTATTGAAAACAAGAGTGACATGTCTGAATTTTCTTTAAATAAAATATTATAAAGGTCATAATCTCATCCATGTGGCCCCAAAAGGTCATAAATTAGACCCTTGTATTATTATGGTCTATATATACTCATAAAATATTATCTATTAATTTGTTTTTCTCATTTCATAGTCCTCATAATTTTAGTTTTAACTTTAATTACTTGATTTAACCTTTATTGTGGTAATAAAAATTACTAAGGTCACTGTTCATATACAACATAAATAAAAAGAAGACATTTACTAAATTTGGAACTCATAAATTCATATTTTTAATCCATTTTTTAAAATTCGAAACATATAAGTTTTATAATTTAATTTAAAATTAAACAAAAAAATGCAAAGAAAAACAGTTTTTTAGACAAATGTCTCTTTATATGTTAAAATGTTTTTTATACCATATTAAAACATGAAATTTATTCCAATGAAATTAATTAGATTATTTATAATATAAAATAATTAATTTTTATTTGATACCATTTTCAAATAAAAATTAAATTTTCAAATGGTTGTAACAAAAATATAGTTTTCAATAAAAATTAGTATTTTTCACTATTCTCCAGAAAAACAATCTTTTCAGAAAAAATTGAAAATTAAGCCAAAGATATTTTTATATGATGATTTAAAGAATTAAATTAATTTTATTAAATAAAAAATTTTAAACTATCAAAAATTAATTATATTTATTTTCTCATGGAAAGCAAAAAACTTGTTTATGAAGAAAACTTATTTTGGTAGAATAAAATGAATTTACTAAAAATTGAGTGTTTATTTACTAAGAATAAATTTTTATTGAAAATTAACTAATACTATAATTGATAATATGGTTATTATTATTCATACCCTATAATTCAACTACTAGATTACAATGGTCATATTTAAATAATAATATTTCATGGTTTGTTTAAACTCGATGTTGCATGTTCTTTATGCTATCAAACATAGTATTATTTAAAAAAAATAGGGTATTAAATTCTTACCTTCTAAAAAAATATCATACATGAAATTTTCATTAATATTATAATTTAAATAGATAATGGTGGTTCTTATTCATTGTATCCTCTGGTTCCCATGTTGATTCCTCTATTTTATGATTTCTCCAAAACGCCGTTATCGGTTGAGTCATTCAGTTCCTCAATATTTTCTATATAGTGTATAAAATCTGGATAGGCTCTTCACAGTAAGATATATCAGGTTCCAATTATTATTTTTAAGGGTGAGAACATGAGTTGGGTCTAGCATGCACTTCCTTAATTGTAACAACCCAGGTACATATAAAATAATTTGTTTTCATTCTGAAATTAAATAGCAAAATTCATTATAAATGTATAATGAAATAAGTGGTATTTATAAAAATTAAAGAATCTATACTAATAGAATAGTAACCTAACCTATTAAAGTGTAAATAAAATTCATGTATCTTAAAAGTGAAAATATGATATATTTATATCATGTAATGAGTAAATAAATGTTTTGAAAATGATAAATTAAGTGTTGGTATTTTTGTGAAACATAAGTGTTTATTTATAATTTTATTATTAATTTAATGATTTAAAAGAAAATTTATTTTTATAAATAGATTAATAATTTTTTATTTTATTTTCTTATGATTATAATAGAATTTTATGAGACCATAAATAATTTTTCAAAGTGTAATAAAATCAGTTATAATTTTTAAATAGGTATTTTTCAAAAAAAAAATATAATTTTAATTAATAATTAAAAATTTGATATTTATAAAATTAGTTTCATAAAATGGATTTCATTTTTTAATTTTAAACATATAAAAATTGTTATAGTGAATGTTTTATATTTTTCTAAAATAGTTGAATTTATAGTGAATAGTGAAATATATCGATTTATAGTATTTAAATTATAATCCAAATACATGATTTAAAAACATAATGCATTATTTAAGAACCATAATATAAAAATATACTTAATTATTTTAATATATTTAGTAATAATTCTCAAATTATTCATAGTCTTGAGCCAAAATAATAAACTAATGAATAAAATAATCAAAAAACACTTCTCTCATCCACTATAAATACCACCCCTCACCACCTCTTATAATAACACCTAAAAGACTTTAATATTGTTTAATTTATACCCAATTCACTTCCTAATAATCTTCCCCACGTTCAAGACCTTCTGGTCTCACCGAAATACCAAAATCAAAGGCCTTAAGAAGGTTCTCAACGGGAATAATTCAAGAGGTAAAATCCACTTTCATATTCTTTTATCTCCCTTTTAATTTATTTGATTTTCTTATTCTCTCTTCTCCTACCCTTATACAAGTGGAATGAAAACTAAAATTTATTATATACACTGAAATTTTATCATGTTTATGGAAAAATTCTTCATCAAACTCTATCTTCTCTCCCTTTTATTTAAAAAATGAGAACATAGTCCGAGATGTGTCGATTTACCACCATAAATGGACGATACACTTTCATTTTCCATTACTGCCTTTAAGGATGGTAATAAAACAATTATTATGGTTAAATAATATTTTATCATACATATTATAAGTTATATAATGTTCTATAACCAATATAAAAACATTATATTAAAGTAAAATTATATAAGTTCGTCATGGTCGTAAAAACCACTAAAATAAATTAAATCATTTTCATTAATGTTTTATCTTATAAATCATCCTCATATCAGAAAAAATTATAGATAATATTATTTAAAATTATGAGAACATATTATTATCATTTATTTCCACTTTTGGAGTTTTTCTTCCATTCGAAAAGAAAACTCGTAATGAACCAACCATTGAAACCATGAAATAAACGCACCCGAAACAATAAAAATAAAAAAATATTATTAATAAACGGGTGGAACTTTGTTATAAAAATATCATATAAGTTATTATAGGTAAGATTAAATTTCTTTAAATAAATTAATAACACTCTTTAAACCATTATAAGGGAGGTTTTAATACATTTGAATTAAGATGAACCCAAGGTAAGGGATTCTTTCCAAACCTCTATTTTTTCCTTTGGGTTACACTTTCTCTCACTTTATCCCAATGTAATTCATAATTATTATTATTTAATCCTCCTAAATTTTGTGTGTATGTTCCAAAAATATCTTCCTATCCATATTCTTCTTTATTTTTTTCGTAAATACATGTTTTTTAAGGTTCCCTTACCATTTCCTCTTGATGGGCAATCCCGATTAAAGGGAATTTTTCAAATTCTATCTCATTTTCAGGTACCATACTTAATATATTTTAATCCACCATTACTTTTCTAAAATCAATTATCTTACCATGAAATAAAATCTTGGATAATTTACGGTTTTATAAAAACAAATATGACTTTTCTTTAAAAATCTTATTTTAATTTCTCTTTTTTTTTTAAATTTCAAAAGGAATGATATTTTATGATGGAAGTATTCATGTTTTATGTTTATGTTTTAGTTATTAGGACTTATTTATGATTAAAGGTGGGATATATATCTCCGTAAAATTCATTGGGTATGTTTATATTGGAAGCTGACTGTAATGGTTATTTCAAGTGTAACTATGATGGTTATACCATAAGGTAGTCATGAGGGTTACACCATAAGTTATCTATGAGGGTTACATTGTAAGCTAGTTAGGAGGGTTACAAATTAGATGGTATACATGATGGTTAAAATCTTAATTAATTAATTCCCCAGGTTACCTTTATGGTTTTATTTATGTTTTCCATGTTTTATGTAAATATTTTTTTCATAAAGTATATGATACTTTATGGGTGAAGAGTATGTCTTTGTGGAAATGATTTCACATGTTTATAAGTATTCATGGACTAATGGTTTATTTCCCATTTTTATGACCCTTACTGATATTTTTTTTATTGTCCTACGTTATAAATTTTTTTCACAGGGTTTAAGGATGGGTAAGAGAAAATAGAATCCAAACTGAATGTTGTGATGATTTTTCCTAAAAAGGTTTCATGTTTTATTAAAAACTTTTGTATTATGAAATAAATGGAGACTATTTTATTAGTACCCACTTTATATTCTTTTGGGTTTATATTTATTAGTTATGTCCTAATTCTCTAAAACTATAAAATAAAAATATATTTTGAATATAATAAAGTGAATTTTAGTTGAATTAACTAGATAATGTAATGTTTAAGGCTAGATCCTTATATTAATAATGATATATGGAACTCATCATGTAATTTGGAGAGACTTTGTGGAATTTAAAAAAGGTAATCCACAACATCAATTCTTTCACATATTTCAAAGGGCTTGATGTACCAATGTATCTGTTTACCTTTCTTACCGAACCTAAGAACACCCTTCCATAGAGATAATTTTATGAAAATAAGATCTCCCACTTTAAATTCCAAATATTTCCTCTGATTATTGGTATAACTATTTTTCCTACTTTGAGTTTCTTTAATATGAATATGAATAGTATTTACTTATGACATTATCACGTCAAAAAGTTCTAGTCCTATAAGTTTTCTTTCACTAACTTCATCCCAAAAAGTCGGAGTATGTTGCCTCTTTCCATATAATGCTTTATATGGCAGAATTTGAAGACTTGAATGAAAGATATTGTTTTAGGAGAAATATTCCAAAGGTAAATACTAATCTCACATACCTTTAAAGTCAAGTGAGCGTGATCTTAAAATGTATTCCAATGTTTGAATACTCCTTTCAGAATGTCCATATATTTGATGATGATAATCAATACTCAAATGAATCTCAGTATCCAAATCCTTATAAATACTTTTCCAAGATTTCACTGTAAATCATGAATCATGATTAGGCATAATTGAAATAGGTAGATCATAAATTCTTATAAATTCATTAATATAGATCATTTCTGGCCTCTCTAGAGGAAAATATTCATTTATAATAGTAAAATTAATATATTTAGCAAGGTTATCAACACTAACCCATATTATATCATTCTTTATGGGAGTCTTTGGTAATATAATGATGAAATCCATAGTAATGTCATCCAACTTCTACAAAGGTGTAACGACCCAAAGTTTTTCAATGGAAATTCACTTCTTATATTTATGTCATAAAATAACATGAAATCACAAAATAATGAACTTCTAAGTGATAAGTGACCTTTAAACATAAGTTTGTCACTTCTGTGTTTGGAATTTTAAAAATCTGACATACACGGTTGTGTTCAAGATGTTTTTTGGAGTCTAATGAAACAAAAATTATTTTTAGTGAATAGTGACCTACCCTTATGAATAGTAACATACCCTTAAGAATAGTAATATGACCCTTAAGAATAGTAAATTATCCAACATAAGATTAACATTACCTATTAATAATTAAATAAAATTTAGACATCTTAGAAAGTGACAATTTGACCTTAGTAAACGTTTTTGAATTTTGTAAGTCATAAATAATTAATTATAATTAATTAATTAATTTAAAAGAAATATATTTCCCTAAAATGTATTCATAAATTATTTAATCAATGTCTTATATTTTTAGATAATTTTATAAGAACCGACGTAATTTTTGAAAGCACTATAAAATCAGTTTTAATCTTAAAAACTGTTTTTTACGTAAATTATGATTTTAATTAAATATTAAATTAATAATATTTATAAAATTGTTTTTGAAAAATTAACTTCATTTTTAGATTCTACACATCAAAAAAAGTTTGGGGTTAATTTTTTGGGATTTTTCTAAGATACTTGAATTTTTTATGAATAGTAGAATCTGATAATTTACAATAAATGCTAAATAATGGAATAATTGAGTCATCGATGATGATCTGATGATGTAAGCCCACTTGTTTTAGGATCACATGATAAAATTACTATTCTTGGTCACTCAATACTCACTATTCCTTGTCTTAGGAGAAATTAATAAACTAATGAATTTTATATTTAGGAAACCCCTCTCCCCTCCACTATAAAAGCCACCCTTCACACCCTCATTTCCTCACACCTCTCAAGCTCCAAGCCTTCTCTAAACTCTGACCAAACACCTTCCCTATACCCTCCCTCACTTCCAAGAGCTGCTGGTCTCATAAAAAGACCAATCTTAGGCCCTTAAGGAGGTTCTCAATAGAAGGATCCAAGAGGTAATTTCCCTCCCTCTCCTCCTTTAATATCCTTTCAAGTTCAAGTTCATTTCTTGATCTATCCCCACCTATCTTCATAAAAATTGTATTGTAAATCCATTATTATACATATAATGTAATTTTATGATTCTAATGGTATATTATATCATCCAACCCACTTTCCCTCTTCCTTTTATTTTATTAAAGAGAACGTTGTTCATGAGGTGTTAATTTATCACCTTCAAGAACGACATGCTTTCTTCTTCCATTTCTACCTTCATATATGGTCATGAAACCATTTTTATTGTTGAAACAGAATATGTTATATGTATTATGTTCTATTTAAAGTTCTGGAAATAACCTATGGCCATATTACTAAGTGATAAGTTAAAACAAGTTCGCTGTGATCCAAAAACCGCCCAAATTGACCCAAATAGCCATCATTTAATTACTATACAATGATTAATCAAAATTGATCTAATATAATTAATTATAAGATCATTAAAACTCATGTAATATCATTAATGACATGAAATATAATTTCTGGATGTTTACTCATGTTCTACCCAAACTTCAATTTAAGAATACAAGTGAACCACCCAAGAAAAATCATAAAAACGAACATCCCCGAACAATGTTTTTAAACTATATAAGTCATCCAAAGGAACATAACATAACGTAATGAAACCAGAACGAACCATATTAATGTACAAATGGTTCTGTATTTCTAATTAATGAATATAATGTCATTATACAAGACATTAAAGAGAAGGAAGCATTCAGATACAAGGTAAGGGGAAATTCCTGAACCCAACTTTCATTCTTCAGGTCTTACCTCTTTCACTACATTTTTGATATAGTATCCCCTTGAAGATAATTTTTTCATAATTTTATTTAATTTTATAAGATATAAACTTTTTCTAATGAAGTTTATGTCATTCCAAAAGTTTTCCAAAGGAACTGTTATTTTAAGAAATCAACTTGTACCTCTCATTCATGGTTGATGGTTCTTGTATCAAGTATGTTTTTCCCTATTTATTTTGGGAACCCAATGCTTATGAATGTATTTGTATGAGATGAAACCCATTCCTTACCATGGGTTAGTTATTTTCACTTTTGATGTATGTTTCATGTGGCAAGAATGATAATGATAATGTTATGATGTGACGGGTGTGCCCAAAATTATATAGCGCATTATGAATGTTTCAAAGTGACGGGTGCGCCCAGAATTATACAGTGCTCCAATGCATTGGGTAAAGTGATTAATCTCATGAGTAAATGTGCAATGATGTGTGAAAAATATTCTAGCTTTGTTCACAAGTATGTGTGGTAGTTAACCACTAAGACATGGTGTTTCATTTTTATGCATTGCCACATTTCAAGTCTTTTATTTTTGCTCCTCCCATGTTCATGATCTTTTGCCTATGTTATGATTATGCTCACCCCGTGCTATATTGTCCGTATCTATCCTCTTATTGGCCTTCTAGCTCACCCCTTTTTATGTATATCCTCGGGTGGATACATGTACTATGGAGAGGACAAGTGCAAATAAGAGGCTAGAGAAGAAGAAATTAAATAAATGTTTATGCTTGATGTTGTATTTGTTATGTGTGGTCCTAGTTTGCCCAAGACACTAAACCTTTGGATCCTCTATGTATAATACTATTAATTTTTTGATCTTTGAAATGATGTAATAGTAATGTAAGAAACGTCTGGGTCACTATAGTTGGTATCAGAGGAAAGGTTTAGTTAATTTGGGAATTAGGACTAGTGAAACCTAGAAGAAACCTATAGTATGAGACTAAGTACAAATATGCACACATAAATATTTACCCAGGGATCCCATATGTTATGTTTTTGGAATAAAGTTTTTAAATGAATAAGTTATTCATGACTTGTTTACTTATGTTTTGTTCTAACCTTTTCTATTTTAGAAAATAGTGGGAAGCAGGAGAAATTAGGCCAACAACTCATGCGAGGGTGAATGCAACAATTGCCCGAACGACATCCCCAATGATTTGGGAGGTGGAGTTCAAAAATTCATGGAGATTCTTTCCCAGTTATCTCAGGTTATTAATAATAACCATAATAATGGGGAACGTCAACCTTCACCAAAGAGGGAGCAACTGGATATCGAATGTTTTATGCATCAACGACCACCGACGTTTTGTGGATCGTCCGATCCACTAGTTATAAAACTGTGGGTAAACTACATGGAGAAGATCATTTCTGTGCTTCATTATTCTGAGACGGAGAAGGTGAATCTAGCCATTTATTGTCTAGATGGAGAAGCTGATCAATGGTGGGATTTGATTAAGAACACCAAGCCAAGGGAGGAAATTGAAGAGATAGAATGGGAAGACTTTAAGATAATGTTTCTTAACAAGTATTTACCAAGAACTCTTCACACGAAGATGGAGAGAGAATTCATAGAGCTCAAGAAAAAAGAAGGAGAATCTGTCACAACCTATGAAGCGAATTTCACAAGGCTTGCAAGGTATGCTTCAGGTTTTGTTATAAAAAATGATATCAAAATTGATAGATTCTTTATTGGATTAAAATCACACCTTTGAAAGGCTCTTGCAATTAGAGACTTTGGGAGTTATGAAGAAGTTGTTTGGTGTGCTCTTAAAGTGGAGATGGAGTTTGTAAAATGGTCCCATGGCTATGGTGATAAGAAGAGAAAGATGGAGTTTCAAGCTGGTGGATCTAATGATAATGGTGGGAAGAAAAATTGACGACCCACATGCCAAAAATGTGGGAAGTTGCACAATGGGAACTACCTCAAAGGGATGGGGAAATGCTTCAAGTGTGGGAAAGAAGGACACCATGCTCAAGAGTGTCGAAAAGACACAAAAAGGAATGAGAATGTAGCCGATGAAAGGAGAGAACCACTCATGGTTCAATGCTACAACTGTAAAGAGCTAGGGCACTATGAAAACCAGTGCACTAAACCTCGAGTTCTTGAGGGTAATCAACATCAGCAACCACCAAAGCCAAAGGAACAAGGGAAAGATTATACCATCACTACTGTGGAGGTGGAGCATGATAATGAAGTCGTACAAGTTACACTTCCTATTCACTCGAGAATGGAAAAAGTCTTATTTGATTATGGTTCTATGCATTCCTTTATATCTTGAAAGTTTTCTAGAACTATATAATCGAAGCCCTGAAACCTTGAAGTAGGGATATCTGTAAAAACACCAAGTGGTGAAATCATTGCAACCCAAGTGTTTGACTCTTCTCCTGTTGGCGTATGTGGGAAGATTCTTCTGACAAATCTCATAATAGTTACCTTGGTGGAAGTCGATACTATAATGGGAATGGATTTGATCTCGTTATATAGAGCACATATTAACTGTGTGGAAAAGGAAATATCTTTTCATATTTTGAGCCATCCCATGCTCCTCTACAAATGCAAGGAAGATCATGAATATTTTTTGAAAAATCCTTCAATGGTGTGGGTGTTGATTCCCAATGAAGAAGCATACCTCGACCAAATGGTTGAGTCGAAGGAAAGTGCCACTCCTGAGGAAAAGCCCATCGTGAGGGAATACCGTGATGTATTTCACGAAGAGTTATCTAGAATTCCCCCGGATCGTGAGGTAGAGTTCTCAATTGAACTCATACCAGGAGATACTCCTATCTCGAAGTGTCCCTATAGGATGGCTCCTATCGAACTGGAGGAGTTTAAGAAGCAGCTGCAAGAGAATCTGGACAGAGGGTTCATAATCCCTAGTGCATCACCTTGGGGTGCACCAGTGCTCTTTGTGAAGAAGAAGGACAGAACAATGCGACTGTGTATCGATTATTGGGAACTCAACAAGATCACCATAAAGAACATGTATCCTCTCCCAAGGATTGAAAACCTATTCAATCAGTTAAGAAGAGCTCAATACTTCTCAAAGGGGGATCTTCATTCTGGATATCATCAGGTAAAGGTGAAGAAGGAAGATATTCAGAAGACTGCCTGCCGAACAAGGTATGGACACTATGAGTTTTTGGTGATGCCCTTCAGACTTACTAATGCCCCTGCAATCTTCCTGAATTTGATGAATAGAGTCTTTAGACATTACCTCGACAAATTTGTGGTAGTATTTATCGATGATATTCTCATCTAATCTAAGAGAAAGGAGGAACATGAAGAACATCTAAGACTTGTTTTGGTTACATTAATAAAGAAGAATGTGAGGGAAGCTTCAAGGAGCTAAAGAGAAGGCTGATCACTGCACCTGTACTCACACTACCAAAAAGTGGAAAAAGTTTTGTGATATACATCGATGCTTCAAAGAAATTATTGGGTTGTGTACTCATGAAAAATGATAATGTGATAGCCTATGCCTCACAACGGTTGAAGATCCATGAGCGGAACTACTCGACACATGATCTAGAGCTCGAAACCGTGATTTTTTCCTTGAAAATCTGGCAGCACTACCTTTATGGTGAGAAGTGTGACATATACACCAACCACAAGAGCCTAAAGTATATATTCACACAAAAGAAACTCAACATGCCTCCAAGAAGATGGTTAGAGCTAATCAAGGATTACGATTTCTCTATTCACTATCATCCTGGAAAGGCGAACAAGGTAGCTGATGCTCTAAGAAGAAAAGAACTTGATACTCTATCCATGCTGCGGATTGAGAAAGACCAAATCTTATTGGATATGAAAAGAATGGATTTAGAAATCATAATGGAAGGGGATACATCCTACCTTTCCCAAATGATTGCGCAACCATCCACACAGGAGAAGATTAAGGAAGCACTAAGGGATGATGTGGAGATACAAAAGAGAGTGAATGCAGTAAAGGAAGGGAAGATATAAGAGTTCCATATCAACGATGATGGTGTGATTCGGTTTGGAACGTGGCTTTGTGTGCCTTCATCACCCAGGATAAAGAAGGAGCTTTTGGATAATGCACATAGATAAACTTTCTTTATCCATCCTGGGAGTACCAAGATGTACTGTGATCTCTGAGAACACTTCTGGTGGGATAACATAAATAAGGAGATTGTGGAATATATATCAAGGTGCTTGGTATGTCAGCAAGTTAATGATGAGTGAAAAAAGTCCAAAGGTATGATGCAGCCATTGCCTATACCCATGTGGAAATGGGAAAATGTTACTATGGACTTTGTCACAGGTCTCCCGAAGACTTCAGAGGGAAATAATGCGATATGGGTTGTGGTTGACGGACTCACCAAGACTGCCCATTTTATCGCTATTCGGGAAGATCTCTCGCTTGATCAACTTGCAAAGATATATGTGAAGGATGTGGTGAGATTGCATGGTGTTCCACTGTCAATTGTCTCTGACTGTGATCCAAGGTTCAAATCTAAATTCTGGAGGAGCCTTCAACATGCTTTGAGTACTGAATTAAATTTCAGCACGACCTATCACCCACAAACTGATGGCCAGTCTGAAAGGACTATTCAGATGCTTGAAGATATTATAAGATCATGCTCTCTTGAATTCAAAGGTGGTTGGGATCAGCATCTCCCATTGGTTGAGTTATCATACAAAAATAACTTCCACTCGAGTATTCAGATGTCTCCATATAATGCTCTGTATGGAAAGTGATGTAGAACTCCAACCTGTTGGGATGAAGTTGGAGAATGAAAGCTACTTGGACCCAATCTTATTCAAGGGATGACAGAAAAGGTTCAAGTCATCCAGAAACACATCAAAGCCTCTCAAAGTAGGAAAAAGAGCTAAGATGACAATCGTCGAAGGGACTTGGATTTCGACGTTAGAGATAAAGTATTCCTTCGAATATCTCCATGGAAGTGAGTCATGAAATTCGGGAAGAAAGGGAAGCTCAGCCCAAGGTATATTGGACCCTTTGAGATCCTTGACCGCATAAGAGATGTGGCCTATCTTCTTTGACTTGCACCGAATATGGCTCAAGTTCAGGATGTGTTTCATGTATCACTACTGAGGAAGTACATACCAGACCCCTCACATGTACTAAACTCAGAGGTGGTGCAGCTGGAAGATGATATCTCCTATGAGAAGCTGCCAGTAAAGATTCTGGATCAAAGAGATAAGGTTCTACGCAACAAGACAACCCATCTTGTCAAAGTGTTGTGGAGGAACCATAAGTTTGAGGAAACAACTTGGGAACCAGAAGAGGCAATGAAGGATAAGTACCCTCACCTATTTGTGTAAATTGAAATTTAGGGGGCGAAATTTCTTAAGGGGGGAATAATGTAACGACCCAAAGCTTTTCAATGGAAATTCCCTTCTTATATTTATGTCAAAAAATAACATGAAATCACAACATAATGAACTTCTAAGTGATAAGTGACCTTTAAACATAAGTTTTTCACTTCTGTGTTTGGAATTTTGAAAGTCTGACATACACGGTTGTGTTCAAGATGATTTTTGGAGTCTAATGAAACAAAAATTATTTTTTGGTGAATAGTTACCTACCCTTATGAATAGTAACATACCCTTATGATTAGTAATTTTACCCTTATGAATAGTAAATCATCCAACATAAGAGTAACATTACCTATGAATAATTAAATAAAATTTAGACATCTTAGAAAGTGAGAATTTGACCTTAGTAAACGTTTTTGTATTTTATAAGTCATAAATAAATAATTATAATTAATTAATTAATATAAAAGAATATTTATTTCCCTAAAATTTATTCATAAATTATTTAATCAATGTCTTATTGTTTTTATATAATTTTATAAGACCCTACGTAGTTTTTAAAAGCACAATAAAATCAGTTTTAACCTTAAAAACTGTTTTTAAGTAAATTATGATTTTAATTAAATATTAAATTAATAATATTTAGAAAATGATTTTTGAAAAATTAACTTCATTTTTGGATTCTACACATCAAAAAATTGTTGGGGTAAATTTTTGCAGTTTTTCTGAGATACTTGAATTTTTGATGAATAGTAGAATTTGATAATTTACAATAAATGCTAAATAATGGAATAATTGAGTCATCGATGATGCTCTGCTGATGTAAGACCACTTGTTTCAGGATAAAATGATAAAATTACTATTCTTGGTCACTCAAGACTCACTATTACTTATCTTAGGAGAAACTAATAAACTAATGAATTTTATATTAAGGAAACCCCTCTCCCCTCCACTATAAAATCCACCCTTCACACCCTCATTTCCTCACACCTGTCAAGCTCCAAGACTTATCTAAACTCTTCCCAAACACCTTCCCTAGACCCTCACACACGTACAAGAGTTTCTGGTCTCATCAAAATACCAAGCTTAGGCCCTTAAGGAGGTTCTCAAGAGAAGGATTAAAGAGGTAATTTCCCTCCCTCTTATCCTTTAACTTCCTTTCAAGTTCAAGTTCATTTCTTGATCTCTCCCCACCTATCTTCATCAAAATTGTATTGTAAATCCAGTATTACACATATAATTTAATTTTATTATTCTAATGGTATAATATACCATCCAACCCCCTTTCCCTCTTCCTTTTATTTTATTAAAGAGAACGTTGTTCGTGAGGTGTTAATTTATCCCCTTCAAGAACAACATGCTTTCTTCTCCCATTTATACCTTTAGATCTGGTAATGAAACCATTTTAATGGTTGAAC
Source organism: Viscum album (assembly GCA_963277665.1). NCBI lineage: Eukaryota > Viridiplantae > Streptophyta > Magnoliopsida > Santalales > Viscaceae > Viscum > Viscum album. The sequence goes on from OY728162.1 coordinate 1,016,329,614, forward strand.
CAGAATATGTTATATGTATTATGTTCAATTTAAAGTTCTGGAAATAACCTATGTCCATATTACTAAGTGATAAGTTAAAACAAGTTCGTTGTGATAAAAAAACCGCCCAAATTGACCCAAATAACCATCATTTAATTCTTATCTGATGATTCATCCACATGGATCTAATATAATTAATTATAAGATAATTAAAACCCCTATAATTTCATTAATTACATGTAATATCATTTCTGGATGTTTACTCATGTTCTACCCAAACTTCAATTTAAGAATACAGGTGAACCACCCAAGAAAAACCATAAAAACGAACATCCCCAAACAATGTTTTTAAACTATATAAGTCATCAAAAGGAACATAATATGACATAATGAAACCATAATTAAACCTATTAATGTAAAAATGGTTCTTTATTTCTAATTAATTAATATAATGTCATTATACAGAACATTAAATAGAAGGAATCATCCGGATACAAGGTAAGGGAAAATTCTCGAACCCAACTTTCATTCTTCGCGTTTTACCTCTTTCACTCCATTTTTGATATAGTCTCTCCTTAAAGATCATTTTTCATCATTTTATTTCTTTTTCTGGGATATAAATGTTTTCTAATTAAGTTTATGTCAATCAAAATGTTTTCCAATATAACTCCTCTTTTAAGAACTCAACTTGTACCTCTCATTCATGGTTGATGGTTCTTGTATCAAGTATGTTGTTCCCTCTTTATTTTGGGAACCCAAAGCTTATGAATATATTCTTATGAGATGAAACCCATTCCTTAACATGGTTTAGTTATGTTCAATTTTGATGTATGTTCCATGTGTCAAGCATGATAATTATAATGTTATGATGTGACGGGTGCGCCCAAAATTATATAGCGCAATGTGAATGTTTCAAAGTGACGGGTGCGCCCAGAATTATGCAACGCTCTAATGCATTGGGTAAAGTGATGAATCTCATGATTAAATGTGAAATGATGTGTGAACAAGATTCTATCTTGGTTCAAAAGTATCTGTTGTAGTTAACCACTAAGACATGATGTTTCATTTTTATGCATTTCCACATTTCAAGTCTTTTATTTATGCTCCTCTCATGTTCATGATCTTTTGCCTATGTTATGATTATGCTCACGCCATGCTATATTGTTCTTATCTATCCTCTTACTGGGCTTCTAGCTCACCCCTTTTGATGTATATCCTCAGGTGGCTATATGTACTAAGGATAAGAAAAGTGCCAATAAGAGGCTAGAGAAGAAGAAATTAAATAAATGTTTTTGCTTGATGTTGTATTTGTTATGTGTGGTCCTAGTTTTCCCAAGACACTAAACCGTTGGATCCTCTATGTGTAATACTATTATGCTGTTTATCTTTGAAATGATGTAATATTAATGTAAGAAAAGGCCGGGTCTCTATAATAGGAATATGTAGAGGTTTCATGAATCTTATAGGATAATGTATCTCAACCTTCACTTGTTGAGAAATCCAAACATCTTGATACATAATCAAAAATTTCATGCTTTATGTTATCCCACAAAAAATGGCCATTCAAATCCCTATACATCCTGGTGATTCTAGGTTGTATAGTGAAATTTGATTTATGAGCATCATATAACAATTCCTTTTTCATATTAGGTATATATGGAACACATAGTCTATTTCAAAATTTAGAAACAACATCTTCATATATTAGGTCTTCCAATTTTCCATCATTCATGGATTTAATTTTCATTTGAATATTTTCATCAGTAGATTGAGAGGTTTTTATCTTTTCAAAAAAAGTTATTTTGGAAATAATTTGGAAAATGACTAAATATTAACCTTCCTTAAAATTCCCATATCCATATTTACTAAATCAATGAACATAGGATCTTTATCAATCCTTATTTTGGTTAGGACTCCATGATATTTTCTACTCAATGAATTTGTAACCTTAATTTCATTCCTTGGGTGGTAGTGTATTGAGAAATCATAATCCTTAAGTATCTCGAGCCATCTCCCTTTCTTGGTATTGATCTATTGCATTGAAAATATATATTTTAAGCTCTTATGATCAAAGTATTTCTCACATATTTGACCATATAGATAATGCCTTCATATCTTCAAAGAAAATATTAAGACCACCAACTCAAGATCATGGGTTGGATAGTTCTGTTCATGAATATTTAACTACCTTGATGCATATGCAATAATTTTATATTTATACATAAGTAAACAACAAAGTAACTTCTTTGATGCATCACTATATATAAAAAATCTATCATTTCTTTATGGTAGAGTCAACATTAGATCATTGACCAATCTCTAATTCAATTTTTCAAAACATTATTCATACTACGCTTTACATATGAACTTAACCCCTTTAAGTGTAAGCTTGGTTAATGGGTAAGATAATTGGTCAAAAGTTTCAACAAATTTCTGATAGTAACCTGCCAAACCCTTGAAACTGCATACCCTAGTAATGTTCATTGGGGTAGGCCATTATTTGAAAGCTTTTCTCCATATAGGATCATCTGAATTACCATCCTTGGAGAAAATATGGCTAAGAAAATAAATTTTCTATTTCCAAAATTCAAAATTTATAAATTTATCAAAAAATTACTTTTCTATAAGGGTATTAAGAATAATCCTCAAGTGATTTTCATGATCTTCATAGCTTTTAGATTACACTAAGACATCATCAATAAACACTAAAACAAAATTATCAGGATATTAAGTGAATACTCTATTAATTAGATCCATAAAAATAAAGAGTGAATTAATCAATCTAGATGTAATTAATATAAACTCATAATGTCCATACCTCATGCCAAATGGTGTCTTCAGAAAATATTCCTTTATTAATTGTAATTAATGATATACAAAATGAATTTTAAACTTTGAAAAATATTGAGCTCCATGAAGTTAATTTAATATTTTATTAATGTGCGTCATAATATACTTGTTCTTTATAGTAATATCATTAATGTCCCTATAATCAATTTAGAGCCTAATTGATCCATATTTATTTTTGATGATTAGAACATGGGATCCCCAAGGTGAAACACTAGGGAGTATAGATCCGTCATCACACAATACTCAAAGTTGTTTCTTTAAGTCCACTAATTCCACAACGACCATCCTTTGAGGATTCTTTTATATAGGTTCCACATCAGTTCTTAAATTAATATAAACCTCCACTTCACGTTCTGGTGGATTTTTAGGTAATTTATATGGAAAAACATCAATGTATTTCTATAAGATTGCTATATACTCAATTTTAAGATTACCTTCTTTATTTTTATATTGTTTTTTCCATTTTTCCCCAAGAATATCACTTAGAAGAGATACTGGTGGTGTTTTTGGGCATGAATAAGTTGATCAAGACTTCACTTTAATGATAATGAATTCCACATCATCATCAAGAATCGTAACATTCTTCTATTCGTATTAATTTTTGAACCTTATTTTTAAATCCAATCCACAATAATGATTATATCAATGGAAACCATAAGTATGATAATAAAGTCAGAAAATAGACTACATTTATGTGTTATAATGGGAACTACCTAACACATACTTATTGTACTGATATTTCCATTAGGTGTTTTAAATGACAACTCTATCCTAAAGGTTCTAGGAAAATATCTAATTTTATTAGAAAACATGGAATATATAAAAGAGTGTGATGATCTATAATCAAATAAATTATTTTATAAATTTTAAGATATGATTAAAGTACCTTCCACCACAACTTTAGAAACTTTAACCTCATTAGTAGTGATTTCGTAAGCTTGTCCTTATACCCTTGACCTCTTCTATGGTAATTTTCCTTGATTCTTAGGTAATTGGTTTGAATAATTCCCAATTTCATTATAGTTGAAGCAATGGATAAAAGTGGTTTATTTATTCCCTATGAACTCATTAGACCAATGACCCTTATCTCCACAATTATAAAAAACTCCCATTCTATTAAAGTATTTTATTGGATATTTATTTTCAAAGTTTTCACATGAAGGAAATTTATTCATTTCATTCCTATTCTTCGATGTGTTTCCCTTTCCTTGGTGTTCATCCGGCCTCTTATTTTCTTGTTTTCCTTTGAACATATATGATCTAGAAAACTCCTTCAACATTTTTATGGAACATAATACTATTTCATCAAATGATGAAAAGGTTTTAGAAAAAAAACCAATTATAAAATTGGCATAATACCTTTAAAGAAATGATTAACCTTTCTTTTAAAATTTCGTATGTAATATGTAGAATACATATATAATCTTTTAAAGTAAGCCTCATACTTTGCAACTCCATATTCTTATTTTATTATTTAAGATAAGAAAATTTATCTTTATTTCCATTCATTGATTACGTGGGAGATATTTTTCAAAGAAAGTTTCTTTAAAAGTTCTACATTCCACTGTTCTATTTCATCTTCCTCTTAGGTATTCTGGATTAATGAACACCATTTATTAGCATCACCATTGAGAAAATATACGGCCAATACAACTGTTTCCATTTAATCACATCCCAAATCCAAAAATATCTTTTCAAGGGACTTGATCCATTTCTCAACTACCACTGGATTAGTAGTCCCAAAAAAAGGTGGGGGATTCTTTCTCATGAAGTGATCCAAAATAGGTGTATTATGCCATGGATCATCATGCTGCTCCATTGGAGAAGGGTTATTTATCATAACTTGATCAACTGTCCTGAATATGGACATGATCAGCTCAGCTCAAACACCAATTTCATTGGCTTTCTCAGTGGGAAAATCCCTATATTGACCATGGGTATTTATTCCCTTTCTTCCATTAGGAAGCACCACTAAATAATGTGACACACAGAGTTAGTTCATAATCATCATGAATATCGAACCACAAAATAAAAATCCCTCTAATGGTCAAAAGTTTTTGAATAATATAAGGAATCATCATAATTCTCATGTTATCTCTGTTTATTTAAAATATAGTTCCCAAGGCTTCTACTAAACTTATTCAGATACAAACTATAACAACCCCAATTCTAGAAGCTCTGAATCAGTAGTTATTTTATTACATTGGAATAAATACAAGGAATAACATCGTTAAGGATCAATGAGTTTAGTAGTATTTAAGAACTAGATACATACATGGTACCCTGATTACATTGGTAATAAACATATATCATAATAATGGAAAGTAATATACATATTTGAACTCATTGAAATATTTCATCTTCACAACCTAGAGAAAGAAAACAAAAAGGGTGAGCTCAAACATTCAGTAAGTGTTACGTATAATATAAACTATCAAAAGTAAATAAAGAAAAATTAATATGTTAGGGTAAATGACTGAAAAAGATTCCATTTAATTAAAACTTGATAATAAAATTCATCTATATAAAATATCAATGTGAAAATATCATGGATAATAATAATAAATAAATTCTCCATGAATGAAATGATTAATGTTGGATGTCATGATCTTAGGCATCATGATACCTCTACTATCAATACCTTTTAGAATATTGTTTGACACAATGGGTAAATAACCATTTAATTTGTCCAACTAATTTTTCTCAAGAGAGATATTGATGCGTCAAGGGGCTATATATAACCGGGTCCCACCCGTCACTACATGTCCACAACCTTCCTCATATATTGAATGATCAATTAAATTTATAAAAAAATACACCTTATAAAAAACTATCAATATTGAATAATAGATATGGATTTATCAACATTTTACCAAATCAATCAAATAATTTCCATAGTAAAATACGATATGTCAAATGGTATATGGTTTAGGCAATAATCATATCCATGATACAAAGAATATAGATAATAAAGAGAAATGTAATATCCAATGATCATAAGTACGTGAATGTAATAAATAATGATATAATTATAATATATACCTAATGGATAATAAGTAAAATAATGGGGTTTTTCCATTAATGAATTTAAATTCCATTAAAATATCATTAAAACATTCTTGAGGAAAATAACCTTTCCTTTTTTGAAATCACTTTAAAAAAATTAAAAAAATATAAAGTAAAACATTTTATTTGAAAATAACCTTATAAAATTTCAATGTAATCTTGAAATAAAAGATTATTCAGGATGGTGGTAAAATATTCTAATGCCTTATATGTTAAATAACATTTATTCTTCACTTTTATCAAAAAATCCACAAAGTATATTATTTGGAAAAAAAAAAAGATTCCTTTCAAACCCCTTTTAAAAAGTCAAACCTGGGTAACAATTTCATTTGGTAAATAATTTTAGAAGTGTAAAAAAATTTTTGAAAACTTTTTATAGAAAATATGGATTTGGAATTATAATATATCCAATCAAAATAGAAATATGATCGGTTTCTCTTTTAAACATTCATTTTCTTGATTGAAGTTCTAAAGAGATGAGAAATTGGAAGAAAATATAGAGAATAATTAAGAGGGTAAACTTGAAATGGACTTTAATCATCATGAATAAATATATATTCATTTTAATTACCTTAAATGTAAGTATACACACCGTATAAAAATAAATAGGTTCATAATACCAAATATATCTCAATAGAGAGGAAGTTGAGACTAAATCCGACACCTCAAGCTTCCATTTAGTTGAACATGGTTTAAACTCCTATATAATGATTTTAAACATATTATAATTTTTTTAGAAAAACCATATTAATATTTATAATATCGTATATTATCCTCTTATATCATCTTATCAGTTGTTTGATAATAATATTTTATTATTACCCTTTTTTTCAGGTGTTAACTGCTTCATTTTCCCATGCATTTTTTGTTGTGTAAGTTATGGATCTTGTGCATAGGATATAGTTACATAATATTCATAGTTATATTAAGGTCATAGATATCATATTTATTCATTAAATACATTTTAATAATCATTCTTGAAAGGTGATCATAGAAAATGAATCGTATTGCTTCATGGAGACGGTAAGATGTACATATGCATGAGAGACAATATCATTTATAAATGGTTAAAAGGGTAAGTAATTGGATGATATATTAGTTTTATATAATAAATATCATATCATAATTATAACATATATCCATTATTTTAATCTTTATAATCATCCATGTAAAGTGGTGATGAAAAACGTTCACCATTGCATGACGATTGTAAGCTGTACGTACACACGTGCGATGATTTAGTTTTTTATAGGTTGGATAAAATGTGAAATATGGTTTTATCATAATCATAAAAACATATCAGTATATATAATATATTGTAGCTATTAATTTATTATGGAAAAAACACATTAAGAGTAAGTAGTAGAAGAAATAAACTTGAAAGAGTTGGTAAAGACGATTACTTCTTCTTTGGTGGACTTCATTTAGATATTTTCTTAAGGGATCTAGGGTTGTTATTTTAGAAGGGAAAAAAATATAAAACTTGAATAAGTAATTTTATAAGAGAAAATACCATTGTTTGGTTGTTCAATATGGCTCATAGTGGTGTTGAGAAATGAGGAAGTAGGTTCCCTTTTATAAGAGAAGGGAGGGACAGTCTTGGAATTTATTAAAATATTAAATTAATATAAATTAATATTCAATTAAAAATGGATCCAAACTCATTTATTTTGAATATATATATGGATGGCTTTAAATTATCTCATAAAATAAAAGTTATAAAAGTTTTTACTATATTTGTACCCTTATATTTTGGTTTTTACCCCTACTTAACCCTTTAACTCTTACCCTGACAATATGGATTTTACTCTTTGAGATTTAATATATTTGTTATAAAATTAAAAAAGACCAATAAATGGATAATGGTTGATATTTTAAACCTTATTATAAAAACATGGTTAAATATATGTTTTTTAGGATTTATTTATCATTTAATAAAATATTATTTACTATAAAATATCCATATTGTAAATTTTTAGAACTATTCATTACTTTGATATTAATGATATCAACAGCAGATATAAAATTAGAAAAAATATTTTATTATATCAATAAAATGTAATGGTTATATATAAAATTAATTTATCACATTATCTATAATAAATTATATTACTTTTAAAATTTTTAATATAACTAATTTGAATTTTACATTAATTAAATAATTACGACATCAATTTTGTGCAAGCATTTAAGTTAATTATTTATTCAATAAAAATTAAAAATAAATTACCCTGATCAATATAAATTTTTTATCTTTAAAAATAATATTTATATTTAAATATATCCTATAGATAAAACCATATTAAAAATATCACACTTATTAAATAAAAGTGTCATTTTCTAGCCCTTATAATTTTATTTTTAACTTTGTTTATCCGATTTAGCCTTTACTATGGTAACAAAAATTACCAATGTTATTATTCATTTAGAAAAATAAAATAAAAGGGAGATTTTTTTTAAAATTTTACCTAATTAATCCAAATATGGAATCCATTTTTAAAAATTTAAAATGAATAAGTGGCATAATATAAATTAAAATTAAACCAGAAAAACGTAATGAAAAATAATTTTTTAGAAACATGCCTCTTTAAGTGTAAAAATGTTTTTATACCAAATTTAACCATGAAATTTGTTATAATTAACTTATTTATATCATTAGTAATATAAAATAAATAATTCTTTAAAAAAATGCATCTTTTCAAATGGTTGAAACAAAAATACAGTTTTCAATAAGAAGTAGTATTTTTCACTTTTCCCCAAGAAATCAATCTTTTAGAAAAATGCCAAAAATTCAACCTAAGATAATTTTTCTATGTTGATTTTAAAAATGAAATTAATTTTATTAAATAAATTTTCTTAAACTATCAAAAATTTGTTATATTTATTTTCTTATGGAAAATAATAAAAAAAATCGAAGAAAACATATTTTTGAAGAATAAATGACTTTACTAAAATTTGGGGGGTTTATTTCCTATGATTAAATTTTTATTGAATATAAATTTTACAAGTATTTCATAATATGTTTATTCCTATTCATACCCATTAATTCCATGAGTAGGTTATAACGGTTATATTTAAGTAATATTATTTCATAGTTTATTTAAACTCAATGTTGCATGTTATATATGATATCAAACATATTATTCTTATAAAAACTTGGGATATTACTTGTTTGGACTAAGTTAGAGTACATAAATAGACTAGATACTAAAGATATTTGGCATGGAACAATCCAATATGAGATGGGTTACAGTGTCACATGGTATACATGTCTCCAAGAAAATGTGTCCTCAGACACAACATGAGAGAGAGAGAATGAGTAGGATATCATATGAATTTGTGACAAGATCTATCATATATTATATGATCTGTAATAGGATTTATGTTTCTTATGATTTAATAATTGTATGAAGATATCAAATTGATCTGAAAGAACAAAATTAGTCTGTTATTAAGGTAATGTTTAAGTATATGAGGTGTTCTAAGGATATGTTCCTAGTATGTGAAAGAGATGAGAAACTATTTATCATAGTATGCAATGATGATAGTTTCTAAATAGATCATAATTAAATGAAGTCATAATAAGCATATATCTCTAGTCTCAATGGAGGATCTGTGAGCAAGAAGAGTTCAAAGTAGGTAGTTGTCATTGATTCTACAACAAGGTTCAAGTTTATAGCAGGTTATGATATATCCAAAGAAGTTGTTTGGATTTAGAATTTTTTTAATATCTTGATGTGGTACCTGGTGGTATAGATCCAATTCATTGAATTGTGACAATACCACAACAGTGGATATCATAAAGGAGCCATAGTCATATCAACTTATAAATCACATACTCCATAAATATCACCTCTTGAGGGATTTTTCTCAACGGGGTGAAGCCAATATGAGTAGTTTTTACATGGAAGAAAATATAGTGATCCCCTTAACTAAAGACTTATCTCCATAGAATCATGAACATCATATGAAAGATACTGAATTAAAAGTTATTATAAATTTTCCATAGTGAAAGTGGGAGTCTGTTATATTTGGTTCCCTAGAAACAACATCTTTATACTTTATGATGAATTTTATTCATATGTTTGAATATTTATAAACTGTCTTATCACATCTTGATTGTCCTTTTTCATAACATAGTATGTGATAATTTCCTAAATTTTTTTGGCACACTGAAAGATTATAATAATTTCCTACTATGATGAGATAATATTATTAAACATATGTTCTATAGTTATATGATATCATTTTAAAAGACACATATTATACAAGCTATCAGGGGTGTAGACTCCTTGGAATTTGAGACACTTTCTCATGGTGAATTCCATTGTAAATCTTTAGTGCACAAGATTGTGAGTACATGAAGTGCCAAGAGGAAATCCACATTTATATGTTTCATTTGATATTACCATATGTGGAAATGTGTAATAATAATCTGAGTTTAATATTATTATTAATACATGTAATGAGACTCGTAATTTGACATTTTGATGAAAAATGTGGCGATATATACTCCCAGTAAATTAGGATAAATGGGGTGTGTCATGAGTGATGTTATATTAATGAATAATAGGAGAAATGACTTATACATTATGTTCTTCAATAGAAGTTGAAATAACAGACCCTTTGATGGGAATTGAAGTGCTTGATAATGTCTATGATCACGGAGGTGTTTTTGAAAAGTTCATTTTTATAAAGTTGAAAAAAATACTTTAATCATATAGATTGATGAAACTATTATTCAACCAACTTGATTAGACATATCGAGATAAAGGGATTATATGACACAATGTACATTTATAGGAGTTTAAATTTCATTGTGGCATTATGTTGTTTCTCTATGGGAGCCTTGGGTAGTTTCTAGATGTTAACCTTAGACTTTAGGAAGTGTAGCCTAATGCCACTAAGAAAGGATCCTAGAGGACCTCACACTAAGTGTATCTAGAATCTTAGTTAAATTAAATATAAAATTTTCAAGTCGGATAAATATTATTCATGTACATGGTTTAATAATAATTCACATTGTTATGATTGTAAAGTTTCAATCTCTAGTTATTAAAGAGAATATATATATGAATTGAATATTTAATAAATATTTATTCACCTGGTATTTATTTCTCTAATCTCACCAATGTAATATATTTATATATTATGGTTTATTCACAAGGTGAAAAAATATATTTATTGATATATGTATATAAATATTTAATAAATATTTATTCACTAGTTTCATTGAATATAATATTTAAATATTTATTGAAAAATAATACAGCGGTATTTATATAATTAATTAAATAATCATTATTCAATGACCAATAAATATTAATGAGGATTAGCGGAACAAGTTTAATAGTTCGATGAGAAATTCCATATGAAATGTCTTCTAAATAAACTTTAATTTATTTATTCAATAAATGTTATATTTATTTTATCCATGATTCCAGCGCATGTAAAGAAAATAATAACAACAATAACAATATTTATACATGAGGTTTGTTGGGAATTATGAAAATAATGAAGGCCCTTATGCAACTATTAATTTTCTAAACCTAGCACTTTTTAAGCTAGGTTATGAAATTTTGTGAAAACTTGATCTTCGTTCCATCATTGTGCAAGAATAAATCTAAAGAGAACATTTTGAAGTATTGGAGAGCTCTCCTATAGAAATATATGAAGAATTCAGAAAAATTCCCCTCATATAGTAGAATGAATCTTTCTCCATTAAAGGATTTGGTTGTGATTAATGGAGATCATATCAAGCATTAGGTTCATCAACTCTAGCACCTATAGAATTATACAACGATGATAGAAGGTTCACAAATCACTTGTGGATCATCACTAGAGGTAAACTACCCTTTATTCCTCTTACACAATTATATTATAGAAAGAGTAGTCCAACAATTCATAAATGGAGAATGAATTCAATGAAAGGTAATTATTTAGTTAAATAAATTAATTATAAATTTTATATAAAAATATCTTTTTTTATGGATTCCAAGAAATAATTGCTATCTAGTTATATGGAGAAATCAAAAAAAATTGTTGGAAAAATTTTGTTGGTCTCTATTGACATGCTTCTGATGTTCCCCAGAACCTTGAACATTTTAGTGAGTAAAGAGTAAATACTAGAATATATACTTCTAAAAGTTCAATCATAAATCCAATTTTAGAAGATACGAGTGGTATAATGTTGAGTGTTTCTACTTTCCTTGATACTTATATCATAGAATCCAAATATTGATTTCAATATATATATAAGAGATATAGTATAAGGAATTATAGTTCTAGAAGATACAGGATTGCACATCTTGTGGATGATGAAACTCTAGAGATTGTGGGAAATGGTGATGTATTTTTCTGGATAAAGAATGATAGTTTTGAATAATTTCAAAGAGTGAAACACATACTTGCATTAAGAAAAAACTTGATTTTAGAAGGAAAGTTAGAAAAAGAGGGTTTCTAGTTATCATTTGTATATAGGGTGTGGAAAATCACTATAGTTAACCTTGCTTAACATATATAGATATTACATCATTTTGATGAATATTTATTACATCACACCCACATATGCCTGATTACCATAATAGTTTAGTGTCTTTATAAAATTGGAAATATAAACACTAGTCCATAAGTGTGGCATGTCATCTCCCACTATGTTCTTCATAACTATAACCCTTCTTAGAAATATCATACATAATACATATCTTCATAACCTAGGGAAAGGAAATATAAGAAAGGGTGATCTTAGATTACTAGTAAGGGTAAACAAGGGAGGTACATAAACATAACATGAACATAAGGGTATGAGAATATGAGCATAACATTTGAAAACCATACCATCCATATCAAAGATCATAATCGTGAGTCATGGAATAAAGATTAGTAGTTCATAAGACACGAGTCATTTGGGAATCAATGAACATGATCGATGATAGAATAAAACATGGAATTTGTGGCATACACATAAGAAAATAAAATCATTTCTATATTAGTCAAGCCTCACTTACAAGACCACAATATCAAAAAAAGTCCATTACTGAACCGGGTTCACTCCCCATTCCTGCCCTGTATTACTAAACCGGGTTTACATCTCTTTCCAACCATGTAGTACTAAACTTAGTTCACTCCCCGTTATAGTCCTATCTATCTCATTAGTTATAAATATTTACCCAATCCATTGGAGGGATATTTAGGTCCCACCCATCACATAATAAAATCATACATATGTGTTCTATAATATTATTAAAATTATTCATATAATAACCCCTGAAACGAAATGGGTATTATAAACATTTCATCGTATCATAATATATGTAAAAAAGATAGGTTTAATTACCATTTCATCATTGCATAACCCATGAAAAGAATAGGGTTTTATAAACATTCTATCATGGTATAACCCGTGGAAGAGAAATTAGTTTCATAAACATCATGAAATCGAAATATAAACCATTCATAGAAATAATATTAATGGAATCCATGGATCATATCCCCAGTAAGGCATAGATAACACCAACAGATGTCATCTTAGATGGAAAATAATTTTGAAAGATCATTTAAAACATTTCTTGAGGAAAATATCATTTCCTATTTGAAAAATGGATTTTAAAACAAATTTTTTTGAAATTTTTTTTCTTTAAAAACTAAATTTAAAAATTATAAATTAATCTTTAAAGTAATTATTAGTCATGATGTTAGAAAATTTTATTCATGCCGTACACATTAAAATGAAGGCCCGTTTCACATTTTCGGTAAAAGCCAAATGGGATTTATTTTGGAAAATGACATGAAGATTCCTCTATTTTTTTAAAAAATTAATACATGGATAAAACTTTATATTAAAAATAATAAAATAGTAAAAACAAATTTTATTTTTTAGAAAGCATGGTTTGAAAGAAAACAGATTTCCAACTAAAGAGAGAAATAAAGTCATATTTTCTTAAAAAAACATTATTAATTATATTAAGTACCAAAGAGTGTAAAAATGGTAATATTACTTTATGATATAATAAATAAATAGAGGAGAATAAAATTCATGGGAATTATTGAGAGGTAGAATATGAGATTTCAACTTTGGAGACTTAGTCATAAATAATCCCAATTAATGATGAAATTGTCACATAAAATCTTTACCACTTTGGTAACATTGATTCATAAGACCGTAATATGAAAAACATAAAATGAAATTAAAAATACCATAGGGATGAATAAATTCATGATATTACTTTTTAGAGGGTCTATATGTACACCTCATAAAATAATATAGGTTCAAAACATAACATACGTCTCAAGGAAGGAAAATTAAGATAAAATTCCCCTACCTAAAGTCTTAATTTCCATCGTACTCATTAAAAATCATATATAATAAATATAATTTTATTAAAAATATATTAAAAAATCATATTCATATATATAATACGATATATTGTTTTCCTTTTCCCTTTTATTACTATTTTATTAATGATTCCATGTTAAACTTATATTTTTAGATAATAACCGCTTCATTTTTTATAGAAGCTTGATTTAAAATATTATTGATTTCCTAACTTTAATCATGATTTAATCACATATAGAATGATACAAATGATTTAAAAAACATATATATTCAGTATATATTTATTAATAATAATTTATAAAATATATACCTAGGAAATGAAGTACACCATTTATAGAGACGATAGGTTGTACGTATGCATGAACGCCATTTCCATTTTTTTGTCGGATTGAAAGAAAGAAATATATATGATATATTATAATTATAGAATAATTTTTATTTCATATATATCCCATATTTTTCTTAAACCAATACTTACTACATTCCATGTAAAGCATTAATGTCTCACATCGCTTCATGAGGCAGCAGTTTACCATACACACGAACGTTATTATCATATTCCCACAAAATAGAAAGGATAATGGTATGTGTTATATAATAATTAAAAAATCAGAATAACATAATAAATATCACATATATAATATACAAATAGTATTTCTATCATTATTACTAACCATTAAAGGTGGTAATGGAAAAACAATTGACATCGGTTCGCAAGGCGATAATCTTCTATACATATGAAAGATGATTTCATAACCCATTTAATTGAAGTGTGTGTGGTTATAGATTTTACCATAAAAATAAAAAAAATATTTGTATAGAATATAATAAGTATTTTATATAAGTGTTATATAAAAATAATTTAATGGGTTTGAGGAAGAAATAAAACAAAAAATTTTGTTAATAAATGTTACCTCTTCTTCGGGTATCTCCTTTTGGTTTGCACCAAAGTCCTTCCTTGGCTGGATTTATGCCCAAAGTAAGATTTATAGGATTAGATGAGGGAATTGGAGAATTTATTTTTGAAGGTTTTTTTGATCCAATTGGTTTTGAATATGTGAATAGAGGTGGATAGTGGGTGGCCTTTTATAAGGGAGGTGAGTGGAAAACTTGTATATTTTTGGAAGAGAGAATTCAACCAAATTTTTATTATGGAAAAATTGTCCAAAATAGATAAAATTAAAACTTTTGATATTTTAAGGTCTAAATATGGCAATTAAATGGGCTTTGGAAAATATTTGGGTCATTTTTACACCTTATGTCCTATGTTTTAGCATTATTTAATCTAGTTTTTACCTTAGTCGCTGTAATTAATTTAAAATTTATTTCACTAATAACTTTGGTAAAAAATTAAGTTAACATTATTAAAATTTATAAACCATTATTATTAATAATATGGAATCTATTTTTCCAAATTCTAATGACATGAATGAAAAAAAATATTATTAACCCCGTAGACGTGATGAGAAAGCAAGGTTTTAAAGTGAAAATGATCAAAAGTTTATAAAGTTTTTACATTAAATTTCAATACGAAATTGATTCAAATGAACTAAATTGGTTTAATATATGTATAATTAAACTAAATATAATGTAAAACTCAATTAAACTATTATTTAACTTTATAGATAAATTAAACGAAAAGGAATCTTTAAATTAAAACTCACGATTTTCACTATTCATAAAAATGAAACCTTTCTGAAAAATCCAAAAAAATAACCCTATATAGTTTTGACATTATGAATTCAAAAATGAAGTTTATTTTATAAAATTAATGTTCTAAATCTGTCAAAAAATAATTTTATTATTGTTCACAAAATAAGTAAAAATCATTTGTTTGAGAAAATAGTTTTTTCACACATATAAAGACTTTACTGAAAATTATGTATTTTATTATAAATACATTTCCTTTATGTAAAAACATTATAATTAATATTTAGAAATTATTTATTTGTATTTTTTTTAATTCTAATGGATAGGTTATAATAGTAGAGTTTAAATGATTATATTAATAATATGTCAATGTTTTGTTAAAACTCAGTCTCATGTGTCACACAAGATAACCAAGTGGTTTGTGTATCACATGCTTAAATTGGTGTATCAAGAAATGAAATTAATTGAAGAAATTTAATTTAATACAAAAATGTTTATAAAAACTCAAAGTGCTACATTCTTCTCCCCGGAGATTCAGCACTCCAATAAAAACAAATGAGGATAATTCTGCCTGATAATATCCTTAAGTTCCTACATAGATTACTAAAAATGATGGTTTCACCCCTAAACCTTGACCAGGTGAGTGGTCTTTTTTTGTATAACTTTCTCAGTATGATCCATAATCTTCACTAGTTTTTCTTTATAAGAAAGGTATTGCTCTAGTGGAATTCCCTATGAGTTCAGTAGATGTGAAGGGTTAAGTATGCACTTCATAAGGAGATATATATTGAACACATCATGAAATTGATAGAGGTTTAGTTTAATTTCCAAACAATATTATACCATCCTGATATGATCAATAATTTTAAAGTCATTAATATACCCGGGGATTTGTTTCCCTTTCCTCATAACCTTCTTCCATGGAGAAATTTTTAGAAATAACTTATCACCAAATTCAAATTATAGATCACACCAGTGATTATCATCATAAATTTTATAGTGACTATGAGCTACCTTTATGTGCTAATAAATGGATTTGACCTTATTTACTATTTCTTCATGTATCTCAGTTCCCTATAACTCTCTTCCTCAAACATTATTCCAACATGTCGGAGATCTAAATTTCTTTATTCATAGGGATTCTGAAAGTGACATATGAATGTTTGAGTGAAGGATATTGTTGTAAGAAAACTCAATTAGAGGAAGTTGTTATCCAAAAAAACCTTTGAAATCCAACAAAAAAGATCTCAACATATCCTCTAGGGCCTAAATCGTTCTTTTAGATTGACCATCTATCTGAGCATGACACACAACGTTGAGACTCAACACCATATCAGGAGCTTACTGAAGACTTATATATAACTTTGAGGTGAACCTTGGATCCCAATCAGATACTATGAAATGTGGTACTCCATGAAACCTTACCACTTATTTAATATATATCCTTGAAAGACAATCCATAGAGAAGTTATCTCTAACAGTGATGAAGTGTGATGGATTTGTAATGTGATTGACTATAACCCATATAACATTATGCCCTTTAGAGGTTTCAAGGAATCTAATAAAAAAATACATAGTGATATTCTCCCATTTCTATTGTGGTATGGTTAATGGATGAAACATCCCATTATACTTTTGTCTTTCAGCCTTAAATTGTTTTCATACCAAGCACGGAGATACAAACCATGCGATATCTCTCTTCCTTACATCCCACCAGAAGTATTCTTTCAAATATATATACATCTTAATACTTCCCAGATGAATAGATAGTGAAGAACTATTAGCTTACTATATTTACTAGTTCTTAATGTATGGTATGGATAAAGCATATTCATGGTTCCTGAAACTTATCATTCCATCACGATCAAGGATAAAATCAAGAACATTTATAACCTTCTTTTGCAACTCTACATCTTCTTTCTTCACCTCTTTAATCTTCACCTGGATAAATGCTGGAACATTCAATTGAGAATGATAATATTTTCCCCCTTCCATCAAGATTTACATATCCATCCTTTTCAAATCCATAAATATTGGATCTTTTGTGATCCTCATCATGGATAAGCTATCATGATCCTTTTGGATAAAATAATCGTCCACTTTTCTTGCTTTCCTAGGGTGGTATTGTATAGAGAATTCATAATCCTTAACCATATCTAAAATATTATCTATATCATGTTCAAATATTTTTGTGTGAATATATTCTTAAAAATTTTATGATCTTTATATATATCACACATTTATACATAAAGAAAATTTCTCCATATCTTTAATGAAAAAATTACTACAGTTAAATCCAAATTATGAGTGGGGTATTTTTTCTCACAAATCTTCAATTGTCCCGAGGCATTAGATGTAACCATGTAATTATTTATACGAACACATCCCAATACCTTCTTGGATGCATCACTATAAATTAAAAACCCTTCTCTACAATAGGGTAATGTAATCATAGGTCCACTGAATATCCTTCTCTTCAGTTCCTTGAAATTTTCCTCACATTCATCTGTCTAGAGAAACTTGACTAGATTCTAAGTAAGATTGGTCATAGGATTAGATATTCATGATAAATTCTCCAAAAACCATCAATAATATCAAGCTAAACCAAGAAAGCTATGGATCTCAATCACTATGGTTGGTCGGGGCCAACATTCAACAGCCTCTGTCTTTGAAGGATCTACTGATATACCCTCTATTGAGATTATGTGACCCAAAAATGAAACCTTTTGCATCTAAAATTAACATTTTTTAATTTTTTTGTTATAGTTTCTACTTTCTTAGGGTCTCCAGTATAATTATCAAGTGGTATTCAAGATCTTCCTTTATCTTTGAGTAGATAATAATATAATCTATAAAGACTACCCCAAACTATTGAATGTAATCTATAAAGACTCTATTTATCAAATCCATGAAGATAATAGGGGAATTAGTAAGACTAAAAGGAATCAATACATATTCATTGTGTATAAATTTTATGGAATTCCATCTTGGGTATATCCTCTTTCTTGACACTCAATTGATTTTATCTAGAATAAAATTTAACCTTGGAAAATTATTGATCTCTGTGAAGTTAATACAACAGGACATAAATATGGTGGGGGGATTCATATTCTTGATCCTGATCTTATTCATCTCATGATAATCAATGCATTGTCACATTGATCCATATTTAATAAAATAAAATATGTGCTTGCTAAGGTGACACACTTGGCTTAATGAATCCCTTGTCAAGGTTTTCCGGGAGTTTCTTCTTTAATTCTTGCAACTTAATTAGGGCCATGCTATTGAGAGTCTTTGAAATTGGTTAGGTACCATGTATGAGTTATATTGAAAACCCAAATTCACATTTTGAGGGAAGAATGTGAAATTATTTGATAAATACATCAAAAAATTCCTGTAATAGGAATATCATCGATGTCAAGTTTCTCCCCAACTATATGAGATAAACACCCCTTCTGAATGGGAATTAAATCCCATATAATGGTTGATATCTCTATTAGAAGATCATAATTATCATCACATTGATAAATGATCATAGGTTGGTTTGGAATATCAAAAATGACTTGCTTTACTTGATAATTTATGTGGGATTTATTTAGATAAATCCAATCCATGCCTAGGATGAAATAAAATTCAACCAGAGGAATAATGACAAGATTTTCAGAAAGCATAACCCCAATAACATCAACCAGAGAGGAATAATAAAATTGATATGAAATTATCATACCATTAGGGGGTTTTAATGCTAATTCCACATCTAATAATTTGGGTGTAACCTTGATACCCTTTAAAAAATTATTAGATATGAATAAATGGGTAGATCTAGATTCAAATAATACATTTGGAGTTCAAGAGTGGATAGTATGTGTACCATTCACCACATAGTTATGGTACCCCTCATCAGAAACATATATTGCATGATATTTTCCCTTGAACCTTGGTGTAAGATTTTTCTGATGTCGGTCATCAACATTAACTTTCACATTTTGGAACTGTTTAATATAATTCCCATTCACCTTATACTTGAATAATTGAAGTGTGAGAGGTTCATTCTATGCAGCTTTCTAACTATTTAAATTGTTAGATAACTTATTCTTATAACTTTATAAATTCCTTGCCCAATGACCTTCCTTTCCAAAATTAAAACATTTAATATTCCCATTAAGATAATTTCATCCATGATTATTCACACACCTTGAGCATAAAGGAAATATCATGTTCTTCTCTTTATGGTTTTTATTTTTTCCTTTGATTTCCATCTTCCTTTTCTTGTCAAAACTATGAGTTTGATATATAAATCCAACCTAAATTTCCACCTTGATAACACATAAAACAATATCTTCATAGACATTGAAGTCTCTTATGGCTAACTCCATTAAAAGACTTGTTTTTAAGCCAATGAAGAAATGATCGACCTTAATTTCAGGTTAGATGATAATACTATAAGCGTACCTCTAAAGTCTTGTAAAATTTGCCTCATAGGTACCAAAAAATTCATTATCCTTTTTTCCTTATCTAAAGGAATCTTTCTATATCTTCATAAAAATAATACAAGGAAAGAACTTAATGAAAAATAAGTTCTTTAACTATTCCCAATCCATGGATTCAATTTTATCATGTTGCCTCGTATTCTTGATAAGAGTCCACCATTGATCTACTTCACCTTCCAAATGGAAGATAGCCAATATAAAATTTTCATGTTCCAAACACTAGAGAAAGTAAAATATGTTATAAGTGGAACCAATACATTGTTCATAAACTAGTGGATTATAAAACCCACTGGAAGAAGGTGGGTGTTAGATTATGAAGGACTCAACAGAATGTTGTTCCCCCCTTTATTCATTTTGAAGTCCAACATGATTCATATCTTGAGAATTTTTTTGTGGGAATTTATATGTTGTTTTATATTCAACCTCCCACAAAATTTTTATTATCAGGAGGAAATAATTTCATTTTCCATTACACTTAGCATTAATGAAGTTTATTCCGGTTCCAATTAATAAATAAAACCAAAAAGTAGAATAAGAAACAATCATCATGATGGGGAACCACATAATAATAAAAACTCACTTATATGATTCCTAAATCATGACACATTCTTTAATCTATGACACCTTAGGTTTATCCTAGTTAATTCATAGCCATATTTTATTTAAATACTTCATGATGTTTCATAAAGAGTTTTTGAATTTCTAAAGTGTATCCACCAGGAGTGTCAAATCTGGTGTGTAGTAAGACACATTTTCATGAACCAGTTTCCGATCTAGTCTAGCTCAATATAATGTTTTTAGGGTTATTAACACTAGGTACATATTTGCTAGATCGAAATCCACTTGCAGTATCTAGAAATAGATATATTTCTAGGAAACCACTTATTATATCCTTTACCAAAATTCTAGGACATTTTACTATACTTTGACTCATCCTTAGACTTATCCTTAGACATTTATTTAGGAAACTCACTAAGGTTTTCTCATCCTAGTTTCCAAGGGTTAACTAGACGTATCCTCTGATACCAACTATAGAAACCCGAGCATAACATACCTAGATATTATATCACAACAACACATGGTTGAGGACTATAATAGTTTAGTGTCATTGGAAACTTGGAAACATAAACACTGGTCCATAAGTGATGTAATTAATCTCCCAGTATGTTCTTTATAACTAACACCCATCTTAGATGTATTATTCATAATATATATCTTCATACATTTGGGAATGGAAAAATAAAAAAGGGTGAGCTCAGATGATCAATAAAGGTAAATAAGGCAGGTATATAAAAATAACATGAAAATAAGGTTATGATAATATGTGCATAAAACATGAAAACCATACCCTGCATATCAAAGATCGTAATCACAATTCATGGAATAAAGATTAAGAGTTCATAAGAAATGATCCATAAGGGAATAAAATAACTTGATCCATGAGATCACATGGCATGGAATTTTTGACATACACATAAGCATATAAAATCATAGTAATATTAGTTAAATATCATATAAAAGAACATCATAGAGGAAAAAGTCATTTACCGATCTGGGTTCACTCCCCATTCCAGACCTATATTACTAAACTGGGTTCACTTCCCATCCTAGACTTGTATTACTAAACAAAGTTCACTGCCTATCACAATCCTATCAATATCATGAGATATATATCTTTACCCAATGCATTGGAGGGAGATATAGTTCCCACCCATCACATAATGAAATCATACATATGAGTGCCAAAATATTATAAACATTCATCATATCATAACCCATGAAATGAAATCGGTATCATAAATATTCCATCATATCATAACCTATGTAAAAGTGACAGGTTTCATAATCATTTCATTAAATCATAACCAATGAAAAGAAATAGGTTTCATAAAAATTTTATCATGGTATAAACCATTGAAGAGAAATGGGTTTCAAAAAAAATAATGACATAGAAATATAAACCATTTAGAGAAAGAATATGAATGGAATACTTGTATTATATACTTAGTAATGCATAGGTATCACCAATAGATATCATCTTAAATTTAAAATAATTTCTAAAGATCATTGAAAACATTTCTTAAGAAAAATATCCTTTTCACTTCTAAATAATCCTTTTAAAACATAAAACATTTTGAAAACCATTTTATTTTAAAATAACCTTAAAAAAATATAAATTAATCATTAAATGAATTATTGGTCATGATGAAGTAAATTTTTTTCATGCCATACAAATTAAAACAAAGTCTCCTTTCACATTTTTTGTAAAATCTAAACATGTATTGTTTAGGAAAAAAATATTAAGATTACTTTCAATTTTTTTTTGTAAAAAATAAATCATGGGTAAATATTTCTTTTAAAAATTGTAATATATTAATAATTTTTTTTAAAATATTTCTAGAAAACATGGTTTTTAAGGAAAAAATATATACGACTAAAGAGACAAATATAGTCATATTTTCTTAAAAACATTTTCTTAATTATATTAAGTACCAAAGAGTGGAAAATAGTCCCATTACGTGAATATATAATGAATAAATAGATAAGAATAAAATTCATGAGAATTATTTAGTGTTATAACATGATATTTAAACTTCAGATACTTAATCATAAATAATCTCTAAAAACGATGAAATTATAACATTAAAATTTTACCACTTTGGTAACATTGATTCATAAGACCCATGATGAAAAAAATATAAAATGAAAAATAAAATATCATGATGATGAATAACTTCATGGTAATACATGTCAAAGGGTATATATATACACATTTTAAAGGAATATATGTTTATAAAACAACGTACATTTCAAAGATGGGAAATTGAGGCAAAATTCCATTTCCGTAAGTATTACCTTTCGTCGTACTCATTCTGACATCCTATATAATAAATATAATTTTATTATAAAAAAAATTTTGAATCATATTCATATATATCATACCATATATTATTTTCTTATGACACTATTTTACCCGTTTATTAAATATTCCAAGTTAAAGTTATGGTTTCAGGTAATAACTACAATTTTTTTTGATTTGTTATATTTTTTATTCTCTTAATTTAATCATGATTTAAAAATATATGGAATGATAACCATGATATAAATATATTATATATTTAGTATAATTTTTTTTCTAATAATCTATAAATGATAGAAATAGGAAATGAAATACACTGTTTATGGAGACAGTAGGCCGTATGTACGAATGAACACTGCTTCCATTTTCTTATCGGATTGAAAGAAATAAAATTATATGATATATTATAATTATAGAATCATTTTTTGTAATATATATGACATATTTTTGTTAAAACCAACCTTAATACATTCCATGTAAATTTTGAATAAATCAAATCACTTCACGAGGCGGTAGTCCGCCAAACACACAAACAACATTATCATATTACCAAAAAATGGAAAACATAAAGGAATGTGTTATATAACAATTAATAAATAATAATAACATCATAAATATCACATATTTCATATAAGTATTATTTCAAGAATTATTACCAACCATTAAAAGTTGAAATAGAAAAAAACGACATCAGTTTGCGGGTGGTAGTCCACCGTACACAAGAAATGATGATTTTGTAACCCATTTGATGGAAGTGTGTGTGTTTGTAGGTCATAAAATTAGCATACAAACATAACATTATATTTAATATAATTAGGTTTTATATAATAATGATATAAAAATAATATAAGGTGTTTGAGGGAGAAATAAAACAAAAACGTTTGTTGATGAACGTTACCTCTTCTTTAGGTATATCCTTTTAGTTTGTAGGAAATGCCTTAATTGATTTTATTTCAGAAAACATTAAGTATTATATGTTTATATGATGGAATTATAAAAGTTATTTGGGAATTTATTATCTGAAAATTTTTTTTTTGAAGGAGTGAAGAGAGGGGGAGAGGGGGTGGCCTTTTATAAGGGAGGTGAGTAGAAAACTTATAAATTTTTTAAAGGGAGAATTAAACCCATGTATTTCATATATAAAAAGTTTCCAAAATGGATTAAATTATAAAAATATACATTATAATGTATAAATATAGTCAGAAAATTATTTATAATTATTTTTTGGCTTATTCTTACACCTTATGTTCTAATTTTAACCACTAAGTAATCTTATTTTTACATTAATTATTATACTTAATTTTAATTGATTTCACGAATATATTTGGCCAAATATTAATTTGAAATTATTAGAAGTTATAAATTATGATCATTCAAAATATGTAATTCATTTTTATAAATTAAAATCACATAATTAGTTAAAATTAATTTAAAATTAATCCCGCAAACTTGATGAGAAATCGGGGTTTTAAAGAGAAATTGATCAAAAGTTTACAAAGTTTTTATATTCAATTTAAATATTAAATTGTTTAAAATAACATATATTTCATTAATATATGAACAATTAAACTAAATATAATTTTTAAAAAATTAAAATATTATTTAAATTTATAAATTAATTAAATGAGATAACAGTTTTTAATTAAAACTTAGTATTTTTCACTATTCATCAAAAAATGAAGCTTTTCAGAAAAAATGAAAACAAAACCTAGGATAATTTTTAAATTATGAATCCAAAAATGATTATTTTTGATCAAATTAATTTTCTAAATGTTTTAGAAATTAATTTTAATATTGTTTAGAAAAGAGATAAAATGCATTTCTTTGATAAAACAGTATTTTCAAACATATAAATACTTTATCAAAAAAATTATTTTATTATAAAAATGTTTCTTTTATGTAAAATAATTATAATTAATATTTAAAATTTCTTTATTACTATTTATTTTGAAAAGTCTAACTGCTAGGTTATAAGTATCAAGTTTAATTAGCTATATTAATAATATGTCATGGTTTTGTTAACAATCTTTACCGTTTGTCACACATGCTAACCGAGTAGTGCGTTTAGTGAAATAATTAATTGGTGTATCATGAAATGATATGCATGGAATAAATTTAATTTTATAGTTTTTTATAAAAACTTGTGGTGTTACAGTTAAATGTGGTTCCATGGTGGTGGAAAATGGAATGAATGATGAAAAATTGTACCTATGAGAGTTTCAGAAGGTGTAATGCAGACCTGAAAAATAACTTATGAAAATTTATATCCTGAAATTCATGGTAAATTAGGTTATTAAGGGATAAAAATTCTATCCACTAGAGGAATACTAAATATTAGAATCATGAAATATATAATATATGAATATTTAATCCTAGGGAAATAACAGAATGTGTAATTCAAAATGAAAGGTAAGATGACCAAAAACTGGAAGATAGTGCCGGTTCATATGATCTTATGGGGTTTGGCTCTAGTTTATTGTCATGGATATTAAATTTACCATATTACCTTCATTAATTATATAACATAGAAGTATGAGGTGTTTTTTCTTAAGAACAAGTCCAATGTTTTCAAAACCATTATCTGATGAAGATATTTAGTGAAAAAGAAAATCAAAAGTAAACTAAAATGCTTGATGTTAGACAACGATGGGGTATATAGAAGTAGGGAGCTTCTATTTTTCAATTTCCAAAAACTCATAAGGGTTTATAAGATCATTCTAGGTACTGTAGAAAAAATGGATTCTCATAGAGGATGAAGCATACATAAATGGAGAAATTAATAAGAATGAGGATTCATACTGGTTTTCCGTATGAGATTTTGGTGGAGGCTGTTAGGATTACTTGGTGAATAGAGCTCCTTATTCATTGATGGGTAAGGAACTTCCAGAATTATGTTGGTCCAAAATAAATATCAAAATTTACCTTCTAAAATTCATTGGTTCACTCTCCTATGCCCACATTGATGTGAAAGGAAGGGATAAATTAGAGGCTAAGACTCGAGCATGTTTCTTTATAGGGTATAATGATGGAGAATTTGGATTTAAACTTTGGGATATAAACGTAGGGAAGGTTGTTATAATTTTAATTGTTATCATCAAAGAAGTGATCTTAAAAAAATCCGAATGAATTATAAATTTTAGATGATATCAAAGAATCATTGTAAGTTGATGTTCAACTAAATAGAAGTACATAAGTCTAAAAAGTTTTGTAAAGTTTATGGAGTATGTTAGTTTTAGAAGCACCTAACCATTTAAAAGGAGTTAAAGATGAAGGTCAATTTCCAATGGTATTTCTAAGGGATGAAGTACCAACAATATGGGGGGATTTATAATCTTGGGGGATAACTTCATAAGATGGAGTTATGGAAGTAGTAGTTATAGAAGGCATTGATCCACACATTCAATTATGAATTCCTACCAATGATATGGAAGTTACTTGAAATATTGTTTTCTAAAAGATAATGGAGAACTAGAAATTATAGAAGATACTAAAAGTATATGTGACTCATATATATAGAGTTTATGATGAGGGGTTAAATGGATTCATTACATGATTTTAAGATATTAGAGATTATTTAATAAACTAGTTGGTGGAGTTTACTTTAAAAAATGGGTTTGTTAGCTGAAGGAGTAAGAAGAAGGTAGAAAGAGGTACAAGTCAAGGATTTTCAATAAACAAAAGGTGTATACTTTTTTAATATCAATTATCCTGTTGTTAAATAAACTACTCTTCAAATGATACTCAGAATGATTTCCATGGAAGGGTTTAATCTAAAATGGTTAGATGTGAAAACTGCATTTCTTTATAGAGACTTGGTTGAAGTAATTTACTTAGAGAAAACAAAAGTTTTTATGGATAAAAGAAATAAGGATCTTATTTGAAAGTTAAAATTAATCCTTTACAGTTTGATGAAAGAACCAATACAGTGGAATTATAAGTTCAACACCTTTATGGAGGAATAAAAGTTCATTCAGAATAAAGAAAATCATTTCTATTCTTAGAAGGTGTATAATGATGAGAGTTCCATTATATTAATTCTCTATATGGATGGAATTTATATTTTCAGATTGGTAAAGGAAATGTTTGATGAGTTGAAAGGTGTATTTTCTACAATTTTTCAGATGACGGATCTTGATCTAAAAAAATAAATGTTGTGGATATGGATTGAAAGGGACATAAATTCTAGAAATATATTCTTAAATCAATCTGACTATATCTAAAAGGTGGTGTAACATTTAATAATGACCAAGGTGAAGCTTGTCACTACTCCCTTGGTCAGATACTTCAAGTTGAGTAAGGGGAAAGAATCTAGAACATAATCATATATCTATTACATGATAAATATTCCATTTTCACCAAAAATCAAAATATTTATGTATGACATTGTTTGTACATGACCATAAATTTCACATATAGTGGGGGTAGTTAGAAAGATCATGGATAATCGAAGAAGAGAGGGAATAAAATATTTTTTTTGTGGATACTCTAGTATCTCAAAGGTTCTATATGGTTTTTACTTTTTTTATAATTTAAAAATCATTTTAGGGGTTAATAGATTTATACTTTTGTAGAGATTCATACACATGGAGGAGTACAACTAGCCATGCCTTCACTTACAAAAAAAATATGTGAGTGGGATGTAAAAAATTAAACATGCAGTTTTACTTTTAACAACAAAATATCTAATTCTATTATAAGTTTTTATGCTAAAAAAACATTTTTATTTTACTAATAAGTTCTTTTATGTGTGATTAAAATTTTTATATATTTCTTTATATAAATATTTTATATTTGAAATTTATTATGTGTTGAATGAAAAATTTCCAAGCACCAACCCTATAGAGAATCAGAATTTTGATACATAGGTATCACATATAAAAAGATGAATATTCATTATATAGTATAACAATCCATGCTAGAAACATATAGTTCTAGTTCCTTTAGAATATTGGATATATAAACAGTAGGTTTATAAGTGCACCAAATCATCTCCCACTAATTTCTTCATAACTAGATGCATTATTAAACCTATAAAACTAAAGAAATTTCTTTATAACCTAGGGAAAATTAACATAATAAAGCGTTAGATCATATTCTCAGTAAGGGTAAAATGGGATATATCAATGATATATTAAATATAACAAGAGAATAACGATATGAGAATTAGAGTGTAACATTACAAAACCATAACTTCTATATCGTAGATCATAATCTTGAGTCATGACATAATGCTTTTCCATTCAAAAGATATGGATCATAGATAAATTGAAGAACATGAGCCATGAGAGCCTAACATTGCCATAAGACATAGAATTTTTGAATACACATAAGTGTAGAAAATAATTTCGTGAGTTGTTAAGGCTCATTTCAAAGACTATCATAGTGGTTTGAGATCACTCCCCAAAATATCATAGTAGTCTTGTTTCACTCCCAGGACTAACATAGTATATATATTCCCTTACTGAACAACGTTCACTCCCCATTATAGTTTTATTTATCTCAGGATATATCCATATTTACCCAATTCATTGGAGAACTATATAATTCCAATCCCACTTATCACATAATGAAAATTATGCATATTTTTCCCACAAGATCATAAAACATTAATCATATCATAACCCATGAAAATTAAATAGTCTTCATAAACATAACATAACCCATGGAAAATAAACTAGCTTTATAAACTTTTAATGATTTCATCATAGCATAACCTGTGGAAAAAATAGGTTTCATAAACATTTTTAATACTAAACAATCTAGAGAAAGAATCAATATAGAATCATTCTATCAATCCCATAGTAGAACATAATTAACATCAAATATTTTATTATAGATTAAAATTACTTTAAAGAATAACTTGGAACATTTCTTGAGAAAAATAACCTCTTCACTTAGAAGTTAATTTTCTAAAATCTAAAATATTCACAAATATGATGATTGTTTTTTGAAAAAATGATAACATATAAATTATTATTTAAATAATTTAGTGGTCATGATGATGGTAAACTCCATTCATTCCATATAAGTTAAAAGAAAACATTCATTTTTCTTTTTTTATAAAAAAGTCAAAAGGTACCTCATTTAGAAAATGACATGAAGATTATTTTTAAAGCATTTTTTAAAAATTAAAACATGGGTAAAATTAAATTTAAAAAATAATATTAAAAAATTAAAAATTTTCTTGAAACCATTTTTATAATACTTGGATATATACAAACAAGGATTTGTGATCGAAGAGAGAAATAAAGTTGGTTTTCCCTGAAAACATTATTTCTTTTTGTTGAGTTATTAAAGAGATAAAAATTAAAGGAAAAAATATATTCTCCATATATAAACAAAGTATATAAAAATTCATGAGATTTATTTGATGTAAATTCATCACTGTAAACATAATCATAGATATACTGGTAAACAATGAGATTGAAACAAAAAACCTGTACCTCAGGTCTAACTTCCACCGTACATGTTCAAACCTCTTTTATAATAAATATAGACTTTATATGAATCTATTATATAACCATACTCATATATATCATACCTTATATGACTTACTTATAACCTATTATCATCTATTTATTAATAATTCTCTATTAAAATCATAGTTCTGAGTGATACATGTTTCATTTTTTATATATGTTTTAGTGTGGTAGTTTGGTCCCTGTAATTTGATCATGGTTACATAATATACAGAATTTTAGTCATGATATAAATAACATATATATTCATAATATACATATTTATATTCATCGAAAATATTTATTGATAGAGAAATTAATTACACCATTCATTGGGACGGTAGGCCGTAAGTACTCATGAATACAGTTATCATTTTTTGATAGATGGAACAAAATAAAGGTAAATAAATATTCATGTTTATAGAATAATTATTATATAACATATATTCATAAAATATATTCTTATTACCATCCATTTGAAAATAAAATGAAAAACAAATCACATCTCTTTGTGGAGGTGGGAATCCACACGTATGCACGAGCGACATTATCATTTTCCAATAGATTGGAAGGTAAGAAGGTAGATTTGATATTAAAATTAAAAAAATATTATCATTTCATAAATATAATATATAAAAATTAAATCCATCATTATATCCATCCTTGAGAGGGTGTGATGGAAAATGAATTATATCAGTTTGTGAGGTAGTAGTCCACCTTACACCCGATCGACAACTCCATTTCCTATTTAATAAAAGAGAAGATGAATATATGTTATGAAATTAACATAATAATATATAAGTATATGAAATATTATAGTTTTATTATTTCATTTTGTTTTATTAATATTTTAAAGGGGTATATTATTAAATAAAATGATAACACATTATTAAGAACTATACCTCTTATTTAGACAACCTCTTTAAATTTATACCAAAAGCCTTCATAAAATGATTTTATGATAAAAATAGGGGATATAGGTCTTGGGTAGGTATGTAAGTAATGAATTTGGTTATTTATTAGATAATAAAAAAGGATATTTTTGTTTTTATAGGTGATGATAGAGTGTGTCCTTATATAAGTGCGTGAGAGGACCCATTTGGAATTTTTGAAAATAATAAAATATATTAATATCTTATTCACACCAAATGGATCCAAAATGGACCATTACCAAATATTTTATGATATAGAGTCTAAATATGTCCATACAAATATAATTTAGAAAAACTTTATCTCATGTTTACCATTATCTATTTATTTTATCCCTGATAAACCTGTTTTAACCTTAAATGTGGAAACAAATTTTTACTATTTTTACTATTCATTATGAAACAAATAAGTTAAATGTATTACCTAATATTCATAATTATTATTAAAAATATTCAATCCATTTTATCAAATCTGATCCATATAATTATAAGGATACAATTTTAAAATAAACCCACAAATGTGATGAAAATCTTTTTTTAAAGAAAAAGTTTTCTTAAGTGAAAATTTTTTATATAAAAATACATCATAAAATTGATTCAAATGAAAAAATTGGATTAATAATAATAATATAATTGAACTAATTTCACTTTTAAAATCATTTTAAAACAAAAATGGAACTTTTTAAATTCTTTAAATGAAAAGTCATTTTTTAATAAAAATTAATATATTTTACTATTCATTAAAAAAATTAATATTTTCAGAAAATTCTCAAAAATTAAATCAAAGATAATTTTGACATATTTATTTCAAAAATAAAGTTCATTTTATCAAATATATTTTAAAAAAATGAAAGAAATTAATTATATTATTTTATGTCAAAAAGTAATAAAAACTATTTTAATCAAAAAGTATATTTTTAAAACATATAAATAATTTAAATAAATATATTTTACTTATTTAAAACCTCTATAAATATTTTTTAAAATGTGGTTATTACTATTCATTCCACCATTTTAATGGATAGGTCATACGAGTGTACTATATTATGGTTCATTTACACTCAAGGTTGCATGTATCACAAGCTATCGAAGAAATTAAATTTAATTGAAAAGAAATATATCATAAAATCTCAGGGTGTTACATTCTACCCCAATTAAAATTAATTTCTCCATTTAAATTATATCCCTCTAATAAAAATTGATGATATATATTTTTTTGTTATGTCCTCGGGCTCCCGTGTGGCTTCTTCAAATATTTGATTCCTCCAGAGAACTTTAATGAGGTGAGTAGTCCAATTTCGTGGCATTTTATCTATATGGACTAAAATTTCTTGTTGTATTTATTCATAAGATATATCATTCTCTAGTGGTATGACTTTTTAGTTCAGTACATTTGAAGGATCAGGCATGTACTTCCTCAATAGTGATACATGAAACACATCTTGCGCTTGAGGGAGGTTTGGTGGGAATACGAAACGATAAGCTACCATCCCAATCCAATCAAGAATATTGAAGGGGCCAATATACATAGGGATGAACATTAATTTATTCCCAAAATATCATAAAATTATTCCATGGGTAAATTCATAGAAACACCTTCTCACCAACTTTGAATACCAAACCTCATTGATGATTATTAGTACAAATTTTCTATCGACTCCAAGCTACCTTAATATATTATTGAATGGTTATTACTTTCTATACCATTTTCATAACTAAATCAGGTCACAATAGATTAATTTTTCTAACTTCATCCCAAAATGTTAGAGTTCTTCCCTTCCTACCATATAGATACTAATAATAATCCATCTAAATGCTTGACTGAATGATATTATTATCAGAAAAATGAACTAGAGGATGGTATTGATCCCAAACACCATTTAATTCCAAATAAAAAAATCTCAAAATATCCTATAGGGGTTGAATGGTTCTCTCATATTGACCATATACCTTAGGATGATAAGTTATACTAAAACTCCACTCTATATCGAGAGAATGGTAAAGAACTCACCAGAACTTTGAGGCAAACCTTAGACCCTGATCAGGTATAACAAAATGTGGTAATCTATGCAACCTTAACACTTACCTAATGTGTATAATAAAAATATTATCAAGTGATAAATATAATGTTATTTTAATGAAGTGTGATTAATTTTTAAGGTGATTGACTATAACCCAATTAGAATTATGGTCTTTATATATTTTAGGGAGTTCGATGGAAAAATACATGGTGATGTTTTCCCATTTCAATTCTAGTATGGGTAATGGTTATAACATCCCCTTATAATACTATCACTTATAATTAACTTATTGACATACCAATCATATATATACATACTCATCAATATCTCTCTTTATACTATCCCATCATAAATACACTTTTATATCTCTATACGACATTATACTTACACGATGAATAGATAATGATGAACTATCAGCCTCATACAATATATATTTATTTAAATCCAATATTTATGAAACATATAAATTATTTCTAAACCTTATAATTCCATTAAAATCATGGTTTAACTTAGGAATATTTATTACCTTCTTTTGAAGCTCTACATCTTCCTTCTGTTAATCTTTAATTTTTACTTGGATAGATGGTTGAACACTCATTTGGGTAAGATAATTTTTCTCATATTCTTTTAATATTTCCGGATCTATACATTGAAAATCTAAAAATATTGGATCTTTTGTTTTCCTCATCATAGATAATATAACATGACCATTTTAACTCATAGAATCCTCCACCTCGTTATCCTTTATCGGGTGGTAATGTATTGATCAATCATAATATTTAAGCAACTACATACATATTCTACGATGCATATTAGAATATATTTCTATGTGACAATATAATTTAAAAATTTATGATCAGTATATATATATATATATCACCTGTCACCATAAAGATTGAATATCTATATCTTTAATGTAAAAATTACTATAGATAACTATAAATAATTTGTCGGGTAAATTTTCTAATGAATCTTCAAAAGTTATGAAGAATAATCTATAACCATATCAATATTTATGAGAGAACATCCTAGTCCCTTCTTCGATGAATCCGTATAGATTGAAAACCATTCTCTAATATTTGGTAATGTAAGTATAGTTTCCTTGACTAATCTTCTATTCATTTACATGAAAATTTTAACACATTCATCTTTCCAAACAAATATGGCACTATTTTGACTTAACATGGTGAGTGGGTTAGGAAATCATAATAAAGTTTTCTAAAAATCATCGATAATATCACGATAAACCAAGAAAAATATGGATATCAGTCACTGTGGTCAGTTTGGACTAAAATTCAATAACTTCTATCTTTGATAGATCCATAGATATGCCCCCGCTTATGATTACATGGCCCCAAAAGTGAAAATTTCTATTGCCAAAATTTAGACTTTGTAAAATTTTCATACACATTCTCCATCCTTAGGGTATTCAGTAAAATCCTCATGTGATATTCATATTCTTACTTTATCTTTGACTATATAAGAACAATATCAATAAAGACTACCAAAAACTGAACAATGTAATCTCTAAATAATCTATTAATTATATCCATAAAAATATAGGTGGAATTAGTAAGACTAAATGGCATCACTATATATTCATATTGTCCATACTTTATATATATTGCTATATTGGGTATATCCTCTATCTTAACCTTCATGTTAAGACCAAGAAGACGATGAAGGTAGTTATTTTAAAGTGTTTTATTCTGTTGTTAATGAATGTTTTTTTGAAGAAATAAAATCAACTCACTTTTTATTTTGTGAAAATCATATAGATGGTTGTATTTCAAAAGAATAAGATTCACCTTTGGTATGATATGTGAAAATATCATAATGAAAAATTGATTATTATTTGGAATGAGAAAATCAACCGCATGGAGAATGTATCTTGTTGAAAGTAAATGGTCATCAGATTCACTCTGAATTCAATGTGAAAGAAGTGGTTGTTTTGATGGAGAATTGGATTCTATAGGACTATGATAAAATAAATGTAACGTTTCTTTTCTAATTTGTAATTAACATAAATCATAAGTAAGTTTTGAAACTTATGATGAAAGCATGATGAATAGGGGGAGTAAAAGACATGATGATGATCGAATGGAATCATACCCTTATTTATCATATCTGGGTGGAAGAGAAGAAAGAGATGATTATAATCGAGAAAGAATAGTATCCAAAATGATCATTGTCAGGATGATCATATCTAGGAAATCATTCTTAGAAAGATTATTCTCTGGCATAGTCACAGATGACCCTCAAATGTATTCAGAGGCAATAGAATGATGTTAATGGGAAAAGAGAAAATATTTTTAAGTGGAATTGTATTCAGAGAAGATTTTCTTGAGGCCAATGGATGAAAAGAATAGAAAATGATAAGATCAACAATGTAGTAAACCAATACAAAAAGGGTTGAATTAATTTTTAGATTTTAATTGGTTCAAGATCTATTGTATCAGAGTTGAATTGTTTTATATTTTCAACTGAGTCAAGTGAATAAGTAAAAAATTAAAGTGGTTTAAAAGTGGAGTTTTCTGAATGAATTGTCGAGGGGGAGACTGGAATTCAAAATAATGATTGTATTCAGAAAATCAATGTGGTATATATTTTTTCATACATTTATATTGAATTCAAACATATATTTGTTTTGAAGAAATCAGATTCATAAAATCAGACTCATGTATTGAAATCGGATTGGAAATCAAAATGAGATTCTGAAGAAGTGAATATTCTAGAAGAATTGTGAATCTTTGAGAATAGTTGATAAATTCAGAAATATACTTTTAGTGAGTTGAGAATCAACTTTTGTTCAATGTTCCCTTTGTGGGTTCTCAATCTGGTGAGTACATCGTCTCTTGTTGTTGGTAGTTTAATGTCATGCATGTTAGACTATAATGAGATAATGTTTAAGGTCGAATAGATTTGACCATAAATTTTTAAATTAGATCTCAAACAAGAATCAGTGGATAATAATTGCGTTAATATTCTTTTGATTTTTCCTAGGGTAAAATTGATCCATGATTTTCATGGTCACCAAATTTACAACATGTAACAAAATAAGGGAAGTATCTTCTAATAACAAGGATACCATTATTTGAAAAACTTGTTATGGAAGTTTTTTAATACAGGGCCAACTAGGGAATACGATGCATAGACATATATTGGAATCTTTTGATTGAAATGCCTGTTATGTAGGAAAATTTTATACAAGGCCACCTAAGGGAACATATTGCATAGTCAAGGAAAATATCTCTTAGGAATTTAGAATTTTACTGGTGATAGACAAATGAAAAATAAGATTTGGGTGACTCAGGACCACAATGGGTAGTTTTTCCATGGAAAGGAATTTTAATAATAAAGGGATATTTTATGCCAACATGTTTCATGAATGGGAAAACCATTTCTATAGAAATTTTGTGTATAAGTAATGGTTCAAATTTATCAGAAAGAAGAATTTATTTTTACAAAATGTTTAGTTTTAAGTCATGTAGTGAGGAAATTGTATTGTACTATTTTAAGTCATGAAGAGAGAACATTGTTTGACTTTAATTTAAGGTCTTTAGCTAGAAAAAAATGTATGATTCTCTCCCAATTTCCTGATAATTTTTTTTGCAAACATGTTACCATATTTAGGTATGGAAGGGAAAATTTTAAATAGTGATTTGGGAATTTATGGATCTGAAGAATGATATCGTAATGGACTAAAGGCATTATAGGAAGTATTTTCCAAGAAAGAAGTTACCATTATTTGAAAAATTGGTTATGGGGTTGTATTTTGCAGGTTCAACTAGGGAATATGATATATATCTAAATAGCATCATATTTTGACAGACATGCCTATTATACAGACAAATTTTATGCAAGCCCACCCAGGGGAATGTAATTCATAGTCAAGCAAAAAATCTATTAAGAATTTTAGCATTCTATTTCTAAAATCCGAAGAATTTTTTTGGAGATTCTGGTTTTACGAAGCACAAAGTTTGGTTTATGTAGAAGGGTACCTAAATATTGAAAGGGTATTTCCAATCATGATTTCCAAAAAATTATAGGAATATGGTTTCTATGAAAGTCTAACCACAAATGTAAGGATTATGCTGTTTTTATTTTTAGGTCCTACAACTAGTAACAAAAAATGGAAACAATATATGATATGTGGTCAAGTGAACAAAGTTTATTTCAAATTACTTTGAACACATGGAGAGAGAGATATATATAAACCATGGTATTGAAGACATTCATATTGAGATAAAGATAATGGGACAAATATACCTGAATAAGTATTTTAAAATATATATTCTTGTATATTGGCATCAATGTTTGAAGGGGAAAAAGACACTATAACCAAGAACAAAATTACCATCAATTGACAAACCTATTATGGGGGTTGTATTATACTGGGCCAATTAGGGTATATACGGCATATCCAAACAATGCAATATTTTTAATGACAGGCCTGTTATGTAGGAAACTTTTTCTTGTACCTTAAGGGAACTTACTGCATAGTCAAGAAAAACAGTTCTCAGATATTAGAAACTCTGTAAAAAACAGTAAGAAATATTATGAAAATAAAGAAATATTCAATATTAAGAGTGTGAAATATGGAAGGGGTTTATGTTCAATGCACATGAGAAATATTTGTATTAATATTGACCATGAGTTTGAAGTCCTTTACATGAATCTGACTCATATATAAAAATGGAGACTTTCTTTGTTTCCTTTGAATAAATATTATGCTTTGCAGTTTAGAGTCATGTTGCGAGGACATTGTACAATGTAGTTTTAATTCATGTAGTAAGGATATTGATAACCCCTTAGGAAATTGAGACTTCTTATTTTTATAGAGAATCCTTTTACACAATTTCTAAGCCCACCTGAGCTATGCTTGGTGTGAGAAATAAGGAGCAGTAAGGGTTTCTTCTATAACAAAAAGGTGACACAGGTGAAGAATAGGGGTATTATATTTCCATGCAGTTTAATATCATGTGGTATAGATGAATATGAAACAATGTGAAAAGAAAGACATATTGTAAATGGACTAAGGGATAAAACCCAAGTGTCATTATGTGTCTTGCTGGGGGAAGAATCAAGTCATACATAGTTCTCTAATCATTCTCTATGCAGTTTTTGATTCTTATATAATGAAAAAAGGGGGTATTATTTTTATATAACATTGTTTGGACCAAGATTGGAGATCCATGTGTCTTTACGTATCTCATATAGATGAGAATCAAGCCGTACATAGTTCTTTAAACTTTCATTTCTGACACCAATCGAGTTTGATATGGGAGACATGGTTTTTAACACATTCTGGAAGAACAGTTATACTTACGACAAAAAATGGAATAAATATTAGACCATGTATCTTAATGGAACACTTTGTGTAGATCTAATCCATATATAGGAGGATAAAAGGAAATAAAAATTTTGTGGTTATGGCTGGGCCCAAGATTAGAGATCTAGGTGATACTACATATCTCATTGCGAATGAGAATCAAGCCACACATTGTTCTTGAAATAAGGTCCCTATGTTGATATAATTCAGACAGAGGGAATAAAAGAACTGACGTTCCACTAAGGAGTAGCAATGATATCAATGATTCTTAATGTCATGTAGAGAAGATGTTAGCCATACAATTTAATGTCATGTAATGATGATAAATGATGTCATGCAGTTTAACGTCATGTGATAAGGACAATGATGCTATGAATTTTATTGTCGTGCATCATGGACACATGTGGTTGTTGTGAATTTTAATGTCTTGAAACTAGGACCCTGTACTGTGTAGTTTACATTCTTTCAGTGAGTAAATGTGGGCTGTGAAATTCTCTTTCTTACAATAAGGACGATATGTGCCATTACACAAAGTATTTCTTCAAGAATCTCATATTTGGTTAGAGTTGTGATAAGCTCTCCATCCATTATGATTAAGGCATAATCTCTATTTGAATATACATTACATATGAAATAAGGTCCTTACAACATTGGATCATAATTTGGAGGTTTCTTTCTCGGTATCATTGGAGTCCGGAGAACCAATACCAATTATCTTTGAAGGAATGAGTGGAGAAAACCTTTCTTGTTAAGGCTCACACTATTCTACTCTAATAGACTTATAAATGATGCAATGTATGCAATCATTGTTTTTCTAATAGTTCCATCTCATCAAACCATTTCTAAGACCTCTCATCTATAGACAACTGATCACATATTGCAACTCTGAGTGAAGGAAATTCAATTTCAATTGGAAAAAATGCTTCTGTTCCATACACTAATGAATAACTAGTTGCTTTGATGGCAGTATGGGTAACAGTATGATAAGCCCATAAAGCATTCAACAGTTTATCAGGTCAAGATTTTTTATCTTTATCCACCACCTTTTGGAGTATATTTGATAGGGTCTTATTGAAAGCATCTATCTATCCATTGGCCACCACATGATAGAGAGATGAATGGTTGGATTTGATATTGTGTTCCTGATATAACTTCTTTACCTCAAAAGAACAAAAATTGGTGCCATTTTCTATCAATATAATATGATGGACACCAAATATGGTGATGATATTAGTTTTGACAAAAATAACAATTCTTTTACCTTTGAATTCTTTGATAGGTATTGTCTCAAGCCATTTGAAGAAGATGTCTGTAGCAGTAAGGATATACTTGAACTGCTTAGCCATGGTTGGAGGATAAGGCCCTACTATATCTATTCTCCATTTGGAAAATGGACATCAATATTTAGCTGTATGTAACAATGTTGGGGGTTGATGAATGATGTTGTCATGCACTTGGTATGGATGAAATTTCTTAGTGAAATATATGCAATCCTGCACCAATGAAGGCCAGAAGTATCCAAGCCTTCATATTTGATCAAAAAGCCTATGCCAAGACTGGTGAGAACCACAAGCACCTGAATGTACTTCTTTCAGGACAAATGTAGTTTCTTCTCCTTTAATACACCTAAAGAGGATTCCATCAAATATTCGTTTTTAGAGGATCTTCTAGTGATCTGGATTATCATACAGAGTAAAATTGGCCACAAATAGTTGGATCTGTTCTTTTTCATCTCTATCTGGTGGAAGTACTCCATTTTGATGATATTCCATGATGGGTGTTCTCCATATCGTAATATTACCATATGGATTATAAATAGGTCTAATTTCATTTTCTCCATTCTGTTTTTAACAAAAGGTGATACCATGCGACGATGGGCTATGATGATGATTGTATCATCCTGATTTGGATGTGCCAAGGCTGTAACTGCATTAGCCAGTGCATCATCTTGGGAATTTTGTGATCACGGGACATAAGACAATGTCAGAGTTGAAAGTAATTCAGCCATTAACCCTATGGTGTTATCACAGAAAGGGATTAACTCTTATTTTCTGATAGAATATTCCCCATTGATTTGATTGGTTACCAATTCTGAATCACCTTTCACTTTCAATTGATTCACTTGCACCTAAAGTGAAAATTCTAAGCCTGTAATAAGACACTGACATTTGGATTCATTGTTTGTACTGCCTACCGATAAAAGGAAGGAATATGGAAACTCTTACTTTTATTGGGATATAAGTACAATTCCTAACCTGACTTTGTTGAGTTAAGTGTTTTCTATTCTATTCCCTGTTGAACATATGAATGGACCAATAAAGTACATTTCCCATGTTTGGGAACTATCTTGAAAAAAGAAATCATCTTCATTAGGAAGATCATTATTCAATGATGTATCTTCTGCATATGGATGTTCAACAAGGAAGTCTGGGAAAAATAGATCAAGGAGCATGACCTGCGCACGGTCAGCCAAACTATGCGGCCTGCCCAGACTAAGCCATGTGACCCTCCCTCCTCTGGACAGAAGTGATCACACGGTTTGCGCACGGTTTTCCAAACCGTGCGGCTAAATCATGCGAATCCCCCTCCTCTGGGCAGTGGCGTGCGCACAGTTTGCACACGGTTTTCCAAACCATGCGGCTAAACCGTGCGACCACTTAATGTTGGAAAATTTAAAAAATTGCCACTCCGGGCTTTATAACCCCAACTTGAGATTTTCCTCCCATCTTCTCCTCTTCACCCTAGGTGCAGACCAAGCCTCCCAAGGACTCCAAGAGATCAATATCCTTCGATTCTAAGGAATTTTTGGTGCTATTGGTTGCGGATCGAAGCTCTGGGTAAGGCTAACCTCATCCTTGCATCTCTTATTGGTTTAGGGTTAGTATCTTCCTTTCGGCTTGTTCCGAAACCCTAAAACACTATCTTTTGGGTGAGTTCTAGGTTTAAGCTCCAAGGGTTGGTCGAATCGAGGTCTAAGGACTCTATTGGGGGTGTGTTCAACTGAGGTTTCGAGGTAGGTGGTCTATAAGTTATATCCCATGGTTATTTAGGGGTTTTGGGCATGTTAAATTGTGTTCTTTCTTTTCCTTGGTTTTGTTTGGATAGCCTTGGCATGATTGGTTGAACGTGGAATAGAAGTTAGGTGATGAAGCAGACTTGGTAATTATCAAAGGGTTATTTGAAATGGAATGAATGGTTGATTCACGGAAATGATGAACGAGTTAAATGGGTTAATGTGTAAATTGATTAAATACCATAATGGGATAGATTATGGGTCTAGGATGGAATGCTTAGTGAGATAGGCATAACACATGGGAATTGGGTGAATGGTTAAATGATGTGAAATGGTAATGTGTTAATGGGTTAAGGCATGATGTGGTTTCCCATGTGGGTTGTTGTGAATGAGGGTTGCCGATGGGCAATGGTTGGAAGGTTGATGGTTACTTATATATAAGCATGTGCACATGGCTTGGTAGAGTGGGGTATGACTTGAGGATCAACACCCACGGGTTGAGTGAAGACTGGGGCTCTAAACTCCACCCTAAATGCATGGGTTAGAAAAGGGGACTGAGGGTCTATTCTCCTAATGGTTGCATCCACCCGGAATGAGGCTTCAAGGTGAGGTTATGGTTGCTATGAGGGGTTAGTCCTAGTGAGATAGGATAATGATGTGCTTACCCTCTAGCATGTGATTTTTGGCCTTAGACCCATGTAACAAAATGTATGTGATTAACCCATGGAAATGGGATGGAATGGTAAATGGTGAGAATTGGAACAAATGGATAGTTAGGGAAGTGGTAATGGCTTTGGCTCAGAATTGGTTAATGGAATCTTAACTAATTAATTTTCATTTATCATTCATTTTCCTTTTTCTATGAACTATCTATTTATACCAGATATTTTTTAGACACCATTGGTGGTGGCCTACTGAGTTGTACTCACACCCTGCTCGGGCCGTCGTTGGGTACCCGAGAAGACTTCATGTTTTCAGGTCAGGAGAGGGGAAAAGGTCCTTTCTAGGTAGTGAGTGGACATGGGTAGCACTTGGTGGAGGATCCGAACTTGGAGTCAGGACCATTTTGGGGATTCTGGCCGTGTCTTTATTTTGGGGCTTTTGTTCACTCTTGCACTTGTAGTATGACATGACATATTTATTGTTATTGGAATTGGTTGTTATACATGTTTCTTGTTGTTTTTTATTGTTTCCGCTATTTGGTTAATTTCTATTGTGTCTTACTCTGATAAAAAGGGGGTATAGTCTCCCCACTTGACTACATCGACCCCCGCTGCTAGTTGGAAACCTTTGGTGTACGGGGAGACGTGCTTAAGGTTATTTAACCACCCGGATCGGAGCACCGGTTAGTGGCTTCCGGGATAGGGATGTTACAAAGTGGTATCAGAGGAGGTATTTCTTCTCCTTCTCTGAGGTCTTGTTATTTGGGATTGGTAGACAAGGGTTAATATTTGTAGGTCCTTGGTAATGAGCTCATGCTTGGGAGTAGCTAACCCAGGTATGGGGGAAAACCCATGTCACCCTAAGTGGGAAATGTTGTTCTTGGTTGTGTGTTGTTATAGTTGTTGATATTTCACCGTTGGGTGATGCACATGTGGTTTGATGTGATTGTTTTATGATATTTGGCATGTGGCCTTAATGGCACGAGGATTTGTACTCATGCATCATCGTTAGCACTTAGGGAGATAGGTGACATGCATTGTATTAGGCACATGCACTAGAGGGGTGTCTGAGGCAGGAAAGTAGGGTGCATTATGCATTTCATGAAACCAAGAAATAATGAGAAGAATGAAATGAAACAAGTGGGTAAATTATGTTTAATGAAACATAAGGGTTTGAAAGAAAGTGGAAAATGCCTTGTAAAATGTTTCTTGAGTTGGTGGTAGTGCATGATTATTTACCCCATGTGGGCCATGGCCGACGACAGGGATGGTTGGGGCAGTCAATTTGAGGTGTTGACGTTGTTAAAAATGGGTTGTTGTATCTAGTGAATGGTTTTTGATGAAGTCATGAAAGTTTTATGGTATGTGTCCTAAATCTCATTCTTGGCATTGTAGAGAGATGCCACCACGATGTCAGTTTCCAGCTGGGCAACATGAGGGTGTTCCAAAGAACACTACTCTGATTGAAGAGAAAGAGAATTTGATGATTAATGAAGGTAGAGAAGACTAGTTCTGGGAGAACTTGGATCGCCTTATGCAGATGATGGATCAGGACCCAGGGCGGGTTGCACCGAGTATGTTTGAGCTGACCAGGGAATTCCAGCTGCAACACCCTCTAACTTTCACCAGAGAGGGTGGGCCAGAGGCAGCAGAGTTTTGGTTAGAGTCCTTTCAGACGATACTGGAACATCTGGAGACCCCTGTTGAGAAGCAGGTAAAGCTGGCTGCTTATATGTTGCTAGGCCGGGCTAGAAGTTGGCGGGACATTCAGGCTCAAATCGAGCAGGCTGAGGGAATGTTGTGGAAGGTTTTTTAGGAAAAGTTTCTAGAGCATTTCTACCCAGAGACATTGAGGCAGGAGTGGGTTGCAGAGTTTATGAGCCTGACTCAGGGTTAACTATCGGTGATGGACTATGCTAGTCACTTCACTGATTTGAGACGTTTTGTCCCAGTGTTAGCAGGGGATGAGGCAGTGGTGGCAAGATGCTTCCAGGATGGGTTGAGACATGAGATCAGGTCTCAAGTAAATATCCTCCGCTTGAAGAGGTTCACAGAGGTAGTAGATTATGCATTGATCTCGGAAGGAAACATGAAGGGAGCTTCAGGTAGTGGGATTGTGGTGCCGGTGGGGCAGACGAGCTGTGCAGATTCTGAGGGTTGAAAGCGATTCCATGAGAGATCACAACATGGTTGTAGCATGCAAAGTGGCTGGAAGAGAGGGTAGGCCTTTTAGAGTGGGAATCAGGTGTTCTGCTATCAGTGCGGTAGGCCGGGGCATGTGCGTGGCCAGTGTCCTTAACCTCCAGTTGAGTGGCGTTCATGCGATAGGATGGGGCATGTGCTGAGGTTCTGCAGGAACCCACGACAGGTGGGCGAGTATGACGGTGGGAAACAGGTACCAGATACGAGAAGGGGATCAGTTTCCCCGTATCAGGTAGGTAGTTAGAGCTCCACGTGCCGTACTGGCTGGGGCGGTGGACGTGGAACTCTGGGACAAGATCGCTCATGCCAGTAGGGCAGTGTAGCACATAGTACTTAGGCTGGGGCCTAGGGTAGAGGGGCAGGTCAGCTTCAGGCAGTTCAGTTTGCGCCTGGTGATGGCAAGGATGGACCATCGACTGTTCGAGGTATGATCCTTGTAGCTTCTACATTTTCTAGTGCCTTTTTTGACACAGGTGACACACACTCTTTTATATCTGCTAAACTTATAGTAGTGATGGGTTTACCTATGGAGGGGGTGTGTGGGGTGATGTCAATTGACACCCTGTTGGGAGTGCGGGTTGAGGATATCAAGCAGTGTAAGGGATGCGCCTTGGAAGTTGGTGGGTATCATTTTCTGTGGGACTTGTTTGTCCTCGAGATGTCTGGGTTCGATCTAATCTTGGGAATGGATTGGTTGGTGCTATATCGAGCACACATCGACTGTTATCATTGCAGAGTATCATTCAGGTCACTTGAGGGTGACACTTATTTCCACAGTGGTGAGTGGGATGTTTGAGTAGGTCGTGCAGGACTGTTGGGTCAACGGATGAGTGAACTCACGGCTCAAGTGGCATGTATCATGCTTGGTGATGATGAAATAGGGGAACATTTTGTTTTTCCTCCTGTTGTGGATCGGTTTTATGACG
The DNA here is from genome assembly GCA_963277665.1 of Viscum album. NCBI lineage: Eukaryota > Viridiplantae > Streptophyta > Magnoliopsida > Santalales > Viscaceae > Viscum > Viscum album. Next base: position 1,016,374,387 of record OY728162.1, read on the forward strand.
TGTTTCCTGAGGATTTCTCGGGGTTACCACCCGAGAGGGATGTTGAGTTCACAATCGAGTTGTTGCCGGGAGTGGATCCAGTTTCTATTTTTCCATACCAAATGGAACCAATAGAACTCCAGGAACTGAAGGTTCATCTTGAGGATTTGGAGCATAAGATGTTTATCCGTCCTAGTACGTCTCCTTGGGGATCTCCCATGCCTTTTTCAAAGAAGGCCAATGGGTTGTTGAGGCTGTGTGTTGATTATATGAGGTTGAATCAGATAACAGTGAAAAATCAGTACCCTATTCCTAGAATTGATGACCTGTTTGATCATTTGAGAGGTGAATCAGTGTTTTCCAAGGCTGATCTGAGTTCAGGTTATTACCAGTTGAGGGTGAGGTCTTCCGATATACCGCGGACAACTTTCCGAAGTCAGTACAGGTCGTTTGAGTTTGTGGTAATGCCTTTCAGCTTGACCAATGAACCGGCAGGGTTTATGGTGTTGATGAACTAGATCTTTCATCCCTATCTAGATCAGTTTGTGGTTGTCTTTGTTGACAATATCTTAGTGTACTCGAAAACTCATGACGATCATGACCAACATCTTGACATCGTCTTGGGTATGCTAATAAAGCACCGACTATACGCCAAGCTATAAAAGTGTCAATTCTGGATAGGTGAGGTGCATTTTCTGGGTCACATCATCTCGGAGGCAGGTGTGTCAGTGGATCCAGAGAAGGTGCAGGCAGTTATATCTTGGGAGCCACCGAGGATTGTTTCTGATGTTCGGAGTTTTCTGGGATTGGCTGGGTATTACTGAAGGTTCATTCAGGACTTCTCTCATGTGGCAACAAAACTTTCGGGCTTGACCAAGAAGGGAATCAGGTTCGAGTGGTCTGAGGCTTGTGAGAATGCCTTTCAAGAGTTGAAGAAGCGGTTGACGACCACACCTATCTTGATCATACCTGAGTCGGGTAAGAAGTACATATTTTTTTGGGATGCGTCTAGAGTCAGACTTGGGGATGTGTTGATGCAAGATGAGCAGGTTGTGGCTTATGGGTCAAGGCAGCTGAGACCCCATGAGCAGAACTATCCCACTCATGATCTTGAATTGGCTGCAGTAGAGTACACCTTGAAGTGCTGGAGGCACTATTTGTTTGTAGAACAGTTTACAGTGTTTACTGACCATAAGATTTTGAAGTACATATTCTCACAATGGGATATGAATCTTCGGCAGTGAAGATGGGTTGAATATCTCCAATCTTTTGACTTTGAGTTGGTGTACATGCCGGGAAAGGGAAATAGTGTTGCTGATTCTCTGAGCAGGAAGGTTCAGAATCAGGCAGTTCAGGAGTCTAGTACTGAGTGGAAGGTGATGGCCATGTTTGCAGAGATGCACCTAGAGGTGCAAGAGGATAATGGTCAGGTCACTATTGCTTCCTTAACTATGGAGTCGACGCTTTTGAGTCAAGTTAAGGAAAGTCAGATTGGTGATCCTGAGTGTTTGATCATGAAGGAAAAGCTTAAAGGTGGGGAGCTACCTTCTGTTTGGGCCGTCGGTGTGGAAATTGTTGTTCGTGTTCGTGATCGTGAGGTTGTGCCAAAGTGTGTGTGGGAAGAGTTGATGCATGAGTTCCATGCATCAAAGTGGGCAGTGCATCCTGGTTTTACCCAGAGGTACCGCGATCTCCGAAGGCAGTTTTGGTGGCCTGGAATGAAGAAGGAAGTTGCGGGCTTTTTGGATTACTCTGATAAAAAGGGGGTATAGTCTCCCCACTTGACTACATCGACCCCCGCTGCTAGTCGGCAACCTTTGGCGTACGGGGAGGCGCGCTAAAGGTTATGTGACCACCCGAATCAGAGCACCGGTTAGTGGCTTCCAGGATGGGGATTTTACATTCTTCTAAGGCACAAACTGGATATCAAACAGTTGCAAAATAACTTCCCACAATGCTAGATTCCCTATAATCATAGGATGACTGATGATAAATTTGAGCGTATTATTATAAGATACAAATTGGACCTCATGATGTTGTAGGGAGTGCATCAATTTTTGAACTACCAATATTAAAGCCAGGTATCACTTTTCAAAATGTGAATATTGACTTTTTTGCATCATGCATAGTTCGAATGAGATAGTAAAGGATGTTTTAATTCCTAGAATCATTCATCTGGGTAAGGAAAGCACCCAGTGATTGCTCTAAATCTGTCTCATAGTGAATACATGGTTTTCCTTAAAAAGGTGGAATTAATACCAGTGGACTCAAGAGATATTTCTTGAGGGTATCAAATGATTTATTTTCAGTCATCATTCCATTGATATGTGACTCACTTCTTCATTAATCTTGTGAAAGGGAAAACACTTTCCTGCCAAATTGATTATAAAGCACCAAATATAGGCCAAGTGTCCTTATAGTATTCTTAATTCTTTCAAATTTTGACTAGGTGACATGCCAAGGATTGATTTTGTTTTCTCAGGATTAACTTTGATACCATGATGGAATAAAATGAATCCACAAAACAATCCCAAGGTTACCCTGAAAGCACATTTCAATGGGTTCATCTCCAAACTAGGTTGTCTATGTTTATTTAAAATGTTCTCTATACCATCCACGTGATTGGAATGTCGTCTGTATTTGACCACCAAATCATCCAAATAATATTCAAAAAATTTCCCTATGAAGGGTTTAAAGATATTGTGCATGGCACATTGATACATTACACCTGCATTCATTAATCCAAATAGAATTACCTGATAGAAAAACACACCCTGAGGGGCTCTAAAGGATATATATTCTTCATCCTTTAGGGCCATACAGATTTGATTGTACCCCAAGTAACCATACCTAAAGGAAAGGTATTCATATCCAGTTGTTGCATCAATTAAAAGCTATGTGATTGGAACTAGAAGTTCATCTTTAGAACAATTCCGGTTAAGATCTTTGAAATCAATACAAACTATAATTTTCCACATCGTCCTTTTAAAAGGGACAACTTTGGAAATCCATTTGTTATATCAAACCTTCCTGACTAAGTAATCCTTTATAATCTTATCAACTTTAGCTTCAATTTTAGAGGAACGAGTTGGGTGTGTTCTTCTTGCTGCCTACTTGAATCCTCAATGTTCTTCTAGAAAACCCAAATAATGATTGGATACATTGGGATTAAGTCATGGCATTTATATATAATTCCGAGAAAATATATCTCGATGTTTTTTTAGAAATGATGTATACACCTCTTTCTCTTCAGATGTCATGGATGTAATAATTAGAGTGGGGTATGGATCTTCTTAGGTACCCAGATTTATTTCTCTGAGCTCATCCACAGTAGTAGAGACACCTTACACAAATGCTGGAGGATCATCCCTGAGATCTTTTTATTCTTCTTCATTTGATTTTACTTCTTCTATTTCTTCTTACATAGTAGATGACGAAGAAAAACTTCTAGAGATAGGGGAAAGTCAATAATTGAACATTTTGAAGAAGATTCCACTATTTCTGAACCTACTAATGGTGAAGGGTCTTCTTGTGGTAGTAAAGAGGAGATGATGGATTGGGAATCAACATATTTGTCTTCCATCATCATTGCTACAACTTCTTCTAATATTATTGAATAAGTAGATGATTTTTGTAGTTTAGTGGATAAAATGGAGACATCTCCATTTAAGCTTTCACCACTTCTTGGTAAATCAAGAATTTCTCCCATTTTTTCAGGATCAATTGCTGCAATTGACATTATAGAAGTCACTGAATGAGTTATTGGATTTGGTTTTACCATTTCAATTTGATTGATAGGTAACACATAATCTATTCTCAAAAGTATGAATGGGTTTTTGGGATCTTTTTCAAACCATTCAGTTCCTTAATTATGGTTACTTCTATTGTCATGGACTTCATTCCCTTTGTCTGATGAAATTATGCCTCAATGTATTGAGATTCACATGTTTTGAATAGAGACTTATCACCATAAAATGTTCTGATTTTACCATTGAAACAATATTTGAGACATTGATGGTATAATGAAGATATGGCTACATGTTGATATAGCCAAGGCCTTCTAAGAAAAATGGAGAAGGCTATGTCTGGAAGAACAACCATGAAATATTAATTAGACATAATATCCTAATACTGAGTTCTATTTGTAATATTTCCCAGAGGTTCCTACTCATTCTTGTTGTATCCTTGCAACATTAATGTAAATAGAGATAAGTCAGATTTACTGAGGCCCAATTGATGAAGTGTATGAAAGGGAATGATATTGACTCCTAATCCATTATCAATGAAGGTTTGTTAGATGTCCATATCATTAACCTTGTTAGGTATATACATGGGATTGATATTTCCATGTACAACATCATCGTCATCTTCATCAGTAGAAGAAATAAATACATGACATTATGTAGGATCATTCTCTATATGGTATTCCTTAGCAGCAGAAACTTCAATTTCAAACTCTTGTGGACATGAAAAAGCCTCAATAAGTGCTCCTCGAAGATCTTTCTATAGATTCAAGGCATCCAGAATTGAAAACTTGGCTAGTACATGGGCATGCTATTTCAAAATATCCTACTTTTGGTCCAGAGACCTTCGTTTCCCAGCATGGAGATGTGGTTTTGTAGGTGCCTTGGAAGTTGACGCTTCTCATGTGAATGTTCACTATGTTGGAGAATAAACTAGAAATACTCCTGGATTTAGCAGATTAGAGTGACTTGGTCTATCTATCTACTGAGAGGAAGATGGTGTAACCTCTAATCTGTCCTCCAAAATAATCATGTCAGGACCGAACCTGTCACATGTGGAAGAATATCCTTGTTCTTTTTGAGCCTATTGAAGAGCTCTCCCATGAGTCTCTACTTCATATATGGTTCGAGCATTTATAGAGTTAAAATAGTGGCTTCTAGAATTCCCACGTCTTCCCCTTTATCCCCGACCATGGCCACTTAATCTAGTTCCCTAGTTAGATTGAGGGAACTCCATCTCATTATAATCATAATCACCATTGGCATAAGGATCTGTTAAGTGGATAACATTGAAGGAACCAAAGATTAATTATTCATCTGAGGAGGATTCTGTTAGACAGGCCAGTTCTGGTTGTGCCATTTATTGGGGAAGGGCCCTTGCTTTTGAAGTAGATGGCATGAAATATTCCATAGTCAAAGAAAAATTTGGCATTGACAGAAGCTCATCTTCTTTTGACTACTCTTCAACCTTCTGATCACATCCCTTATTTAAGGATTTAACTTTAGAAGACTGATCTTTTGATGAAGGTGATTTGGTTGTGGCTGGAGTAGAAGGAGACAAAATCTGTTGATTCAAATGTGTTTATATAATGGAATTAGTTCAATTGATCATTTTACTAATCATTCAATCATCATGTTTCTGTAGATTTTTAATTTTAACTTCCTATCATTCGCTTTCTTCCTCTGGATCAGCAGTAGTAACACATGCAACATGGGATGAAGAACCTTTCAGTTTTACTTTTCTAGAGTCAATAATTTTTGGAAAGAGGTATTTGAAAATAAAACACTCCTGAATGGGATGCCCCAACATCTGGTGAAAGGGAAAATAATTTGAAGGATCTTTATCTCCTTTTTTGTTAAGTTTCTTCGGCCTAGGAAACTAAACCAAATTGTTTTCCAAAGCAGAGATGAAGTAACTGGGAACCTATTCATTCTAGAAATAATAAAATTTGTTCTTAAGCTCATAAAATTGCTTTTTTCCTTTGATCTCTTTGATCATCTTGATGAGGCAATCGTTTATGTTGACGCTCGGGAGGCAGATCCCTTCGATATAATGAAGGTTTTGTGGTGGAATCAGGTACATGCTATTTATTGAGTGTGACTATAGTAGCCTCTGCTTTTCCTCTTCACCTTCCTAGAGCTGATGGAATTACATGAGTTTTATCCTTAGTTTACATGATGGAACATTCAATAATTTGAGAAATTGATACTTGGTAACGAAACCCTCCTATGTATTTCACAGGGATCAGTGGTGTGCGTAACTCATCATGCAGATTTGTCACAAAAATTGGTAGCAAATCTTCATAAGGGAGTTCCAGATTTAAGGAATACGTTAATTCTTTCCATCGAGCAATGAAATCTGAGAATCTTTCATTTTCCATTTTTATACAATTTTTGAGATAAAAAACAGTTGTCTTTGGTAGCTTTGAGTTGAATTGATGAAGGAATTTCTAGTGGAGATCTTCCCATCCAATAAGTGATCGAGATTGCAAACTTGTACACTATACAAAAGTTGGTCCCTGTAATGACTAATAAAACACCAAAGCTTTACTTCTTCTTGATGTTGGGGATTCCACATAATGGGATCAAAATAAGAAATGAAATTCATTAAGTGTTGTTTCGGATCTCCCAAACCATTAAAGATTGGGAATGTGGTATTCACAAAATTAGGCGGGGGAGGGATCAGATCCACCCATTCAAGGTAATCTTTATTCTTTGACAGAACTGACCCACTCCATTATTCCATAGCTTCCAATCAAGTTTTTAATGCCTCATTTGTGTTCATAATCACCTGGGGAATGTCTAGATGCACTGTGACATGTATAGGTACAACAACAGGAGATTGAACTAGTGAAACAACATGAAAAACCACTGGTGATTGTCCTAGTATTTACCTTGTATAACCCATGGGAATAGGCCCATAAAGATGTTTTTGATCCTACCCTAGCTATAAAACCAATTTAGGTAATTCATTATCCACATATGTAGTTGCCAAAAATACTCTTTTCTAAGGAGCTCATACATGATGTACAAGTTGAGGATCATTCTAGAGTGTACGTCTAGTAGAAATGCAGCTTCGAAGTAACTCTGTATTGAGTCTTTTCAACTCATTAATATACTCTTCCTGCTATGCAAATTACTTTTCAATTGAAAGATATTGTCCTTCTATAGTGGAAAAGTAAGATGCAATATAACTTTTACATTTCCCCTTGCTAGATTCTTTTCAGAGGGGTGGGAGTTTGTTATCTGATGGCATACCTAGATTCTGGGTAAGCCTCTAATTTTGGGTACGTACACCTTCTTCATTTTCTTTAGTGTGTACTGTATTATGGATAATAACTTCATTGTATGATTCCATGGAACTAGACTCATTTTATAGAGGATCTTATTCAATGGTGTTAATAACATTTACTGACGCATAATGGGTTGATGGAATTCCGTCAGTATCTTTGTAAGATCATCTCCTTCTATATCTTCATGAGACTCTTCTCTCCTATATGATGGATTATCAAGAACTATTTAGCATAAAATAACTCAAATGGAATCCTCAAGTAGTTCAGTTCTGCACTCTCTTTGTGGAAACTTCCTTAATCAGAAGAAAACTAACTTCCATTGAGGAGGTAATTGTAGATGTGAAAAATCCCCCATCCCTCTAGGTTGTGGATTTTCCTATTCTACTTATTCAAATATTTAAAATTTGTTTAAAGAATTAGAAGGATGAATTAAATGACCCCCATCCCTGCATGATGGGGCGTCTCTTGAACTGCTATGGCTGAGATTTGTGATGGTTCCCTTTTGATTTTGGGAATTTTGGTTCAGACATTAGCTAGGTGCATTATCTGACAACCACTAAAATCACCTAATTCATAAGATCAATGTGTAATTTCATACACCTGCATTATCTAAGGGCTGATATCCTCTATGCATGAGGCCTGCTAAAGATTCTCAGATTCATGATACAAAATTAACTCAATTTTTTTCAGTGGGCCTAACTATTATTGGATCTAGTTGAGGCCTGTTCTTGTGCGTACATTAGATTGCATACAAAATTTACAGATTGTACCCAGCTATGGGCAATAACATTACATGAGACCACTTTTTGGCGGGCTTTGCTGATTCTGGAGTGTAGTGAAATGTAATTCTCTTTGTGCACCCCATCCTCTGATACGAACATGAGATAGGGTGTCAGAAATTAACTGGCGTAGCCTCTTTAGAGCATTGATACATGAATGCTGAAGGGTTCATTGATATTTTTTAACCTTTTGATATTGGGAGACTGAGATAGATTCCAAGTTAATTTAGAATTTCAACCCTTCTATTACCCTTACATGATTTTGATATTCATCATACGACAATACATTGGTTTTAAAATGACAATGAGTTTTCCATAAGTTGAGGAGAACATCATGAATTCAATATTCTACCATCAATTCTGTAATATTGTATAGAGAATTTTCCAAAGGCGAGAAAATGAACGATATTTCTCCTTTAGCCAATTGTTTTATCATGTTTAACATATCTTCATCGTATTTCACTAGAGGTTTCACCACTTGGTCTGACCAAATAGTACAATATGTATTAGAAGATAAATCACCCAAGGGAGGTTTGTATAATGATTGTTCCCTTACGATGTCTTTTAGTTGAGAAAGTATTTCACCCGTCAATGACAAGGCATCAGACATGACTAGTGTTGTGTTTGCAAGTTCCTTGAGATAGGCAGGCTTTTCCATCACTACATTTTCAATTAAATAATTATCATGACAATGAGAAATACTACCACGAAGAGTAATTTTTTATTGAATTCCATAATGCAGGGGACCACCATGGTGGATTACAACAAGGGATAAATCCTCTTGCTCCTTGGTCTTCTGGCCACAAGGAGGGTTGATCTGGCTCTCATCTGAAGATGGGCTCTATAGATTGACCTATTTTTCATGAAGTAAGCCTTCATGATGATGTTTACAATGGAGAACATCATAATTATTATTACTAATCCCATAATATGGTAATGGGAGGGTAGGATCTTGAGCTACAATAGATAAATGTCCAAGGGCTTTAAGAACTCTGGCATTAAGAAGAGTCATATTTTAGCTTGACTCTTGATTTTTCAACCTTGTTTGGATTATTCTTCTTGGATGTTCTCTTAAAATTATTTGGGGCCACTTGCTGGGAGAAGTGTCTATCATGGGGTGGTGTATGTGCCTGCCCTGGAGTGGTCACCAGAACAGACCGATTACCTTCAATTGGAAAGGGTGTATGTTCCCGATCCTGTTGTTTGTATGATATGGGGGAGTATGCTCTCTGAACTCCTGGACTGGAATAGAGGTTTGTATCTTCTCCAGGATGGAATGTCGATGTTTCATCCTAGGTGTGGGGATAAATATATGTGTTTGTTCCCCTGTTACTGTTGAAGTAGTTGTTATAATATCCTGGCATGCTTCCAGAATATAGGAAGGGATTTGTGTCTGCCATTTCCCCATTAATAATATATGTTTGATGACTTTAGCGGCCAAAATGAGAATATTCATCCATTCTGTATCTGGAGTAGGTGTATGTGCCTACTCTTATACTCCTTTCCCAGTCAATGGGTATTGACAGTACTCATGTATGGGGGAAAAGAGTTTGGTTTGCCCTAGATTTTTCATCAGAGCATTCTATTTGACTTCTCAATTAGCTACCAAACTATCACTCTATTATTCATCGATAAATGTAATAAATAATATTTTCTACTAACCATGAAAATAAATATTTATCATTATTTAAATCACTTATTATTTTGAATAACTCATTTTAAAATATTAGAGATCAACCAAACCATGATAATTTTTAAATTTAAAAACAATAATATTATTCATTCTAAATTGTTAAATTTAACCTTGAATTCAACTAAGATTATGAAATATTTTATATAATTCATAAAATTTATAATATTAATTAATATAAAAATAAAATTAAATAAAAGGGATTCAAATGATAAAACAAAAATTTAACATAATGAGAAATTTTTTTTATTTTTTAGAAAAAATATATGTTTGATTTTCATATAAATACCATGTATGATAAATTTAAAATCATGAAATGAATTCATGTTTACAAAAAAACTATTTTATAATTATATATATAAATTACAATTTAATTCTATGGAATCATAAGTAATCTTTTTAAGGGTCATAATTTTATCACATCATAAAAATTAGTATTCTTTATTAAATAGGTAGTTTTATTGAAAAAACTAAATTTATCATTTTAAAAAATTTAATTTGTTAAAAGTAATTTTATTTTTATAATCCAAACAGATTACTTCACTTAGGGTAAATTTTAAGGGGTTTTCTAAAAAAGTTGAATTTTTACTGAATAGTAACAAATATATTTTTTATGAATACCATAAAAATTATGAAAATATCATGGTATAACTATGAAAAAAATGAAACCCTTTTAATGAAAAAAATATAATTAATGATTAAAATAAGGAATTTGAAAATACTAATTATAATTGAGAAACATATATTTTACATTTTAGAGTCTAAAATATTGTTTATCCCAATGAAAAATATTTTTTCTTATTTTCATATAATTGATTTTTTAAAATGTTACATTCATTTTTTATTAATAAAAATTTTAAAAAAAACTTCATTTTAAATAATAAATAATTATTTTTTCAGAATCAACATTATTATTCATAAAATGAAATAAATGATATAATATTCAGTATTTTTATTATAAAACACCCCTCCGTACACCTTAAACCCCCCCCCCCCACCCTACATCTCCTCACACCATAATCACCATATCTTGACCAAGATATACTAAAAACCATACCTAGATGTCTTTCCCCAATCTTTGATGTTTTAATCACACTAATAGAACTATATAAATAGTGTCAAGGTGTTTTCTATAGGAAAAAATCCAAGGGAAGAAGTAATTATCTCAACCATGTTATTTTATGTTCTTCTCATCTTCTATATCATATAAATATATTCAATACAAAATGATATAATTTAATGCATATAAATCTATAATGAATGTTATTATATTATGTAATATCAATTATCATACACCCTCATTTTATTTCAAAAAATGAAATCATCACCAATGTTTTTGTTTTTTCAACACCTCCATGGATGATTTATTTTATTTAAACCCCCAATTACATGTTTGGTTTCATAAATTGATTTAAAGAATAAAATATAATATTTTTGACATGATTAATATTTTTTAAATATAAATAAGTAATTATTTTTTTGATATTTATTTTAATTGATTATTGTAATATTAACATCTAAAAAGGACTATACCAAGAAACCATTCATAATTTTACTATACTTTAGATAATATTAATGAATATATAACTATATTATAACTAAAATAAATAAATACTTTATGAATCCACAATTATTGATATTTTGAAACTATTTTTTATCTTCTCTGACCATGATCAATGTGCCAAAGCTATTTTAGAGAAACTGGATGAATAACCCTAAGTAGTTAATGAAAGAAATTGTTTTTAATAAATGAATGACATGTGATAATAAATAGATATTAAAAAAATCAATATACATGAATAATGTTATAATTCCAGTATTTAATAAACAAAATTCTATTTTTAGGTGGTTATATGCATGTACAAGCTAGTTGGGACTTGAGGTAAGGGATCATCCGAACAACACTATTTTCCATTGGGTTGTGAATTATCTATATCAAACTCACTTTTTCTACCTATTATTCTCATTAACATAATTTATATTCTGTATCTGTATGTGTTACAAATATTCCTTGGTTATTTTACTTTTTTTGGGGTTATGCATTTTTATCATGTTCACTTCTTAATATTTCTCTGAAACCAACCAATATAGAAAAACATTTCTATTCACTATCCCTTTCAAGTGATAGTCAGTGAATGTTTTTTTACTTCCATGTTTTAAAAAATATATTATATAAAAAATATTTTGGATTACTTTTTATGGAAAAAACTTGGTATTTCCTTCTTTATAGGTTCTTTAAAAATTCTTTAAAACTTTTCATAAGAGGTTCAATTTTTTACCTACCACTCCACTCATTTTTTTTAGTTTTCATTATTTAATTGTCTCATTTACAAAATATTAATCATTATTAAAATATAAAAATATAAAAATATTTTTATTATTTCTTATCTAAAGAATCATTACAATATATCCTTTGGTTATGGGTTGAGATAATATCATGTAACCCATTCACATATAATTTGTTTTTCTTTTTATTATTCCCTATATCGAAATTATTTATGTGGAACACATATTCATGTACATATTTTGACTTGATGGGTGGGTTATGTATTATATATACCTTGAATACATTGGGTACACTTTTCAACTCACGAGATACCAATTGTGGTGCATGTGTAGTTAGCCTTGAAAACTATGTTGGTTTGTCTTGGCAGTGATCCTTGAGTTATATTACGATTTTAGGTTTTTTTTGTCACCAAATATCTATGATTCCATGGTTTTATGATATTTTTCCTTTATTCCATATTTAAATTATTAGTATCCTTCTCTTTATGATATCATGTTATCCCTCTTGAAATGTAATTATTAATTCTACATCATACTTTACTCTAATTATTCCCTTACTTGGCATTATAACTCACCATGTTCCATTACGTATTTTTACCCTGGTATACTATATAGTAATAAATTTGTGTGGGAATTTGAATGAATTTATTAAGATAAAAATTAAGATTATGTTCATTGTGTTTAAGTTGTTTTTTATGTTTCTAATCTTCCTAATATATTAGTCCTTTAGATTTTATTATATGAATCTTGTGGAATTTTTTGTTAAGAATCATGTATTAATATGTGTATGTGAATCAAGTTACAATAAACAATGATCTCCTAGGTGAATTATTTTAAGGATGTTACGATTAATTCCTAAAACATAAAATACATTACAAATTTCTATATCCCCACATATGAATACATCACCCACACCCATTATTTGGCTTTAAACATTGTTTCTAAATACTATATTTACTATATTAACCTTCTAAACATTCTTAAGGTTATAATTTTGTAGGTTATGTATTGAGAAAAATAGATATCTATATACCAATTATTTTGACTGATAGTACCTTCCCCATACTCCTAAAACATTAGAAACTAATATTTTGGTAACTAAACCTGGTTGGGCCTGGAAAATTTAGAAATAATTCCTTTAGAAATCATATCTTCCCAACACATATATTTTTAAACTATTTATGTTCATTATATATATATAAGATTAATCGGTTCTGAAATATATCTTCTTTCTAAAGGAATGTTAATTCTTATAGTGACCCCACATTTTAATTTTTTTACAATAGTGTGATACCTATAAAATGAACTAATTTGATTGAAAATGGGACTTACTAGAAGAAAAAACTGAATTCTTGAATAGGCCTGAAAGGATTTCAATTTCTTTATAGGTTTATAACAATTCCTCATCTAAATGTAAATATAGATAATAAATTTGTTAGGCTTTAAATGTTTAGTATTGAGTGTTACAACATAACTCTAATATCCTATAGGTAATGAAATAGAAACAGGGATTGAATTCAATTCCGAATTATGTTTAGAAATATACTCATTTTCATGGATAAAATCTAATTTAATATGATTATATTTCCTCAAATTTTTTTATTAATGTTTAAAGTTAGATACATATTATCTTATTAATTGAAATGATTTATAATTTTTACCTTATCATCTAAAGAATAAAATTAGTCTAATGTCTTAGTAGATAATGATTCACTATCATTTTCCATAAATCTCATTTTTTATAAGGAACTGTAGAATTGAATCCAGAAATCCTTTTTGTTTCATCACTATTTACACCACATTCAAGAGATGATTATTAACTAACAGTCTATGTACATTCATCCTTTAAAATATTATATCTTTTATACTTAGATGATTACCTTGAATAATTATATTTCTGTCCCAAACTTGGAACATCTATATTGACACATAACAATTTCTTAAATTCATAAAATATCACATCAGTATAATCAATATTTTTATCCCTCCTTTCAAAATTCATATATATTCTCTTAATAGCATTCAGGTTATTTTTATTCATCAATTTTCAAATTATAAACACTATTAACATACATTAAAATAATTGAGAGAATTCATTCTACCTAAACTCAACATCACTTTAATTAAAATATTTATTTGGATTGATTGGAGATATAGGATTACATTTAATAGTTGATACCATAGTAGTAATAATAGTTCCAAAGTAAACTCTATTTTAATTTTTTTTATTTATCATCCTCATTCTTCAAATGATTCTTATACTGTATTTATAGTTTAATATATATTATAGAGACTCAAAAAGGTAATATGTATAGTATAATTCGATGATTTCATTTCAGACTCCCATTATTTCAGTAGAAAATAATTTTTCTACCAAACCCTCATGATATCTATAATATCATTTTTTCTAAGATTATGTATGTATTTTCACAGTAATCAGAAATATTCAATGCATTAAAGAAACATATTATCTAGTCAGAAAATTGAATGACATCTAATTTTCATGAAGCATTAATATTATGATCTCTAAAATTTTAATCATTTCAAAATGGGTAACTTGAAGTTTCTACAAAATTACATCAATGGTATCACATGAATAATTCTTAATTTATATATTCATTTTGATAATTCAATGATGTTTTCTCTTAACTCTATAGTTTTATTGATATTATAACTTCTCACCTCAAGAAATGTTTCAAATATATTTTTCCAAGATCTATATACTGGTAATTTTCATCACTAACACTGGTTAAAAAAAATATTCAATTTTTCTATTCAATATTTGTAATTTGAACCATCAATGATAGGTGTTCAATTTTTATTTAAAGTTTAAAAAGGTTCAAATAGAATATTTGATACCATAAGAAATATTTTCTCATATATAAGTTAGTATAAAGAAAATATAGATATATGATATGGAAAATAATGTTGTCCCAATATCTCAGCATCAAGAAAGGGATGATTTATGATTTAAAATTATTATAAAAATTCAAATCATAAAAAAGTTATATGTTTATAATGATCAAGAAAGTGACACAAAAAAGTAACTAAATTATAATAAAGTAATCATATAAGAAAAAAAATAGAATGAACAAGAACACATCAAATTTAATAAATAAATAGTATTACAAAATAAATTTCAAAGTGTAAAATTAAAAACAAAATAGAGCTTTAGATTAAATTTTTTTGTATCCTAGTGGTCTTGTTGTACACATTAAAAGGGGGTGAATTACTATTTATAGAAATTTCATATTTTATTGTGAACAAAAACAAAAGATATTTTCATTGTAATGGAAAATCCACCTTGAATATATTTAATAATAACAATCAGATTTAATCTTATAAGTATAATTATCTCATAATTTTTACCTAGTTCACCTATAAAAGACTCTATACATGGACCACATATTGATATTTTTCTAATATCTAAAGCAACCCCTACTTCATAGGTATATTATTATAATATTTAAGGAGATATCACTACATAACTGAGGTCCATGAGATTTTGATCCCTTTCATGAACTTATTTTAATAGGGTTAAAATATGTTTTCAACACACATGTCAAAATAACATGTTTTTAATCAATATTCAACATAAAATAGTACAAGATTTCTGCAAGAATATTTATTGTTCAAATCTAGTTCTTCAATGAAATTTATGATTTTTATTATATTTCATAACTAATATTTAATATAATTTATCCCTAAAGACACATCTTCTTTATTCTAGGTATTCATTATTCGTTTACTTAAGATTCAATATCATTCTACATATTTAGTATTTTTTGTTCTTTGGCATGTAATAATATCCACTACTAAATATAACAACCAATTAAAATAGAAGATGTTTAAAATTATAATTTAAAAATTAAAAAAATGTTAACATCAAAATTATATTAAATAAAATACCAACTTTGTATTTTCATACATTAGATATCCATAATTGATTTCAAGAAGTAGTCTTAAGTTACCTAAATATTTATGAAACATTCAATAGAAATACACTTAATCATTAAAGTGCATGTGAGGATTAGTTTCTTCCACTGAAAAGGGGATATTAATTAATAGAGTATAGTTTTTACAAATTATATTAATGAAAATAAAAACTTGTGAATTATTATAGTATGAACCACTAAAAACATATATTACAAATCTTCACACAATCATGTCAAAAAAGATCAATGTACACACAAATTTTTACAAGTTTCAAATCCAGTGTGAAATCATACTCTTTAACAGGGCTAGTTACTCCCCCTAACCATGGATTCTTTTCACTATATTCTCTTGTGAAATTAAATTTCAAGTAATCAAGTGCTATCCTACCATAAATTTCAGGTGTCACACAAAATAACATAGTTTCTGACTGTGATACAAAATATGATTACAAAAAACTAAGAAGATCACCAAAAAATCAAATTTCTTCTGAAAAAAGGAATGAATATATCCTTTCATCAGCCTCTAGATTAAGCAAGGAAGAATTGGTCATAATGAAATATTTAAATATATACATTAATATTCTTATACTATAATAAAAAAATCTATAAGATGTGATATTCATTAGTTTTTTATTTTTTAAGAACATGAATATATCGGTTTCAGACTCACCATTTTTTTTCTATCTCTCAAATAATCTCCCTACCATGCATCAATGAGGTCTGAATTTTTCTAATATTATAGTTCACATTTCTCATTGAAGTTTTTCTCACAATTACCTCTCTACAATGAATTGATGGGATATTTAGGGCATAATATCCATCTTGTGTCAATTATATTTCTCTTTTTGGTTACTCTATTTAAAAATACACCCCACAATATCCATGTTCTTTCTTCTATAATTCAATAGAAAAAACGACCCGCAGTCTCTATAGTTTTTTGTGCCCCATTATCTCCTTGAGAAAAAATTGTATGCACATCATGTATAAAAAATAAAAAATATATATGAAGGACCTACTCAATAAAAATTCATTTATTAATACTTAGGAAATAAGTTCTTAATTTTCAATAAGGTTAGTTTATTCTTCAAAAATAAGTTTTTTTTCAAATTTTTTTTATTAATTTTGAAGGAAAATATTATAATTAGTTGTAAGAAATTTTTTAAATTTTATTTTATAAACAAATAAAATCAATTTTGAAATCATAATATCAAAATTATCCTTGAGTGATTTCTTTTTATTTTAAAGAAAATATTTTTTAGGGAATATTGAAACATATAACTTTTTATTGAAAACTGAATTTTTATTTCAATGATTCATAGAGTTCCATTTCATTATAAAATGATTTCAAAAAAAAAATTAGTTGTATTATATTAATAATAATTTAATTAAAGTCATTAGAATCAATTTTATTATTGAATTTGGTATAAAAAAATTTAATACATAAAAACACATTTTTTGAAAAACCGATTTTTTTTACAAGTGGCATTTTGATTTAAAATTAATTAATTCAATTTATATAAATTTATTATTAAAACATTTATTCCATATTTGGAATTATGATTTTAATGTTTTTTAAGTAGTCCAATAGTGGCCCGAGTTTTTCATTAATAAAAATTACATCTATTTAGATGAATATTCAATACATAACAATACGATCCATGCTAGAATCAAAAAGGTTTAGAGTATTTAGATACTAGGTATAAATTATTCTTATTTTATTAAATATATTAAACATATCTCATAAATATATTCCCTTATATTACTCTTTATAGGCATACCCTACTAAAAGATTTCTTCAAAATCTGGGGAAAGTAAATATAAGAAAAGGGTGATCTGATATGATCAGTAAAGGTAAACATGGGTGATATAGATCGATGATAATATGAAATTATATGACAAGAATAAGGGTTAGATATCATGACCACAAATTATGAAGTTAATACTAAATATGAAAAATCATAAACATGAGTTATGTAATAATACATTATTATTCCAAAATTCACGAATCATAAGAATGTGAACTCATAATAACTCAGTTATAAACCATAAGTTCAGATCATAAATGTTTGTGGAATCATCATAAATATGGAAATAATATCATATGTTGAGGTTGAATACCAAGACCATCATATCAGTATTCAAAATCAGTTTCCCATAGTGAATCAAGCACACTGACTTGTTTCACATAACAGATCAAGCACTTCAATTTGTTTCCCATAAAGGATCAATCACATCAACTTGTTTCCTATAAAAATATCATATTATTTAATAATTTACCCAACAAATTATAGGTATATATCAATCCCAGTAGTCAAATAATGAAAAACTCACATATGTGTGTCAAAATATCATAAAACATTGATTATATAACCCTTGAAAAGAAATGAATTTCATAAACACTTCATCATAGCATAACCCATGGAAATAGGTTTCATAAACATTTGTCATCATAATCATAATCCATACAGAGGAAGAATAAGGATGGTATCATTGGATCATAGACTAATTAAATCATAAGTTTAATCTAGGATTTTTATTATTGATGAACATAGATACCATTAAAAGATCATTAAAACCTTCTTTAGTAAAATACACTTTCAAATTTAATAATCACTTTCAAAAATCTAAAAACAATACATATAATAAAGAAACCAATTTCATGAAAATAACCTTAAAGTATTGTAAAGTAAACTTATAATAGAATATTATTCCAGATAGTGGTAAAATCCGTTAATCTATATATGTTAAATAAGCATTAACTTCACAAATTTAAAAAATACCTCATTAGAAAAAGTACAAAAGGATTCCTTTTAAAACATTCTATAAAAAGTAAATCATGGGAAAAAATGAACTTCAAAAATAATTGGAGAATAATAAAATTTTTATTGAAAATATTTTTAGAAAACATCTACATGGAATATAAATATGAATTAATTATTTCAGTGGATACTTTAATGTAAGCAATACCAAATATCGATGAAATTATGAAAAAAACTATAACCTCATATTCATATTTTTTCGAAGGAACTCTAACATCCTATATAATAAATTTAAATTTATTGTACTTATATATAAGATTGTTTTTGTAAATGTAACACCATATATGATCTGTTTATAATATTTTATAAACCCTTCCATCAATAATTTCTTATTAAAATCATTATTTATGGGTGTTAATTATTTTGTTTATCATGAGTATTTAAGTTTAGTATTTTTGGTAGTTATATATTTCCCCAGTCTAATAACCTAAAAAATAATAATAATGATATAAATATAATATATATTCATTATATAAATATTTATAGTCATTCATAAAATTTATAGATAGAAAAATTAATTACATCGTTCATGGAGACGGTAGTCCGTACGTACGCTTGAACACTATTTCCATTTTTCAACTAATAGATTGAAAGAAAGATAAATAACAATTCAATGATAAAAAATAATTATTATATCATATATATCACATATATTCATAAAATATATCCTTATTAACATCCAATTAAGATATAAATTAAAAATGAATCACATCGCTTTATGGAGGTGGGAGTCCACACGTATACACTAACAATGTTATTATTTCCCAAAGGATTATATGGTAAGAAGCTAGGAATGATATTATTACTCTAAAAGTATTATTATATCATAAATATAATATATTCAAATTAAAAACATTATAATACCCATCCATATAATATGGTAATGAAAAACAAATTATATCACTAGGTGGAGATAATAAGCCGTATATACGCATGAGTGATACTTTCACTTCTTATTTTATGGGAAAGATGGTGTATAATGGTGTTTTAAAAATTATAATTAATTTTAATAATATTTAGGATACTATATTAATTATTTTATGACAAATTAAATATATGTAGATGAGTTAATGAAGATTATAAATGGAAAGTGATCGATTAGGGAAATGGGAACTTCTTCAAAATTACTCTTTAGATATCCTCTAAAGGGAACTAGGGTTGGTCTTTTTGGAAGAAAAAAACCACTATGATGTGGATAGGTAATTTTATAAGAGAATTTTGTATATTATGGTCGATATAGAAGGTTCAATGTGATGCGAATAAGAGAAAGGAGAGATGATCTTTTATAAGAGAGGGGAGGGGCACTATGGCGATTTCATAAATGATTAAAAAATAATTAAGTCAATATACACTTAGATTCATTCATAGCTCACTTTGTTTTTAAAATTTGGAGACATAAGATATATTAGAAACAAATAGAGTGAAATTTAATAACTTTCATTGATTTAAATAATATATAAGTGATTTTCATGTAAAAAAGTCCATTAAACTCAAAAAATTTGAGAATATGGTAAAACATGTCAAATTAAATTAATCCAGTAAAAATTAGAATAAAAAATTATGACCTTATCACTTATTTTCAGTCAAGATTAAACTGATTTACCATTTATCGTGGTAATTTTTTTTCTAGGGTTACTATTCATATTTACCAAAAATAAAAGGGGCATATTTATCAAATTTAAAACTACTAATTTTAAACATGTAATTCATTTCATCTAATTAAATACCTATAAATGGCATAAATTAATTTTAAAGTGTGTAAATACAATTTCAAAAAAAAATCACTTTTATTTTCATTTTTTTTATTTTAATTATAACCATCTAGTAACTAATGAATTCATTTTATAAATTTATATACAATATATTTTTAATAATTTAGTTTTTAATATTCATATCCACTAATCTAATGTTTAGGTGATATTATTTTAATATTGTTACACTGTTCATCTAAACTCTTTGTTGCATGCAAACCAAGATTTTGAAGAAATAAAATAATTTAAAGAGAAATATTTCATAATGTAAGATCCCAGTTTTTGGAAAGGTATGTTTTCTTTATGTTTTGGTTTAATATCTTGTTTCAGGCTTCAAGGGATGTCTCCTGAAAGTATGAGAGGTCTTGGGGGTGTTTCGGGGGCTCGAGGCACGAAATGAATGAAATCTGGGCAAGATAAGCCAGGGTGCACGATCTACGCACGACCAGGGAAAACCGTGCAGCCTGCCCAGGTAAACCATGCGACCCCTCCTCCTATGGACATTAGCATGTGCACGATTTGTGCATGGTTGGTCAAACCGTGCAGCTAAACCGTGCGACCTCTTAAAGTTGGGAAAAATTAAAAAATTTCCCCTCCGAGATTTTAAGAACCACTCGGGATTTTCTCTCCATTCCTCCCTCTTCACCCTAGGAATGAACCGAATCGCCCAAGATCTCCAAGAGATCGATCTCCCTCATTTATAAGGCGTTTTGGTGTCGTTGGATGCAGATCAAAGCTCCGAGTAAGGCTAATACCATCTTTGCTTCTCTTTTTGGTTTAGTGTTTGTATCTTCTCTCCCTCTTGTTCCGAAGCTCAAAAAACCTTTCTTTTAGGTGAGTTTTAGGTTGAGGCTCCAAAGGATGGTTGGATCGAGGTCTAAGGAATCGATTGAGAGTGCGTTCAACTGCGGTTTCGAGGTAGGTGGTCTATAAGTTATATCCCATGGTTGTTTGGGTATTTGTGCATGTTTAGTTGTATTCTTGTTTCCCCTTGATTATGTTTTGAATAGACTTGGAATGTTTGGTAATAATAGTGTTTGAAATGGAAAATGAGAACCCTCACGATCCCCGTGGGATGTGTTGGGATTGACTTGACCTAATTTAGGGCCATCCATGGGATGCGCTAGCTTTCCCGGACATAGGGATTGTTATTAAACAAGTGACCTTGTTGTAATAAATGGTATATCCCTTGAGGAATATGTTGGAATGATTGGTTGAACTTGGAATAGAAGTTAGGTTACGCACCTAGACTTTTTAATAACTTAAGGGTTAAATTGGAATGGGTTGAATGGTTGATTCATGGGAATGATGAACAGGTGAAATGGGTTAATGTGTAAACTGATTAAAGAACATAATGGTATGGATTATGGGTCTAGTGTTGAATGCTTAGTGAGGTAGGAATAACACATGGGAATTGGGTGAATGGTTAAATTATGTGAAATGATAATGTGTTAATGGTTTAAGGCATGATGTGGATCCCCATGTGGGTTACTGTGAATAGTGTTTGCTGAAGGGTAATGGTTTGGATGGTTGATGGTTACATATATATATATATATATATATAAGCATGTTCACATGGCTTGGTAGTGTGGGGAATGACTTAAGGATCCATTCCCATGGGTCGAGTGAAGACTGATGTTCTAAAATCCACCCTAAATGAATGGGTTCGAAATGGGGACTGATGCTCTTTTCTCCTAATGGTTTCATCCACCCGGACTGATGCTTCAAGGTGAGAACATGGTTGATATATGGGGGTTAATCCTAGTGAGATAGGATAATGATGTGTTTACCCTCTTATATGTGATTGTTGGCCTTAGACCCATGTAACATAATGTATGTGATTAACCCATTGAAACATATTGAAATGGTAAATGATGATAATTGGTGTGAAGCGAATGGTAATGGAAGTGGCAATGGATTTTCTATGAACTGGCTAACAACACCTTAAATAATTACTTGTTAATTATCATTCATATTCCTTTGCATGTACTATTTTTTTATACTGGATATTTTGTAGACACCGTTGGTGGTGGCCTACTGAGTTGTACTCACACCCTGCTCGGGCTGCCATTGGGTACCTGAGGATACTTCATGTTTGTAGGTCAGGAGAAGGGAAAGGGTCCTTACTAGATAGTTGAGTGGACATGGGTAGCACTTGGTGGAGGATCCAAACTTGGAGTCGGGACCATTTTGGGGATTTTGACCTTTGTCTTTATTCTAGGTTTTTGTTCACTCTTGCACTTGTAGTATGACATGGCATATTTATTGTTTGAAATTGTTGTTATACATGTTCCTTGTTTATTGGTTATTTTTTCCGCTATTCGGTTTATTTCTATTGTGTTTTACTCAGATAAAAGGGGGTATAGTCTCCCCACTTGACTCCATAGACCCCCGCCGCTAGTCGGCAGCCTTTGGCGTACGGGGAGGTGCACTTAAGGTCATGTAACCACCCAGCTCGGAGCACCGGCTTAGTGGCTTCTGGGTCGGGGATGTTACAAAGTGGTATCAGAGGAGTTTTTCCTTCTCCTTCTCTGAGGTCTTGTTATTTGGGATTGGTAGACAAGGGTTAAGTTGTGTCGGGCCTTGGTAATAAGCTCATTCTTGGGAGTATCTAACCCATGTGCAAAGGAAAACCCAAGTCACCCTGGGTGGGAATTGTTGTTCTTAGTTGTGTGTTTTTAGAGTTGATGATATTTCACCATTGGGTGATGCAGATGTGGTTTGATGTGTCTGTTTTATGATATTTGGATCATGGCCTCAATGGCATGAGGATTTTCACTCATGCATCATTGTAGGAACCTAGGGAGATATGTCAAATGCATTGTGTTATGCACACACATAGGGTGAGTGTGTGAGGTAGGAAAGTAGGGTGCATCATGCATTTCATGAAACCAAGAAATAAAGAGAAGAATGATATAAAACAAGTGGGTAAATGATGTTTAATTAAATATAATGGTTGGAAATGAGGTGGAAAATGTTTTTGTAAAGTGTTGTGTGAGTTTGGTGATAGTGCATGGTTGCTTACCCCTAGTGGACCATGGCCTGCGGTAGGGATGGTCGGGTTGGTGAATTTGAGGTGATAATGTTGTGGAATTGGTATATGAAAATGGGTTGTTGTATCTAGTAAAGAGCTTTTGATGAAGTTGTGGAAGTTTTATGGTATACATGCTAAATCTCGTGCTTGTCAATGTAGAGACATGCCACCATGTCATCGGTTACCAGTTGGGAAACATGAGGATGTCATTGAGAACACTCCTCCGGTAGGAGAGTATAAAGATGTGGTGATCAATGAAGGTAGAGAAGACCAGTTTCAGGAGAACTTGTCTCACCTTATACAAATGATGGATCAGAACCCAGGACAAGTTACACCGAGTATGTTTGAGCTTACCAGGGAGTTCCAGCTGCAGCACCCTCTGAACTTCACCAGAGAGGGTGGGAAAGAGGCGATGGAGTTCTTATTGGAGTCTGTCCATATGATATTGGATCATATAGAGACCCCTGTTGAAAAGAGAGTAAAGCTGGCTGTTTATATGTTGCGGGTCCAGGCAAGGAGTTGGTGGGATATTCAGGTAGAAGTCGAGTAGGCTGAGAAAATTTTGTGGAAGGTTTTTCAAGACAAGTTTCTCGAGCATTTCTACCCAGAGACTTTGATGTAAGAGCGGGCTGCAAAATTTATGAGCCTGACTCCGGGATCCCGATCGGTGATGGACTATGCAAGTCACTTCAGTGATTTGCAATGCTTTGTCCCAGTGTTAACAGGGGATGAGGAAGCGGTGGCAAGGCATTTCCAGGATGGGCTGAGACATGAGATTGGGTCTCAAGTAAATATATTCCATTTTAAGAGGTTTGAAGAGGTGATGGATCAAGCACTCATCTCTAAAGGGAACCTAATGGGAGCTTCAGGTGGAGGGCTTGTCGTGCCAGTTGGGCGGACAAGTGGTGCATCTTTCGAAGGTCAGAATTGTCGTTTAGAAAGATTCTAGCAAGGTGGTCAGAAGGGAGGTTCAGCCTCTCAGAGTGGGAACCAGGTGTTCTGTTATCAGTTCGGTAGGCTGGGGCATATGCGTGGTCAGTGTCCCCAACCTCCAGTGGAGTGCTGTTCGTGCGGCAGGATGGGACATGTGCAGAGGTTCTACAGGAAGCCTCAGCAGGTGAGCGAGTATGATGGTGAAAAGTAGGTTCCAAGTACGGGAAGGGGATCAGTTGCCCCGTATCAGGAAGGCAGTTAGAGCTCCACGGGCCATACTAGTAGGGCCGGAGGACGTGTGACTCCAGGGCAAGATTGCTCATGCCAGTAGGGCGGTGTAGCACAAAGTAATCAGGCAGGGGTCCAAGGTATAGGGGTAGGTTAGTTTCAGGCAGTTCAGTTTGTGCCTAGTGATGGCGAGGATGGACCATCGACTGTTCGAGGTATAATCCTTGTAGCTTCTACTTTTTCTAGTTCTATGTTTGACATAGGTGCCACACACTCTTTTATCACTTCTCAACTTGTGGTAGCTCTGGGTTTACCTCTGGAGAGGGTGTGTGGAGTTATATCAATTGACACTCCGTTGGGGTTGCGGGTTGAGGATATCAAGCAGTGCAAGGGATGTGCCTTGGAATTCAGTGGCTATCGTTTTATATGGTATTTTTTCATTCTCAAGATGTCAGGGTTTGACCTAATCTTGGGAATGGATTGGTTGGTGTTTTATTGGGCGGACATAGACTTTTATCGCCGAAGAGTATCATTCAGGTCACTTGAGGATGACACTTATGTCCACCGTGGAGAATGGGATGTTCAAGCAGGGCGTGCGGGGCCGTTTTGTCAATAGGTGAGTGGAATCACGACTCAAGTGGCATGTATCATGCTTGATGATGATGAAGGAGGAGAAAAATCTGATTTTCCTCCCGTGGTGGTTCTGTTTCAGGATGTGTTTCCTGAGGATTTCTCGGGGTTACCCCCCGATAGGGATGTTGAGTTCGCAATCAAGTTGCTGCCGGGAGCGGAGCCAGTTTCCATTCTACCATACTGAATGGCACCGAAAGAACTCCAGGAACTGAAGGTTCAGCTTGAGGAATTGGTGTGTAAGGGGTTTATCCATCCTAGTATGTCTCCTTGGGGATCTCCCGTTCTTTTTGCAAAGAAGGCAAATGGGCCGTTAAGGATGTGTGTCGACTATCGAAAGTTGAATTAGATGACGGTGAAAAATCCGTACCCTCTTCCTAGAATCAATGACCTGTTTGATTTGTGGAGGGGTGCATTGGTGTTTTCTAAGATTGATTTGAGGTCGGAATATCACCAGTTAAGGGTGAAGTCTTCTGACATTCCACAGACAGCTTTCCGGAGTCGGTACAGGTTTTTTGAGTTTGTGGTAATGCCTTTCAACTTGACCAATGCACCGTTGGTGTTTATGGCTTTGATGAACCAGATCTTTCATCCCTATATAGATAAGTTTGTGGTTGTCTTTGTTGGAGATATCTTAGTGTACTTGAAAACTCACGACGATCATGCCCAACATCTTGACATCGTCTTGGGTACGCTAAGAGAGCAACAGATATATGCTAAGCTATCAAAGTGTCAATTATTGATAGGTGGGGTGCATTTTATGGGTCAAATCATCTCAGAGGCAGGTTTTTCAGTGGATCCAGAGAAGGTGCAGGCAGTTGTATCTTGGGAGCATCCCATGAGTGTTTCTGTTGTTCGGAGTTTTCTGGGTTTGGCTTGGTATTACTGAAGGTTCAATCGGGGTTTCTCTCGCCTGGCAGCACCACTCCCAGGATTAACCAAGAAGGGAATCGGTTTAGAGTGGTCTAAGGCTTATGATAACGCCTTCCAAGAGTTGAAGAAGCGGTTGAAAACCACACTTATCTTGATCTTACCTGAGCCGGGTAAGAAGTAAATCGTGTTTTGTGATGCATCTGGAGTCAGAATTGGGGCTGTATTGATTTAGGATGAGCGGGTTGTGGCTTATGGGTCAAGGCAGTTGAGACCCCATGAGCGGAACTATCCCACTCACGACCTTGATTTTGCTGCAGTGGTGTATGGCTTGAAGTGCTGGAGGCACTATCTGTTGGGAGAATGGTTTACTGTGTTTACCGACCATAAGAGTTTAAATTTAATCTTCTCATAGTGGGATTTGATTCTTCGGTGGTGAATATGGGTTGAATATCTCCAGTATTTTGACTTTGATTTAGTGTACACTCCAGGACAGGGAAACAGTGTTGCTGACGCTCTGAGCAGGAAGGTTCAGAATTAGGTGGTTCAGGAGTCCAACATCGAGTGGAAGGTGATGGATTTGTTTGCAGAAATTCACCTGGATATGCAGGAGGAGAATGGTCAGGTCACTCTTGCTTCCTTAACAATGGAGTCGACACTTTCGAGTCAAGTTAAGGAAAGTCAGCTTGATGATCCTGAGTGTTTGATCATAGAGGAAAAGCTTAAAGGTGGGGAGCTACGTTCTGGCTGGGCCGTCAGTGTGGATGGTGTTGTTCGTGTTCGTGATCGTGTGGTTGTGCTAGAGTGTATGTGGGAAGAGTTTATGCGGGAGTTCCCTGCATCAAAGTGGACAGTGCATCCCGGTTTGACCAAGATGTACCATGATCTCTAAAGGCAGTTTTGTTGGTCTGGAATAAAGAAGGATGTTGCAGACTTTGTGGTGTGGGGCCTTACCTGTCAGCAGTTGAAGGCCAAGGATCAACGCCCAGGTGGTTTTTTGTATGCATTACCCATTCCGGAATGGAAGTGGGATGATGTAACAATGAATTTTTTCATGGGTCTTCTGAGGAAGCCGTGAAAGAATGATGCAATCTGGGTGGTTGTGGATCGGTTAATGAAGGTGGCTCATTTCTTACCGATTCAGGAGATCTATACATTCGACCAGTTGGGTGAGCTGTATGTTCGGGAAATAGTGCGGTTGCATTGTGTTCTGCGAACCATAGTTTCGGACTGAGATCCACGTTTCACATAGCGTTTCTGGCAAGGGTTGCAGAAGGCACTTGGTTTGAAGGTGTTTTTGAGTACGACTTTCCACCCACAAACAGACGGGAAGTTGGAGTGTACAATCCAAGTGTTGGAAGACATGTTAAGAGCTTGTGTCCTAGACTTTGGTGGATCTTGGGAGAGGCACCTATCGTTAGTTGAGTTTTCCTAAAACAACAGTTTTCAGGCTACAATTCAGATGGCACCGTTTGAGGCACTTTACGGTAGGCCACGTAGATCTCTGTTGTGTTGGCTTAAGGCTGTTGAATCTGAGTTGTTGTGGCTGAGCCTCATGCAGGAGACTTCAGAGAGAGTTAAGTTGTTCAGGAAGTGGATGGATATGACTCATAGTAGGCAGAAGTCGTATGCAGATAGGAGGCGTAGACCACTTGAGTTTGCGATGGGTGATAAAGTGTTCCTTCGGGTGTCGCCAAGGTTGGGTCACCGTCGGATTAGAAAGCAGGGTAAGTTGGCACCCAGGTATGTGGGGCCTTTTGAGATTGTGGAGAGGATCATACTAGTGTCTTACCGATTGGCTCTCCCACAATGGTATGGTGGGATGCATGGAGTGTTTCATGTGTCGAAACATCGATAGTATCACCTTGATATATCTCACATGGTTGATGTGGAGGGTGTGGAGCTTGAGGCCGACATGTCCTTTGAGGAGCATCCAGTTCGTGTGGTGGATCATAGTGAAAAGGTATTGCAAGGCAAGGTTGTGCCATCAGTGCAAGTACTATGGCAGTATAGGAAATTTTAGGAAGAAACTTGGGAGTGGGAATCAGATATGCAGGCCCATTGGCCCGAAATCTTCTCTTCGGTGGATCAATGAAGCTTGGAAACTCATCTCAAGGATGAGATGTTATAAGGTGGGGAGGTTGTAAGATCCCGGTTTTTGGAAAGGTATGTTTTCTTTATGTTTTGGTTGAATCTCTTGTTTCGTGCTTCAAGGGATGTCTCCTGAAAGTATGAGAGGTCTTGGGGTGTTTCAGGGGCTCGGGGCACGAAATGAAGGAAATCTGGGGAAGACAAGCCAGGGCGCACGGCCAGGGAAAACCGTGTGGCCTGCCCCAGTAAACTGTGCGACCCCTCCCTCTCTGGACAGTAGCATTCCCACGGTTTGCGCACAGTTTTTCAAACCGTGCGGCTAAACCGTGCAACCTCTTAAAGTTGGGAAAAATTACAAAATTGCCCCTCCAGGATTTTAAGAACCACTCAGGAATTCCTCTCCATTCCTCCCTCCTCATCCTAGGAATGAACCGAATCACCCAAGAGCTCCAAGAGATCGATCTCCCTCATTTCTAAGGTGTTTTTGGTGCCGTTGGTTGCAGATCAAAGCTCCGGGTAAGGCTAATACCATCTTTTATTCTCTTTTTGGTTTAGGGTTTGTATCTTCTTTCCCTCTTATTCCAAAGCTCTAAAAACCTATCTTTTGGGTCAGTTTTAGGTTGAAGCTCCAAAGGTTGGTCGGATCGAGATCTAAAGACTCGATTGAGAGTGCGTTCAACCGCGGTTTTGAGGTTGGTGGTCTAAAAGTTATATCCCATAGTTATTTGGGTATTTGTGCATGTTTAGTTGTATTCCTGTTTCCCCTTGGTTATGTTTTTAATATCCTTGGCATGTTCGGTAATAATGGTATTTGAAATGGAAAATGGGAACCCTCACGATCCCCATGGGATGCGTTGGGATTGACTTGACCTAATTTAGGGCCATCCATGGGATGCGCCGGCTTTCCTGGACTTAGGGATTGTTATTAAACAAGTGACCTTATTGTAATAAATGGTAGATCCCTTGAGGAATATGTAGGCATGATTGCTTGAACTTGTAATAGAACTTAGGTGACACACCTAGACTTGGCAATAACCTAAGGGTTAAATTGGAATGGGTTGAATGGTTGATTCATGGGGATGATGAATGTGTTAAATGGGTTAATGTGTAAACTGATTAACTACCATAATGGGATGGATTATGGGTCTAGTGTTGAATGCTTAGTGAGGTAGGCATAACACATGGGAATTGGGTGAATGGTTAAATGATGTGAAATGATAATGTGTTAATGGGTTAAGGCATGATGTGGATCTCCATGTGGATTGCTGTGAATAGTGTTTGCCGAAGGGCAATGGTTTGGATGGTTGATGGTTACATATATATATATATATATATATAAGCATGTGCGCATGGCTTGGTAGTGTGGGGTATGACTTGAGGATCTACGCCCACGGGTCGAGTGAAGACTGTTGTTCTAAACTCCACCCTAAATGCACGGGTTAGGAATGGGGACTGATGCTCTTTTCTCCTAACGGTTGCATCCACCCGGAATGATGCTTCGAGGTGATAACATGGTTTCTATGTGGGGGTTAATCCTAGTGAGATAGGATAATGATGTGTTTACCCTCTTACATGTGATTGTTGGCCTTAGACCCATGTAACATAATGTATGTGATTAACCCATTGAAATGTGTTGAAATTGTAAATGATGATAATTGGTGTGAAGCGAATGGTAATGGATGTGGAAATGGATTTGGCTATGAATTGGCTAATGGAACCTTAAATAATTACTTGGTAGTTATCGTTCATATTCCTTTTCATGCACTATTTGTTTATACTGGATATTTTGTAGACACTTTTGGTGGTGGCCTACTGAGTTGTACTCACACCCTACTCGGACCGCCATTGGGTACCTGAGCATACTTCATGTTTGCAGGTCAGGATAAGGGAAAGGGTCCTTGCTAGATAGTTGAGTGGACATGGGTAGCACTTGGTGGAGGATCCAGACTGGGAGTTGGGACCATTTTGGGGATTTTGGCCAATGTCTTTATTTTGGGTTTTTGTTCACTCTTGCACTTGTAGTGTGACATGGCATATTTATTGTTGGAAATGGTTGTTATACATATTCCTTGTTTATTGGTTATTGTTTCCGCTATTTGGTTTATTTATTTTGTGGCTTACTCAGATAAAAGGGGGTATAGTCTCCCCACTTGACTCCATAGACCCCCGCTGCTAGTTGGCAGCCTTTGGCGTATGGGGAGGCACGCTAAAGGTCATGTAACCAACCAACTCGAAGCACCGACTTAGTGGCTTCCGTGTTGGGGACGTTACACATAAAAATATTAGGTTGTTACATTATACCCCAAACAAAATGAATTTTTCCCATAGAATTAATCACATCAATACAAACATATGAGGATACTTCTGCCTCATCACAACGTTAAGTTCGCACATAGCTTTCTCTAATTGGTGGTTTAACTACAAAACCTTTTCCAAGTGAGTGGTATTGTTTCATATCAATTTATATCTATGATAAAAAATCTTTACCATTTGTTATTTATAATAAATATCTTGTTCAATAAGTATGGTCTATGGGTTAAGTACATGTTAAGGATAAGGTATGTACTTCATTAGGATAGATACATATAACACATCATAAACTTGAGAGAGATTTAGTGGAAGCACCGATCGATAAGATACCATCCCAATATGATAAAGGATTTGAAAAAGATCGATATGCATAGAGAATGGATTTCCATTCTTCCCGAATATCATAACCTTCTTCCATGGATATCCCGACTATCCTGAAGGACTTCTTTTTATTGATTTTTGATAACCCCCCTTTCAAGGGATGAAGGGGGAACCCTTACAAGGCCCATAGGCTCAGAGATTTCATGGCCCATAAGTCTTATGAAATATATAGACTATACTTAGACCTCCTCCTCCCCAGATTTTTCATTGTGATATAAACTATCCACCTTCACATGGCTTGTTTGTCTAGGCTTCCTATACAAGAACAGGTTGGTCTCGATGGAAATTCCATACCCTCTCTTTCTGAAAAATCCTCTTAGCTTCTCCTTTGGTGAATATGCCTGCTCTGAATCCTAATCTGGAGTATGATCCTTGTAGAGTATGTATGATCATTTAAGTACAATTTCTAGTGGCTCGAAGGGCTTGAGGTGGCCCGAAGGCCTCAAGGTGTCCCAAAATCCTTACTGGCCCAAAGGCCTTGGGTGGACCGAAGGCCTTAAAGGACCCGAGGCCCAAACCGGTTCCCTGAAATCCCAAAATGATGAATAGTTGTGGGCGGTATAGTACCAAACAATGACTTCTACAATGCCTGCTATAGTACTTCTATAGTAACTCAGAAATTATGTCTCTGCCTGGTTTTGAACTTGTGTCTCTTGGATTCACTTTCTGATTCCTCGCTAACTAGGCTGAGGCTCTTGTGCCTTCCATGGATAAATTCATAGAAAAACCTTCTCACCAACTTCAAACTCTAGATCTCACCGATGATTATTAGAATTACTCTTTTGAGAATATTTGTAACTCTTATATGTTTCTGAATGAATCTAACCTTATCTATCATTTTATCATATATATTAGGTCCCAATAGCTTTCTTTATCCAAATTCATTCTAGCATGTTTTATGTTTTCACCTCCTACCATAGAGGGATTCATAAGGAGCCTTCTAAATGCTTGAGTGAAATATGTTTTTTTATGAAAATCCCCCATAAGAATGTGTTGATACCAAAAACCTATGAAATATAAAGAGAAAGCTCTCAACATGTATTTTGGAGTTTGAATAGTCCTATTAGACTTAAAATATTTCAAAGGATGATAAAGAGTGCTAAAACTTTACTCTGTATCCAAACCCTACTGAATACTTCTCCAAAACTTCTAAGTAAACCTCGAATCTGGATCAGATACAATTTATATTGGTACAACATGAGATATTACCACTTCTTTAATGTATAATCAAGTAAGTTGATAAAAATAGAAAACTTTTCAAATAGTATTTATGTTTTATGAATTCATATGTTGATCGACTAAAACCCACATAAAATTATGCCCTTTATATGTTTTGGGGAGTCTGATATTGAATTCCAATGTAATGTTTTCCTATTTAAATTCTAGTATGGGTAATGGTTGTAAAATCAACTTATACTTCTGTCTCTTAGACTTAGCTTGATGACATATCAACTACTAAGAAACATAGTCTGTAATACCTCTTTTCATTCCATCCCACCAAAAATACTCTTTCAGGTCCCTCTAGATCATTGTGCTTGTAATATGAATAGAGAATGATGAACAATGAGATACATACAACAACCCCTTATACAAATACATAATGGGTGGGATATGGAAATTTTTCCATTAAATTATTTTTTCCTCAAAATCAAGGTTAAAATCAAGAACATTTCCCACTATCTTTTTAGCTCCAAATCATCAATTCCCCCCCTTAATATTCAATTGTACAGATGGTTGGACTTTAATTTTATAAAGACAACATTTCTCCCGGTCCTTTAGGATTTCAAGATCCATACTTTCCAAGTCTAGAAATATTAGATCTTTGGTGCTGGCCATCATAGATAATCTAAAATAATCCTTTTGAATCAAAGAATCATCCACCTTGTTTGTTTTCCTAGGATGGGAATGTTTTGAGAAGTCATAATCTTTAATAATATCCAACCATTTTATTTTGGGAAAGTTAATATATTTTTGAGCTAAAATATAATCTAAAATTTAGTGATTATTATATATGTCACGCCTTTATCCATAGAGATAAGTCCTCCGTATACTTAATAAAATAATAACCATATCTAACTCTAAATCATGAGTTGGGTAATTTTTCTCATGGACATTCAATTGCTATGTGGCATATGCTATAACCATATTTTTTTCATGAGGATGCATCCTAGTCCCTTATTTGTTGCATTATTATAGATTATAAACCTTTCTCACCTATAGAGTAGTGTAAACACAAGTGTGCTGACTATCCTTATCTATATTTTCTTAAAACATTCCTCAAATTCAAAAGTCTAAAGTAAATTTGATCCCTTTTGAGTTAACATGTTGTGTGGATTCAATAAAAAATAAAAATTATACACAAAGGACTGATAATATCCATCATAACCAAGAAAACTATAAACTTAAGTTACTGTGGTATTCCTAGGCCATTTCTCAATAACTTATATCTTTGAAGGATATACTAATATAAACTCACTTGAGAATATATGACCTAATAAGTACACTCTCCAAAGCTAAAATGAAAACATGGTTAATTTTTCATAAAGATTGTCATTCCTTCGGGTCTTCAACTTAATCCTTAAGTGATCTTCATACCCATTCCTTTATAATTGAATACAAAATAATTTAATCTATAAATTATACCACAAAATGATCTAATTAATCTCTAAAGTATCTATTTATTAAATCCATAAATATAGTAGAAGAATTAGTAATTTGAAAAGGCATCACTATAAATTCATAGTGTACATACGTTGTACGAAATGCTATCTTGGGTATATCATATTTCTTGACCCAAAATTTATGATATATAGAATGAAATTTAATATGGGAAAATTATTGATCTATTAATTATTGTAACACCCCAAGCTTCCATGGTACATTTCTCTTTGAATAATACAATAGCGTGTGTTGTATGCAACTTCGAGTTCTAACACACACCACACACCCAATCAAACTAGCCATTATGAATAGTAATACCCACTTTTTGAAATTTATAAATTTTATCTTTCAAAATGGACTTTATTTTTGGATTGAGAATATCAAAATAATCCTAGGGTGATTTTTTGGTATTTTTCTAAAAATGTTCAATTTTTGATGAATAGTTAAAAAACACTGAGTTATAGTTTAAAACCAAATTTTTTGTTTAAATAATTTTTTATTTTATTTAAATTTAATTTAGGTCAAAATAGATACATAATACCTATATAAGTTCAATTTAATTCATTGGAGTTAGTCTATAATAATTTTTGATATATAAAAATTTTATTGATCTTTTCTCCGTCTTCTACCCATCTCCTAAGAGAATATGCAAATTCAAATAAAACATAATTTTACCGCTTATGTGAGTGGAATTTCAAAAATCCCGGAGACAAGGTTTATATCACTAAGTGAAATTTGGTTCAATAAGATACAAATAATTTTTGGTGAATAGTAACTTTTTACTTTTATTTACCACGGTTAAAAGTTAATATCGTAATTAAGGGTAAAAATGATATTATTATTACCCTAACACAAGTCCTAATGCTATTGGATAAGTATAATTAGACCAAAAACAACCTTAGGAATAAAATATGAACCTCTTTGGTCCACTTGGATTAGATTAGTACATTTATTAATATTTAATTCAAAGAAGAGTTAAAAGAGGTAAAATCAAAGTTTAATAACTGAAACATTTTTAATAGAGGGTTATACGTAAGATAAATTAGATTATAAATATCCATTAGAAATATAAAAATATTTCCTACATAATTGTATTTTACTTATATTTTTTTAGACATTAGATAAATTAATTTATTTTTGACACAATGATGATGCAATAATTATCTAATTAATGAAATATTAAAATAATTGAGATTATAAATTTCCAAATAAATGTAATTTGAGACTTTGTATGAATTAAACTAATTTTCTAGGTTAATATGACATATTAGGGTTGGTTATATGAATTTGTTTCGAAGTAATAATGCTGTTATGAATTTAGCAAAAACAAAATACCAAATAGTGTCAAAATTGACATAAAAGAGTTTTTAAAACAAATTTTATATTATTAATTGATATTCTATTTCTGAAAATCTAAGGTTAGGCCAAAGGACTTATATAATGATAGGTGTATCATTAATGAACCACTTGGGATTCTCTTGAAAGTATATAGTAAGTTTATTAACCATATAATATAAAAATACAAAGAGATATGGTTAATGTCAAACTATTTAACTAAGAGTTAAATCTAAAAGTTGAGGTTAATATAGTGACCCAAACCTATCTAAAACCTATTTTTTGGGTGGTTTTTGACCCATCCCCACCCTATAATTTAAATAATATATTTTATATCCCTTATAAATTGAAAATTAATTTATTATAAAATAATATTTCTAGCTTTTCCTAAGGTGCCCCTCACCCCTCTTATAAAAGGGCACTCCCCCTTCTCTCTAATTCACACCTTCAAAGCCTTTTGTCTCGGGAAACCCCTGACCAAATATCCTCTAAAATTCCCTAACTTCATCTTAGAGGCCTTATTTTAGTCAGAAATCCAACTTAAGGAGACCTTTTGATCAAATCAAAAGGAATGACCTGAAGAAGAGGTAATAATTTCACCACCCTCTTTCAAGTTATTTTCTTCTTCCACTTCTTCTTTATTTGTTATTTCCATTATAAAATAATAACTCTAGTATCTTCTATATAATGTGATGTTATTATAAATATGGTACACCCATATTTATTATTATATCCATCCTTTTAATGACATGTCATCATACATGTGTACGTACAGATTACCGTCTCCACGTCGTGGTGTAATTGTTATTCAATACATTATTATTGGGATGGGTATAATAATGATGTGTAATTCATGTAAATAATAAATATAACATGATAATGATTCTTTATATATGATATACCATCCAATTATATATTATTTTAATATCAAAAGAATGATATTGTCGGTTGTGCATACGTACGGATTACCGTCTCCACATAGCGATGAGATTCATTTCCTATCATATCCATTAAAGACTAATTTTCATTAGATGATTAAAAATAATGTTTAGACTTGATATAATTCTGTATATGAATAATATAAATCCCATCCATAACAATTATGACTCACATAACAAATAATATAAAAGAAAAGTAATCCGTTAACACTCGAAACGACGATAATACTAAGATATTATTAACAAAGAAATGTTAAAAGATCATATACGATATCATGTTAATGTATATTATTATTGTATAATTTAATAAAAATTATTTTACCATTATACAGAACGTTAACCTACCCTCGACCAAGGAAAATTACAAGGTAAGGGTTTATTTCACAATCTCTTCATTATCCGAGGTAGTTTATACATAATTATCTACTGGGACCTCTTTATCACCCACATCCATGTTTCTTAAAAATGTATTTCAAAACATTCTTACTATTTTATAGACTATGGGTTAAAGTCATTTATACCCTTGTTTAACCTTTTATAAGATGTTTATAATGGAATCTTTCCATTGTTTTCCAAAGAAGTTCCTTTTTAACCTTTTTGACAAAACTAAGGTAAGAATGTCTTTTTTAACTTATACGGCGGGTGTGGCTATTTTATGCCATTATAAAATCTTTGAATCTTTCCTTACAAGCTTATAAGAATATTTTAAAAGTAAATTTTTTCTTTTATAATTATGTGACTTTTAAATGATTTCAAAAAAAGAGATATTTATCTCAAATAGTTTTTGATTTCATCTATGTCAACATCCTTTGATGGATTTTAAGATTATTTGACGTTGATTTATTATGATACAAAACTTCCATATTGTATTGAAGGTTTTGTGATATGTTTGACTGTGGATGTGTTATTTTTATACACTTCATGGTTTATGGAGAAAGTATTGACATTTCGTATGCTAGTTTTAATACGAATGTTTATGTTCACCACCACAAAACTGGGCAAGTCCAACACCACCCCTTTATCAACGCTAAAGAAAAAGTGCTGATAAAGGGGGGATCCTTTATCAGTGCTAAAAAAAGTGCTCATAAAGGGTACCTTTATCAGTGCTAAAAAATCCATGATAAAAGTACCCCTTTATCAGCAATTTTTTTAGCGCTGATAAAGGGACCCCCTTTATCAACACTTTTTTTAGTAGCGCTGATAAAGGGGGGGGGGGGGGCTTTATCAGTGCTTTTTTTAAAAGCGCTGATAAAGGGTTCGACTTCAAAAAAAATTTAATTAAAAATAATATATTAATATATAAATATATCAATATAGTTATATTGATATAAATATAATATATAATTTTTAAATATATTTTAGATAAGTACAAATATACATTTACACTTATTATACTTAATATATAAGATATTTAGTGAAAATGGATTATAAAAACATTAAAAAAATATTTTTAATTAATAATTTTCTAATTATCATGGAGTAATAATCATTTAATAACAATTTGAAGACTAAAAAAATTTAAAAAATTAAAAAAAGATCCAAAATATGTTGAAAACGCAACTCAAACTTCAAACGACCATAACGTTTGATCTGAGTGTCCGTTTGCGCTCTACCACAAATCAAATCGAAGCCTGCGATGAGTTCTACATTGCTATGAATTGTGGGGACCCCGGTCAAGGTTTCTTTGAGGCCAAAAGAGGCCCAGAAGGCCTCCAAAAATGAGTTTTTAGTCAGGAACCCCGATTTTTTAACATTTTGTGCATTTTCAGCCTTGTTTAAGGGGGTATTATTGGCTTTTTTTGGTGGGGACTGAATTTATTCCAAGGTATTACATTCATATTGATATTATGACTTTGAAATTTTATCGTTTTTTTATAATGCAATTCTATTTATAATCAAATATATAACTATATGTACATATTTTTATATATTCACACCTAAAAATTAATTTTTTTAAATAAATAATTAAACATATTTACATATAAAATATATTAGCTTTATCTAAATAATAACTAATATCCATTTTATTTAAAATACCAATATATGAATATTTATATAACTATATATAAATATAACAATATATATATTAATATAACTATATATATACATATATTAATATAACTATAAAAATATATATTAATATAACTATATATATTGATATAAATATATATTACTATGAAAATAAATATAACTAAATATATATATAAATAAATAGATATATCATAAATAAGAGAACAAATCAATATTGGGGAGTGGTAAAGGCTTTAGGTGTGCAAGGGGGAGGTCTCGAGAACAAATCCGGGTGGTGGAAGGGGCGCACGCGCAAGGGTTATTTAGAGGGGCTAGCGCTGATGAAGGGTGTAGGCAGTGCGTTCCGGTGCTGGAGGTGCCGGAAAGTGCTTTTAATGGGGGTTCAAGCACTGTAAAAAGCCCCCTATGTTGGTAATATTTTTTTTATCATCCAAAAAAAGCGCTGATAAAAGGTGTCTTTTATCAGCGCTAAAATGAAAGCGCTGATAAAATACCCTTTTATCAATAATTTTTTTAGCACTGATAAAAGGGGTCTTTATCAGTGATTTTTGGAGCGCTGATAAAGGGTACCCCCCTTTATCTTCACCGGCATTAATATCTATTTTTTAGTGCTGTTAAAGGCCTTTTTTAGCACTATTAAAAGACATATTTGTAGTAGTGGTTATGTTTAAACTGGTTCATATGAGGAATGCATTGGACTTAGTAAGTGATGGGTGGAGCCTGATATAGCTCCTCGATGCATCGGTAGGTCTCATGAGACAAACTAGTGTCTTGGAACAAGGACTTCACCAAATATTATTTGTAGTCTTGGCACAAGGCCTTGAATATGTGGTTATGATAGTCTGGCATTATGCATTCCATTATTATGAAAGAGGTTATTGATATTGCATGTGATTATCAGACTAATAGAATATCCATGTGAATAAGTAAATTGAATTATTTCATTTTATTTTTTCCATATTATGCAGAAGTTAAAGTTTAAAAAGATTTTTTTTTATTTATACATTGCCTTAAATGTTTATGCTTATTTATGAAAGTTTCTGCTATATTGTTATCCTTACTGAGCATCTGAGCTCACCCATTTCTATGTTTTATTTTTCCCAGGCTGTGAAGAAGAATTTTATGACTGACCTACAGGGATAGTATGAGGGGATATGAGTGTGGAATATGGAGACTATGTTGTTGTTGTGTTTCACTTTATCATGTAATGTAAGACTTATGAATGTATCTAGTGTTTCCAAGGCTACAAAACTAATCGGTCTTTTAAGACTTGATCTTTTGTGATCATGCCAATGTCTAGTAATAATGCACCAAATCTGGGTAACTGGGGTTGGGGCGTTACAATTGTTGATCAAATAAGTAATAAGAAGGGGTTATATGATACTTTTTCTTGATAATGATATTGTTGAGTTCTCGATACTAAATGATGAGTCTCTTTGTTCTATCTTTCTTCTCAACAAAAATAACTGGTACACTGTAAGGTAACATACTTGGATGAAACATGCATAGTACTGGGTTTGAGATATATTGAAAAATTAATTTCTTCATTTGGTGTAAGAATTGATAATTCTTCTAAAAAGAAATAAAAAAATATCATACGATATATGTATCCTAAATTTTGAGTTTCTAGCAGGCCATATGAGATATATAACATTAATGAATAGGAATTATGACCCAAAAGGAGGAATAAATTTCCATGGGAAGTTCATATTCATCCTTGCATCAATAAATGGTCATAGGTTTATTAATAATATGAAATTTGACTTCCCTTCCTTAGAAATTGATATGGGGTCTATATAGAGAAAGATAATCCAAGATAAGAATTTCATTATATTCAACTAAATAGAGAATAAAAATATTTGAAGTAATAACTTTCCCAAAAACATCAACCAGAGAGTAACTATAGACTTAAGATGTGACCATTGTTTTATTATAATTTTTCACAGCTAAATAAACATCTGATCATTGAAGTGATACGACTATACCCTTAACAAAATCTTTAGAAATAAAAATTTGAGTGTATATAGAATCAAATAAGATATTAGATATTTTATATTGGATGATAAGTATACCATTCACCATGTTATTCTCTTAAACCACTTCGATAGTCATGATCTCATGATATTTGAATTTGACATTGGGATTAATAGGTTATTGATGATAATCATAAAAAGTATTTCCTATTCTTGTATGGGTTGGATTAATTTCTATATTCATTGAATTTGAAGAATTGAATAATGGGTAGTTAATTAGTTGGTGTCTTATTTTCATCTATTTCACTAACCATCTGATTCATCACCTTTCGACATTCATGGGCTTTATGAAATACCTTTCCACATTTAAATCACCACCCATTTCCATTTAACACTTCCCTTTCTATTTCATCCAACATTTTGTAGAATATAGGTGGCTGAAATTTCATTCCACCATGTGATTTATTCATTTTTTCATGAGACTTGATCTTTATTTTCTTATCAAAACTATGGGAATTGTGTGAATATCCAATTTACATTTCCACTTTGAGTTCACATAGAATGATTTATTCAAAGAAAATGAAGTATCTTATAGCTATTATCTTTTGGAGACTTGGTTTTAATCCACAAAATAAAATATCAATTTTACTTTTAGGGATGATAATTAAACTAGAGGCATTACTTGTAAAAATTGTAAAATTTCATCATATGTACCAATGGATTCATCATACTTTTGATTCATATTAGGAAGTTTCTTCTCTATTTTTTATATAGATTACAAGGAAAGTTCATAATAAGGAATATCCCATTAAAATCATCATAATCCATGGATTAAATTTCTTTATATTGCCTCATATTATTGATAATATTCCACAATTGATCTTCTTTACCTTCTCGATAATAAATATATAGGATAATGTTTTCATGTCCTATGCATTGAAGAATAAAAAATATTAGATTAATGGTATTGATCAATCACCCAACCACTAGTGGATCATAATATCCAATAGAAGACGGTGGATTTTTCCTCCTAAAAGATTCATTAGTTTGCGTTTTCCTCCTTTGGTCATTTGGAAACTCTACAGGATTCATATCCTGAGAAATTTGTGTGAGCATTATCACAAGATTCTTCATTCCATTTCCCATAACATGTGGTTACTCTGGTGGACAATAATTGAATTTTCTATTACATTCATCATTAAAATGGATTTCTTGAGTTCTATACATTGAATAAAACCAAAAATAATAGTGTGAGAAATAAAATTCATAGTGGGAAACTACATAAATCTAAAAAATCATTTATATAATGTCTAAATCATGACACCTTCGTCTCTAACACATTGGGGTTTTCCTAGGTCATTCTTGATCGTTACCAAAGCTTTAATATTTTATCCTATACTTTGACCTACCCCTAGGGTTTTAATAATTTTTTTCTAACCCAAATAACCAAATATTGACTAAACCTTACTCTGATAATAACTATAGTTGCCCAAGATTTTCCTACATAAATATTATATCTATTTTGATGAATATGCAATACATAAAAATATGACCCATTCCATAACCATAAAATTTTAGTGACTTTGGAGACTAGATATACACTGTTATTATTTTATGAAATATCCTCAACATATCTCATAAAGATCTTCCCTCACAGTACTCTTTGTCGGCATACCCTATTAATAACCTTCTTTATAACCTGAGTTAAGGAAGCATACGAAAAGGGTAATCTTGGATGCTCATTAAGGTTAAACATGGGAGATATCAATCAATGATCGCATGAAATCATATTATAAAAATAATGGTTTGATATCATGAACATAACTTATGAAGTTCTACCCAATTTGAAAAAACCATAAACATGTGTTATGCCTAAAACATTAACATTTCAAAAGAAATAAATAATATTAATGAGAACTCATCATAACTCAATCATGAACCATAAGTTCATGTCATAAATGTTTGTGGCATCATCATAAGTATTGAAAACATTTCATATGTAAATGTTAGTGAATAAGACCATGAGATTAGGTATCAACACTCATTTCCCATAGTGGATCAAGCACATCGACTTGATTCTCCAAACATATCAACCACCTCGACTTGTTTCTCATAATATATCAAGTACATCAACTTGTTTCCCATAACTATACAATGAGATATAATAATTTACCCAATAAATTTGAGGGATATATACATCCCACCCATCAAATAATGAAAATAATACAAAAATGTTCTAAAATATCATAAAACATTCATCATATTATAACCCATGAAAAGAAATGGGTTTTCATAAACACTTTATCATTTCATAAACCATGTAAACAGGTTACATAAACATTTTACATCATAATAATAATCCATATTGAGGAGTAATAATGATGGTATCGTTGTATAATTACCCCAATAAATCATAGATATAATCAAGTTCTATTTTTTATCAATAGAGATACCATTAAAAATCATTAAAACCTTTCTAAGGAAAATACCATTTCAAATTTAAAAATCACTTTTCAAAATCTAAAAATAGATCATGGAATAAAGAAAACATTTTATTTGAAAATAACCCTATAAAAATGAAATATATTTTATAAAAATGAAATTTATTTTTTAAAAATAAAAATATTCATGATGGAGGTAAAATTAATTCATTTTGTATACAATAAAAAAACATTCCTTTCACAAAGTCAAAATATACCTCATTATGAAAATAATAAGAATATTCCTCTGAAAACATTTTATAAAAATTCAAACATTGGTAAAAATGAATTTAAAAAATAATTAGAGAGAATTTAATAAATTTTTATAAAACAAGTATATAGAAGGTAAATATGAAATAATTCTTCAAAATGATACTTAAATGTAAAAAATCCTGAAAAATGATGAGATTATGAGATAAACACTTAACTTGGGTTCCTTTTGCTTCGAATTCAATTCAAACTCTTGTATAATAATTTTAAATTTATGATAATTCTATACCATAGTAATTTTAATACTTATAATAACATATACGATCCCTTTATAACATTTTAATACCCTTTTATAAATAATTCATTATTAAAATCATTATTTTTGGGTTTTAACTATTTCATTTCTCATGAGTATTACAGTTCAGTAGTTTTTATCCTTAGGAATTTATCTTGGTTCCATAAAATAAATAACATTAATCATGATATACATATAACATTTAATAATTATATAAATATTTATATTCATCTATAAAATTTATAGGTAAAAAATGAATTACACTATTGATGGAGACAGTAGGTTGTACGCACACATGAACGTTGTTTACATTTTTCAACTGATGGAATGGAAGAAAGTTAAATAATAATTAACCTTTAAAAAATTATTATTATATCATATATTTAATATATATCATATATATTCATAAAATTAATCCTCATTACCATCCAAGTAAAATATAAATGAAAAATGGATCACATAGCTTCTTGGAGGTGATAATCTACAAATACGCACAAACAACATTATCGTTTCCCAAAGGATTTGATTGTAAGAAGGTAGATATAATATTATAATTAAATAAGTATAAAAATGTGATGAATATCATAAATAAAAATTTTATCCATTACAACACCAATCCCTAAAATATGGTGATTAAAAAATTAATTGTATCACCATGTGGAGACAACAAACCGTAAGTGCACAAAGGTGATAATTTAACATCATTTTTATAGTAAAGAGGTTATATAATGATTTGTTTTTTCAAAATTAAAATAAAATTTAATAAAATTTAGGATTATTCATTTAATATTTAATTATAAATTCCTTAGATTTATAGGATGTAAAAAATTGTATAAAAAGAATGCGATCTGTTAGGGCGATTACCTCTTCTTCAAAACGACTCCTTTAGATCTCACCTAAAGGATATAGGGTTAGTCTTTTGGGAAGAATAAAATCTCTAGGATGTGTATAGGAAAGTTTATAAGATAATTTAGTTGAGTATGGTTGACATATAAGGCTTAATGTGATATGAAGAATCTAAAGGAGAGGTTCACTTTTATATGAGAAGGGAGGGGTAGTCTTGGAATTTATCAAAAGGTTAAAATATAATTATGTAAATATCAATTCAAATGGTTCTAAAGGAACTATAAATAGAAAAGGAATGATATTTTAGAAAATATGTTTTCCCATTTTTTATATTTTAATAATTTTATGATATCAAAGTGATTTAATAAAATATTATACTCTCAAAATATCATTATTGTCAATTTAGACACTATTCACTTAATTTGACTTAAATGACATAAAGGTAATGGTTTAATTATTATATGATATTATAATGAAAAAAATTATATTCACCAATAAATTCATGTTACATATTAAATCTCTCAAATTATTTTTATGTTAA
The DNA here is from genome assembly GCA_963277665.1 of Viscum album. Lineage (NCBI taxonomy): Eukaryota > Viridiplantae > Streptophyta > Magnoliopsida > Santalales > Viscaceae > Viscum > Viscum album. The sequence continues at coordinate 1,016,418,449 of OY728162.1, forward strand.
TTTTTTTAATATAAATTTATTTATTAATTGGAGAAATAATGCATCAGTTTTTCATAATAAATTATGGTCATTATATAATTAAAAAAATTAAAAACAAATTTAAATCATGAATATAATTTTATTATTATCAAAATAGACACTTATATTTGTTCATAACTTCCTTTTTTCTCTATATGGACCTAAAAGATATTTTAAAACTAGAGTGACATTTTGTAACTTTCATTGATTTAAATAATATATAAGTCATTTTTATGGAACAGTTTCAAATAAATTAATAAAATTAGAGTCTAAAGTGATAATAATATAATTATTTTTAACTAATAAGATTTAGGATAAATTATTATGACCTTATCACTTATTTTTAATCTAGATTAACCTGATTTATCCTTTACTGAGGTGATAATTTTAACCATGGTTACTATTCATTTTGAAAACAAATTAAAGGGGCCTATTTACCAAATTGGAACCTACTGAATATATATATGTAATTCATTTAATCTAATTCAATAATTATAAATGGAATAAATTAATTTTAATGTAAGTGCGTGAAATGCGACAAAAAATATATTTTTAGAAAAAATAAATTTTAAGCATAAAATCGGATTTATTCTTTACCAATGCTTAGATTTTTTTTGAATATTTAAAACATTTTATCATTTAATATATATATATATATATATATATAATTAAAATCATTAACCAATAGATATTAGTTTAATTTTTTGATATAAAATACATTGTCTGTATAAAATTTTTTTTAAAAAAAACATCACTTTTATTTTCATTTTTTTAATTCTAATCATTTTATTACTAATGAATTCAATTTATAAATGTGTATATTGTATATTCTTTGTAATTAATTCTTAATTTTCATATCTTACAATCCAAAAATTTGATGGTAATATTTTAATAATGTTATGAAGTTCGTCTAAACTCATTATTGTGTGTAAAAAAACTATCAAAGTAATTAAATTATTTAAAGGGAAATATTTCATTAAATTTTTGAGTTTTTAGAAGTTGCTTTTTGTTGTCCAATATGAATAGTATTCTTGGAAAAAACTTTCTTCTTGGTAATGGGTAAATCAGGTTCATCTAGATTAATACTTGATGATATGGTCATAATTTTTCATCATAATTATTATTGGATGAATGGAATTGAGACCTCATCATGCTAGTCTCAAAATTGATTTGTATAATGGGAAATTTTTAATGAAAATTACCTATATAGTATTTAAAGCAAAGAAAAATAAAAAATATCCCTATCACTCTATTAAATATCTATTATGTGTCTGTATAGGGAGAAAATAATTCTATAAAAGAATCTAAATATCTATTTTGATATTAATGAAATTATTTTCATAATGGAAACTTATTTATAAATTTATTAATTAAATAATAACCTTAAATACTTGCGCAATGATAATATATTATTTATTAAATTAATAGAAAAAATGAATGATTTTAAAAATATTAAGAGTAATATAAAATGAGTGTGTTATAATGTTACATGATATCTATAGATGAGTATGACATATTATGTTTTGTTAAATTATTAGATTAAAATTAAAAAAATTCTTTATATCTTTTAAGTCCAATTAAATGAATCGGGTCAAAATTGACACTAATGATAATTTATCATAATAATATTTTATTAAATTATTTAAAAATCATTATAATCTTGAAAGTGTAAAATGGGGATAAGATGTGGTCTACATTTTATTCCATTGTACTTTTATGAGACAAAAGTTATCTTATACTTAAAATTATAACCCTTTGAGAATGAAAAATATGTTAGAGCGGTTAATGTTAAAATAGGATAACAATTGGGATAAACCAAAGGATAAGGCTTAAGAAATCACTTAAACCTATAAAATTTTTATTGGTTGATAGAATTTAAATTCCAACCAATATTTTCTAAAAGTTCTTAGCCCTTTGGTGGAATTTTAGAAAGAAAATAACAATTATATTTTAATCTTTTAAGAAATTCTAAAAGTACCCCCACCTCAGTTATAAAATGAAACCTCTTCCCTCACTTATTTACACCACATTTAGAAACCTAGATCGAATTATTCATACCCATTCGTCTTATAAAAATAATTATCCATGTTTTGGAGGTTCTCATCACCTCAAAAGACCAACCCTAGGTTCCTTAAGAAAGAATCTTAAGAAGGACACTCGAAGAAGAGGTAATCATCTTACCTGGGCTATTTAAATTTATTTATTCTTTTTCCTCCTCTAAATATATAGTATTTATTAATAAATATCAAATTCAGTATTCTGAATATGATGAAATTTTATCATGATCAAGAAACCACAATTATCCACCCTCTTTTTCATCAAATGCAAAGTGAAATTATCGCTCGTGTGTATGTACGACTTACCGTCTCCACGTAGAGATACAATTAATTTTTCATAACCATATTATATGGATGGATATTAAGATGGGATTAATGTTTTATATATAATAATTATTGAATATTTATAATTTTTTAATTATAATATCACTTATTTATTCTTACATTCTAATATATTAGAAAACGATAATGTTGCTCGTGCATACGTGTGGACTACCACCTCCATGAAGAGTTGTGATTTGATTTTCATTTTCATTTTACTTGTGTGGAAATAAGGATATATTTAATGAATTTATATGATATATTAGTGACCCTATAAAGGTGAATTATTATCCACCTTTCTTTTTTTCTATCCATCAAAAAATGAAAATAACGTTCATGCATACGTACGATCTACCATCTCCATAAACGATGTAATTCATTTTTCTTTCTATAAATTTCATAAATGACTCTTAATATATTTATAATAAACATATATTATTTTTATATCATTATAAAATTTATGAAAATAAATAAATCATGATAAAAATACAAGGACTAAAACTACAGAACCAAAACATACATAAAAAAATATTGTTATCATTTGGAATAACAATTTAATAAATAATTATCAATAAGTGGGTTATAGAGGTTTTAATTAAATGATACATAGAATTATGTATATGAATATGTTTCTGGAATATATTTATAATAAATATATAATTATTATAGAGAAGGTTTTGATATGTATAATGGAAATTGGAAAAAAGGTAAGGGTTATTTCACAATATTGTCAATATTTGGGATATTTTCTGTTTAAGTCTCCCTTGGGAGAACTACATGATGTTTCTATATTAAACCCGATATATTTTATTATCCTATTTCTATTCATGAACTTTTAAAGTAATAGTACCATTTTAATATCTTTGGAATTTAAAATTATTGATAATTGTTTTAAAGAAAAATTGGCTTTATTGATATCTTTGGTCAAAAATAAATTTTCTTCCAAATTCATATTTTAGAAAAATATTTTCAATAATGTTTTAAACATTCTCAAAATGATTTATTAATTAAAATTATATATATTTTTTAATTTTTTACAAAACGTTTTTAATGTAATCTTCTTTTCATTTTCCAAACAATGTACTTTTTGACCTCTTTACAAAAATGTGAAAGGAATGTTTATATAAATTACAAAGTAAATACAGAACTTTCCACCATCATGATCACTCATTTTTTTTAATCTTACTTTACAATTTGACATGATTCTTCTCACACTCCAACCTATAAATTTAAATTATTTTTATAGATTATTTGTTTTATTAGTCTCATTTTTGAGTTTCAGTAGTTATGGGTAGAATTTTAAATTTTTGGAAGCTTTTTAGCTGTTGCACAATTAGACTGCATAGTTAGAAGTAACCATACAATGCCCATATGGGTGTCTATGTGGGAATGTGGTGAGGCACATGGCTTGCACGTGGTCTGTTAACTGTAAGGAAATCATGTGAAATGAATCTATCAAATGACAGGACTGAGTTTCATGGTTGGGACAAAAATTATCAAACCATGAAGCTAGCCCGTGTGTATGACCCTTACCTAAATTAGGGTTTTCATGGTTAACACATAGTCTGGCAAACCATGAAGCCAAACCGTGCAGCCTTCATAGTGTTAAAAAATAAAATAAAACAAAAAACAATAAAAATAATATAAAATTAAAACAAATTGTCTAAAATATTAATAATGATTTTTTTATTAATGTTATGTTTTTTTTACCAAAAATGGTTTTAACCATCACCCATCTCCACACACATCCCTACACCTTCCCTCTCTCTACTCGTACGACCACCTCCCTTGAATAAAGATCACCTGCACACACAACATCCACCCTATCCTTGTATCGCATGACCCTACCACTAATGGAGCTCCCCCATGAAGAACCACCACCTCCCTCCCCTTCTCCTATATTGCATGATTCCCTAGCCGAAGGTGGATCCCTATAGCATGACTCCACCTACTCACCTCTCCTTCTCGCATCTAATTTCTTAGCTGATTTCTTGTGCAATCTCTTTAGGTAGTGTTTTATTTTTCTCTTCTGTTTTTTTGGTTTTCTTGTCTTTTGGGTTTTGCAGACACCAAGGGAAAACCATAGGGTTTTTTGGTGAGTTTATTCTTTTATGTTCCTCTTGTTTTCAGGGCATGCGATGGGTCTCTTGGGTCGATGTTAGGCATTTATCGACATCTGCCGCCGAGGGTGTGGTGTTTCAGACCACTTTGGTATGGCCACCATTAATTTCAAAAATTATTTTCAATTATTTCACTTTAGTTCAATTTTAATTTAGGGGTTTTGTGTATTTTGAGTTGCTGGTTATTTTTATAGAGTGTGTTGGATATCTTTGACATGGTTTCAAGCTGCAAGAGTTGAGAGCACTTACATGTGCAGACATAGGTATAGAATATATATATATATATTCTCTATTTTAAAATATTCCCTTAGGGAGAGGGGAATATGTGCAATGAATCCCAGGATATATATATATATATATATATATATATGAATTCATGTGTGTGTAAGAACGAAGGGCTGGTTTGAGTGGTCATAAAAAAAGCTACATGTTTGAGGTAGGTCCCCTATTTTGAAGCCTTTAATTTGAATTCCTTAATTTATTTAGTGTTTTAAAGAGTATTTTTAATATTAAATAGTTTATATATTCTATGTAAATTTATTGCGATGTTTGGTGTTTAACTTTACTTTATTTTCTTGATTCAACTTTAAGTTTTTAAATGTATAGTCTTCATTTAAATATGATTCCAAGATTGATTTAGAATGACTAGACCTTTAAATGCTTAAAAGTGATATCTATAATGGTTTTGGGTGTGTGGTGTGCATTTAAATTTTTTTTGGTGTGTATATTAGTTGTAAAATATGATTTGAATGAATATGGGTTCTTGTGTGACCTTAAAAAAGGGGAAATTCCAGGATTTGGTAAGTCATGAAAAGTGCATGGGTTTTGGTGTAAATTTTAGGTTAAATTTTAAATTGTCTTTTCTAAATGGGTTTCTTTGACTTAGGTATGTATTTAAGTATGTTTTAAAATGCGTGGTTCCTTTTTTGTTTAATTTCTATTTTTAAATGGTTTTAGAACTTAAAAGTGTTGGGTGAACATGTCTTCTAAAATGAATATATTCCTTGCGATGTAATGAAAACCCTTTATCAATTTAATAATGGTTTGTTAAAATGGAAAATCCATATTAAGGCATGCCCCATTATTTTATAAAAATCATGTGTATGTTTAACGTTTGATTTGTGATATGTGCCTAGTCAATAGGCTTATGCATTGTTGTGTGACTTAAAAAGGGGGATTCGCTCAAGGAGGGAGATTGGTGGTGATAGGTCAGATGAGTTTTTGGGTAAAGAAAATGATATTTATATATATATATATACGTTTACTTGATAGGAACTCACCACCATTTAAAATAGAGCACATGGGAAACCTAGGTACCAAGTTGGGATAACTAGAAATAGTATGCTATTTGGCTCAGAAGTGTCATGGCCTGGATTCATCAAGTATGATTTACAATTTCAACACCAACTAAATTATAACGAGGATCATAGACCACTTGACCCTTGGGATGTTCCCTCCTAGTTAATTATGCCTGATAAAGCTATTGGTTGTGGTTTTTATACCATGATTTATCGAGAAACGAGGTTTCTAGTGTCCCACTTGTGATAGTTACCTATAGGTATTTCCCATATTGATTGCTTTTGACATTATTCTTATGATATAATTTTCATTTCTATTGTTACATGCTTTTTTTCTGTTTTATGAAAACCATGTTTTAATCTAAACTATTTGCCTTTTATTTTAAAATGTTTATGCATTATTGAAAACTATTTTGGTAAAGTGATGGAAATAAAATGTTTTTCTTAAAAATGGAATCCTGTTACTTGAATTTTTAAAAGAATGGAAAACCTTATTATATATATATATATATATATCCTATTTTCAAATTAGTAAGAATAGTTTCACTTTAAAGGTGGGGCTTAGGGAGTTGTTTATTCATGAAATCCCTACAGATCATCATGGTGCTCACACATACTCCATCTATTTAGTTTTAGGTTCTACCAGTTTTGGATCTCTTTTGGGTAGAGTGTGGTCATGTGGTTGGTGGTGATCCATGAGGTCAATTGGAGGTACGTTTGGCCATTTATTTTTTATTTATTTTCGGATTCCATTTTTATTTTATTTTATTCATATTTAATTATCTATATTTTATGGGATAAATCATTCCTAATTGAGTATATTTGATGCCCAACACTAGTTTCCATCCTAGGAGGATCGGGAAAACCTATCAATAATTGTTGCATGTCGGATTGGGTGACTGGTTCAGAGTTGATCTGGTTTGTTTTGTGAAAAATTGGTATCAGAGGATGCCCTTGTTATTTGGGGCATCAGGTGTCTTAGAGATTAGGACTTTTAGAACATGAGAGGTTGGTACGAGAAATACTTCATGAACCATTTCCCATCCTGATCCTCAAGTTACCATGAGTAGTCCGGGATTTGAGTTTTTTTTTTGGTTTGTGTTTGTAAGGGATGAAAATGGGATTGATCCGGTGTTACATGATGAGCTTGCATCGAGTAGTGGCCCATGTGTTTCCCGAGTGCATGGTTCAAGACACTTATTGAGGTTGATGCTCGCTCAAAGCAAGGTATTCTAAGCCATGTTGCCGGGTTAGGCATAACCAATAGTTCCTTATTCTAGGATGTTTTGATGTGAGTTATGTTTGGGATTAGTTTTGGTTGGCGTGACTGGATTTCAAAAATGAAAAAGGATTTTAGGAAAGGGTTTTCAAAAGGGAGAGTGGGTTTTGAAGTGTAAAAATGTTTTTTGGAATGAAAATGATTATTGGAAATGGTTTTTTTAACGGAATGTGTGGTATCAATATAAAAAATAGAAGGTGTATTGGAAATAATTTTGAGATTTTGGAAATATTTTTTGGAATGTGAAAAGAAATTTTCTTGGGATATTTGAAATGTGTTTATTTATGAAAAGGGGAGACATCAAATTGGTTAGGAATTTGGTATTTAGGTTGAATGAACTATTTTTAAAATGATAAATGTTTTGAATTGACCCTTGGTATTTCTATTAATGATCACATACATGGATGCACACATGGGGAAAGATGAAAATTAGTGGTATGCGTGGATGATTTGTTGATATAGAATAGGGATGTTTATATATGAGACTTCATGGAATACCAATAGTGGTTATTTATGTTGTATTACATGATAAAAAAATGGATTTCAAAAAGAGTGATTTCAATTTTTTGAAAAGAGGGTGAGCAGTTGTTTAATGTTTTCTTCTCAGATTTAGATATCTCTTTTATGAGCTCTTGGTTTTGACCTGCTGAATTGTGGTCCAAAATGTGATATGTGTTTAGGATTTGGTTTATTATTAAAGTTTTGAATTTTCATTTATGATTAATTTGGATCTGGATTAATGATTCTTGTTTTTGAGTATGCCACCCAGAAAGGAGCCAGAGGTTTCTAGTCAGTCTCTTCTAGTTTTTTTGGTTTTACCTAGACTCCTAGAAGAGTGGATTTATTGAGTTATTCTTAATTATTTCCCATATTTTATGGTGATTGTGATCCATTGGAGGCATAATACTTTATTGATGAAGTTTTTGGTGTTTTCAGGTTGTCAGGAACTCCCAAAACTCTGAGAGTCTGTGTTATTTTTGGTTCGTTTAAAGGTTCAACTTTGGATGGGTGGAAGGTGATTTTATAGGTTTCATTGTATAACGGGATGTATGGGGAGGTGTTTAAGACCTCTTTTATCTTCTGGTTTATACCTAATGAGGTGAAGGTGAAGAAAGTGACATATCTCATGAGTGTTTAGAAACTCCAACAGAGAAGGATGGCCAACATTTAGCATTTTAAGGAGTTGGTCCATTTTTCTCTCGAGGTAATGTCACCGAATCTGTTGTCAGCTCCACTTTTGTGGGGTCTCTATCTAGGGTGAAAGGACTGTTTTATTTTGGTGTTCGAGAAGGTTCCCCATCCAGTGAGGAGAGTGAACCAAAAGAACATGTTTTAGAAAAGTATTATTGTCAGTCCCATATTTTCATTAGTCAAGCCACTCTATCATTTGCATCTAGTGTGGTTGGTTTGGGAACTTTAAATCATCTTGTCTTAATCCTATGAAGTCTTACCTATGGTGTGGATGTTTGGTTCACTTGGAGAAGTTTTTCTAGAGGTGTCATCAGAAGGAGTTTTAGTAAAAGGATGTCAGCTTCTGACTGTGAGGCAATAGCTTCTTCAGGAATCAGTGCTCCTACAATAGGCCCCAGATTAAAGATTTTAGACATTCAGGAATTCCCATGGGTGTGTGGAACCTTGCAGTGAGATTAGTTTTTTTCAATCTTTTGTGGTCTCCTTGATTTTAGTGTGTTCCTCTTTGTTGTGAAACTTTGGTGGACTTCTTATCATAAAATTATAATGGTTTTTCTCTATTTATAATGTGATTCATTGATTAGTGGTTCCTTCTAGTGTGTGATTAGATTTTACAGTTTGGTTTTGGGTCCTCTGTTGTGGTTACTTTGCATATGTTCAGGTTCTATGGAAATAATGAGTCCTGGTTTCATGTACTGTTTTTTTCAAGATTCTTTTTGGGTTCCCCTTATTTCAGGGATTTTTGTTTGAATTGGAATTTCCTAGGTCTGGTAGTTGTTTTTTTAGCTTGGCTAGAGAAGCTTGGGGTTGGTATTTGTTGAGAGTTCTTGTGTTGGTCTTGTCCGCAGTAGTATTGTGGTGATAGTAGGGTTTTTGTGGTTGGGAGAACCCTCATCTTTTCCCTATGATTCCTCTAATTGAATTTCTTATTAGAGAAATTTGGGTGTGACTTGTGGAGTTTAAAGTTCCCCATGAGTTTCGTAGTTTTATCTAGCATTCTCCCGTTTTAGGTCGATATTTTTTTATCTATCGTATGCATAAATTTATTGGGGAAGAAAGTATTTTTGGTGGGGAGACTTGTCACATATCGACCTCATAATTTAAAATATTTAAATTAATTAATTATTTTTTATCCTTATTCTTTAGTTTTGGAAGTTAGAGGGTCATTTTTTAATTTTTGGAAGCTTTTTAGTTGTTTCATGATTATCCTACACGGTTAGTTGTAACCGTGTAGTGTCCATGAAGGTGCCCTATTTGGGCAGTAGTGTGGCGTGTGACTTGAACACAGTCTGTAAACCATATAGAAATCACGAAAAATGGATCTGTCAAATGTTAGAGCTAGTTTTCAGGGTTGGTGCACAACTTCTCAAACCGTACATCTAGTCTGTGCACGTTCCCTTTCTCTTTAGTAGGGTGCGCACCGTTGGGGCACATTCTGCCAGACTGTGCAACCAAACCGTCCGACTTGTCCAAAGTTAAGAAAAAAATGAAATTAAAATAAGGAAAATAAAATAAAATTAAAAGAAAATTTATATAATAATAATGATAATAATAATATTATCAACTTTATTATTGTTATTAGCTTTCCTTTTTTAACCCTAGATGGGTTTTCCCCTCACCCCTCTCCATGTGTACCCCTCTTTTGGAGCTCCCTTGCATGCACAAACCCCTCCATCTCCCCATCTCGCACGACCCCCCCTCGCCTGGAGCTTCATCACATCACACCACTGTCTACATACCCTTCTCATCTCTTATACGACACCCTAGTTGAAGGAGTCTCAGCATGGCACGCCATCACGTCCCCACCTCTCCTTTCAATGTCTAATTTTTGCACAATTGTTTTTGTAAAATATCTTCAGGTAGGGTTTTTTTTCTATTCCGAATTTTTAGTTTTCTCCTCTTTCTGGTGGTGCACATGCTTTGGTCAAATCCTAGGGTTTTGGTTGTGCCAAATTTTGATGTTCTTGTTGTTTCTATGGAATTTGATGGGTCTCTCCGGTCAACTTTAGAGGTGTCTTGGCATCCGAAACTGAAGTCGAGGCATTTCAAACCATTTTGGTTCTCCCACCATTAATTTCAGAAGGAGTTTCAATTATTTCACTTCGTTTCAATTTTAATTTAAGGGGATTTTAGTTTTTGAGTTGTCGATAATTTTTATAGTGTGAAATGGATTTCTTTGATGTGGTTTTGAGTTGCAGGAGTCGAGAGCGCTTACATGTTCACATAGAGGTAAGGTATATATATATATATGTTCCATATTTATAAATATTCCCTCATGGAGAGGAGAATATGTGAAATGCATCTTCGGGTATATATATATATATATATATATATATATATATTTGTGTGTGTGTGTGTGTGTCTAAATGCATGTGTGTGTAAGTGCGAAGGGTCAATTCGAGTGGTCATCATCAAAAAGCTGCATTTTTTAGGTAGATATCCTATGACAAGGCCTTTAATTTTAATTCTTTTATTTATTGAGGGTTTTGAAGAGTGTTTTTAATATTAAATAGTTTATATATAATATAAAAAGTGATTTTAATGTTTGGTGTTGGACATTAATTTATTTTCTAGATTCACCTTTAAGTTTCAAAACATATAATCATCATTTAAATATGCTTCTAGGATTTCATTATAATTCTGAACCCTTTAAATACTTAAAAGTTATTTATAAAATCATTTTGGGTGTGTGGTGGGTATTAACCAAAATTTTTGGTTTGTATATTAGTTGTGAATGTTTATTTGAATGAATATGGGATCTTGTGTGACATTAAAAAAAGTAGAAAATCCATGATTTGGCAAGTTATGAAAATTTCATGGGTTTTGGTGTAAATTTTAGGTTAAACAGTGAATTATCTTTCATAAATGGGTTTCTTCGACTGAGGTATGGTTTCAAGTTTGTTTTATAATGTGTGGTGCATTTTTTGTTTAATTGTGATTTTAAATGGTTTTAGAACTTAAAAGTGTTGGGTGAAAATGTTTTCTAAAGAGAAGATATTCCTTGTGAAGTAATGATGACCATTTGTCACTTTATGAATTGTTTTTGAAAATGTAAAACCCCTATTAAGGCATACTCCGTTATTTTCGAAAAACGACATGTATGCTAAAAGTGTGATTTGTGAGATGTGCTTAGTGAAGAGGTTTGTCCTTTTTTTTGTGACTTAAAATGGGGGATGAGTGCAAGGAGTAATATTGGTGGTGAGAGGTTAGATGAGTTTTTGGGTAAATAAAATAATATCTATATATATTTTTAATTGATAAAACTCACCACCCATTGAAATAGATCAAATGGAAAACCTGGGTACCTAGGTGGGCTAACTAGAACCAGTACCCTAGTTGACTTAGAAGAGGAATGACCCAGATTCATCTAGTAGGATTTACGATTACAACAATAACTAAATTATGATGATGATTAGAGACTACTCGGTCCTTGGAATGTTTCCTCATAGTGGACCATGCATGGAAAAGTTGTTGGTTGTAATTTTTATACAACATTTCACTGAGATATGAGGTTTCTAGGGTCCCACTTGTGCTAGATAGCTATAGGTATTTCCCATGGTGCTTTCTTGTGACATGATACTTGTGATGTGACTTTAATTTCATTTGCTACATGCTTGTTATTTATTTTATGAAAACCTTGTTTTAAATTTAACTATTTTCCTTTCATTTTAAAATTGCTATGCATGCTAGAAAACTATTTTGGAAATGTGCTTTTAAGAAAATGGTTTTTCTTGAAAATGGAAGCTTATTACATGAATTTTTAAAAGAATGAAAAAACTTATTATATATATATATATATTTATATGTCATATTTTCAAAACTAGTAAGAATGGTTTCACTTTAAAGGTGGGGAATATGGTGTTGTTTATTCTTGGAATCCCTACTAAGAATCTCAGTGCTCACACTTACTCCATATTTTCAGTTCTATATTATCCTATTTTTGGATCAATACTGAAGTGAGTGTGGTCCTGTGGTTGGTGGTGACCCATGAGGTTACCTGGAGGTACATTTGGCTATTTAGTTTTATTTCTTTTTCCACTGTCAGTTTTATTTTATTTTATTCCTATCTACTTATCTATGTTTTATGTGATAAACCATTCCCAATTGAGTATATTTTTTTCTTGATACTAGTGGCTAACCAGAGAAGACCGAGAACACCTCTTGGGCCTCATCCTGGGCTGGCTTGGGTAACCAGTTCAGAGTCGATCTGGGTTGGTTTGTTACAATTATTTTCAAATATTTTTTTCATAATATTATAGAATTTTTTATTTTTTAAAACTGATCTTCAAAGTGAAAAGAATATTTTCTCAAGAAGGTTTTTAACAAAAAAATTTGTTTTTTGTATCTCTAAATAAACAACCTGAATTTTAATTATTCTCCATAGGGGATATACTTTAATGAGTCCATTCTTTTAATTTTTCAAGATTTTTGTGATTAGTTTGATTGGGGATGTACTATTTTGATTCCACTCACCACATTATTCTAGATGGTTTATGATTATGTTTATTGAATAAGGAATGTATTAAAATTTAGTATTGTAGTTTTCTAATATAAATGTTTATATTGAAAATTTTTCACCCCTTTCATATGAGAAATTCATTGGACTTAGTAAGTGAAGGGAGGGGCCCACTATAACCCCACCATCCATCGGTAGGTCTCATGAGGAAAACTAGGTAGGGTATTTAGGTGAGGCCTTACCCATTTATGTAAGATGTATTATCATGAGGCATTTATTGTATGTTTATAATCTCTAGAATTATGCATTCCTTCCTTATAAGATTAGTTACTGATGCTCAGGTGATTATTTGATAAGCTATGATATATATGGATAAGTTTCCTGCTCCTATGATTATTTATGTGGAATTATTTGATCATTATTTATTACTTTTGTGTTATTATTAATGCTAATGTTATTGATTACATTAAATGAGTTTTAAGATATTTTTCTTTCCATATTGATTATGCCTTATTTATTCATCTTATATTCCAATGTATGCATACCATTACTGAGAATCATAGATCACCCCTTTCTTATGTTTTCTTTCCCCATGATACAAGTAAATATATTATTATTGAAATTAAAGGATATTACAAAATCAATAATTGTGTTCTCAAAGAAAATACTATGTTATATTTCTAGTTTTCAGCTGTAATGGTAGATTCAAGTATGTATTTAATTTTCAAAGACTACTACATTTTGAAGTCCTTTGGGATGTGATTGATTGTATAATTTTCTAATGTAATAATGTAACCTATAACCTTGATCTACTTAGCTAGGGGTATTTATAGTTTTTTTTGGGAATTTTATGGGAAATTTGATTTTTCAATGAATAGTGAAAATGTTGATTTTTACAGAAAATCATATTTTAATATCAAACAATTTAAAAGTTCTATTTTATTTTAAAATGGTTTCAAAGTAAAATTGTTTAATTAATATTAAAAAAATAAAATTATGGTCTTTGGAAATAATTTTATTCTTTATTTCGATATAGAAAGTTTTTATACTTAAGAATACATATTTTTTCTGGAAAATCACTTTTCATTGCATTTTTTAGTTTTTATTTTAAATTAAATTATTACACTTCAATGAATTTGATTTTATAAAATTGATTACATATTTTTTACAATAATTATCAATATTATGTAATAAGTATTCAAGTAGGGATAAAACCAATGATATGGAATGTTGTGTTAACAAAATGAAAATAAATACAGTAATAAAAAAACAAAACTATAAGTACAACAATGGTGATGAATATGGGGGTCAACAGTTTTGAAATGGAGTGGGAGACAACATAAGAGGACGATGAGAGGGAGGGAAGACAAGTGTAGAAACTATAAGGAACATGGTAGGGGGATTTTATTAAATAGAAATATTATTTAGTTCTATGAGTCTTTTTATTTTATTTTCTTCCATATTAGGGTTAAACACCACTGGACCAGGTGAAGGAGCTAACAAACTCTCTTGATTGGATAGTTTTCAGGTGAAAGTTTCCTTCAAATTATCAATAAAAGACTTATTTTATCACTCATTGAGGCACCATTATAGCCTATCCTTGAATGGTTTTTCGACTTCTAAGTTAGAATTACAGAAACAAGTCACAACTGACAACAATAACCTAAAAAGATATCACTAAGTTCAGGAAGTTATTGTCATAAATAACACGAACAAGGAGAATAGGGGAGCACTCCTACAACATCTAACTTCTAGGTGGGGTTAAAACTACTTACCCGATCAACCTCGTTCCCCTAAAAAGGATTTATCCAATCATATCAACAAATATATTTATTAAATTCAAGATAAGTTTTTACATATAGTACGAGATGAATGCTGTAGATAGAAATAGTTCCGATGTAGGGGATTCAAAAATAGAACAAAATAATTCTCCTTATTCTGAATCCTTCTTGATGACATCTCCCCCCTTCTTCTCTTTGCTCCCTCCATATGTTTATCTATTACACCATTCAACCTTTATTTTCTTCTCTTTATTCCTCTTACTCGAAGAAATTGACTTTTCAAATTTCTTTAAAAACTCCCACCTATATACTGACTTTGTTGATGGCCACCTTACACATGTTTTAATGGAAATAATTCCTACTGTCTAACAAGAGTATTTTTCATCTGTATGAATGATGTATCTGATTTTCCCCTAAGATAATCATAGGAATATTTTTGTCTACGTGCCCATTTGTATCGACATACAAAATTTCCAACATAGCCATTTTACATATATCTTTTTAGTCTAACATAGACAATTGATATACATAATCAATTCTCCACATATTAATTTCACTTCATGTATTTGTTTCCCTTTCATAGTTGATTTTTTGACATAAGATTTTTGGATGTATCTTATTATTTTTACGTAGTTGTTTGGGTTTATATGGCATTTTCCTGACATAGGCGATTGAGGTTCACATAGCTGATTCTTAATGTAGCTTTTGTCAACATAGTTGTTCTTCCCAACGTATTTCATTCTTAACGTAGCCAACTATCCATGTAATAAATTTGACTTGTCTTCTCTAGTTCCATTGTTGAACTCCAAAACACTATGTATAGAGGTTCTATGGGATGAATATGGTGTCCTTTATTTTAGAAAGTCTTCATTCATCCCTGAGAAACATGCCCAACACCATTATCCATTTAAATTCAAGCCTCCATCCTTCATCAATGGAATCCAACAGTAATGTGAGGTGTATCTTGGAGTACCATTAATTTACATGGGATCTATAGAGGATTAGTTCATATTGTAGCACATTTTTTTAGTCCTCAGTGGTTCCTATAGTTTAAATTATTTTAATTGGGGCCACAGAGGGGGTAGAGGCTTCACCCACAACGACATCAGTGGGCCCTTCCCAAACAACCATGACAGCATGCATTAGAGAGTAGGGACCGAGATGGAATTTGTGCATCTAAATATCTTAGTTGTAAATTTAGCTCAGGGGAGTTCAGTTTCAAAATACTTGTAGGATCTTTCCAATTTGTAGATGACCTAGATTACAGAGCTTAAAACAAGAGCAATTCTCCTTCTCTTTTATACTTCATTTGTAATTCATGTATAAAAAGTTTAAATGATATAAATCATAGATTAAGAAATAATTTTTTTTCACAAAAAAGCCTTATTTAAATGTTTATGACCGCATAAGGAATAGTAAAACATCCAAAATAGAAACAAATAATATAATAAAATCAAAGAATAATAATTAGTATTATATTTTTACCAACCTTAACAATTATACATTATAAGCCCAATTGTACATTAAATTCACATTTAATTAAGAAAAATGTATGTGTAAAAATGTAAAATTATGGTGCTAAATTAATAGGTTCAGCTTAATTATTGTTCATATTGAATAATAAAAATAGTAAAAATACATTTCTATGGTTATGGTTAAAACAAGTTTACCGGGGGTTGAACTTTTGTGATATGGGTTAAAATGACCTAATTTTTTTTATAAATTATATTTTTTGTCCATATTTGTACAATATATCATCTAGTATTCTGAAATGGTCCATTTTGGAGAAATATTTATTTATTAAAACATTTATATACTTTAATAGTTTTTAAAATTCCAAGTGTATCATCTCCCCCATTTATAAATTGACATCGCTATACTCTTTACTCCAAAAAAAAAATCCTTTTGGTTCAGAAAATACCTACCAAAATGCCTTAAATACATCCCCACACATGTCTTATAGGCCTTTATTTATCTTAAAACCAACCTAGTAAGGATTTTGGTACAAACCTAAATAGGTGTTCCGAAGAAGATGTATAGTTCCAAACTAGCATTTTTATTTTATTACTTATTCTATATCCTTAAAATATTTTGCAACCATGATTAAATAGTAACACAAGTATCTTCCATATAATTATATGTTATTATTTTAGTTTCATAGTCTATACCCATCTTATCTTCCATCAAATGTAAAATGAAACCATCATTTTTGTTTAAGGCGGACTACTGCCTCGTGAACCGATGTAATTTGTTTTCTATCACCACCTATCACAAATGGTTATAATTATATATATAATTTATATATATAATATTAATGAAATATTAATCATTATTTAAAGATAATATATTATTTATCTTCTTACCTTTACATATATTAAAAAATGACACCGTCATTTGTGCGTACGTGTGGATTACCACCTCCACGAAGAGATGTGATTCATTTTTCATGACCACATCACGTGGACGATTTATATAAGTTTATTTAAAAAAATAAAATATTTTTTTTGATATAATAATAATTATTGAAACATTATATAATACTTACCTTCTTTCCAAAATATTTTTTGAAAACTGGAAATGTTACTCATGTGTCTGTATGACCTACTGTCTCCATGATTGCAACATAGTTAATTTTTCAAAACCATATATCATGGTTGGTTATAGAAGTATAATAAATGTATAAAAATGATAATAATTTCATGATTATTATTCTCGAGATGGTGAAATAATGACCTATTTGACTATAGTCAACCTACCTAATTCATTTTGGACTTCTGAGCTGAATATCATCAAAATATATAATGTGGACGTAATTGATTAAGTAATTGAATACAACATGGTAATAAATATAATAATATGAATAATGAAATTTATTTTTTAATAAAATAAATAATTAATTCTATTTTATTATTTATTAAGATAAAGATTGTGTGTGATGAGTTGAATTCGAAGTAAGGGACACTTAACTTTAAAAACATAGTTTTAGATTTTTTTAAGATTTATTGTCTAAATATTTTTGTTCTGTATTCATATTATTAAAAGAATTTAATGGGTGTATTTATTTGGACATAAATGAATTATTATGTTTTTTATGTCTCTTTTTACTTTCGAAATTTTTCAAAGGGATTTATCTTACATATTTTATTCATAAAATTATGAATTTCTTTATAAAAGTCAAAATGAATGTTTTATTTTAATGTATATATCATCAAGTAATTTTCTCAACACCATAAATGATATTATATATTTGGATTCCTTTATATTATTTCATTTTTATATAAATAAAAACATTCATTCCCTTTATTTTCAAAATTATAGTTTTTAAAGTTGGGTTTTAAATAAAATTGATATATTAATATCTTAAAATGTTTTCCTTATGGATTCAGAAGTATATATTTTTTATTTTGGAGATAGAAATGAAATATTATATGTTTTTTACATGTAATAGTTCTTAGAATTTTTTTATGATCAAGTGATCCCATTATACCTCCCAAATTCATCTGGTAATGATTATGTTCTATGAAGAATTATGTTAAAAGTCAACCATAACAGTTATTCCAATTATAATGTTTATTGTAAGGGATTTATGATGATGATGTCCCAAGGAACCTTCATGCGTTTTATAAGCTTGATAGTTAATTTTCAGGGAACTTGTAACACCCTAAGATTCCATGAAACATTTCCCTTTGAATAATGCAATAGCTTGCATTGTACGCAACTTAGAGTTTTAAGACACCACGACCAATCAAACTATCCATTATGAATAGTAATAACCACTTTTTGAAATTTTATAAATTTTATATTTCATAATGGACTTCTTTTTTGGATTCGTAATATCAAATTTATCTTAGGGTAAATTTTTGGTATTTTTCTGAAAACTTTCAATTTTTGATGAAAAGTGAAAAAACACTGCGTTATTGGTTAAAACTGACTTTTTATTTAAATAATTAGTTATTTTATTTTAATTTTTTTAGATTAAATAGATACATAATACCTATATATGTTCAACTTAATTCATTTGAGTCATTTTATAATAAGTTTAGAAATATAAAAGTTTATTGAACTTTTTACCGTCTTTTACCCACCTCTTAGGAGCATTTGCAAATTTGTATAAAACTTAATTTTACCACTTCTGTGAGTTGAATTTAAAAAATCCATGAGACACGATTAATATCAGTAATTAAAATGTGGTTCAATAAGATGAAAATAATTTTTGGTGAATAGTATCTTTTTACTTTTATTTACCACGATTAAAAGTAAATAGGGTAATTAAGGGTAAAAATGATATTAAAATTACCATAACACATGTCCTAATTCTATTGGATAAGTATAATTCAACCAAAAATAACCTTAGGAATAAAATATGACCCCCTTTGGTCTACTTGGATTATATTAGGACATTTATTATTATTTTATTTAAAGAAGACTTAAAAGTGTTAAATTCATAGTTTAATAACTAAACCATTTTTAATATAGGGATATACATAAGATAAATTCTACTATAAATATTCATTTGAAATATAAAACTATTTCCAAAATATTGGTATTTGATGGGTGGAGCCCGCTATAGCTCCTCGATGCATCGGTAGGTCTAATGAGACAATTAGACTTGGAATTGGATGAGGCCTTTCCCATTTTGATATATGGTTTTGGCTGAGGCCTAAATCATTTTTAGATGTATTGGACGAGGCCTTGACAAAATGTTTCAGAATGTCTGGCATTATACATTCCCTCATTATGAAAATATTATTGATGGTTAATGAGGTTATTCGACTAGTAGAATACCCATGACTATGTTTTATTTTGGCATTTTTTACTCAACTCATATTTCTGCCATAAAGTGTTCATGTTTATTATTTATAAAGGCATGTGTTTTTAATTATTCACCATGCCTAATGTTTTTGTTATCTTTAGCTGTATTTCTTACCCTTACTAAGCATTTGAGATCACCACTTTCTTATGTTTTATTTTTTTCCTGGATATGAAGAAGTTAGTTATGAGTGACTTGCAGGCATAATCTAAGAGGCTTGGATGTTTCCAGTGGAATAAATTAGTTTTGTATTTATTTTCAAGTTGTAATGTGATACTTATGTATGTATCTTGTTTCCAATAATAATAAAATGATCCGTATTTCAGGTTTTTATTCCTTGTGATCATGAAAATTCTATGTAATAATGCACCAACTCTGGGTAACTAGGGTTAGGGCATTATAGTTGATATCAGAGGAAGTTTAGTAGAAATCTTAGATGCAAGATTTAGAAAAAATATGATTAAAGAACATTTCCCAAAGATAGAATTTGAGGATTAGTAGAGAAGAACTTCCTAGAATTTTTATACAGTAGAGATTTTGTGATTTTTCCAAGAAATAAATCCCTGTTTGGATACGAGCAGAAAGAGGCGGCTCTGGCATAGATGTTCCTAGGGGTAAAATCTAAAAACACCGCTTTAAGCTAGACTCAAATGGGAACTGCTGCATGACAATGGGCTTTGCTGCACTCTTGGTTAGACCCTCCCAGGGGATATGCTAAGGATAATTCTCATTTTCCTTATAAACCATTATGAAGGGTTTATGAGTATATAATTTCTCAAATAAAACATTTTTATGATTATGGATTATATCCATAAACTTCTTATTTTAACTCTTTTACAAGTTGGAAATTATATATTGTGTTTCATATACTAATCTAGTATATGCCATTGTTTAGAAATGGTTCCTAGTGGAAGGAATGGAAATCGTATCAACACATGTAATCCATGTAGGTATTTCCCTCCTACTCAAGACAATTATAGTGGAGCTAGTGATGCAACTGGTGTTGGTCAGCTTATCACTATACTAGGACAACTCACTAATGTTATGAATAATAACCTTACCCATATGGAGCACCCTGATCCACAACAGAGATGATCAATGTTAGACCGCTTCATGAGGAAACAACCACCAACATTCAATGAGAGTAAAAATCCATTAGTAGCTGAGCAATGTATAAATTCCTTAGAGAAAATATTTCACGCTTTGGGGAGTAGCAAAAGGGAAAATGTTGTCATGATAGTTTATCGCCTCACTGAAGATGTAGAACAATAGTGGTAATTAATTCAAAACACAAAAGAGGATGAAGAAGTATCAAGTATGGAATGGAGGGAGTTTAAAGAGATTTTCTTATAAAAATACTTTCCTTGTGAACATCGAGCGGATATGGAAAGGAAATTTTTGTGTCTGAGGATAAAGGAGGATGATAATATTGCAAAGTATGAAGATAACTTTACAAGGGTAGAAAGGCATGTGGCAGATTATACACGTAACCCAATAAGTAAGATTTATTGTCTATCTGATGGGTTAAAACTGTTTCTCCGTCGAGCATTAGTCTCACAATCCTTCTCATCATACAAAGATATTGTCTTATGTGCAATCAAGACAAAAAAGGAATTCTCTAAGTCTTATAACTTTAAAGCGATGTAAGAGAAAAAGAGATCTGCTGAACACTCTGGGAAAGGAAATAAGGAAATAGGGAATAAGGGAGGAGTTGAATTTCCACCCTGTGATAATTATGGAAGGAAGAACCCTGGTGCCTGTTTAAAAGGAAAAGGAGTATGCTGCAAATGTGGAATAAAATTCCATCTTTCTAGTGATTGTAAAGGGAAGAAAGAAGATACCAATGTTCAATTCTACAATTTCAAGGAGATGGGACATTATGAAAATGAATGTCTAAAGAATCAGGGAATTTTACCTCAGAAAAATCCAAGGGATCAAGGCTAAGCTCATGAGATTACTACTGCTAAGGTTGAAGCTCTGAAAGACAAGATGGTAAGTAATTTAATGGTTTTATCAAGTTTATCCAATGCATTATTTGAATCTGGATCATCACATTGTTTCATATATTCCCAGTTTTCTAAGAAAAATAGATATTTTAAATTCAACTTAACAAGGGAGTTATCTATCAAAACCCCTAAGGGAAGTATCATCGCAACAAAGTTTTGTGAATCAGTTCCCATTAGGGCATATAAATGTTCTTTGTCTACCGATCTCACCCTTGACTGAATTTGATATAATCCTTGGTATGGATTGGACTTCGGACCATGATGACAAAATTTATTGTAAGAAGAAGGAGGTTACAATCCTCGATGATGATAAGGAGTACCTTTCCTTTAGAGCAGAAACATCACCCCCTAATTCTTATCTATATCCACCCCCAATATCTCTACTAAATTCAATTATTGGGGAAGAAGAGAATGAAATAACTATGGGTGAGGAAAATAATGTTCTAATCGAGGAAGTACCTATTGTTCAAGAATATGTTGATGTGTTTCCAGAGGATTTACCTGGACGTCCTCTAGAATGAGAAATTGAGTTTTCTATTGATTTAATTCCCAGTTCAAAGACCATATAAATTACCCCTTATATAATGGACACTATGGAATTAGTGGAACTAAAGAAACTGCTAGAGGAATTGATTAATAAGGGATTTATTCACCCTAGTGTTTCTCTATGGGGATCCCTTATCCTTTTTGTTAAAAATAAAGAAGAATCTAGGAGGTTGTGCATTAACTACAGAGAGATCAATGCTATAACAATAAAGAACATGGAGCCTCTACCTCACATTGATGATTTATTCGACAAACTTCATGGAGCTCAATATTTTTCAAATATTGACCTTCGATCTGGATATCATCAGTTTTGTGTGAAGAAGGAAGGAATTCTGAAAATAGCATTTCGAACCAGGTATGGTCATTATGAGTTTATAATAATGTCTTTTGGATTGACTAATGAACCCTATGTTTTCATGGATCTAATGAAAATATTTTTCAAGGATTATCTTGATGACTTTGTAGTGGTTTTTATTGATG
Organism: Viscum album; assembly: GCA_963277665.1. Classification (NCBI taxonomy): domain Eukaryota; kingdom Viridiplantae; phylum Streptophyta; class Magnoliopsida; order Santalales; family Viscaceae; genus Viscum; species Viscum album. The sequence continues at coordinate 1,016,440,812 of OY728162.1, forward strand.
ATATATTGGTATACCAAAAAAGCTATGAAGATCACGAAAATCACTTGACATTATCCTAAGGACTCTTAGAAGAAATTAATCATATGGGAAATTTAGAAAGTGTGGATTCTGGATTTAAGAGATTTCTTTTCTTGGATATAGTGTCTATAAGGATGGAATCTCTATTGACCATTCAAATACCAAGGCAATCCAAGAATGTCCAGCACCGACGAGTATAACAGAGGTATGCCGTTTTATTGGTTTAGCAGGTTATTATCATTTTTTTGTCTATAATTTTTCCCAATTGTCTAACCCATTAACCAAGCTCACATGTAAAGGTGTTAAATTTGTTTGGATAGAAGAGTGTGAAGAATGTTTTGAAGAACTGAAGAGAATATTAGTCAATGACCCAATATTAACTCTACCATCAGGGAATGATAATTTTGCTGTTTATAGTGATTCTTCAAAGAAAGGACTTGGTTGTATCCTTATGAAAAATGAGAGAGTTATTTCCTATGCATCATGAGAGCTAAAAATTAATGAGAAAAAATATCCCACTAATGATCTTGAGTTAGAAGCTATAATATTTTCTTGGAAAATATGGAGACACTATCTCTATGGTGAAAATTTTGAAATTTATACTGATCACAAGAGTTTGTAGTATATTTTCTCTCAAAAATAAATCAACATGAGGCAAATGCTATGGCTTGAACTACTCAAGGATCATGACTACACTATACACTACCACCCGGGGAAGGAAAATAAGGTAGCATATACTTTGAGTAGAAAAGATCATGGAGTTTTGAACAAGATGAGAGTTGAAAGGGATATTATTTTTATGGATCTAGTAAAGATGGATATGGGAATAACCATGGAAGGGAAAAAATCAATACTTTTTCAAATGTCTGCCAAACCATATTTACTAAAAAGTATAAAGAGTTATCAGATTGATGATGAGGAGTTTCAGAGGAAGATTAAAGTTGTAAATTATGGGAGATTGTGTGACTTTGTATATGAAGATGAAGTTTTGAAATTTGGGAAGAGACATTGTGTCCCTAATATACCTGATCCAAAAATGGAATTATTGGATGATGCTCATAGCTCCAATTTCATTATACACCCTAGGACTACCAAGATTTATGGAGATTTGAAGGAACATTTTTCATGGGACAACATGAAGAGGGAGATTAATGATTTCATGTCAAGATGTATGGTTTTTCAACAACTGAAGGTTAGAAGGCAACAACCTGGAGTAGTCATGCAACATATTCCCATACCTGAGTGGAAATGGGATAATATTATGATGGAATTTGTCATTGGACTACCAAAGACTCCTAGAAGGAATGATGCAATATGGGACATTAATGATCGTCTTACCAAGTCAACACATTTTCTTGCTATAAGAGGAGATTTACCACTTGAACGTCTATTAATACTATATATTAGTGAAGTTGTAAGACTTCATGGAGTACCCCTATCGATTCTTTCTGACCGTGATCCCCGTTTTACATCAAGATTCTAGAAATATCTTCAGAAAGCCCTGGATACTGAACTTCGTTTAAGCACTGCCTACCACCCTCAAACAGATGGACAATCAGAACATACTATTCAAACCTTAGAGGTCATGTTGAGATCTTGCTCACATGACTTTCAAGGTTTATGGGATCAATATTTACCTATGGTAGAATATTCCTATAACAATAGATTCCATTCAAGTATTCAGATGGCACCATATGAAGCGTTATATGGAAAGAGATGTCGTACACCAACCTATTGGGATGATGTTGGTGAATGAAAAATTGTAGGCCTTGAACTTGTTGAGGAAATGATGGAAAAGGTGAAGGTTATCCAAACCCACATCAAAGCAGCTCAAAGTAGGCAGAAGAGCTATACCGATAACCGAAGGAAGGATTTAAAATTTCATGTAGGAGATCATGTTTTATCGAAGGTATCTCTAAGGAAGGGAATTATATGATTCAGTAAGAAGGGTAAATTGGGTCCTAGGTACACCAGACCTTTCAAAATTCTAGAACGAATTAGGGCTGTAGCTTATCATTTGTTTATGCTGCCAAGTATCTCCAAAGTTCATGATGTGTTCCACGTATCACTATTGAGAAAATACCTATCTGACCTAATGCATGTACTCACCTATGAGGAATTAAAACTGGAACATGATCTGTCTTATTGTGAAGAGCCTGTTAAAATTCTTTATACAAGAGAAAAGGTGTTGAGAACCCAGATGACTCATCTAGTAAATGATCTATGGAGAAACCATAAGATGGGAGAGGCAATGTGGGAACCCAAGGAACTTATGATGAAGAACCACCTGAATATTTTTATGTAGTAATATTCTAAAAATTTCAAGGATGAAATTATTTGAAGGAGGGTAGAATGTAACATCCCAAGCTTCCATAGTACGTTTCCCTTTGAATAATGTGATAGCTTGCGTTGTACGCAACTTAGAGTTTTAACACACCACGACCAATCAAACTAGCCGTTATGAATAGTAATATCCAATTTTTAACATTTTATAAATTTTATATTTCAAAATGGACTTAATTTTTGGATTCCAAATATCAAATCTAGCTTATAGTGAATTTTTGGTATTTTTCCGAAAACTTTCAATTTTTGATAAATATTGAAAAAACACTGCGTTATTGGTTAAAACCAACTTTTTATTTAAATAATTATTTATTTTATTTTAATTTATTTTAGGTCAAATAGATACATAATACCTATACATGTTCACCTTAATTCATTGAAGTCATTTTATTATAAGTTTAGATATATAAAATTTTATCGAACTTTTTACTGTCTTTTACCCACCTCCTAGGAGCATTTGCAAATTTGAATAAAACTTAATTTTACCACATATGTGAGTTGAATTTCAAAAATCTGAGAGACATTGTTAATGTCAGTAAATAAAATGTGGTTCAATAAGATGAAAATAATATTTGGTGAATTGTAACTTTTTACTTTTATTTACCACGGTTAAAAGTAAATAGGGTAATTAAGGGTAAAAATGATATCAAAATTACCCTAACACATGTCTTAATTCTATTGGATAAGTATAATTCGACCAGAAAAAACCTTAGGAATAAAATATTACCCCCTTTGGTCCACTTGTATTAGATTATGACATTTATTATTATTTTATTTAAAGAAGACTTAAAAGTGTTAAATTCAAAATTTAATTACCAATTTTTTTTAATATATGGTTATAAATAAGATAAATTAGACTATAAATATTAATTTGAAATATAAAATGATTTCCTACATAATTTTATTTTATTTATAATTTTTATACATTAAATAATTAAAATTATTTATGAAACAATGATGATGCAATAATTACCTTATAAATGAAAGATTAAACTAATTGATATTATAAATATCCAAATAAATATAATTTGAGACTTTTAATGTATTAAACTAATTTTATAGGTTAATATGACATGTTTGGGATGATTAAATGATTTTTTTTCGAAGTAATAATACTATTATAAATTTAACAAAAGAAAAATACCAAATAGTGTCAAAATTGACATAAAATAGTTTTTAGAACAAATATTATATTATTAATTGATATTCAATTCATAAAAATCTAAGCTTTAGCCAAATAGCTTAAATAATATTATATATGTCATTAATTAACCACTGGAGGTCCTCTTGGATGTTTATAGTAAGTTTATTAACCATATAATATAAAAATACCAAGAGACATGGTACATGTCAAAGTATTTAACTAAGAGTTAAATCTAAAAGATATGGTTAATATAGTGACCCAAAACATGTATAAAACCAATTGGTTGAGTGGGTTTCTTCCCATATCTACCTTATCCTCAAAATAAATCATTTTTGAGCCATTATAAACCGAAAATGATTTTATTATAAAATAATATTTCAAGCTTTTCCTAAAGTGACCCTCACCTCTCTTATAAAAGGGCACTTCCCCTTCTCTCAAATTTACACCTCCAAATCCATTTGTCTCAGCCAAAACCTACCCAAATATACTCTCAACTATCCTAACTTCATCCTAGAGTCATTACTTTTTTTAGAAAGCAAACCTAAGTATCCCTTTTGATCAAAGAAAAATAAAGTACCCAAAGAATAGGTAAATATTTCATCACCACTTTCGAGTTCTTTTCTTCTTCCACTTCCTAGTTTTTTAGTGTTTCTATTATAAAATAATAAATCCAGTATTTTATATATACTGTGATGTTATTATAAAAATGGTAAAAACCTATTCATTATTATATCCATCCTATAAATGACAAAGTCACTATACGTGCGTACGTACGGATTACCGTCTCCACGTCGTGGGGTAGTTGGTTATTCAAACACTTCATCATTTGGATGGGTATAATAATGAGTATAAATGATGTAAATAATAAATATATCATTATAATGATTCTGTATATATGATATACCATCCAATTATATATGCTGTTAATATCAAAGAATGATATTTTCCCTCGTGCGTACGTACGAATTACCGTCTCCACAAACACGATGAGATTCATTCCCCATCGTATCCATTCAAGAATCATTTTCATTTTATGATTAAAAATAATTTTTAATTACTTAATATCATTATTAATATGAATAATATACATCCTCTCTATAACAAACATTACTTACGTAACAAATGATATAAAGGAAAACTAATCAGTTTACACCCGAAATGATGATACTACTGAAATATCATTAACAAAGCAATATTAGAAGATCATATATGATATCATATTAAATTATATGGTTATTTTATAATTAAAAAACAATTATTTCACCATTATACAGAATTTTAACATACCCTTGACCAAGGAAAAGTACAATGTAAGGGTTAATTACACAACCTTCTTATTATTCGAGGTTGTTTTTACATAAGTATATACTGGGACCTCTTTATCATCCACATCCGTGTTTTCCTAAAAATATATTTAAATTTTTTTTACTATTTACTAGACTATGGTTTAAATTAATTTATACCTTTATTTGACCTTATATGTTTTTAAAGAAATCATTCCGTTGTTTTCTAAACAAACTACTTTATGACCTTTTTGGAAAAATTAAGGTAAGAATGTTTTTCTAACTTATACAGCGGGTGCGGCTATTTTCCACCATTATAACAACATTGAAACTTCCCTTAAAAACTTATAAGAATATTTTCAAAATAAATGTTTTATTTTATAATTATGTGTCTTTAAATGATTTCAAAATAGAATGGGGTTTTTATTTCAAATAGTTTTCATTTCATCTATGTCAACATTCTTTGAAGGATTTTTAACTTGTTTGAAGTTGGTTTATTATGACACAAAACTTCCATATTGTATTGAATGTTTTGTGATATGTTTGACTGTGGATGTTTTATTTTTATTCCATTCATGGTTTATGGGTAAACTATTGACAATTTTTATGCTAGTTTTAATACAAATGTTTATGTTATGTTTCAAACTTTTCATATGAAGAATGTATTGGACTTAGTATGAGATGGGTGGATCCTGCTATAGCTCCTTGATGCATCAGTAGGTCTCATGAGACAATTATATGTATAATTGGCCGAGGCCTTTCCCATTTTGATATATGGTTTTGGTCAAGGCCTAAATCATTTTTAGATTTCTTGGACGAGGCCTTGAAAAGATGTTTTAGAATGTCCGGCTTTATACATTCCATCATTATGAAAATATTATTGATGGTTAATGTGGTTATTAGAATAGTATAATACCCATGACTATGTTTTATTATGGTATTATTTACTTAGCTCATATTTCTGAAATAAGGTGTTCATGTTTATTATTTGTAAAGGCACGTGTTTTCAATTATTCACCATGCCTAATGTTTATGTTATCTTCTACTGTATTTCTTTCCATTACTGAGCATTTGATCTCACCCCTTTATTATGTTTAATTTTCCTAGGAAATGAAGAAGTTAGTTATGAGTGACTTGCAGGCATAATCTAGGAGGCTTGGATGTTTCTAATGGAATAAATTAGTGTTGTATTTCTTTTCAAGTTGTAATTTTGAATTTATGTATGTATCCTGTTTCTAATAATACTAAATTGATTGGTCTTTCGAGATTTGATCCCTTGTGATCATGCCAATGATATATAATAATGCACCGACTCTGGGTAACTAGGGTCAGGGCATTACATAAATAATTTGATTTCAAAAGTTAATATAATGATGTTTTATTTTAAAATAATGATTACACTATTTCAGGGTAAAAAGATATGCTTTCAAAAAAGTGTTTTTCATGGGTTCCCATGTTTTATAAGACAACCCTCATTATTATAATTTTTATTTTATGATTTATTATAAAGTGTTTTATGAAAAACTTTTGGTAGTAAAGTTTACTTCATGTGTAATTAAAAGATTATTTGAGTTCAAAGTTTATTATGTTAAATATAAAATCTCTTTTATGATCACAAGGTTTTGAAAATAATTAATGAGTTAATTAGTCCTTTTTAAATACCATTTACTTATATTTTATTATTATGCCATGTTTAAATTTTTTTGAGAGGTTTCAAGGATAATTAGGAACAAAGAATAAATAAATATGAAAATCATAAATATTTTTCTTAGAAAGAAAATGTTGTTCATTTTAAAAATCATATATTGTGGAAAAAAATAATACTAATAAGAATTGTACAACTTTTAATGTATGGGTTTGTTTTGATAGTTTAATGACCTAATTCTATAAAACTGTAAACCTAAAAATATATTCGGGAATACAAGAAAAATATTTGTTGTCTAAAAATTAAATTATGTATTGAATAAGAATTATATCCTTATATGGAAAACCTTTTTAACATTTTTAAATACCTTTATTGAAAACCCATATCAGAAAATAGTAACCAAAACATAAGTTCTAAAATAGGATAACATAAATATGAATGTTACAAAAGAAAACAAATAGTTTCATCTCTATGTTTAATGGAGAACATTGATGGGAAATGAAAATAGTGGGAAGGAGAGAAACAGTCGTTACGGAGAATTAAAATTATTGTTAACATAGTTGCATTTTTAAGAAGTAATAGAACTCATAAATAAATAATATTTTAATAAAAATGATCAACCTAGTTATAAATGAGGTATACTATATTAAATGAGTGATGAATCTCAATAAGAAAAATTTTAACTCAAGAATATGATTGAGTTATGAAAAACCATTATAATTTTGAGAAGATATCAATCGTAGACCTTATTAGGAAAAAAACAATAGAAGTAAAGATTCCAAGTTCAATTATAATTTATGATATTATATGTTATGGGGGATTTAGTTACACTATAAAAATGAATATTGGTGCATAATATCAATTCATGCCTCAACAAAGGGTGATTTAGTCGAAAACCCATACATTATCCCCATATAGAAAAATGAACCCAAAATCTATAAATATATATTAATCACATATTTTAGAACCCTTTTCATATCCGTAACCTATTATAAAATTAATTTATATGGAAAGCATTTAATGGTATCATATTTGAGTATTCACAACTTGAATATGGGAAATCAAGGAATAATTTCAGAAGCATGATGGGTATTCAAAAAGATTATAGAATGGGTTTGATGAGTGATAAATTTATTATATAATTAATTGGAAATAAATTGAATATTAAGGTATTGATTATGAACATGTGGATTCATAATCACATGGAAATAAAAAGTCTTATAATAAAGTAGCTTCATGAATAGAAAGAAGGATGTAGATAATCGAGGAGCATTTTCAGCAGCATGCAACTATATAAAATAGACTAAAAATGTGATTAATTTGGTAGAAAAGAATTATATCATAAGTGGTGAATTATTTGGATATTAAATGATTAATTATTAACCCATAAAAAATCACATGTAATTAAAAAGGATTACAACAAGGAAAATTTTGAATTGAAAAGAGGAGGGAGAGCAGGAGTCATTGAATGATTTTGGCGCATCGTGACCATATAAAAGGGAATATGAAATTAGATTAATGTGAGAGAATGGTGTACTATCATAAATAGTTAATAATTTATCTATTAAAGTATTTATTATGAACACATTGAAGCATAATAACATTTAATTCAAAATGAATTATCACAAAACAAGTACTTGAATAAAAAGGAGGAGGTAGAGAACTATTACCATACTAAGTATCTTCTTAAAGATTGGGAGGACTCCTTAAAATAGTAGGAACTCCTTGGGAGGTATTTATAGCGGGACAGGGAATAGAAATATGTGATATATTTTCTTGGCATGGAGAGGGATGAGAGAATTGGGGGGAGTGATATTCTTTTATAGGTGAAAAGGAGGGGATTTCTATGGAAATTATAGTTAGGTAAGGGGTAAGAATGGAATCACATGGGTGTTAGGTGAGTTAGGTTATTAAATAGTAGGTAATAAATTTTGGTATTAAATTCATACATAACAAGGATTTATAGAAGGTGTAAGTGACATTCTAATTATTAAAAATTTGAGATACTTTATTTACCCATTTTTACCCTTATTAACCTTGATTAAAAATTATGCTTGGTAATTGATTTATTACTAAAAATAAAAAAGAACCATTATTACCAAATTTATAAATTATGAATCTGAATTTTGGATCTATTTTACCTAATTCCATTTCTAAATTAAATAAAATTAACTTTTAAATCAAAATATATAATATGTATAAAAATAATTTTTTAAGAAAGTTGTAATTTTAAAAATTAGACAATCTTAATATTTTTTAAAATTTATTACTAATTAAATAAGTGTTAACATATATATATAATAATTATATTGGTGTCTTAAATTAAAATAGTTGCGTTGAATTTAAAAATATAAACAATACATAGAAATGTTTTGTTCTTTAAAAAATAAATACTTTACTGCGGAAATTAATATATACCTTGAAAACTTAATTTTATTCCAAAAAATGAAATTAAAATTATCACATAACATGACTATATTGATCTAAAATATTAAAATATTTTTATCAAATAAAATTTAAAAATGTTAGAAAAATTAATTTTAATATTACCACACATAACTTATTAAAACTAGTTTTAGAAAATGATTTTTTAAGATTAAAAATCACAGTACAAGAAAAGTACTGAGTAACTGCAATTTTTTTGATTTAGTGGCGGTTTAAACTAACAATTCTTGGTTCTATGAAGGTTTCAAAAAACTACCACTAAATCATCTGTTGAAAACCAATATACATGAGTTTTTTATATTTAGCGGCAATTTATGGTAAGTGTTATAGAAAGTTTATTTAGCAGTGATCATTTCCATTTTTGCAGTGGTTTTCTAGGGGGTGAAAAAATAAGGATCTAGCGTCGATTAAAACTGTTGCTAAATCCAAAAACAATCCCCCATGAAGAAACTATTTAACTGATTACAACTACCACTAAATAATATTGATCCATATTTAGTGGTGGATTTTACTATCGCAAAAATGAAAAATACATCTTATAGGAGTGGTTTTAACTACTTTAAATAAAAATATGCCATATATATAGGTGGTTTAAACTACCATTAAATGTTTATTAATAAAAAATTCCAACTGTAGATTTGGGTTCCCAAAAACTATCCTGAAAAAAAATGCAAACCAAGTGTATCGTTTATCAGTAGAACACAAAATCCCTATCATAAGTCTAAGAAATCACACATATATGAGAAATATAGCTTTAATAAACAAGTATATTAGTTCACATCCAACCATCAATTGTTTCAGGTCTGTGTCACAAATAATACATCAACACACCCTCTTATTCCATATTAGTCAAAAACATCAAAAGACCACTAATCACTGCTAGATGAACTCCACTTATCACAATCTCCATCTCTATCTTTATTTTGATCTCTACTTCCTGCTACCGGAACCTATAATACAATTATATTGGAAATTAAATAGTGGTGTATATTTATATTTAAACATAAAAAGAATATAATTTTGTGCAATAAATGATTTTTGAAGTTGTGTGATTTACCTGCTCACCACCAGTCATCGATGCAATATCATTGGGGACAAATCCATTCATCTTCTAATATAAATCATCTAACGCTTTTAATGTCCACTTTTATGTTATAATATAAAAAACAGGAAGGTGGAAAAAATATTTATAAAGAGATTCATTTTGAAAATATTAGAAATTAATAACATAATGACATTCAATTACACCATAATGTATTAAAATTAACTTTTTTGTGAACCAAAAACCTCACTTTTTAAAAGATGAAGGCATCTGACTCCAATCATCATAGGTAATTAGAAAGGTGGTCGGCTCTGCCTTCAGCTGGCCTTGAATCCAGCCCAATAATCCCACAACGTCATCCGTAAGGACCCCATAACAGTCAAATGGGACAACTATATTTTTTTTTCATATTCCAGAGATCTAAACTTTTCATATTTTTTTCCGTAGTAGCATTTTTTCCATATTTTATGAAAAAATAGTTAGTAGTATAAAAAATTTTAATAACTTTATTCATATTAAAAAAGGTACCTATAACAGTCTCCCTCCAATATCCTCACGAAGAACCATGAGTGGGATGCTGCCCTTTGCTTGAGGGTTGACTAGTATAAATATAATTCTTCCTCCTTGACATTCCTGTCATTTAATCAAATAAAAGTAACTTATACAGATATATTTCAGAAAATTCATGTATAAATAAAATTATAAATGATAACATATGCACAATACTAACAAAAAAAATATACATAACTTTGATAATGAATGACTGCACAAATGATAGAAGTGGTTGATAAATAAATGGATAACTGCACATATATTCATTTTATCTATCAATCATGTCATTTTCCTACTCCATCATTACTTAAACTAATTCATACTCCCTTTTAAGACTAATATTATCAATATCATAAAGGAAAAATAAGTTCGCTTCTTGTTTTTGATGGGATTCAATATAAGAGGTCAAATCTTTAACATCATCACCCATATCATACATGTCCCTTTGTTTTACTTGATAAACTACACTCCAATATTCATCCACAATGTCTTCCACATAATACAACATTTTTCTTGTGATGATAAGATATACGGATCAAGTAACTCACAATCACCAACATCCATTAAGCGAGAGAAGTTCGCGGAAATAAATTTCAAGGAATCTCTTTTAACACCCCTAATAAAATCGACCCAATTACATCTAAATAAAACAACTAAAAGATGCCAGTGGTAGTTTAGTTTGATAATATCAGTCAACTTTACATAGCATCTCACTTTTTAAAACATAAATATACCACTATTATGTGTTTTCAAACCCTCTTCCCGATCGACAGTAGGAAATTTAAAGCCATTAACATTGTAAGAATCGAGCATTCTAGCCTATTTTAGAGGACCTAGAGCATGAAACTTCAAATATTCTGACAACTCATCTTGAGTATCAATATTAATGTTCAAAAAAGTTAATATACATTATTATACTTACAATATATATGTTCCAACCTAACATTTGTATTGATTGCAATATTTATGAACTTACACGTCATGAAAACCATTCTATAAGAACTTTATTAATAGATTTTGTTATATCTTTCTCATTTTGTTTTTGGCCTCTCATTCAACTCCTTGTTTATAACCTAAACTCTTCAATAAATGGATCTGCAATTTCACTATTCATAAGCACATATCTATATGCCTGTGATTATTTCATTTCTATCAGTGTAACATTTAAGCTCCCCAAAACTGATTGACTAATAATAGGAAAGATTTTTGATTTCTAATATAGTTGATATTGAGTTGTTGTGTTGTTAAAACATCCAAATTGATTGAATATTGTCTAAATATCATCAAAGTATCTAAAAACAAAGGTAATGCACTCTTCTTCCAAATATACTTGAGAAATAGAGCCTTCAGGTTGATCTTTATCGTTCATGTATGATTTGAAATGCACAATTTATCTATGAAATAAAAGAAAGAAACATTATTTTATATTTAATAAAGTGAAAATAATTGTTTAATTAAATAAAAACATAAAAATAAAGTATATCTCAATTGGAAACATCCATCGATAATGTACAGGGCCTCCTAATTTAGCTTCTTCAACCAAATACACTGTTAAATGCCTCATGATAGTAACAAATGATGGAAGAAAGATAATCTCAATTGAACAAAGTGTCAATAAAAATCTCCCATGAAGGGTTTCAAGCTCAAATGGTTGTAGAGTATTCTCACATATTTTTATGAATAATGTGAAAAATTGGTGTGCAATAGCAGTAAACTTTTCAGGTAATAATGTACACAATACAGATGGTAGCAACTGATGTAACAACATATATGAATCACAACTTTTCAATCCATGTAAACAACGATTCTTTAAGTCAACACACCTTGATATTTTACTTGTATACCCATCAGGTACCATGAATTTTTCTTAAAATTTTGAGGAATGTATCTTTATCCACTATTTTTATTGTAAAAATTACCAAAGAATATTTTCCATTCTTATCTGGATAGATATCACACTTTATGTTCACTGCTTGTAAGTCTTTCTGAATATTGAGATGATACTTCAATTTTCCATTATCATTGAGTAATGTGAAGATAAAATTTTCACAAATATTATTCTCAATATACATCACATCAAGATTATGCCGCAAAAGATTAAATTCAAAATACAGAAGTTTGAATAATATACTTTTTTTCTTCAGTTGTTGCGTTCCGATATCACTTGATGATGCACATTGAACTCATTTACAACTATCATTCAAATGATACACCTTTACAACTTTTTTTTCAAAATTTCCATGTTTTTTCAATACTTTGGAACTTTTCAAAAACTTTGGAGGTGGTCTTTTATCAATATAACCATTGAATTTTGACTTGTTCAACCAAAATATATGAGATGCATAGAGAAATCTTTGATGACACAAGAAGAACCATTTTATACTATGAGGAATTCATTTGTGATCAAAATTTGAGTTACAAATAGGAAAATACAAACCTATGTAATTGTTATAATAAGCTAAATTTACAAGTCCATGGAAGTCACTAATGGTTCACATAAAATCATCTAGAATTTTAAAAATTATTCTAGAAGATGCTTCATATGTCTCAACACCATTTCTCCCTAACTTCTGTAATTCATCAATTAAATGCTGAAAGTATACTTCAATATCATTTCTGGGCATTTGTTTTCTATAAATAATCATCGAAGTGATAAAATACATATTTTTCATTCACATACACAGAGAAATATTGTAAGGGATCAAAACAACAAACCAAATGCTGTAACTGATTCCCAAAATACCAAATGGGTTGAATCCATCGAGAGTCAATCCCAATCAAACATTACTAGGATCAGATGAGACATATAGATGCAATGAATAAAATATCTTCCATGATTTTGAATCTATTAGTGGTTATATTAACTCATCATTGTTATTATCTATATAATGCCACTTCATGTGTTTATATTTTTTGATGACATGAATAATTTTTGAAATTGAGGCGTTAATGGGACACATGTGTATTTTGGTATAATTCAGACCAAACTTGTGAACAAATTTTTTCATATCATAAAAAGGCTCAGAAATATTTACTTTAGCAAATGAATCATGAAATAATTCCAATATCATGGACATATCCTTATTTTTAATTATACATAAGAATTTGATATGGTACAAGTTCAGTAGAAAATAATGTTTTGAATATTTCAAACATCCACTATAAAACTCTTGATTTCCATTGTCAACTAAACCATGAAATTCATATGTCTTCTCAGTAAAGTTTTCTCTTACATTATTCTCCCTACAATTAGGAGGAGAATCAGATGATATGTTACAATCTTGATCGGTTTATTCTATTGTCACAAAAAAATCATCCATCATTTTGCTATTTGTAGCACCCTCAACTAGTTATAATGATATGTTTTGATGTTGATGTTGTTGTCTTGAAATTTCGAATGCATCATTAATAAGGTTTTGTATTTCATTTTCCATTTTCAACGAAGTTGGGAGCTCATTATGTGGATTGATGTTAGTGCTTAAAGTATATGTAACGTTCGATTCTCTATCCCAAATCCTACAGAAATATTTATTAAGGAATTTCTTCAATATCATGTGTTCATAAACTTCATCTCTCTTTAACCATATTCTAAATTTACATTGAGGAAATGAACATCTTATTCTCCCATCAACAAATTGACTAGAAATTGAAAAATATAAAAACTCCTCCAAACCCTTAGCATACTAAGGTATGTTACTCAGTAATGCGATCCAGCTTTTAGCCATATATATCAAAATGTTCCAACACATTATTAAAAAAAATCTCAAACTCATAACTATTACTAAATAGGAAAATTGATAATGGTAAAATATGGTAAAGTAGGGAATGATAATGAGGTGAATGAATATACTAGTTTGATAATAGAGGAAACCTGACATAAATGGATTGTCAATGCTAATATGACCTTAAATGTTCCATCCTTCAAAACAACATAGGGTATAACTTACATGCATTATTGTAGATCTCACCTCCTGGTAGAGGTCTAACATAATGATAGATTCTAAATCTTTGGATTATAGGTGATATATTAGAATCAAAATGAATCCCATTATTATGGGAATCAATAAAATCATTTTTCTTGGTATAGTGACCACTTTATACAGATTTTATTTATATAGAGTAGAGAAAGAGAGATATTTATAGATGCCATGGTGAGAGATATGAATGAAACCATCATGAAATTAGGAAATTACTCATTTCTATAGTATAACTAGTTATTAAAATGGAAGCATTGTTTCATATATGACTTGATGAATTTGAACATATCAATGAGAAAAGGTGAAAAATGTCAAATGAACTTGAAATAAATTCTAATAGAGTACAATTTGAATTTTATAAAAGAGATCTTCTATAATCATTTATTCATGGGGAACTAGTATGGTCATTGATAACTCCCATGATACCTTGGTAGAGACCTTTGATGATGGTTAAAAAATAGAAAGACCATGGTATGTACATATAGTCTATACAAATGAATCATGCTACTTAATTATAATGCTTATAGAGTATTTAATTTCTACCACTAATGCATGGTTTATTATAAAATATATATCCTAACAAACATCTTCCAAATTTTAACATAAGCTTCCATAAAAAACAACAAAGTGGCTATATAATTGAAGTTTATAACTACCGTTTATTATTATTCATCAAACTATATGAAATTATACAACAATTGGGAGACTGTGACTCCATCATAGAGCATGGCATATAAGAGCTCATGGGGCTTGGGATCTGAGGGCTCAGGTTATGGCCTGGCTAGAGAGGGCTTAACTAACGAGTAATTAGAGGCCTACATCTCAGGCGAAACTGGTGAGGTCATCAATGTCTTGGGATCATCCAATTAGGGATCAGAGGTCTCAGGCTCCAGAGATGCCAACGTGGTCTTGGAGGTATTGTGCTCAGGAGCTTTCGGTGACAGCTTGGATGGAACATGCTCAGGCGACAACTTCATTGGTGGGGGGGGGGGGGGTTTGCGGGGGTTTAGGTGAGTTGCATGATAAGGAGGGAGGTTCGGGGAGAAGGAGTTGGGGTCGGTGGAAAAGTGTGTTTTTATTAAAAAATGAATATTTAGTACTGGTTTTTCAAAAACGACTATGAAATGATGGATTTTTTTAGTGGCAGTTTAGTGAACCATTGCTAAAAAACTGCCGCTAAATAATGGTTTTTCTGTACTGTCATGTGTAGTATAAATTTATCAATGTCATTGAAAATTAAGATATAAGTTATGTTATTAAGAAACCAATAAGAGTTATTTGGATTCTGAATATTTCCAAAATCTAGTATTACCATTAAAATATTTAATAAAATAAAAGACTAAAAACAATTTTTAAATTAGGATAAAACATTTCTTATGATGTAAAATGTTAAAATTGGACTTTCTATGTTTAGAATGACATTTTAAAATATTTATTTATAAATATTTAATCAATTAAAATGTTTTATAAATTTCTAGGTTTTCTCTTATATTAATAATGTCCTAAAACCATCAATTTTGGTAGAAATTGCAATTTTTACTATTCACTTATAAATTAATTATTTTAAAAAAATTCGAAACATTTAGATTAGGATAATTTTTAAGTGATAAATTAAAAATTGAAATTAATTTTAAAAATTAAAAATAATAATATTTATGAATTTAGTTTATTGAAAAAAATACCTTTTAGAAAACATTAGGTGTTCTTAATATTATTTTGTATGAATTTCTAATTGATTATAATATTTTTATTTTTAAGAGGTTGTATATTTTTTTAATAACATTTTTATTATATTTATTGAATCATTTTATTTTTGTGTTGTGATTGAAACAAGCTATCAATACAATATTAATTTAAAGAAAATCATATTCCAAAATTTTGGGGTGTTAAAAACACACCCTAAGAGAGGGTGAATAGGTTTTGATTTCAATTTTCCTCAAACAATTAATGTATCCTATACTTTTATTGGAAAGAAAAATATGATTTTTTCTAGATTATCCAGAAAACCAAAATACCAAAATACTTGAAAGTAATATAGTTTTATATAGGATTTTACTTCATTTGCTATTAAGGGATACTTGAAGTTGAATACATCTATGTTTATTTAATGTAGCAAAGGATTTATATATGAACTGTATCTAAATCACACGTATTTTAAGGAAACACTACCAATCATAGGGCCAATCTCTCTTTCTCCATATCCACTCATTTCTTCAAAGGTGATATATAAAGAAAAAATGACATAATGGTCGGTCCTAAGAATATTCCCCATTGATAAACACCAAACCTACATTGGTGTTCTTCTTATTCTTTCATACACTCTATAAAATCTAAAGATTTATTGAATTATACACAAAAATATATTCCTTCCATTTTTAAATGTAGAAAAAATAATCTTCCAATTTATTTTCCCCATTTTCTAACCCTTTATTTCTTATATATCTTCATTTTAATATTCCAAAATAGTTAATATAAATTTAATAATTTTCACCTGTTTATTGCACCTATAAAACATCAATTTATATCAAATTAAAAACAAATTCAATGTTAATACCATCAAATATGATATATAATCAAATTATAGGATCTACTTTTAATTATCTATATCTGACATAAGCTCTAATATTGTGAAAAGATGCAATTTAGAAGCTCCCAATTGAAATATGATATCCTCCATTGTGGTGTGATCATTGGGTTGACTATAGATCAATATAAGTGTAATTTAATTTAGAAACTTCAAGAAGATAATGGCGTTATTTATGAAACCTCCTTAAAAATTTAATACATTGCAACGTAATGATATTCCTCATCATGCAATTCCCTCATCTTTTGTGAAACATGAATTCATGGGATTAGTCTAGAATTGATTATACCAGAAAAGACATATAATATTTGGGTTTCATTCTTCATAGCTCATATATAGTTGGGATGTGAAATATTTATTAAGGCACGATCACTTCAATTCGTCCAGATAATAGAACATAAAAAATTCATTGTGTTTTTTCTGTGATACTACTCACTTCCATGGTGAGTGATTCAAATCGTATTGGCATAGAGGATCACCTAATGTACCCATTTACTTCTGTGCAACCTAAATTTATAATGTGAGAACCACCACTGGTTTTTGATTATTTTTTATTTGGAGGAGCCTAAAAAACCTCCTCCACCAATTTATTCTTAGATATTCTTAATTTAAAACATGAAAAGTGTAATTGCACTATGGTTGTCTCTTTTGGGACAAAGATAACTCCATTTAACCTATAATCACTTTAAAACCCCTATAAGCCTAAAATAAATATTTGAAACCATAAAAAAAAATAAATTTACAAAAAAAACACTTATATAATACTAAATCAAACATTATGGTTCCAAAGTTATCCATTGATACAATTAACCCATCCAATGGAAACTTTAGTGCCAATATTATCCCCTTGGGGTATGTTGGAAATCAAAATTTTCTAAAATAAAATTACAATTTAGTTAATATATAATAGAATTGGCATAACCCATTAATCACTCTAAGAATTAAAGATCTATACTCAATGTAAAAAATTAGATTAAAAAAAACAATATTATACTTACCTTTGAAATTCATTTATATTAAAATCCTTCGAATAATCTCATCCCCATTGATTGTATCCACCACTTTTTCCCATAAAAATGGTCCCCCTCAAACCTAGAATCCTACTTTAGATGAGAATTTGTTTTTCCAAAATTCCTTCTCCTCAAATTTCACATATTAAATTGTGAATAAAATTTAGTTTCATTTTATTTATCCCCTTTGATAGTAAACTGAAATAAAAAAATGTTCAATTAACAAAAAAGTATCAATACTATATACTAAAATAATATAGGTAGATAGAATTTTTCTAAAACTCCTCAAGAAAAGGTAGGTGGTTGAAAACTATGTTTAAAACAATACTTTTTGAATTCCAGTGTGTCTAATGGTTTCATGAATATTTATTCCCCTTATTTATTTGTGTCCACATGTTCTATCTTGAGCACTCCTCTATCCACCATATCTTTGATAAAATTGTATCGAATTTAAATATGATTCCTGTGTTAATGTTTTTCTATATTATTTATCTTTTCACTTACTCTTGTTTTTTCATGATGAATCACTATAGGTATCTTCATATATTCCCTAAGATCCACTAATTATTTTTTCTTCTAAAATATCTAGGTATAAGGATTTGTATCTAAGATATATATTATTTATCCATGCCAATGGATGTTCTATAATACTTATTATTTATCTATCCAATGAAATTTATTTGAAAAATACTTCTCCTATTCTTTATGATTTTCTATCCACAATAATTCTAACCCAATCCATATTTGAATATGAAAACAATTCTTGATTATTCCCTACACAACACACCAAACCATAATCAAGTTTTCCTTGAATGGAACTCAAAATTTTATTCATAATAATAAGATATTATTCATTTGGGATAATCTAATAATGATCCACTAAACATGAATCATATATAATTTCTGAACTTGTTACTATAATATAAAAAACATCCAATGATTTTTGATAAAGTGTAGTGGAAATTGATTTCATATCTTCATGATTTCAAAGATTGGTTATAATGAAAATCAAGTTTGAACTAGTTTGTAACCTTCAATATCTCTTTAAAAAATTTTACTTGAGATACAAATTTATATTTCCCATTTTAGTTTTCTTACATCATGAGAATGTATATGAGCTACTTGATCATTAAAATTTCATATTGTAATCTCATAAAAAATAAAAAATACTCTACTAAATTTATATTTCTACCTCTAATTATTATGTTATGGACATAAACCATCACCATGAACTTATATTCCTATGTTGATTTTACATAGAGATTTTGACCAAATCGATCTCTTAAATTCGATATTTTAGAAAAAGGTGTCCAATCATCTATAAAAATATTGATTTTCTTTTTTAAAGACATAAAACACTTTCTTCTACCTTCACAAATTTGTTTTATCAAATATAATAGAAAAACTCACCCATTATTCAATATATAGTTCCTCATCAATAACTCCATTGAAAAAAATTATTTTTATATCAATTTGATAAATTCTTAAACCTCTTTAAATTTCAAAATCTAGAAAGGGTCTTATTGATTCTAGTAGAACAATTAGTGTAATGGTTTTATTTATATTAACACCTTTAACTTGCGTGTATACTTTTTACACCAACCTTTCATTCTGTACTACATTTTTATATTCTTCAAACTTTTTTTGAATACACTTTTAATTTTCATGATGTTATAGTCTATCGATCTCTTAAAAAGATCAGAAGTTTTATTTTTCTATATTTTATTTAACTCCTCATTCATGACCTTAGCCTATGATTCATTTTCACCACTTATTAAAATGGTTATGTATCCATTTGAAATAACAGAGAACTTTCCTTTATATTTACCGGTCTTCAAGTTTTTATTGGAGTAGTTTATCTGTAATACTGTCTTATCCCTAATTCTTTTTCCATTTTCCTTACTTGATTCATAAATTTTTGTTTTCAAACAATCTATTTATATTTCAAATGATATTTTTAGTCTTCCTCATATGTCATATTTTTCAAACCACCATATTTTTTTATCAATATCCTCTTCTTTATCGCAATTTTTACTCAAATATTGAGTTTTGTGACTATTTATATATGTCACCTCAACTACATTTACATTATTAATTTATATGATTTATATATACCTTTTAGTTAAATTATAACGTCCCCGACCCAGAATCCACTAAACCAGTCTTCCGAGCCGGGTAGTTACATAACCTTAAGCGCGCCTCCCCATACGCCAAAGTCTACCGACTAGCAGCGGGGGTCTTTGTGGTCAAGTAGGGAGACTATACCCCCTTTTTATCAGAGTAAGCCACAACATAAATAAAACAAAAGCCAAAACAATAATCAATAAACAAGGAACATGTATGACAACCATTTCCAATAATAAATATGCCATGTCCTACTACAAGTGCAAAAGTGAACAAAAATCCCAAAATAAAGACAATGGCCAAAATCCTCAAAATGGTCATGACTCCAAGTCTGGATCCTCCACTAAGTGCTACCCAGGACCACTCAACTATCTAGCAAGGACCCTTGCCCTTCTCATATCCTACAACCATGAAGTCTACTCGGGTACCCACCGACAGCCCGATCAGGGTGTGAGTACAACTCAGTAGGCCACCACCAGTGGTGTCTACAACATATCAAGTATAAACAAATAGTGCATGAAAAGGAATACGAATGATAATTTCAAGGTAATTATTTATGGTGCAATTATCCAGTTTATACCCAAAGCCATTGCCACTTCCATTACCATTCATTTCACACCAATCATCATCACTTTTCCATGGGTGAATCACATACATTAGGTTACATGGGTCTAAGGCCAACAATCACATGTAGGAGGGTAAACACAACATTATCCTATCTCATTAGGATTTACACCTAGATAGCAACCATATCCTCACCTCGAAGCCTTAGTCCGTGTAGATGAAACCGTTAGGAGAATAGAGCCTTAGTCCTCATTCATAACCCGTGCATTTAGGGTGGAGTTCATATCATCAGTCTTCACTCGACCCATGAGCGTAGATCCTCAGGTCATACCCCACTCTACCAAGCCATGTGCACATGCTTATATATATAAGTAACCATTTACCCACCATACCATTGCCCCTTGGCAAACACCATTCACAATAAACCACACTATAATTTACATTATGCCTTAACCCATTAACACATTACCATTTCAAATCATTTAACCATTCATCCAATTCACTAAGCATTTAACACTAGACCCATAACCTATCCCGTTATGGACTTTAATCAGTTTACACATTAACCCATTTAACTCGTTCATCTTTTCCATGAGTCAACAATTCAACACATTTTAAATAACCCTTAGGTTATTTCCAAGTCTAGGTGCATCACCTAACTTCTATTCCAAGTTCAACCAATCATGCCAACATATTTGTCAAGGGATCTACCATTTATCACAACAAGATCACTTGTTCAATAACAATCCCTAAGCCCAGGGAAAGTCAGCACGTCCCATGGATGGCCCCAATTAGGTCAAGTCATTCTCAACGCATTACTTGGGAAATGTGGGGGTTCCCATCTACCATTTTAAGCATCCATTATACCAAACACATCTATGTTGATCAAAGACCATCCAAAGAAAACCATGATCAAAGCCACACATGCATAAATCCACCATAAACTACGGGATAACGTTTTTAGACCACCTACCTCAAACCCACGGTTGAACGCACACTCAATAGAGTCCTTAGACTTCAATATGACCATCAATTGGAGCTTAAACCTATAAATCACCCAAAAGATAGGGTTTTAGAGATTCATAACAAGAGGGAGAGAAGATACAAACCCTAATCCAAAAAGAGAATCAAGAATGGGATTATCCTTACCCAGAGCTTTGATCAGCATCCAACGGCACCAAAAAAGCATTAGAAACGAGGTATATCGACCTCTTGGTGCTCTTGGGCAATTTGGTTCATCCCTATAGTGAAGAGGGAGGAATGGAGAGGGAATCCTGAACGGGTTCTTAAAATCATGGGGTGGTAATTTCGTAATTTTTCCAAACATTAAGAGGCCATACGGTTTAGCCGCAGAGTTTAACAAATAGTGCGCAAACCATTCACTTGCTACTGTTTGGAGGAGGTGGGGTCACACGATTTACCTAGGAAGGCCGCACAGTTTACCCTGGCCGTGCGCAGGCCGTGCGCCCTGGCTTGTCTTGCCCAGCTTTCCGTTCTTTCATGCCCTGAGACCCCAAAACATCCCCAAGACCTCTCATTCTTTGAGAAGACATCCTTTAAACCCCGAAACAAAGGATGAAACCAAAAAATAACAAAAACACACCCTTCCAAAAATTGAGATCTTACAAAAATAATTATAGGCCTTGCACTTTAATGAGTAACCTAGAAATATACCTTCATCCATTTAATCTTCACACTTTACTTGGATTCGTTTTTTGTTTCTAATATAACAATTTATTCCAAACACTTTAAAATATTTAAGAGTCATCTACCTCCCATTCAACATCTTATATGATGTGTTCTACTCTCTCAGGTTTTAAAATGATCAATTTTATGTGTAAACCGCTACTTAGGAAACATCATTCAAATATTTCCTTGAAATTCCTCTTTTTATGAGGAAGGCATTTGATATATTAATTATGAATTGGTTTCACCCTTTGAAAACACTATTTTGTTACAGTTTCATCACCAATGAAACTTCTTGTTAGATTCCATGTTTCTTTATGTGACATTATACTTCAATGGAAGTTTATTCCATTCTAGTATCTAAATTTTATGTTTTTCTCATTATATTGGTATCATTTTTAGATTTCCTTTATAATTTCATGATGCACTTAGTTACTACCACTTTTCACTACATAATCATGATACAACCCATTCTATTATAACCCTCAAAAAACAAGATGAAGTATTTCTTCCTATGTGTTCTATGAATCTTCATTATACCATACATAGCTTTGTTAAACCAATCAAATAGATTTTATATCTTTTATTATTTAATCAATAGATATTTCTCACTATATACCTATTAACATAAGTATCAAAATTGCTTTCCCAATAACATCTCATATTTTTGATGTCAATTTTATCCTTTAAGTTGGAAATTTTTTCCATACTTTACTGATTTACATGTCTTATACTTTGATGCCACAAGTTTTTCTCCTCATTCACGCTAGGGTGAAATATTTTCTCCCAATTATTCCAAAAATATAGATATCTATTTATCCTCCATCACTTTATCAATGAGTTTTTATCCTTAATTTTTATAAGTAAACCATTATCATTTACGGTAACTTCAATTTTTTACTTATAAAGATAGATAAAAATCAAAATATTGTGTTATAGACCATTCACATATATCACCTACATGTTTTTCAACTCATATCCACCTGAACATGTTTTTTTACTTCTTTTAATCTTCAGGGATCCTTCATTAACTAGCTATATCACGTCGTCAATAAAATCTTTAACATTTTTCAAAAGCTCAATGTTCATAGTCATGTGGTATGAACGCCACAATCAAGAATCCAAGTGATGTTGTTATTTATCATTTTGAGATTGATTTTCTCTAGGTTATCCTTTTCATTATTATTATTTCACTTCTAAGAAATTCCATTGAGTTGAGATATATAATGGTCACCCCTAAATGTATTCTGAATAAGTAGTGAGATCATACACTTTTCCTTATTCTAATAGTTCATACCTATTTTATAATGTAAATATTTTTTGTTTGACTGAATACATCATCTTTTTCCTTTCTTTACTCCTTCATTTCCTATAACTCGAAAGGAATTTTTTAATAGAAAAAAATGAAAACAATATCCATAGAAATAAATTATCTCTATGGTGTGGGATATGTCATCATCTTCATTTGTTGACTCATAGTTTATTCTCCTCTCATGTTATTCGTTGTTTTTTTATAATATGTCATTGTGTGGATAGTTGGATCTTCATGAAGTGGAAATGTTTTTCATCAGTTCCTTTAAAACAGTTTTTAGAAGATAAAAGATTATATGAATTTTGATAGTCTATTGATTATTGCGAGTTATCGTTCACCGTATTACCTTATCTATATCAAAAAATCCCTATGTTTTCGATGATTCACCCCTATAATAGTACTAACATTACCCCTTTTATTGGGTCTCTTTTCATTCAGGATTTACTCCAAACTTTTTTATTCTTAAATCAACCCTTCACTTTAACAGTTTTATCATGAATATTATAATTTACAACTTCCTTTTATCACGGCTATATTTTACTTAAGCTTTACATTCCTTTGATAAAGACACAACTTCTTATTCAAAGGGATTTAACCCTTTTTTCTCTTTAATAAAAAAATTGATAACATTAATCATTTTATATATATTATTTATATTTTTATTAAAAAAAATTATTATTTATTCTAAATTTTCTTGAAAAATATTTTATTTTTCAACAATACTCTATAGTATTATAGTTTTTGCTTTTAGTTGATCAACTTACTCTGAAGATTCAATTTGTAGCCTTCTAATCTTCTTATATTTCTTACAATTGGAATCCGATACCACAAGTGATCCCTTCAAGTCAAAAACACCTTCCAATTGACTTTTTCTATTAGTTTATGTTTTCATTTTAGCATCCTTTTAGATAAAAAATGCTCTATGTCTAAAATAAATTCAGTTTCATACCCTTTAGTACAAACCTTATCACTACATTTTTCTTTTCTCACTAAATATTTATATCGAAAATTATTTTCAGATGAATTTCAAAATTTTAGTTTTTATATTAGGAAAAAATTTCTGCATTATTTTTGGAGTGAATTCACATTCATATTCTCCATCATATTTCCTCAAAAATATCAATATAATATATATGATTCTTCCATAATTGAATCATTATAGGGACACTTTTTCTTTAAAACTTCCTCTTCCATTCTTAAAATTTCATACCACAAGTGGAAAAAATTCATCACTTGTATCTTCATCCATTTACTTAGCTTTATGACTGTTGAGCCTCTCTATAGTATTGAATAAAATTCACTTTAATGAATGGGTTTTTCTTCACTACGGTTTCAACTACATCTCATAAGTAAACATCATACTATTAAGATCATCAAGTGACATTTTTAAAAGATAATTTTCTTTAATAACATATATATTTTTATTTTGCAAGGGTGGATAAATATAAAGAATTTTTTTAAAATTAAAAAATCTTTCATTTCATCTTCTTGACCACAGATGGATCTTATAAACTCATTGAGACATTTTAATAAACCATAAATATTTTTATTTGGGTTTATCTTAAAATAATCAATCTTGTTTCACAAAACCAGTAGATTTACCTATGTAAACCTGTTGTACCATTCATAAATATTGGATAAATTATCCCATATTTATTTAAATAATAAACAACTTATTACCTTTGTATATATTTGATTTCAAAATTCTCCAAATAAATCATTTTAGCCTTTTCATAAATATCAAGAATATTCTATTTGACTTTATTCATTGATAATTATGTTTCATTACTTACGTTAATTCTATGTGTCTTGACTAAGTAAATATTATGTCTAAGAGGTTTTAGTGTGATCTCATCCAATTCTTTAAGATTTTTTATTTTCACAAATTTAATATTAGAACACCGTTTGTATTGAAAAAATTTTCCATGATTATTATCAAATGTTGATAGATTCAACAAGATTCAACCTTATAGAATTGATACAATTTGTTTTAAGGAAAATATCCCTACACACCCTAATATAGGGAGAAAAAGGTGTGATTTCTTTTTTATACTCAAACTCTTGAAGGGGGTTCTACTCATGTTGGAAATAACAATATGAACCTATCATGATTAGCCACAGAACAAAAACATCAAAATACTAGAATGTAATGAAGTGACATAATTGATTTGAAGGGTTCATCACTAAGGGATAATCCAAAAAACATACATCGATGAGGTGTCATTATACCATGGGATTTCAATATTGATTGTATGTGAATTAAAAGTTTAGAAAAGGTATATTATTGATCCTAGGGTCACTCCCTATTTCTTGTATCAACTCACTAGTTCATAGAAGAGATATAAAATAATTCATGACTCAATAATCAATCCAAATAATATTCAAAAAATATAAACACTAAACCAACATGGGTGTTGTCAGTATGATTTTTTACTCTTTATCAGGTTCATGTCTTCAATGAATTTCCCATAGCAAAAATTTCTCTCTAATTTTATTATGTCCAAAAAATATTTTTCTAATTTATATCCTCCATTTTCTAACCCTTAATTTCTTCAGTATCATCTATTAAATACTCAAAAATCATCCCTATAAATTTTCCACTAGTCACATGTTTATTGTGCTTCTAAAACTACCATAAAATTATAACAAAAACCATCAAAGGAAAAGGCAATCCCACTAAATCTAATAGGTACTCAATTTTAAAAACTACTTTGAATTCTCTTTATCATAATGTCTAATCCAATATTGGGATTATATAAACATTAGAAAATACTTATTTTAGTTTGATATCAACAATTATGGTGTGATTATATAGTTAACACCTAATATAAGAAATATGGATATAATATCATTCAAATACTTAATGAATTTTGAATCATAATCTGATAAAACCTTTTCATAAATTAGATCCATTTTGGCATTTTGTTATTCCACATGGAACAATTCCATTTTTTTTAGAAAAACATGGATTCATGGAATTCAAGTAAAAATTAAATCCTCATAACATAACATGTAATATTATAACATCATATATCACCTTGGATATATAGTTTTAGTATGGAGTATTTCATGTGGCATGATCAATTATACTATTTCATATTTTAGAACACTAAAAATTTATGTGGTGTTTAATAAAAGTGACTATATTCTATATAATATGATCTGAAAAAATATAGTGTTATGGACCATCAACCATATCTTCTTACTTTTACATATCCTCCCTCTACATTGTGTGCACAATTTTGTTTTCATGACGATGTCTTATTTTGAAGAGCCATAGAAAATATCCTTCAACATTATATTCCTATTCTTTTTTACTTTATAGTGTGATCAATGTTTTTCCATCCTAATTATCTCTCTTTTTATAAATACATATATATATCACCTCCAAAAACTTAAAAATTATCTCTCTCTATTGACCTTATGAAACTATTAATAAAACTCATTTCCCATATTCATAGAACTCCTAGAAGATAAAATAAAAACCTAGGTTATAAAATCACCCATCGATTTAATAAATTCATCCAATTAAAACATCAGTTCAAACATACCCATTATAATGAACCATTTCATAATGGTTTAGTGATATTTGATTAAATTTTATTTTATTTTTTGGATTTTGATGGTCATGGTCTGGTGTAGACTTTATTCTAGGGATCAGTCACCCTGTAACCTAGAGGGGGCACATAATGACGAGGATTTGCTGATGGTGGAGACCTCTATACGGGATCGGTCTTTCATGACATATATGGTCCATTCCATGATGATTTTTTCTGAGGTTGGAGTGCTCTTATTGGGGTAGGTCACATGATGACATAAATGGGTTATACCATAATGAGTTCTAGAAAAGGTTTTCCTCTCTTCCAAGGGGTGGTTTCACCATGAACTAATGGTGTTAGAATATGACCATTATGTTAGACTTTTTTTAAGATTCTGGATGGTCATTTGGGGGGTTTTAAATCTGGTAATCCCCTTAGGATTTCGTCATTTGGGGCATGTGAGAAAGGGGAGAAGAGATTCCCCCCTTTCCTTACCTCCTTGAAAACCTTTGATCAAGATGAATCAAAAGGGTTTCATCACATTGATTCAAGGTAAGATCTTTCTCGTTATCCTTTTTGTTCTCTTTCCATGTTCATATCTACATTTTTATCTCTGAATTTGGGTTTCAAGGAGATTATTCCACCAAGTAATGGTGGAATCAATCTTCTTGATGGGGATATAATCTATGTATTATCAAGGAGGTCCCAATAAGGATGTTCTTTTTATAGGTCATCATTTACCCTGAGTCTTGTCTATCTATGGTTTTATTTATGGTTTATCATGATTTTTGGTTTTGGGTGTTGGTTTATTAATTTTATTGTGTTTATGGTTGAGTTAGGTGCTCATAGACACAGAGGAGGTTAGTATAAGTTTGGGATCAAGTTCTAGGTCATTTGTTAAGGTAGGTGACATTACCTTTTAAATATAATGCCTTAATTTCTTGCCTATTTGGATCCATTTTTTTAGATTGTGAACGAAACATTTTATAATATGTATCTATTAGAATTTTTTGAAATAAATTTATATCTATTTACAAAGAAAAATGAGTAATTAAAATTTTAGTTTTAATTATTTTTTATTTTTAAAGGGAAATAAACTTATGAATTTATAAAATGGTTTATGAACTAAAAACCAGATTGGGTTTTCTAAAAGTATTTTTATTCTTTAATGTTTGTTTAATATTGTTTATATTTTTATGACATTGGGAATAGAATGTGGTCAGATGATATTTTTGGAAGAATGAATATTTTTCAAAGGATTTCTATATTATTTATTATGGGATTAGTTCTTCAAGAGACGAGATTATAAATTGATTTTATAAAATTTATTTTAATATCCCATTTGAAACTTTATAAAAAGTGTATTATTGATAAAAATATTCCTTTAAGAGGCCCCCTTTGAGTTATTTTTTTAAAATTATATTAGAAGTTTTTATTATGTGGATTGAAAGGATTATCCCCTCCAGGGGATATCATGTTTTATGTTTTATTCTTAATAATAAGGAACATATTCTGGGATGGGTTTTAAGAGGAGAGAGTGTTTTATGATTCTTAGTTGTTATATGTTTTTATATGTTATTGATATTAGTTATGATTGATTTCATGTTTTTTATTACACACCTCTATTGTTTGAACATGGGAACCCTAGGTACTCATGTGGGATCTCTGGTTTAGTACTACTATACATGTGGATATTCTCTACCTAGTATTAGATTTTGCCACACTAACTACACATTTATTCTTTAATGATTCAAATTGTATGTGTCTCTATGTGTTTGATATTTCCCATAGTAGTTATTGGAATGTCATATATATCTTTATATGGATTATTAGTCCTTCCCTAATGGACTACTGAAGATTATACGATTGGTTTGACCATCAAGATAGTATCAACCCTAGGTTTCCATGACCTTTGTTACCAAGGGAAATATAACAATTAATATTTTTTTCTTTTCATTTATCTAAGTGATATAATTGTTGTTGACATATATTCATTGTTTTATTTTTCTTGAGTGGATTCTATTGTTGTCTTTTATTTTTTTGTGGTGATTTTAGTTCCTTATTATGTATATTCTGTTACGAGTTGGTTTATGCTTTCATATGTTTTCATTTTAGTGTTTATTGTCTTCAGAGGTTTTTCCTTCATTTAAAAATATGAATATATCTTTTGGGTGCATTGTTCAGATGATTTAAAAATGCAAATTAAAGAGTGTAATGTTCTAATTTAGGTTAAAGCTATGGGTTTTTCTAAATTATGGTTTTTTAATTGCTTATTTTTTAATAAAATCTATCTCATATTGAAATGTTTTAGATCCTTGTTTTACTTAAATGGAGTCTTAGTTTCCTTGGATAAAATGATGTTTAATAATGGAATCATGTGAATTATTTTAAATAAAATGAAATAATACTCTCTTAGTTTTATTTTTCAAACTATCATAAATAAGGGTTATCTTTAAAGGTTATACATAGGGCGTGGGGATGTTTCATACTATGAATTTTTCTCACACACAAATATGTATTTTTGGTTTTTTTTGGTTTTATTGGGTTGTAGTGGTTAGTCATGAGTTTTTAGTCTTGGTATTATGGTTCTTCTAAAAAGAGTTAATTTTTACAAACATGTTCAATTAGGTGATCTTGGTATTTGTTTTATTTTAGTACATTTTATTCATATGTTGTATGAAACCTTTTTGATGTTTACCTTTTGGTATCTTTTGTATTAATTGGTTCATATATTGATATTTGATCATTATTATATTGAACTACTTTGGTTGTTATTATTGGTTCATGATTATAGTTCATGTGATATTTTTTTCTTTATTTGGTTATGTTAGATTATTGAAACTACTTATTTTTAGGCACGATCATCTGACTTAAGGAATGATCATGCCATCTTTTGGGGGTGGGTTACATATTATTCCAGTTTTTTTTAAAGATAAATCATTCCCAATTTTACATTTTTTATTCCCATGCATAAGTTTACATACCAAATGATCATGAATTATCTTAGGGATATGTCACAAGCCAACACAAGTACCATAATTAGGGGAAACCGATGTTGGACCATGAAATTTCTTTATTAGTTCCAAGTTTTGTTTTTTACTTTTATTTTTGGAGTTAAGGTTGACAATATATAAGATTGTTGAAACATTGGGAGTAGGTTATTAGTTAGTGCCTCTTCACCACCTTTACTACCAAATCATTAGTTGTGTGGGAGGGGGATGTTTGGAATTTGTCTTTATGGATTTTTGTTTGATTTATCCTTCAATAGGGGTAAAATTCTATCTTTGAAGGAAGTTGAAAAAGTAACCAATGATCTATATAGGAAGGGGTCATGGGCTAAAAATAGACCATATATCTTGGAAGGGTGTGTTTTTGTTGTGTTTTTCCTTTTTTAATATTTTCTAATACTTTTTATTGATCTTATGGATGGATTTTGATTATGTACATAACATATATATGATGAAAAGTAAATTTTTACTTGGTTTATTTTAAATTTTAGATGGGTTTATATGATTTTATTGGGTATTTGTTTTTTTATTATGTTGGATCTTATTTTTATGATTTAGGATCCTTGGTAGTTTTATTTTAAAGTTTAAATTCTTAGAAATTTAAAGTTATTTTTATAAAAGAGAGAGTATCCTCTCACATTATTTAAGGTTTTTAATTGAAAGTTTCCCTTTCGTTAAAAGTTATATTAAGTAATAAATGTTTTTAATGGAACATTTTAATTGAAGTGTTTGAAGTGTAGTAAAATTTGAAATTTGAATATTTGCGATGGTATAGTTTTCGAAATTGAGTAGTTTTAAAAAATATCTAAAACCTTTTTACAAATTTGGAAAAACATGTTTCCTTTTCTATGTTATTTTAAATTAATTAACATTATTATTTAAAGTGAAATGTTTCATGTGTATCATTTATGGATACATAATTTTAGGGTTGGGGAGTAGGAAATAAGTCAATTTAATCATCATTGAATAAGTTTCCTAACTTAGTTTAAAAGAATTATTTTTTTGGAAACAAAATAAGTAAGGGGTTTGCAGTGTATTTCATAGACTAGTGCATTTTATTTCATGGATGTCTTATGTTTTTAGTTTATGTGTGTATTCATATGATAGGATTGTTTTCCAGAGGTAGTGTTTTTTAGGGTTACATTTTAAATTTATTGGTTTGGGGCTATATAACATCTTGTTACTTGATTCGTGTATTCCTTGACCCTTTTTTTGATATCCTTTGAGTTGGGAATTATTTTAGGTGTTATTTCAGGTTAATTTAAAAATTTTAGAGTCTTTTTGGGTTGTTCATGGTTGGTGCATGGTTTCCCAAACCATTCCCTACTCCCCCAGTCTAAAACATACACTCATGGATAGTGGGGAACATATAGTTGGTTCATGGTTTCTTAAACCGTGGGACAACCTAAGGGAAAATTTGTTCCCTTGAATAGTGATTCTAGAGGGGGTTCACGGTTAGGGCACACTATTTGTCAAATCATGCCACCCTCACCAGGAAATTGTGCTCGCGATATTAATTTTTCTGAAAATTATTTTAAAAATTTCCATGCCCCCCGTTTAAGTGGATAAACATCCCATTCAGACAATATACAATTTCATTGGATTTGGAGGTGCTCAAGAAGTGTTTTTGGATCCTCTGAACCCTTTTCTTGGTGGGTCGAAGCAATATTTATCTCATTTGATCTCCTTCAGGTAAGAGTATCTCCTATTATGTAGTTTCTTCTCATATATATATATATCTCTCTCTTACTTAGAGAGTGTTAGATCATCATAATTTTTATTGATATAAACTCCATTTTTATGGATCTAACACTTATCTTTTTTGATCTTGATTCTAGTCTCGATTTTTAGATCTCCTTTTGCTTTGATCTATATTGGCGTTCAAGTTTTAGGTGTTGATAATTTGATTAATTAACTAAAGGTAGATGGTCCTATTTAAGATTTTCTTGGTAATTGAATCAATGAATTTATTTATTTATTTAAAATATATTTCAATTAATTTATAAAAAAAATTATTTTAAGTGATTTGATTATAGAATTTGAAATAACATAGATTTTGGGAAAAACCCCGAATTGCAATGGAATTGGAATTTGGGGTGTATTTTTAAGATGATTGAATTGATTAAATGAGTTGAGATTTGATTTGAGAAAAATGGATTAATTTCAAATGATGAAAATCTATGATTGGTTTTGTTTTTAAAAGACACGAAAATATAAAAAACCCAGGTTTTGGTTTTGAAATTGAATTGGAATATTGAATCTGAAAAGTGAAAAATTGAATTAAAAAAGATTATTGATTTGAAATGAGTTGATTTCCCATTTTTCTATTGATTGATTGAGAAAATACAATCCTGGGTAGTTATTGGGTTATTTAGGAAAACAATTCTAGAATTGTAATCCCTTAGAAATGTATTGATAATGAAAACTATAACAAACACCTTGTTTGACATGATTATACCCTATAAAATGTTTATGAGTCCTATTCATCTTGATCCTAAGGGATGTGTGAACACATTTTTAGCCGTGATCACTAATATGGGAAGTGTGAGGATCATATATCCATGAACAATGTACAAAAGGTCAGAAGAACATGGTTCTTGTTGTGATTATTTTTATTATATATTCAATTGATTATAGAACCATTTTATTCATACCAAATGATTTCTATAAATGATTTTCTATAAACATTTTATTTAATCCATTTTTCAATTGTTTTATATATATTAAAATGAAATCATGTATTTTTTTTAAATTTTAAAATGATACATTATTCCAAGCATTGTTTTAATTTAAATTTAAATCATTATCTGGTTTATTTATATATATTTTATTATAGAATTCTTAGTGAGACCCTAATGGGATTTATAACAACATCCTTCCTTTAACATTGAAAATTTGTAGATTTTCTTAGTCCAAGTTTGAGAAAAAGTAAAGAACTACTTAGATGTATTGTATGTTATTAATCCTCTTGGATTAGAGTGACAGTGATGGCTGGTGGAGATGTTATATACTTTTTTCATGGGATGTTTGAGTTTTATATTGTGAGATATTGAGTACTTTGATTGTGTTATACTTTGGGTTTTTTGATACCTATTTGGTTTTTAGTACTTTCTCACTTTGGAGTGTTGATCATGCTAACTTCCAATCTTTTATCTTCCACTATTTTTGGAAAATTCATCCCCTATTTAATCATGTATGATGCTGGGTGCTAGTTTCCAACTCATTGGGATCAGGAATGCCCTGTGGGACATGTTAGTGCTAGCTCGGGTATCTAGGTACTAGGTTATCTGTGATGGTTCATGGAAAAGTGTTATAATAGGCATATGTTTATCTTATTTCCTTGAGTTCAATATGTAGTTTGGGATTTATTTTTAGTTATAAGGAGGTATTTGTGAGAGAGTGCTTGGATAACTGTCATTGTAACAAGCATTAAGTCACCATGGGTTGTTTGATAATTGTGTCTTGAGGAATAATTTTATTTGATTATATTCCATTACCTACTTTTTATTTAGATAGGTTAAAAATAAAAAACATGATATCTTATTTGCTGGGATTGATATTCTCATTTCTCTTGTTTTAGTTGTTGGCCTTCTTGAACTTTTATTGTCTTCAGTGTTGTTTTTTATGTTGTGTAGCATAATTACTCTGAGAATACATTTGAATGGTATGTAGGAGGAAGATTCTAGTGAACTATATCAAGATAATTCTCCTATGGACCGCAACATTATTGAGATTTTTTTTCTTGGTTTCCATGATTTGGGGTCAGCACTAAGACCCTTTCACATTTAGGATTTATTTGTGGAACCTTAGAAGGATGAATCTCAAAATCATGCTCAAGAGTTCCTTTATCAGAATCCACCAGGGTTCCAAGGATCTAATGATCCTCAATAGGTTGAGGATTGATTAATGAATATAGATATTCTATTTGATTTCTTGAAAATAAATGATTATATTAAGTTGAAAATTTCCACCTTCAAGCTAGAGGGACCTAGTAGGAGATGGTGGGATTCGAGGGCAATGGTGAAGAGTAATGGGGGTTTAGAGTAAAAATACATTAGAGTTTTTTCATTGAATTGTTATATCCATAATCTATAGTGGTAGCTAAGGCAATAGAGTTTTTCAATATCCATTAGGTTGATGGGACTGTGACAGAGTATGCGAACCACTATTCCAATCTTGGAAAATTTTCATGAGATATTGTATTGAATGAGAAGATAAGACTCAATGATTCAACATGGATCTTCTACAGGACATCCATTATTAAGTTTTTTTATTAAATATTGCTTCATATGCTTACATTATTGATTGAGATTTAATGGTTAAACATGACCTAGATGACAATTCAATTTTGATGGGAGTTCCTTTTTTCTCCTAGTGGAGGTTATGTGAGTTCCTTTAAAGAAAAGAGGATTCATGATGAGTCTCATGGTAGATATCAATAGTATAGTTCTTCTAGACCTCTTTTAGTTCCTAGTAGAGACCCTTTGAATTTATTCTAGTGTGGGAAGTCTAGCATTCTAAACTGGTTTTCACTAAAGCACTCAAGATCTTCAATTCCTAGAGATGCTTAGCTCACTTGTAGAAATTTTGTTTTATATTTCCTTTCCACATAGTTACTCATCCTCATTATTAAATAAAATTTATTTATTATAATTAGATGCTTTAGGAACAAAGTGGTTCCATCCATAGGCATTTGGAATAAAACTTCCTCACATGGTGGAAGATTCTCCATAGGAAGCCGATACATGTATTGAAATTGTGAGAGGTACTATCACTATAAATTAATCTTTTGTGACTAATTTATTTAATACTAGTGCATCTCACTTTTTTATATCGACTCCTATTGGGAAACTTCTAAATATTTAAATGGGACTTTTATCTTGTGTGATGGATATTATTACACCCCTCAGAATGAAAATAGAATAAGGTCATCATTATCCTAAATTTGTTTTCTCTTTATTAGAGATTGAAATTACCTTGGATTTATGGTTCTTGAGATAAAACCCTTTAATGTTATTTTTAGGAAATATTGCCTTGTTTCCAATAAGGCCTAAATTGAATATTATCTTTGATGGGTCTCTTTTAATATGAATGATGTGGTGTGACGTATATTTCATGGAGGATGAGAACCAACACCATAAAGAGCTAACACTTTTAATCCAAATTTCGGGAAAGTAGTATCAGCATTCACCTTTAATCTCGAGAGGCATCCTTTGAGAGATGATATGACTCTAGTTTTCATAATGTTTGTCAATGTGTCTCATTTTGACTTATCTGGTTTGTTACCAGTATGATAGGTAGAGTTTTCTATTGATTTATTACCTTTTACTAAACTAGTGTCTATTACTTCTTACTTTAAGGAACCAAGAGAACTGTAAGATTTAAAGACTTAGTTTAATAATCTATTAGAGAAAGGGTTTATATACCTGAGTGTTTCAAAATTGTCAGATCCTTTTCTCATTGATAATAAATATGATAAAACACTTCACCTATGTTTTTATTATTAGAAACTTAACTAAGTTATAGTAAAGAAAATTTATCAGTTTCCATGAATTGATGATATGTTTGACCAGTTGAAATTCGTGAAGTTGTTCTCAAAGATTTATATTCTATCAATTTTTCACCAGTTGAGAGTAAAATAATATTACATTCATAAAACCTCCTTATAGATTTGTTATGTTCATTATGAGTATCTTTTTATGTATTTCGGTTTAACAAATGCTCTTTTCGCCTTTATGGATTTGACGAATATGATCTTCCATGAGTATCTTGACACGTTCATGGTGGTCTTGGTGGATGTAATCCTATTTTACACTATGTCTGAGGTGGATGTTGTGTGTTATCTGAGTGTAGTTATGGAAATTTTAAAGAATCAGTGATTTTGTGTCAAGTTATCAAAATTGCATTTTTTCATTCTGGAAGCGAAGTTCTTAAGACATGTGGTGTCATAACATAGTATATCGGTTGACCCTGGAAAGGTGAAAGCTGTTATGACATGGGAGAAACTACACAATGATTTATAGAATTGTAGATTATTGGACCTAGTGGGGTATTATCACCAATTATTAAAGGATTTCTTAAAGTTGGATTCTTTTATGACAACTCTCACTTGGAAGGTGGTAAATTTCATTTGGGATGAAATATGTCAAAGTTCATTTATTGGGTTGAAATGGGTTTTTATCTTTTTCACTAGTGTTGACTCTTCCAGAGGCTGGTTAGGGCTATGTGGTATTTTATGACATATCAAGTTCAGGTTTGGGTTGTGTTATTATGCAATGTGACCACTTTGAATCCTTTGGTTCTCGATAGCTTAGGATACATAAGAATAATTACCTGACCCATGACCTTGTACTCAAATTTGTGATGCATGTAGGTAAGAGTTTGCGGTATTACCTGTTCTGAGAAAGGATTACCATATATTCTAACCATAGGATCTTAAATTATATATTATCTCAAAAAAATATATTAAACCTTTATTAGAGGTATTGGGTAGAGTACCTACAGTCTTTTGATTTCAAAATCATCTATACTTCGGGGAAAGGTAATGTCATTGTAGATTCTTTGAGCAAGAATATTTTTAACCCGGACATTAAATTATCATCAGAATATTGGAACTTGATGGAACTTTTTCATATTTATATATAGAAGTACGGGAAGAAGTGGCTGAGATTTTAATGTCCAATGTTTAGTTAACCTCCACTCTTCTTGAAATTCTTCTTTAGGAACATGATCTTGATGATGAATTCTGCAGCATTTGAAACACTCTTCATGGTGGGGAGACCATTACTGAGTGGACATTCTCAATAGAGGGTATTCTTTGTTTTTGGAATTATTTTGTAATGTCATCATCCATATGAATAATAGTGATAGAGTATTTCTATAATTCCCAATGGGATATTCAACCAGGAAATAAAATGATTTTTTATGACATGCGCTGATGATTCTGGATATATGAGACAATATATTGCCAAATTTGCTTCGCATTGTTATACTTGACAAAAGGTCAAGGATTAGAACCAGATACCTTCAGGTTTTCTTTATCCATGTCCATTAAATCCTTGAAAGTGGGATGAGATTTCAATGGACTATGTGGTTGGTTGACCATATGACCTTAGAAATAAGAATGATATGTGGGTTTTGATCAATTGGAGGACCAAATCATCTCACTATATACCCATTCGGGAAAAAAAGTTGAGGATTTGGGAAATCTCTTTGTCAAAGATATTTTTCGATTGCACAAAGTTCCATTTACTATAGTCACTAATATAACTCCCTATTTTACCTCCCATTTTAGAAAAACCTTTAAGAGGTGATGGGATATTATGTTTCTTTGAGTATGGTATACCATCTGTAGATGGATGGGTAGACCGAGAGAGTTATACAGATACTAGGGGATATGCTTTTTTCTTGCATTCTCGACTTTTTTTTGGATATTTTCATGACTATTTGAGACTGGTTATCTTTTTTATAATAATATTTACCAATCCAAAACAAGAATGGATCCTTTTGAGGCCTTTTATGGAAGCCATGTAAATCTCTATTATGTTGGTCATAGATTAGTGAGACTTCTTTGGTTGGACCAAGTGTGGTTCAAGAGACAATAGAAAAGGTTCATTTGATTCATAAAATAATTTTAACAATGTAAAACCATATATATACTATGTGGATCGTCATCATAGACCATTGGAGTTATTTGTTAGTGACTAGGTGTTCTTGAGAGTTTCACCTCAATTGGTTCACTGGCATCTTGTGAGGCAAGGGAAGCTTTCTTTACATTTTTTGGGACTATTTTAGGTTTTTAAGAAGGTGAGGAAAGTGTCTTAACATTTATAACTTTCACTACAGTATATGTACATACATAATGTGTTCCATATATAGTATCTTCATATGTATCATTCTTACCATTCTCATGTCTTGAGTTGGGAGGATCTTGATATTGATAATTATTTTTCCAAAACTAAGCATCCAATTATGATTGTTAATTTTGAGAAAAATGTAATTTTTTATAGGAAAATACAATTGGTCTATGTGCTATGGTAGAATGGTTATAATTCTCATGATACATAGGATAATGAGGCATAGATGAGAGTGTAGTGGCCTCATATATTTGATATGGAAACGTCTTGACATGATTTTTGGGGATAGAAATTTTTTATGGTTGGGAGGTTGTAACATCTCGATACTTGTTTTAGGTATTCCTTGACCCATTTCTTGAATTCATTTGAGTCGGTTCTTGTTTTTGGGATTTTTAGGTGTAATTTGTGAAATTGGAGAGGCTTTTTTGGCAGTGCACAATTGGCACTTGGTTTTCTAAAACTATGCGCCCGCCAATGCAAATCGTACACCCCATAGACAGTTGAGAATGCATAGTTAGCACATAGTTTCAAAAATCATGTGACCACCTAGGGGAAAATGTGTACCCTTTGAAATTGATTCCATAGGGGGTTCATGGTTAGGGAGCATAGTTTATTTAAACATGTGACCCTATCTAGAAAAATATGTGCATGGTTTTAGTTTATTCGTAGAATTATTTTAAAAATTTATGAGATCCACGTTTAAGTCCCTAAACATACCATTCGAACTTAAAATGATTTCCTTGGATTTGGAGTCTATCAAGAAGATATTATGTCTCATATAAACCCTTTTCTTGGTGGATCTAAGTGGCATTGATCATGTTAAATCTTCTTCAAGTAAGTGAGTCTTCTCCCATTTAGTTTCTTCCAATCTCTATTTCTCTCATCCTTAGATAGTGTTAGATTATCACATTCTTGATAGATCAAAAAAAAAAATTTGATTGATCTAATCCTTTTATTTTTGGATCTTGATTCTAGGGTTTATTTCTATATCTCCTTCACCTTCAATCTATGTTGGTGTTCCCATTGTGGTTGTTGATCGTTTGATTCCTTGATTAAAGATATGGGTTCCAGTTTTAGATTTCCCTTGTAATTGAACCCTTGAATTGACTGATTTATATGAAATATATTTCAATTGATTTATAAAACCTTGTTTTGATTATGGAATTTGATTTTTTTTTGATTTTTGGATAATTTCCCAATTCCAATGGGATTGGAATTGGGGGTGTATTTTGAAAATAATGGAATTAATGAAATGAGGTGAGACTTTATTTGATCAAATGGATTAAATTTAAATGAATAAAACCTATAATTGGTTTTGTATTGAAAAGGTATGAAATCATTAGAAACCTATGTTCTAGTTTTGATATTGAATTATAATATTGAAAATGAATATTGGGAAATTTAATTATACATGATGATTGATTTGGAATGAGATGATTTTACCTTTTTCTACCGATTGATTGAAAAAAATGTGATCATGGGTAGTTTTTGGGTTATTTTGGATAAGAAATCTATTATCTTGATCCCCTTGCAGTGTATTTATGATGAAAACTATAGAAAAAACCTATTTTGGCATGATTATCCCCGATGAGATATTGAAAAGTTCTATTTGGCCTGAGTTTGAGGGACGCGGGCACACATGTTTAGCTATGATCATTGATATGAGAAGTGTGAAAATCCTATAGCCAGAGACTAACATATCATAGGGCCATTGACCATGATTATTACTGTGATTATTTTGATTATATATTCCATTGCATTTAGAACATATTTATTCAGTCCAAATGATTTATATATATGATTTTATACAATTTTTTTATTTAAAACATGTTTTAAATGTTTTCCACCTATTGAAATGAAATATTTTTAATATGAAAATGATGCATTTTTACATGACCTATTTTAATTTAAAATGAAATCAATATTTGGTTAATTACTATGTAATATATTTTAGAACACTTTGTTAGACCCTACTAGGCTTTATAGCTCACAACCTACCTTTGCCTTTGGGAGTTTCTAGATTTTCATATGCCATGTCCAAGAAAATGGAAAGTGCCACTTGTAGCTGGTAGATGTTATTTATCCTTTGGGGTTGGAGTGATGGAAGTTACCTATGGAGATGTTATCCACTTGTTGAATGGGATTTTTGGGTTTTTTTCTTATTAGATATTAAATAATTTTATTATGTACTACTTTGGGTTTTATTATATCTGTTTGGTTTCTACTACTTTCTCCATTTGGAGTGCTGATCATAGTGACTTGTAATCTTTTATCTTCTACTATTTGTGGAAAATTTGTTCCCTCTTTGATCATGTATGATGTCAGATGCTAGTCTACAACACATTGGTATCAAGAATACCCTTTGTTCCATGTCATTGTTGTCATTGGGTATTAGGGTACCAGGGTATCTGGACTAGTTTGTGACACTATATATAGGTATTAAATAATCACATTGATTATATATTTTCTTTTAGATTACATTTTTAATGAAATTGGATTTTGAGTATTTAAAAATGTTTTTTTATTAATATTATTATAAATGTTACTTCTTTTTGTGTATGGTGGATATTTACTATTATGGTTTTAAGTGGTGTTTTGTGGGTCATGACATGTTTGATTTTAAAATGAGTAAATTCTTCAATTTCAAGGATATGATTTATGTTTTATGATTCTTTAGTACTCGTTTTTGTTGGGAATTATTTATATATTAAAAATGGTTTATGTTTAAAGATTTTTATACTTTTAGGATATTATTAGTTTAAGAGTATTCTTTAGTTGAGCTTATTTATTTATATTTGGATCATTCATGTCGATGGGATTTTATTTTTTTGTTAATAATTTTGATGAGTTCTATGTTGAAGAATTAGTTTTGGTGGTTATTTTAATGATATATGGTTTTAGAGTAAGGAAGCCTATTATTATAGGAATAACCCCACCTATGTTTGAGGTTTAGTGAATATTTTTATGACACTTCTTGTGGAATATTCCATTATTGTGTAAGTGGTTTCTTTTATGGGAAGTCTATGGAAAATTTGGGGGATATAATTTTTTATGGTGGGGTGGTTGTAACCAACCATGTTATAATGGGGCAGTGAAGTCTAATGAAATTTGAAATGTTGTATTTGGACTATGGATTGAGAGTTTGTGTGATGTCTTAGATGGCCTATCCTATCTATTGGGAGCATTCGTTTGGTGAAATAATGTTCAAAGCGAGTCTTAGAGTGATGGTGGTTGAGATTGGCAGCATGCAAAGGTCACACCATGACCCAGGTGGGTTGTGATACGATGTCCCTTGGATTGGTGTTGGAAATCTACTAGATATAATTTTTTTCATGACCTATAGGGTCCATACCATGATGAGGTTTGTCCGAGAGTGGATCCCACTACTTGGGGTTGGTTGCGCACAACACAAATGGGGCATGTTGTGACTATATCCAGTTTGGGTTTGGAAATCTTCCTTGGGGTTAATCGTTCCGAGACCATTGTGATGATCTATTTTTAGTGGGTATGATACCCATTTAGGGGTTTTTAATTTATAATTCCCTATAATATTTCCTCATTTGGGACATAGTAGCAAGGGGAGTTGAGGTCTTCCCTCATTCCTTCCCTCCTTGTTTTCCTTCAATCCAGATGAGTTAGAATGGTTTCATCGTGTATATTATTGTAATGGAATTTCCATTTATCCTCTTTATTCTTATACTTGGTACTTTTCTAAATTTTTCACACCTAGTAAGGTTTTCAGTGAGCCGAATCCATAGATACATTATAGAATCGCACAAATTGATGGATCTTCCCAGTGAATCTTGTTGAGGAGGTCTTGTTAGGGTATGTTATATCAAAATTTAATCACTTATCTTGAGGTATGTATATACTTGTTTTTATTTAGGGTTTTTATGATGTTGGTTTTGAGTATTAGAATATTAATTTTATTATTTTTATGGTTGAATTAAGTGCTCATGGATTTAGAGAAGACCGAAAGGAGTTTGGGTCGAGTTGTGGGTATTTGTTTCTGGTTAATGGATCCATGTATTAGTTATTAAAGTTAAAGTATTATTTTATTACTTATTTTTTATCCATGTTTTTAAATTTGTTTTAAAAAAATGTTATGTGTCTTGGGCTTGGTAGGAGGTTCTATTGAGCTTAGGTGATGTCTTAAAGACACCAAAGGCTGAAAATAAATTCCATGGGATTAGTAAAATGTTGGGGGATGATTTTATCTAAATGAAAAAAATAACATGACATGATAAAATAAAAACCACCAAAACAATATATGATGTATTATTGTAAACATTATAACTAAAATGGAAACTAATAAAATAATAATATTAGAGTAGCAGTAACAAATTCTATAAAAGGAATCAAGAAAACTATAGGAAATCTAAAAACCCACTAGTGTGGAATCACAAAAAATCTTTAATAGAAAAAATCCAATCTCTAACTCTATCTTTAGAAAATATCATTTTGATTCTCCACTAGACAAGAAATAGGCCTTACCATTACCTGTGTCATAATGAATAATGTTTTTATACACACATAAGATCATATTCATGGGTGAGTAATCATACACACTATACTTTCCCCATGATACTTCACAACACATTACATTAGAAAAAGAAACAAGTTATCTCATAGTTTATATAAAAAGAGTTTATAATATTAAAAACGTTCACTATACAAAAAAAATATCAAAACTATCGAACTAGTTTCTTTTATTTTTTCTTTCCACTTGGAATACCTATCCCATGTTTCACAATCATTCACACATGCATGATGAATGAAAATACAAATAATCATTAGTAGTGATCTATCCTTTACCAAGTCATCACAATGTGATAAATACCTTCTTCCCTTCTAGTATGGCACTGATCACTAGGTCTCTACCAAAAATGTATCATACAATGCAATATGAACACACACAACCATTTATTACAATACTATATTCCATAATTAATTTTTATTGAAAAAAAATTGTTTTTTACAAGATAATTGAATTACAAGTTTCAGTATCAAACCATTTACAAAAAGTCTTGCCCAAGGTTCCACCAAATTATTTTGACTCACAAAACTTTTAACAAATAAGAAATATGAATTTATTAAATCCCTAGAAACTAAGATTTTTAATTAAACATACAATATGGGTTTTCAATTTTAAAATCATTAAAATGTATTTTATAAACCCGGGACTTCTAATTCCAGAAACAATAGAGTGATAGGGAAGTCACATTCCTCACAACGAGTGATGAAAATGGTAAATAAAACTATGAAACCACTATATACCGACAAGAAACATATTTACTTCAATATATCCAATAAATATAACATAAAAAACATTATATAACATAGATATATCCATAATGTATTAGATTTAGCATTTCATAGTAGAGGATATGAGAATATCTAAATAGAAAGAGATAAAACAGAGAGTTACTGTTGATTTGGGAGATCCAATTCACTTTTTCCCTAACAAATGGGTTTCGGATCAAAAGGAATCACTAAGAACTCTTAGGGAATGAGGGTAGTTTGAGTTCCTAATAGAAGAGAAGAAAAATTAGGGTTGGATGCTAAAAAACGATTTAAACTCTATTTTTTTGGAGAATTAATTTCACATATCATAGTTAGACCGCATGGTTTGGGAAACCATGAGGTGGTTTTTTAATGTAAATATCTCTAAAACACCCCTTAAACAGTTTTTTCATATGGTTTTACAATCCATACAGTGACCGTTCTTTTCCCATCTATCTACACTTACACAGTTTCTCTAAAAACCCAC
Organism: Viscum album; assembly: GCA_963277665.1. Classification (NCBI taxonomy): domain Eukaryota; kingdom Viridiplantae; phylum Streptophyta; class Magnoliopsida; order Santalales; family Viscaceae; genus Viscum; species Viscum album. The sequence continues at coordinate 1,016,484,714 of OY728162.1, forward strand.
ACAGTGTGGAATAACTGTGTAGCTACCCAAAAACTCCCAAGATATCTTTCATAGTTTCCTGTAGAAGATTTAAAATTTCCCTTAAACATTCTCAAAACATGGACCCTTAATAAAACATTAAAAACATGCCAAAACATTCCAGAAACTCTTAAAACCCAACCCAATTATTATATAAAAAAAATAAATAATTAAATGGTAAAGTACCTATAACTGCAGGTGCTACATTATATGTATCTATTATCATTTTATAAAATGACTTAAAGGATATTTTTAGAGAAAAGTGGGTAATTAAAAGGGTGTTTTGGGTACTTAGTGTTTTTTAAAGTGGAGAAAACTTATGTTTTTAGAAAATGGTTTATGAACTAAAAATGGTTTTTTTCTTTCTCAAAGTTTTTTTTATTATTTAATGATTTAACGTAGTTTTTAATAATTCCATGATATTGGGACTTGAAATATGATTATTTGGTATTTATGAAAGAATAAAACATTTTAAAAGTATTTCTGGAGTATTGTTTCTTTTTTTCAAGAGATGAAATTAAAAAAAAATTCTAAAAAGTGATTCTGAAGGAATGTTTTTGACTTTATATAAATATTATTCTTGATATAACTATTTCCTTAAAGTGACCCCCTTTGAGTTACTTCATAAAATCTAATGTGATGTTAGTATTATTAGATTAATGGGAATATCCTTGGTAGGGGATGTGATGTTTATATTCTATTCATCATAAAAATAGTATACTTTTGTGAAAGGTTTTTATAGGTGAGGATGTGTTATGATTCTTGGTTATTATATGTCTTTATATGTCATTGATTTTGGTTATTATTGATTTCAAGATTTTTATTAATCACCCTTGTTGGTTGATCATTGTAACCCTAGGTACTTGGGTGGGAAGATTAAGTGTAGTACTTCTAGGATTCTAGATATGCCAAACCTATAATTAAACTACGTCACCCTAAATATACATTAATAATTTCAAAATCCAGGCTATATGATTTTCTAGGGATGTTATACTTACCGTAGTGGCTATTGGGTAGTTTTCTATATTTTGTTAGGCATGATGAATCCTTCCCATATAGAAGACATGAAGTTATATGATTGGTTCATCCACTGAGATATTATAAAATCTTGGTTTCCTTGACCTTTTTTCGATAGGTTAATCCCATATTTATAGTTATTTAATTTCCATTATCTGAAAAATATTATTTTTGTTTACATTCTCTCATTTATTTATTTTTCTTGAGTGGATTCTATTAATGTATTTTCTTTCATGTATTGATTTTATTTCCTTGTTATGGTTATTATTATGTGTTTAGGTTTATGATTGTAGGTTTTCATGTTAGTGTTCATAATATTTTTGAGGTTTTACATTATTTTAAATTTATGTATTTATCACTTTGGTGTGTTATGGAGATGATATAAAACGGGGAATTAAAAAGTGTATTGTATTCATTTTATGTTTAAAAAGTAGGAATTTCTAAAGGAGGGGTTTGAAATTATTTCAGTTTTTATAAAACCCATATATTCTTGAAATGTTTTAGAGCTGATTTTCTCTTAAATGGATAAATTGTTTTCCTTGGACGAAATGAACTCAAATTATGGTATCAAGTGATATTGTTTCAATAAAATAAAAATGTACACTTTCCAACATATATTTTCAGACAATAATGTGAAGGGATTATATTTAATGGCTATGCGTCGGGTGTGGTGACGTTTCATGGAGGGATTTTTTCTCATGCCTATATATATTTCAATATTTATTTTGGTGTCACTAAAATTAAATAATTGGTATTTGGTTTTAGGTTTGGGTATGATGGTGGTGTGAAATAGAGTGATTTTTTCTAATCACGGGGAGTTGGTTGACCATGTTATTTTATTATTTTAGTATTTTTTATACATATGTTTTTTGATACCATGTCAATGTTTACTTTCTAGTTAATTTATATGAGGTCCTTTATTAAGATTGATTTTTTATATTTTAATTATTTGGTTATGTTTTTTTGTCTTGATTATAGTTCATTTGTATGTTTATGGCTTGTTTGGTTGTATTATATTATTGAAACTTATTATTTTGTAGGCATGATAATTTGAAATATGTAATTGTCATGTTAAACCTCGGGGAGAATGTTTTTTGTTATTATTATATTTAATGAAAAAATGATTCCCTCTTATGTGTGTTGCATGCCTAGGTACTTGTTTCCATCCCATGGGTATCGGGAATGTCCTTTAGGTATGGTAATGGGCTTAGTTGGGTACCCATATTATGAGTATCTAATATTAGTCTATGACACCCATTCCACAAAAAAATGTTCAGAAAAAAATTGATTAAAAAATTCCAATGGAAAAAATGTAAAAAAGGGGAAATATGATTTTAATCATTCATTAATCATTATTGTGTGGACATTTGAGCCATTTAATAATGGGAAATATGTTAATGGGATACACATTGTATTGTATTTTAGTTATTTTTTTTCATTTAGTTTAATGTCTAACCTTGTATTATTATTTAAATTCAAACATCCTATTTAATACTTCATATTTCACATTTACCCACCACTTCAGACCTTTGAAGGAATCTTGGTGAAATACCTCATCATTATTTTAATTTCATTATATCTTTATATGGAGAACCTATAATTAGATCAAGCTTATGGAAATCATGCCTAATATTGAGATTACTAATAATTTTTCATATAATTTTCTCTTGAGTAAAGAGTGAAATTTTTTCCTAGGAAGGTTATGAAGATAATAAGAAGGTTAGAAGAATTTGGATAGGTGTAACTAACCCATGAGAACTAAATTCATATATGAATAATTATACATATTTTCATTTATAAGATTTTGGAATTGTTTTTCATTATTAACCTTGATGATAAATGAGATGAACCAAATATAACATACAAATACATTATAACATATTACTTAAATATTCATTATATCTTATAATAAATCACTCCCTGAATGTGTATGATTAGTGTACTTGGAAGTGGATATATAACAAGGTTATTTTATGAACATTTTTCATCATATCCCACAAATAATCTTAAAATATGATATCATTCTAGACCTATTACACATATCACTCATTTTTTCCTTTCATAAGTATTGGAAACTAAATAAAAGGGTGAGCCCAGATGCTTAATATGGGTAAAAATATGAGATAAAAGTTAAAGATCATAAGTGGGCATTAGATGAACTTGTGGGCATGAAAATATAATCAAGGTTAATGAACATATTTTAAGAAAATAATATCCAAGAAACATTAATCATAAATCCCGATTCATGACATAAGGATTTTGGTATAATATAAGACCTAGTCTATAAGAGTGTGTAATCATGAGACAATAATCATGATCAATTAAAACAAAACATATGAATGTTAATTGACATAGAAATGTGACATAAGAATATAACATATACATAATTATATAAAATCATTTCTTATGTTAAGGGTCCCTATAAAGAATATCATAACATAGTATTCGAAACCCAATAACATAGTGGATTAGGTTCACACCCCATTTTTAGAAACTCAATGGATAGAGTACCATTATGGATCATATCATAACCCGGCCATTGTAAAATATTTATTTTATTATTTAAAAATGTGTGTTTTGGTTTTGGCGGCATCTGGCGCACAGGAAGAGAACTGTTTGGAGACCGTACGACTATGCCCTAGTCACCGTGCAGCCTGAACAATGTTTAAAATGAATTAAATTAAAAATTAAATAGGATAATGAAATGAAGTTAAGTGAAAGTTAAAATAAAATAAGAAAAAGTAATATAAAAATAAAAATATTGTTTTAATAATAATAATAATATTATTAATAGGATTATTATCATTATTGTTATTAATATAGTTGTTGTTATTATTATTATTAGAGTTATGATATTATTGTTATTATTATGTATATGAAAATTATTATTATTATTATTGGGAGTTTTGGTGGGATTTAGGCCGGTACGCGGGCACCGTATGGTTAGCAGAAACCATGTGGTTTGCCCTAGTAAATGTGCGACAGCTTCTTGAATGGGCAGAAGTTACCACATGATTCACACACATTCGCTTGGTCCATGCAGGGTAATAGTAGAGTTGCCTCATGTTTAAAATAAATAAATTCAATGAGAAAAAAAGATAATGTGAAGTTAATTAAAGAGAATGCTTTAATAATAATAATAGTTATAATATTATTATTATTAAAAATAAAATTATAATTATTATTGGTATTATTATAAGTGTTATTAATAATAATATTATTAAGAATGAAATAAATGTTTTTATTAATTCTAACGTTATGTTGTTATGATTATTATAATTTTTATTAAAAATTAAATGAAAATTATTTTAATTTTTACCATTATATTAATAATATTATAATTAGTTTTATTAAAAAAATTATTTTTATTATTATAACTATTATTTTTTTCATTATTAAGTTTTTTATTAGGGTTTCTTATAGACTCTGTATCTCCCCCTTTTCTCTCCACCATGATTCCCCCTCCACTACTGTGTGGCGTGCTACCCCCCTCTTACAGGTCACTTCCTTCCGACTGCCACCTCCGACCAGCCTGTCTTCTGGTAATTCTCTAACTGGTGCTTCCCCCTCCTCCAGTGACCCACCATGTTGTGAAATCCCTTGCCAACGGCCTTCTAGTCGGTGCTGCAACATCCATCCGGCTTCTCTGGAATCACCCCTTTCGGTCGGACCTCCTCTAGTTGAAGACCCCTTTGGCCTGACCTCCTCTGAACAGTGACCCCCTCCTGACGACCTTCCCTTTCATCATCCTCCTCCAGTGACCAGCCCTATTGGAACGCCCTCCTCCGTCGACTAGCCCTGCCAGCACGAACTCTCTAGCATGCTACCTCACCGATGCTATCCTCCTCCGGTGACGACTTCCACTTTCAGGTGTGCAACTCATCTCTAGAGACCCCTTTAGGCTGGTTTCAGTGTTCTCTACCAAAGGTAGGGTGTTTCAAAGCATTCCGAGTTATTTACTAAATTCGAGGTGGGGGTTTTCTTCCTGTCGCTTGGCCTCACACATTCTAATTTAGGGTCTTTATGTTTTTAAGACCCTAACATTTATTTTGTAGTGTGTTGGACATCATCATGTGATATAAGGTTTTCTAAAATAAATCTATACAACTCTAGGTGTTGTCTTATTACTCCATTGAGGTTGGTCCCCATTGCACATTGCCTTTAAATTTATGATTTCATTGGTTTCTTTTTTTTTCAAAATTTTCTTAGTTATTAAATTAGTGATGTATTATTTTTATATTATTTTTTCCATGTGAATAGAATTGTTTTTTTTAATTTATTTGAGTGTGTAATGTGAATTTCAAAATTAGTGTAGTCAATGTGTTTGGTAAATAGCCCAGTTGGCTCTTGAAAATGGTTTATAATTTCTAGAAGCATGTTTTGGTCATAAAATTTTATTTTTGATGTTTGAATGATAGTTGAATTTTCTCAAATGGGTTTCCAAAGTGTTTTGGGTTGAAAATGGATTGTTTCAATTTTTTATTAGAATAGTTGATTTGAGGAAATTATGTAAATCCAATTAGGAACTTTTCAAGTGGTTTTATTGTGTTGTGCATGATAAGTGTTTATTAAATTACCGATTGTCTTTTATAAATATATTCTAAATTTAATGTGGTGGTTGGTAGTAATTAATTGGGTTTCCATGCGGAATTTTGGATTTTGGTTTTTAGAGTGGCATGCTTAAGGTTTTATAATAGATTTTGAACGTGTGGTGTGTTTTGTTGAGTTGTGCACACCATGTGTTGGTTAAAATTTTCAATTGGATTTTCTAAATAGATTGTGATTTCTAAAGTCATGGTATGATTTTGTAAATGATAGATTTACATTCAAATGGTAGTTGGTGTTTTGAAAGCAGATTTCTAAAACTGGATTGGTATTGAGAATAAAATGCATGTATTTGATTATTAAACATTTGAAATGTGAAAATGAAATGAGGCTCATTTGGAATTTTTATAAAATGGTTGTTTGGAAAAACCTCGAAGTTGTGAGGATTTTCTTATTGGTTGTCCATGGGATGGGAGTTTCCTTGGTATGGAACCTCCCCTGTATAATTTTTATTTTAAGGAAAGGATTACTCCTTGAGGCAGCTACAATGGTATTAGATTGTGTACTATGTGTGATGGAATGTATATGCCTTGTTTCTTGATCTTGTTTGGAAAACCCATTTACGAACCTAGCATCGGAATCTAAAATAACTATGAGGATTACTTAGAATGATTTCTACATTGGTAGTTAACATGCTGACCAATGGACCACAGTAGGTGGATATATTTGGGTTTATTAATATGGGATTGGTCACCTCGGTCTATCCAGAGTTAGGGTGGTTGGGCATTTGGATGTTTTGATTTCATCATGTGTGACATGCTACCGTGGATGCAATCTCATGTATTAATACGTTCTAGTTCTCCTCTGAGTTTCTAGTTTTTCCTGTTTTTCTATGGTACTATCATTGTTAGATTCATTTCCCTTGTTGTGTAGAATCAGGACCATTGTTCTTGGGTTGGTGTTCATTTGGTAAATTTTGAAATTTGTTTTTTCCCAAAAATGATTCAAGAAATATGTTTGAAAGGACAAGTGTTTCTATTTTTATCTTGCTTGAAAAAAATGTTTCCAAATTGGTTCATTTTCCTTCCCCTCTTTTAACCTAACCCTATCCCATGTGTGAATCCTATTTAAAAATTGTGAGGGAAATGGGTTTATGATTTGTATTCTTTAAAAATGAAATTCTTGGAAAACCTATATTTATATATTTTATTTCAAACCTGGAAATCAATTATTCTTTATTTTAAAGAATTTTCACTAGGAAAAGAATTATTCAGGCCTATCTACTGAGTTTTAATACTCATGCCTATATTGTTTTCTTGTTGTTAGTTTCTGCTACCTATTCCGGCTTTGGTTCGATCACCTTGGGCGATGTTTGTTATTGGATTGGAGGGTAACCATAAGGACCACAAGGAGACGTCCTTGTTTTTAGGTTCTATTTGGGTTTTCTTCTGTAGCATTGTTATCTAGCTACTGTATTTTCAGTTGTCATGTAAATAATGTAATGTTCTAAAAAATAGTTCTAAGTTTGGTTTGTGCTTTTATTTGTTCAGTTTCCTTGTTTATTTTTATTGTATAGAAGCATTCCCTCTATCTCTATTGATTTTCTTGTAACTTTTCACCAGCCTAGGAGGATTGGGAATTCCTCTCGGGCCTTACTGCAGATTGACTCAGGTGACTGGTTTCTGGTCGACTGGGGTTGGTTTGTGACAAAATGGTATCAGATTAGGTTGTCTCTGTAGTGTACCTTTCTTTTTAGAGTTACCATTGTTACTTGGGGATTTCAAGGTAGAATGAGTATAATTTTCGGGGCTCAGGATGTTTGAATTAAAAGGACCCCATAAACCCTTATTCATTCAGAACCTTGGGTTTCCATGTGATATCCGAGTTTTTTGGCGTCCTTTGATTCTTGTAAATATTTTGGTTTTGGGAAATGAAAACGGAGTTGTACAAGGGGCCTCTATGAACTCATAGGGCATGGAAATTCATGCGGAGCATGGGAAATGGTCCTAAAGAACTCCTCATAATGGTGGTGTGATTGGCATATGGCCACTAGCCATATGGCCTAGTCACCCATGGACACTAGTTTCTTCTTGTGAACCATTATAGGTTTTCGTTAATTATGGAAAATGGTTTTTAAAGGTCTTGTTTTGAATTATGAAAAGTTGAATTTTAAATGGTAATGGATTTGTTTTAATCAAGTTCCTTATTTTCTTGTTTCATAGTTTCCTCCCCCATGAAGATTCGATGGATCCCCATGGTGAAATTTTAGGTGGTGAATCATTAGAAAACACTCGAGTTGATCAACCTATAGACTACTTCCTTGAGTGTCAGAAGTTGAACCCTCCTCTCTTTTATGGTCAATCAGATCCTCTCGAGGCGGACGAGTGGATGCAGAATATTAAGAGAGACTTTTGTTTCCTTATGTTGGCTGAGTCATTAAAGGTAATGTTTTCTACTTTCATGCTCAAAGGTCCAACTTGTAAATTATGGAAGTCCATATCTCGAAGAAAGCCTCAGGAAGATATTACCTAGGAGTTCTTCAATTCATTTTTCATCCAACAACATTTCTCTGAGATGATGAAGGTGATAAAGAGAAAGGAGTTGTGCTGTCTTTAGTAGGGTGTTGAATCGGTGTTGGAATTCTATCGACGCCTTTTGGATCTAGTTTTATATGACCCAAGGTATATTGAAAACAATCCTATGAAGGATGGAAACTTTGAGTTTGGGCTCCATCCTGAACTATAGTAGAAGGTGTAAGAGCTCAACCAAACTACACTACTACAAAAATGGGCAAGGGAAGCACCCCTTATATCAGCACCAAGCAAAAGTGCTGATAAAGGTTACCCTATATCAGCGCTAAAATTTTAGTGCTGATACAGGGATTCTTATCAGTGCTTTTCTAGCACTGATAAAACAACCCTTTATCAGCGCTAGAAAAGCACTGATAAAGAATCTCTGTATCAGCGCTAAATTTTTTTCGCATATACAGGAATGATTTATCAGCACTTTTGTAGCACTGATAAAGAGTACCATTACCAGCGCTAAAAAAGCGCTGATAATGGATACCTTTATCAGCCCTAAAATGTTAGCACTGATAAAGGTAGTCTTTATCAGTGCTTTGTTAGCGCTGATAAAACCTTAGCCCAATTTTTTATAAATCCGGTCGCACATTTCCCTCGTTTTATCATGACCTAAAGCTCTCGCGGTACTGGAACCCTGCGACTCCCCACTGTCGCCCGCTGAGTTGGCGTTGCCGGACCTCCGCCGCCCTTGCTTCTCATTGCTGGACCTCCGCCGCCATCACTTATCGTTGTCAGACCTCCTCCACCCTCGCTTCTTGTTACCAGACCACCCCTGCCCTTGTTTCTTATTGGTTGACCTCTGCTGCCCGCAACGCCCTCTTCGGTTTTCCAGACCTCCACCGCCCGCAACGCCCTCTTTGTTTTGCCGGACCTCCCTTTAAGGCATGTTTTCCAAATAATTTTTTAATATTATTCTTGTTGTTGGTTGAATTATTTATGGATATTGATTGTGTTATTTCATTTGGATTCATTGGTATGTTTGTGTGTAACTTTCCTTAGGTTTCGAATTATTCTCTTAGTGGTTCTTCATAGTTAGTGGTGTAGTCTCTTATTTGGGTTAAGGGATGTGTTCTTAGTATAATTACATCTTATATCCCACCATTTTAGTGAAAATTAAAATGGTTGTGTGTCTTATGCTAGGCCTCTGGACATTAGTTGTATTTTCTCTCTTCTTGGTGATGTAGATGTGTCATTTGGAGATGAATGATGTTCTTGGAGGATATACATTAAGGGTACTTCAGAATTTTGGTTATCTGTTCATTTTAATTATTTCGCAGTGGTCCTCTATTCGTCGAATCTTCCCATTTGACCCTCTATCCCCAGGTGAAACTCCCTCCCTTTCTCTCTTCCCTTGGGATCCATTTTTTAGGGAGATTTGGCCTTTTATATACAAGGAATCTCTAAGTAAGAATCTCATATTCTCTTTTATTCTCCTTTCTTGGTCACTACTTTCTTATCTCTTGGGTTATTTTTCTATAGAAAGAGTTTTGACCTAGGTTGGATTTAATCCCATTTATTTGGGTTAAATCTTTATGGTTATGGTGTTTAATTGCATCCTTAGGGCCTGTACTTTGTTCAGTTGGTGGTTTCATTCTAGTTTTGTGAAGATATCAAGAAATAGGTAGGTTGTTCCATTATTTGACATTGTTTTATGTGTTTAATATGATTTATTTAGTTTTAAAATGGTTTTATAAATTGTCTGGGTTGTGGGAAACATGTTTTCCAATTTTTTTGTTGTGCGTAAGGGTTTGATAATGATTTGAATATTGTAGATGGTTGTTTTTCATGTGTGTTTCTATTATTGGAAGTGTGATTGTATAAAATAGATATAATTTTATATAGGGGGTGTAATTGAGCACAATGGAATCCTAGTTATCTAGGTGGATAGACTAGGTCTAGTATATTAGGTGAATTAGTCAGGCTGATGATTGGCCTCCTTAATAAGGATATACATAACAACACTAACTAAACATTCATGTGCTAGGGATTAGAGGCTCAAATAGGACCTTCATGTCTAAGAGATGTGATCACTAAGAGAACGAAGATCCTAGGACCCTAGTAACCCTAATACCTTAGAGATTTTCTATAGTTCTCATACTATTCTTACCAATATCTTGTCACAATTACTTTCTCTTTTATTTCAAATAATGTTTTATTTAAATTATATCTTCCTTTTTCTTAAAAAATAACATGTTAATTTTTATCATAATATCATTACATGGAATCTATTTTTGTTGTGTCCTACTAGGTATGTTGGCTCACACCTTATATACACCCTCAAGTTTATGTAGACCTTATTATGTTTTACCCAGTTAAAGGCAAGGTTCCCTTGGTGGTGATGGTGGATATATGTGCTAGTTGTTCATCTTTTGCTGACTGTTATTGTTTGTGGAATGGGTATGTTGACCCTCATGTTTCATGGAGGCTTGGTTGTATTGTTGGTTCCCTTACCTTTTTTTGTTATTTTGGTTTTTGTTGAAATTGTTAAATGCTTATCCCCTATTGCAGTGTTATCTTTTGGTCTATTATATTGTGAAATTTGGATACGATATGGTGTTTCATTATTCTGTAATATTGTTGGTTTTTTATATGAAAAAACCACTCCCAAAGGTGTTACTCAATGCCTAGGCACTAGTTACAACCCATGGGGATTGGTAATTCTATTTGGAACTTCCCACAAGTTGGGTCAGGTGTCAAGTGGGATGGAAACCTGGCCAAGTTCATGACAAGAAGTATACACCAAAGTATGGTTGTCTAATTCCTTTCTGTACCGTGTCCATGGGAGGTTGCAATGTGGTATCTTTTTTTATAGTCTTAAATTCCATGAGCCCCATTTTATATTCTTTTTTCTCCTAAACAATCATCATTTTGAAATCTTTATTCTTTAAGGCTTACAAGAGTCATTTTAACTCCTCCAAACTCCCTTCTTCTAAGATAGAAGCTCTAGTGGATGCCTTTGGTTTCTCTCTGATAAGGGGATCTCTCATCGATTGAAAATCCTCTATCTCCTCTTATATCCTCCTTATAGAGTGATAGATCATCATCTTTTTAGTGAATCTAATATTATTTTTTATGAATCTTTATTATATTTTAGACTACTTGATCTCCTACACCTTTATTATTCATTGACAGATCCCATTATGGGTGTTAAGTTGGGTTGATCACTAATTAAAGGAAGGTGGTTCCACAATGTTTCTTCCACACAATTGAAACTTTTTTTCTTGATTTATTCAATATGAATTATAAAAATAATTTAATATTATTTGAATTAAAGTGGATTTTATTTGTGATTTTAGAGGCATGTATTTTTGAAATAAATCCCATTCTTAGTTGTTTTTTGTGTCATGGGATGATTTGAGAAACTATATATTTTAGTGGGAATATTTTATAAAATAATTAGCCTTGATTTCAAAAAAAAATGGTTAGAATATAATATGATTTGAAAAGGGAATAGATTTTATGAAAACCTATGATTTGGTTTCGAAATGAAAATTCATGTTGAAAACTAAAATTGGGTATTTGAATGTAATAAATGAAATTATTTATAGTGATTGTTTTTCACATGTTTGGTTGATTATTTGATTTGAAGTATATGAAGCCAGGGTATTTAGTAGTAATTTGGATAATAATGTTAAGATATAATCTCCTAGAACTAGATTTATGATGAAAATACTAACTTAAACATACTATGACATGAATTTTTCCCCAATGGTAATTTGATTCCTGATGACCTGAGTAGTGGGTTGTGTTCACACATTAAGCCAAGATCACTGATTGAGTTGTGTGAGGATCATATTACTAGAAAATAACATACCATAGGGTTTGATACATGTTACTACGATATAATTTTTTTATTATTACATGACATTGATTATAGAACTATTTTGTTCATGCCAACTAATTTATATAAGAGTTTTATATACATTTTTCATTTAAGTCAGTTTTTATATATATTCCATCTTTTTTATTATAAAAGTATGTGATGTTGGAAATATGTAAATACTAAGATACCATATTGGTACATATTACTAAGATTTATGTGTGACTATATACTTATTATATTTTCTTATTATTTCTTACACACCACCACTTGAGTCAAGTAACCTGGTTAAAATCCATATTGGTACTTTGGTTCTGATGTGGATATGGTTTTTTATGTGTTTGTGACATGTGTATTTATGGATATATGGGTATTTATGCATGATGATATTGAATGTGTGGAAGAGACCTCGGAGTGGTAGATGTATCATTCTTGATTATTCTTGTGTTTGGTCTGGGGTGATTTGAGGAAACTATAATGAATCTAAAGTAATTATATTTAATGAAGATGAATAAATACTAATGGTTAGGCTCTATTAATCACTATTTTTATAAGGAATTGGTTCTCTTCTACTATATTTTGAAGTCTTGTTTTGTGTACTTGAACCATAAATACTAATACTTGAGATTCAAATAGGATGAAGATGAATAAAGATTGGATGGATGCTAATCGTTTAACAAATGAGTTCGAGAATGGTGTGAAAGAGTTCATCAAGTTTGCAAAGGATCACTCAAAGAATCCTTCTCAAATCCTTTGTCCATGTTTACGTTGTTGTTATTCTAGACTACTTACTCTAGAGTAGTTGGAAGAACATTTGATATGTCACGGAATAGATCGTAGTTATAAATGTTAGAATAAACATGGAGAAAAAGAGAATGTAGCTACTGGTTGGGATAAAACTGCGTTTTATGGATCGTCAGATATGAATACAAATATGGATAATGAAGAAGACCATATGAAGGATGTGATTACAGATGTCAATGATGATGGAGATCGTATTGAAGAAAATGAAAAAGACAATTCAAGATGAACTCTGTGATTTCCCAAAATTGTTTGAGAAGTTAAAGAGTTGGGAAAAGACGCCATTGTATGCTACTTTCACTAAGTATACAACATTGTCAGCTGTACTGAAGTTGTATAAATTGAAAGTAGGAAATTGATGGAGTGATGTCAGTTTTATGGAAATACTTTCTCTCTTGAATGACATGCTCCTGGAAGATAATGAGCTCCCAAGCCGGACATATAAAGCTAGATGAATGCTACACTCGATGAGAATGATTTCTGAAAGAATACATTCCTGCCCGGAAGACTGTATATTGTTTCGCAAGGATAACAAATCACTTACAGAATGACCAAAGTGTGGTTCTTCTCAATACAAGAAAGATAAATCCAATCTTATGAAAGTTGTATGGTACTTTACAATCATTCCAAGGTTTAGGCTTCTATATGGAAGTAAAGAAACTGCAAGACAATTGTCGTGGCATGCAAATAAAAGAAATAAAGATGGGTTATTACATCTTCTGGTCGACTCTCCTCAATGGAAGAAAATTGATCATGAGTATCCTGAATTTGGAAAAGTGCCGAGAAACCTTCGTCTTGCGTTATCTACAGATGGAGTGAATCCTTTTGGTTTTAAAACCATCACTCATAGTACATGGCCTTTTATGTTGGTAAATTATAACTTTCCACCCTAATTATGCATGAAGCGGAAATTCATCATGTTATCTATGCTTATATCAGGACCGAAACAACTAGGTAACGATATTGATGTTTATCTGGCTCCTTTGATCGGGGATTTGAAGTTATTGTGGGACTTAGGTGTAATGTTGTATGATGCTTATAAAAGTGAATACTTCACGTTGAGAGCGATGTTGTATGGGATAATAAATGATTTCCCTACTTATGGAAATTTTTCAGGCTATAACATTAAAGGAACTCAAGGGTGTCCCATGTGCAAAGAAGATACAAAATCAATTACGTTGAAACATTCATCGAAATCTGTGTTTCTAGGACATCGTAGATTTCTACCTCATCGGCATAAGTACCGATCTTGGACGACATCATTCAATGGAAGTTCAGAAAAAATGCGCAACACTGTCTCCACTAACAGGTGATCAGCTGTTTGAGAAAGTAAAAGATCTGAACACTGTTTTTGGTAAATCATTTTCGAAAAACCTTATGAAAATCGGTTGGAAAAAGAGATCATTTTTTTTGAATTACCATACTAGAATTGTTTGTATGTCAGAAATTTTCTTGATGTGATGCATGTGGAAAAAAATGTATGTGACAGTGTTATCGGAATGTTTCTAAATGCCCCTAGAAAAACAAAAGATGGAATTAAGGCAAGGTTGGACATGGTTGACATGGGAATACAAGAAGAGTTGGATCCCGTGAAGGGTGAAAATCGAATGTTTCTTCCTCCAGCTGCTTATAATCTTTCTAGGGCGGAGAGATATCAGTTTTTCAACTTCTTCAATGATGTAAAGGTTCCAGAGGGGTACTCATCAAATATCAAGAACATTGTGTCAATGAATGTTTTGAAGTTAAAAGGTTTGAAATTAGATGATTGCCATGTTTTGATACAAGATCTAATTCCTATAGATTTACGTTGCATTTTTTCCAAGAATCTTCGTCATACATTAACCAAACTTTGTTTCTTTTTCAAAGCTATATGTAGAAAAGTTTTAGACCCAGTGTAATTGCCAGCTATGGAAAAAGAAATTTTCATCATATTATGTGAATTAGAAATGTTCTTCCCACCAACATTATTTGATATGATGGTTCATTTGATGATTCACTTTGCGAGAGAGATTCGACTTTGTGGTCCTATGCACTATATAAGGATGTATCCTATTGAAGGGTATATGAAGATTTTGAAAGGGTATGTAAAAAATTGAAGTCGGCTAGAGGGTTGTATAGTGGAGCGATATATTGTTGAAGAAGACATTGAATTTTGTACTGAATACCTATCTGATGTGGAAAGCATTGGTCTCCTGAAATCTCATCACACTGGACGCATTGAGGGTGAGGGAATTTCTGGAAGAGAAGTTGTGACAATCAGTATTACAGATCGAGAGCAGGATCATCTTAATGTTTTGCATAATAGTTGGGAGGTTTCTCCATATATTGAAACTCATAAGGAAATTCTTAGAAAGTTGAATCCATCAAGGGATGATAAATGGTTATCAGATACACATAATCACCAATTTATATGATGGTTTCAGGACCATATTTTTAAGCAGTAGGATGAAAATCCGAATTCAATTTCAGAATGACTTCGATGGCTAGCCGCTAGACCAAGTTTGTATGTATTATCTTATAGTGGTTATGTAATTAATGGTTATACATTCTATACAGATGAACATGATGAAGATAGTACAATGAAAAATAGTGGAGTTACACTAGTGGCTGAAGCGATGCATGTTTCTGGTAGTAAGGACAGAAATCCAATTTATGCAAATATGTCATACTTTGGCATTATCAAACTAATATGGGAGTTGGATTATATGAACTTCCAATGTATGATTTTCAATGAAATGGATTGATAACAACAGTGGTGTTAAAATAGATGAATGGGGATTTGTGAAAGTTGATTTTAGTAAAGAGGGGTAAAAAGACGAACAATTTATAATGGAATCAAAAGCGGTACAACTTTTTTATGTTCCAGATCCCGCAAACCGAAAGTGGTCAATTGTTCTGTTATCGTCCAAAACTGCTGAAGGTTCCGATGAAAATTTAGTTGAGGACGATCCTTTTAGTGGTACGTCGTAATCATTTCGGAGCGGTCCCAATGTAGATGATGTTTTGTATGTTAGAGGAGACCACAATGAAGGGATTTCGATAGTCGATAGAGGTGTCAAATCCCTTCAACCTTTGAAAAAAAATAAAGAGAGTTCAGTAAACAGGTTATATTTTGTTTGTAATATAGATCTTGTTATCTCATGTTATTATCTTATCATTACTGAATTTATGTAATCTGAATTAACTATTCAACCAATTTTGCAGATAATGACTTCTGCACATTCTGGTGATCCTAACCTTGAGGCTGAACAAGTCTCTCAAGCTGATGCTGCTATGGCTGCTGCTGCTCCTGCTGCTCATGCAGCTCATGCTGCTACTGCTGTTTCTCCTGCTGCGGCTCTTGTTGCTCCTGCTGCTCCACCTGCTGTAGCTCCTGCTACTGCTGCTGCTACGACTCCTGCTACTCCTAGTTTTGAGGTCCAACAACCATCAGCACATGCCTTTGATTCCATTCCATATGAACATATTGATGATTTTGGTATTGATGAAATGGTCGAAAATGAAGGACCGATGTCGTAGAAAACACAGGTGCGTCGTAGTTTGACGGTGTTAGCCAAAATTCTTATGGAAAAAAGCAAAGGCATAAAATTGGAAGTCAGATGGATTGCACGAGGCCAACATGTGAATCCCAACAAGGCTATGTTTAGCAGCTACATTGGAGTTGTCACTCGGAAACGCATGCCGATTAACATATATTCATGGAACCATGTTGTTTCCGGGATGAAGGCTATGATCTGGGAAGAAATTACGGTAACATTATGAATTTATTTCTTTAATTTACTAGAAAATAAATTAATGAAACAATGTCTTACTCTTCTCAATCTCTTGAAGAGTACATTTATAGTAGATGATTCACACAAGGACTATTTACTAAGTCTTGCAAGAAAGATTCATCGAGGTTTTCTCACTATTTTAACAAGATGCCACCTGAAAGATTCTAAAGGTAAAATAAACCCGCACCCACCCATTTTCTATGCTCACCTGATATCCCAAGAAGCATGGGATGGATTTATTGGCCGTCGTGGGGATGAGAAGTTTCAGGTACATTGTGGGTGATAATATGTTGTTTGAGGATACCTGTATTCATAACTTTGATTGTCAATATTTCATTAATGAAATAGAAACTCTGTACTAAAAATAAGGAACATGCATCAAAACCAACATACCCCTATCGTAAAGCAAGGATGGGGTACACTTCATTAGAAAAGAAAATGGTACGTATTTTAAATTTACAGTAATATTGATCGGTGTGAAAAAACAACATTATAATTATCTTTCTATGTTTATATATAGATTGATGAGTCTAAAACCAAATGCACTTCCTTCCCACGTAATGTGCTATGGAAGGAGGAACGTGTGAACAAAGAAGGGAAGTTAGTAGATGAGAACACATAGAAAGTGTGGGAAATATGTGTAAGTATGACACGAAGATAAAAATATTTGTTTAAAATTTCTATTACATAAAAATAATTAGTTATTTTCTAATATCTGACAGTCACAGGAATCAGCTACTCCTGTAGTGGATACAGACCTATTATCGACAGATTTGAAGCAGCTAGAAAAATACGGTCATGTCAGAGGTGCAGGGTTTGGGGTGACACCCCGAGTATATTTTGAGGAGAAGAAAAAAATGGATGATACAGATGAAAAATTAGAACAAATGAGAGAAAAAATAGCAACCCTTGAAGAACAATTTCAATGGCAGGGAGAGTTGTTAGAAAATTTTATGGGTGGGAAGCAAAGGGAAGACACAACTTAGGAACAACCAACGCGTAAACATCCCGCCCCACCCCCACCAGCTTTGAGGTGAGCCATTCGCCTCAAAGAACTGTCTTAGCCGTGGTAATCAATATTCTAATAATTATTCCCATGAAATGTGAATCATAAAAACACTGATAATTTTTCTGTACTGATCTTCTACAGGGTGATAGTGATTGTGATTTATATATGTCAACACCCTCCTATCACCTTGTAGCGAGGGCTACAGTGTTCAATATCCCAGATGCCACACTGCATATTAAACCACTTCCGAAAGATCATCTGAAAGTGACGATTACTGTTGCTCATGAGCCAAATGCAGAGCTACCTATTCCACTTGATGACAATGATATTCAAACGGTCCAAAAGACTATTGGGAAATTCATTTCATGGGATTCACAAATTATAAGAGTACATGCAGACAAAGAGGTATTTATTTCCTTTTTTTCAAGCTAAACCCTTAACATGTAATGAAAAAAGGGTCTAAACCAATTATTGTTGTTATAGACGGAGAGAGGGAAGGGGGTGAAAAACGTCGGCTCAAAACCATCTAAAGGATCGACCAACCGATCCCAAGGAGCTACTGAAAGCACAATAACACCACCTGTTCTCTATCCACATTTACTAGAATTGAAGAATCATGTGGATACGAAGATAAAAGATGGTAATAGTAATCTAGTGGTTTTTGAAGAGAATATATACGAAGAGGAAAATCATGATTTTTTTGCTGCTAAAAATGTAAATGAAATCCTTGAAAATGGTTGGGTAGGCGTCACAGTTGTAAATGTATATATGAGTTATGTTTCAATGAATTGATTTTATAAAAGATGATCTACTGTGAAAATTATGACTAAATGCATTTTATATTGTCGACAGACACATTTATGAAAAATAGTTGAAAATATTTTCCTAGGATCCATGATTTGGACTCGTTAGTCCTCATATCACATCAACAAACCTAACAAAAATAGAGCCATCAAAAAGGGATGAAATAGTGAACGGCTTGCTGAAAACATTTGAAATCAAGATTAAAGATGACCGACTTTTCCTAATACCAACCATGCAGGGGTAATACTCTACGATTAAATCATATCAATTATATTTTCACTTCTTTTATTTTTTATTCTTTTTTGTGTTTTTAGGCAACATTGGTTGCTAATTGTAGTGAACTTGGATACTTCGAAGATTTATTTTCTGGATTCAAAGCAAGGATATCCATCAAACCGACCACACATGATGGAGTTTGTGAATATGTAAGACACTACATCTTTTGTTTTAGGTATAAACATCAAGTAATATAATTTATATTATCTTTTACTAAGGATTTTTTTATGATAGGTAGGTGTATCATTATAATCTAAAAAAAGGAATGAGGATAGGGGCTAAGCATAGGGAGGCGAGCAAGTACTATGTCCGGACAAATATCAGTGTATATATAACAAAATTTCACTATCCAAACACATCTCAGCACAAGTTACTTATTCTCCTAATGATCAATTTTTTTACAGTTTCCAAAACAAACATATGATAATGATTTTAGTTATTATATTTGTAAATTTATGAAAGAGATCGTTTTTCATCAGCAAACTAGCATCCCTAAAGAGGTATTTTCAAAAACAACTACTATTTCGTTTAAGTTATTTATTAATTCTTTATTTTTATATTTTGTAGTACTAATCTGACTACCAAAAAGCCTCATACTCACAAGACGATATAGATGTGTACAGAAATGAGTGGGCCGCATACCTGATGGAAGATTGTACACAAATACAATGAAGATCTGACTTGGGGACATGTACAATTGGTGGTCATTTTTGAGAGGGGTTAAGGGGATCAAAAGATGAAACATTGTTGTATGTAAATTTTTGTAGGAAAATTGTAATTGTTATTAAATAAAACATCCTTTCTCCAATGAGTCATTTTACCATTTTAACAGATGATATGAACCAGTAACATGCAAGAATGCTGAACCACTCAAAGGGTCTCTCTTTTGATCAAAATGGACACGATTTTAATTGAAAACAACAACTGACCTACAAAAATCCAACCAAATGCTTTAGGATTGTGTTGATCCTTTAGGATAACGATCCAAGTGTCCTTTGTGATGTGTACGAGTCAACTCCACCTCAATCCGAGGCACAGTGTGGCCGGTACCACTCAAAGGGTCTCTCTTTTGTTTAAAATGGACACTATTTTAATTGAAAACAACATCTGACCTACGAGAATCCAACCAAACGCATTCAGATTACCTTTATCTTTTATAAGAACGATGCATGGGTACTTAGTGACGTGTAAGAGTCATCCCCACCACAATATAGGGCACGGTGTGACCAGTACCACTCAAAGGGTCTCTCTTTTGTTTAAAATGGACACGATTTTAAGTGAAAAAAACAACTGACCTACAGAAATCTAACCAAACGCATTCGGATTGTGTTGATCCTTTAGTAGAACGACCCACGGGTCCTTTGCGACGTGTAAGAGTCAACCCTGCCTCAATCCAAGGCACAATGTGACCGCTACCACTCAAAGGGTCTCTCTTTTGTTTAAAACGGACACGATTTTAAATAAAAACAATAACTGACCTACGGAAATCTGACCAAACACATTAGGATTGTGTTGATAATTTAGGATAACAATACACGGGTCCTTGGTGATGTGTAAGAGTAAACCTCGCCTCAATTTGAGGCATAGTGTGACCGCTATCACAGAAAGGGTCTCTCTTTTGTTTAAAATGGACACGATTTTAAGTGAAAACAACAACTAACCTACAAGAATCTAACCAAACACATTCGTATTGCCTTGATAATTTAGAAGAACGATCCAAGGGTCCTTTGTGATGTGTAAGAGCCATCCCTGGCTCAATCTGAGGCACAGTGTTGTCGGTACCACTCAAAGGGTCTCTCTTTCGTTTATAATGGACACGATTTTAAGTGAAAACAACAACTGACCTATGGAAATCTGACAAAAATCATTTGGATTGTTTTTATCCTTTAAGAGAACGATTCAAGGGTCCTTTTTGACATGTATGAATCAACCCCGCCTCAATCCGAGGCATGGTGTGACCGCTATCACTGAAAGGGTCTCTCTTGTTTAAAATAGACATAATTTTAATTGAAAACAAAAACTGACCTATGCAAATCTTACCAAAGACATTTGGATTTCCTTGATCTTTTATAATAACGATAAAAGGGTCCTTGGTGACGTTTCCAAGTAAACCCCGCCTCAATATAAGGCATAGTGTGGCCGGTACCACTCAAAGGGTCTCTATTTTGTTTAAAATGGACACAATTTTAAGTGAAAACAACAACTGACCTACGGAAATTCGAACAAACACATTCGGATTATGTTGATACTTTAGGAGAACGATCCACGGGTCCTTTGTGATGTGTAAGAGTCAACCCAACCTCAATTAGAGGCATGGTGTGACCACTACCACTCAAAGGGTCTCTCTTTTGTTTAAAATGGACATGATTTTAAGTGAAAACCACAACTCACCTATAGAAATCCGACCAAACACATTTGGATTGTCTTGATTCTTTAGTATAACTATCCACGAGTCCTTGGTAATGTGTAAGAGTCAACCCTACCTCAATATGAGGCACGGTGTGACCGATATCACTCAAAGGGTCTCTCTTTTGTTTAAAATGGATACGATTTTAATTGAAAACAACAACTAACCTACGAAAATCCAACCAAATGCATTTGGATTGAATTTATCCTTTAGGAGAATGATCCAAGGGTCCTTGTTGATGTGTACGAGCCATCCTCGCCTCAATCCAAGGCACGGTGTGACTGATACCACTCAAAGGGTCTCTCTTTTGTTTAAAATGGACACGATTTTAAGTGAAAACAACAACTGACCTACGAAAATCCAACCAAACGCATTCGGATTGTGTTGATCCTTTAAAAGAACGATACACGGGTCCTTTGTGACATGTATGAGTCAGCCCCGCCTCAATCCGAGGCATGGTGATACCGATATCACTCAAAGGATCTCTCTTGTTTAAAATTGACACAATTTTAATTGAAAACATCAACTGAACTACGAAAATCCAACCAAAAGCATTCGGATTGACTTGATCTTTTATAATAACAATCCAAGGGTCCTTAGCGATGTGTAAATGTCAACCCTGCCTCAACTTGAGGCATGGTGTGGTCGGTACCACTCAAAGGGTCTCTATTTTGTTTGACATGGACACGATTTTAAGTGAAAACCACAACTAACCTACAAAAATTTGACTAAACACATTAGGATTGTGTTGATCCATTAGTAGAATGATCCACGAGTCATTTTTGATGTGTAAGAGTCAACCTCACCTCAATATGGGGCATGTTGTGACCGGTATCACTCAAAGAGTCTCTCTTGTTTAAAATGGACACAATTTTAATTGAAAACAACAACTGACCTATGAAAATCTGACCAAACGCATTTGAATTGCCTTGATATTTTATAATAACGATCCAAGGGTCCTTGGTGACGTGTAAGAGTCGTCCCCGCCTCAATACGAGGCACGGTGTGGCCGGTACCACTCAAAGGGTCTCTCTTTTGTTTAAAATGGACACGATTTTAAGTGAAAACAACAACTGACCTACTTGAAATCCAACCAAATGCATTTGGATTATGTTGATCCTTTAGGAGAATGATCCACGGGTCCTTTGTGATGTGTAAGAGTCAACCCCGCCTCAATCCGAGGCACAGTGTGACCGTTATCACTCAAAGGGTCTCTCTTTTGTTTAAAATGGACACAATTTTAAGTGAAAACAACAACTGACCTACGTAAATCTAACCAAATGCATTTAGATTGTGTTGATCCATTAGGAGAAAGATCCACGAGTCCTTTTAGATGTGTAAGAGTCAACCCCGAATCAATCTGAGGCACTGTGTGACTGCTATCACTCAAAGGGTCTCTCTTTTGTTTAAAATGGACACAATTTTATTTGAAAACTACAACTGACCTATGAAAATCTGACCAAAAGCATTCAGATTTCCTTGATCTATTATAAGAACAATCCAAGGGTCCTTGGTGACATTTATGTTCCATCCCCGCCTCAATCTGAGACATGGTGTGGCCGGTACCACTCAAAGGGTCTCTCTTTTGTTTACAATGAACACAAATTTAAGTGAAAACAACAACTGACCTACTGAAATCTGAACAAACGTATTCGGATTGTGTTTATCCTTTAGGAGAACGATCCATGGGTCCTTTGTGATGTGTATGAGTCAACCCCGCCTCAATCCGAGGCACGGTGTGACCACTATCACTCAAAGGGTCTCTCTTGTTTAAAATGGACACAATTTTAATTGAAAACAACAACTGAACTACGAAAATCTGACCAAATGCATTCGGATTTCCTTGATATTTTATAAGAACTGTCCAAGGGTCCTTGGTGACATGTAAGAGTCAACCCTGCCTCAATCTGAGGCACGGTGTGGCTGGTACCACTCAAAGGGTCTCTATTTTGTTTAAAATGGACACGATTTTAAGTGAAAACAACAACTGACCTACGAAAACTCAACCAAACGCATTCGGATTGTGTTGATCCTTCATGAGAACAATCCATGGGTCATTTTTGACGTGTATGAATCAACCCTGCCTCAATCGGAGGAACGGTGTGACCACTATCACTCAAAGGGTCTCTCTTGTTTAAAATGGACACAATTTTAATTGAAAACAACAACTGACCTATGAAAATCTGACCAAACGCATTTGGATTGCCTTGGTCTTTTATAAGAACGATCCAAGGGTCCTTGGTGACATGTAAAAGTCAACCCTGCCTCAATACAATGCACGGTGTGGCCAGTACCACTTAAAGGATCTCTATTTTGTTTAAAATGGACATGATTTTAAGTGAAAACAACAACTGACCTACGAAAATTCGACCAAACGCATTCGGATTGTGTTGATCCTTTAAGAGTACAATCCAAGGGTCCTTTGTGATGTGTATGAGTCAACCTCGCCTCAATAAGAGGTACGGTGTGACCACTATCACTCAAAGGGTATCTCTTGTTTAAAATGGACACAATTTTAATTGAAAACAACAACTGACCTACGAAAATCCAACCAAACGCATTAGTATTGCCTTGATATTTTATAAGAATGATCCAAGGGTCCTTGGTGACATGTACGAGTCAACCACTCTTTAATCTGAGGCACGGTGTGGCCGGTACCACTCAAAGGGTTTCTATTTTGTTTAAAATGGACACGATTTTAAGTGAAAACAACAACTGGACTATGGAAATTCAACTAAACACATTTGAATTGTGTTGATACTTTAAGAGAACGATCCACTGGTCCTTTGTAACATGTATGAGTCATCCCTACCTCAATCAGAGGCATGGTGTGGCTGCTAGCACTCAAAGGGTCTCTCTTTTGTTTCAAATGGACACAATTTTAATTGAAAAAAAGAAATGACCTATGAAAATCCATCCAAACGCATTTGGATTGTCTTGATCCTTTGGAAGAACGATACAAGAGTCCTTTGTGACGTGTAAGAGTCAACTCCGCCTCAATCTGAGGCATGGTGTGGCAGATACCACTCAAAGGGTCTCTCTTTTGTTTAAAATGGACATAATTTTAATTGAAAACAACAACTGACCTATGAAAATCCAACCAAACGCAGTCGGATTGCCTTGATATTTTATAAGAATGATCCAAGGGTCCTTGGTGACGTTTACGAGTCAACCCCACCAACCCCCAGGACCTCCACCCACCCCCGGGACACCAATCCACCCCCGGTCACCCCCACCCCTCTGGACACCCCCACCCCCATTAAAGCCCCCCTGACACCTTGCACACCAGCCCACCCCCTGGAAAGACCCCGGACACCAATCCACCCCATGGACCGCCCACAATCGCTAGACACCAATCCACCCCCCACTCTTCTGGACACCCCACCCCCTGTAAAGCCCCCTCCCTGACACCTTGGACACCAGCCCACCCCCTGGAAAGCCCCACCGGACATCAATCGGCCCTGGACCACCCCTACCCCTGGACACCAATCCACCCCCTGGACACCCCCACCCCTCTGGACACCCCCACCCCCTGTAAAGCCCCCCCTGACACCTTGGACACCTGCCCACCCCCTGGAAAGCCCCCCCGGACACCAATCCGCCCCTGGACCACCCCCACCCCTGGACACCAATCCACACCCTGGACAACCCCACCCCTCTGGACACCCCCACCCTCTGTAAAGCCCCCCCCGACACCTTGGAAACTAGCCCACCCCCTGGAAATCCCCCGGACACCCCTACCCCCCCTTGGATAGCCACCCCAAACCCTTGTACAGCCCCCAACCCCCTGAATTCTAAATTGAATTCTTTATGTACTTAATGAACTTATGAATTATGTGTTAATGGTGTATAGGTATACTT
The DNA here is from genome assembly GCA_963277665.1 of Viscum album. Lineage (NCBI taxonomy): Eukaryota > Viridiplantae > Streptophyta > Magnoliopsida > Santalales > Viscaceae > Viscum > Viscum album. The sequence goes on from OY728162.1 coordinate 1,016,509,627, forward strand.
GTTGTATGGGTATACCTGGTCTAATTATCTTATGATTTTTGAGTTAATTTTGTATGGGTATACTTGCTTTAATTAGCTTATTGAGATGCTGATTTTTTTGCAGGTGTTCGGGTGTGGTGCTGCAGATTTTTTTTAGCAGCAGAGAGGGCATTTATCTGCGCTAAAAAGCGCTAATAAATCGTGCTTTTATCAGCACTAAAAAAATTCTGATAAACTACACCTTTATCAGCGCTAAAAAAGAGCTGATAAAGGATATGTTTATCAGTGCTAAAGGAGAATTGATAAAACACTCATTTATCAGCACTCTTTTAGCGATGATAAAGGGTTGTTTTATCAGTGCTCCTTTAGCGCTGATAAAGTTTACCTTTATCAGTGCTTAGTAAGCGCTGATAAAGGGTACCTCCCTTTATCAGTGCCGAGCTTTACAGCGCTTTTTTAGCACTGTTAAATCCCATTTTTAGCGCTGTTAATGCCCGTATTTGTAGAAGTGCTACTTTCCTCGATGTTTTAAGATAATAATTTCATGCTGCAGCTGAGTTAGTAGGATGGATTGAGATGGAAAATCCTTCTCTGGTCTTTGGAAGTGGTGAAGAGGATGTTGGTAAGAATATTGGGAAGTGGCCTGATGATGATGGTGTTGGTAGAGGAATTAAGAGGCCATCATACCTCTAGTCCACTTTTTTAGAGTGAAATGTCCTGATATTTCATCAGTGTGGTAAGTAGGGTCATAAGAGGCCATCCTTCCTGAATTCTCTAAGAATCCGACACACCTATAGAGGCTTGGTCACTTGCAGTAGTTCTGTTGGGGTGTTTCCAAGAAACATCATGAAGCTAGACTTGACATTTCAAAGGTCACTTTAGCCCGTACGCATGAGTAGGGAAATGTTTGGGATTAGATTGGGGTTTTCATTTGTAGTGTTCTCTAGATGCAATATTCATAAATTTTGGTGTTCCTTTCTTTTTCAATTGTAAGGATGGTTTTTATCGAACCCTTTAGAACTTCTATTTTAAATGGAAGTATGTTTTGCGAATTTTTTATCTGTGTTATCTATTAGGGGGTTTCTAAAGCCTGACTTTGAGGTAGAAGATGCTTCAATCATCAGAGCTCCAGCCATAGGTTTGGGAGTGAAGCTAGAAAAACGTTAGGAGAACCCAGGTGGTGTACAAAGGCCTTGGTTTAATTTCTTTCCTTAGCGTGGCATGGGTTGTGTTCTTCTGGGGGTGTGATGTTGTTGACATTTTTCGGTTGTTTTTTAATTCCATGTTAGTTGGGCCCCTCCCTCCCCTCCCCTTATGGTGGGGATTTTTTGTTAGTGCATATAAGTTTTGGAGCTTATTTAATTTTTTTAGTTCTTATGTTGGGGAGACCCATCACGGGTCTCTCTGAATTTAGTATTGGTCTGCTTCTTATGGTGGGGATTTTGTTGGGCCACCCGATGTTATTATCACCATTTATATCTTATGATCGATCAAATGGAGGTTTCTAAGATTTTGGGCATGGGTGGCACTTAGCTTGGGGTCTGTTTTAGTCTCCTGAGTTCACATCGTTATTGTTTTCTCGTTGGTGTTGTTTTTATGATCTATTCAATTATCATTCTTTGGGAATCTCTTTGATTTGTAAAGGTGTATCAGTTGTTTGTTTTGGGAGAAACTTTGTTATGGCTTTCTGGGGGATGAAAGTGTTATGGTGGGGATAATTGTTACACCATGACCTTTGTAAATTATTTATTTTATTATTTTCATGGATTTAATAGCTTTTTTGGGATTTAGGCTGAGTCTTGATTTGAATTTTAGACTTTTTCTTAAAAAATGCATGTTTTGGGTTTGCTGGCAACTGACACATTGACAAAGAATGGGGTGGAGATCATGTGATTTTCCCGATGTTCAAAATGAATTAAATTATTGTGAAGACCCAAACTCTCAGGGTCCTTTCCTTTGCCAAAAAACCGGATCCTAAATGGGTAGCGTCTCGGCGTGAGGCCGATCGGCGCCACTGATCGGTGAGACCGATCGGTGTCCCCCAGCCTTGTCGGGGTTTTTCCAGTAGCGCCTCCCTTTTGCGAAAATTTGTTTTTAAACCCTATTTTGACCCCTTTAAGCTTGTTTTAAAGCCCAGTAATTCTCATAAATGTCGTTCAATTAAATATTTAATGAATTAACCAGGTGTGTGCGTCAGATTAAACCGCCCGACCCTTTAATGGCGTGTGGGGCTGCATGGTCAACCCACGACACCACTATTTACGCGGTTTCGCGTTCTTATCTCAACTGTCCCAGGCCCTTATAAACTAAAAGGGTACCCCCTTAGGTTTTTTTTCTCGATCACCCTGTTCTAGGAGTACCCTTCGTTCAGACAAGCCGCATCGCTATCCGTGGAATTCCACGCCCAGGCATAGCGTCGATCGTTGATCAACTATTAGGGAATTTCTCCTTCGTCTCTCCCTTTTGTGTATCATGCAGGGTGGGCATGCTTTTGATTCTGTATAATTGGATGAACCAAACCTAAATGAAAATAATGAACAGATTCTATAAAGAACGAAGGGGGGGGGGATGTGATCGATGATGCTGCTTTGTTTTATGATCTTCTTTTCTAAATTATGTGGACTTACGCCTACTGAAAATCATGGCCGTTGGTGGTATTTCTTTTTGCACTAATGAACCCTTACCCCTGGTGATGTTTAAACGGATTGTATTGTTGTTGTGAACCCTTTTCGTGTAAAGGAATTTGGTTAATTACGTAAATCCGGCTAAATAAAATATAAAAGCACCAGGATCAACCCTCTTCTATGATAACCCCGGTTAAGGCACGGAAATTGAAATCATGGAGTGTGTTAAATCTTATAAATCTAAAAATACCGGCATGGGCCTACTTTGTGTTGGTGGTGGTGGTATGGTTGTTTTTCCTTCATGGTCCGTTTTCTAGGTGATGTGGGTAGGGATGGGATCCCCTGTCGATATGGATTCAGTGGTTGTGAAATTTTAAGACCGGGTGGTTACCTTGTTTATATCACGAATTGGGGTGGGATCCTTTGTTAATGGGAAACCATTTGAGGGAACACGGTGCAGTGTCTCGAGGTTTCCTTTGCTTCCATTACTTCGAGGGATTTCAGTATCCCCCTTGGTTTCAGAAGGTGTAGGCAATATCTTGGGGTTTTCCTTAGTTCTAGTACCTTGAGGGATCTCTTTTCCCTTTTGTTGTTGTGACTTTACAAGAGAACCGAGTGTGGATGTTGTAGTTTATGCTTGACTGTTTTCTTTCCTCGACTTGTGCTTATGATTACTAGTTTCCCAAGTAGGCGCAAAAATTTATTTAAACATCATTACTGAACATGAAAACAAGGATGGGACAAATGGGTTTTTGTTTGGTGTGCGCTGTGACGTGGACAGGGGTGCTGTTTGTGTTCTTTAGGCTGGCTGAAGAAAAACCTAAACTTGGGTGAGTGCTCGTTATGTATACATATACTTGTAGTTTTGTGTTTCTTATTCACGCCCGACCCATGTTGAGCACTTAGTGCCGAACACCGCCATTTCAAAGGGGAGGGTGTTTTTCCCAACACTTCTATTAGTGGCTGGTTATTAGCTCCTTTCTGCTCCCTTTCCCGGATATCCCAAGTATCTTCGGGCAGGCTGTGATGGCCTGAAGTCCATTATTAGCCCAAGAACCTTCAGGCGGGGTAGTGTGGTTGTTGGCCCAGGTGTGTGCAGGCAGGTGGTTTCCCATGTGTCTTCGGGATGAGGCCCATGTGTCTTCGGGCGTGGCAGTGGATCTTCTAGCCCAGGTGTCTTTGGGCTTGGCGGTGGTTGTTCTGGCCTAGGTGTTTGCAGGCGTGGTTATGTGTGATAGTTGTGGCCCAGGTATTTGTGGGCGGGGTTTGGGCAGTGGAACTACGTTGGGATATGGCCCGGGTGTGTGTGGGCAGGGTGTGGCAGTCAGACTGTGGTGAGAATGGCAGGATTGGTTCGATGCATAGGATGTCTTCAATAACCAGTGGGAAAGTGGCGCGGGGTACCCAAACATCGATGTGCTCTTATATTATATTACTTGCTTGCGTTATTTGGTGAGTGTGGCCGGTGAGTGGGACAGATGGACTACTTAATAGTGATGGTTGTCTACTTCTCACAGGACTTTAGTACGTTCCCCCACGTTTTTATGAGATTCCTTGGTTTTTCCCTACTGAATATACTTGTATGCTCACCCTACGTTTGCTTTCAGGTTTCCAGGAGGACTTCGAGGATCACGCGGGACCATACTAGCACAGACTTTTTGGGCAGTTGCCATTTCTTTTCTCTTTTCTTGGTATTCTTTCTTCCTTTGGGGTTTGTGACTTGTATCTTTTACCTTTTAACATGCATATGGAAATGGTTTATCTTTAGTCGTATTGCACTTTCAGTTTGATGTTTTGGGATTTACCATCTTATTTCCCAATCCTATTAAAAGAAAAAGGGTAATGCCTTCCATTTAGTGAGTAATTGTATACCCTTGGTGCTAGTCGCCACTCCAGGACCTATTGAAGGAGGGTTTTCGGGGGTCATTATCTCTCCTTCAACTTAAATAAGGAAGGTCCGTGCAATCTACTGACCCTTTCCTCCTTTTGGTGAAGGCGGGTTGTGACAGAATGGTATCAGAGGTGATGGTTGAGAGATAGGATAGAGTCTGGAGTTAGGCACAGTGAGGATTGCATGGGATGGTTGGGCAACAGTGTTGGGTGACCTTGGTGTGTGAATTAGTCCAGGGAAGACCGACTAGGACACGGGATTTTAGGGCCCCCCCGTGATCCGATGCAAGGACTCTGGACCTACCGAATGACCAAGTAAGGCCATGCTGATTGCAGGGTAGAGACCCTAGGAAAGGTACATGCATCATAATGACTTGTATTATTGTGTTTCATGGGAGTTTTAGGAACTGGAATCAATAAAAATTTTAAGAAATTTTTTTAAGAACAATATTCTGCACTACTTGTGCCTAGGCATTCCTTGTTTACCTTGCAGCTATGGCACCTGGAAGGTGACCATGTGTGGTATGGGTGATTGAGGCCCAGGAGACTACCTTGGCCGACCAGTAGAGAGCTGATCGGGAGGAGGAGGACGACCAGTGGAAGAATATGCTTCGGGCCTTCCATCGACATACCCTCGAGAGGTATGAGGGTAGCACCTCTGACATGAAGACAGAGGGCTAGCTAGAAGAGCTGGTGATAACTGTCGGCCTGATTCAGGCCCCGACCGAGTACTGGGTTCCTCTGGCCGCCAGCGAGCTACGGGGAGTGGCGCATCAGTGGTGGATGCTTTACTTGGGGGAGAGGAGAGAGGCCGAGGTGGAATGAGCTGATTTCGAGAGGGAGTTCCAGGTGGAATTCCTCTCTTCAACGATGAAGGAAGAGAAGAGGCAGGAGATACTCTCCCTCCAGCAGAGGAGTATGTCAGTGAGGGAGCTAGGAATCAAGTTCAAGGACCTCCTAAATTTTCTCTGGACCTCTTTCCCGATGAGGAGCCTCGAGAAAGATGTTTAGAGGAGGTGCTCCGACCCTCTCTCCAGTATGCTGTTACCCCCTTTACCCTCCCGATGTACTTGGAGGTCCAGAAGAAGGCTGAAGTGGTGGAGAGGATATACGCTCTATGAGGTGTGTCACGAGAGGGGATCCAGCTGGGGATATCGAAGGGGAAGGCCTTCAGCACCGGGCCTCTAGCTTCGGGACCCTCCAAGTTCCGACCAGTAGGGAGCAGGCCGCAACAGTTTCAGTTCCGGTCCCCCGTTCCTCTCCCTTTTCCTTCGGGCCCAGGACCCCAGTGCTTCGTCAGTGGGAGCCATGGACATCTACGAAATTAGTGCCCTGACCGAGTATAGTACAACGGTGGCAGACAACCCCAACACCCTCCAATAGTAGCTTCCAGCCAGGCCTTTCCAGCAGCAGTATCAGGGACAGCGAGCTCCCGCTGCTCCGAGGGCAGATGTTGCAGGAGTGGGACGACCTCAGGGTGCTCCTCAGGGATCTCAACCGGGGCGTGGTTGGGGAGGTGGCTGAGAGCCAAGGGGTAGAGGATCTGAGCGTGGACAGTTGCACACCGCAGAGGCAGCAGTTCCAGCAGGGACGGAGGTCCTTCGAGGTACGACCAGTTTGTTCAGCACCCTTGTTTATGCCTTATTCAATACCAGAGCTTTTCACTCCTTCGTCGCACCTAGTCTAGCCCGTGCTTTGGGTCTAGATGCCAAGAGACTTACAGTGCCCCTGGTGCTGATCACACCAGTCGGAGCTCAGACTAACTTGTTATATGTTTGTCAAGGATGCAGACTGATGATAGGGCCACATCAGTCGGTCAGGGATCTTCTTCTGCTATAGATACAGCCATACGATGTCATCCTATGCATCGAATGGCTGTTCTCTATGTGTGTCGTCATCGACTGCTTCTGAGGAAGGGTTGTGTTCTCGGACTTGGGCGGCCGGCGTGTTACTTTCACCGGGAAGCGGAGCAGTCAAAAGGGTAGCAGGCAAGAGGAACCCCTCCTCTCTTTGTTAGATGAGTGGTCAGTGTAGTCAGTGGATGCTGAGGTGGTGGAGGTGCCAGGGATAGTCAATGAGTTTAGGGAAGTCTTCCCTAAGGAGGTGATGACTCTACCCCCTCGACGTGATGTCGAGTTCGGGATAGACCTGCAGCCTGGAGCTCGTCTGATTTCGATGACTCATTACCATATGGCACCTTCAGAGCTACGAGAGTTTTGGATTCAGATTGATGATCTGATGAAGAGGGGTTATGTTCGACCAAGCGCGTCACCGTGGGGTGATTCAGTCTTGTTCGCAAAGAAGGCAGATGGTGGTCTCAGGTTGTGCATAGACTATAGGAGGATGAATCAGGTGAAGATCAAGAATCGCTACCCTCTTCCGAGGATAGACGATCTTTTCGACCAGCTGAAAGGGGCAGGGTGGTTCTCGAAGATCGACCTGCGGTCTGGGTACCACCAGTTGAGAGTGAAGGAGAGATACATCCCAAAGATGGCCTTCAGGTGCAGATATGGACACTTCGAGTTCGTAATCATGCCTTTTGGTGTTACGAATGCCCTAACTGTGTTCATGGGGCTTATGAACTCCATCTTCTGGAAGTACCTGGATTGGTTCATAGTTGTGTTCATTGACGACATCCTGATCTATTCAAGATCAGAGGAGGACCATTCGGAGCACCTGAGGATGGTTTTGGAGGTCCTTCGACAGCAGCAGCTCTATGGGAAGTTGTCAGAATGAAAGTTCTGGACACGTGAAGTGCACTTCCTTGGGCACGTGGTGTCCGATAAGGGGGTAGCAGTGGACCCATCTAAGGTTGAGGCAGTTGTTTCTTGGGCGGCACCCAAGAATGTGGTAGAGGATCACAATTTCCTTGGGCTGGCAGGTTACCATCGGAGGTTCGTACCCAACTTCTCCCGAGTAGCATCCCCTTTGACGGCCTTGACCAAGAAGGATCAGGTTTTCGTATGGAGTGAGCAGTGAGAGGCAACCTTCCTCTATCTAAAGGAGAAGTTGGTTAGTTCCCCAGTGCTAAGGCTACCAGAAGAAGGGGCGGCGTATGATGTGTTCTGTGATTCTTCAGGATAAGTCCTGGGATGTGTGTTGATGCAGCGACAAGGGGTGATCTCTTATGTGTCTAGGCAGTTATGCCCTCATGAATGTAATTATTCCACCCACGACCTGGAGCTTGCAGCGGTCGTTTTTGAACAGAAGTTATGGCGGCACTACCTCATCGGAGAACACTTTGTGGTATTCACAGACAAAAGCTTGAGGTATATCTTTTCCCAGCGGGACATAAACTTGCGGCAACGAAGGTGGATGGAGTTCCTCTAGGATTACGACATTGAGATCTCCTACAATTTAGGGAAGGGGAATGTAGTGGATGATTCCTTGAGCAGGCGGACGCGAAAGGATGTGGTTCGAGATTCGGCAGATGCCTGGAAGGTGATGGAGGAGTTGGATGCCTTGCACCTGGATGCGAGGATGGATGACGATAAAGGTTTATTGTATCAGATGACAGTGCAGTCCTCTATGTTGAAGTAGGTGGAGGAGTCTCAATGGGGAGACCCAGAGTGCGAAGTGATGTGTGACCGAGTTGAATAGGGCAGTGCTCTAGAAGGATGGACATAGGATGGCCAGAACCAGATGCTTTTCCAGGGAAAGCTGTTTGTTCTAGAGGCGATGTGCGGCAAGGTTCTCAGTGAGTTCCACAACTCACCCCTAGTAGTACACCCGGAAGTTTCCAAGATGTACCAGGGACTGAAGAGACAATTTTGGTGGCCTAGAGTGTAGCGAGCAGTGGCAGAGTTGGTGACCAAGTGCCAAGTGTGTCAGCAAGTGAAGGCTGAACACCAAGTTCCAGGTGGCCTACTGCAATCTATAAATGTCCCCGAGTGTAAGTGGGATGACATCTCGATGGATTTCGTCATGGGACTACCCAAGGTCCAAGGGGGATACGATGCCATCTGGGTGGTAGTGGACTGGTTGACGAAATCGGCTTAATTTCTGGTGATCAAGGAGTCGAGTGTAGTGAATTCTTTGGCACGAAGGTACATGGATGAGGTGGTGCGGTTGTATGGAGTTCCAAGGTCTATAGTCTCAGATAGGGATGCACGGTTTACCTCGCAAGTCTGGAGAGGATTACAACATTCTTTTAGCACCCAGCTGCGTCTTAGCACTGCTTTCCATCCCCAAACAGATTGACAGACAGATCACACCATCCCGACCTTGGAGGATATGGTGCGGGCATGTGTTCTGGACTCAGGAGGATCATGGGTGTGCCACTTGCCTCTGGTAGAGTTTTCCTACAATAATAGCTATCACTCTACCATTGGTATGGAACCGTTTGAAGCCTTGTATGGGAGACCATGCCGCTCACCTGTGTGTTGGAACGAAGTAGGAGAGACAGGCATCCTTGGCCCGGAGGTGGTGCAGAGCACGACAGAGAAGGTTCAGCTCATACAGGAAAGGGTGAAGGCTTCCTAGGACTGACAGAAGTCGTATGCTGATAATAGGAGAAGGCCCTTGGAATTTGAGGTTGGAGACCACGTGTTCTTGAAGGTCTCCCCTTGGCGTGGACAACAGAGGTTCAACAAGAAGAGTAAGATTTCTCCCAGGTTCATTGGACCCTTTTAAGTGTTGCGATGTGTCGGCGAAGTGTCTTATCAGCTAGCGTTGTCACCGCCGTTACTGGGGATACATGATGTCTTCCATGTGTCTCAGCTCTGTCAGTATCTTCATGATGATTCACACATCCTTGGCTGGGGAGAGTTGGACATCGAGGACGATGTGACCTTTGTGGAGAGACCAGTGATGATCGAGGATCGCAAGGAGAAGGTGCTTCATGGGCAAACCATTCCCTTGGTTCGTGTGTTATAGAGACATGGTGGGCTTGAGGAGAGTACGTGGGAGAGGGAAGCGCAGATGCGGGCCCAGTACCCATAGTTGTTTTTAGTTTTGTACTGTTCTATTTATACCTATTGTGGTAGAGAGTTTTTACCTTATTGGCTATGAAATACATGGATTTCATTCCTCTGAATGTGTGAAAAAAGTCCTGGCTACGGGGAGTGGAGGACCCAACCCCTAATAAAGATGCATTAATGTGGATACGATTAAACCCGTGCGGGCGGGTCAGTGCCGCCCAAAGTGGATAGTATCTTGACACGGGGGAGGAGACTCCCCAACCCACATGGCTGGGAAGTTTGACATGGTATGTTGCTTGGTTCTTGACAGGGATGTGTTCATATTTAACAATGAGGTTCACTCTTGAGGGGTATCTTTCTAGGTGGTTGTTCGGACCCGTTCTTTCCGTCTGGGTTGTTTAAATTATCAAGGGCGAGAATAGTGTGAGAGGTATCAGATGTGATGACCCAGACTCTCAGGGTCCTTTCCTTTTCCAAAAATCCGGATCTTAAAGGGGTGGCATCTCGGCGTGAGGCTGATCGGCGTGACCGATCAGTGAGACCGATTGGTGTCACCCAGCATTGTCGGGGGTTTTCCAGTAGCGCCTCCCTTTTGCGCAAATTGGGGTTTCAACCCTATTTTTACCCCTTTAAGCTTGTTTTAAAGCCTAGTAATGCCAATAAATGTCGTTTAATTAAATATATAATGAATTTACCTGGTATGTGTGTCTGTTTAAACTGACCGACCCTTTAATGGTGTGTGGGGCCGCGTTGTCAACCCACGACCCCGCTCCTTACGCGGTTTCGCGTTCTTATCTCAACCGTCCCCGACCCTTATAAACTAAAAGGGTACACCCTTAGGTTTTTTTTCTTGATCACCCTATGCTAGGAGTACCCTTCGTTCAGACGAGCCGCATCGCTATCTGTGGAATTCCACGCCCAGGCTTAGTGTTGATCGTTGATCAACAAGTAGGGAATTTCTCCTTCGTCTCTCCCTTTTGTGTATCGTGCGGGGTGGGCATGCTTTTGATTCTATAGAATTGGATGAACCAAACCTAAATGAAGACAATGAATGGATTCTATAAAGAACAAGGGGGGGGGGGGGTGTTCTTGATGTTGCTTCTTTGTTTTATGATCTTCTTTTCTGAATTGTGCGGACTTACGACTACTGAAAATCATGGCCGTTGGTGGTCTTTTTGAGTGAACTAATGATCCCTTACCCCTAGTGATGTTTAAACGGATTGTATTGTGGTTGTCAACCCTTTCCATGTAAAGGAATTTGGTTAATTATGTAAATCCGGCTAAATAAAATTTAAAAGCACCAGGATCAACCCTCTTCTGTGATAACCCTGGTTAAAGCACAAAAATTGAAATCATGGAGTGTGTTAAATCTTATAAATATTAAAATACAGGCATGGGCCTGCTTTGTGTTTGTGGTGGTGGTCTAGTTGTTTTTCCTTCACAGGCCGTTTGCTGGGTGATGTGGGTGGGGATGGGATCTGCTGTCGATGTGGATTCAGTGGTTGTGAAATTTTAAGACCGGGTGGTTACCTTGTTTATATAACGAATTTGGGTGGGATCCTCTGTTGATGGGAAACCATTTGGGGGAACAAGGGGCAGTGTCTTGAGGTTTCCTTTTCTTCCATTACTTCGAGGGATTTCAATAGACCCTTGGTTTCAGAAGGTGTAGGCAATATCTAGGGGTTTTCCTTGGTTCCAGTACCTTGAGGGATCTCTTATCCCTTTTGTTGTTGTGACTTTACAAGAGAACCGAGTGTGGATGTTGTCGTTGATGATTGACTGTTTTATTTCCTTGACTTGTGCTTATGATTACTTGTTGCCCAAGTAGGTGTAGTAACTTATTTAAACATCATTACTGAACATGAAAACAAGGATGGGACAAATGGGTTTTTGTTTGGTGTGGGTTGTGACATGGACAGGGGTGCTGTTTGTGTTCTTTAGGCTGGCTGCAGAAAAACCTAAACTTGGGTGAGTGCTCGTTACCTATACATATACCTGTAGTTTTGTGTTTCTTATTCGCACCCCACCCAAGTTGAGCACTTAGTGTCGAACACCCCCATTTCAAGGGGGAGGGTGTTTTTCCCAACACTTCTATTAGTGGATGGTTATTAGCTCCTTTATGCTCCCTTTCCCGGATATCCCAATTATCTTCGGGTAGGCTATGATGACCTGAAGTCCATTATTAGCCCAAGAACCTTCGGGCAGGGTAGTGTGGTGGTTGGACCAAGTGTGTGCGGGCAGGTTGTTTCCCAAGTGTCTTCGGGATGAGGCCCAGGTGTCTTCGGGTGTGGCAGTGTATCTTCTAGCCCAGGTGTATTCGGGCGTGGCGGTGGTTGTTCTGACCTAGGTGTTTGCAGGCGTGGTTACGTGTGAGAGTTGTGTCCAAGGAGTTTGCGGGTGGGGTTTGGGCAGTGGAACTGTATGGGGATATGGCCCAGGTGTGTATGGGCAGGGTGTGGCAGTGGGATTGCAGTGAGAATGGTGGGATTGGTTCGATGCGTAGGATGTCTTCAATAACCAGTTGGAAAGTGGCACGGGGTACCCAAACATCGATGTGCTCTTATATTATATTAATTTCTTACGTTATTTGGTGAGTGTGGCTGGTGAGTGTGATGGATGGACTCCTTGATAGTGACGGTTGTCCGCTTCTCACGAGACATTAGTACGTTACCCCACATGTGAATGAGAGTCCTTGGTTTTCCCTACTGAGTATACTTGTATTCTCACCCTAAATTTTCTTTCAGGTTTCCAGGAGGACTTCGGGGATCGTGCGGGACCATACTAGCACAGACTTTTTGGGAAGTTTCCATTGTTGTTTTCTTTTCTTGGTATTTTTTTTGCCTTTGGGGTTTGTAACTTGTATCTTTTACCTTTGAACATGCATATATAAATGGTTTATCTTTAGTCATCTTGCACTTTCAGTTTGGTGTTGTGGGATTTACCATCTTATTTTCCGATCCTATTAAAAGAAAAAGGGTAATTCCTTCCATTTAGTGTGTAATTGTATACCCTTTGTGCTAGTTGACACTCCAGGACCTATTGAAGGCGTGTTTTGGGGGTCATTGTCTCTCATTCAACTTAAAGAAGGAAGGGCCTGAAAATCTGTTGACCCTTCCCTCCTTTTGGGGAAGGCGGGTCATGACAATTATACATTTATAAGGATAATGAAATTAAATTAATTGAATGATATAATAAAATAATAAAAAGTAAAATAAAATTAAAAGTATTATTTTAATAATACTAATAATGATATTATTATTAAGATTATTATTATTATTATTATTAAGATTATTATTATGGTTATGTTTACTAAATTTATTATTATTATTATTATTTAGAATTTTGGTGGGATTTAGGCTTGTTTGCAGGCACCACACGATTAGCGGAAACCGTGTGCTCATCCCAGGTACTCGTGTGACCATTTCTGGAATGGACAGAAGCTACCACACAGTTCACACAAGGTCATTTGAGCTGTGTGGGGTAACCGTACAATTTCCCCATGTTTAAAATAAATATATTCAATGAGAAATAAAATAAAAACAAAAAGATAATGCAGATTGAAGTAAAGATAATATTTTAATAATAATAGTGATAATACTATTATTATTAAAAATGAAATGATAATTATTATTTTTATTATTAAAAGTGTTATTAATATTTTTATTATTAAGAATTAAATAAATGTTATTATTAATTCTAATAATATGTTGTTATTAATATTATTATTGTTATTAAAAATGAAAAAAATGCTCATGATCTCTACGGTACTGTCAGAGTTACCGTTTAGGAGTTATAACGATTTGAAAATAAAATAATTATTAATTATTTAATTTAGGACCAAAAACTAACTTCCACTATTGGCCTATGCTATCCAATGTTAGGCCATTTCTAGGAGAATCCCTTCATTCTATGTTTAATGGTTCCCTCAAATTTTTGATCCGAGCACTGATTCAAAATATAGAAAACCCGACTCAAACATTTAGTAAATAAAATCTTAATAAAAGTTCAAAAATCCACTCCTGCCACTCTAGGTCTCAAAATTATGTGCCATCTCAGTGTTTGGTCAAGTAAAAATCCCATTTAAATTTGAAAAAAATTCCATAGAATTCTGGGACATTACATGTAAATGGTAGTATGACATTTAAATAGTAGTTTGTGTTTCTGAAGTGGATTTCTAAAATTGTTTTGGTATTGAGAATGAGTTGTGTGTAGTTTATTAATAATGACTTGATGCATGAAAATTCCATGTGTCCCATTTGGAATTTTTATAAAATAGTTATTTGGAAAACACTATAGGGAGTGAGTCTTTCCTTGTTGGTTTTCCATGGGATGGGAGTGTCCTCAGTATGGGACCTACCCTGTATAATTATTATTTTAAGGAAAATATTACTAATCGAGGCAGCCCGAGTGGTTCCGTTTTGTGTATTATGTGTGATGACATATATATGCCTTGTTGCTTGATCAAGTTTGGAAGACCCCTTTACGAACATAACATAGAAACCTAGCATAGCTACAAGGTTTAAGGAGAAATATTGATGCCTTGGTAGTTGATATACTGACCAGTGGCCCATAGTAGGTGGAAATATTTGGGTTTATAGCTATGGGATTGCGCCCCTCAGTCTATCATGAGTTAGGGTGGTCGGGTGTTTGGGAATTTTGATTTCATCATGTGGTGAATGCTTCCGGGTATGTGGTATCATGTTGTAGTATGTTCTAGTTCTTCTCTAAGTCCCATGGTTTTCCCGTGGTTCTCCAATACTTGTACTGTTAGTTCCATTTCCCTCATTGTGTAGAATCATGACCTTTGTGCTAGGTTTTGTGTTCCTCTGGTAAATTGTGAAAGTGTGTTTTTGTCAAAAAGGTTTCAAGAAAGATGTTTGAAATAAAAAGTGTTTCCCTTTTACTATTTCTTGAAAAAATGTTTCCAAATTGGTTCCTTTTCCTTACACTCTATGAACCTAACCCTCTATAATGTGTGAAGCCTATTTAAAAATTGTGAGTGAAATGGATTTATGATTTGTATTATTTTAAAATGAAAAATGTGAAAAACCTATATTTATATATTGTATTTGAAACTTGAAAATCAACGTTTCTTTATTTAAAATCATTTTTATTGGGAATAGAATTATTTATGCCTACCTATTGATTATTAAAACTAATGGCTATAGTGTTATTTTGTTTTTAGTTCCTGCTGTATGTTCCAGATTTGGTTTGATTGCCCCGGGTTATGTTTGGTTTTGGATTGGAGAGTGGCCCTTGGGGTCATATGGAGATGTTATGGTTGTTAGGTTCCATTTGGGATTTCTTGTGTACCTTTGTTATCTAGTTGTTATATTTTTGGTTGTAGTGTATATAATGTAACGTTTTGAAAAATAATTTTGAGTCTGAGTTTCACTTTTATTACTTCAGTTTAATTGTTTATTTTTATTGGGTAAAACCATTCCCTCTATATCTATTGATTCCCTTATCAATTTTTTCCATCATGGGAGAATAGTGAATGCCTATTGGCCCTTACTACAGATCAGCTCGGGTTACTAATTTATGGTCGACCTCGGTTGGTTCGTGACATATTAGGTTTACCAAATGCGTTGGATGGATACATAATTTTGGACTCACAATTAATATAATGAAAAACTATATATATGTGTGCTATAAGAACATGAAATAATTTACAATTCCATCATATCTTTGTTAACTTGTTAGAAAGAAACATTTCTCATGAAAAGTTCAAAAATACATTATCATATACCATCTATATAAATATTTTTAATGGTTCCATTAGTTAATATATCTAGGGAAACATAATAAACAATAAAGGATGTCGATAGTGTTGGAAAATAATTAAATGATAATTGGAAAATTGTATTTAAAAATAATAAGAAATATCATTTACTTTTTTATAAATTTCATTTTAAAAGGAAATAATTTATAAAAAAATATTTTTTGATGAATAATGATAATGTAAATAAAAATTACTTTATAAGAACCATGATAACATAGACGGAATATTTGTTAAAGAAAATAAATAAAAATAGGGGGTGAAATAAACCATGTGAAAAATCTTAAAAACATTGACTTCACACATTTATAGAGAATGTAAAATTAATTAAAATATGAAATTAATAAATAATATATGTAGGTATAAGGACATATGAAACCATGTACATGGAGGAGAAATATTCCCAATATAAAAATTAAGTTATATGGTCGGCTCCAACTACAAGAAGCCTTTTAGTTGAAATGTGGACAATATGGATACAAAATGGTAAGAAGACATTTTAAGCCCAGAAATTATCATAGAAAAATAATATAAATTTGTTTTTATAGATAAATAATGTAAAAGTTTCCCTTAATAAAAATTTATTCATAATCAATCTCAAATTCAAAGTGAGATTGGGAAAGAACCCAATATGTTATTAATATCTTTTGAATAAAAAGAAATTGAATGAGAGAACTTAAGATAGATATTTAAATATATTGAATTTAATGAAATTTTTTATAAAACACTTCCATGGCCTAGTGTTTACACAACACAAAATAAAATAAATGGGGAATAAAGAGTATATCTCAATAAAGGGAAATTGAGATGATAAACTCTTACCTCAAAATTCCACTTGGTCAGACCTGCTCTAAATCAATGCATAATAAATTTAATTTTATTTTTAATATTTATAAGGAAATATACAATTTTTAGTTAATAAAATTAATTTATAACTCTTTATTACTTATAAATTAATTTTTTATTTTTGGAATCAACTTGTATGAGTTAATCGTTTCATTTTTCCATGCATGCATCAATTTGGCAGTTCAAGTAATTGCTCATTGATAATGGAATCATTTATAAAATGATCACAAATATTTATTAGTTTTTAACATAGTTTTTTATTCCCAAAATCCTTTTATGGAACTTATGGTGACAGTTGATGAAGAATGCATAAAAATTTCCTTTTTAGTGATTATTGAATTAACATAACAATTGAATTTATTAGTGAATACACATTGAAATATTACCGTAAAATAATTATTAAAATATATTAAATTAATAATTATTATATTATATATCATATATTTAAGTTTCCTTAGTCATTTATGATGTAATAGTTATAATATAGTTCATGTATGTGGTATAACCAACCTAAACAAGAACATGTTATAACGATTTATTGAGTAATAACATGTTATTTTATAGTAAAAATATCACTTTTAGATAATATTTTTGATTTAAAAAACATGTCATTAATGTGATCAATAATATTTAGGAATAATTTTATGAATAAGATATATAATGATAATTAGGGATATGTTAACACTTAATTTTAAGACTTGATCCTTCTCTTAGAGATCCTCTTGGAAATAATAGATATGAGACTCGTTATGAATAGAGGATCCAATACATGAGAGAGTATTTGTAGGAGGGGAATTATATATAGTATTCAACATAAAGCTAAGGGAAATTTTTTTTCTAGATCTGGAGATTGGATGGGTCCTTTTATAAGTGATTTTGAGTGTCACTTTCACAAATACCCATTCATTAATGTGTAAGAAATGTATTTTTACATGGAATATAGGTACAAAGTGGACATATAATGGTGATAGGATAAAGATAGTATTATAATTCCATAATAAACACACTTATTGATATTTTTTGACTTTACACCTTAATTGAACCATTTTAAATCATTTATCCTATACTGTGTCACCTTATGTTTTTTACCTTGGTAATTAATTTTTATGTATAAAAATGAATTTGATCATATTAACTAATTTTAAATTGTTTTTTGTGAATATAAAATCCATTTTATTGGATTAAATTTATTAAATTGAAAAAAAATAATTTTTATATAAGAACACATAGCTCATAAAAACCAATTTTTAGAAAAATTAATTTTATGCATAAAAATGAATTTATTCTTATACGTTGGAAATTAATAATAATTTAATGAGTGTTAATTTATTTTATTTTACATTTTTTTAATAATTTTCATTAAAATTAATAATTTTTAATGATTAATTTATTTTTTAAATATAAAAATACACAACACTTAGTGAAAATAACCATTCTTCATCCTTTTTAACATTAAATAATTTAAATCCCATCACATTAAAAATATTTATAACATTAACATTAAATTTTATCAATGCATTAGAATTATAATATTCATTTTAGTTTTATAATATAATTAAATTTCACACCCCAATATTTAATTTTCATTATTATTTTATTTATTCTATTTATTTATTGGGATATGAGCATTTTTTAGAGTTCTTTTTTCATAATATAAAATTTTAAAGAAGTTTTGGAATTTCATAATTACTCTAAAAAGTTCAAAAAACATTGTTGTTATCTTTTGAATACTTCTAAATCAAATTTTAGAGCCTTGAATGATTAGTATATGGTTTCTCCAAACCATGTGGCCAAACCATGTAGTTAGGGTTCTCCAACTCAGTGAAACTACATAGTTTACTAAAGTATGTGGCCTAACCATGAGAGATACCCAATCCATTAGAAGTTTCATTTTATGGTTTTCACTTGATTGATTTTAACGGTTATTACCCTCCCAATCTCTACCTATCATTCAAATGACCATAGGACATGACAATGGGTGTCTCCCCCTCTATTACCTTCAATTTCCAAGCTCTTCAAATTTTTTTATTTTGATTTATCAATGTAAGTTTCCTTAACATATCTTTTCCCTCTTATTTTTTCCTCCATACCCCTTATTATTGACTTAAAATTTCTCCCATTAAACATAAAATGAATGCTGGTCTAATAAGATTTTTTAGTGACACGAATTTGGTGATTTTGCGGTGTTAGGGCCTCTAAGAGGTTCCAGGAGGCTTGTTTGACCCCTCGACTATATAGGTGATGACCTCCAGCTCGATCAGCATTGAACCCAGGCAGATAATTTTTTTATATTTCATTTATTTTTCAATGTATTTGGTGCTTGAAATTTACAAATGTGTATTTTTTAAATTATTTATATATTTGGTAGCTAAATAGATTTCAAAATTGTTTTGGAATTGGTTTTCTACATGGCATTAAGGGTGGTTCCAAAAGTATTTGTTTTCTAAAATGGATTTTAAATGCCATGTGTTATAAAATTCTTATAATAATTTGTTTCTAATGAAATTTATTTTTTTGAAAGGTACCTTACCCTGTTTAGTGGCTCGGTGCTGGCGTCTTTTGAATCTGCGGCATGCTCGGTGATGATCATATGGATCTCATCTCAGATCAGAGGTGCTCGGGGCTCGGCTTGGTGACAGTGCATTTTGGTGACTCTTCGTCCTCTGTCGCTGCTCCGGGTTCGTCCCTATCCCAATGACATCCTTGTTCTAGTGGGTCATCAGTTCCGGAGAGTTCTTGGTTTGACATTGGTTGGTTTCAGATTTGTGTCGACTTTGTCTGGATCAGCTCAGACCTGGGGTACTTATGATTTCGGGTGTCGGCTTTGGTAAGGGGTTGGTTAGCGGCGTGTTCTGGCAATAGATCTGGTGTGTCTCAGTTAGTCTTCCGCTTCAAATGAGTGGTTCGGTGCTGCCTTTGGCATAGCCTCGAGGGGGGAGGAATTGGTCACTGTTCGGATTTTGGGTTTGGCTTTTGTGGAGGTTGTGATTCTTTTGTAGGATGTGGTTGTTGGATATAAGGATGGTGTTCTTGCAGTGTTATCATTACCAGAGAAACCCCTCCTTGTTGGTGCTTTTGCTTCCCACGGTTCGACCGTTTTGAAATCTATTGAGGGTTCTTCTGCAGTTTTGAGATGACCAACTTCATGCCCAGGGAGGCATTGCTGGTTCTGATCTGCTCGGTCCCCTTCAATAGAGAGACTTCATTAATGTTCTTTTGGGTCTTCCAGTCCTAGGTGACGAAGTATTGGCTTCACATTCTTGGCTGGTCTTCCTCTTCGGGTTGCTGCGTGTGGTGTAGGAGGTGCCTCGTGGATCGATAGGCTTTTGTAGCTTTGATTCCAGCATTGTGTTTCTCATTTTTTTCTTTTGATGATGTTTTTTCTATTTGATTCTGTGTGTGGTCTGTTGGAATGGAGAGCACCCAGGCCCGATGTCATGACGCAGGTCCAAGAGGAGGTTTCCAAGCTTGTCTTTCACCATTATAGTGCTTTATGGATTTGGAATTTGAGAGGGTATGGCGTCAGCCATCAGATCGGGCCTGTGCATTGACACAGGACACGGGCTTGCTGTACAACCATGCAATGGTAGAGGGTTTTTCATGATCAAATGTTGGAGAGGGGAAAATCCATGTTGTTAGGTTGGGTTGTATCTCTTGACCCGCAGGTCGTGATTTTTCATATGTCCTTGAAGTATGTTCAGGTTCCCCCCTTTATCCCTTAAAAGGCTGTTTTGTTTTAAAATAAAAATTTGAAGGCCTTTGGGCCATTGGATGGAATGTAGTTTAAAGTTGTTGTTTTTCAAGAAGTTGTTTGAAACAAATATTAATGGGATAATTTAAAGGAATAATTTGAAATAAAAATTCAAATGAATTTAATGTGAATTTAAATTCTGATTCATTTTTAGTAAAGTCCCCTTTGGTAATTTTATATAGTTTTTAACTGATGTGGGTGTGTGAGACCATATAGATCCTTTATTTGAATTTGATTGGCATAAAGTGTAACCCTAAGAGGCATGATTTATATTCCATTGGATATGAATAATATGATTGGGGTTATTTCTTGAGAGGGTATTGGGTGTGGGAGAGATTTATTGTTCCTAGTGAGTGTATTGATTGTTGTTTGAATGATCACCTCCTATTGTTTTATTCATTGGTTCAATAGGTTATCAATGTGTGATATAGGTTTATGTTACACTGGATAGTCCCATGATACTAGTGTTCCCTTAGTTATGTGACAAGGATAGTGGATAGTTCCCTTGATTCTAGACTAGGTGCTGGATAGTCGCACGACATGTGTTCGGATGCAACATAGGCCAACAAGTTGATCAATATTTGGCGAATTCTAGGATCATCTCACCTTATGACCATGTGTGTTTCCCATGATACTAGATGACTCTATAGAATACCTTTGGTTGTGTTCTATAACATGATTTTCATATAAGACATTATAGTTCATTTTAACTACTTTATGATATGATTCCTTAGTATTTGTTTCTAATTCTTACTTTTATCTTGTTCATATAAACTGATTCTAAATTTCTTTAAAAAATTTTATTTATAAAAATTATTACTGAATTTGGATTTGAATTGGGAATTTTAATAATGGTGGATTTGACTAATGGAATGCTTTTAAAGTGATTATTTTCATTTAAGAAAAATTAGGGAAATGTTTTATAAATTAATATTGATTGTGATGATTTCTTATTTTTATATATTTATGTATAAAAAAACTATTTTCAAATTTTAATTCAAAATATTGTAAAATCAAATTCCATTTGGATGTAATTTCACAAACTCTTTAGTGAAATCCTACTAATCCAGGTTCTTCTCACACCATGCATATAATATTCATTGTGTGAATATATTATGATTTATTTTCTAGTTCACTATATTATACCTCCTCATATTGGGTGTTCCAGTTATTTAGTGACAACTAGCTTGGGACATGGAGAGTGACCGAGGGTCACACAAAGATGATGGGTTCTGGCTTAAGTTTCAAGTAGAATAACAATTACAAAGACCATAATTAGATTTCATTTAATCAAAACGAACTAGTTATATTTTAAAACTAATTTAAAATATAATTTTTATTTTTAAATATTTATAAAGAAAATGAAGTTTTCAATAAAATTAGTATTTTCACTATTCATTGAAAATATTAATCTTCTTAAAAAATTTTCTGAAAAATAATACTAAGTTAATTATGATATTGTGATTTCAAAAATTAAGTTTATTTTATTAAATAAAATTTATAAAATTGGAAAAAATTAAATATAATATTTTCTCAAAAAATAAATAAAATAAAAAACATTTTTGAAGAAAATATATTTTTGAAGCATAATATTAATTCACTAAAAACTGAATGTTTATTTATTAATAATTATTCAATATATTTATATTGAGTAGGATATATATTTCATAATTTGGTTAATCCAATTTATATCCACAAATTCAATGGCTGGTATTTAATGGTCATAATTAAATAATTATATTTTTTTGGTTTGTTTAAGATCAGTGTCATGTGTCATATAAACTATGAATCATAATTTAATTCTTTAAAAAAATATTGGTGTTAAAATTTTCACTTGATTTTTAGAATCCTTTACACTCTGAGGAGAAATATAAATCTCTTCATTAGTTAACCTTTGAATCAAGTACTCATCACTAAAAACATAAGTGGGAAGAGGTTCTGATGTAGAAGAAGAAAGTCTAGATAGACTAGTCATCACTCAAAGATATATTATCTCCATAGTATCCATGATATCATTGAGATTATTTTACATGGATACAATGTGTTCTCTAAAACATTCCACTTCTCTTCTAAATGACCGAATATTACTATTCATATGGTCTATTTTTAGGAATAAATTAAGATGGATGTGTGCAACAACACTTTCAACAATGCATTCAATATACTCATATCATTTATGATTATTATATGAGGAAATATTTTGAAACAATTCCTTTAATACTTCCAAAAGATTATTATTGAACAGTTGGAAGATTGTATTTCATCAAGGACCGTCCAATTATCAAATATATGTCATTTTTTTCTATTTTCTCTTGATAACTACATTTATAATATTTTTTTCAATTTTTTCCCATTTTCTTAAAAATTTTATTCTATTGATTTTAACATCTCTTATATCATTACAGAAGGGAAAAAATATTATAAGTTGGCAAAAAATGGATATTTTAAATATAAATTATTTTTTATCATTGATATTTATTTATAAATTTTATTAAGGAAATAATTACCTTAAATTTTTACACGTGATAATATAGTATTTATTCAATTAACAAAAAAATAAATAATTTGTTTTAAAAATAATAAAATTAATATAGTTTGAGTGAGAAAGAGTGTCTCTCCCCTCAATTATAAATG
The DNA here is from genome assembly GCA_963277665.1 of Viscum album. NCBI lineage: Eukaryota > Viridiplantae > Streptophyta > Magnoliopsida > Santalales > Viscaceae > Viscum > Viscum album. Next base: position 1,016,532,049 of record OY728162.1, read on the forward strand.
GAACCCCTCCTTTCTCTTATTCATAACACTTTGAGACTTCTAGTTCAACCATCCCATATTAAAATACATTCTTGAATTCCTTAGAAACATTATAAATGTTTTATTATTACAAAATACCAACTCTAGTGCCCTTAAAAAGAGATCTAAAGGAGTTGTTTCATATCACATTAATTTCTGTGAGACACATTTCATATTCACCACTTGTTTATTTTATGTAGTATATAAACATTCCATGAATTCCTTTTATGATTCTTCTTATGAATGTTATGGGGACTTACAAATCCATCTATTCTTTTTTCTTTAATAGGGATTATAATTCTAATGTTACCGAAGTGATATGGGACTTATGCCTCAATCCTATTTTAATTGGAAATGTTTATGATTTAATTTATATTGTGGAAATTATATTATCCTTATATGATAAAAACGTTTCATTATTATCCTCATATGGTTGTTTCTTTAGAATACATGGTTTCTTTCATTTTCCTCACTTTAAGTACTGAAGATACCAAAACAACTTTTTTAACCAAAGCCAACATCATTTCTATATTCTGTTAAACATTATTTCTCTTCTATGTCTGTGTCTTCAAGAAATGTTTTTAGTATTGTTTTTACTATTCTATAATTATTTTTAAATTCATTTTTACCCATGTTTTACTTTTTACAAAATTGTTTAATATGAATCTTTTTTTTGTTTTCCGAATGAGGTACTTTTTAATTTTTATTAACTAAGTGAAAGAAATATTTATTTTAACTTATATGATGTGAAAAAAATTTCATACTATTATAACCACTCAATTATTTGAAACTTTCTATAAAATTTTCCAAGTTTCTTCTCAAATAAAATTGTTTCCTTAATATCATTGGAAATTATTTTATTTTTAATAAGTGATTTCCAAATGATAAGGGTATTCTCATCAAGAAATATTTCAGCGATCTTTTAAAGGAATTTCATATGTGATAACATCCTTTAATGTTAATTATTCCCTACTAAAGATATGACATAATAATTTCATCCTAAGTATTTCTCTAAATGTATTATTATTATTATTAGGATAACTTTATGAAACCCATTTATTTTCATGGGTTATGCCATGTTGAATTGATGAAATATTTATGAAACCCATTTTCTTGGAACATGTTATGATGTGATGATATAATGATTTTGTTATATCTTGTAGAAAACAATTTATAGTTTTAATTATGTGATGAGTGGACCCTGAATTATATATTCCTATAATGCATTGGGAAAAGTATTATATCATATAAGATAATTATTGGAAATAATTTTATGTGATGGATTATATTTAGGAAATAAGTCAATGTGTTTGATCCACTATGGGAAACAAAATTGACGTGGTTGATCTATTATGGGAAGAAAGTCAATTTTTTCAATACATCATGGGATAAATGTGTTGATTCATGATCCATTATGATCTTATGGACTAGATAATTAACCTTTACATATGAAATGGTTTCTATAATTTTGATCAAGAAATATTTCTATGACCTAAAATTATTGTTCAAGATTAATTTTATATTTTTTCACACTCATATTGATCATGTATTTTTAAATTATTTGTATTATTCCATGACTCATGTATAATATCTTTGGCATATTTCATATAAAACTTGTAACATATGGTCAGGATCTCATTCCCTTTTTGTCTTATACTTTAATATGATCATTGACTAATATCTCCCATGCTTAACTTTTATGAGAATATGATCTCACAATTTTTTATGTTTTCTTTCCCCATGTTATGGAGAAATTTATAAAGTATGATATTTATAAGAAGGATTATAGTTATGATGAAATTTTTGGGAGAGTATGTAGATCATTTAAGAACAATAGGCATATTTGTAGAAGTTTAAGGCACTAAATCTATACAATTATAACATGTATAATTATGATATGTAATCAATATTCATATAATTAGATTAACTATCAATGTATGAAAAGTATGGATAGGTATAATTAGTATCAAAAAAAGGTTTAGTTAACATTTGGAAAAGAAAATGATAAAACTTTAGTGCAATCCCTTTGGATAATACTAAGTATAGGATAACATCCTCTGTTATGGTAAATAAAGGAGTGTCGTTATCCTTGAAAAAATATCTATCTAGATACTAAAAATTGATGTGGTTTTGGAATAGATGTATATAGGGAAAATAACAATAAAAAGGTTCGGTAATTTACATCTCATCCAACTTTTTGGTGCACCATGAGTGTACCCATACTGCATACCTAATTTGACACTCCTAAGGGATTTGCTTAGATTTATCACATTTCTTTATGAACCAATAGGAATGACTTGAATATATGATGACCAAGAATGACCATGGTTAAACCTAAGGTTCCATTGATTTTAAAAAAGGTGTCAGTATTTAAACATCTTATAAATGATTTTTCATGATTATATATTTTCCTACTATAACTATTGTTTCTAACATTATGATTTTTGTTTTCATTCGATGGATGAAAATATTAGGTGTAATGTTAATTCTAAATAATATGTAAAATTTAATGATTGTTCTTATGAGAAAATAGGTGAAACATGACATGGAATTTAAAACCATGTTAATATGCCTAATCATCTATCTCATTTTATGATTAATACTCTCATGTTTAGTGAGTTTTATGACACATATAATAGTAGAAAAATGGATTTTATGGAATACCATGTAGGAAAAAATAATTATATTCACATATATATATATATATATATATATATAATGAAGAAATAATAAATCAAGATAATGTATCGATGTATCTACAAGTTTCTTTCTATGTGGAAATGAAGGGAACACATCAAGTAATCACTGATGAAAAATGAAGAGTTCAATGGAAGGAAATGACGTTCATCGTAAGGTAAAATTTACAGTTTACTGTATTATGTGTTGGAAATAAGAGAATTATCTGATCCAATTCCCAAATCCAAGGATTAAATACTAGAACAATGAAGGACCTATGCTATGCCACTCCATAAATTGAAAGGGTTAATGTATTTATGTATTAAGAGTCAATAATTATGTTGTATAATAATTTTTATGAGTGGTGTTTTGGTTATAAGATTCATGAAACATCTAAGGAGTTTGAAAGAAAATATGTATTCACGTATGATTAAATTAAGAGTTATAGATACCATCATGGGTTTATGAGTTTAAGTTGAACACAAGATTAAATTCTTAAACACCTTTTATGTAATTCGATTGTAAGGGGATAAATGATATGTTGGGAGATGTTTCATTGGGATAAGGTATATGTAACCCTTAGGTTAAACATGAAGTATTACTTGACAAAGAATTCCATTTTCATAAGTTTAATGTTATTGATAAACATTGGGGTATATATGATCTTTGATTATTAAGGTTATTTTTAAGGATATTCATCATATTTAAATTATGTTATAAGGATTATATTAATATATTTTAACTAAAAAAGGATAACTTGTTATTCCCAACATGGCCACAAGGTTTGAACCCACAACCAAAGGGCCATGAGGGTGAAATTTCTATTACTATCCTATGTTATATCTTGGTTAGTCTAACCTTTATTCGTAAAAATGATGTCACCAATAAATATTATGTATTTTTTGGGAATATATGGTTTATTATAGAGAAAAACATTGGATTGAAAAGTGATTTGGTGACTAATATTATTTCAGAAGTTCACTATTTTAGGAACTTTATAATATTAATGTAAATATAACATAATGGGATTTTATTTGAGGAATGAAGGTTGAATTGTATTTTAGAAGAATATATGTTTTTTTAGTGCGTACAATTTTTTATGGAAATGATTATCATATATTATAGATTATATGATTATGGCATATAAATTTTTTCTATGAGATATTAAGAGTGATTGATGTCTATTAGAGATAAATGTTAAATTTATATTCGAAAAATATACAATAAAATATTTCTAATATTTGGGTTTTGATCTTAGTCTAGAATATTTTGAGGAATTTTCAGATCAATTATATTTTGAATCATCTATGTGGAACTTTGGGTATTATTATTGAATCATTCGTGACTAACATTGTATTTATTTATATGATGGTTTATTTATAATAAAAATTAACTTGTTATAACCATTTTTCTTTGGGAAAATATATTAAGACAATAGGAATAACTTAATATAATGTTTTTTATTATTAATTTGATTTTAGTACTTTAAGAAAAAAATAATCTTCAGTGCTCATCATTTGGAGAAAAATATTAGTTTTTGGGTGAAATAAATTAATTGATGATATAATAATTTTCATGTAAGTGTATTTCTGTATGTTTTTAGTATATATTGAAAATGAATTACTCAAATCTTGTAAAAGGATCTTAAGAAAATAAAATTTCCTATAACCTTTAATTCTGATGAATTGATTGTCTTCTAACCGCTCACTGATTCATTATTTTGTCGTTGTTACCTTTATTCTGATCTTGTTCTCTATCACTATATATTAGTCCTTGGGTATTAGTTTTCTCTTCTGTTTCATATTTTTTACTTCTCAATAATGTTTTCATGGTTTTCATCCAAGTTATGTTCTATTCCATATAACATTTGTATTTATCTTTCCCACTAATAAGAAGTTTTATAAACCCTTTTTATGATGTGGGATTTAAAAAAAATGCATTTTTAAATGGAAAATGTAAAACCCCAAGAATTTACAAATAAATTTAATATTGAATGCATGAAAAAACTGAGTATCTACAAAACAAAACATTGTTATAACCTAGAAAATGAACATAATTTTGTCGCTTCTCTGATTTGAATTTCAAAAAACTGACATACATGGTTGCGATCAGTAGGATATTTAGAGTCTGAAAGGATCAACTTAAATTTTTGGTGAATAGTAACTTAAACTTATGAATACTAACTTACTCTTATAAATAGTAATTTACCCCTTGAATATTAATATAACCCTTATGAATAGTAATCTCACCCATGAATGTATAAATAAAATCAAGTCACCTTATAAATGAGAGTGAATGTTTTAAAAATTAATTATTAAGTTTTAGTATTTTTGTGATTAATAAATATTTAATTACAAGAAATGAATTGATTTAAAATAAAATTAATTTTTATAAAATGTATTCCTAAATAAATATTTTGTTGTTCTATGATCTTAGGATATTTTTTTGAGACCTGAGTTAATTTTAGAAACTAATATAAAATCAGTTTTAAACTTAATTTGTATTTTTCTTTTAAATAATGAATTTATTCAAAAATAAAATTTCACATATTAAGGAAATTATTTTATAAAATGGATTCCATTTTTGAATTCTAAAGTTTAAAAAAATGTTATGGTTATTTTTTGGGGATTTTTCTAAAATTCATGAATTTTTAGTGAATATTAAAATACAATAATTAATGATAAATGCTAAATACACGATTTATTGAGTCATAGGTGATGTATGGATGATGTAATCACACTTGGTTTGAACTAATATGCACTTATAACTGTTTTTGGTCACAATAATCAACACTATTTATTGTATTGAGAATAATAATAAAATAATGAACAAGATATTCAAAAACCACTCATCTCCTCCACTATAAGAACCACCCCTCACCTCCTCTTCCTCTCAATCCACTCAAGATTTGAGACATGACTAAGTTTTACCAAATTATCTTCTGAATCCACTTCCTCATGTACAAGACCTGTTGGTCTCACCAAATGGCCAAAACCAAAGTCCTTAAGGATGTTCTCAAGGAGGGGTGCACAAGAGGTTAACCTCACTTCCCTTTTCTTTCATTTTCTTTTATAAGTTCCATTTATTTGTTTCTCTATAATCACTTACCATCATCCAAATGATATGATAGTTCCATTAACATAAATTTACTTTAATTTTATTCATCTAATGGAATATTTCATCGTCATATCTCTTTTCTACTCATCTTATATTAAAAATGGAAACACTGTCTGAGATGTGTTCATTTATCACATTAAAGGATGATGAGTTTTCAATTTCTATTACCATCTTCAATAATATTCATGAAATATTTTTTATAGTTTAACTGGGTCATAATATATGTAATATACCCAACTTAATATTCTGGAATCATTTTTTATACATGGTATTAAATTATAAAAAAATGAGTTTGTGGTGATAAAAAACCTCCAAATTAATCCAAGAATTTATCCTTAAAATTTTATCTATTGATTCATCCTCCCCCAAAATAACCAAAGGATTTATATGATCATTTGAACATATATAATATCATTAATAACTCGTAAATTTAATTCAGGATTTCAATTCCCATTTTACATGAACTTCCATACTCTTATAAAAGTGAACCAATCATGAAAACTAAGAAAATGTTAACTCCTAAATGATAAAATTGAATCTATTAACCCAAATAAAAGGAAAAAAATAAATTTAATAAATATATAATAAATAAATTACAAGTAGATAAAGTTTTTTGATGATTAATTATTCAATTCAATTTGATTATTTAGGATATTAAGATCTAGTCCAGAATACATTCGTATATAAGATAAGGGGTTTCCTCATCTCCTATCCATTTTTGTGAGATATTCCTTATTCAATATTATTATTTGAGCATGGTATATTTATACCGTTCACTGATGTATCATATCAGGAATATATTTATTTTTATAGTATTAAATTTAACATTTTATTATTATTAATTTTGGGGCATATGAGTCGATTGATTTCAAAGTGGTAAGGGGTTTTTACCCAAACCTCCCTTTTCATTCAGGTTGCTCTTTGTCTCTCTTAGTCCCGATTAAATTATTAATTATTCTTATTTACTCCTAATAAATTATATTTTAATTTTATATATTTATTTACCAATAATATTACTAATTTATCTTATGGTTAGTTAAATATTTGATAAATATATTTCTCAATTATTCCTGATAAATAGGCCCGATTCAAGGGAACTTCTCAAATTCTCAACTATTTTAAAGTAGACTCTATAATATATTTTAAGCCACCATTATTTTTATAAAACCACTCTTTCCATCATGTAAAATATACCTTGGTTAGTTTTTGGTTTTATGTAAGGTTTTTTCCAAAATAACTCTTCTTTTCAAAGTTAAAGTGTATTTATCTCAAAAATTCCTCGATGATTTTATTAGAGTTTTTTTGTCAATTTCAACAACCCTATTGAATTTTCTGTCTTATTGATGTTAATATATTATGTTTATCATCAATAATATTTTATTAAATGGTTTATGATCATTTTTACTATGTATTTTATATCTTGGTATGATACACCATACTACTCAGAATGGTTAGTGTTTTTGTGTACATATTGGGGAATGTTATTTAATATGTTCATGCTATTTATGATGAGCCCCTTTTATATAAAGAATTAATTATATTTAACAAGTGATATGTGGGGGCCTATATATATGCTCAATTAATTGGTAGGTCTCATGAGACAAAACACATATGGACTTGGCCAAGGGCATTCCCATTTTCAGATATGGTTTTGGCTGAGGCCTTAATAATTTTCTGATGTATTGGATGAGGCCTTGACAATATATTTCAGAATGTTTGGAATTAATCATTTCTATTGTTAGGAAAATTTATAGACCATGAGGTTATTTGACTACTAGAATACCCATGTCTATGGTTTATTATGAAATTATTTATTTAGGCCTTATTCCAACAATATTATGTTCAAGTTCATTTGTAAAGGAATATGTTTTTAGTTATTCACCATGTATTATGTTTTCATTTATAATATCTTTTGATGTATTTATTAGCCTTACTGAGTATCTGAGCTAACCCCCTTTTTTGTTTTATTTTCCTAAAACGTGAAGAAGTAAATTATGAATGACCTATAGGGGTAACGTTGGATTTATGGATGTTTTCAAAAGATTTTCCATTGTGTATTTCATTTCAAGTTGTAATGTTGATCCTATGTATGGATCTGATATTCCAAAACTACTAAACTAATTCATTCCTTCGGGATATGACTTTCTTATAATTATTCCAATGTAATGAAATAATGCACCAGCTCCAGGAAACTTTGGCCAGGTTTTTACACTTGGTATTAGAGGAAGTTTAGTATAAAACTTGTAAACTAGATTTACAAAATATAGATTAGGGAACAAAACCCTAAGATAGTATTTGAGGATAAAAATACAATAACATACTTGAATTTTGGTAAGGAATATGTTAACTGAATATTTCTTGAAAATAAATTCCTATCTGGATACTACAATTGGACGTGGTTCTGGAACAAATGTACATATGAGTAACAACTCTGACAAGGAGTTTTAGGCTTGACCTTAGGTGTCCTGGTACACGAAAACATGCCTTAATACACACCTGGTTTGACACTCTTAGGGGATATGATTGGGATAATTCACATTTTATTTACAATCTAATATGAATGAATTAAATATAAATTTCTTCTCAATAAAAGCAAGTTTATGATTATGAGATTAGTTGTGTATAAGATTTCAATTAATGCTAATTATCCTTTCTAAGATTAAATTATACATTTCAATTTATAACATAATATAGTGTATTCCTTTATTTTGAAATGGATCCGAGTATAAGGAATAGAAACCACATGAACACGTGTATCCCATGAAGGGATTGCCCTCCGATGCAAGATAATGATGGCAGAACTTGTGCCAAGATTGGTGTTGAGAAAATTATAACAATACCAAGATAGTTGAATTAGTTTATGAATAATAACTTTACCTATATGGAGAATCTAGATCCACAATGTGGAGGAGCTATGTTAGACCTCTTTATGTTACAACAACCTCCATCATTCAATAGGACTACAAACCCATTCGTAGTAGAGTAGTGGATAAGTTAGTTTGAGAATATATCTCTCTCTTTAGGATGTAATTAAAGAGATAAAGTTGTCATGGAGATTTATTGACTATCAGGATATGCAGACCAATGATGGTCTTTAATTCAATGCAAAAAGGAGGAGGAAAAAATCGAATAAATGGATTTTTAGGAAATATTCTGAGAAAAATAAACAATGACTAGAAATGGAAAGGAAGTTTCTGAATCTGAGGAAACAATAGGATGAGAATGTTGCAAAGTATGAATCAAACTTCAAAAGGTTAGAAAGACATGTTGCATACTACATACATAATCCAAGAACCAATATTGATAAATTATTTTATGGTTTAAAACCATTCCACCGAAGGGGACTAGTCTCCCAAAGTTTCTTATCATATAAAGACATTGCCTCATGTTATGTCATGAAAGGGAAATAATTCTTCTTTTATTATAACTTTAAGGCAATATAAGAGAAGAATAGGGTGGTGGAGGATAGAATGGATAAAGTGAAGAATAAAATGGGTAATTTTCCTACATGTAATTCTTGTGGAAGGAAACACCTTGGTGCTTTCTTAAAAGGAAAATGAGTGCGCTAAAAGTGTGGATAGAAAGGCCATTATGCTGGTGATTGCAAAGTCAATAAAGAAGATATCAATGTCCAATGGTATAATTATAGGGATATGGGAAACTAGGTTAATGATTGTCTAAAGCGTCAAGGGATGTGCCTAAAAAGGCTAAGGGAGAAAGACCAAGCTTATTTGATAGAAACTGCTGAAGTTGAAGTTCTTAATAATATAGTTGTAGGTACTATAATCATTTCCTCAAACATGGAAAATTATTTATTTTATTATGGATCATCACATTCAATTATATCATCACAGTTTTCTTTAAAAATTAGATATTTCCAATTCTCCTTAAAAAGGGAGTTGTCAATCAAAACCCTTAAGGGAATTCTCATTGCAAAAAAGATGTTTCAAGAATTCCCCATTATTTACTATAAATATGATTTAGCTACTAATTTTATTATCATACCTTTGGTCAACTTTGACATAATCCTTGGAATGGATTATATTTCAAAATATGATGTTAAAATTTGTTGCAAGAAGAAGGAAATTATGATTTTTGAGGGAGGTATAGAATCCATTATCTTTAGTGCAAAAACATCACCATCTAATTATTATCAAGATCCACTACTAGTATCTATACTTAATGAAATTCTTTGTGATTATGAGAGGGAAATATCTATGGGAAAAAAATCTTCAAATTGAGAATGTACCTATTTTTCTAGTATATATTGATATTTTTCAAGATATTTACTTGGTTATCCTCCAAAGAGGGAAGTTGAGTTTTCTACTGATTTAATTTTGAGTTAAAGGCCCATATCAAAGACTCCATATAGAATGTACATTATAGAATTTGTATAACTAAATAAACAAATAGAGGAATTGAGTGATAAAGGATTTATTCTCCCTAGTGTTTCTCCATAGGGAGCCCCTATTCATTATATTATGAAGAAAGATGGATCTACGAGTTTGTGCATTGAATATAAGGAGATTAATGCTATTACAATAAAGAAAAAGTATACCTTACCCCACATTGATGATTTATTTGATCAAATTCATAAAGACCAATATTTTTCAAAGATTGATCTTTGATCTGGATATCATTAGTTGTGTGTGGGGAAGGAAGATATTCCAAAGACAACATTTTGAACTAGGTATGGGCATTATAAGTTTATAGTAATTCCTTTCGGACTGACTAGTACACTCTCTATCTTCATGGATTTAATGAATAGTGGTTTCAAGGAATATCTTTATGATTTTTTGGTATTTATTGATGATATCTTGGTATACTACAAAAGCTATAAATATCATGAAAATCACTGGCACATAATTCTGAAGACCCTTAGAAGAAATGAATTATATGGGAAATTTTTCAAGTGTGAATTTTGGATTCAGTCAGTTTCTTTTCTTGGGAATATTGTCTCTAATGATGCAATATTCATTGATCCTGTAAAGATAATGTATGTTCAATAATGGCATACACCAACAAACATAACTGAGGTACGTAGTTTAATTGGTTTAGTAGGTTATTATCATCATTTTGTTCCGAACTTTTGCTGATTATCCAACCCATTAACCAAGCTTACTCGTAAAGGGGTTAAGTTTGTTTTGACAACATAATGTGAGTAATGTTTTGAAGAATTAAAGAGGAGATTAGTGAATGCTCTGATCTTAACTCTACCATCAGGGAATAATGGGTTTGTGATATATACTGATGCATCAAAGAAAGGACTTGGCTGTGTCCTAATGAAGAATGATAGAGTTATTACCTACAAATCAATACAGTTAAAAATTCAAGAACAAAATTATCCTACTCATGATCTTCAGTTTGCTACTATGATATTTTCTTTAAATATATGAATTCATTATCTCTACGGCAAAAGATGTGAGATATATAAGAATCCAAGAGTCTGAAATATATATTCTCATAGAAAGAACTCAACATAAGTCCAAGGAGATGGCTCGAACTACTAATGGATTATGATTGTTATATACACTACCACCTATGAAAGGAAAATAATGTAACTATTGAATTAAGAAGAAAGGATCATGGAGTCCTAAAAAATTATGATTGAAAAGGATACCATGTACAATGATATTGTGAGGATGGATATGGGAATTATCAAAGAAGGTGAAACATTATTACTTTCTTCAATTGGTTTCCCAACCATATTTATTAGAAAGGATTAAAATTCTTAGTTTGAGGAAAAGAATAATCAAAATAAAATTAAAGGAGTAAATGGGGGAAAGTTGGATGACTTCATGTGTGGGGATAAAATTCTGAAATTTGGGAAGAATTTATGTGTTCCCTCTATATCGGAGTTGAAAAGGGATTCATTGTATGATGATCAAAGCTTGAATATCTCAGTACACCCTGGTAGCACTAAAATTTATAGACATTTGGAGGAACATTTCTATTGGGACAACATGAAGTGGGAAATTACTGATTATGTATTAATATAGTTAGTCTGTGAACAAGTTAAGGACAAACGACAACATACTAGTGGATTCATGCAACCTATAACTATTCATACTTAGAAATGGAATGAAATAACCAATGATTTTGTCACTATATTATCTAAAACTCCAACAAATAATGATGAAATATGGGTAATAGTTGATCGACATATGAAATCTCTACTTTTCCTCACTATAAGGGAGAATATTCCACTAGAGTGCCTTGAACGACTCTATATCAATAATGTTTTAAGACTTCATGGAGAACCTCTGTCAATTGGGTATAATCATGATCCACAATTTACATCAATATTTGGGAAATATATTCAGAAATCTTTGGATATTGTTCTTCATTTGAGTACTTATTTTCATGAACAAACTGACAGGTAGTTAGAAAGGACAATCTAATCTTTAGAAGACATGTTGAGATCATGCTCACTTGATTTTACAGGTATGTGGGATCAGTATTTACCTTTGGTGGAGTTTCCCTACTATTATAGATTCCATTCAAGTATTCAAATGTCACCATATGAAGCATTATTTGGAAAGAAATTCCGTACACGAATGTGTTGGTATGAAGTTGGTGAATGGAAGCTTTTGGGACCAGAGCTTGTAGAGGAAACAAAAATGAAGGAATAGACTATTCAAACCAATATCATAGCATCTCAAATTAGGAAAAATGGGTATGCTGACAATCAAAGAATAGATTTGGAATTTCATTTGGGAGATCCTATTTTCTTGAAAGTATCTATGTGGAAGGGTGTTATAAGATTTGGAAAGAAAGGGAAACTGAGATCTAGATATATTTTCCCTTTTGAATTTCTAGAGAGAATTGGAGTTTTGGATTATCTTTTGGAAATACCTCCTAGTTTTTTTAAAGTACACAATGTGTCCCATGTCTCATTGTTGAGAAAGTACATGCCAGACCCAATGTGTGTTCTCACTTTTGAAGGTATAGAATTGGAACGTGGATTATCTTACTATGAAAATCCAATCCGAATTATAAACAGTAAGGAATAAGTGTTGAGGAATCAGAAGACACAACTGGTAAATGCACTTTGGAAAAATCATAAAATTGAAGAAGCAACATGGGAGCCTGAGGATCTTATTATGGAGAACTATCCAAATCCTTTAATGAGATAACATTTTGGAATTTCGAGGATGAAAATTTTATATGGAGGGGAGAATGTAACACCCAAAGAATTTAAAAATAAATTTAATATTGAATTCATGAAAACAGTAATCCAATATGAAACAAAACATTGTTATAAGCTATCCAATGAACATAATTTCTCCACTTATATAATTTGAAATTTGAAAAACTGAATAACACATTTATGTTCAGTAAGTTATTTTGAGTTTGATAGGATCAACTTAAATTTTTTGTGAATAGTAACTTACCCTTATGAAAAGTAACCTAACCTTATCAATAGTGATGTACTCTCATGAATATTAATATAACCCTTATGAATAGTAATCTCTCCCACGAATGTATAAATAAAGTCTAGGAACCTTATAAATGAGAGTAAATGTTTTAAAAATAAATAATTAAGTGTTGGTATTTATGTGAGTAATAACTATTTAATTATAATTATTAAATTTATTTAAAATAAACTTAATTTTCATAAAATGTATTCGTAAATAAATATTTTTTTCCTATGATCTTATGATAATTTTATGAGACCTCAGTTAATTTTTTAAAGTATTATAAAATCAATTTTAAATTTAATTTGTGTTTTTTAGGTAAATAATGAATTTATTTTTGAAAATTAAATTTCACATATTTAGAAAATTATTTTGATAAAATAGAGTTCTTTTTTGAATTCTACATTTCGAAAAATGGATATGGTGAATTTTTGGGATTTTTCTAAAATACTTGAATTTTTAGTGAGTAGTAAAATATGATAATTAATGATAAATACTAAATACACGATTTATTGAGTCATAGGGGATGTATGTATGATGTAAGTAGACTTAGGTTAAACTAACATGCACATAATAATATTTCTGGAAACAATATTTGACACAATTTCTTTTCTTGGGCAAAATAATTATAATAATGAATAAGATATTCAAAAACCACTCATCTCCTCCTCTATAAAAACAACCCATCACCCCCTCTTCCTCTCACACCACTAAGGTTTTTATACATGCCTAATTTCTACAAAATAATATTTCCAAGACCCTTCCCCACATCCAATACCTTCAGGTCTCCGCAAAAGGCCAAAAACAAAGGCCTTAAGGAGGTTCTCAAGGAGGGGTACTTAAGAGGTAGACCACTCTTCGTATTTTCTTTCATTTTCTTTTACAAGTTCATTTATTTTGTTTCTATATCCTCACTTCCCAAAAAAAATTCTATGATAATTAAAATAATATAAATTTACTTGAATTATATTATTCTAATAGAATATTTAATCATCATATCTATTTCCCCCTCCTCTTATGTTAAAAATGGAAACACCGTCTGATATATGTAAATTAATCACATTAAAGGATGGTGAAGTTTCCATTTATTTTAACATATTCAATTCTTGTAATGAAACAGTTTTTATGGTTGAACCAGATCATAATATATGTATTATATCCTAATTAATTTCTGGAACCATTTTGTACACATGGTATTAAATTATAAAACAAAATGAGTTCATGGTGATCAAAAAACCTCAAAATTAATCCAAGCCTTTATCATTAAACTTTTATCTATTGATTCATCATTTAAAAAAATAACCAAAGGATTTATATGACCATTTAAAATTATTTATTATTACTAATAACAACTAAATTCAATTATGGTGTTCAATTTACATTTTACATGAAACTCCATAGTCTTATACAAGCGAAAAGATCATGAAAACTAAGAAAACATGTACTCCCAAATGATGAAATTGAATTTCTTAACCCATCTAAAAGGCCATGAATGAAATTAATAAAGATATAATAAATAAATTACATGTATATAATATTATTTAATTATTAATTAATGAATATAATTTTATTATTTAGGTCATTAATATCAAGTGAAGAATACATTCGGACATAAGGTAAGGGTTTTCTTCATCTCACTTACATTTTTGCGAGATATTACTTATTCACTACTATTAGTTTATTATGGTGTATGTATACTTAAAATTTACTTATCAAATAATTAATATATTTATTTTAGTATTATTAAATTTATCATTTTATGATTATTAATTTTTGGGCATATGATACGATTGATTACAAAGTTGTGAGGGTTTTCTACCCAAACCACAATTTTCTTTCAGGTTACTCATTTTCTTTATTAATTAAAATTAAATTATTAATTATTATTATTTAATCCTAATATATTATTTGCGAATGTTCTATATATGTGTACCAATCTTAATCCTTCATTAACTTATGGGGATTTAAATGTTTTATAAAGATCTTTCTCAATTATTCCTAAAAAACAAGCTCGATTTAAGGGAACTTCTCAAATTCTTACCTATTTTCAAGTACACTATATAATTTGTTTTAATCCACCATTATTTTTATAAAACAACCAATTTCATAATATAAAATTACCCGAGTTAAATTTTAGTTGTATGCAATTATTTTTCCAAAAGAACTCTTCTTTTCAATGTAAAAGTGTATTTCTATGAAAAATTACTCAATGATTTTATTAGAGTATTTTTGTCTTTTTCAATAGCCCTATTGAATTTTCTTAGGTAAATTTATTTTTATTATAGTCTGACATATTGAATTAAATGGTTTATTTTTAGTTTTATTTTGGTTTTTCTATCTTGATACCGTTCACCATACTACTCAGAATGGTTAGTGTATATGTGTAATAATTGGGGAAGGTTACTTCATATATTCTTGGTGTTTATGTTTTTCCACTTTAATTTGAGGAATACATTGAGTTTACAAGTGATATGTGGGTCCCTATATATCCCCTTGATGCATCGGTAGGTCTAATGAGACAAAATAGATATGGACTTGGCTGAGGCTTTTCCCTTTTTCAGTTATAGTTTTGGGCGAGGCCTTAATCATTTTCAGATGTCTTGGCCGAGGTCTTGATGGTATATTTCAGAATGTATGGTATTATGAATTTACTTTATTATGAAAATTGATGGTCTATGAGGCTATTTGACTAGTAGAATACACATGTTTATGATTTTTTATGGAATTATTTATTCATCCCTTATTGATGCCATATTGTGTTCAAGTTTATTTTTAAAGGCATGTGTTTTTAGTTATTCACCATGCCAAATGTTTTAGTTTATGATACCTTCTACTTTATTGATTATCCATATTGAGTATCTGAGATCACCCAATTATTTTTGTTTTATTTTCTCAGGATTTGAAGAAAAAAACTATGAATGACCTTCATGGGTAACCTAGGACTTATGGAAGTTTTTAAAGGATTTTGTATATTGTATTTCATTTAAACTTGTAATGTTGATCCCATATATGTATTTGGTTTTCCTAAAATATTAAAATAATTCATTACTTTGGGATACAACTTTGTTGTAATCATTCTAATGTAATTAAATAAGGCACTGGCTCTAGGAAACTGGGGTCGGGTATTTACTTAAAACGTTTGATTCTTCATTAAAAGTTAAAATTGAGAGGATTAAATTTATTTAAGGGGGGATAATGTAATATCCAAATATTTATAATTATGGAAATTATGTTCAATAATATATAAGACATGTGACACCAATCTTAAAAGAATCAAAATATATTATTATTTAATTATGACTATTACAACCTAGCTTTTTAATCAGAGGTTGTGAATATGAGTAGCCAAAATATGAAATATATAACCAAATAAATACCATTTTATTGATAAATGTTTATGAAATAAACATTAAATTTTTAGGAAAATCATATTATGATCTAAAAATACGTTTTCTTCAAAAATGATTTCTATTTCTTTTTGTGAGAAAATCTTTTTTTTAAAATTTTTAATCTTTTTATAAATTTTATTTTATAAAATAAAATTTATTTTTAAAATAATTATATAAATATTAACTTCGTGTTATTTTTTTGATAATTTTTTGAAAATATTAATTTTTTCAATTAATAGTGAAAAATACTTATTTTTTTTGGAAGTTGTTTTTTTAAAATATTTAAAAATTAAAATTATATTATGAATTTGTTTCAAAATATAATGAATTAATTTGTATTAAAAAATGAATATGATTTTTTGAATTAATTTAATACTTTAATTTTATATAAATACATTTTTAAACTAAAAAAGTAAAATTTTTCAGAAAAATTGTTTTTCATTGTGTTTTTATATGAATCTAATTTATGATAATTATATTAATTTAATCTTGAAAAATAGAATCCATATTTATATTCATGAGGTATAAATTTGTTAAATATTTCACTTTTACTTTTGGTCAAATTTAATAGTAACCTTAGAAAATTTAATTAGCATGATTAAGGTAAAATGCATTAATTGGGGTTATAACTAATATAATATGGTCGAAAAATCAACTCAAAACATGTATTTATTCTGTTATATGTGTTTATTTTTCCAACACCATAAAATTGATTAATATATAGAATTTTTGTGACTTTTTCCCTTGATAGTGATACTTATAATATTCAAGTAAAAGATAAAGTCAAAATGTGGTTCACTTGAATTTAATATCTCATAAATTATTACATAAGGAAAAAAGAGTAGAAGTTTGGATAAAAATGTTTATTTTGGATATAAATTATTTCTTAATAATTTCTTATTTATTTATAATTTTTATGAATTAAATAAATACCTTAAATTCTTATGCAAAACTAGTATAATATTTATTCAATTAAAAGAAAAATAAAATAAATGATTTTGAAAATATTAAAAGTTATAAAATTTTAGTGATTTATAGTGTTAAATTAATTTTATAGACACATGTAACATATAAGTGATGTTTTGAATTATTATATTCTAATTCCAAATTTGTATTTTTTTATTTTATGTAAAATTAAATGAATAGTGTCAAAATTTACACTAATGATATTTTTTTGAAATAATATTTTATTAAATTATTAAAAAAACATAAAAATCGTGGAATAGGACAAGTTGGAAAATATATGGTCGAAAATATTATCTTTTGTCCATTTATGAATCAAACGTCTCCTTTTATGTAAAATTATAAACCATTAAAATTGAAAATGACATTACTACAATTAATGTTAAAATAGGTTAACTAAGGGGTTAAACCAAAAGAAAGGTTCAAAACACTACTTTAACCTACAAATATTTTATTGGTTCTTGGTATTTCAACCCCATCCTATATTAGCTTCAAACCCTTATCATTTTTGAGGAATATTTGTGAGATTGTAATTTTATTATATTTTATACTTATAAGGAATTCCAAGGGTGACCCTCCCCTAATTATAAAAGGGTACGACTCCTTTATCTTCTTTACAACACTTAGCGCCTTGTAGCTTGAATATCCCCTTTGAAAATTACTTCTAAGATTCCTTAGAAAATTATATAGATATTGGCATTCCCAAAATACCAAATATAGGTCCCATAAAAAGTGATCTAAAGGAGTTGTTTCTATGAAGAGGTTATTAGAGTGCTTTCGAAGCAAGTGTAACTCATGTTAAGAGATTTTTATCTCACATTTATTTCTTTGTACACATTCTATATTCACCACTGATTTATTTTATATGGTGTATATACTTTCCATGAATATCATTTATTATTATTCTTATGAAATTTATGGGTATTTAAAAATCCATATATGGTTATTTATTTCTAGGGGATTACAATTCAAATGTTATAAATACAGTAAGGGAATTATGTTTAAATATGATTTTAAGTGGGATATTTTATTCTTTATCTTCTATTGAGGATGTTATATGACCCTTATCTGATAAAACTATTTCTTTTTTTCTTCTCCTCTGGTTATAACTTGAGAATACATTTTTCATTTTTTGTCCCCACTTTATGTACTCGTGAGGCCAAAAGATTTTTTAGGTAAAACCATCATTACTTATCTCTGAGGTAAAAAATCCTTTCTCTTATATGTCCATGTTTTCAAAAAATGTTTTAGTGAATGTTTTTAGTATTCCCCAATGGTTTTTGTAGTCATTATTACCCAATTTTTACGTTTTACAAAATGGTATAAGAGGAACCTTCTTGTAATTTTCCAAATGAGGTACTTTTGAATTTTTACCAACAATGTAAAAGGAATCCTTGTTTTAAGTTGTATATAATGAATGTAATTTCCTATCATTTTTACTAATCAACGATTTGAAGATTTCTTTATAATTTTCCAAGGTCCTTTTCAAAGAAAAGTTTTCCCCTAATATTCGGTAAATATTTAAATTTTGAATAAGTGGTTTCAAAATTACAAGATTACTTTCTACAATAAATCATTCAATGATCATTTAATGGAATTTTCATCTATGATAGAAATATTTTTTGTTAATTAGTCTTCACTATTTATATGATAAAATTATTTCATCCTTATTCTTTCTCAATATGGTTTATGATTATGATGATGATATTTTTATGAAACCAATTTATTTTCATCGATTATGCCACATTGAATTTATGAAATTTTTATGAAACCTATTTGCTTTGAAGGAGTTACAATGTAATGATATGGTGAATGTTTTATGATATTGTTTTACATATATTTATTCTTTTTTATTATGCAATGGGCGGGCCTGAATTTATATAGACCTCTAATGAATTGTGTAAAGCATTATTTATCATGAGGTAATTGTGAGAAAGAATTCGATGTTCTTGATATACTCTAGGAAATATATTTTTGTTCAGGATTTTACATGTGAAACAAGTTATTGTTCTTTATTAATTGTAGGAAACAAGTCGATGTGCTTGACTGATTATGGGGAAAAAGTGTTAGTACCTAATCCGTTATGATTTCATGGTCTCAGTAGTTAACCTTGACATATAAAATGGTTTCTATACTTTTGATTTCTCCACACCTATATGACTTGTTCATTTGTTAATTTTGATTTTTTCCCAATCTCAAGAATGTTTTGAAATTCTAATGTTTCATATAATAACTCATGTTTATGATCATTAATAGATTGGGTATGAGGTTTGTAATATATGGAGATGATATCATACACTTATGATTATCTTATGATTTTATATGGTCATTGGTTGATATCTACCATGTTTACAATTATTGAGAATATGATCTACCCTTTTTTATGTTTTATTTACCCAAGTTATTAAGAAATTTATTATGTATAATATGTCTAAAATATGTACTTGTTATGAAGAACTTATTGAGAGGTGATATAGATCATTTATGAACCATTTGATTATATTTCAAATTTTCCAGAGGCACTATAACTATACGATTTGGGTATGTATAATTATGATATATATTGGGAATATTCATCTAAAAAGATATAATATCTATGTATGGAAAGTATTTGCCTCTATACAAATGGATATTTATACTCATGGATAAAAAAGTTTGATTTTATTAGATATGAATAAATCAAGACAACCAAAGATAAATTTATAACCAAGGATATAATAATGTACCATATCATAAGGATTAAAACTAGCACTGTTCTCAAGAATCAGTTTATGTAATTGGCTAGATATTGGAAGATTCCACCTATAACAGTTTAATTCAAAGATAATGTAGGGACGTTATTGGTGTAGAATCTTCTACTCAATTATTAAATGACTAATAAGGATTATTTCCTTCATGTTATAGAACATGGCACAAAAATTGTGGCTGATTTCACATGGAATTTATAGCCATAAATATATGTTGTTAATGCTCTTGTGTTAGAACATCTATATCTTCATTTACTTTTCATCTCTAAAAATAATAACCAGGGCCCAAACATATATTTAGTCACTATTCCAACCTATACCACACCTACACCTCATACAAGACCTTTTAGTCTCTCTGTTTCCTAAGACCATAGATAGATCTGACAAATTTCCAAAGGATACTCTACTCTAGGCCCTCTTGTAATTACATTGAATGCTCCTCCTTCTATTTCTCATCTTGTTGGAAAATTTAAGGATCCCTTTAACCCTTATACCCATATATATCCTAAGACTCCAATTCTTATTTGGCGCTGATATGGATTATTTACACTTTTGAAAAAATTATTGACACATATGGGTCTTTTTTATTTATGTATTTGTTCATTTTATTTTGTATAATTTCTTTTCTATTTAATTCTTGTTTAATTTATAAACCTTTTTTAATTTTTTTAAAAAACCCATAAGTGGGAGTAAAATATATGGCATAGATAAGGAATAAATTATTTCATATGGGAAAATTGAGTATAATATGTAATTTTAACAAAATGACAATGATCATTCATTAATTCCAATTTCTTGTTATAATGAATTATAATCTTTAGTACTTTGAATAATTATTTATGCTCAGATATGTATCATAGAAATGAGGGAGATTGTTAGCTTAGTTCAGAAATTTATTATTTTAATAATCACAAATCATATTTTTGTTATTTACAATCCATTTTATGTTTTATGAATGTAAATTAGTTTTCTATAAAATAATGGAAATTTAAATAAATATGGAATCAAACAAAAGAGATATTCATCAATGCATGCCACCTGCTCGACAATGATGAATATATGTAATACTCTATAAACCAAAATAAAAAATGATCAACTACATTTTTTTTATCTCAATCATCCACTGAAATCAAGATTTTTTGCAAAGGTAACGACTGGCCACATGCCTATGGGATCAAACGAAAGGAAAGTTAGATCAAATGCATGAGCATCATTGTGAACATAAGGCTAAATGAAAGTAATGCTTTTTAAAATGTGGAATTCTCAAAAAGTAAAGAATCAAACATATGACCAAATAATGATATTATGGTTAGTTATCTCAATTGGAAAATGTATTGAACTGCCTATAAGTAAATGGTGATTGACCATAAGTGTTAGGTGATCTACTATAACAACAAGTGATCTAATTTATGTACAAATTATTAACCGCACCACCTATCATGGAATTCTCACAAAGAAATAAAGAGAACATGGATACTAATGTAGGAAACCTGAAGTGACCATGGATGTTGATGCAGAACTTTTAATGTGGATGTATCTAAAGGTAATAATTATATTATTATATTATTATATATATTAATCCAATAACTTTTATTTGTAGAATTAAATTTCATCTAGAAGAATATATTGAGCTCGTATTTCCTTCCAAAGTATGAGGATCTTTAGTGATGATTTTTCAATGAATATTTATAGAGAGTGCTTATTTTAAAAAATACGACTTAAGAAAGAGAAGATATATTCACATATGAACCAGAAGATAGAGATATATGTGTAACAAATAGATGTAATAATTTCTCATAAATAAAAAAGACGAACCAACAATCTATTCCTTGAATATATAAGAATCTGTTCTTGCTTAATCACAAAATACACATTTGTGAACATCTATATGTATTCATGTTTCAATTAAAAATAAAAATATGAAAATTATAAAAGAATATTTTTTGTTGAAAATCTGAACTACATACCGTGGTACACTGATCTATTTATTTCTCTTACTCTAATTTTCTTATCATTTGACCTATATGTTCTTAAAACTATATTACTTTTAAGAAAAATCTCTTATACTGAACTAGAGATTACATGAAATAATCACTCTAATTTCATTATTTGTTATCCCAAGAGAAAATATGGAATAGTTTGTGTAGATTGGATGGTCTGTATGTAGGTGTAATATTTTTTATTTCTGCAATATATAATTGTGGAAGTGTATATGTATAACATGGATAGCCTTGTTTACTTTTGTGTAAAAATTGTTCTAGGTATGAATTAGTTTATTTATAATAAACTTCTTAGAAGTGGGTGATTTCCATGTAGAGATGTATAGGTATCAACTTGAGAATAGACCTCTCGTTTATTCCTATGAGTGTTTTATATTTTCCATTTTATAATATTTTTAAAACAAATTTGTATCTGTTTTGAAAACACAACTACAAAAAATTACACTGATAGTTAACTTTACTTTTGGTTTTATATACTATGTTTGATTTTTTTCATATTTTAAAATGTATTTAAACCTATTTTAATTTAGTTTTGATTAAACTTATATGAATCTTTTTAAAATATCAAATTATATAACTCCTATTATGTTAATTAATGGGGATATATTAATAAATTATGGGACATGGTTTTTAAATTATATTTAACATAAATATTCATTGGAAAATTAATTCACCCCAATTGAGTTTTCCTCGCTGACCAGCATTTAAATTCAGAGTTTTTTTATTTCTATATTCTTACTATGTATTTTGATCAATTTTTTTGGAAGATATATTTTAGTTTCTATTTAATTCATAATATACAATTATGGATACTAAGTCTGAAGGTTATGAAAGAAATATAAATCTTTATTTTAATGGTAAAAACTATATTAAATGGTAAATAAAAATGAATGTACAAATGAGATTATGTGATTTAATATTTGGGGATCTATAAAGGATAAATATGAGAAATGAAAAACTTATAGAAAAAATGGGTTTATAATGTTAATTCTACTTATGATTTAAACTACAAAGCTATGCATGTTTAATTTTATGACTTAGGTGAAGATAAATTTAATAGATTATAATCATATGAAACTAGTTATGATATACGGGATAACGAATCTGTGTAACATCAATCCACTTCTATTATTAAGAAAATTTTATTAAATATATACACTATTATGTATGATACATTAAAAATAAAACTCAGAAAATATATTTCTTAAATGTATCATAGGTTCAATAAAATCATAAACATTATGATTACCCTTGAAAAAAATGAAATAAAAGATCAAGTAATGGGAGCAATAATATTTCTAAGAAATAGATGGACATGTACAATAGTTTTTATTAGAGAATCATGTGACATCATCCCAATACTAGTAGAATATCCTATCAAGGAGATGATGATGTGTGGAGATGATCTAAAGTTGAGTAATGATGATGATGATCCAAAATGAAAATATATTTTATTTAAAGAATCATATCCAAAAGTAAAATTATTTTTTAAAGCGGGTAGTACAAGTGGAAGTGAAGGAAACACTAAAAGTGATGAAGAAATAGTTTATCTAGCCATAAGGTGTAAAAAGTTATACAAAAGGAAGATTTTGTTTTTCAAAAAGAATAACTATAAAGGAAAAAATGAAAATAGATTAAATTTGAAGAAAGATTGTAAAAATGTTGAATCATATAACGAGATAACCTGTAACAAATACAAAATACATGAACACATGAAGGATGACTATCTGAAACACACATATAAGAAAAAATATGAAGGTGAAGAGAATAGATAAAAAAGGGTAATGAAATATGTTTAGAGTGTATTTGAGGATAGCTCTAGTGAGTTATATTCAAGTTCAGAATATATAGATGAAAAAGATAATATATGATTTATGGCTACTTCCCCTAAGGTACCTTATTTTTCATCCCTTATTCATGATGATTTTTTAAATATATAAAGAAGAATTTGAAGAGTATTGAGTTATTCTGGAAGATATTATGAATGAGCTAAAAGAAAAATATAAAAATCCGAAAAAAGGATCATGTGTTTTGTGTTGTATAATAATCATCTATAAGCACTGAAAAAGAAAAGAATGTTAATCTGTTATAAGAAAATATTTTTTTATTGTTTAAAATGGATATTAAAAAATGAACATTAAAGGTTTTACTGAATGAATATAAACCTAAAAAAATCATGGAAATCTTGTTATACTCAAACAAAGAGCTAGTTTTGATTCTAGGTTTTATTTCTTGATCCCCCTTGTCACCAATCTTTGTTTGAAAATATCCTTCTGAGTGTTTTTATACGTGATATCCCTAATAAATATAAGTGGTTCTATTTCATATTGGTCAATTATTAATCATTGAATTATTTTTTGTGTAAAATTTATTTCAATTGATTTGTGAAAAACCTATATGATTCAAATTTTAATTTTGATATGAATTGGCATAGAATTTTAGAGAAACCCCCCCAATTCCAATGGAATTGGAATTGTTGGTATATTTTGAAATTGATGGAATTTATTAAACGATTTGAGAATTGATTTTAGAAAATGGATTAAATTGAATTGATAAAAACCTATGATTGGGTTTGTATTGAAAAAGGCATGAATTGATGAAAAATCCTTATTTTGGTTTGGAATGTGAATTGGAGTTTAGTAATGTAAAAGTGGGAAATTTAATTGTGAATGATAAATGATTTGAAAAAAATGATTTTATATTTTTAATTTGATTGATTGTTCATATGTGTTTCTGGGTAGTTAATGGGTTATTTGGGATTAGAATTCTAGTGTGATTATTCTCTAGAAATGGATTGATGATGAAAACTCTATAAAAATATATATGGGAAGATCCTACCCCCAATGGGTTATTGATGAGTCATATTTGGCCTGAGCTAGAGGAACATGTATACACATATTACCATGATCACTGATATGATATGTGAGGATCCTATAATTAGAATCCATTATACCACAAGGCAGACGACCATTGTTCTTATTGTGATTGTTTTCACACACACACACACATATATATATATATATATTCCATTTATTATGGAACTACATTATTCATTCTAGAATATTTATATGAATTGTTTCATAAAAATTTTTTATTTAAAAAATGTAATTTTTTTTTCATTATTGTGAAATGAAAGAATTTTTTTTATATGAAAATTTATTTTCAAGCCCTGATTTGTTTAAATTTAAAGTGTCATTTTCTTCATTATGAAGGATTATTTTTATGGAACCCACGAGGACACCCGACTAGGATTTTGATATCACACCATAAATTTACTTTTGGGAATTTTTAGATTTTATTATACCAGGTATGAGCAAAGGGAAACCACCTCTTAGTGGAGGTGGATGTTCTTGATCCTTCCTACTTTGAGTGACATATCCTTTAGTATGTTTGAATTATCTTTACAGATTCTAAGTACTTTGATGATGTTCACTTATAGATTTTGATATACCTCTTTAGTTTTTTGAACATTTCCATGGAAAAAATACTAACTTGAATCTTTATCTTTAATTATTTTATAGAAAATTTGTTCTCAATTTTATATTCTATGATACCAGGTTCTAGTCATCAACCCACAGGGATCAGGAATTCTCTTGAGGCTATATTTGTTTCAGCTCAAGTATCAAAGTACCATGGTATCTGGGAAGGATCGTGACTAAGAATACATATTTAATATCTTTATTTTCAACCTTATATGAGATATTATTACTTATAAAGATTTATTAATTCGATTAGTAGATGGTAACCTAGAGGTCTCTTTATCGCACACCTATATTGTTATTGGTTTAACATGCCACTTTGATGTAGCATATGTGTTTGGATCTCTTGGTTTAGTTTGATGAGGGTGGAAGTGGTGCTACCTCACTTGTAAATGGAGACTCAGTACGGGTGGTTTATTTATTTATTTGTATATTTTTATCTCCACTACTTCTACCTCTTTAACATTATTTGTGTATTATTTTTGGATGTAGTCCAATATTGTTAGTTTATTTTGGATTTATGAGATGTTGTTTATTCTTAAACTTCTTATTTAGTAAGGATTATATTTTTTTGGATAAATTGTTCCTAATTTATCTATTTTTAATCTCATCCAACTTATCACTAGCCTATGGGGACTGGAAACACCCTTCATTACTTCCCATGGGTCATCTTGGGTTCTCAATTCACGAGTGACCTGGGTCGATTCGTAACACAACCACATTCATATCTTCATCCTCATGAATTTTTCCCCTTTTATTTAATTTTAAATCCTAATATGGTATAAAACATGATTTAGTTTCCTTCAAATAATTATGTGGTTTTATTTGAATAAATCAAGTTTCTTTTCTCTAAAAAAATACTTAAGTCTTCACATAAAACCATAAGTACATACCCATTTTAAATAGAGATTTATTGAAATAGAAAAGTTTATCTTAATATGTATTATGGAATTATTTCTCTATTCAATTCATGGTATACAAGAACTCCATTAACACTTCCCTTTGAAACACCTTTCCAAATCGCATAAAATGTTTTTGCCTTTCTCTTTTTTTACTTTTTCAAAAACAATTACCAACCCATTGATTTTTATATACCATTTTGGGCATGAATTTTTTAGAATACTCTTTAAACCTTAAGGAAAACTATGAATCATTTTCTTGTCACAGTAGATGGGGAAAAATATATAGGAAACTACTTTAAGATTCCTTTTAATATTCTATCTATTTTCCCAAACCACTTTGACCAACATGGAATTGTAAAAAATTACCCAACATAGATTTTGGTTCTATAATTAAAATACCTCTAGCTTCCTAAAAATTTCATAAAACTCATTATATAGATTTATTAATGGAAATATGATTCATTTTAAGGATCATTATTTTCTTTTGTCTTTAAATGAAATCCAAAATTAATTCATTGGATTTTTTCAAACAATATACCCTTTTGGGTTTTTTAATATCTTCGTCAAAATTGATACCACTACAAAAAAATAACTGCCTTTAATAGAAACACAACACATCAAAACATATTCTTCATAGTGATTTCAAATAACCAAAATTTATTCACTATAATTCCACACTTTCCCTACACTTTATGAGAAAAATAATGTATTTAATAAATACAAATTTTACTAAACTTGGGATGTCATGAACCAGACTAGGATGCCGTTTGACCCAGTCTACAGTAAGGCCCATACAGCTTTCCCGATCCCCACAAGCTAGAAAATAGTGTTGGGAATCAAAAAAATATGATGGGAATGATTTTAGCTAAGAAACCAAGATCAACAAAATATCACTGAACAAACTAAAAACCAAAACAAAAACTAAACTGCTTCCAACATGATGTCAATGTGGCCTAAGGTCACCACCATCAACCAATCAAAATGATCCTCCAATGAGAATGTAAACCAAGAAATTTAATAAGAAAGAGGAAATATGAAAAAGATTGGGTCTACCGACATTGAATGGTAAAATTAGGGTGTGAGATAAATTGCTCAGTAGGAAGCCACCAAAGAATCCATATTTTTCCTTCCCCCAAAGGAGTCCATTAATGCTAGTTTTGAAATACTGTTATAAAAATGAGTTTGCAAATTTTATTAAACAAACACACATTCCCTTTTTCAAAACACAACACCCTTTATTTTCAAGGAGTCTATCATTTTTAGAAACCAAATCCCAGACTAAAAACCCAAGAAGACCACACTAGTCTATATTGAAAAATAAAAAACAATTAAATAAGAAAAATATATTTAAAAAAATACACAAAATCAATTAGGGATATTAACAACGTGCAATCCTAAACATCCCTAGAATGATCCCCAGATGTATTCAGTTTGGAACCACCTACTGGCATATCGTGAAGGTCCATATTCTACAATGAACTGGTAGCCCTCAACTGACCAATCCAGTGGCACATCCCACCTTGCAACTCAGTAATTTAGGGGGTACCATCCCATCTTATCAGGGTTGATCACCTATCATTACTTAACCCTCTAAAAGACACCCAAGAGACCCATGGTAAAAGTATACTATGTAAGTAAGAGGCCCTCACATGTGTGACTCACCATACATATCGTCACCACACTTTCCTACCCCAAACATAGACACCACCTATATAATTACACATAAAAGAGAAATCCCCCCTATAGAGGTTTCCACACACACACACACACACACACACACACACACACACATATATATATATATATATATATATATATGAAATTATCAATGGTGCCAACCGGGCCATCACATCATGTAAGTATTCAACCCTTTATTTAAAAACAAGAAAATTTCCAAATGGGACTTTGACATTACAAAACCAAATGAATTTACCCAAAACAATTTAAAAACTGATTCCCAAATAATATTAAATACCACGTCCACAAGCACTTTCCAAACTTGCCTTTACATCCTCAAAAATGATCACTTTTAAAAAACCCTTTCCCAACTATGAGTAAAACATACAACCTTAAAAAACAATTTTAATGGGCCTTTATGCCAAAGAATCACCCAAAACACATATCAAATACTGAACTGGCATAGTGTTGAATATTTCACTTAAAAACCACTTTTAGAACTCACACAAAGAAACCAAGATATTTTTGGAAAACCAATGAACAATTTAAGAAACCATTATTGAAGGAAAAAATTATTTTAAAGTGCCTTCTTAATTTGAATCCCCTTCCATGTGTTCACTTAGTGCACCCATGGATGTGACAACATCCAATGGAACTTCCCAAGAGTACATGAAAACACCCAAAACCATTTTATTGAGTCACCACTTACTTTACAAAATAAGACCAAAAATTTCAAACCATACCAAGAGAACAAATAATCTTTTTAAAAACCATGAGACTCCTTCCAAAATATTTCACCGTTTCCATTAAGCCACAAAATTACTATTTCACCCAAATGATGCAAAATCCCCATTTCAAACATTTTTTGAAACACATCTACTGCATAAGGCTTAGTGAAAAATGAAGAATCACATCAAAAACTATTTTTAACAAATTCTATTATCATGGAAACACTACAATAAGCTAAAACAATTCACCATATGCATGAAAATCAAGTCTAAAAATTAATTGAAACAACCTAAGTGTCAATAGAATGCTTTAGAAAGGAAAAACATACAGACACCTACCTTGAAGGCTTGTGAATTCAACGAAATCCCAAGAGAGGAGATATCTAATCCCCACAGACCATTTTCATATCCTAGAATCAAAATAAAACCAAACTGCACATCAACCCTAACACCTAGTGTTCATCTAAGAGAGGTCCTTCCAAAGAGGAACTGAAAAGTAAGGAGATGAGAAGAGAAAGAGGGTGAAAAGGGACAAAAAACAATGAAATATAACCGTGGAATCAAAGGAAAAGAACCAAGGAGGGATTATATCAAATTGGATAGGTGTCTGGGAGTCCTCGCACGTTCCCATGTCGATAAAGTAAGAGGAGGACTCATTTTGAGATTAATCTATGTGAGAGAGAAAATGGGTTTTAAGATATAAAATTTATGGGTCGATCACTTGGTTTGGCTACACAGTTTACCAAACCATGCGCCAACTATGTAGCAAACACTTCCCATGGGAAGACTAACCTTAAGACCAGCCTACACGGTTTAGTCGACCATGCACCAATCATGCGGTAGCTCATGCCTAGGAGGTGACCAACCGTACAACCAAGAAGCACATTTTGGCTGACAATGCACCAACTGTGCAGTAGCACCTCTCTAGGAGGGGACCAACCACACGACAAGACGACACCATTTGACGGACCATTCTCAAACTATGAGATAGATTTTGGCCAACTCTAACACCTTCCACATGGGTACCTGGGTCGATCTGCATCGTTTCTGCTAATCGTGCAGTGCCTATGCACAAGTTCAAAACCCACAAGAACTTCCAAAAATTCAATAAATTTACCCAGGACTCAACTTGAACCACAACCAGAAATATCAAAGACCAAAAAAAGAATAAATTAAAGTAGTTTAAAAGGTTAGGGTGTGACAATTATCCCCACCATAGACACATTCTACCATGATAAAGTCACCAATTTAAAGGTTATCCAAAACCCGAATACATGCCCAATCAAAACCAAGACAAATCACAGTACATGGAGTTAACTTACACTCCACAAGTCAGACCTGACCAATCAAGATGAAAAAATCAAAAAAAAGGGGAGGATAAGAGAGAATTCTCCCCACCACAAGAACTCCATTAGCATAGGAATTAAAACTGAAAAGACACCATCCTGGGGAGGGGCCAATGCGGGAACACCCAACATGAAATACTCCAAGTTCTCTACGTAAACTAAAGAAAACCACCAAGAATTAAACATAAAAACCATTACAAGGTATCGGGATAAACTTAGACTTTGAGAATTATCTGATCTTATGGACATCAACCACGTAACACCCTTATCACAACTGGAAACTATAGATGTCACAACAAGAACTACGCCAACTTCCTGATCTCAGGTGAAACAATACCACCACTAGAGTTAGAGATTTCCCCACACCAGCCGAACCTGCCACACTAGGGGAAACCCATGAAAGAACTCAAACCAATTTTGGAAACACTATACATTACTCCCACAAAGCTCAATCATTTCCAAACGATCACTACTAAAACTAAAATCACTCCATATAAAGGCTAAACACACTCAACGAAGGGCAATTTTTTTTAAAGATACAATTTTAGATAAACACCACTAATCAGATTATAAAATATGAAGTCCAAAAAATAATGGAAATAAGAACTTAAAATCGTAGGAAATAATAAAAATAAGACTTCAAACATTTACATCCCAACACAGGAGAAAAAATTGGGCCAATGTATTCCAAATCCTCAAGTGACTCCTGATTATGCTCGAGCTTCACTCTAAGGCCTATAGCTGGAGCCTTGATGACTGAATTATATCCTACCTCATAGTCAGGTGATGAAATCCTCAGATCAAAACTCAATATTCTAACAACACTTCCTAAAAACATATCCAGATGACCCAATCAGCCAAAACGATGGCAGGTATTCGAAAGGATGTGACAAGACGAATTTGAATGCCCCGACCGACCACATTGATGGAACACAAGTGAATGGTCTGAAAAAATGGAAGATAAAAATAATGAAGGAGAACAATTAAAGATATGTTCTTCTAACATGAAATCCTTTCCAATTTGAAAACCTTTACGAACCACGAGAGACACAGGATTGCCAACTACCAGCGTTCCAGAAACCAACTCAACCAAAAATTCTTCATCCATCAGCTTCTCAAAACAAAGGTCTATAGAAGAGAGGACCCACTACTTGATATCTATATTAAGACCCCAAAAGAAAAGATAATTCTTCCACATATCATGCGATTCCACCTCAAGAGAAAAGGGAAGAATATCCTCAAAATGGTCAACTTAGGCCTTCACCATTCGTTGGACTAATTGAATACTCATGAGCTCTTCCCTTTTATTCTTATTCACCTCCAAAGGTATATATCATCAGACTAAGATATATTTAAAAACCTTCTATTTCATCCAAAATTTCAATGATGGTGGGGAGAACAACTCCCAATTGTCCATGGATGGACCCTCAAACAACCCAAAGTAGCACATACTTTAATAACTTTGGGAGTTCCTAACAATATCTAGACACACTCTACTTTATAAAGACACCATACTACCTAAAATTGACGTTAATCAATATGATTGATAGGAAACACTCCATAAGAAATAGAAACAAGGCATGACTCAATAAAAATTCTAGAGGTTTTTTGGGTGGCACATTCTGATCTATATGAAAAACAAAGATGAAAAACCGACATTGAACTGAAACAAAATCAAGATAAATGTCTTGGGATAAAAAATAGGCACATTAACCAAAAACACACAAATAAAACCAAAAATACTATTTTCAAAATTCTAATGTCCATTTTAACTTTTCAAAATCGCTTTCTTCCAATGATACTTTCCAAATATGGAAACCCACTTTTAAAAAAATACTCAATTTAAAAAATCATTTATTCCATAAAAATCACTTTGAAAAAACAATTCCAAACCTTTGATATCAAATACACACCCATGGAATCTCATGGACCATCACATGTGTGTCCATCCAATCCTATTTACAGTATTCATGAACAAGTTCCCACAAATAGTTTCCGTACAAATCCACACACATGTGACCCTCCATAAATATTAAAAAGGGTTGTACAAACCATTTCTTCATCAAAACCCATACATTTACCATACCTTAAATCTAATACTTTTTCTTTGAAAACAAATTTTACTAATTCTCAAGCCACTATAAGGAAATCATTTCCATTTCAAAATCCATTTTCATTTTAAAATGAACCCTCCCACCAACCAAATCCATGAAAAAACACCACTCGCACCAAACCACCAGAGTAGGGAACTAGCGTCTACGCCTAACCTGGTGGCATGGTAGTGAGACATTCCCCAAGAATGAAATAACACTAAGAAAAACTTGAAAAATTCACTTGGACTCCACATGGATCACTACTCCATGTGAGATCCCAACATGACACCTGATCACCTCTTTTGTCATTCCCCAATCCAAAACAAAGATGAAAGAATTAAACCCTTGACCACCCCTGATAACTCTAGTAATAGAAAGAGAAAGGGTTCGTGAAGTCTTTCTTGTACCAACCTTTTACGTCCGGAAAATTCTAATCTCCAACTATCAGACACTGAAAATTGCATAGGAGAAGCTCTGAAACCATTTTTTCACAAACCCGACTCAGATACCATTGGACCCGACACCCGAATCGGTCCACAGAATGGCCCAAAGGGCATTCTTGATCCCCACATACTGGAAGGTATTTCATAGAATAATAATAACATGGTGAAAATTATTTAAAAATACACTAGGATTTAAAAAAACTAAAAAAATAAAAACCTAAAAAAACCAAACCACTTCCAACAAGATATCCATGTGACCTCAAGGTCACCACTATCCACTAATCAACGTTCTCTGCCAATGAGGATGAGAACCAAGAACCTAAAAAAGAAAGAGGACCTAAAAAATAGTTCGGGTCTACCGACACCGAATGGTTCATGTAGGGTGTGATCTAAACAGATCAGTAGGCAGCCACCAAAGAATCCATATGTTTCCTTTCTCGAAAACAGTCCATGAATAATAGTCTGAAAATATAGTTATAAAAATAAGGTTTCAACATTTTATTAAATAAATACACCTTTAACTTTTTCAAAACACAACACCCTTTATGTTCAAGGATTCTATCATTTTTCAAAACCAAGTCCCATACTAAAAACCCAAGTAGACCAAACCAGGATATGCTGAGAAATAAATAACCAGTGCAAGATAAATACAAGTTGCAGAAAAATAAACACTAGAAATTATGGGTAGTAACCATGGTCATTCATACACATCCCTAGAGCGATCCCTGGACAGATTTGGTTCGGAACCACCTATTAGCAAATGGTGAATCACCGTAGTCTATAACCAACATGATGCCCTCAACTAACCAATCCAGTGGCACATCCTACCTGACCTCTTAGAAATCCAGGGGGTACCAATACGCCTAATCAGGGTTTATCGAAAACATCACTCGACCCATTAAAATACATCTAAGAAACCCATGGTAAATTATAATGTGTAAGTAGGTGGCCCTCTCATGAGTTAATCACATTACATTCCATCACCGCACTTGCCTACCCCAGTCACAGACACCACCTATACTATAACAAATAAAGGGAAATTTCCCCTATAGTGGTGCCCAAACACACACACACACACACACACACATATATATATATAAATATATATATAACATCATCAAAGGTAACAACCAGGCCATCACATCATGTAATCATTCAACCCTTTCTTAAAAACCTGAAAATTTCCTAATGGGCCTTTCACTTTATATAACCAAATGCATTTACCAAAAAAATTTGAAAAACCACTTTTAAAATAATGTGAAATACCACTTCCACAAGCACATGACAAATGGTCCTTTACATCTTTAAATCCAATCGCTTTTATAAAAACCTTTCCCATATTTGGGTAAAGCATACAAGCTTATAAAACATGACCAATAAACCTTTATTCTAAACACTCACCTAATACATGACTCAAATTCAAAATAGGCTGAGTGTTGAAGATTTCACTAAAACCACTTTTAGAAGTCACATAAAGGAACCAAGATACCATTTGAAAACCAATGAACCATTTAATAGACCAATGATAAAGGAAAAAACTATTTTATAGTTCCATATTTATTTTAATTCCCTATCCATGTGTGCAATCTATGAACCCATGGATCTGCCAACATCCAATGAAACTTCCCAAGAGTCCATGAAAATACCCAAAACCATTTCCTTGAGTCACTCCTTACTTAAAAAAAAAACAAAAAATTTAACACCATAACAAGAGCATAAATAATCATTTTTAAAACCCGTGAAACTTTATCCAAAACATTTCACCACAACCATTAATCCAAAAAAATTTCCATTTCACCCAAACAATGCCAAATCCACATTTCAACCACTTTATCAAACACGTAAAATGCACACAGTGTAAGAAAAATTGAATAATCACATCAAAATCTATTTTTAACAAAATTATATTATCCTTGAAACACTAAAATAAGAAAAAAATATGCATGAAAAGATTTTGAATCATGTTTAAAAATTAATTAAAAGAACACAAGTGTCAACAAAATGATTCAGAGAGGAGAAACATGAAAAGACCTACCTTGATAGACTGTGAATGCGATGAACCCTCAAGAGAGGAGAGATCTAAGCCCCACACACCATTTTCACATCCTAGAATCCAAAGAAAATTGAAATACAGATCAACCCTAACATCTAGGGTTTTCACAAGATTGGGCCTACCAAATAGGAACTGAGAAATAGTGAGAGGAGAGGAGGAAGAGGGAAAGAAGGGATAAAACACTTAAAATCATACCTTGTAATCAAAGCAGAATCACCATGGAGGGAGAAGATACAAGGGGAGAGGGTTTTGGGAGCCCTCTCATGTGCTCAGGTCGACCAAGGAGGGGGAGGCCTGATTTTGGGATAAAAAGAAAAGATATAGATAATGGTTTTTTAATATTTAAAACTTCTAGATAGGTTATATAGTTTGGTCACACATTTTACAAAACAGTGAGCCAACTGTGCGGCAGCCACTGCCCAAGGGAGGGTTGAACATAGGACCACCCCGCACGGTTTAGTCAACTCTGCACCAACTGTGTGGTAGGTCCTGCCTAGTATGGGACTAACAACGTGGTTTGGCTGACCGTGCGCTAATCGTGTGGTAGCTCCTGCCTAGGAGGGGACTGACCGCACGACCAGACTGCATGGTTTTACCGATCGTTCTCAAACATTTTGGTTGCTTCTGGAATAATTTAGCACATATTTCATGGGTACCTGGGCGAATCCACATGGTTTCCACTAACATTTTGATGCCCATGAAATGTTTCAAAACCCAGTCGAACTTCCAAACATTCGAAAAGTTTAATAGAGACTCAACCCGATCCTCAACCAGAAAGATCCAAAACCAAGAAAAGAATAAAATAAATGAGTTTTTGAGGTAGGGTTGTGACACGTGATCAATTTCATAGAAATTTCCACTATATTTGATGAATTACTTGAACATATCAATTTCAAAATTTTCCTAATTTATCAAAATTATTTGTGTCTATATCCCCTTTTAAGTATATTTATTCTCTTAGGCACACATCTTAACCTTTTTTGTTATTTATACCCCTTAGGTTTTATCATAACTTTTGTAAAGAAATCAAAGAGAAATTTTTATAGTTGTTTAGATAATTAGTCAAACCATCACCACTTATTGTAGATAAAAAAAAATAATCCACTTTTTGAATGATACAACTTGATAAGTGAAACGTATTGGAAAAAGAATTTTGGGTAATAAATAAACACATGTGATTTCATCAAAAATATTTATGAACATAAATAATTATGGATTTGGGGGTATTCTCCAATACATTATGTGGATGAAGATAATTAAAGTAAAATCATAAACTAATGGTTCTAAAAAAATATCATTTGGTAGTTATGTCTTTATAATTTATAGAATTTGAACTTGTATATATACATATTCCAATTTTCGAAAAAAATGATCCACTTTTTCCTTTATAAAGTGTTACTTTATCTTGATTCTCTTATTCCTTGAAGAATTCCCATTATTTTTTTCTCAAATTGATAGTACTTGAGTTATCAAACTAAATTTAAATAAGATAAAAATATATATTCATATATTTTCTCATGTTTTTTTATCTCTATATGTTTTATAAAAACTTAAATAGAAATAATGTATTATGATTTCATTGTTTTTAATGAGATATGATCTTTAAAAAACATCAATTTTTTCATAATCAATGTAAAAATTGGATCGTTAACCCCCCTAAAAAACCTTTTCAAAATCTCCATCACATACTTTTATTTAGAAATAAATGTTATATAATTTTATTTTTGTAACATATAAACCATGGAAAAAATTAATTCATTAAAATTTGAAAATTTTAACTCGCTCTTCATGATTTTAGTGAACACCTTATATTGAGATTCATTCAATCCTGTAACGATTATTCCATCCACATATTTAAACACCATCATCATTTTATTAAAATACTTTTTGAAATATTTATTATAATAAAATCCTTCACATTGGAATACTTGTTTCTTAAAATTTGACCTTTCTATAGGGGAAATTATCTTGGTAATTATTTCTACCCATAATAAACCTTTTAATCCACACACCTAGTTCTCATTTTCATGATTGATAAATATATTTTTTATTTCATATAAATCTTTTCTTAAGGGTGTACATTTATAAAATATCACTTTATATCTATTTTTAATACCATTAACATTATTTGGTTCATGGTAACCATGAATAACTAAAATATATCGAATATTTTCATGCTAGGAAATTGATCACTAACATTAGTTCCTTCAATCATGGTGAATTCTTGGAAAAATGGTTTTGTTTTTTCGAAATCAAATTTCTATATTTATTGATTTTGTTTATAAAAACCCATTTTATTTTGATATTATTTTTATCTTTATTTGTGGAATAAGATCCAAATAGTTACTTTTATTTATTTTCTCTTTCTCCTCATTAATGGATTTTTCCCAAAGCTCTTCTTGAGATGTCCCTTCAAATATCATTGGTTCTATAAGTAATAATAATACGATTTAGTGTATATAATTCATAATTTATGTTCATAATGGGGAATATATATCTATAAAAATGTTTTATTAATAAATTATAGATCATATTGATGATTTTCTTGGGGACAATGAATTTATATTTTCATGTCTCTAATCAGTTTCATTATCTGAACTAAAACATTCCTCTAGTGATCCTCATAAACTACTTACTTATTAAACTCTTTATTCAATAGTTTAATCATCTATTTTTGTAAAAACACATTTTCTCTATAATGGTTCCCCAAGGATTTTATATAATTTTATACCTTTTACATAGATGATTATCAGATAAATATTTCATCTTCCCATATATATTTGAACTTCCCATGTCTAATCTACTTACTGAAATAAAATATTTATTCTCGAATATTCAAAAGTAATTCAACGTTTTTGTTATTTGATTATATATCTAACTCAAGGAATTATATTCAATGAGAAATAATTGAGATTTATTAGGGATATATATTTTTGTGAAAATCACTTGATTCTAAAACATTTTTATAGATCTGTTTTCAATTAACATCGTCAAATCCATGTTTTTGATCTTATAATTTCATATATAAACAATTTTTTTTATAATTTATCATCACCAAAACGTGGATTTTTATCCCCTTTTTATTGATATAATATTCCACTTATCTATCAGTTAACTTCATATCATTATCATTTCAAAATTTAAAAAATTTCAATATGATCAGCTTCTCTAGAAACCTCAATTATCAAGTATTGAAATTAAAAACCTTATATTTTTTGTGTAATCACAATTATAACTTCCACAAAACTATAATAATAAATTAATAGTACATATAAAGCCCTTGGATCTATATATATTGGATTGATTTAGACACCAACATCCACATGCAACAATTTAGGCTATTAAGCTTACAATTTATCCTTTAGCTTGTAATTCATCATTATAATTTTTCCTTATTCTAAAACTATATATGTATGATTATAATAATATGTGATTTTATTAATAACTATTTCATCCTTATACTTTATCAATTATTTCAAGGATTATTGTCTTTGGTGGATAAGTCGTTTTTTCCGCAATATAATTCAATATTTCAAGGAAATAAAGTAGAAATATTCTTATATATTCACTAGGTACAAATTCTTATTATATATATATATATTTTATAATTATTGTTCAACATTTTCCCATAATAGTATATTTTTTCTTGGTTTTTTTAATTTTATATATCAAGACACATAATTTGATAGCACTTACTAAATTGTCACTAAGTCTTTCCATAATGAAGACATTTATCCTTTGTCTAATATTTGACTTTGATTTGGGATTCATTATATTCATTAATCTTTTGGATTTCATAATTTTTAATATGTATAATTCCCTCATTTTTATTATTTATATTATATAAAATAGTCTTGTTTTCCCTTATACTGGAAGTTCATCCACTATCAAGAATCAAAACTCCATCTCAACCACTTTATTTTCGTGAAATTCCCACCACTAAAACCTAATAAACCAAAATATTTTTGGTACATATGAATTATATAACATTAATTGGAGGTTTATAGTCAATTTATACTTCCAAATATATGATATTTTATTTATCTTGCAAAACGTTTTTTTGAATTTACAACTTTCCTGATGACTCATTGGGCTCTCACTTTGCACTAGCATTCCCATCCCTTAAAAAAATCCTTTTCTTACGAGATTAGGGTTACATATATTCATTTCTATGACCTAAATACTAAAAATATTATGGATGGAGATAATTTTTATAATTTTTAATTATCTACATTTATATCAATTTTTCATCTTCCTTGAATTGATCATTTCGTAAAAAACACAAAATTTTAGAATGTTCCATCTTCAGATAAAAATAACACTTAGGTTGAAGTGTATATTTTATTTATTGGTAGTACATTGAAATTTATATTTTTATAAAAATAAACCATTCACCTTCGATTTATGAATTTCTTCATTGCTTACATTTTAATGGTTTTTGGTAAAACATAAAACCCTGGGTTTGACTTTAGTTCTAAATAAGATCACTATTATTATAGTAATTCACCAAATATTCCATAAAAATATCTAAATTTCGTCTTTTCCTTATCAAATGTGACCAATTCCCACACAATCAATTTTATAATGGGATCTAGAACAATTTATTAATGACAATACTCAATTTATCCTTGATTTTAATCCAATTTTCAACGAAAATATGATCATTATTTACACTAATCTTGATATTTTAAGCATCATTCAATGAAATTCATAGAGATTGATCATTTTATGATTTTTAATGCAAGTAATCCATAATTTATAATCATATGGAGTTAGATAAAATAGAAAAATAAAACATAAAAATTAAATAAATACATCTTGTGTACTTTATATTCACTTGTTAGGTACATATGTGAACACAAAACATGATATATAGAGGCTGCATGTTGATGAACAATCATAGTTTACATGCCATGTTGGGGGTTTAAGACAAGTTTTTTAACTCACATAACACATTGTGATTAGTTTTTATGAAGAAGCTATCTTCCATGCGGGTGTTTTCAGACACTCCTTGGGTCACTTACCTCACTAATCACTGGTGGTCAAAAGTCAAAGTTTAGAGAGTTACCATGTAGAGAACTAGAAAATGTGATAGTTTACCAAGACAAATCATGATATTATATACACAGCATGTAATCATAAAACACTATGCATAGTGGCGTTGGGAATTTTATCTTAAGGGAGTATAGGAAGTAATTGATTCTTTCCAGTTTCTGTTTGTCCATTATAAAATTTTTTAGTTCACTTTTATTTTTAATTATTTGTTATCCATATCTCTCACATATTACGAAAAAATATATTCTACCCATATAAAGGAGTGAGTCCATACTCAACATATTTATGACTCCCTTGACCGTGTTATGATAATAAGTTTAGTGAAGTGGTTATAGAAACATGATATTTTTTAATAAATGAATTTAATTTCTTGAATGGATTACTTTTAATTATTCATTATTGGATTTTCATTATTCCATTTAAAAAAAATTATCACTAAATAGATTGAATAAGTAAATTTAGGGAGGATGAAACCAATATTTTTCTAGGTATAAAACTAAATGACCAATTCCAATATTTTATTAACTCCATCAAAATGATTACTTAATCCTAGATTTATTATATGGACAAATGATCATGTTGATCATATAAATATTTGATACCTCATAGATATAATTTTAATTTTAATATATTGTAAGAATAAATATTAATTTTTATTTGATTCATTCAAATTGTAAAATCATTCAAAATTTTATTTATCGAATAAATATAATATGCACTTTAAAAAAACTATCAATCAATAAGTCAATGTAACTACTGTTAGAATAACTTACTAGAATTCAGTAAAATAATGAACCCATTTTTTACTAGAAACTTAATTTTATTTAAAAAAATATATAGTTGAGTTTGGAACACCATATAATGATTATGAGACTAGCTGCTAAGTGGGTACCATGTTCTAGGGTCATTACTTGGGAGACAATATTTATAGTGTTAATTTTTAGAAAAGGTTGATAATTTTTTTTATTTTTTTCTTTACCTATGAATCCATTTTTAGGTATTTTAAATACCCAAATTTTATAGTTTACTGGGAACCTTACAAATGTGGTGGTCTAAATTTTGTAAGATCGCAGAAAAAACACCACCAAAAAAACTACATATTCAAAGAGAAGAATTCAAAATTCAAACAAAAAATGTGTTTCCTCAGGCGCCATGAAGATACCTTGATCCACACTATACCATAGAGTGCACCATTTTCATCACCAACACCGTCGGTGGGAGAAACCCACAAGAAACCCAAATAATATCATTTCAGCTCCTCAATTACTGAACAAAAATATCAGAATCTTCCATCATCAGGATGCAATGACCACCTTCAAAAAAGAACTTTCAATAGAAACTATTCACTCATAAAAAAAATGTGATACCATAGTATATCCAATTCTCATCATAATCATCGATACCCCATCTACTATTCCTTCATGCTATCACCCATTTAATAGCATGAAACCAACCATCAGATCACACAAATGACATACTCACTGAAAGGAAAACAATATATTAGAAACACTATGAGAACCACAAGGAAAATGAACAATGGAACACCAAGCATACACTAAGTAGGGGGACACCAGTGGATAGAGACACAATATCAAACACAAACACATCTCAATTCACAATACCAAACCCCCACAATCACCTTTATCCAAGATTGATAATGAGGTATAGAATAAAGGTTTATGTAAAGGAGGGTGGATGGGATAACGATCATGAGTAACAACAAAAATAAAATACATAACATATAAGATAAAATTGATAACTCAAACTTCTGAAAGACAAAAATTACCAAAAAGATAGGCCCTTAGATCATCACAACTTACACAATCCTATGATTTTGGATCACCCTCATGTCAAGACAATATGGGGTTTAACACAATGTTTTTGGCAACAAGAGAAACATTAGTAGTGTTAGGGTACCAAACTTACGGTGATACTCTAGGAGGTGAGCCTTGTTTAGAGTAGAGTTACATTCAATAAATCAAGACATTTTGCACACACCCAGTGGAATAGTTCATCTAACAATTGATAATGATGAAGAAAATTCATTAAATCGTAAACAACCACTAAAATTGACGGATTATATTTTATCTTCATTTCTAATTATGACATTGATAGTTATTAATGATTTAGTATATGAAATTAACTTTAAGATCAAGCCTCTCATGATACAACTCATCAAATACACTATGGAATTTGTAGTGCAATCAGGTGAATAAAAAAAAATAATATCTCAAATTTACATGAAATTTTTGATGTGTTTTGGTATAATGAAGTATTAAAAGATGTTATACATTTATTTGATTCTATTTTAATTAAGGGGAAAATAAAAGTATTGGATAAAAATTCCATCCTTAGTATCTATCAGTACATGGGGTATACTTGTATAAAAAATTTCTTTCAAAACAATATTAGTATCATACTAAAATACAAAAAATTATTTAAAGTAATTGAGAATATATACAAGTGGTAATTGATAGGTATAAAATATAGCGTAAAAATGTTCACATTGAGAAATTACTCTTCAGTTACAATTGGAAATCTTCTATAGTACTTTAGTACAAGAA
Source organism: Viscum album (assembly GCA_963277665.1). Lineage (NCBI taxonomy): Eukaryota > Viridiplantae > Streptophyta > Magnoliopsida > Santalales > Viscaceae > Viscum > Viscum album. The sequence continues at coordinate 1,016,574,717 of OY728162.1, forward strand.
ATTAGTTTTGTGTGAGATATTGGAGGAGGAGATAAAACTATGATAAAGTAGTTAAAAGAGATATAAAAATTATAGATGATATTTTTTTTCAATGTGTCTTTAGTGTAATTGTGAGAAAAACATTCAAAGTTTGGATGTACACCATGTTTATACCACTACGATGTTTTCCTCCCAAAATGAAATAATTCCCAAATATAAAGACTCAATTAAAGATAAATAAGGTATTGAGATCAATTACATTGAATACAGGACATGGAATGAATGCAAGCAAAACATTAAAATTACGAATAACCATGGGATAATAATGATTCTGAAGAAAAATTCCTTAGATACAAGAAAAATTTATGTTAAAATCAAAACTCTTATAATAAAAAATAGTGATTTGACAACAAAACATTTGGGGAAAGTCAATAGTTAGAATAATAAAATACAAGACCTCGAGGAATATTATGATACTGAAAAATTAGAAATTTATAAGAGGATTACAACATCAAGAAGATAGTTTCCAATAATATTAACTAAATTAATTATTGTAGAAACCTTAATGAAAAGAATAACGAAACAAATTCTAAATCATTATTGAAAATTATATCAAACATTACGAAGTAATATAATGTAAATTTTAATAACTATGAGGCTACCATTATAACCCCAGAAAATGTAACTCGAAAATTGGAAAATCATATATAAATTCTTTGAGTTTGGAACCTCATGAAATATTTATTCCCTATAGAAGCTTAAAATGTTGTACAAAGTTTTAGAATGTCTAAATTAGAATGACCGCATGAAAAATGATTCCTATGATATGAGAAGAAAAATATACCCAACCACACATTGTAGATCCAATGTACCCTTAACAACAAATTATAAAAGACAATGATAGAATAATAATGATAACAAAAACACACATATTCTATGTGGTTCAATCTTTAGCATTTATTCATAGGTAGAAATCTTCAAAACATTTATTAATGAGAGAATACATAAGAATATTACAATTGTGATTGATGAAAACCAAAGTGACCACACCTCAATATTTATTGTAGGGTTTAACCTGTGAAACTTGTGTAACATCCTCCATAATCTGTAAGTGATCTATTCTTCAACCAGTCTCACGTGTTGAATTATTTTACCTCAACTATCTCTTTAGATGAATAGTTCATGTATCTAGATCACATATATTTAACACCAATATATCCCTTTAGTGAATATGATGTAGCCCTTGGAAACCTCCTTTTACTCTAACATAATAGTAGAGTTAATACCACATGGAGTCTACTTCTACACATCCATCATATGACTCGTTCATCATTATAGTTTCTTAAAATTGACTGTACTTACAAACTTTTATACATTATCACTATAATACCATTAGATATATAGTTCAATTATGGACTTATAAAATTCATTCTTCTATAATTTATCGTAACATATCCAAAAATGGTTTTCATATAAGCCAAGACGAATAATTCCCCACATGAGAATCATTTTCATGTGTTTACAAAATCCTCTATTCATATGAATGAAATAATTATCTTTCAAATATTCTATTTATAGACTCATGGTTTATTCAACATGATTCTAGATATCCCAACCCCACTAAGTCATAATAGAACCCAAAATTTCCTAGTGTACAACCATAATCAACATGTCATCTCGATTCTGAACACCATCAAACTACCATAGGAATAATAATTTGTCCTTTAAAAAAATACGTATAAAGTGACACTTAAACTAAATATTAATCATCTTGGAGTAAAAAATCATATTATTGTACAAGTGAATTACACTCTATGAGTCATGAAAAAATTACAACTTTCTGCCTTCTTCTGAGATACTCTATCCACCCTATCTTCCAAATAAAATCTTTCCCAACTTCCATAAGTGTTGTGTACTCTACCACTATTATTAAAAATAAAACCACATGTTGAAGTTCAGACATATTCCTCACAACTATACCTATTTATGTAAAAAATGGACAGGGGTTCTTCTCTGAGTGTCACATCTCCCATAAGGTCGGAATCCAAAAACCACTGTTGTGGTTCATCCACTCTAAACTAGAGTGAAAACCTTTAGAACCATTGATATACTAGATTATCCACTAAATTTATTCATAGTGTTATCTTCAAGAGTAATTTATAAATTTTCCAAATACTCCAAATATATAAAAAATAAATGGTATTTTACAGAACAAGGAATACATTAATCTTTTAACAGCCGATGAAAACAAAACCTTCTCCACATTCTCAACCTCTTCTCTATTATACGTTTCTTCTCTTTGATTAGTTTGAAGTTCCTATCAAGGGGAGTGGTAAAAGGATAATCCCCACTCATCTATAAAATTTTCACCACCTTCTAGGAATATTCAAAATATGTCAGGAACAAAGTTCTGGACTATAATTCCCTTACAATATATATCTATAACATTCATTTTATTAGACTAAGATATTTAGTTTTGAGAATTACTATGAATTCTGTAACACCCTGAGCTTCCACGATACGCTTCTCTTTCAATAATGCAATAGCTTGCATTGTACGCAAGTTCGAGATTCTAACACACCGCGACTAATCAAAGTAGCCGTTATGAATAGTAATAACCACTTTAAATTTTATATTTCAAAATGGACTTCATTTTTGTATTCGTAATATCAAAATTAGCCTATGTTGAATATTTTGTAATTTTCTGAGAACTTCCAATTTTCTATGAATAGTGAAAAATACTTAAAAACAACTTTTTAAATCAAAATAAATTATTGTGATAAATTATACTATTGAGTGGGTTTAAATTATAATTAGAATTTATTTTTACCATTTTATCCAATGGTGTTCATTAGAATTAATTTCACTTTGAAAATGGACATAAACAATTGTCAATCTTTTGATATATATTGTTTCTTAAAAACACGCTATTTGTTGTGACATCGGGAATTATTTATAAAATTAATTAATGCAACTTATATGTTTGGAATTTTTTAAAATATACAGCATTTTTGAATTCGGAATATCAATTTTAGCTTAGGGTGAAATTTTGGCATTGTTCTGAAAAACATCAATTTTTGATGAATAGTGAAGCCACTAAGTGGTAGTTAAATAACTGATTTTTCATTTAAATGAAATATTACCACTTTTGTGATTTTATTTTCAGAAATCTGACATACATGGTTGTCATTAGGAAGTAAAATGTCATTCAATGGGAGTAAAATAATTTTTTTGGTGAATAGTAACTTTTAAGTTTAATTAATCGCAATTAAAGGTAGTTAGTGACATTTAAGGTAAAAATGATATTATAAAAAAATGAAAATCACTTTACACTTGTCCTACCCCTATTGGATGAGTCATGGAAGACAATGACAATCCATGGGTCAACTTGGGGACCCCATGGAGCCACTTTGGAAGGAAAATGACATAAATAAATTTTATTTAAAGTTAAAATAAAAATGTCACAAACATGAGTTGTTTTAAAAAATAAATTTTTAAATAGGGTTATACAAGTAATATTTTTGACTATAAATATTCATTAGAAATCTAAAAAGATGTCCTACATAATGATATTTTTTTTATTATTTTTAGACATTAAATAAATTAAATTATTTATGACACCATGATGATGCAGCGATTACCTCATTAATTAACGATTTTAATAAAATGGAAGGATAATGTAAAATCTAAGAATTAAACTTGTCCAAAGCCTATTAGATGAGAATATTTCGAACCCTTATCACCTTAGACTCGAATTATATAAGTGTGTGACCTTTAGAATCCGAAAATCATTGTATAATAAAGTAACATTTCATTACTTTCCAGGAGTGCCCCTTCTCTCCTCTTATAAAAGGCCCGCACCACTACCACCTTAACCACACCTTCAAAGCCTTTTGGCTCGGCCAAACTCTGCAAAAATACTCTCCCAACTTTCCTCCATTACTCCTAGAAGCCTCACTTTGGGCAGAATTCTTCCCAAGGAAGCCTTTGGCTCAAATCAAAAAAGAGTTACCCGATTTTAAGGTAATGTCTTCTCTAATGTTGTTTTGTTTTATTTTGCTTCTCCAACCCCCTAAACTTTTTTTATTCATTTATTTTGTAACAACACCAGTATCTTAAATATACTAGGATGTTTTTATGAGAAGTATTTGATTTACAATTACACACACCTTCATTTAATGGTCAAAGAACATACTGTTTCTGTGGGTGACGAATTACTGCCTCACGGAACGATGATTGTTCAAACTTCTTTTAACACCTCTCATGGTGGCCATTATGATGACACTATTTTTTTATATATGATATATATTATGTTTATGTTTTCCTTATGCTTCAGTATTTTTCATTTATGGCACACCTTTATGATTTTCATTATGGGTAAACGAGATAATTTCATTTTAGGAAGCGCGGACTACCGCCCCCTAAAAGTGATTTGAATCATTAATGCCATATGTGGGATGTATAAAGGATGGAGTAAATGTTATTATACATTATATTATACTGTAATTATAGTATAAATTTATATAATTATAATTTCATTCCATTAAATACAAAATATAAATGAAAGTAGCGTTCATGCGTACGTACGGCTTACCATCTCCATGAACGGTGCATTTCATTTCTTACAACTAAATGTTATGTAATATTATAAATTCCTGTATATACTGGATATATATGATATATATGATATCTAAAACATTAATATAATCTTGGATATAATGGATATTTCACCACATGAACAACTTGTAATTATAAGAAGTTTATTTTTGACTCAAGTACCAAAGATCGACAAAACGACTGTTATTAACTTAAATAATTACATAATATTCATAACACGGTAATAAGTGATATAAAAGGAATAAAAAACTTGAAAAAGTTTCTTAAGAAATTATAAATTAACTCTAGTTTATTATCCAGGAGGTTAAAGAACGGTCGAGTCAAGATAGGACGCAAGGTAAGGGAACTTTTTAACTCAATTACCATTCTTTGGGTTAATCTCCTACTTTCAAATTATGTCATGATATTATTATTTCCAATCTTGTATTTGTACTTTATTTATGTGTACTTATAGTGAATACACATAATAGATCTATTTTATTTTACAAATGATCTTTGCAAGGACTTCGTCTCAATCTCTTTTCATTGAGGCATATTTGGTTTTATACACAAGTTTCCTTTATACGGTGTATAAACCCCTTTGACTTTTACGTTTAATCAAAATGAATATTTTTATATGAAGTGTTTTACTAAATTACAAAAAGGAATGTTTTTCTTGTCGTACGTATGCAGCGACAACAACTTCTCTGCTGCCATGGCCATTATTTGGGTTTCAGATTCTCTACAAGCCATAACTTTTTTTAAAAAGAAAAATAAATACCATGTTTTACTTTTCTTTTATTTTGGTATTGAAAATGGTTTTGATAAAGTTTTTATTATATCAATGTGTTGTATTTATATCTTGTGATTTAAGTGTGGATATCTTATGTTTCCTTTATGCATGTTTTATGTGATACAATTATGTTATGGTTTATGATATGTTTAAACCTATTCATACGAGGAATGCATTGGACTTAATAAGTGACGGGTGGAGCCCGCTATAGCTTCTCGACGCATCGACAGGTCTCATGAGACAAACTAGTGTCTTGGAACGAGTCCTTGACAAAATCTTATTTGTAGTCTTGGCACGAGGCCTTGGCTAAGTGGTTATGATAGTCTGGCATTATGCATTCCATCATTATGAATATGGTTATTTATATTTCATGTGATTATTCGACTAGTAGAATATCCATGTGAGTAAGTAAATGGCATTATTTCATTTTAATTTTTCCATTTTATGCTAAAGTTCATGTTTAAAAGGCTTTTGTTTTAGTTATACATTGCCTTAAATGTTAATGTTTATTTATGAAAGCTTCCGCAATATTGTTATCCTTACTGAGCATCTGAGCTCACCCCTTTAAATGTTTTAATTTTTTTTCCAGGATGTGAAGAAGTAATTTAGGATTGACCTGTAGGGATAGTCTGAAGGGGATATGACTGTTGAAAATAGAGACTTTGTTATTGTAGTTTTTCACTTTATGATCTAATGTAACATTTATGAATGTATCCAGTGTTTCCAAGGCTACTAAACTAATCGGTCTTTCGAGACTTGATCTTTTGTGATCATGCCAATGTTACGCAATAATGCACTGACTCTAGGTAACTAGGGTTGGGGCGTTACAGTTGGTATCAGAGGAAGTTTAGTACTAACCTTGGAAGCTATATTTAGATAAACTCTGATTAGAGCACATAGCCCAAAGATAGACACTGAGGATTAGTATAGAAGAACTTCCTAGAATTTTGGTATTATAGATTTTGTGTGTTTTTCGAGCAATACATCCCTGTCTGGATACGAGAAGGTAGAGGCGGCTCTGGCACAGATGTAACTAGGGGTAAAATCTGAAAACACCGCTTTGAGCTAGACTCGAACGAGAACTGGTGCATGACAACAGGTCTTGCTTCACTCTTGGTTACGACACTCCCGGGGGATATGCTCAGGATAATGCCATTTTCTTTATAGACCACTATGAAGGGTTATGAGTATATACCTCCTCAAAGAAAACTTTTTTTATGATTATGGATTATATCCATAAATAGTTCAATTAGTGTTAAGTGTTTTACAAGTATGGAATTATGTATTTTGATTCATAAACTAATCTAGTTTATGACATTGTTTTGAAATGGCGCCTAGTGGAAGGAATGGAAACCGTATCAGTGGACGCACTCCGTGTAGGGATTGCCCTCCTGATCAAGATAATTATTGTGGATCTGGAGATACAACTCGTGCTGATCAACTTATTACCATACTGGGACAACTCACTCAGTTTATGAATAATAAACTTACTCGTATGGAGCACCCTGATCCGCAACGTGGAGGATCAATGTTAGACCACTTCATGAGGCAACAACCGCCAACATTTAATGGGGGTACAAATCCATTAGTAGCTGAGCAATGGATAAACTCCATAGAGAAAATATTCCACACCTTGGGGAGTAGTGAAAGGGAGAAGGTTGTCATGGCAGTTTACCACCTCACTAGAGATGCCGATCAATGGTGGTCATTGATTCAAAATACAAAGGAAGATGAAGAAGTATCATGTATGGGATGGAGAGAGTTCAAAGATCTTTTCTTAGGAAAATACTTTCCACGTGACCATCGAGCATATATGGAAAGGAAATTTCTGATTCTGAGACAAAAGGAGGATGAGAATGTCACAAAGTATGAGGCTAACTTTACAAGGTTAGCAAGGCATGCTTTAGATTATATACGTAACCCAAGAAGTAAGATTGATCGTTTCTTTGATGGGTTTAAACCATTTCTCCGTCGAGCACTAGTATCACAATATTTATCAACATACGAAGATATAGTCACATGTTCTATCAAGAAAGAAATGAAATTCTCTAAATCTTATGATAATAAAGTAAAGCAAGAGAAGAAGAGAATGGTGGAACAAGAGACAGATAAAGGGAAAAAGGAAAATACGGATTTTCCATTATGCAATAATTGTGGGAAGAATCACCCCGGTACCTTCCTAAAAGGAATGGAAGTTTGTTATAAATGTGTAGAAAAAGGTCACCAGGCTCGTGATTGCAAGGGAAAGAAAGAGGCTATCAATGTTGAATGCTACAATTGTAGGGAAATGGGGCATTATGCAAATGATTGTCCTAAGCGCCGAGGAAAATTACCTCAGAAAAGGCCAAGGGATCAAGGCCAAACTTATGTAGTTGCTACAGATGAAGTTGAATAATTAATATATTTTTGTTTTTGGAATCAAGGATTATATTCTGGTTATAAGAATAATGTGATATATAAGAATTGTACTGAAGTACTTGTTGTTTTCATTAAGGTTTTAATATGATGAAGGTAATCATATTTTTAGTATGTGATAATAAGGGAACCTTACTTTGTTTGGGGAATCTATTGTTACAATTGATTTTGGAATTTAAGGACCTTTTAGAGAAAGTCTGGATGGAGGTATTTTGGATAACTATAAAGGTTGGAATGGATTAAGTTGAACTTTGGATAATATTGTTTAAGGTTACAACATTTATGAAGATTATTTTGGGAATATTATAAAAATATAGTTTTAGGAAAAGGACAACCTGCAGGGTGGGGCATAACCCGTCGCGTCGGACAAAGCTGCAGGAATCAAACCCACAACCATAGTGCGACAGGCCCTTATTACCTACCACTTGCCTACATGAAGTCCCTAGTTATTACAAAATAGTTTTCCTAATCTAAATGGTATGTGATAATATTTGGAACCTTATACAATTAGTATAAATAGAATATTTTTTAGTTCTATTACCTTTTAGAGTGAAAGATGGGTTTGTGGTAAAAATTTATTAAAGAATGAAAGTATACATGACAAGTATGTATATTCCCTTACGTTCTTAGTAAATATCCTAAATAAATTCCTCAACTTTATAAAAGGTAACTTAAAACAAAAACGTTGCCGGTTAACTTTTCCATCTGGGGATTCAATGACCGTTTAACCAATCACAAGTTTGTGATTTTCTTATTGTTAACTTTCTCCTAATCCTGTTTACTACAACTCTCAATCAGACCTTTCTAGTTTGTTTTTCTTCCATAACCATATTTTCATAGAATTCTAGCATGGGCTATCTCGGGTGACCTTTGTACTTCTCTTTCTTTCTTTTAATGTTATATTCTTATTAACACTATTTCCGATCTCGGTTTTCCACAACGGTATTTTCTATTTTCAACCTTTTACTTTTAAATAAAAATTTCAAATTATGAGGATGCAATTTATTGAAGTAGGGGAGAATGTAACACCCTGAGCTTCCACGATATGCTTTTCTTTCAATAATGCAATAGCTTGCATTGTACGCAAGTTCGAGATTCTAACACAACACGACTAATCAAAGTAGCCGTTATGAATAGTAATAACCACTTTTTAAATTTTATATTTCAAAATGGACTTCATTTTTGTATTCGTAATATCTAAATTAGCCTATGTTGAATTTTTTGTAACTTTCTGAGAACTTCCAATTTTCTATGAATAGTGAAAAATACTTAAAAACAACTTTTTTAATCAAAATAATTTATAGTGATAAATTATACTATTGAGTGGTTTTAAAGTATAATTAGAATATATTTTTACCATTTTATCCAACGGTGTTCATTAGAATTAATTTCACTTTGAAAATGGACATAAACAATTGTCAATCTTTTAATATATATTGTTTCTTAAAAACACGCTATTTGTTGTGACAGCGGGAATTAATTATAAAATTAATTAATGCAACTTATATTTTTGGAATTTTTTAAAATAGAAATCATTTTTGAATTCGGAATATCAATTATAGCTTAGGGTGAAATTTTGGCATTGTTCTGAAAAATTTCAATTTTTGATGAATAGTGAAGCCACTAAGTGGTAGTTAAATAACTGATTTTTCATTTAAATGAAATATTACCTCTTTTGTGATTTTATTTTCAAAACTCTGACATACATGGTTTTCATTAAGAAGTAAAATGTTGTTCAATGGGATTAAAATAATTTTTTGGTGAATAGTAAATTTTAAGTTTAATTAATCGTGATTAAAGGTAGTTAGTGACATTTAAGGTAAAAATGATATTATAAAAATATGAAAATACCTTTACACTTGTCTTACACCTATTGGATGAGTCATGTCCGACCAAGAAAATTCATGGGTCAACTTGGGGACCCCATGGATCCAATTTGGTAGGAAAATGACATAAATAGCTTTTATTTAAAGTTAAAATAAAAATTTCACAAACATAAGTTGTTTTACAAAATCAATTTTTAAATGGGGTTATACAAGTAATATTTTTGACTATAAATATTCATTAGAAATATAAAAAGATTTCAAACATAATTATATTATCTTTATAATTTTTAGACATTAAATAAATTAAATTATTTATGACACCATGATTATGTAGCGATTACCTCATTAATTAACGATTTTAATAAAATGGAAGGATAATGTAAAATCTAAGCATTACACTTGTACAAAGCCTATTGTATGAGAATACTTAGAACCCTTATCACCTTAGAATCGAATTATATAAGTGTGTGACCTTTAGAATCCGAAAAGCATTATATAATAAAGTAACATTTCATTACTTTCCAAGAGTGCCCCTTCTCTCCTCTTATAAAAGGCCCCCACCACTACCACCTTACTCACACCTTAAAAGCCTTTTGGCTCGGCCAAACTCTACCCAAATACTCTCAAAACTTCCCTCCCTTACTCCTAGAAGCCTAAATTTGGGCATAATTCTTCCCAAGGAAGCCTTTGGCTCAAATCAAAAAAGAGTTACCCGATTTTAAGGTAATGTCTTCTCTAATGTTGTTTTGGTTTATTTTGGTTCTCCAACCCCCTAAACTCTTTTTATTATTTTATTTTGTAACAACACAAGTATCTTAAATATACTAGGATGTTTTTATTAGAAGTATTTGATTTACACTTACACACACTTTCATCTAATGGTTAAAGAACATACTGTTTCTGTGGGTGGAAAATTACTGCCTCATAAAACGATGATTGTTCAAACATCTTTTAACACCTCTCATGGTGGCCATTATGATGACAATATTTTTTATATATGATATATATTATGTTTATGTTTTCCTTATGCTTCTGTATTTTTAATTTATGGCACACCTTTATGATTTCCATTATGAGTAAACGAGATAATTTCATTTTAGGAAGCGCGGACTACCGCCCCCTCAAAGTGATTTGAATCGTTAATGCCATATGTGGGATGTATAAAAGATGGAGTAAATGTTATTATACATTATATTATAATGTAATTATATTATAACTTTATATAATTATAATTTCATTCCATTAAATACGAAATAGAAATGAAAGTAGCGTTCATGCGTACGTACGGCTTACCGTCTCCATGAACGGTGCATTTCATTTCTTACCTCTAAATGTTATGTAATAACATAAATTCATGTATATACTAGATATATATTATATATATGATATCTAAAAAATTAATTTAATTCTGTATATAATGGATATTTTACCACATGAACAACTTGTAATTATAAGAAGTTTATTTTTGACTCAAGTGCCAAAGATCGACAAAACGACCATTATTAACTTAAATAATTAAATAATGTTCATAACATGGTAATAAGTGATATAAAAGGAATAAAAAACTTGAAAAAGGTTCTTTAGAAATTATAAATTAACTCTAGTTTATTATTCAGGAGGTTAAAGAACGGTCGAGTCAAGACATGACGCAAGGTAAGGGAACTTCTTAACCCAATTACCATTCTTTGGGGGTAATCTCCTACTTTCAAATTATGTCATGATATTATTATGTCCTATCTTGTATTTGTAATTTATTTATGTGTACTTATAGTGAATACACATAATAGATCTATTTTATTTTAAAAATGATCTTTGCAAGGACTTCGTCTCAATCTCCTTTCTTGAGGCATATTTGGTTTTATACACAACTTTCCTTTATATGGTGTATAAACCCCTTTGACTTTTACGTTTAATCAAAATGAATCTTTTTATACGAAGTGTTTTACTAAATGAAAAAAAGGAATGTTTTTCTTGTCATACGTATGCAGCGACAATGACTTCTCTGCCGCCATGGCCATTATTTGGGTTTCGGCTTCCTCTACAAGCCATAAATTTTTTAAAAAGAAAAATAAATACCATGTTTTACTTTTCTTTTATTTTGGTATTGAAAATGGTTTTTATAAAGTTTTTATTATATCAATGTGTTGTATTTATATCTTGTGATTGAAGTGTGGAAATCTTATGTTTCCTTTATGCATGTTTTATGTGATACAATTATGTTATGGTTTTTGATATGTTTAAACCTGTTCATATGAGGAATGCATTGGACTTAATAAGTGACGGGTGGAGCCCGCTATAGCTCCTCGAGGCATCGGCAGGTCTCATGAGACAAACTTGTGTCTTGGAACGAGGCCTTGACAAAATTTTATTTTTAGTCTTGGCACGAGGCCTTGGCTACATGGTTATGATAGTCTGGAATTATGCATTCCATCATTATGAAAGTGGTTATTGATATTTCATATGATTATTCGACTAGTAGAATATCCATGTGAGTAAGTAAATGGAATTATTTAATTTTACTTTTGCCATATTATGCTACAGTTCAAGTTTAAAAGGCTTTTGTTTTAGTTATACATTTCCTTAAATGTTAATGTTTATTTATAAAAGCTTCCGCAATATTGTTATCCTTACTGAGCATCTGAGCTCACCCCTTTCAATGTTTTAATTTTTTTTCCAGGATGTGAAGAAGTATTTTAGGATTGATCCGCAGGGATAGTCTAAAGGGGATATGACTGTTGAAAATGGAGACTTTGTTATTGTATTTTTTCACTTTATGATGTAATGTAACATTTATGAATGTATCTAGTGTTTCCAAGGCTACTAAACTAATCGGTATTTCGAGACATGATCTTTTGTGATCATGCCAATGTTACGCAATAATGCACCGACTCTGGGTAACTAGGGTTGCGGCGTTACAAATTCGACCTTCAATTACTTAGGACTTTACTTTAAAAATCTAGATAAAAGAATGTTAACCACATAAAGAAGTAAAATTATGAAGTTCCATTCATTAAATACATTTTGGTAAGAAAAATGAATTTAATTTCTATGAAAAATACTTGATTCAATTATAAAGGTGTTAAAAATCTGATTCCTCTACCATATCAATTTCTCTAAACCATACATGGAATAATTCATATTGAAAAAAAATATTTTATTCAATTTATCAACAAAATCCCTTTGTCTTTTCCATTATATTTTACTCCTCTAATTTTCTTTGAAGGAATGTGATTTGAAGATCTAACAACTCAATATGTAACCACATTAGTATGACCAGTCCAAGTATATTCTGAATAAATAAATAGTTTAAAAATTGAAAAAATATTTTGGAAGAATATAAACATTTAATATATTGAAATCCTTTCATGAGGATCCTATACTTGTATCATTTTTTTATCATCTTCTTCTCTATTTATCCAATAAACCAACTTGTTTTGAACTATTCTCTTCCCAGTAATTCATTCTATTATCTCCCATGTCCGAAATACATATTAGGAGTCCATTTCATCCTGTATAGACATATCATATAGAATCAATACACTTAGACTTTACAACTCTTCTATAAATTCAGGTTCTTCATATTTTATGAAATTCTAATAGTGGAAGTCACCTTCAAACCATTTCATTTATCACTGAATACTAGAAGATCTCCTAAACTAATAATAAAGTTCACCTTCTTTCTAGAACCAATACATCTGGAACTTATACATATAGATCTCTCTCTTGAGGTTCCATAATACCATATCTCTCTTTCTATTACTTATATCCTTATAAGAACCAAAAAATATTGAATTACAACATCTTTTAGAAAATCTTGTGTTTATGGGAATTCCATACTCCTTAGAATATTTCAATATTATAGACATTTATTTGGTCAAATATCAAGTTGTGGGGATTATTTGATCTCATATAAAACTTCCACTAAGATATGGTCTTTCCATAAGATATCCTCATTTAATAAAATGTTTTATATTTTAATGATCATCTATATTCCGTTATACCATTGTCAAAAATGTAATTATTAATCAATATTACCAATAAAGAAACATGCTTAGGAACTTTCCAAAAACATATAATTTCCTTGAAATCAACATTAATGTAAGTGAGTAGAACAAAACCATTGATACAAGAAATAAAAACTTTATTCCAAATATAAAAATATTATGAACGTTCCTTCCCTAATATCATAGAAGGACTTTAGATCATTATATACAAAACATAATTCTAATCCCCACCAAAAAATCCTTTGGGTAATCAATTATGTAACCTCAGGATCTTTGAATTTTCTACTAAAGTTCAATTAATCCTCTCTATAAATCCATTTTAATAAAAAGTTAATAGCATAGTATTATCGAACCATATTCATTTCCACAAATAGATCCTTTTAAACTCTTAGTTTATATATTCACCACCAATTTTAGTGATCAAAAATTTTAGTATATATATGGTATCCTTTTCCACCCTATCACTTCATTAAAAAAAATTGAAAAAAATCATACATTTGTTTAAGAAGGAACACCCAAATGTTGTGTGTCGCATCATTGATAAAGGTAACATAGTAATATGAGCCTCTACAGGAATTGGCAAAAATATCACCATAATTCAAATTAATCGTCACTAAAATATTATACCTATATATTTTTCTATCAAATTAAAAAGACACAATTTACTAATTCCTTAGAATAAACTCCTTATATATTATTTATTTGTTTATTCCACGTTTCAGTATGAATTTATCCAAAATGAAAATTTTCTCATCCGCACTCAAATGAAATATAAATTGATGCTATAAATTTGAATATCTTGAAGTTATTTTCCCAATATTGAATATATCATTTTGAAATTCATATTAGATAGAATGTTTTGTCTTTCATTCTTGTGGTCACCACCATGGAACCCCTTGTAACATTCTAAGGTCCACCTAAAAATGCTGTATAAAAACTCACATCACCTAAATGTCTGACCAAAATCAAATTTTTACTTAAATTTATCATATGTTTCTCTATTTATAATCCTAGTAGGACTCTATTTTTAGTTTGAATAGTAAACTTACCCATGCCCACTAAATTGAATAGTAGATTATGCAGTCACTTTGAGGGGGGAGGTGAATCAGTGTGAACCATTTTATGAAATTATATTATATTTTAGTTACCCCTTTTTAAATTTTTGACCATGATCTTTTTTTTAGGATTTATATATTTGTTTATATAATCTCAACACAAAATAGCCTCATGATAATTAGTAAAGAAATGAAGAGGTAAGCACATGGTATTTTTACAAGGTCGGACCCCAATATGTCATCATAGTATTTTCTATGTTCAGCTGGAGTCTGATACATATTTTATCACTAATCAATTACAGTGATTACAAAATAATGAGATGGTATCATTCTTAACTCATCACTTACAAGAGATGGTAAGTTATCATTCTTAAACCTTGGAGAAGGTATCATCCTTTACCAAAAGAAATCTCATGATAATAAATATCTTCCAAAGTCCCTAAAGTCTCTAAATCTATCTGTATATTATTACACACGATCCCTCTAGTCTCCTATAGTCCTTCTTACAGACTCTTGAATAAGATATCTAATCTATTCCTTAATTTCACTACATCAACCAATGTAATTTTCTTCCTCTATAATAGGTCATCGATTTACATTTGTTCTTAAACAAATGGAATTTTCTTCCTCTATAATAAGATATCAAGTCTATTCCTTACACATGGGACTGCTCGCCAAATGGCCATCCTCTGATGAAGGTTGCGACATGGTGCAACTGCTAGGGAGGAGCTAGTTCTGCATTTGTTCTTTTATGTTTTGGTTGCTTTGTGGTTGGTGTTAGACTCCCTGGTTTCTCACTTTTCATTAAAAGTTTTTTGATAATAAAAAATGTAATTTTCAATCAATAGATCAATCAAGAATATGTAGAAGTAGTTTGGGCCTTACTTAACTCAGATTCTTCATAATTTTAATTTCTCTCCCATGTTATGGGATGTAATAGTCCTAGAATTTATTCCTACCTCTCTTCATATTTCTTATTTTATTCCTCTCATTCTTCTCCCATGACATGAATTATTATATATATATATATATATATTCTCACTGAATTATCTCGATTTAATACTCAGATTATTCACTAGTAAGAAATATGAATTTCTCATCAATTCCCTACCTTATAAATATCTTACTATTTTTATTCATTTTATATCAATAAAATCATGTGAATATATTTTCAATATTTTAATATTGAAAACCTCATCAATCTCATAAATGTGATCTTCTCACTTAAATTGGTTAGTAATATTCTCAAGAAATCCTCCAGCTATTTATTCATATTTAATAACAATCAATGATATATTTATTTTATCACCAAAAAGGCTTGGTATTTTCCTAATTTAAATATAATACTAAATATATGATAATTTAATCACCATATTTGTATAATAATATATAGAAACATTTATGTCAAATGAAATTCACCTACAGTATATGCAACCTCATCAAAGATTAGTGTTATTCTTGTTTACTAATCATCTCTCAAATAATGGTAATATTTATTGACTCTCTAAAGTCATCATGATATTCAATATATGGAATCCAACACATAATAATCATAATTAAATCATCACAAATATCATATTTGTTGAACCAATTACTCTTACATATCATCCTCTTGGATTTTATTTATTCCAATAATTCTTTCTTTGACTCTTATATATTATACTTTTAACCTTTACATATTAATTGGACATATGGATTTACTTTCAATTAGGTTCATATCACTTGGTAAGTTATAGAGATATCACATCGCACTATTGGAATTTCCCAATCTAGAAATATTTATGCAACATCAGGTTGACCAATACATATCATTATAAGGATTTGAGACTTTTCAAAATTTTCAATGAGAAACCATTATATATGAAATTTTAACTTCTATATATTCTCTTTAGGACCCTTAAATTTCAAGACACTCTCCTTTTAAATATCCTAATATGGTTTTAAACAATATTTGTTTTTGAAAATAACTATCTAAGAAATCATTACATATTATTTATAACATCATAGTTTTTCAAATTTTCAACATCGAGTTTTACCTTTATGTATCATAGTAGGTACCAACATGTTTCTAAATTTTAGCTTGAATGTTATGGAATACACCAATGTATTTCCTGTGATAAATGTAATAAATCTTGTGAGTGAAATAACATACTTGTATATATCACAATATGTCTCTAGACTTTGAAACATTCAGTTTAAATTATTCATATTTACTTTTCTACATGGGGAATAATCTCATAGTTATTTTTATGTATAATAATGATTAATTTTATGTATCATGGCGAGGTTCTGGAATTTTTCAAATTATTAGTCAACATAGTTTGGGAAACCCTTATGTATTATTAAGAGTTATATTCATGTATTCTATTCCTTTACAAAATTTAATTTCCAACTTATAATTCCATAACTTCTTAAAATCATATTAGAACCATTTTATTCATACTTTTTGGTATCTATAGTCACTTCAAAAAATATCAAAATAACTTAACTGAATTAATTTTCATAATGTTCCAAAAAATATTTAATTTAATTTCCAAAGCCTTACACTATATGAGTACACAAATTTAAGTTCTTTAATGGAAACCCACTTCTTTCTCATTGATAGTGTAAAAATTAACCTTCTCTGATAATTATCAAATTGATATTCTCTATTTTATACTATATTAAAAAATCTTGATAATCAAAGGCTGATTATTCACTCTTTAAGATATAAATTTTACTTCTTTTTTCTCACCACCTTAATCTTTGTAATAACTGAGTTCTAACATTTAAAATACATATATTATAGAAAATGATTTCACCTTCTAAAAACACTTTTATTTGATCAACATTATGTAAATCTATATAATCATTACATGTTCAAATTTTTTCCTTCTAGTTATTGTTCAAATTATTCAGCTCATTGTGCTCTTTGTTTTGTTTTTGAACACATACTAATATATTCATTTAATAATGATGGAATTAATTATTGATAAAAAATTAATCACCACACTCTATTTCGATTTTAAATCCCCATTAGTTATTTGTTTTTAATACCATTAAATACCTTTATGTTAATATATTCTTAGAAGCTATTTTATTATCCTCCTTATTGATAATAAATAAAAAGATGTAGGTGTAAGGGAAAGTCCTTCTCAACACATGATTCAACTATAATATAATTATATCTTCTTAAACTTATTGAATTTTGATGCACCTTAATGTGTTTTCCAAATTATGTATATAGAAAATTTATAGGTGGGTGGGGGTGAATTGTAGTCCAAATAATTAACAAACAATTTTATAACTGTATGTTTTAGGTTATTTTTATGAATTCCAATCAATTCATAGATCTGATAAAAAATAATCCATGTAGTGGAAATATAAACTATTAGACTTAAGGTAAGCATAATATAAGTTTATAAAAATCTGACAGAAGAAATCAAACCTTTATAAATTGAAAATTTAAACATAATGGTAATTAAAAAACAAATAAATCAATAGTTTAAAAATAATTCAGGAAGTATTAGTTAACAAACAAAATAATTCATTACATGGATATTATAAATTAAAGTTTTAAAAAAGAGAGAAAGATGCATCTTTAGACTGTATCTAAGTTATCCATGACTTTAAACCTAGAATAAGGTTCTTTATCATCATATCCCTAGAGGTCATCAACTTAACCTATTAGTAAGTATAATATTCTATACCTGGACACTATATATTCCTTTCCTTGGAATCCATAGATCATGAAGGGTTGGTAGACAATAGTTATAATATAAATACTATGATCTTTATGAAAAAGGATCCAAATGTATTTCTCTGTGTAAAAAATTTTTAAAACTGAATTTATTAAATTGATTAGAAGATCTCTTGGAAATAATCAATAGGAAATTCTCAAAATGACTAAAAAAATTCATAATACTCTTTCACTATCGTACTTCTAATGATTGATGCGTAACTCTCTTTTTAGTCCGTATTGTATTAAAATTCAATGGCTAAATTCCACAAATATCAATTTTTGTTTTAAATTTTTTGATGATACCTTCATCATCTAATGATGAACAATGAATTTCACTTCCTATATTAACTGGTATATCAATCACCACTATAATGATCTTTAATCTTTTGAAAGTAATCAGTCATGAAAATTTAGACTAATCAATTTTCACAGAACATTTTAAGCTCTCTAGTATTTTAGTTACCATAAATGAATTTTGTATAAACAAAACAACTAAAAAAATATCAAGTTAAATAAAGTTCATGTGAAATGTAATGTGATTTCCAAAATAAATAAACCAAGTAAATCTTTGAATCAACAATCTCCCCCTTATTGGAAAGAATTAAACATGCAAGGGATATTTAATATCTTAACTAAAATTTAAATAATACTCTTTATGAATTCTATTAAAGTGTATTACATATTTTATTTGAATCAACATAGAATAAACTCATCAATCCAATTTAATGATAAATTTTTTAACTAACTATAACTTTTCCATTTTTTTATAAGTAAACCCATTTATAATTATAAATAAAAAATTTAATATTTATTATAGTAAATATAATCTTTTCAATAATATATTAAAAAGGTATAGAAATCATAAAAAACTAAAATGAAAAATAAAATAAATAAATAAATAATTTTTCTCTCTCAGAAATTTTAAAATTATATGTTTTGGTTGCTCCAAATACTTCTAATGCACTAGATATTTATGAAATCTGTTTAACATGGATAATTAATCAAAAATATTAAACATTAATTCCATTTTGACTGAGCATTATTATCTAAAAGGATATTATTAAATGATGAGTTCACATATTAAACTTCGTCTTCTCCCCCATGATTTAGGATATTATCAGAAATTTATTCATAATAGTGGTAATATTTATTCATAATCCAACTTTGAACTTTTCATTCTTCACCATTATTCCATTATATTTCTTCACCTACATTGAACGATCTTACTATTTTAGTAGATGGAACTTTGAGCTTCCGAGATATCCTTTTGTGATTTTTCTAATAATCTATCCCATAGATACTTTAATTGAAATTAAAATCATCATAGAAAAGAGAAATAAAAAATAAGAAATTGACTGTGACTAAAATAATTTGGATTGCAGTCGTTGTATAGGAATTTGGGATTCATATTGACCTAAAAAATCTTATGGTGTATGAGGGATCAAGCATTATTACTGTGAAACTATATAGCCAAAACATATATCGTATAAGTTATATTTATGAACTAAATTTTAAATTTATTCATATAAAAATATTAGTTACAATAAAATAAAATTTTAGTCATAGAAATTAAAAATTGAACACCCCCTTTAATAAGTAATTTTATTAAATGATTAATAACAACAGAGATATTAACTTCATGTAGTTTAATTCTATTGATATTATATTAATATATATCTTTTAAAAGTTATAATAATCTAAATATATTATTAAAATGGAATTATATCCCAATTAATAAACTAAGAATATTTTTTCTGCTTAACTAACTGCTTTTATTGGAAATAAAATTAATGGAAA
Organism: Viscum album; assembly: GCA_963277665.1. Lineage (NCBI taxonomy): Eukaryota > Viridiplantae > Streptophyta > Magnoliopsida > Santalales > Viscaceae > Viscum > Viscum album. The sequence goes on from OY728162.1 coordinate 1,016,594,903, forward strand.
AAAAATTAAAAATGTAGAAATAAAGATGAAAAATCAAGGAAATATCCCTCCCTTTCTCAAGGTGTTTTTCAATGTTAGGAGATAGATTAAAAAATAAGTGAATTAAAGATAAATCTAGTTTGATCATACCTATATTCTATTTAATTTGTTCAAATCTATTATAATTTTAAGGCTTTTTGAAAATATCAACAAAATCATTTTTAGTTCTTATAAATTAAAATATTATATATTATTTCTCGGTGTAATTCCTATGAAAATGGTTTCTTATATATATATTTTTTTCTCTTGAGTTTTGTGATGGGTTTTTAGATAAAACACCGCAACTCGAATCATTGGTTCCAGACCAGAGTAGAACATGACCTCATGCTCTCTTCCCCGTATGTAATAGGCTATCGACTAGCGGTGAGGGCCTGGATAGCTACATGGGGAGACTATTCCCTTAGTAATAATAACCATAAACCATAAATGCAAAAAAACATAAATAAATAACCATAAATCTACAAAATGGAAGTTAAACAAAAATAACATACAATATCAAATGTCATAGAATGTAAAAAATAGGAACCCTAATGTATTAGGTCAACCAAGGTATAAAGAAAGAATAAAGTAAACTAAATCCACTACAACATTAGTCTAGATTCCATCCTGACATCACCCCCATCCTGTAAGAGCCACTTACTCAAATTCCCAACGTTGGTCCATTTCCCTTAATTGGACCCCTAACCATAAAATTTACCCATACATTGATTTTCAAATGTAGGGTATGAGTATTAATCCATTATAACACAAATAATTTCTCTTTAACATAAGTGATGGAGAATAAAAAATTTCATGTCTTGAAAATAAATTAAATGCATAAATAAATAATCAATTATCGATTAATTATAAATTAACCAAACTTCCAGGAACCCCAGATCTACCTACTTTTTAAGCAATCCAAAAGTAAATTGTGTATGGTTTTATAAAACATGGAATAGGATCTAAGACCAGCATAATTTTTGGATTAAGACACAAGTTCATCATGCCTTTCTTCTAGCCACAAATATGATTTGCCCACTAATTGTCTTAGGTTGGTCCACAAGACCATCATTCCCTACTACAAAATCCCTCGAATGGAATCAAGGCAATCATAACATGAAATCCATCATTCAATACCCCACCTCAATTATCTCAAAATACATCACACATGTTCAACCTATACTGGATTAACTGAGTCATGAAGTTTCAACTTTTTTCTTATTAACATATAGTAGAATAAAAATTTCTTGAGGCTATGCACACATAAGACATAAGTCATAACATAGAAAGTTACAATAGGTCATATCAATAAGGTCTCAAGGTCCAAACATTCAACCGTATTCATATCACATATATTAAGGGTCTCATAGGACACACACACATACAAAGGAATATCATAACAAGCAAGGGTTTCATGGGATACACACACACTCACATGCATATCATACATCTAAATTCATAAAAAACAACCAAATTGTATGTACTTAATATTTAATGAGTATCATTGACCAACACCAGGAATCTCTACCTAGAAAAATATCACATTTTTTCCCTATTAAGAATCCAAATTTATCTCATGAGGGTTTCTAAAATCAAGACTCAAGAAGAATAATATGGTGATGGAGAGAAATGGATAGGACTTACACAAAGAAAAATGTTACCAATGATATATCTAGAACTAATTTATCGGGATAAATTAATTTTCTAGATTTGATAACTTATTGATCAAAAAATAAAAGAAGACCCTATTAAATTACATTGGAATTCATTGATCTCTTTATGAAAACCCATATATTTCATTTGACCTAAGAGAAAGAGTATATTTTGGTTAAAAAAAATTAATATTTCCAAATAGGAGTCCCTAGATAAATCCAATTTTTAAGCATTAACAAGATGGAAATAATAGAGAAAAATCCAATATAGAGTATCCCTTTGATTTTTTTAGTCAATTGGGTTTCAGTCCAATAAATAGTGGCATAAAATAGTGCTTTTGGGGGAAAAGATAGGGTATCCCTTATTAAAATCTTAACTGGATCCACTGGCTGGGTGGTAGATGCATAAAGATTTAGGGGCTATAATTTCTACCACCAAGGGGTGAATGGATTTACTGTAACATCCCAGGTAAATAAAGAATAAAGAATTTTCATATTTATTAATATTTACAAATTAAATATTAATTTTAATTAAAAGGGGTTGCTATGTTCGATAGCGTACTCGATACGCAACGATGAGTTTCTTTGAAAACTTACGTTGCACACAAGTAATAAAATAATATTATTTTTAAATGTTAGTTAACAAGTAGACGTTGTACTGGCGGGAATGGATAGAAATAACTAAAATATGATTAGATATGTTTTTAAATGTTTATACATTTACCCAATAAAAGATAAAGGCTTAAAATACGGAAAGAGTTCAATTTTAGGGCATATATACTCTAATTTTCACTAAAGGTTCACTTATCACATTTTAATGGTGAACTGTCATTAAATATAGTTTTTATCACTCTTATACTTTATTTTGGACCAAATATAACTCTTCTTTAGAATCGGGACATCAAAATTTACTTTGTGTAAATTTTTGGTACCTTTCTGATAAAGTTCATTTTTTTATGAATAGTGTAAAATGTTGTATTTTAATTCAAAACCACTTTTTAATCTAAATTATTTATATGATTAGATTATTATTTTAATTGGTTTTAAAGTGAAATTAGAAAATATTTTTACCAGTTAATCCAATGGTGGTCATTGGAATCAATTTCACTTTGAAATTGGACTTAAACTGGTGTCAATCTTTTGATACTTATTGTTTCACAAAAACACGCTATTTGTCATGACAGTAGAAATTAATTATTAAATTAATTAATTTGAATTATATGTTTTGAATTTTGTAAAATGGACTTCATTTTTGAATTCGGAATATCAAATATAGCTTAGGGTGAATTTTTGGTAATTTTCTGAAAAACTTCAATTTTTGATGAATAGTGAAACCACTAAGTGGTAATCAAGCAAACTGATTTTTCAGTTAAATGAAAGTTTACCAATAATGTGTATTGAATTTTGAAAATCTGACATACATGGTTGTCATTAAGAAGTAAAATGTGGTTCAATGAGATTAAAATAATTTTTTGGTGAATAGTAATTTTTTTTTCATTAATCGCGATTAGAGGTAATTAGTGTAGTTTAAGGTAAAAATGGTATTATAAGAATGTGAAAACACCATGAAACTTTTCCTACACCTATTGGGTGATTCATGGCCGACCAAGACAAGCCATGGGCCAACTTTGGGACCCCATGGAGCCACTTTAGTTGGAAAATAACATTAATATATTTTTATTTAATGTTAAAGTGAAAATGACACTAACATAAATTGTTTTACTAAAATAATTTTTGAGTGGCGTTATACAAGTCCAAGTTTTGATTATAAATAGTCATTGGAAAGCTAAAACGATTTCCTACATCATAGTAGTTTTTTTATAATTTTTAGACATTAAATAAAATAAATTATTTATGACAAAATAATGATGTAGCGATGACATCATTATTTGACGATTTAAATAAAATGGAAAGATAATGTAAAATCTATGAACTACACATGTCCAAAACTTATTGGATGAGTGGATTTCGAATTCTTATCACCGTATCCACGAATTATATCAATGTGGGACCTTTTAAAACCGATACACATTTTCAAATAAAGTAATAATTCTTTACTTTCCAAAAGTGCCCCTCCTCTCCTCTTATAAAAGGCCCCCACCTCTACCTCATTTCACTCACTCCTCAAGCCTTTGGCTCGGCCAAACCCTGCCCATTTACTCTCTCCACATCCCTCTCCTCATCCTAGAGGATTCCCTTTGGGCAGAATCCTTTCAAAGGAAGCCTTTAGGCTCAAATCAAAAGGGAGTTACACTTTTAGAGGTAATTCATTCTCTCTTGTTCATTTGTTTTATTTTGCTTCTCCAACCCTCTAAACTCTTTTTATTTACTTCTTTTGTAACAACACCAGTATCTTCAATATACTAGGATGTTGTAATAATATTTATTTGAGCTACACTCTCACACAAATACATCAAATGGATAAAGAACATACGGTTTCCGTGGATGGCGAAATTCTGCCTCCCGAAACGATGATTGTTCAATACTCATTTAACACCTTTAAAGGTGGCCATTATGATGTCACTATTTTTATATATGATATATAATATGTTAATGTTTTCTTTAAGATTGTTTATTTTTCATTTTGGACATACCTTTATGGCTTCCATTATGGGTAAACACGATATCTTCATTTAAGGAAGTGCGGACTACCGCCCCCTCAAAGTGATGTGATTCGTTAATGCCATACGTGGGACGCGTAAAGGATGGATTTAAAGTTATTATATATGATTTTATACTGGAATTATAATATACCTCTATATCATTATTATTTCTTTCCATTAAAGTATGAGATAGAAATGAAAGTAGCGTTCATGCGTACGTACGGCTTACCGTCTCCATGAACGGTGCGTTTCATTTCTTATCCCCAAATGTAATGTACTTTTAAAAGTACATGTATATAATGGATATATATAATTAATGATATATCTAAATGATGAATATAATTCTGGAATTAAAATATACATACCTCTCATTTAGTTTTAATTCCATTAATATGACAAAGAAATGAAAGCAGCGTTAATGTGTACGTACGACTTACCGTCTCCATGAACGGTGCATTTCATTTCTTACCTCTAAATGATTATGTAATATTATAAATACATGTATATGCTGGATATATATGATATATATGATATCCAAATCAGGAATTTCATTCTAGATATAAAGAACTTTTGACCACACGAACAACATGTAATTGTAAGAAGTCAACTTTCGACTTAAGAACCAAATATTGACAAAACAAACATTATTAACTTAAATGGTTACATAATGTTTATAACATGACAATAAGTGATATAAAATGAATAATGAAATTTAAAAAGGTTCTTAATCAAGTATAAATTAACTCAATTTTATTATTCAGGACGTTAAAGAACGATCGAGTCAAGTCGGACCCAAGGTAAGGGACTTCATCTCAATCTCCTTTCATTGAGGCATATTTCGTTTTATACACAACTTTCTTTTATACGGTGTATAAACCCCTTTGAATTTTACTTTTATACAAAAGGAATCTTTTTCTACAAAGCGTTTTACTAAACGACAAAAAGGAATGTTTTTTTAACGTACGCGGTGACAACGACCTTTTCCGCCACCGCGAGTATTATTTGGTCTTTGGCTCCCTCAATAAGCCATAATGTTTTTAAAATAAAATAAATACCATATACTCTTTTATGTATTTTGGTATTGAAAATGGTTTTGATAAAGGATTCTATTATGTCAATATATTTATGATATATTGTGATTGAAATGTGGAAATGTTATCATTCCTTTATGTTGGTTTTATGTTTTATGATTTTATATTGGTACTTGGACATTTTAACGGGTGGTTACGTTATAAACCATATGACGGGTGGTGCCGTGAATACCAGGACGGGTGGTTACGTTATAACCTCCAATGCATTGGGTACGAACGTCGGCCGTATGGATATTCCATTAAGTATGTATGGAAATTGGCCGTATGGCTATTCCATTAAGTGATATGTGTGGAAGTCGACCGTATGGTTATTCAACTTAAGTATGTTTATGTCCCAAGTTACCTTTATATATTCTATGTGTTCTTTATATGGGTTTTATGGTAATCCTTTGGTTACAAAAAGGTAAGTAATGATACATTTTTTAGTGAAGATTTTTTTTACTACTTCATGAAGGTGAAGGTATTACTTTGATATAGTATACATGTTTTACTTGATGTTTGAAAAAGTAACAGTTTTCATTCTTTCTGTATCCCTTACTGAGCTTTTTATGCTCACCCCAAGTTTTTCGAAATGTTTTTCACATGACTTAAAGTGGAATAAGGTCAAGGATGGGATCAAGGGAATGTCATGCTATCTAAAACATGGAATCTAGACATCTTTCTTTTTAAGAGTTTTTATTTTATGGAAACTTAGTATAAGTGTCTACTTTGTAATCTTTTAAGATGTAATAGTTATGTTCTAATTCTCTAAAACTCTAAACCTGAAAAGATCCTCAATGTGAATTATTCATTTAATTCAATATTAAGTAAGGTTTAAAGCTGGGGCCTTATATTTACACCATATTGAAAGTGGTATCTGTATAATTCTATATCCCCTATAAATTCCATCGGTCGGCCGAAGGCATTGTATCAACTAGTTGGTGGCTCTCTGGTAGCTTAAAATATTCTTGTTCATATTTCTTATTATTTTAATTTAAATAATCATTCCCAAAAACCTCTAAAACATATCCAAAATAGGATACAATTTTAAATTCCCTAATATTTTATTTTATATTTTCTTTATAAAGAGAACAATTTTTAATAACAAACACTAGATGTAACACTAATCTTAAAGGAACCACGAAATAATATTATTTAAGTATGACAATTATAACATAGTCTTTTGGTTTATGGGTATGAATATGAATAACTAAATTATGAATTATATGTATGAAACTTTTTCATCAATAAAAATAATTTATTCTATAAAAAAATTTAACATTCATATAAATGTAGTTATTAGTAAAATAATACAAATAAATTCATTTTATTCTTTAATTTTTTGTTCATCTAAAAATGGTTTTATGGAATTTTATACATGGTTAAATTGAATTAGTTTCTGTTAATTTTTGGAATTATATTTTACAAAATGAACATCTTTTTTTAAATCATCATTTCATATATTATTAGGATTCATTTTTATATGTTTTGGAAGGGTTTATTTTCTGGTGATTAGAGAAAAATACCTATTTTTACAAAACTATATTTTTTTTCCTTAAATCAAGTAATTTAAAATAAAAATAATGTTTTGGATTTTGTTTTAAATAATTAATATTCTTTTAATTAAAAATAATTTAATTATTATAGTATTTATCAATATTTTATTTTATCTTAGTATAGGTACATTTTTATGCTTAAAAAATATTTTTTAGGAACTATTTGCAATGTGTTTTTCATACTTGTGTTAAAATAATTTTCTTCCAATTATAGTAACTTAATATTGAAAAATAAATTTAATCTTTATAATTATAAGGTTAGAATTTATTTAATATTTCAATTTCATTTTTAGACATAATCACTAGTAACCATAGTTAATGTTTATCCCCATGACAATATATAAATAGGTTAATTAAAGATAAAAAATATAATATACTGTTTAACAATCAACCCATAAATTGAGTTAATTTTCATTTTATGATTTAAATTCAACCTTAAACATTATAAATTTATAAATATATCATTTCAGTGCCATATTCCTTTGATTATGACCTTTATAATATTTAAGTTAACAAAAATTTTAATATTTCACTCTCTTTCTTTTAATATATCAAATATATTTTCATATAGATAAAATGTATTTTTGAATGGTTATAAGTGGTTATTTTAAATAGGAGAAACAATATTTTATGTTATAATGTTGTTTTAATTTTTTATAGATTGCACAGTTTCCTTGAATGCTTATGCAACAACAACACAACTCTTGGTCAAGCAGTAGAAAAATCAAATAAATGATTTAATTAACATTAAAAGTAATATATTTTTGTTAAATTATATTAAAATTGAATTTATTGGATCATTATATGGTATAAGTGATTTTTGAAGAGTTTATATTATAATTACATTGTTATCTCTATTCCTCTAAATTCTAGATATCTGAATAGTCCAAAAAATAGACCTAAATAGTATTTAATGATTAAAATAAATTTTAAATCACTATAAAAAAACCAATCATGAATCTGGTATATGGAAAAGTTTTGTACATATCATTCATGGTATATGTATGTCCACTTTCAATTTTTAAAATTACATCCATGACTTTTAAAGAGTGAAAATGTTGTTTTCATGGTTAAGGTTAAATAGGGTTATCTAGGAGATTAAACCAAAAGATAATGTTGAAAATGATACCAAAACCTGTCTAAAAGTTAATATTTGAATATATATTGACCTCATCCTCCTTATATTATAATATAAGGATTTTTCGATCCATTTTACATTAGTTGTATTCATATTATATATTAATATTTCCAGTATTTATTTGTTTCCCACCCACCACACTTATAAAAGGGCACCTCCTCTCCACTCTTATTGACAACATTTGATCCAATAAGCTCTAACAACCCAACAAAAATACCTTCCTTGATTCCTTCCCCACTTATTATTTCTTTTGGTAGTTCCCTAATACCTTCCAACAAAGGATTAAGGTGTAACCCAAATAAGGATTCCAAATAAGAGGTTGAAATCTTGACCGAGTTCTTTATTTTATTTCATATTCTACCTCATTCAATTTTTTCCTAAAAATGTTGATATAATAACATAAGTATAATACCTATAATTAAATTTTATTATGAATTTATAAAAACCATTATTCATATCCTTTTCCATTCTATGGGAAATGAAAAAATCACTCATGCGTACGTGTGTACTAGCACCTCCACAAAGCCATGTGTTTCATTTTTCATCCCCTACTCGCTAGGTTGGTGATTATGATGGATATAAATAAAAAATATTATATTAATGAAATTATTATAATTTTTAAAATTTAACATTTTCGTAACCTTTTTACTCTTCTATCCTTTGGAAAATGATAACGTTGTTTGTGTGTACGTATGGACTATCACCTCCATGAAGCGATGCGACTCATTTTTAAAGTACACCATTAATTAATGATTATAAATTTTAATTTTATATAAAAAGGTGAAATTTTTTTCATGATTAATATTTTAGATATTTTTAAACCATTACCAAGATACAAGGAAACAAACTACCAAACCAAAACTTGTATAAAAAACATAACACTTAACACCCGAGAGGATGTTGTTAAAAAATAATTATTAAAAAAATGTCATATAATGTAATAATTAAATCATATATGATATTATAGATATAAATATAATAATATTATATAACTATAATAAATATAAATTTATCATACATGTGGTTAAGAGAACATGTGAATCAAGTTGGACTTATGTTAAGGGTAATTTCATCTCATTTCCACTTCAATGAGACAAATTTTACATTATTCACCGTTTTTTTACTTGGTGTATATACTACCCATATGAAGTTTTATATAATTAATACCTATTTATTCATTATATTAATCATTTTTAATTCGATTTTTCTATTTTTATGGGGTTAGATTCGAATGTTACCAAAGTAGTAAGGATTTATTTCAGTGTCTCACTTTTAATCAAGATTATTTGCGTTTAATTTTTATGAAATAATTTTATAACATATTATCCCAAAACCAAATTTATTTTCATATATTATGTTTATTTATTGTTATACATGTTTTAAAGCAATTTTTATTTCTTTGATAGTTAAAATGATCAATAAAATTCTTTTAATAAAATTCAAACTTATTTCCTCTATGGTCAATGAAAATTTTCTTATATATAAAGGATCAATAAAATGTTTATAAGAATGTTATTTTATATGATAAAATGATTATATAAAGTCATATTTAACCATATTTTAATTTATTTTAAAAAAATTTAATTGAATATTATTTTTGTTTTCCAAATGAGGCACTTTTGGGCTTTTTACCAAAATATTTAAGGGAATATTTTTTTTATCTTTTACTAAATGAAAAATTTTTCCCACCATCTTGAACTTTATTTTTTTTGATGCCTCCTTTATAAGTTTTCATGGTTAGTTTGAAAGAAAATATTTTTCTCAGAACTTATAGAATTTTTATTTAAATTATTATTTAAACAAAATGGTACTATTTTCTTACTGGAATAAGAATAATTTTGAAATTGATATGTAACATCATTTTAAAAAAACTTTACATGGATATAATTTTTAATTATTTTATTTTATTTTATTTTTCAATTTATAAAAGTCCTTATTTTACTATAAAACATTTAATTTTGATGAATTTATTGTCATGTTTCAACCTTTATATAGATTCATGTTATTTACTCAATAACTTTCTCATAATCACATCCACTATCACTCTCCGCCATTTAATTGTATGTTATTTTCTCCTCCATGTAAAAAATTAAAGTATCATGGATTTATACTATATTCTTTAATCTAATTTGATATTGTCTTTACCATATTCCATTTTTATATATGGTATCAGTTAATGGATGTTTATTAAGAATGTTATTTCATTGACTTTAGAAATATTCTTTATTCTGGATTCAATATAAACAAATGTTGATTTATAAGAATTTTTAGAGTAAATTATATTGACCAATAATTATATAAGAAATTAATAGGATGTGTAAGTGAAAGGTGGGGATCAATTATAGATTGCCCCTGGATGCATTGACAGGTCTCATGAGAAAAAATATATGGCCACCTTAGTTGGGTAGTTAGTGTGTACCTACCCATTCAATAAAAGTGTCATAATTAAGTGATTTATGGTAATATTAATGGTATCTTGGATGAATACTTGATTATAAGATCATGAATATATTGATTTATTCATTTCTTTTATTAATAATTCACTTTTCATTATAAAAGTGATTTCTATGATGATATTAGCCATGAATGTCCTTTGAACTCGAGTTATTGATTAAAAAACCAGTGTTTTGATAATTCACTCTTCCATTTTGATTATTCCTTATTTACTATTGATAGATTTCACTGTACGTAACCCTTATTAAAAATATGAACTCACCCTTTATTTTTTTACTTTCCCCAGAATATGAATATGGAATATTTGAATGATTTTAAGGATGTTAGATATTTTTTCATGTTGAGTTTTTAATTTATATTGTAACTTGGAAGTCATATATGCATCTAGTTTTCCAAGACTAGTAAATTGATCAGTCTTTGGTGTTTGGACTACTTGTATTTTATACCAATGTAAAAGTAATCACTGAAGCTGGGTTATAGGAGTTAGGGTTGCAACAAAATCCATTTAAGAGATGAAAAAAGTTGAATAATATTAAAATTAAAATTTGGGGATTTTACAAATCACCCCAATAAATAATTTTTTTATTTGAGAAATGAATCTAAAGGCATTTATTGAAAAAATTAGCCCACTAAGCCTAAACATATGATTCCCTCTCTCAGGTCACATCTTTGATACACCCACGTTTCCACAAAACCTAAACATGGGTAAAAATCACCCCTCACAACACCTTCTCACTAAGTTACTTGATCTGAATCAGACATTATATGAAATATGCTTTATGTTCCAACACAAAATCCTCACTATTAGTCACATTCATAAGATCAAGCTCATAGTTCCAATTTTTAGACACAATGTATGCGTTATTCATTCCTCAGTATCATGGAGGAAGATCTTGTCGGTAAGACACTATCCAAATATGTTTGATGATCTCAAACAGTCCTACAAACCATGGCACTAATATTTTCTATTTTTACAATCATCAATTCCACAACCAAGGTGAGACCTGCAAGAAAACCTGATTTCCCATAGCGAACTCCAAAGTTCATCACCTCCGATAATCATATGAACTCTCCCCACTTTTAGTATTCACAAACTACTTCTAAATAAACTATAAATACGTAGATATATCCTAATCCTATATCATATCGAGGATATTAGACCTAATCAACTCATACCAATATAATGTTGAACTATAAATATTACCATAGAGAGCCTCAAACAACACCATCTAGATTAAAAAATGGAAAATATTATTGACCATGAATTATACCATGGCATGATGATCATTCCATGTTCCACCAAAATGAAAAATGAATTCATTGAGGATATCCTCTAAAATATTTATCATTTTTTCTATGTATCAATCATTTGGAAGATGTTAATATGTACTCATCTTTAATAGGGTCCCCATTACCTTCAATAAGCACTTCCATAATCGTGGTGTGAAACAAGTGTTTCAATCAGATACTACACTCGTAGGTGCTCTATACAGTCTCACTATTACATTAACCTATAGCTTCTGTAATTCATCATCTAAATGGGTCTCCAGAATCTAAAAGAAATGATCACCCTTCTTTAACCTATCAAATACAACCCACACCACATTTTGACCCGTCTAGGTCTTGGGTAACCCCATAACAAAATTCATCATCACTTCATCCCACTTTAACAATGGAACTTAAAGAATCCCGAGAAATACACCTATTCACTAATTGTAAAAACCTAATTAAAGATATAATAAATCACTCCCATGTTTATTAAAATAGTTATATTCATTATAAAAATATTAAGTAAATTTTTAAATCAAAAGGAAATAGTTTTAATTAAATAGTTTTCTTATAAGATCTTATTTAAAAGTTAAATTACTAAATTTGAAAAATTAATTTGATAAAATAACCATAATTTTTTAAATAATCAGGTAAAAATTAGCTTAGGATAACGTTTTGGTACTTTCATAAAATTTCATTTTTTTATAAATAGTGAAAAATACAGAATTTTATTTGAAAACTGCCCTTTTGATTATTTAATTTAAAAAGTTAAATTTTATTTTAAATTATATTTAATATATAATTATTTATTTTATGAATCTATTAATTAAATTTAGGTCATTTTAATAAATTATATATTGAATTTTCATATAAAAACTTTATAAGCCTTTGAACATTATCTCTTTAAAAACTTTCTTTCTCATTACCTCTATGGGATTAATTTTAAATTATATTTTTCCAATTATGTGAATGGAATTATTATAAATGGATTCCATATTTTGAATTAGAGTAATTTATATTATCTAATAATTACAAATATTTTTTTACCAAAATGTATAGTGAATGAAACAAAAATTAATTACCGTAGTTAAGGTAAAAATGGGTTTACCATGTGTTAAACTAAAATGATAAGGGTAAAAATGACTTATAAATTTATATAAAAACTATTTTAGGGACATATTTTGACTATTAAACTTATTGTTTAAATAATTGACTATTCTAGTCACTTGTTATATATTAAAAACATGGGAGCACTCAATGATTTTCAAAAATACCAAGTGCATCCTCTCCCCCAATTATAAAAGGACACCTCCACTTCCTCTCTTAACACATTAAAACCCATTTTTTAGGCCAATACCTAACCAAGTAACATATTTAATTCAATAATCACATATTAGAAGCCTTATTTTGTGTATAAATTCAACCTAGGATGACATTTGGTGGAATCCTAAGGGGGATACCCATAGAAGAGGTAACGATCTTGAACGAGCATTTTTATTTTTTTTCATTCTCCACCACCTAACATTATTCATAAACCATGATTATATAATAAAATAAGTATATTAAATATAATTATATGTTATTGTGTTAATGGAACAACCTAAATTATTTTCCTCTTCCATAATATTGGTTATGAAATCATCATTCGTGTGTATAGTGGACCAGCACCTCACAAACTGATATCATTCGTTTTCCAATTACCACCTCTCATGGTTCAGAATGATGATGGATAAAAAGTATATATATTATAATTATAACATTATTATACATTTTTATTAATTATATCATATAATTTTTTTACATTCAATTCTGAAAGGGATACCATAACGTCATTCATGTGTACGGAGGACTATCACCTCGTGAAGTGATGTGATTCGTTTTTCACTAACATGTAACATGGAAGGTAATAAGGGAATATATAATGAATATATGAGATATAAATGACATAATTATGATATTAATGACATATTTATCATTATTTAAATATAATATATCATTTCTTTCTTACCTTTCCACTCATTGAAAAAATGATAATGTCCTTGTGTACCTGTGCACTACTGCCTCCATAAAGTGATGTGACTATTTTTTCATCCCCACACCACATGGATTATATATAATTATATTTAAATAAATAGTATGTTATATATGAAATTATTATCATTTTTTAAATTTACAATATTACTCACCTCCGTGACCATATTTACCTATCATTTTTGACACATAGGTCAGATATAGTCAAAACATATGACATAAACTTATTTGATTAAATAAGTTTATATGAAATGAAAATATATGAAATAAATCTATTTATAAACATGAAAAAGATTCTAAATAATGTAAATAATTATAGTAAGTTTAACATTTATAAAGATAAAGAGACACGTGACAAGTTGGGCTCAATGTTATGGACTTCATCTTAATCTAGTTTCATTGAGGAATATTTTGATGTTATGCAACTACATTATTTTATTATGTGTATATGAAACCCCTTTAACATTTCATATCATTTATTTATATATTATAATGTTATTTAATGTTTTTTAATGTTATTATTTCATAAGGATTAGGATTCAAATATTTCCAAGGTCATAGAGACTTTTCTTTAAAAAATCCTCTGTTAATGATTTCCTTTAAACTTTGTTTCTATTAAATGTAAATATTTTTAAAATGATTTTATGAAAATTTTTATATGGTCATGAAATATTTATAAAGTACATTTTATGTATATTTTTAATTTATTTTCAAATTTTTTAAAATGATTTCTTATATGTTTTGTATAGAATGTTTAAAAAATAAAAAATTATATTCTATTTTTAATATACATGGTGCCAAAATTTCTTTTTACGTGACCGTCATTTGGTTTATATCTTTATTTGAAACACATCATGTATTATTAAAAGAAAAACCCTTTTCTGGTTTTTGGGTATTTGGGTATTAAAAATGTGTTTTCAAAAGAATATCATATTTTGGTATTGAAAATGGGTTGTCTAAAGAAAAGGGTATTATAATATCCAAAAGTGATTTTTTATGAGTTTCAAAGAGTTTTTCAAATGTTTTAGGATGTTAAAGTGCAAGAATAATTTTTTTATTCCTGATATGGTTCTTATTAATTATACATGAAAAATGAGTGTCCCTAGATAGTGTTGGGTTAGCCTTTTATTGTTTATATGATGGGGCAGCTCAAATAGCTTTTGGTGAATCCGTTACCAGATATATGATGGGGTGGCCTTGATAACACCAAGTGATACAATTGTAGCTTAAATGATGGGTGTGCCTATATAGTGATCCAATTAATTTGGGAATGTATTTTTTTTAATATTCAAGAAAGAGGGAGTTGCCAAATTTGTTTCTCATATGGATTTAAATGGGCTCCAGTTACATCTAATACGAGTTTAAATAGGTTATGAATGCGATGATCTGAGTTACTGAGAATGGGTTTTTATTGATTACTATTAGTTTTAAAGGACTTATTAGAGAGTTTTTTTCATATTAAAATGATATATTTATTTCACTCAAATAACCTTAATATAAAGATAAATATTTCTTGTGTTTTTAGGTTTTCATTGGACTAACGATTTCCATAATTTTTATATCCCTTAGAGAAATTGTTTAGCTCAAACAATGTTTTTAGATTTTATTCACAGGATTTGTAAGGGGGATTATGAACCCTAGTTGAAATTGGGGAAGGTATTTCATTGAAATAAATAATTTTTTATTGTAAAATGTTTTATATAATGGGAAAATGGATACAGATTCAGAAGTGTCCACTATGCATTATATAGTTTTGTAATGTTTCTATGATGAACAAGTTCTCTAAAACTCTAAAAATGAAAAGGCAATCAAAGTGAAAGAATGTAATTTATTTACTAAAAAACATTATTATGTAATGTTTAATTTTGGATCTGTATGGTTGGTATCATAAATCGGTTTAGTTTACATTAGTGGTTAGGATAATGATAACATAATACCATTGTAATATTTTACTTTATGGTTAATTTGTAATGATATAGAATTTTAAGATTACCATGGTGCTTCATCTAAACTACATTTTTTAGAATGGGTTTCCATTGATGAAATAAGGAAGTTGTTGTGGGAAGGCACTAAGAGGAAAATATGATTCCAAATCAGCACCACAAGATGGTTGGAATTGGAATGGAATAGTTTGTTGTAATGATGGATTAGTTGAAACAAGCTATAAATTTTTGTGGAATCTTTACTAGATAAGAACCCAACATACCAGGAAGGAACAAATCTATTGTATAACATTTCATGAGGAAACATCCCCCATCATTAAGTGGATCATCTGACCCCATGGTAGTTGAACGATGGATTAGTTCCCTAGAGAAGATATTTGATGTCATGGGATGTTCGGAAGGCCAAGACGCAACTATTGTCATTTATCATGTTGAAGGTGAAACTGATTAATGGTAGTCATTGGTTAGGAATACCTAAGAGAAATATGATTTTGATGCCATGGAATGTGAAACATTTAAGGATCATTGAGAAATATTTATTAATGGTTGTTCAACTCCTAATGGAACAATAATTCCCAGAACTGAGACAAATATATAAATATTTTGTAGTTACATATGAAGACTATTTCTCAAGATTGGACAAGTATGTGATGGATTTAATAAAGGACACTGATATAACATTCAATAGGTTTTAATTGGTTACAAAGTTCATCACCCATATAAGAATTTAAATGTTTTTAGAAATTGATTCATTGTACTGAGAAGGTTGAGATGAATTTTATTGACATATTGGTTCCTCAATATAATAACAATATGAAAAAGTCAAGTTGGAAGTCAATGAAAAAAAACAGATAATAAGTCTAGAGGTAATCCCCTAAAATGTTCCGTGAATGGAAAATGAAATTTCATGGAATGTTTGATAGTGTATAGGAAGTGTTATTAGTGTGTTCAATTTGGTCATAGGGCTCGTGACTATAAGAAAAAGAGTCCTGAGAAACAAAAAAATGGGACATCTAATAGAAATCCAATGGAGATGAGTTTTAGTTACAATGTGTTGGGTTATTATGATAATGTTTTTCCAAAGATAGTTATATAGGATAGAAATCATCAAGATTAGAAACAAAAAGTTGAAAAAAGTCATTTTCTACTACTATAATTGATGACGTTTCATCAAATAAATTGGTGACATCTATGTTACTTGTTTATTTCAATAATGAAAATACCTAATTTTACTTTGGATCTTCATACTATTTCGATTCTGATAAAATTTCAAGTTATTTTGGAATATCAACTCATGAAATTTAGATATAAATTTTGGTGAAAACTCTAGGTGGATGTATTAAATAAACCATGATTTAAAGGAATATCCCAATTGTTATCTATGGGTATGGAATTTACTAAACATATTATTGAACTGGACATATTATAGTCTAATATCATTCTTGGTATGGATTAGATTTCAGGTTATCATGCTAAGACAGATTATCGAGCTAAAAATGTTATGTTCAATGGTTTAATGACTTTTATATATTACCAAGAAGCTATTAAATTGATTAGAGTTATTAGTGAAATTTGCCTAGCTCATATTATTGAAAATAATGAAATAGTTCAAATTAGTGATGTTCTAGTAGTTAATGAGTTCATGGATTTATTTTTTGATTATTTTCCTAGTGTTATTCATAATCCGGAGGTTGAGTTTACTATAGACTTAGTACTAGATTCTAAACCTATTTCTAAAATCCCATATCAAATAGATCAAGTTAAAATTTCAGAATTGAAAATGTAACTTACGGAGTTATTAGATAAAGGTTTCACCCGACAATGAACTTTACTCTAGGGTGGTCCTATTTTGTTTGTTAAAAAACAATATGATTCAATAAGTATTTGCATTATATATCCTTGAATGACATCAGTATTTGGAAAAAGTATCATTTGATTCATATTGATGATTTGTTTGATCAGCTCCAAGGAGCTCAATATGTTTCAAAATTTGAACTAAGGTCGGGGTACCATCACTTAGAACTGAATGAATCAGAAAATATGATTACTTCATTTTAGACAATATATGGGAACTATGAGTTTTAGTTATGCCATTTATGTTTACTAATGAATGTACTATATTTATGGATTTATTAATAGAGTTTTTCATGAGTTTTTTGATAGGTTTTTGGCTGTGCTTATTAATGTATTTTTTTATATTCAAAAATTCATGAGAACATGAAAGACATCTAAGTATTATTTTTCAAATCGTAAAAGAAAATAAATTGTATGGGAAATTTAGTAAGTGTGAATTTTGGTTGAAAATGGATATATTGTTTCTAATGATGGAATAACTACTAAAAATACTAAAAAAGTTTTTTTAATAATGGAAAATACCCACAAATATCATATAGTTTCATAGTTTTCTTGTATTAGTGGGTTACTACTGGGTGTTTGTTGAAACATTTGATCTGTTGTCTATCCCACTGACTATGTTTACTTTAGAAGGAGTTAAATTAAACTAAAAAAAACAATGGGATGATTTTTTTTAAGAACTCAAAGGATGATTGGTGAATACTATATTATTGAAATGCTTTCGAGAAATGGTGATTTTTTAATCTATATTGATGCCTCAATGAAAATACTTGGTTGTGTCCTAATGAAAAATGACCAGGTATTTTCTTAAGCATCACGTCAATTGAAACCTCAAAAGTTAAATTACCATACACATGATTTGGAATTAATTGTTGTGGGTTTTTCTTTAAAACTTTTTACGAATCATTTTTATGGCGTAAAGTTTGACATATAAACTGATCACAAAATTTTGAAGTATATACTCACTCAAAAAAATTGAGAATGAGATAGAGATGATGTCTAGAATTAATCAAGAATTAATGATTTGAGCTAAAACAATAATGCTACACTAACCATGTTATATTTGGAATGTGACCCATTAGTTAATTATTTGATAAATTTTGGCCAATTTGTTTTTCATGTATATATATCCTCTATTTATTTAGTTTTCAGTGCAATAATTATTATCAAAAATAAATAAGAAAACTCAGAAGGAGGATCAATATTTGTAAGAAAAGGTAGAACCCTATAATAACTGTAGTTTTATTTATTTTAGTATTGATGAATAAGATATTTTATGATTTTTAAAAAGATTATGTGTGCCTTTTGATTCCCAGTTGAGGAAAGAGTTGTTGAGTGATGCTAATAGTTATTCTTTTTTTGTTCATCTGAACATCACTAAGATATTTAGTGATCTTTGGGAGTATTATGGGTGGTATCGAATGAAAATAGATAATTATGACTTTACCATGAAGTGTTTGACTTATTATTAGGTCAAATTAGAATGAAAATTATCATAGGGTATGCTTTAACCTTTTTACTGTTGGTGTGGAAATGGGAAAATATATCAATGGATTTCATGGTAGGATTGCCAAATACCTGTCATGGTAAAAATGCAATTTGCATTATTATTGATCAATTAACTAAATCTGCAAATTTCCTTCCAATACAAGATAAAATGTATTTATATCATATTTATCAACTATATCAAAAGTATATTGTCAATTTACATGGTGTTGATATCTCCATTTTTTTAGAATTTGATCTCTGGATCACATCTAATTTTTGGAAAGGAATTCTAGAGTAATTGGTTACCGAATTAAATTTCCATACAAATTTTCATCCTAATTTTGATAGATAGAATTATTAGATGGTTTAGACCATGGAAGATATTCTTTTATCATGTTAAATGTTTTACCATGGAAGTTGTAATCAATATTTTTCTTTATTTTAGTTTTCTTATAACAATAGTTTTCATTCTAGTATACATATGACACTATTTGGGGCATTAAAAGTAAATTAGTGTTTGACACCACCTATTTTGGATAAAATAATATAAAGGAGGTTTATGAGACCATATCTATTATAGGAAATGGCTGATAAAATGTTGATTCCACAATATATGTGGATGGAATAGAGTTGGCAGAAAATTTCTATGGATAACAGGAGGAAAGATCTTTCCTTTGAGGTTAGTGATCATGCATTTCTCAAAGTTTCTCTATGTAAAAGTGTTATGAATTTAGGTAATAAAGGGACTCTATGTCCATGAATCATTAGATTATATAAAATCCGGGATAAATTTGGATCATTTTTCTACCAAGTGGCTTTTCACCAGAGTTTATCTTAGGTACACAACATATTTGATATTTCAATGTTATGGAAATATGTGTTGAATTTATCTCATGATTTGAGCCTAGAAAAAATTTTGTTGGAAGGGAATATTTCTTATGAGGAATATATAGTTCGTATTATTTACTTTAGAGATCATGTGTTTCATAATAAGGTGATTTACTAGTTTACGATTTTACATAAAATCTATATCTTTGAAGAGAAAACATGAGAATCTGAAATTTCTATGAGGGAAAGATATCCTCACTAATTTAATAATTGAACAAAATTGTGATGATGAAATTTATAAAATGGGGGAAGAATGTAAAAACCTAGTTAAATATATAATAAATCACTCTCAGATGTATTAATATAGATTTATTTATTATAAAAATATTAATTAATTTTTTAAATCAAAAAGAAAATATTTTTAACTAAACACTTTTCTTATAAGGTTTTATTTAAAAGATTAATTTCTAAATTTTAGAAAAATAATTTGATAAAATGAAAGTAATTTTTAAAATTAATATTTCAAAATTATATTAGAGAGATCTTTTGGTATTTTTATGAAAAGTTTCATTTCTTAATGAATAGTGAAAACTACTATATTTTAATTAAAATTTTCCTTTTCGTTTAATTTATTTATAAAGTTTAATTATATTTTAAATTCGTTTTAAAGTATTAGTAGTTAAATTATAGATCAATTAATAAGATTTATGTTTTTTAATCAACTTCAAATTTAATTTTTAAATAAATACTTTTGTAATCTTTTAAACATTTCTCTTTATAAACTCATTTTCTCTTCACATATATGGAATTAATTTTAAATTAAAAATTTCCAATTATATAAATTTAATATAGAAAATTATATTAAAAAATTCAAATAATCATAATTTATAATATCTAATAATTGTTTCTTAATTTTTGACCAAAATTAATAGTGAATGTAGTAAAAATTAATTACCACTACTAAGGTGAAAATTGGTTTACTAGGGAGTTAAACTAAAAAGATAAGGGTAAAAATGAAATATACACATGTATAAAAACTATTATATGGACTTATTTAGGCCATGGAACCTATAAGGTTATATAATGGACTATTTTTACCCTTCTGACATATGAAAAATGTGGGAGCACTCAATTATTTTCAAAAATACAAAGTGTGTCCTCTCCCACACATATAAAATGTCACACAGAATCCTCCTCTCTTAATACCTTAAAAACCCATTATTTTGGCCATTACATGTCCAAATAACATTTATAATTCTATAATATCATACTAAAATACTATCTTTGGGCATAAATACAACCTAGGAATGCTTTTAGTGGAAACCTATAGAGGATACTTGTAGAATAGTTAATGATCTTCAATGAGCGTTATTATTTTATTTCATTCTATACCTCGTTATATTATTTTTAAACCATTATTATACAATAACCTTGGTATATTACATATACTGAAAAGTTGTTATTTTCGTTTCATAACCTAAATCATTTCTCTCTTCCATCAAATTGGTTACAAAGTCATCATTCGTGTGTAGGGGGACTACCGCCTCATGAACCAATATCATTCTTATTTCTACTACCACCTCTCACGGTTGGGTATTTTGATGGATGTAAAGTATATATATATATATGGTATTTATAACTTAATTATACCACTGGATTCATTATATCATATCAACCATTTTATATTCCATTCTGTAAGGGATAACATAACATCGCTCCTGTGTGTGGCAGACCACCACCCACAAAGTGATGCGATTTGTTTTTTCACTAACCCGTAACATGGAAGGTAATGCTGATAATGATAATATGTATATGTGATATAAATAAAATAATAATGATATTCATGAAATATTAATAATAATTTTTAAATATAATATGTAATTTTATTTCCTACCTGTTTACTCACTAAAAAAGTGATAACATCGTTCATGTACAAGTGGACTACCACCTTCACGAAGAGATGTGACTCTCTTTTCATCAACACAATACATATATGATATATACATATAATTATATTTAAAGAAATAGTATAATATATATTATGTTATGTTAATTCTATAATTATAAAATTTTACTTACCTCTTTTCCATAATGATTTTTGAAGAATGGAAACGTTACTCATGCATACGTATGACCTACCATCTCCGTGATCATAATGTATATAATTTCCCAAAAACAAAGTTCTTTTATAGTATTAAAATTATCATTTATGTATAAATTTTATTGTTATTCTAGTATTGATATAAATTATTTTTTTAAATAATGACCTCCTTGACCATTGAAAACCTACTAAGTTCATTTTTTACACATAAGCCAAATATAGTCAAACCATCCAATGTAAACAATAATGATTAAGAAATTGTATATCACATGATAATAAGTGAAATAAAAGTAATAATAAAATTAAAATTGATCTCAATCATGTAAATAATTATCATATATCTATTATATAGGAAGATACACACATGACATGTACGATTCAAGTTAAGGGACTTCCTCTCAATTTCCATTCATTGAGGCATATTTTTATGTTATATACTTATATTCTTTTAAAATATATATATACATCCCCTTTGACATGGTAAATCTTATATTTATCTATTATCATGTTATTTACTGATATATTAAATTTTATTCTTTCATGGGTCTTATGATTCAAATATTTCCAAGGTGATAAGGGACATTTCCTTAAAAAAAATCCTCATCTAATTTTTTCCTTCCAACTCTCTTTATATTCCATGTACATGTTTTTAAAATTATTTTTTTAAAAAAAATCCATGCTAAAAAAATATTTATAAATTACATTATATAAATATTTATAGATTATTTTCAAAAGTTTTAAAAAAAATATTTTTACATGTTTATACCGAACATTTTTGACAAACAAAAAAAGGAATATACCATTCTTAACATACATGGAGACAAATAATTTTTTGATAATATGACAATCATTTTATTTCTAGATTCCATTAGAAGATTTCATGTATTATTAAATGAAAAACTCTTTTTCCTTTTTTTGGCTATTTTGGTAGCAAATTGAGTTTCCAAATAGATCGGTATTTTAGTATTGAAAAAGTTTTTTAAAAGAAATGGGTATCTTGACATCCAAAATTGATTTGTTTTCAATTTTTAAATATTTTTTCAAATTTTTTATGAAAGGAAAGTGGAATTATTAAACAAATTATTCATGATATGATACTTAATCATTAGACATGATAAATGGGTTCACCCAGATAGTGCGTGATGAACTTGTTATTGCTTACATGATTGGGCGGCCCAAATAGCATCGGGGGATCCAATTATAGCTTATACAATGTGGGAGCCCAGATAATATCTGGTTAGACTATTATAGCTAAAATGATGGGTGTTCCCTGATATACCTCCAATTCATTGTGTAATGTTATTTTTCTTAATAGTAAATATGGATGTAGTTATCAAAGGGTTTTTATTATGGAATTAACTGGCCTCTAGTTACATCCGATATGGGTTTAAAATAGGTTTTGAATATGATTGTCTAAGTTTTTGAGAAGGGTTTTAAATTTATTTCTTTGTGATTTAAAGGATTTCATTAGGAAAAACGTGTGTGTGTTTTGCATATGAAAATTATTTCTTTGTTTTTCTCAAATAACATTAATATAATTGTAAATATTTCATGAGTTTTCTTGTTTTCAGTCGACTAAAGATTTCCTATATTTTTATATCCCTTAATGATATTTTGATGATCATTCTATGTTTTTAAATGTTTATTAGAGGATGGATAAGGGAATTGATGATTTCAAGTTGAAATTTGTGAATATTTTCCATGTAAATATATTTTATTTTTTTAAAATGATTTATATGGTGGGAAAAATGGAAATTGATTTGAAGATACCACTTTGTATTATGTGGTTTTGTAATGTATAAGTTATGAACTAATTTTCTAAAATGATAAACCTAAAAATATCCTAAAAGTGGAATAAAGTAATTTTTTGACTAAAAATCAAGATTATGTAATATTTAAGGATGGGTAACTATACTAATACTTGGCCATGATCCTATGATAGGTAAAAAAATTAGAGATAACGCCTGTAATATCCTTTCTTATACCCAATAAGTAGAAACATCATCGGATAACAAAATACATATTAGTTAATCTAAGGTGTACTTGGAACTAAGATGAATGATATTTTATCATTAATTTTTCTTTTATGAAAATTGGAACCACTACCCTATCACAAACATATATCAAATCATTTATACCCATGTACCATCCTGGAACTAGGTTTTTCCTTATAAACCATTATTGCATCACTATACTCTCTAGGTCATATACTGGTTTGTTTTCTCCCATTACACAAAATAATAAGTGATGACTAAGGGAGTGCAAGTCATGAGACCTTTATTCTCAAATTCCCCCATCAAACCATCTACAAATAGTCTCATTGACATCAACTCTTTTGCTATTTATGGATCACCACCCTCTTGTATATTATTACTGATAGAATCTGAAACCACATTCCCTTTCCCAGGAGTATAAATCATCTCAAATTAAAACTTCTATAAGTAATCAAACCAATTCCAATGAAAAAGGTTCATGTATGACTAAAAGAAGATACATCTTAATATCTTATGAATCTCTCACCAAAAAGATAGTGTCACTATTATTTCAGGTTATAAACGACCATATGTAACTCAAGATCATGAGTATGGTAGTTACAGTAATGGGGATAGAACTAATGAGACCCATAATCGAGTGCCTAGTCTTTATGTATAATAAAATATCCAAAAATAACTCCTGAATAATCATATTAAACTAAATATCCAATCCCATGTTCTGGTTGAATTAGAATTGGAGAAAATATAAACATTCTATTTAGATCTAGGAAAGAATCCTCACACTAGTCAGTCCAGTCAAACATTGTCCTCTTCTTGGTATGTATTGTTATAGATGCTTCCAAATGGGAGAAGTCTAGGATGAACCACCTATAATATCTTACTAATCCAAGGAAACTATGAATCTAAAACACCTTCTTAAGTTGTTCTTATGATGTGACTTTCTCTACATTCTCCATATCAATATATATTCCATTATTATAAATTACATGCCCTATAAAACATACCTCTTGGATAAAAAAGTGACACTTATTTGCTTTCTGTAAATTCAATGTTCTCGAATAATACTCAATGTGATATCAAGGTTTCTATCATGAAAATATGATGTTTTCAAATATATCATATTAGAATCAAAGAATATGATGATGAAAGAGACCGGTTATAGGTGAAATATCATGTTAATGAGATCTATGAAAACTAATTTAGTATTTTCAACCTAAATGGAATCACTAGAAACTCAAAAAACCTGTATCTACCCCAAAACACCATCTTCAATATGTCATCTTCTCCGACCTAAATCTGGTTTTATACAAAACACATGTCGTTCTTAGTGTACCTTATGCTCCCCTAAACTATTCAAGAAAGTCATCAATCCTTGGAAAAAAATACATGTTATTTATTATGACATGCTAAGGCTTTATATATTCCATACAAAATTCAAGTTCTAAAATATTTTATCTTAGAGAACAATACTAGAGTTCCCTATAAAGAAGTGCTTTTTTGAATAAATCCTTTCATCTCTAAATCCTCAAGCCACACCTTTGGTTATTTCATCTCAGATTATTCCACATGGTAAAGAGGAATAAATATAGGACACATACCTAAAATTTTATTAATATCAAAATCAATCCCTCTATTAGGAGGAATACCTATGAAGTCATCCAGAAAACATTGGGATAAAGGTCCACTGTAGTATGAAGAGAGGATGCATTTTTTACATGATCTACCATAAGAACCTCATTCACCACTTCTTTTGTAATAGACCCAAATTTTCTAGGGTATGATCCAACTAAACATACTCCTAAATTTGAATCTTTGTTTAGCACATAATACTCTCCCTTATGAATGGTGAAGTTCTCCCTTAAATAGTAGTAATCAATGAGATTTCAATAAAAAGTCAACCAATACAAACCAAAAATTACATTGAAGGCGGTCATCTCCAAAATCAAAAAATTAAAAAATTTCTAAATTCATCATCCATTAAGGGACACTCTATACATCACTTGAGATGATATACCATCTTTCTCAGTGGTGTATCAAGGTAAACCAAGACAAAAAACTTAATCTACAAGTGTAAACCCACCACAAATTGTGTAGATATGATAAAAGGGGATGCACTAATATCAGATGCACAACCTTATCCCCATGATCCCTAGTTCACCTGATTCACTGACCCCTGCGAAGTTTTTAACTGCTTCTAGGACCCCATTTCATTTATATGGCTTTAACCTCTGTCTATGATTATCCTAAACACACTTTTATAGGTTGTGTCTTCTTGAAATTTCCACATGAACCCAGTCAAGATGATCTCAAATTGAAATACTAGAGATATTCCATTTTACTGCATGGATGAAATTTATTCTTAGTATTTTGGAGAAATTTATTGTATCATGAAAGAGGACCTTTGTTAAATCATTGGGTATTACCTCCTCCCATAAAGGGAGTTGAAGATCTCTTACTATGATCTGGATATCTATCGTATCCTTGGTTTATGGTCTCCAAATTTCTATACCAATTACTAGAAAAGTCTCTAAAATCACTGGTAATGATGACAATAATTGATCCATTGAGATATGTAATAATAACTGCTACTTTATATTCCTTATGTCCCTTCTCGGTCTTGAGATATTTAAAAATCAAATCAAAGTATGTTGTTATGATTAAATTCTTAAACTAGTTCTTTGCTGTAATTGAAGGAAAATCTCAAACTTTTGGACCTCATGTTCCTTATTTATATCTAACATAGGATAAAGACAAAGAAAATTCATAAAACTATTAGAGTTGGTAGCTATTTTTATCATTCCTTGATGATGATATATGAATTATAAAAAGCTGTCTGACTTTTGCATGTCCAAAAATAATTCCTTAAAGAAGAGGTCCTTAAGGGTCTCCCATGTTAGACCGCCATGCCTCCCAAGATAATTCATCATACTCTACCACCTTCAAGTGTGACCCTAAATTATATTGAATTTCTCCATTTAATTATTTGTAGTATCCAAAAAGTTCATGGTTCCCTTAATTATTTCAATACAATCATCAGCATCATAGGGGCCTTTAGTTCCCTATAAGGATAAGGGATACTAAATACTAAAATCTATAAAAAATAGAAAATAGTTAACCCGACATGTAGGGTAATTATCCTTATTCATGAACTATCCCAAAGACCTATACATGAAGTGGTTACACTACTTGGACTGCAGGAGAAACTACTAGAGCATGATCAACTACATTCTTCTACACATTTGATAGTGTTGTGGGAGAATTTCCCACTAATGGGGGAACCTTGACCTGCTTTACTATGTGGTACCTAAAGACTTCATTGAGGTGGAATTAACTGAAATGCCACAACGATTTGTTATAAAATACTATAAAAACTTAATATGATAATGACTAAATAAGGTTACTAGCACACCCAAAGATGACTACTAGATGGCCCATCCTAAGATACTACCCACATCTTTATGACATACCCCCTTATTACTTCTTAGTTCCTAATATTATTATCCTTATACTTTATGTTAGTTTCACCCATATACATATAAAAAACATATCAAGCTTGATTAAGATAATTTAAATTTCAATACAAATATATCATAGAAGCACAAAACACACATTACTAATGAAAATTAATTAATTGAACCACTATAAGGATAATAATATAAGAATATGACATGTGATTCTAGGTGCCTACTCATGGTGTATGAATTCACCCAAATCCCATAAATTGTAACATCAAAATATTTTTTATCACTCAAGGTGAAATAATTCTATATTGAAAAAGTAAATCATAAAATAAATTCCATCATCACTAACTCAGAGGTCAATTGTATATGTGGTGGAAATGCATATATGTGGCTCCCCTGCCTGAGTTCTACACAACCTATCCCCTTAATATAATTCCCCAAACATAGTTACAAAGAAAATATAATGTAACTAGAATCCAATACCACTTATTAGGACACCCCGACATTAATCACAAAGTCTGGCTAGTATGGCATACAAACTTATGCATATCTACCAATATATAATAGGCTTAAAACTAGAGATTAGGACCTACATGGTACAATGTGGATACTATGACCATGAAAATAATATCCATATAACATAAATATAATAAAACTTAAATATGTAACCACATATTTATATAACCTAATCTAAACAAAAATAACATGTTGTATTAAACAATATAAAAGTCATACAACATATACCAAAGTACCCCCAATATGGTAGGTAAGAAAATTTATAAAGAAAAAACAAAGTAAAATAAAGTCACTAGTAATAGTTTGGAGTCCATCCAGCATCTGCATTATACTCTAAGGTCCACCTACTCAACTTCCCGATGTAGGGATCATCACCTTAACTGGATCCCTAACCATAAAATCTACATGCACATCAAGATTCTCATGTAGTGTGTGAATATTCACAATGTAGGGAACCAATAATAAAACCTTAACATAATTTCATAAACATATAAAAGTGTATATCATGAAATTAAAGTAAATGCAATAATAAAAAATAATTTTTTGAGTCACCACGTGATAATCCGGATTCCATAAACCTCAGATCTACCGGTTTTAGCACAAATCTAGATGAAAGTTATCTTTTGTTTCACAAACCTTATAATAGGCCTCAAGGCCAACATAAATATTATAATTGAACATAATTCCACCATTCCAAGGGTTTGGCCACAAAGTTTTCATGGCTTTCTAGTTGTCTTATTTTTGGACACAAGGCCTTCGTACCCCTCTAGCCAATCTCAGGTATGGACTCAAGGCCATCGTGCCTCAACATCTGTTATTCAGACCCCTACTGTAATCATCTCAAATTACAACTCACATTCTACCCATGTATTGTATTAACCAAGCCATGAAGTGTCCACGTATAAATTTTTACTAGATATAAGAACTAGAGTTTCTATGGGATTTTCACACAACACACGTAAGGCATAATGTGGCATGGCAAAATATATAATATTAACAAGGTCTCAGGGTCCATGAATTCACCCACATGCATATGACATCAAGAAAGTGACTCATAGGCCACACACACTCACATGAATATTATAACAAGTAAGGGTCCCACATGCTACACAATCACCCACATAGATATCATATAAAAATATTCATATAAATTCCCATGATCATTAGGACTTTCTAACTTAAGAGTATAAATGACTGACACAAAGAATCACAACTTGGATCAGACCCATCCAAATAATTACCTATAACCAATCCCAATTAACCTCATGAGGCATTGTAGAATCAAGATCCAAGAAGAAGAACATATAAGGTGATAAAAATGAATAGGAAATACAAAAGGATAATCACTATTGATGATAGATATAAATCCAATTAATATAGAGATGAAAATTCTCAATATTTGGTCTAATATCCATAAAAAATACTAGAAAACACATTAGAGAACATATGAATCCACAAATATAACCATGACATCTTGGATGTATGATTTCACCCAAGAGAAAGTGGTAATTTTGTTATAATGGATTAATCATACCAAATGATAGTTTCTAAATCAATATAATATTCACGAATTTAGGATATGGGAAAAATAGATCCAAATCCACCACAAATGATCCCTTTATTTAATTTTAGATTTATGGGTTTCAATCCAATAAATGGTGATATGAAATAGAGGTTTCTAAGGTAAAAGTAATGGTCAAAACTAATTAAAATCTTGAGTGTTTAATGGATGGTCTCAAAATGGTAGGTTTATTCAAGTATATCCCAAGGCTACAGCCACATCCACTGGATGACTGGTGGACTTTGAAGAGGTTTAGATCCCCTATAAATTACACCAACTTGTCGGTGATAATATACCAGCTAGCCTATGGACCTCTGATAGCTTAAAATATGATAGTACACAAATTTTCTTCCTTGAATTCTATTACCCAGTCCCCTAAACCTCTAACATGCCTCCACAATAAGAAAAAATACATTCAAGATATAAAAACACTAGTATAAACCATACCTTGAAGTTTGGGGATCTTACACTATACATAGAGACCGATCTAGTATTATGAAAAAGGATTTAAATTTGAATGAAACTAAAAGAAATATCCTTGTGTATGTGTATTTTATCCAAAACACTTGATCAAAAAAACATATGACTACTAAATTTTCAGTTTCAATAATGGAAATTGATATTGAATATTGAATCTTTACAAAACATGAAATTAAATCTTATCCTAGGAAATTACATATTTGAGAAGTTCTTATTCTATCTAATCAACAACCTCTAATGTTAGAATATGAGGAACTTTTATGATTTTTTTTTCTAGATGAATAAAATAAAACAAGTTCTAAAGTTTCCTATAAGTAAAATAAAATATGTCTGTTTTATTTTAAAATGTGATTCCTTTGTATTTTCTTTAAACCTCATACATAAAAATATGGAAATCATAATTTTTGGTAGTCTTACAATAAGATATAGAAAAATTCAGATTATACTTCTATAATTTTTTGATCTATTAATTTCATCATGGTCATGTTTAATAAACGTTTCTACAAGAGTACTAATACTTGATGCATTATCAAAATCAAAACGTTTGATTAAATATTTAATATATTTATATCGAGTAAAAGTGTTCCCTTCTAGTTTTTTTTATAAATTTCAAGACAAAGGTAATATTTTTTTTACCCATCATGATCATTTCAAAATAATTTTTCATAAGTTCTAATAAAAGGTCATAATGTATTTTTTGTGATGAAGAAAACATATTATCATCAACATAAAATTTTTCAGCAATGGTATCTTTAAAACTTTTTTTATAAAAATGGTTGTATCAAAACATCCTTTAACAAAATTATTTTTATGTAAATATCTAGTATGTATACCATACCAAACTCTTGGGTCTTGTTTGATTATTTTAAGTTTTTAGGTTTTTTAAATATAGTTTCCAAAAAAATAGCTTCTTAAAAGAAAGGAGGTTGTTCAACATAAACTTTTTCTTAAATGTATGTTTAAATAAAATAATTTTTTATATTAATTTTAAAATAATTAAAATTTAGATGTACTAAAAATTATAGTATGATTTAGATAAAAATTTTTCTTTCTATTTGGGAAATTTTTTTCACCATTATACATTCCTTCCTCTTGAAAATAACCCTTTTCTAGAATTATTGATTAATTACTAACAATAGTGGACTTTTTATCATATTTGTTTTTAAAAATAAAATTTTCTACAATTACCAAAAGATCATTATGACATTCAACTAAATTATAACCTTGGGTCCTTTCAAATTGATTAATATATTCTTACAAATACCTTATCCAACATTCAACACTAAAAGAATTATCAACCGATTTAGTTTCAAATTATGACAAGAATTTATGATGATCACATTGATTTCGTAAGGAACATCCCATTAAAACTGGTTGTATTACATCACTAATAATATTATTGGTAAGATGATTCTTGAAGACAATATGTTTTTTTGGTAAAGTAGTAATTTGATCTTTAATTATGGAATTCACATATTCCATTGAAGTAATTTCTATATATTGAAAATATGATGGTATACTTTCAAGAGGACTTAATATTGTTAGTTATGAATCAACTTCATATAAAATAATAGTATATTTTTCAAAAATATCATAAGGTAGATAAACATTTTGAGTTTAAAAAAACAAAAGGATCAGTTTCTTCAAACGTTACATGAACCACTTCTTCAATGATATTTTTTCTTTCATTATAAACTAATTTAGTTTTATTATGGGATTTATTAGCCTTACTAGATGTATTATAACAAATAAGAATCATTTCATCAAATTTAGGGTCATATTTTTTTTGCTAATATTTTTATTTAGGATGAAAACTTTCACCCAAATTCTCTAAAGTAATAAATTTTTTGATTTCTTATCATATATATGTCATAGGGTGTTTTATTAAGAAAAATCCAGAGTAAAATTCGGTTTACTATATAATAATCATTACTCATAATTATATTGAAAAAAATGTATAGAAACCAAATACTAACTGATAAATATTCAAGTAATTTTATGATGAATTCTATTTATATGTTCAACTAAACCATTTTTCTATCATGTTACAGCTTTTGGAAAATTATGATCTATAAAATTTTTACTATAAAAGATTTAAAAATATGAGTTTACAAACACACCATAATTATCGCTCTAGATAGTAATCAAAGACAGGTTTTTATCCTAAAATAAGAGTATAGAAAACCTTAAAAACATTAAGAGGTTCATAATTTCGTTGGATAAAATAATACCATATAAATATACTCTAATAATCAACCAAGATATAGACATAGTGTTTTCCCTCAATATCCTTAGTTTGTCTAGGACAAAATAAACCCAAGTGTAGTAATTATAAATATTTAGAAATATTTCTTCACTATTAGGTATAAACCTAGACTTATATTTCCCAAAAAGTTGAAGTGGTTAAAATTCTTATTGAATTTAACTTATGTTTTGTAAGATCCCTAGAATATACTTCTTTAGAATGTTTTGAGTAGTTAGGGAAGCTACAGTGACACAATATCATTTTCCACAACCAAAATAAGTCATTATTTTCACATAAATAAGGAAAATTCAAAGGATTTAAGTCCTATAAATTAAGTGTCCATACATTCTCATGACTATCAAAAGATAGAATGAAAGTACCATATAAACATTGAACAATGAATTTATCATTCATAGAGTTCACAAGAGAACCCATATTTTATAATTAACTAATATCGATATGGTTGTTCTTAATCCCTAAAAGATATAAAAAATTTCAAAATAAAATATTTCCAAGAAAATAAACAACACCAATTCCAATAATTTGACCCAGATCATTGTCTCCAAATTTGACTCATCCTCTGCTTAATATTTTCCATTTATAGAAGTTATAATTGTCTCTTATCATGTTTTTAGGGCAACCACTATCCATATACCATTTATTTTAGTTTCTAGTACTCAACCTCTTTTCTTGGAAAATATAAAACTATGTTTTAAGTACCCAAACTTTTTTGGGTCAAGTTACATTAGTAAATAAAATTTTAGGAACCCACATATTCCTAAATACTCTATGTTAAACAAATATTAGTTATTTAGAAATAATTTATTTATGAAAAATAAAAGATTAAAATCGGTTTAATGAACAATATTTTGTATAGATACCCCTTTGATATTTAGTGAAAAAGGGTACACTTTTAGGTAAAAAATAATTTTATTGGAAATGAAATTTATCAGATGTAAAACCAATTAAATTAAAATTTATAAATATTCTAGTTTTTCTATATTTTTTTTAAAAATTATTTTTCTAAAGTAAATTTTAAAAGAAAATTATTTAAACTACTAACTTTGAATTTAATCTTAATAATGAACCTCAGATCATCATAATTTTATTCTGAATTATATTTAGTTACTAATTTTGATAACAATTTTTCACATCATAAGTTAACAATTAAATTTACTTATTAACTATAATAAGACTATTTTAAGAAAAGTAACAGCTTTTTTTCAAATTTTTATTCTATTGTTTAGGGAGATTAATATATCTATCTATTTCATAAA
This sequence comes from Viscum album, assembly GCA_963277665.1. Classification (NCBI taxonomy): domain Eukaryota; kingdom Viridiplantae; phylum Streptophyta; class Magnoliopsida; order Santalales; family Viscaceae; genus Viscum; species Viscum album. The sequence continues at coordinate 1,016,628,442 of OY728162.1, forward strand.
GGTTGGTAAAGCATCTTCATGTATCACCAAATTTAATTTATCATCATCCAATGAAGTTGGATAATAATCCTTTGAAGTATATGTAAATTTATAATTAAGGGTTATGTTTTTAAACGAATCAACTGTTACCTTAGCCGTGATGCATTTTTCATTTTTTTTAAAATATTTATAAAATCCTTTGATTTTTGATTTTCATTTATACTATGTTTTGATAAACTATTAGAAGAATTATCACCCTCAATTATTTTCTAGGTTCCCAATTATTTCAACATCTTCATCCCTTAACTTTTATAATACCTATTTAACTTTCTATCTTTCTTCTTCGAGTTAGGAAAATCTAGTATGATAAAACCTATCTTCTTATATTCATAACATATAACATATGAATACTCTTTATGTTCATGTATGAATTTTATATTTATCATAGAAGCATATAAAAAGTTCATAGTAGTGACATGCTTATTCATCCTTCTATAAAGTTGATCAAGTTCATTTGAATGATCATGTGAACTACTTTGATCATAATACTTTCATTTCCTACTTGTAACTTGATATTTAAATGTCTTAGAAAAATAAGTAAAATTACGAGAAGTTTAATTATTGGACTTTTACACAAACCCTAAACCTATATTTATCTTCTCTTTCTTAGAATCTCACTTCCTTGTAACTTGAGATTTTGTATAATGTTTCTCTAGGTAGAAAATCAAAATCTTGATAATCCACCCTCAACATAGCTCTTCAAGTTTCAAAAAACATTGTTTTTCCAAAATGAGTAGTCTCTAATTTCATCAAAAATATTATTTTCTATTTTATAATATGATATATAGATATAAATTTTCTTGTTCCTAGAATGTAAAAGATTCTTAAAACCTTTATGATTTACTTGATATTATGGTTTTCTCTATTGAGATGAATGAACAACATATTTCTGAATAAATTCACAACTCCCATTAACATAAGAATTTTTTTAACTCAAGTATTAATGATATATAACTTCATAAATTCACACCAATACTAATAATCAACTCCATAAAAATTTGTATTATATTAAGATTTATACTTTATTGTGTTCTTATTGGATACCCCTCTATTACAAAAACATTTTTCCTCTAACAACTTAGTTAATTTAAGGTAACTAAAATTATATTCTGATAAACTAATTAGGAAATTAATATAATGTTATAATAAAGTATAAAATAGCTATGATACCAATTTTTTTACCCAAGAGTTCAATATCAGAAATCTAAAATTGTGTGTTTAAGTGGGGGATGAATTATAGTTAAAAAACATAACTAATAATTTTTAAAACATAAAATTTTTAGTTGACTGGTTTTACTAAATTCCAATCAATTCATATATCACAGTATGAACAATGCATACAATAAAAATATAAACTATAATTAATATGGTAAGAATGGTAGAAATAATTTCTAATTTTTTTATAAAATACAAATAGAAGAAATCAAACTAGTGTAAGTTGAAAAATTTAAACACAAAAAAAATTAAAAAATGAATACAAAATAAGTTTAAAAACAATGCATAAAGTATTGGTTAAAAAACCAAATAATAAATTAAAAGGATATAAAAAAATTAACTTTTAAACCATATTGAAAGCTGGATATTTATTCTAGATACAAAGTATCAATGAATTTACACTTGTCATAAAGTGCAATATATTCCAATCCTTAGTAGCCCTCGACTAAACCTATCAATGGGTATTTCATTCATTCATTGAGTAATCTATCTTCTTATCACAATATTCCTTTATTACACATGATTTCTAGAATAAAAATTAAAAAAACACTATTATATTTATAATAAATCCAAACAAGATGAATCAATTAGGTAAAACACTCATAAAGAAAATTATTAGACTTAAATGTTCTCATAGAAACGAGAAATTGGACAACTTCAAAACTACAAGAAACTGTTAAAATGACTCTCTATTGTTATACTTGTAATGATATATTTAGAAATAAATTTATAGTAATCATTATAAAAAAGTTATATAGTAAATTTATGTAACTTTTGAGTAAAATTTAATTGCATCGACAAAAACTTCATCAATTATTTGTGAACTTAACATTTCTCTTTACAAACCGATGAGTTTATCCTGTTCTGCTATAGTTCTATTGAATCTATTGGAATTAACCTATTAAGAAAATTTTGACTAATGGATTTTTGTAAACCCTATTAAGATCTCTATTGTGAAAAATTTATTTAATAAAAACGTAACAACTACTTAAAATTACTATTTAAATGAACTTAATTTAATGTGTATTGGGGTTTACAAAACAAATAAAGAAAGTGAGTCTTCAACTCAATGGAGAGAAATTTGGAATCAAATTTCAATTAGAAGTGATCCATAAATTTATCAAATATAAGGATAATTGAGCCAGAACAGTGTATAAAACCAGTGTGATTAACATAGACATTAAATTTAACCATGAATCAAACCAACATGTGAAAGTAGTTATGTTTTTTTCTTACTATGGGATCCTCAAGAATATTTTTAAGGAAATTGAAACCTATAATTAACATAAAAACATTCAAGTAAATGGAATATTATATCCACTTTAAGTTATATTATATCTTAGTAATTAACACCCACCACCTTAAATATCATAATTTATTTAATTCAAAGAAACGATGGGAAACACTACAACCATACATCAACAATAGAATTCTCTAAGTGTTTTCCAGATTTCTAATTTTTTAGTAGCATGTTCATCTTCTTATCTCCCCCTAATGTGATAAAATTTATCATTATTCACCATGTATGATCATATTCAAAATAAACTCTAAGAAGCCTTTTGACGACACTTGAAATAATTTATGGAAGAATCAATATTCAAGTTAAAGTACCCCATAATGGATATCTCTTCTGGATATACAGTATTCATAATTTTCATAATGTCATCCTCTAACATCAATTTCCTCTAATTCCCTATATGAAAACACAAAACCAAAAAAATATACATAGAGATTTGGTGGAACCACTTTTACCTTTAGAGAAGGAAAAACTTTTTGAGTTAGTTCTTAACCAAGATACATCTTTTCTTTTAACTTAATTTTTGAGATAACTCTTCATGCTTTCACTTATGATTTTCGAAGCCATTTTTTCTTTAGGAAACATATTTATTATTAATTATTCAATAAAATCTCAATGTGTAATCTAATTTATAAAATTATTATTAAAATTACAGTACAATCACGGTGCTCGCTTTAATTTGGTTTATGATCACCATAGGGGATGGAAATTTAATCAAGAAATTCTTTAAATTATGAACCGTTTTCTTGCACCTACCACACAAAATATCATGATCTCTTTTGTAGTCACCTTTTCAAAAACACTCATGAAATTTTTGTTCTTTATGTGTAATTTAATTTTTTAGAATAGATATAAACACACATACATTAATTTTTCCTTTCTCCTTTATCTTTTAAGTTTCAAATGGTTTATTAACTACCTTTGAGATAACTATATTAAAAAAATATCACTAGTTCTTCTTTTTGGGTATCTTACATAAAATAATCTTCTTATTTATTTATTATATTGTTTATTTAATTTATATTTCTAAATTTCATCCATCAACACTAATTTAACTAGCATTTTTTCTATATTTTATGGTGTGACCTCTTCTATAACCCTAATAACAACTTCTCATTTTTCACCAATCATAATTTTTAGAATTGTTTGGTTTATTTTTACAATCAATTTTTTTATTATATAACATATAATTATCACCTTTTTGATTTTATGACTTATTTATCAATAGTATTCTCCCTGTTAGTTCTTTTGACATATATTTGGTTGATCTTATAATTCATGAATCGTCACAATGTATACCAATGTTTCAAAATAATTTCTATAAGATGTCAAATGTTATAGTGGAAATTTTATTTTTAAAATTCCTCTATGTAATTTTATTTTTATAAATATTTATCCCTCTTGATACAATATTTCTTTTATTTCTATAGGTACAAAATTTATTTCAACATTTATTTGTATTGTGTACAATGCTTTCACATAAAAAATGGCAAATAAACCTTGTTCACCAGTTTTTTTATCAATCAAGATTTAGAATCATGAAATTGTTTCAGAAAAACTACCATTTGAGGTTATTTTGGAGAAAAATCATTATCACTGTCACAACCATGCATTTTGTTTTATTGGTTTTATAATCATATTTATACATAGATATATGTCCATTATTTATTTGGTAACTCGTATTAATATATGAAACAACACTTGTAAAATTATAAATTTCGGGAGCATGGGTTACCTTTTTCTTAGTTCATATTGTTTAAAGATCATTTGATGATCTCAATTCCTTATTTCTTCTATGTAGAGATATTATATAAGGAATAATCCTTTAAAAAAACATACAAAGAAGACAATCTTTTTTTAGCATGTTGGGAAGTCTCAGTCAGTCTCATTTCGATATTTCCCATCTTTACCTCCGTATTAAGACAATTATGATGAGGATATTTTTTTATCATAAACTAATATCAAATTTTATTCCTATTATCTATTAAACATATCAATATAGACCTTATTATATTCTCTATATTCTTACAAAGAATTTTCAAGTTTCTTAATTTTTTTCTTTAATATCTAGTTTTACATCCTTGGTATAAATATTATATTTTTGAGTTTAATCTAAAGCATGGATTATTTATAAACCTATTTTTATTATTTTATATTTACCATTAATATCCAATCATATTAATTCATTATCCATGGAGTTATTTCTTTATATATAAATCTTACAACCTTCGACTTCGAGTTAAACCTTTCTTTATTTTGATTTTTTTCAGAACATTTTAGCTTCCTTTATCTTTCTATTCTTTAAGGTTTTGTCTAAAACCACTGGGTTTCTATTGATAGGAATAAAAAATTTCTTATTCAGATTTGGAAACATATAATAGTTTTTAAATATTCACTTAATTTCTAAAATATAATATTGAATAGAAAAAAATATAGATCAAATAAGAGGGAATCTAGATTATCTCTAATACCACTTGAAGTTCCCAGTAGATCATGAAATAAATCTTAAGGGAATTATTCTTACTCATTTTTAATAATTCCATTTTCTTTTAATTATAACCTCTTGATATTTAAGAAAATATCATGGTAATTATGTATGGGTCTATTTATTCACTCCAAATACATAATTATCATGTGAAAATATTTATTGAAAGAATGAGTGTAGCACAATGTATTTTACATTATTTAAACCCAATGTGGGAATCTCCTACATGATACATTTTGGATGATTATGAGATGTAAATTATTAATAATCATTTTTATTGATTGAAAATCATTAGATGGTAGAATCTTTAACTCAACACTTAGAAAATAGTGGGAAGGTATCATTATTAACACTTTTAGAATGTATCATCATTTACCCAAATCTGTCTTGCAATAGTAAATATCTCCCAATATCTACTTCATCTCTCAAATGGTATTATTATAATTTATACTATACCCCTTTATTATTCCATGGTCTTCTTGATGAATTGTTGAAAATGATATATAATGAATGACTAGATATCATTGTATCCTTTGGTGAGATATTTTTTCTTATAAATAAATCTCTAACTTCTGAGCTAACCTCTATTATTGTATAATGATTGTCACATTTTTAATGTTTACTCAAAATCATAATTATCAATTCATGTGTATAGTAAAACAATTAAAAATATATTTTTCATTGATATTATTCTTCTTAAAGATCTTCTACACACATATCAAGATAATTTATAAGTTGTTTTAGCCTTTATTAACTCAAATTGTTTCTACTTATACATTGGATTCTATGATATCAGGATACATAGGGAACCACTTCATTCCATCACATCATCATCCTCATCCTTCTTTTATTATTATCCTTATTGTTCCTCGATGAACAAGATATACTATAAAAATTATCATTTTCTTCTCTCTCCTCAATAATCAGATTATTTAAAGGAACGTAATACAAGATTATACTTAGTTCTCTATCATATCTGTCTCTTCTTATTAATTTTATTTTCACAGAATCATGTGAATACATTTTCCTTAAATAGAGATAGAAAACAAATTCAATCTTGGAAACATGATCTTCTCATTTATGTTAGGTAATAATATTCTTGATAAATCCTCATATTTTATTTAATCACTGTCAAATATATATTAATTTGATCATCCAAAAGACTCAGGATTATTATTCTTCAACACTTGTGAAAAATCAAAAAATAACTCAATCTCAATGTATACAGAATAACAATTTGTTTTATTATCATAAATGGAACCCATTCATGACATAGACATCATCATTATAGAATAAAATTATTTTTCACTAGTTCTCTATTTAATTTTTTCTTGAATCATGATTGGATATAAAAACAAGATCATGAAATTCAACATCTGAAGCCGAGAAGAAAATTATTTGAATTGGATAATAATAAATCTCACATTTTCCTAACCAATGAATCTTAAGTATCAGCCTTAGGATTATTATGTATTCTTTGAAATATTCAGATGACTCAAACATATTCCCTTTTTAATATTTACTTTTTCACTAAACTCTTCGATTTACTTTTATATATGGGAAAATATTGTGCTATGATATGGAGATATCATACCCTATAATTTCAATTTTTCTAACTAGAAACCATTACATATCATCTGATTAACCATTATTATCATAGTGAGGATTTGGGAATTTATTAATTTTCTAGTGGTAAACTATTATAAATGAAATTGAATCTTTTATATATTGTCTTAAATATACTTATATATCATGGAAATAACTTTAAATTATCCCATTAAGGTTTTAAATTTTTTTACATTTTTTATGAAGATTCGTAAAAACCATTATATATTCTTCATAATTTTAGAATCAGATTCATGTATCAATATAAGATCTATTCTGTCACTAATTTTTATCTCTAAGAGTTACTTTTACATATCATATTGGACACCAAAACTTTTCTGATTTCTATATTGAAAATTCTAGAAAAACCTTATGCATTTCCTATGATAACTATGATCAATGTTACATATCAACTAAATTATATTTATATATCACAGTTTAGCTCTATAATTTTTCAAATTTTAGTCATAATTATTCACAGTTACATTTACGTATATATTATATTATCAGAGATACTTATAAGAATCATCATATGTAATTTTTTGTTTAATGTGGAGATCCTAGAATTTTCTAAATTTCATTATGTACAGTTTGGGAAACCCTTATGAATTTTTAGAGTTACCATTACATATCCCACACCATTGATAAATTTTTACCCCCAACTATGAATTCTATGTAATCTTCAATTTCTCTCAAAAAAATTTAAAAACTTTCAAGGAAACTTTAATCTCTTCAAAGGATCTTATAATGCCTTCAATAACTTTTGAAATCATGAGAATTTTTTAAATGTTCTTCAATATTATTTATAAATACTTACATCATTTGAGTAATCCGTATTTAGTGCTGTAATGGATCTCTGTTTCCCCATTCATTATATATTCAAGCTCAACCTTATCCAAAAATCATCCAAGTGATATTACGTATTTATTATAGCCTCCAATATTCTTGATAATCAAAGAACATTTTCTCACATATATGGACATCCATTGTACTTATTAAATAACTCTTCCTAAATATTTTCAATAACTAGATTCTCAACTTCATAAGACATATGTTATAGAAAAATATTTCCCCACACATTAACACATGGCATTTATTTTCATCTGGGTTATCTCCATAGTATTCAAATACAAAAGTTACTTCCTTCCAAGTTGCACCTCAATTATTCAACTCATTCATCTCTTCATCTTTGAAAATAAATATTTATATCTTCACTCCAAAATGAAAACCATACTTATTAATAAAAAATAAAATCACGATACTCTATTGGGATCTTTACCGACTCTCTTGAGATTCTTATCATTTAATTTTTTTCCTTTACAAATATTTTAAATGAATTATTCATCACACACTTCCTCTCAGAATAGTGTACACATATACGAGATTTAAAACTTATAATTTAATCTGACATGAACTATAGTGTTTTCATGCTAGGGATACCAATGAATCATATATAGTATTTTAAATAACGATGTTACACATATATGGGATTTGGATTCTTCTATTTATTCTTCAGTATCTAGTTTAATTTTTCCTCAAAAAATTACAAAACATGCATATCCTACATATTTTCAAAGTTACTAATATTTAGAGTCTGGATTCCTCATATTTTACCTTTTTAATTCTAAAGTTAATCTTATGCTGTCTATTTCTTTTCATATTTATATATACATAACTACTGAAACTTTTCTACATCCTTCTCAAAACATTTAAAAACATATTTAAACATATTCAACCATTAGAAATCATATCAATACAATTCATGAAATATTTAAACCATATTAAATAAAACCAATATGATACCTAAATTTATGAAACATATTTAAACTCATGAGATTATTTCAAATTATCATATGCTAGATTAACATACTCAACTATTATTTAAATCATATCTTACATTTCACTGAAAGTGATACAATGAATTATAAATTAATGAATAATATTTCTTTATTAAGGTAAGAATATCTCCTCTAATATCATAATCTAAATGAATCCATTATACATGAAACATTTCTTTATGAAAATATATGGATGTCTACTCACTATATCCATCCTTCTACTTCTATAAGGAGATACAATATTTAGAAAGGTTCTTAATAATTTATTTGACTCCTAATAACTAAATAGTATTAATCCCTTATCTTTAGGAATTTAAGGATAAATTCAAGTGACTCCTGGAATTCATAAAAAACATGGAATCTGATTTGTTCTGCATTCTTCTCAAATAAGATGGTGAACTTTCCTAGATATAAAGATCTCTTTAACATATCATATTTTCAAATAATTGAATCATTTACCCTGATTGTTCACATAATAAAATCAACATACATTCTATCATCCTTAAAATGGATTATCCATATAAATAAAAAATACTCATAGATTAATTATAATATTTCAATTCTTCAATATATCTATTCATTGAGTTTTTTCATTACCCAACCTATATTGTCTTAGTTACTTATTCAAAAACTAAAACATTCTTCATCATAATAAATTAGTATCATTAATACCAAAATTTAGATTCGTCATCAATACCCACAAATAAATACATTTCAATATGCTCTCAATGAGCCTCTTCCCTTAAATATTATTAGTAATTCATATAGAGGCTGATACAACTTTTGATTAATTAATTAATAAAATTTAAGACTACTAGTGAAATGTTATGTGAAAAAATAAAAAAATTATGTTTAAATTATAATTCTTAGCTATATATCCTTCAATATCATCGCATCTTTCATGTAATTGAATTTATCAATTTATCCCCCACTTAAATTTAGAATTGATTCTGTAAAAAAAAGATGGGTAAAATATGAAAAATATTCACCAATAATGAAAAAAATAAACAATTATAATATTTTATAGAACTTCATAGATATTTCCATTAAGAAGTGGATATCTAATATTTTATACCCTAATCCCTACCTCAATAGGAAACCTCACCACCACTTCAATATTTTTAATCTATAAATGTTGTGATCTTTAAGCATTATTCTTATAATCAATTTTCATGAACTGATCTATTTGGTGATAGATCAGTCAATGATGAAACATTCATCACAATATTATACATTCATAGAACTATAGTTTTCCCATAAATATATCACTTTCAATTACATTAATTGGAAAAAAACATGAAGATATAAGAATAATGTTGTTTCTCTTTATCACCTTTTTGAGAGGAACAAGGTTGAGAGTTTTTTCCTCAACCTATAAATTCATAACGTTTCAGTTATAATTTTTTTGGAAATTATTATTTATTCCACTTTAATTTTCAAGATAAAAGTATCCTTCTATTGAATAATATTATTTCACTTTTATGTTTTTTAATTGTGTTTAATTTTTATTTTAACCTCAAAAATCATAGAACATGTATTACTCAATACATGATTTATAGTTTTTATCAATTTAAATTGGGATAGAAGCATAATCGTACAATCTATTTGAGTGTTTATAGATTGATTTCACCTTATACATAACTTCTAAAAATTCATTGAGTCTCATTATTTTAAAAAATTCATAATAAATTCAGATTATCCTTATTTTTCTTTCACCAAACCAATCCATTTATTTTATTCTTTGACTAATTATCCTTTATACTACAACTATTTTCCATCAACTATAATAGTCATGTATTTTTTTAAATGACATATTATGTATACCTTTATCCTACAGCAGAATGATTTTATCTTAATCTTTAATGTAGTATCATCTTCAATATTTTTTGGGTTTATTTTTCACCACTTTTTAAATACATATCCCATGGTAAACTAACCTTCTCTTATACCTTTATTCAATATCATATTTTTTAGTATTATTTCTTCAACCACCTTTGAATAATTCATTGTTGATCTAAACTAGAACTGTTTATCATAATGACTCTTTTCATTATAACTTTCATTAAAATTTTCTATGATTCCATATCTGTTTGAAATGGATAGATTCATATCAATTTTATTCAATATTCTATGCCTCAACCCATCATTTAACCCCCTTAGTTATTCTTTTTTACCATGGAAGCTTAAAGGCCTTTGATTTTTATACTTATTTTGGAAAATAAATCTTATAAGTTTTGAGGGGGAAACCTTACATGACCCAAAATCCTAGAGGCACAAGGCCGATAATTTAGTTCTTTGTTCCAAAACATCTCATAACACCAGTATTAGACAATGAATTTTAATTTTTTACATTGAAATAAAATCTATTTATCTTTATAAACACGTTATTTTTGTGCATGAAAACCCAAATTTTGAGAAAATTTATGGGTTTCAATTATCCTAAACATCATTACATCTACCATTGATGTATAAGTGGGTTTCACATTTCATTTCTTTGAATTTATTTTTTGATAATTTTTTATGCTATAATTTTCAAGAAAAAAATATTAGTTATAAGAAAAAATAATTGAATCCAATGTTGTATATTTTTTATTTGAGTTTAAACAATGCATATCTCTACATAATATCATGAACTTACTAACGAAAAAAATATGTTCTTTTAGTATTAATACTCTCATTATAATCCATGATGAAAAAAATATTTTTTCTTTGTAATATATGAAGATTCAGTTTTAGCCATATAAAAATTTATCAATATTACTTCCAACTCATGATATTTTAGATCATGAGTGCTCTTATCATATTAAACTAATTTCACTCCATCATGAATTATCTTTTGATCATTTTAATTTTATCTCCATGTATTTTATTATTTTCTTACATATTATTTTGAAGTTCATTTATTTATTTCTTTGATCAGTAATTCTTCATTATTAATAAAAATGGAAGCCTTTTAGGTTTTTTACATTTCCTGTATCCTTTCCTTAATAGATTAGATTTTATACAAATTCTTACTAATTATATTTTTGAATTTTTATTTAGTCTGGTAGTATTTTAACTGATTGAACAATTAATTTTCTTCCAGGATTTCAACTTGTTTAGTTAGATAATTATATATCAATATATTTTTAGCTGATGCATTTTTCAATGAATCTTTCTCCATATATTTCTATGATATTTAAACTTATATATACTTTATGTACTCAAAAATGAATGTTAAAACATCAATACTTATTATTTCATGTAATCGTTTATTTTATAATTAAAATCCCTTGTGATTCAACAGGAACATACTCATCACATCAGAAGTTACATTATCTATGAAGATAATTATAAATAAATATTATAGTAATTTTATACATTGATTACCTTAATTTCAGGGAGAATCCTATTATTATTTTCTTATATATTATATATTCTTTATATTCTTAAATTCATTGTTATTCCCATAATTTAATGATTTTTTTATAATAAACATCCAAATTTTCATTGAAATGGATAGCGTCGAAATTATCCAAAATAGGAAACAAACAAACATCATCAAATCTTCACTTTATATATGATCGATAAAACAATGGAAATTTATAGATCTATATCTATTACGACATGGATTTCCTACTAAAATTTTATTGCCAAACTGGGGTGTGGGTAAGGAGTGAGTCAGTGTGGATAGATTTTGACCAGATCTCTTACCATTTAATTATTCAGAGCTCTACACCAATTAGTTTTTTTAATCATTAATTTCATTTATTAACAATAAGAAAATATATGTGTTGGTGGATAAAGTGGTGATTCCTGGAGAATTATTATAGATCTCTCTAACGACATTGTATTTCCTGCTTCGAAAAATCCCCTTGTTCAAGTTTGAGGATTATTGAATTGTTCCTATTTCCTAAGACATGTGTAATGGGAGTTTTAAGAGTTCACATTTTTAGAAAAATTATGTAGAGGTTTTGAGGGATTAGTAGTTGATGATATGTGACTTAAGGGTGGAATTATTTATTATATTCTTATACATACAAATTATATTTGATTAGGAATCATATTAAATATAATCATATCCCATGGCAAGCCCCCAAGTCTATTCCTCAACCAGATCTATGGGGGACAAGGGTCAAACCCATAGGGAGATCCTACCATAGGAGGGTACACACATGGTGGCATAAAGATAAATCCATGAGCGAGCATGTTTGTAAGGATTACATAGTACATCCTTGTGTATAAGGTGCAATTGGGTCATCTAATACCATAAGAGATGATGGATTCATGGTGTAGGCCTAGAGTACCGGTGGGCCGAAGCCCAGTTAACCTTCGGTGTGAAGTGTGGAAGGTACAAATTCCCAATTTCAATCTTGAATGGTTTGTGGAATAACATAGCTAATATACCAGATCATAGTTTATAAATTTTTTTGATGAGGGATGTGAAGACACAAAAACTATTCACATGTAATTTAAAAGTCAAATATATCATGCATTGCATGATATATGAAATCTTTTCAATCTATTGATCCTACACCCACCATTCTAAAATTAGCCTATTACTCTCATCCTTAGCCACCTGAGGCTACTGTCCATGTGATCTTGAGAAAACCATCCCAGGCATATTATCACCACAATACATTGAGACAAACACGATCATCCTAAACCCATGTAAGAAATCAGTGTCATACAAACATCCCTTTACTCGAAAAACTAGTTTGGCCAAAAGATAATCCTTGCATACGATGCTGTTATGTGAACAGTCTTGATCAAGATTACATATGTAGACATCCATCCTAGAACCATGTGATGTTCTCAGATATAAAAATCATTCATATGGTCACATGAGATCATCACATGACAAAGAATGTATCTACTCATTGCATGAATGCCACACCTTTTTTATTTATTTAGGATTGAATTATTCAGTGATATTTTGGTCGAGCTTACATGTGGTGTCATAATCATGCCTGTCGAATTCCACTATGACATCACAAGAAGAATTCTCAAGAATCACATGATTAACAAAGTGATAATGTTATGATGAATAAGCTATCTCATGAATGACATGATCAATCTAGTGAGGGATAAGGACTGAATAATCAAAGAGCTCTGGTATTTAGAAAATCTTGATATCTTTGGGTGCTTTAAAGAGTCCTTAGCATGCCTTAAAACTATGATATATGTGGTTTAAAACCATCTATATAAACCCAGTCACTTCCAAGGGTTTGTTTTTTGAAAATATATTGAGATCTCATGAAAAAAGAGGTTTGTGTGATTAATTATTATAAAGGAGAACAATCTTGCATGATTCCATCATGAAAAGGAACTTTGTGGAGAAAAAATCTTACCAGAAAAAAGTATTAGGAGGAAAACCATGGGACTTCAAGGTATCATGGAAGAAGAAGATGTTTTTTTGAATCCATCTCATTGAAAATACCTCTCATTCATGTGAATCAGTCCACAGATCAAATATGGTCACATGAAGGACCCATAGATAGTAATTTAAAATCTTGGGTGACACTCTATTTCTTACATGAAGATGGAATAGGAGTAACCCGTGTGAATCCTCACCAGATACATAGGTGTAGTAGAAATATCACATGGAAATTTTATTTCTATGTGAAAGAGGTGTAAGAATTTATCAAGATTCCAATCTGGACACACAAATAAGGTATGTGAAAAACCTTGAATCTAACTCAAGAAATCCATACACCCTTCATACCAACATTATTAAATTAAAAAGTTTGGGAAGACAAAGGTACATAGAAGTCAATAAGGTTACTTGAGATATTTTATAATCAAGTGATCACACACTCATCGACAGATTCTGCTATTTGATTGAGGTAGTGTATTCTTACGTATAGTGGATAGACAGTTCAAGAAACATTATGGATTTTTGAAGTTAATAAGATAATGAGAAATAAGATAGTGTATAATATAAAATCATGAAAAAGTGATCATTTGATAAATGAATTGTCTTGAAGGCTAGAAATAAATATCTTCATCAATAGTTATAGGATCATGAAATATTCAAAATTGGTCTTTGTTGTGTTTTTGTGTTTGTATTTATCTTTGATAGTGTGAAGATGTATTTATAGAGGAAATTTGGAATGTATAGTATGATTATATGTTGTTGGAGAATTTTATGTTGTAACACTTGTGATTATCGTAGAGAATATGTGATTGGGGTGTCTAACCAATCACAACAAAGATTAGTATCATTTTTGAGACTGAACCTTGTAAAAATTCAATGTTCCTATGGTATTTTATTTTGTTACATTTTGGAATGGTTGTGCAAGGACAATATTGGATCAGATCCTAATAGGTCAACATAGGTAAATTTGAAATAAAGGAAAACTATAAAACCACCATTGATTCAACCCCCCTTTTCAGGGGTGTAACATCTCACTAGGAACTTCATTTATTATTAGAGATAGGATTACTGTGTCCAGATCCACTAATTACTTAATTTGGATAATGTGAATTCTATCGATACTAGGGGTGTTCATAGTTTTGATGGAATGAACTATCATATTGGGAAGAATAAGATGTTTCCATATATTCTATCTCATAGCCTTAAAGTTAAAGATATATTTAATATAAGATTCGCAATTATCATTAAATATTGTCCCTTGACTTTTACTGATTGAAGAAATATAGAAGTTGATGGAAAATCTCAAAATGGAATTTTTATATCTCTAGTATAAATATTTTACACAAAGGTTATGAGACTCACAAAT
The DNA here is from genome assembly GCA_963277665.1 of Viscum album. Lineage (NCBI taxonomy): Eukaryota > Viridiplantae > Streptophyta > Magnoliopsida > Santalales > Viscaceae > Viscum > Viscum album. Next base: position 1,016,643,643 of record OY728162.1, read on the forward strand.
GAAAAGTAAATTTGGGATAAATTGGAAATCAGTTATGAAGGAAATTTGAAAGTTATGGATTCTGAATTTTAAATTTATAGGAGAAAATTTGAAGTTGTAAAGATGGGTGAATAAGATAATGTTGATGACTACATCATAAGAGACAATGAAATTTCAGTAATATTCAAGGTATTGGAGAATAGTAGAATGATTCAACTATTGTTAAAAAATGATGAGAAATTTTACTAACAAGTTTGATCCTAAAGTATCATATTTAGAAGATATATATGATCTTACTCTCAATTAATTACATAACGTAATCATTGTGTATGAAATGAAAAGGATCCTAGTATTCAAAAAAATCATATATGAGTTTGATTTTGAGGCCATGAGAAAACTCAAAATTTAAAACTTTGAAATTTTAGGATTATCTGAATTTATTGACGAAGAAGAGGATAAATATTATAAAAAAATCATTTATCTTGTATCAAAAATATTCAAAAATGTATAGTTTAAGGGTAAAGTTAAATTGACATGAATATTCTACGACTATAATGATAATAGAAACTTCGCAATCATTTTTTCTAAAAATAATTTTATGGAACCTGAGATAAATGATAAGAAACAATAGAAAAATAAATATAGGAAGAGCTAAAAAGCAATAAACAATTTTGATGGAAAAAATAAGAAGTTATTTAAAAGTAAAAGAAGAATGTTAGTGTGAAGAGAATATGAAGCTAAATCCACTGCAAGAAGCCAATTAGAATATGAAACAAACATCATGGAACATGTGTAGAAATGGATTGATACTTATAAAAATAAAGATGATGAAGGTGAATGATCATAGGTAGAGAATATATTAAATAATGAATTAGAAGCTTGTATAGAGAAAAAAAATTCAAGAAGGAAAAGAGACTATTTTTGAATGAATTAGTAATGATAACTAAGAAAAATGAATAATTTCTAAATAAATAGATTCTTTACATTAAATAATTCAATAGATACAAACTCAAAGTGGATGAAATGGAAAATATAGTGAAGGAACTTGAAGAAAAACTTTATCTCAAAGAATAAGAATGGTCAAAGACTCGGTAAAAATATCTTTAATCATGGTATAGTTCGAAAAAGAATTGAAAATATTTCACTAATGATGTCGACGGTATGGAAGACTCATCACAAACTAGTGAAAAGAGAGGTCCAAAGAATTAGGTTAATTCAACACTATATTAATTTCAAAAAAATGTTTTGTTTAACAATGTAGGTCAAAAAATAAATTCTATAAAATTATGTATTATGAATATTAGAGAGATATTGTCTTCTAATTCAAAGGGTGAATGAAATTATCCCAGAAGACCCTTTCCCCCAGAGTAGAGACATTATCAGTATATGGAATGATTTCCATAATAAACTTCAAGATAGAGAGTTCATCAGTTGAGAAGATCATGGATCAGAGGAAATTGTTGGTTTTGTGGAGTGTTTCGGAACAAATCATATTTATTCTGGTATAACGTTTCTTTACCAGATATGAGAAATGAACCAAGGGGGAGACCCTTAGAGAAAAGGAGAGAAGGTTTTCAAAGTAAGCAAGAAGTTGTTATAAAATCATCCTATCTTACAACATAAAACTATTTTTTCTCTTTAGAATAAATCAATGGAGGATGTAATTAGAAATTCCATTTTTATTAAACCTTAATTGGTATTATCCCTCAAAAAAAATTCAATCAATTGAAATAAAAGGGAGCTCAAAAAAGAATGAAGAAAAATCAGGTTTCATTGAAGTTTCTTTGAAATCATGTAGAAAAAATAAGTCATAGATTCTGTATGGTGGATATTAATCACACATGACGGATGACACAAAGATTTTGAGAAGCATTGAGAGTCATTAATGAGGATCAATAACCTTTATAAATTAATATTACCTAAAAATTAATGGAGTTTGAAAAGAAGAGATTTAATCCTAATATATGATGTTTAATAACATGTTATTTGCTGGAGGACTAAAAACATTCTCTTAGTATCAGTCAACTTTGTGATGATAGACATGATGTATTGTTAAAAAATGATTCACTTATCATAAAAAGAATAAAGTATGGAATAATTATCCCTAAAGGGAAATGAACCCATGGTAATCTATTTTAAATTGGTGATTCTATCTAATATTGTTACTTGAGAGACAAAGATGAAAATAACTAATGGAGAAGTAGTATTTTCTATCTTAGTCAAAGGATTATAAGTAAAATCTTGAATCATGACATTGTAAGATATTTTCCCAAATAAATAGAGAACATGAAGATATTATTGAAACCTATAAAAAATGTGAATTAGCTCGAGGTTCACACAAAGGGGAGGATATTATATCTTCTACACCGCCTTGAAGTTATTCATAATGAATTATGTGGTCTAATGAGATAAAAGTCTACCATATTTGATATGAATTCCATTATATTTAAATTTTATTATACTTAGTTGACTAATGTCTTGTTTAATAAACCCCAAGTCATCAATAATTAAAATGTTCAAAAAAATTAAAATGCAAGCCAAGAAGGGGATGAGTATTTATATTAAGAAAATGAGATTATGTAATGGTAGGGAGTTCACTTTTGATAAATTTGAAACATATATTTCCAAACATGGATTCAAGCATTTTTATATAACACCATATACTCAAAAACAAAATGTGGCAGCTGAAAGGAAGAATACAAGCATAGTTGCTATGGGAAGGACTATCTTACATGGGCACAACATCTCTAAGTATTTATAGATGGGAGTTGTATGTAATGACATACATATACATAAATTATTTCAACTAAGAATAGAAAAAATACAATATGTTAAATGTTGTAAAAGAAAAATACAAAAATTAAATAATTTTGGGTTTTTGGAATCCCATTAATTATAAAGAAAAAGAACATTACGATTGGAAAATTTGATGAAAAGCAGAGGAATGAATTTTTATGGCATTTTTATCTAATCGAAGTGGCTACATATTTTTGGAAAAAATGACTGTACAAGCTAGTTGACTATAGTGGTTTCAAAATTATTGAAAATAATATAAAATATAATAGCTCAATTTATATAGGTTTAAAAGATTTAGTATAAAATAATATGAAAATGGAATAGAAAAATGATGAGGTTACTAACAACGTTCTAAAGATGGCTGATATTAATACTAAATAAACCATTGATGAAGATGAAGCTCCTAGAAATTATAATAAAAGGTACAAAAAATTGAAGAAACATGTTGAAATTGAAAATATAATTATAAGTCAACATGATGTTATTCAAACTAAAAGAATGTTGAGAATTGAAAATAAAACATCACTTACTTCTCAAATTGAACATCATAGAGTAGTAGAAGTAGTTAAGAATGAGGAATGGATATATGATATGAATGATAAACATAATAAAATTGAGAATAAATACATTTGGGATTTTGTTCCAAGACCTGTAAATAAAAAATTTATTAGAACCAAGTGTGTTTAAAAAAAATCTCAATGAAAAGGTGAAGTATTAAGGAACAAAGAAAGGATGGTGGGGAAAGGATATTGTCAAATGTAAATAATTGAATTTGATGAAACTTTTTCACCATTAGTAAGACTAGAAACTATTATAATGATCTTGGTAGTGGTAGAAAACAAACATTATGAATCCTATCAAATAGATGTAAAATCATTCCTTATAAATTTTGACCTTGAGGAAGAAGTATATATTGAACAAATTGGCGGTTTTATATTATAAAATGATGATACCATGGTATAAAGATTTATGAAATCATTTTACAGTTTGAAAGGTATCCTGAGAGCATGATATTAAAAATTATATGGTTGTTTATGGTATATGGAATTTCCAAAAGTTAAAGTTTACATTATCCTTTATATGAGAGAATTGTCCAAAGGAACTCTCATAGTCATTGTGCATGTGGATAAAATAATATTTACTAGTGATAAGAATGTCAATATAAAAAAATTCCGAGAAAATGAAAAATATTTGGAAGATGTTCATTCCTGATCAGAATACATACTTTTTGGGTTTCAGATGGAGAAGAAAACAAATTACATTTTTCTATTTCCAGAAAAATATTACAAGGAATTTCTAAAAATGTTTGGAATAGAAAATTCAAAAGTAATATTAACTCCCATTCCTGTTGGAACCAAATGGTTTTTAAATTATTTTAGAATATGTGTAAACTATAAAGAATTTAGAGGAATGATTGGAAGTCATCTCTATATAATGGCTTCAAGGAGAGATATAACTTATGCAGTAACAATATGTACCATATTTTAGAGTGAACCTAAAGTTACTAACTTCTTATTTTCCAAGATAGTTTTGAGATATATGAAATGAAATTATAACTATATTCCCTTATAAAAATACATTTCATATTTTAAATTGATGGTATTTACCAATGCATATTGGGTCTGTGATTATAAAAATAAAATTCGACTTTATATGGAAGATTCTTGGTGGGAGAAGTTGTGTTAGTTAGTATAATAAGAAAAATAATTTAGTGACTCTAAGAAAGGTTGAGGTAGAATAATTATTAGATACAATTTCTTGTATACAAACGATTCGGAAAAATGTGTAGTTATAAGATTTAAAAATTGAATCTGAGAAACCAATGAAAATATCATGTGATAATCAGAGTGTTATAGGGTTATCAAAAAACCTAGTTCAACATTGAATGTATGGGAATAATGATAACTTATATCACTTTATCAAAGAAAATGTGGAAGGTGGATATATCAAGAAAGAATAAACTTTTTCAAAATATCATGTTTCATATATTTTCACCAAATCTATGCCAAGATATATGTTTGTGGAACTCGGGTTGAAAGTTCTTGTCATGTATCATCCTCTCTGTTGAATTTTTCTAAAATTTTCCACCTTATTACCAATTATTTTATGTATCTTGAACAAATATACATGGAATTGAAGGAGAATTATTTTTCATCATGGTATTCATTAAGTTCCCTGACGATAAAAATGAGTTAACCCCTCAAGGGGGGGATTTCATTAGATGAGGTTGAGATAAAGGGGAAAATATATCTATTTAACATGGCCATTCAAGTTTGTTTTTTTAAGTGTGTTTAGGATTTAGTACCTATTCGATTAATCTAATTATATTCCAACACCCTATATGAAAAATTGATATTTTTTTAGAATGATTTCACATGTATGGGTTTTCAAGGACATATTAGACATCATTGGTTATATCTCTCTTGTTTTCTATATTGGATTATCCCATGTAGAATTAAATTTGATTAAATAAGGGATCTTTTAAATTGGAAACATGTGATATCCTTCCTTTCTTGAAAGTAGTGAAGAAATAATACAAAGGTAAATATTTTTGATCCAAAATTGAATTTTTTGTCAATCTGTAAATATTTTTTGGTGGATGGAGTGTTGATTCCTTGTGAATTATTATGGATCCATCTAATGTCATTGGATTTCAGGCTTGGAAAAATCTCCTTGGTCAAGTCTAACATTTATTTAACTGGTATTATTTCGTAATCTATTTTCAAGAGATGTTTGAATATTTCATATTTTTACAACATTTTAATAAGAGATTTTGAGGGCTTAGTATTAGATAATATATGGCTTAAGGGTGGAATTCATTGTTATATACTTATTAATTATTATGTATATTTTATTAGGAATCATATTTAAAAAAATCTCGACCAATTAAAATCCATCAAGGGCCTTCTACCATATCTAGGGGACTCGAGGGCCAACCCCTTTGGGAGAGCCTACCATTGGATGCCACACACATAGTGGAATATGAGAAAATATTTGACCGAGCTCATGTGTAAGGCCCACATAGTGTACTTACTTGTATATGGAATGATTGGGACATGTAGTTTCAAAGTAGAGGATATGAACATGGTGTTCTCCTGGAGTTACGGTGGTTTGAAGCCCATGTATCCTGCAATGCGGAGTGTGACTAGCATTGATCTCCTATATCCAGCTCGAATGGCTAGAAACATGGATTAACTAATCTACTAGAGTAGATTTTGGGAAATTTTATGATGTTCTATGTAGGGAAATAATAAATGTTCATGCATCATTTAAAAGTTGGATATATCATGCGCCTCATGATCTATGAAATCTCCACCATCCATTGATCTCCATCCCACTGTTTTAAAATTCGTTCATCATCTTCAAACTCAGTAACCTAAGGCTACTATCTGCATGATATCGAGAAATATATCCATGGTATATTATACTTTTAAGATATTGATACAAAATCAATCATCTAAAACCCATGAATTCAATCAGTGTCCCTCATGAAAGATAATAATTGATAAAATGGTTCAGCCAAAACATAGTCCTTGCTTATGAAGCCATCACATGAATATGATCAATCATGTGAAGACAAGTCAACGGTAATAATATCATCTCATGATGATTATAGATACGTGAATTGTTCACATGATCATGTGATATCATCTCATGAAAAAGAATGTATCTTATCATAACATGAATTTCCAACCCTTTTTTTTATTTTCGGATGAATTATTTAGGGGTATTTCCATTTATCTTGCAAGATGATTTGAAATAAGGCATGTTGACTTTAACCATTCCACCATAAGAAGATTACTAAGTCATCACATGATCAACAAATTGATCATGCGATGGAGAAGAATCTATCTCATGAAACATATGATAAATCCAACGAGGCATATGGCTCAAAGAAGGTGAGAGTTTCATCATTTATGAAATCCCAATATCGTCATCTATTTGAAAGTGTCCTCGATGTGACTTAAAACTCAAGGATACATGATGGAAACTCATATATATATAATGAGGCACCAAAAGGAGTCTGTTTTCTGAATAGACATTGAGATCTAATGAAAATATATGTTCGCGTGATTCATTCTCATAAAGGAGAAGAATCCCTCATGATCTCATTATATGAAGGAACTCACAGACAAAAAACCTTACAACTCAAAGGTATCTATAAGAAAAACATAAGAATTCAAGGTTTCATATAATAATAATAGGTTCGCATGAATCCAAATCTTGGGAATCATCTACATTTCATGTGAAGCTATCCATAGACAAACCGGGGTCTGGAGAAGGACCCACATATGGTGATTTAATTTCTTGTGAGGCACTCTATTACTTACATGAATATGGATGATGAGACAACTATGTGAATCCTCAATAGATACTTGGATTTAGTGGATATATCTTGTGAATAGTTTCTATCCATGTGGAAGAGGTGCCTGTTTTTTCAAGATCCCTATTTGGACACACAGATGTGGTAGGTGAAAAATCATGTATGAAACTGAAGAAATCCATACCCCTATATACCATATTTATTATATTATAATGGTTTGTAAGAAAAAGGAATTAATAATTCAAAAATGGTGATTGATACATTTTTTGATTATTTGATCGCATAACCATTGATAGATCATGATCTTAGCATGATGTTATGAATTCTTATGTCAAGTGGATAGATAGTGTAAGCAATGTTAGGTAATATGGGATGTTTGAAAGACAATGAGGAAGAATATAGTTTGATTTATCAAATATTGAAAAAGTGAAAATTTTATAATTTAAATATCTTAAAGGATCAAAATAAATATCTTCTTCAACACTTACAGGAGAAGGAAATATTTAAAATTGGTCTTTCTTGTATTGTTTTTGTTTGTATTTGTTTTATATAGTTTGAATTTTTTGTTCCAGTGGGACTTTAGGAAGCATAGTGAAATTCTATGATATTAAAGACTTGTATGTTGTAACTGCTTATGATTATAGTGGATAATCCAAGATTAGGGTGTATAAAAAGTAACAGAAAGAAGTAGACTCATTTTTTAGGTAGAACCTTGAAATATTCTATGTTCCCGTTCAATATTATTTTACTGCATTTTTGAAAGGTAATAAAATCACAAGAGTAGATCATAACCTAATCGGTTAATAGTGGTTAATTTCAAAAGAAAGAATTTTTTTAAAAACCAACTCTAATTCATCCACCCCTTCTCATTGGTGTAGTATCTCTTTGGGAATGTAAAGTATGAATGTGACTAATAAATGATACCCAAAGCATGTGCACACAACATGAAAATTGTAATATTAAAGAGAAATAATAGTACATGAAATTTTTAAGAGGATTACCTCTAATGTGGGTGAATATGTACTTGTGGTGTTTGAATAAATTTGAAAACTAATATCCTTATTAATAACATAATTTTAATACAAAAGGGAATTTATTTTTCTTGACCCAAAATATTTTTCCCAATAGCTTTACAGTCACTCTAAACGTTAATTTTAGAGGTTCCCTCTTGTTTAATTTTTTAAGAAAAATTTTAAATTATAGTAATAGATTCTCTACAATTCTCTAATATTAATAAGTAGATATTCTCCCAATTCTAAGACTTTAATAAAAACATCAATTAATAACTTGGATAAGAAACTCTTGAATATAACTCAATATTAAACACATACAAGTATTCAACACTAACACATGATTTCATTCAACAGAATAACCATTGTATCTATATCATAAGAACAAATATATGGTCTTATTCCTTCTCATGCATGATCCTTCTGATATAAAAATATAATAACATCACCTCTCTCAGTCATTAAGAAATTTTATGAACATGATATTAAAAAAAGTAGTAGTGTTTACATAAACCTATCTCAATATTCTCATCTATACTATTTTGTTGACTAACTAATAATTTTATATACTCAGCATGATAACATGTGAAAGTTATATATTTAAAATTAGAAATTCCTTGAAAAGAGGCAGTGTGATTTTCAATATTTGAAAATGGTCATATATTTAAATATGAAAGAATATAACTTTGATCATTAATAATATAGAAACAATTTAACCTATTAAAATATATATAGTTATCATTTTATGATCCTCTCAAAAACACTTTAGTATTCTCATTTTATTATTCATCAAAATATAGCTTTATCCTCTATATAAAAATGTTTTGATGTGGAAAAATATGTCTTATGAACCAAATAGTTCGTATTATATAGCCTATAAAATCATCATTTTAAAATTACACAAGATCCAAATTTGTCATTCATGGATTTCCAAACTCATATCCTGGTGTTAAATAGATTTTTATATCCTAATTAATTCTACATGAACTCAAATTAATCATATGCTAGAATAGATTCTATTAAATGATGTTTGAGACCATTATTTTAATCATATAAAACATTTAGTTTATTCATATATTAGATTTAGAAGAATATTATATAGTATTATAAATAGTATAGTTAATCGTACATATGATTTATATTATTTTTTGAATTCATATATTTCCACTTGAAATAATTCATTGAATCTCAAAAAACTTATGTAGACTTAGGATTTTTAGATTTAATCATTCAGAGATTCTGGATTAATCATACACAACCTTTATAATTTTTATGTTAATATTATATAAACTATTAATTTTTATATTTAAAAATACATAACTACTATAACCTTTTTCCATCCGCATCCAAACATTTCAAGACATCTTAAAACATCTTCATCCATATAAAATAATCTCAAAACACCTCATGATATTAATAAACATTCTTTAACCATAATGGGTTGATTCACAAAGCCTATATTATAAATAATAAATATTGAGATTAATTAAATATATCCTTCATTTCGTATTAAAATAAAACTCTTATTCGGGATTAGAAAACCATTCAATAATATAGCTTTAATAAATTATCAATTAATACATCCCTGTTCCCAGCTCAACATAAGCTTTTCTCTTCAAATATCATCGTGAAAGTGAATCATTGTTACCATGATAATTAGTCATGTAAAATACCTATGTATGAATATCATTATATAATTTTTTTATTATTCCCTGAAACATAATATTTGGAATGGTTCTTAAAATTCATTGTAAATCACCTATAATCATCAGCATTATGTCCTCTTCTTTATTATATTATAAATCAATTCAAGTAACTATTTCAATATATAGACAACCTAAAATATTCATCATTACAAAATATTATCTTATAATATGGTTAAACTTTCTTTATATCCACAATTCATTTTCTTATCACCTCATAAACTCATGAAATCTACTACCCAGATTCTACACATGAAAACCACAAGTAGCTACATGTCGTCCTCTAAAAAGATTATATATATTGGTACCAAGTGATCCAAGTTGTATCTTAATTTCTCGGTTATTCAATATACCCATTAATTAGGATATTTATCCTCACCCAATATATATTTACTTCATTATTTATTAAAAACATATACAACTCCCTTTATCATAATCCATTGGGAATTCCATCCAGACATAGTGTACCTACTCATTTATAGTGCATTTGGCTATATCGAATAAAAAAAATCTTATTTTTCGTTTCAAGCCACAAAATCCTTCACAAATAAATCATAGGATAGTTTAATAACTTTATAAATTCTCATTTAAATTATTTTCAATCTTTTTATTGATTTATAATTAGATTTTAAATTTATGGAAAAAAAGGTCTTAATAGAAAAAACTATAATACTTTTCTTATTGATTGTGATACACATGTAGTGGATATGACATTCCTTATGCATCATGTACATATCATGTCAATTTCATGTCATTTAAATTTGAAAATAAATAGAATTTACATTCTAATATATGATTTATATTTTATAACTTCATGAGTATCACATTGAAAGTACAATTTAGTACAAAATACCAAATAGATATCTAAAATACATAACCTGTACACATTTCTACACATTATGAATTATTTTTTTAGAAAATATACATTACTTGTTGTTTTAAGTAAATTTATAAACATTAATGTCACACAATATGATGTTTTCTTGAAAAAACATGACACATACTATTTTTTATTAAATCAATTATATATCTTGTATCATTACAGTTATATTCAATAATTATTGACATAATTTGGGTGATAAGTGACCAATGGAATTTATATTTGAGTATCCCACACCATATTGGATTAATTAATTAGTTAAGGGAGATATACATTTAACCAGAATAGTGGTGGAGTAATATACAGTACTTGAAATTATCTTAGTAAGGCTGTCAACATCTACTTATTCATAAATATATATTATTAAGAAAAAAATTACCACACCCATATAAATTAGATGAGAATTATAGTCTGTTATTATGAAACATGTTTACACAATTTTTTATTCTAGAAGAGATAATCTCTACCAATATATAACTAGATAATATTTAATGGTGTACCATCTAGATGTGATATAGATTCATAAACCCAAACATTATAAAATGGTTGTAAATTTTATCTAATATTGAGTTGATCTCATATCACATATTTCTATATAAACTATTCATAATTTTTTCCACTACTTACTGTGATCTCTTCATTGAGATTGAAATTACATTATAGTTTTACATACAATCATACCATGAAAAATCCAAGAGACAAAAAGCATATAATAATTTATTACCAATGATATAATGAATTTTTAATCATTATGAACTAACTCTATCATAGGTGAGTTTTCTTCCATAATTTATTCACCCCACCATCTTTTTTCTCCATTTACAAACCTGAGTTACCTTATATGATATCCACATGTAGAGATATTTCCAACCCAAAGTTCATATATTCTACTAGCTCATAGAAGAGAACGATTATCATTTACCAATCCTAATACATCATTAACGACTATTATAGCATTATTCTATCCCTATTACATGTGTATGATGGTGTTTTAATTCATAAATATATGGTGATTATCACATGCCTCCAATTGATATTCTAACTCAAACTATCCTATTTTTTTACTTCTTATTTCAATTATATTTTTTTTCTACTATGAGGGTAACATTAATGGTTCATTCTATTACACCTAATGTACACATCATTTGGGGGGTTCAAAAAAAATGGAACCCCTGAGAAATTAGGTATGGCTATATGGTTGGATAATGTGATGATTCATCACATGAATATTCTGTTGAAATAAGGGTCAACTTTGTTCTCATGAGGGACACTCTTCTTGTGGAAACCGTGGAGGTAGAGACCAATGACCCTAGAGATTATATTAATCATGCACTTCCCTAAAACATTTGATAACCACTTCTATATAGATTCCTCTATACTATTTTCCTTTATTTTTAATATATTTATTCCACATTTTAACCATCGATGAACTTCTATAACCACAACCCAATATATAACTCGATCATCCAAACTAGCTTTAACCCACTTGACATGCTTGATTAAGATGTAGTATGAACCTTTACCTATAGCCCCAACTGATCCCTAATTATCAGTGATATTAATCCAATCACATGATTAAATGATTTATAGATGCATGTTCCTACTCTCGGATTTATATATAATTAAATAATATATAACACCCCATGATTTCTTGAAAATAAAACTATGATCGATAGTGTATATGGCACACAAAATCGTGCCTAAACAAACCATGGCTATTTAAATATTACACTTATATCTTAGCCATTAAATTAGAGGGTATGTATAGTATTATCTATTTGATAAAATAGATATAAATATCTAACTGAATATAAGTTTATTTATAAATTATTATGAAATAAGTACTCAACTTTTTATAATGATATTTTATTCCATAAAAAATCTATTTCCATCAAAAATATTTTTGTTTGTTTTTGCGAGAAAATATTATAATTAATTAATATAAATTTTTGAAATATTATTTTATAAAATGATTTTTTTGGAAATTATTATATCAATATTAACCTAGGGAGAAATTTTGATAAATTTAACAAATGTTTGATTTTTCAATGAATAGCGAAAACTGACAATTTTTCGAATATTGTCATTTATTTTCATTATATAAAGTAATTTAATATTACATTATATTAATAATTTGGTGTGAAATTTACATTTGAACAATTTTATTTATACCAATCTAATTAATTTTATTTAATTCATCAATTTTCAGGATTTTGGTATACATTTATTTTTATGCTTAAAAAAGAAGGTTTTTACAAACTGTTTTTAAATTCATAAAGTTTATCCATTTAAAATAATTAAAATAAATACTATTAAGGAAAAATTTAAATTAAATAAATATACTATAAATCAATTTATATTAATTTAAATTCATTTTATGATCATTTTTAGTAACAATTTTAATATACAATCATTTATTGATTGAAAAATACATTTCTTGATTTTTTTTCGAAACATATCGTGGGTTTGATTTTAAATTAAAATATATCAATTATATGGTTTGAATTTTATATAATATTTTACATTTTTCTTAGTAATTAAAATTAGGTTATATGTTTAACTTTATTTTTTCCACAATGAATCAAAAAACAGTAAAAAAACAAGTTATTGTAGTGAAAAAATGGTAAAAGTGAGTAACCTTAAAGGTAAATGGAATAAATTTTTTATTTTTTAATAGTGGAGGTGTTTTTAGAAAATATCACCACTTAAATCCATTATTTGTTAATTTTTGAGACAATTGGATGAAGAGTGACCTTCATATTATTGAATAGTTTTTTGCATTTACCAAAATTTTACTCCTTAATTATTAGAGGGAACACCCTCACCTTACTTATTTACACCTATAAAGATATTTTTATAATCTAAAACCTAAAAAATCTCCCTAAAATAATTTTAAACATTATGGTGGTTCTTATTTTACTAAAAAACAACCTTAGAGTCCTTATTAAGAGATTCAAAGGTGGTTCTTCTAAGAAAAGGCAATGGTCGTCATTGAGATCCTTCTTTTTTACATCTTTTTTCCCATAAATTGTTTATCAAAAATAAAAATATAATGAAAATAGTTTATCCTATATTATTATATGTTATTATTCTTATTAAATAACATTTATCCACCTCATCTTCCATCAAATGGGAGATGAAACCATTGTTCATGTGTACGGTAGACTATCGGTTTTTGAAAAAACTAAAAATCATTTTCCACAATCCCCTATCATAGGTGATCATGATGATGGATTTAATATTTATATATGATATTAATGAAATATTAATAATTCTGGAAAATTATAATAGCATATTCTTTATTACCTTACAATCCATTCAAAAATTATAACACTGTTTTAGTGTACGGAAGACTATAGTCTCACAAAGCGATGTGATTCATTTTTTATTATCACATCACATGGATGGTGTATGTAAGTACTTTTGTAAAAATAATATGATATTTATTATATAATATAATTATTTTAAGATAATAAAACATACATTTTTCTCATCATGGTCATTGAATAATGGAAACATTACACATGTGTACATACGGCCTACAGTCTCCATGATTGTCACATAGTTCGTTCTTCATAACAATATTCCATGGTTTCTTTTAAAAGTATAATTGAGGTATAAAAATTATAATTTTTTCATTATTATTATTATATATATGATGTAATAGTTATCCATTTGGCCAAGGTCAAAACACCAATGTTGTTTTGAAATTATTAATCGAGTTTCCTCAAAACCCATGATGTACACATAAATAATTAAGTAAATAAATATTTCATTAAAATAAATGATCTAAAATGTTTATATATAATATTTTAAACCAGGAAAAGGTTCTTAAGAAGAAAAATAATTTATTAAAAAGTATATAAATGACATAAATTATAACTATGAACTCGAAGTAAGAGATTTCTTGTTATTAGCCCAACTAGGTTAAATACCCTGAGTGGGTGTGAATTAGGGTATAATTTTTTTTAAAAATATCGTTGGATATATTCTCTTTGTTAAAAAATAACTCTTATATCTGTTTATCATATAAAATAATAAATATAAATTAAAAATGCATAGGAGACAATAATTTTACTTCATCACCTTCATTAGGTTACATCTAAGGAGATTGCAAAGGCAATGTGTTGATGTACCAAATATATAAAAGTGCACTAATGTTACAAGGTTCAGAGTGGACTTAGTATCCCTTCTAGTTTACAACCATTCACAAATTGAAATCTAATTTCTCTATCAACTGATGTTTTCCACTTCTCTTTAATAGGAACCTTATTTTGATCACTTGAATCAATATTTTTTACACCTCATTTAGTGAATCACGAATATCATAATCCATCCACTTAATGACTTCCACTTTCCCATAGAAACTCTCAGAAAATCATTTTCGGTTTTAAATTTTTTTTATCAGGAAATGTTTCCATGAATTTCAATAAATTATACCAAAATTCATGCAATTTGTTTCAAGAATATTTAACTTTCATAAATATATAAATCTCATCACGAAACTCAACCTTTTCATGAAACTTTTAGATTGTTGTGAAAATCACTTGGTCTTCTAAACATAAGTATATTTTCTTCATGTAAATGATGTTTTATTTTTTAGTTCATATAAGAAATAGGTTTTTACAAATATTACATGATTTAGATACCTGAAATTCTCTACAGTTTGAGATTATGAAATGAGAGGGGTAGTCACGCATTTATAGACATGGATAACTCTTCATGCAACTACCTTGCTCACATTTGAATATGTTTGACAAATTCATGGGCCTGTGCACTGAAATTTTATAATTTAACATCACATTTCTCACAAAAATCACTACCTTCAAGTAACTAAATCTTTATTTTAAGGGATTTTACAACATTTCCTGTGTCTTACAAATTGGACTTTTAAAAAGTTTTAGAACTTGCAAAAAACCCTAGCCCATGTTTTATTTTTTTTTGTGTTTCCATACCACTGTCTTGAAGACTTTTCAATATTTTTTAACACACATAGTCAATAATCAAACTGGAAATTCACAAATTTCCTTATAAACCTTATTTAAAAACAAACATAGTCAACTCAAAAGCACTTTAAAGTCACATTGTGGGATTGTTTCCCAACACTCATTTCACTCTTACATATATACTACATATGCCATATCCTTAAATTATTTATTTATTTTTGTTTATAAACTATTAATTTATATTTTATATTATGTATCTATTAATTTTCATGGTATTTAAAGTTTCATTTGAAGTTACTTCCTTCATAGAGGTTATGATTTAAATGTTACCAAAGTAGTAAGGGTTTATTTCACAATCACATCATTATTTGGGATTTTTTTATTTAATCCTCCCTTTGAGGAATTGTTTTATATTTAAATATTAAACCCATTATTTTTTATTCTTCTCTATTAATTTATCTGAATTTCAAGTAATAGTCCTATTTTCCACACTTTGGTACTTAAAATGATTAAGAAAATGTTTTTCCAGAAAATATAACTTTATTTTAATATTCTATTTAAATTTTTTTCTTCCATATCCATTTTTTCTAAAAAAAGTTTCAAGAATATTTTTATCATTTTAAAAATTATTTATTAATTGATTTTTTCCCTTGATTTAGTTTTTTTTAAAATTATTTAAAAGGAATATTCCTGTCATTTTTCAAATGAGGTAATTTTTTACTCTTACCAAATGTTGAAAGGAATGTTTTTTTATGTAATGTACAGAACTACTCACCATCATGAACACTCAATTATTTTTATATTATCTTATAATTTTTCATTTTTATTTTAAAATAAAATTTATTCTATAATATTTTGGATACTTTTATATTTTGAAGAAGTGATTTCAATGTGAAAAGTGGATTTTCTCAAGAAATAATCCATTTATTATTTTAAATACATTTTAATCAAAGATGAAAATAATTGATGTTATGAATTGATTCTAAATTATGTATATATGTCTGGAAAATATATAACTATATTATTCTATTTTCCTTTGATCTGGTAATTCATGTCTTATGATCATTATCAAATAAATTCATTATTGAATTTACTTTGATAATGATATGAGGAAAGATTAGGGACCCCATTTTTATTCCATTGGTAATTATTATCATTTTTCTTTATGATTGATTCCATTTTTTGGCACACGTAATCATGAACAATTTATGATGGGTGTCCTCATATAGTTCTCCTATTAATTGGGTAATTTTTTATTCTCATGAGGTGTTATTTATGGGATTAGGGAGTATAACTAATCCATTATGGTAATTTATCCACCATGTGATATTGATTAGGAAGTTATCCTTGACTCGTGTTTGTGTCATATTAAATGTTTTCACTATATTTACAATGAATCTATGATCTTATGATACCATGTTGTTTATGTTATGCTCCCATGTGATTACTCTTGAGCCTTCTCTTTTATGATAATGTGTTTTACCTTTAAATCATAGGTTATAATTCTTTATCATATTTATTCCCTTAATTGGACTTTTAGATCATCCATTTTTTCTTTGTATTCCATAGGTTATCCCATGCAGTTTTAGGAGAAATAAATTATTTAGGATATCATTGTGGAAAATAAAATAAATAATTATTTTTAGTGTCACTTTTTTGTATTATGATCCTATTATTTTAAATACACTAGGCATTATGTTGTTTGGTTTTATTTTTTTTATTTTTAAGTTGAAAACATGTAATAATATTTATAAAAGGTTTAGTACTCTATATTAACTACTTCTTCCAATATATATACATGCCATTAATAGTAGAATAGGTGGCTCATAATATCTTTCCTTACTAGTTATAATACATGGTTTTTGATACTTGTGGAGGTGAATACCTTTTCATTATATTCCATGAAGTAATAAATATTTTATGGAATAATTTGAGCATGATTTATCTTTATTTTGATTATACATAGTAATTTTATATTGGGGTCGATATTCTGAGGAATAAAAATTCATTCAAACCTGAACCACTGATAAAACATGGTTTTATTGAATTTCTACTTTAGTTTCATTGAATTTAATATTAATAACTTATTTATAATCATAATTTTAAATTTTTAGTATTGTTATATGAGTAAAATAATTTTTCCTTTATTTGGATTTTAATGATAAAATAAAATTTTAATTAAATGTTCATGTTATAAATATATTTTAAAATTATCATTTTAATATGAAATATGGAAAATACATTTGTTGTTTTATATTTATATGTATATATTTAAAAATTCATAATTTAATTTATAATTTAATGTTTTGAATATATTATTACATTTATTACATCCCATATGTATTTTTCCAAGATTTTATGTAATATTAGGCTAGATATTCATGATGAACCTTCATTTATGAGGGATGAAGATATACATTTATCTAATTATACCATAAGCATGGACTTAGATTATAGGTCTATAATGACGAGGCTTGACAGATAAATATGTGGCTATCCGTGTTTCATTACCACTGATCAATCATAACTCAATGCTTCTAGACTATTGATCTCAAAAGATACACACATGGGTTATCCGAATCTTTGAAACTCTAAATTTTATAATGTCAATACTAGTTTCTAGATCCCTAGATGAATGTATTATGAAATAAACTTAGGTAAATAGGTTTATAACTATATGTGGTTTATAGGTTAACCAAAATAGAGTTGGGTGCTGCTATAAAGCTTAACTATAGAATTGGTTTGATTGAGTTTTGTTACTGTTTAGTGTCTAGTAGTGTCTAAATTCTAGGTATGATGAGAGGGATATAGTTTCGGTTAATCACATAGTATGAAATAGTTTTTTTGATCACAATATAATTTTGTTGGATCCAATTTATTATTAAAATTTAGAGTTGGATGTGATACTCAAAGTGATTGATATTTTTATTTGTTGCTAACCAAAATGTGTCTAAGAAATTTCAAATATAGTTATAGGTTTGAGGATTAGTGGATAGTTTTTTCTATTGGTAGTGTAGTATGATCAATTGGAAAACTATCATTTTACATCAAAGAGAGAGGCATGATATTGACTTTGTAATTATTTTGTTATGAAGTTGTTGTGGATGATGTATAAAGATAATAATGTGAGGCCATGTGGTCCCGAACATACTATGGGAGGTATGAAAATCATCATCATTTTTTAAGAATTATATAATTCCCATTATATTAGAAATATTACCTATTAGAAGGAATATATATTTTACTATTTAAATTTTATTTTAATTTCCATTTTTGGAGAGAAATTATCACTTTTTTTTGGGGATATATGGTAATTTTTAGTTTTATTATTTATCATTATATATTCATTTTTTATGTTTCCATTTTGTTTTCTCTATTTTACTTTCATCTTTTATCTCTAATTATAATGAGATAATTTTTTATCTTATCTATAGGAATTGAAATTATATAGCAAATTTATGTTCTGAATATTATTTCATTGTTTCTCCTTATTCAAATTTTGAGTTTACATGGGAATAGTGTGACCAATGAGGCGACAATCCATTAATCACCAAAATAATTATCTATTTTAATTATACACTTCCCTTAATTAGAATTATTACTTGATGGGCTGGTATATAAAATGAATACATGTTATGTATCCTTCCCAGATTAACAGGAAGTTTCTTCCCACTTATAGAAAATGATTTCCTCTTACTAGAATATTTTTATATGCTAATTTTAAACCTTTTTTTTCAAATCAAGATGGTTGATTATTTAAATAAATTTCCCAATAAATTTATTGGGTATTAATATGGATAAATATTTAATAGAAGAATATGTAAAATCCACTTTTTAGTAAATCTATTGAGTATTAGGTAAGTTCACTCTTATTGTATAATGCATTCCCTACATCAACGAATTTATTTTTCTAGATTTTATTACCATTAATATTATATTTCCTTTTTTTTAAAGTAATAAAAAATTTTAGATAAAATAATAAGTTGATCATTCTTCCCAGATAGCACCGAATCCTCGTGAAAATCCTTACAGTTAACTTCTACTCTTGATATTAGGTGTTTTTAATTTGGTATTTGATTATACTATATAATGGGTCTTGTATTTAATAAATATTTATTTCAAGGGAATATCATATCTTCTTGTGTTTCTTATTTTGAATTTTTAAACTAATAAGTTACTGAAGAGTTTTCAATGTTTTAATAGTAATTTACTAATAAAATACTCATAAGTGATTGATATTGATGATATAGTATCTATTTATAAGTAATTGAAGTTGGAAAAAATTAATAATTCAATGAGACTTAGTTTTCGATAATTGATGAGATAAATCAATTAATTTATTTGTATTAAAATTTCATTAAATATGTAAAAATATAAAGGCTAGTATAACTTTTATCATAAGATTAAAATAAGGATGAAGTTATTCTGTTTTTTTGTATGATGAACCCATAGTTCTTGATCTAGAGTTCATTAAATAATATATCTTGAACTACTACACATACTGGAAGGAGGAGTAAAATGAATATGATTTTCAATATAAAGATTCTTTAGTTGATCAAAAAATATTTTAGGATCATTTGAAAAAATATTGTTTATACTAATTGTATAAGTGATTATAATATGATTAGATATGAAAATTAAACATATTTGGTCCTTTATCATCTCATTAAGAAGGGAGAAATTGAGGAAACATTGATGAGAGGATAGAAGATGTTTAATACCTACCTATTGACTAACAACATCTCCCCAAATAACTAAATATAAAAGATGAGATACAAGTTAAAATTATACTGGGAGATGGTTTGGTTTTTAATTTAATTGATTATAATTTTTATAATGTGTAATTGAACATTAGTTCTCGTTGTGAAGTTATAGTTGATTCAGATAATGGATGAAAGTTTCCAAAGGGTGATTATGACAATAATTGCATACTGATTGAAGAATATATGGAGCTCCATATTCCCCTTTTAGAGTTTATATATTGAGTTTTTAATGGTGAATTATTTAATGAAACCCAATTTCAATCCAACTATCCTTGGATGTTTCAAATGAGAAGAATAATATATAGGAGGTAGATGACAATGTTTACATTTTGTAAGAGAGTGTTAGGGGAATAAAATATATCTTATCATTTTTATTTTATTATTTTACATAATAAGATGATATAAAGAATATTATGTGGTATTTTCTATGTAGTAATCTATATCATTCATATAACTAGTGTTAAACTTCTTTGTATGTTTATATTTATACAATAAATAAACTACACCCTTTTTGGGGGTTCACCCCAACATTTTCATTCCTTTTTCTATTGTTTGTAATTTTATTTTGTTTATATTTAGTATAATTATTATTTTTTATTTTCTATATATTATTAATTCCAAACAAATGTTTTTCACATGTATTGGAGATAATTACATGATTCTTCCCATCCTTCGAATAAATATTGGATATCTATTTTTATTTTCTTTTATGTTATTTTTCATTATAATGTATTTTTAATTATTGGATAGTAAGAAGGGAAGTGTATATGATTTTATTAATATTAATCAAGAGGAATTTATTTTAGTTATTAGTGGAATGAATTCAAGAATATTAATTGAAATTCTTATAATAACTTTGATACACTCATTCAATTATTTTTAATTAAGAAATAATGGTTTTATAGTATTTTAGAAAACCCATGGTATTAATCATTTTTCAATTTTTAAATCATATACCCTAGTGGTTTCTAATAATACTTTAATTTTATTTCATTTCTCTTATAATTTATAGAACTAGATCCATGAGCGATAATCCCAAAATTACTATTGTTCTTGTATACAATTATAAGAGTTTATGTATGATAACATGATAAAGTAATTATTTTTCATTTTATAAAAACATTATTTATTATTTTACCACCTATTATATATTATTTATTAATATTATTTTAGATCATGAATTCACTTGTTTTGAGATAAACTATAATTCAAATCTCATACCACCATTCCCTTAGGTAAAATAATACTTAGAGAGTGAGAGAAATCCATAGAGCAGATATCAAATATCTTGGTTTATATGGAAGTAGTGAATTGTTTCAAGTTTAATTTCATGATAAATAACAATAATTTTATTATTTTTATTGACAGAAGTTATTTTAAAATTATTATTCCCCTATTGTTTAAAATAAATAGTTATAAACCCACAATTAAAATAAGTGAGATAAATATATATAAGCATGAATATTTTCTTCTACAGATGTTTAGTGTCTGAACTACCCTCATCGATAAAAGGAGAATTTGTTTTGTGACATAAGTAAGATATTTTAGGAGTGTAATTTAGTGAGCTAATTGTTTTGATATTTTTATTTTACTAATGAGTTATAACCTCCACTTTGATGCCATATATTTTAAAATTTAGTCTACTAACCCATAGTTATATAACTAACTGTTAAAATCCATTTAAATTTATTCTTCATTTATCAAGTTACTCAGTGTGTTAGGACTAAAAAAACATATGAAAAGTTAACATATGATCAAGGGAAAAGGATCCATTTTCAATCCATGAGTTTGATATTTTCTATGGGTTGTTCATTTGACTAAAATAACATTTTGAGTAAATAAAATATATGGGAATACCAATAAATTAATCATGATGAACAATAGGTTATTGGGATACTATCTATGCTCATAATGAAACTAATTTGAAACAAAATTTTGATGTATATTTCTTCTAATTTATAAAATATACTCGAGGGGGAGTGATAACACATGGTTTTACTGAATTGATTCCTTTTAATTTCAGTATATATATTCCTTGTTTTATATTAATAACTTGGGTATAATTAATTTTTTTTCTTGTTTTCAGTATTCATAGGTGATTAAATTATTTTTGAGTTTTTTTAATGATAAAATATACTTCGAATCAAATGGTAATGTTTGGAATGTATTTTAAATTTATTTTTGAACCTGAATTTTGAAAATTACATGAAATTTTTATTTTTTATAATGTTTATAATTGAATTTTTAAATCTTAATCGAAATGAAAATTTCAGTTTTTAAAAATATAATCTCTTTTCTTATTGTGAAAATGTATTTTTTATATGATTGTAGATAATATTGGGATGAATATTGATGATGTACCATGACAGTTGAGGGATTGTACTACGTATTGGGCCACTAATGTAAACCGTATGGACATGGATTATATAGCCAAATTAATGAGACCAAATTGAAGAATATATGGATAGAATAGAATAATTTCTACCACATTATCATTTCTTAATAATTATAGATCATTTATCTCAAAAGATACATATATTAGTGGTCCAAATCCAAACAAATTTGAATCAATGAAAAATAACTGTTTTTCTGGAGAGTTTCCCAAACCTTAGGAATGTGTGTTGCATTGATATGGTAAAATTATCCACTCTATGGAGATATTTTAATGGTTCAATGCCACAATATTTGGGGTTTCTTTAATAATAAATCATGGATGAATATTTTTTGAGATTGTTTACAAGTTTCATTCAAGTTATTTAAATTTTATTTAGAGGCTGGTATGCTCAAGTTGTAGATGGTCTGAATTTGAAACATGAGTTATTATATAATTTGGTTTGAAATACTAGATTTCTTAATTAGATATATTTGAATTTAAATTGATAAATTATTTAGTTTAAGGAGTGTCTATTGTTCTATGATTTTAAAATTCCATTCTAAAGAAATCTATTCTAGGGAATTTCACCTACTTCTTTAGGTTTTGAACTCAATGGAATGTTTTTTTATAGAAACTAGTGAATTGGACTCAGTTGCTAATGTTTCATGATTCAATAAATAGAGTTTTATGGGTTACATATATTAATATATGGTCATATAACTACTGTAGATAGTATAGAAGAATAACTAGAAGCATCTCTGTAGACCTAAACTTTTTCCGAGAGGTTTCCAAATTATCTTACTTTCCTATAAATTTTTTAATTCTAGTTTAGTTAGATATATTCCCTATTAGGGGATTTTCAGTTACCTTGTTTATATTATGTTTTCATTACCATTTAGTGGGGACAAATTTCCATTTTGTTTGGAACAATGCTACTGGTTTAATTTTAACAATTTACCATTGTATCTTAATTCTATTTTATATTTGTTTTACACTACTATTGACTTGATATTTTATTAAGAAGATAAAATATGGAGTGAGGAAGAGTATATTACAAAACCATCAAGGGGGTAAAAAATAATTTAATCCCAAAGAATCCTTATAGATTCCATGAATATAGTTTAAGGGAAGGGAATTAAAAGAAGTAAAGATATATATATATATATATATATGAAGTTATTAGAGTCTCCTTGCACTATAAGGATATCTATTTATATATTCCATTTTATCCACACAAGTTATTTCCAAGAGGCATGAGGGAGAATATAACTACACCTTAAAAGTTAATATTAAACCATCTAATATAATATGTGAGTTTTAGTCATGAATTTAATAAATGGTGTACAATCCATTTCAATCAGGGATGGTGAGATTTATTTTTTCTTGGAAAACTGAGACAAAAAATCAGTACCTATTATTTTACAATAATATCATTATCACAAAAAAATTGTCATAAAAATATAGGATAACTGATCCCCTTGGTTTATGTGCGATACCACCTCTACATAGTACCTCATTAATTCATGATCAATAAAATTTCATATTTATACCCTTAGAAGGAGGAATCTTTCTAATCTATCTGCCAATGGTTGCAATAAATTTTGGAGTTTGGGTTGGGGTGTGAGGCACTGACATGTTACTCATGAAAGGTAAACTCCCCTTGAATTTTAATTCCTTCACAAGCCCCATGATTTGGTGTAATGTCCTCAATTTTTATATAGGTACAGATTCTTTTAAATTTTCTCATGCCCTTGTTGAGTTTTTCTCTTTGGATTATACTCACTAACATTACTTGAGAATGGTAGGTCTGTTTTTTAGAAGAATATATTAGGGGGATAGAGCCTGGATATAGAATAAATTCACATTGAGGATTAGTATGACCGTGCCCCATTAAAATCATGTAATGGTTTTTCTTAGAGTGGAAAAACCCAAGCATTTCCTGATGTGAAAAATATTTACGTTGTGGTTTTGTTGTGGGTTCTTTTTTAAGGGGAAGAACCCCTCTTTTCTCATTTCACCTATAGCACAACACCTCATATCCTATGATAGATCTCCACACATAAGAAAGGTTTCTTTGGTCCTCCCTTATCCCAGCACTGATCAAGCCACTGTTTGTGATGTTGGAAGCATGTCAGCAAGACCTTTTATCTTCTTCCTTATATCACCAGTTTGTCATAAAATATTCTACACTATTTTGGAGCGAGATAATATGATATATTTTCAGTGAATTGGTCTATTTTGATTATTTATTACATTTTACCTTGATCAAAATGCTAAAAATGGATGAGGGGTCATCTACCAACATAAGGTAGGTGATCCAGTACATTTTACATACTATCTTGTTATATTTATCATGTGTTATTATTCCACAAGCCAAAATACTCTTATGGAACCTCTCAAAGGTTTAATAAATAAAATTAAATGATTTTATAATGTTTAACGTAGTCTTATAAACCCACAAATTAATATCGCAGGGTGACCAACCTGACGTGAACCACCCAAAAGGGTGTTCATACCTTAAATTCATAAGTGCATCATGCCTTGTTTTCAATTTAACCACTATTTGAGGTGTGAAAAAATATCCTTGTAAGTATTTAATGATTTTATTAAATTTTATGAATCTCATGTTATCTAAACTCATGACCTTCATCAATCTGAGGGAGATATAGGGGTCCAAAATTAATTTGACGTTGAATTCAAAATACATGGGAGTAATACTTGGATTCTTTTATAGAATACCTTGGATGGGATTAACAAATTGATTTTCAAATAACCATAAGTTATACAAGGGTTCTTAGTGAATTACCTTGGATGGGATCAGTGGGTGGATGCTAATGTACTATGCCATGGGTGATACTTGGTCCTCTATGTTTTATAACATTGATGGTCTCGATGGGTTATGTCTTATACCATTCCAAGAGTGATACTTTGTTTCCAATTAAGGAATTCCTTAGATGGAATCTGACTATGGTAGTTATTAATTTTTCTCTTGTAGTATTACATGTGTTCCCCCTTATGGATCACCTTATACAGGATCATGATTCATTGTTATTATGAATTAAGGATTCCTTTTTATTAAGAACAAAGTATTATGTTTACTATGTTTAAGGATGTGTCTTTCGTGCCAGAGAACATGTTGGGGTTTGTTCCATGTTTACACTTGACATTTATGAGTTCCCAGTTATGTATCCATACATGTATTACATGATAATTGTAATATATCTATACATATATGTGTTCCCATTAATATTAAATCTGTAGAGGTTGACCTCAGTTTAGAGACATCACGCGTATACTGAAGGAGATAATGTCCATTGAGTATCTCGTGAGGAACCCAATATGATGTGGTTTATTTATTTATTACAACAGTTTTAGAATTACTTGTACACTAACCATTTTATATACATGGTCTGGATAGTTCTAGAAACTATTGGTAGTGTCCTAATGAGTATATCTAACACCCTATTTGGTCCACCCATGGTACATGAACAAACATCATGACTGCAGGTACAGACAAAGGGAAACACCATAGTTCTGATGTTTGATTGTCAATACTGGGATGATGTGTGGGAGAAGAGGACCAATCCTATGCTCACAATTCTAATAGAGGTAACTTTTTATCTTTTTAACTATTTTTTTCATGATTTTATATTCTTATGACCCTGTATCCTATGAGCTTCCCTTTTTTATAGAATCATGATATGATCAAGATTTTTATATCTTATACTGATTTTGCTTCCACCCATTTATTTATCTGGATGATTTATTTTTATGATTATATTTATTTATTATTTATTCCATTTTTTACCATTACCAAATAACATTGTTCTATAATCTTATTAAGAGGTCATAGTCTTCCAAAAGACACACTCTTGGCCCTCGCTTCTAGTCATTAGACATTGGCGTACAAGGAGGCACATTTGAGGTCATGTGGCCAACTGGCTCAGGCCACCACTTAGTGGATTTCATTTCAAGACACTCCAATGAGGCATCATAGAATTAGTTTTTTTCTTTTTTCTAACTCTTTTGGTATTATATAAAAGAATGGAAACATATCAATATTTGGTAATCAGACTTTTCTATGGAGTAGCTAACCCACTTATAGGGAAAATTCCAAATTACTTGGGATGTGGTGTTGTTGTTATTGGTTTGTTCCTATTACATCTGCACTAATTTCACTGGTGGGTGATACATGTTTTTAGCATTATTATTGTTGATATTATTATTTTGGACTTCTTTTTTCCTTGGACTGGTATGGAAATGAGGTATCATATCATGCAACATTGTAAGCACATTAGGATTCAAATAAAATGAATTATTTCATTCAATATAGATATATTATATTACTTAAATTTCTTGTATTTCATATGATTATGAAGTGTTCCTCGATTTTTATATATGAAACTATGCTAATACTTCTTTCATAGATAAAATAATTGGATTGATTAATGTTTCCTAAATCAATCTAAATGGGTTTTCCCTTATTTATTGATGATGAAACCTAAATTATTTAATTATTACATGTTTGATCCATGAACCAGTGGTTTTATTGGATGAAACATTAGTTTATTTTATTAAATGAATTACAATTTTAATTTATAAAGCATACACTACTATAAATTTTGAATGGTGTTTCATTTAATGAAATCGTTTTACAAGACCTGTTATATCTTGATACCAGATGTAAGGGTCAGGTTGCAGTTACATGATGTACCAATTACAATTTATATAGCGTATGGGACTTTATAAATTGAGAATAGTGACACATCTAACTGGACGGTGATAATAATATTCATATGAATGTGTATGAACGTAAATTAATTTAAATTTCTAAAATAAGCGGTTACCTCCAAATGAGGATGCTAATTGAAAATTAAAGCATATTTTCTTATATACCTTGAAATCAACACTCCATATATCAGAACAATTTTGGTGTGATGTGATACATTGACCATGGTCGACCTTACAAGTGGGCAGTAGGTTGTGTCTCTTATGATCTCTTATAATCTTCCTTATCACCTTGACCTGGATTTAGGAGTAGGTAGAGAGCTGTGACCCATTATAAGATCCTTATATAATGATCTTATTCTATAATATGGTTTTTTTGTTTATTGTTAAATCTTATATGAGATGTGAATTTGGAAATTGTTGAGTTATGCCACCATGATTTCCTCGAGATGTGAGTTAGGAGGGTGTTGTTGACCAAGATCTAGAGGCGGTGGACCGTAATACACTACTAATAACTCATGCTTTGCCAGTAGAGACTCCTCTTGTTCTTCCTCCGCTAGTAAATAATGATTAGTTTTGAGATATCCTATTGTGCTTCATGCAGTCTATATAGGGGACTCTATGACAAACCCTTTTATGGTAGAGTTGACATAAGAATTTCGGTAGTATAATAATCTTATATTCCTAGTGGATGGAGGACCTCAGGATACTTAGTCATAGATAGAGGCCATGTAATTTATCTTCTAGAATTTAGAGATACCTATAGAGTGGAGGGTCAATCTCATAACCTATATGTTACGTGACACTACAAAGTGTTGGTGGGATGTCAATACTTAGACTGAACTTAATTAGGGTATGGTCAGGGTAGAGTTTCAAATAGCCTTCTACAGTTTATTTTTCCATTGGAAACTAAGATCTTGATAGTCTAGGTAATTTATACACATAAAAAAGTGTGTTATGTCCATGTAAGAGTATTCCACTCATTTTATCAAGCTTAAGAATTTTGTGATGACACTTTCTGATGATAAGTTGATGACTATGAGAATGTTTGATGATGGGATTACATATTCCATCTGATTTAAGGTGGATATATTTTGGTTGACTATTATTTTAGAGAAAGTGAACCATGTCCTCAGCACTGAGTGGAAACTGAGGGAGGATGTCAGTGTGAGTTGGGGCAGTTCAACTTCAAGGAAAGTAGGTGGTTCATCTAGCGATATGAAAAATCACTTCAAGTATATTTTTGGTGAAAATGTGATTTAGATAACACAAAATTATTGTTATATGGTGTGTCACCAATGTGGTATGGTTGGAAAAAAGAATCCCTAATGTACGAGGGACCCAATCGAGTGCTAAGATTGCGGAAAGATGAGTCACCTTATGTGTTTATGTTGAACTTTCTTTCCATTTCCTAGTTATAAGGGACATGTACCAACACCACAATTTGGTAAAGGATCAGTATCTACATGTTAGGTTGGGATCTACACAACTACTGGACAATCAGGTCAAAGAGAATGTTATGTTTAAGGAATTTTAGCTCAGAACATTCATCACTAGAAGATAGACTTTCTTAGGTTAGTCAAGTTGCATATAAGTGTCATGGATCTAGCCATATCTATGTATTGTAGCCTACTCTGAAGGAGTAGAGTCTAGTTATATCTATATTTTGTGGAAATATTCTAATATCCTCTGTATTATTTTATATCTTACTTGAAATAGGTTCTTTACACTTCTTTTTTATCTATGAAAATTTGGGAGATCGTTGGGCTTGAAATAGAGTACCTTTTGGTTTTATGACCCAAGATACTCCCCTGAGGGAGAAATCAAAGATGATATAACAATTAATGGGATTACCTCTTGAAGTGGGAATATATCTCTTCCTTTAGAATATTTTTCCCATAAAATTATTGGCTTCAAAATCATTTTTGGATGGACTAGTTGGTTCCACACCATGCCCAAGTGGATTGTTATCATCAGAGGGTGTATTTTATATTACATGAGGGTAGTAACTATACTCATAAGGGGAAACATTATATAAAAAAAAACATGATTTGGACCCATGCATTCTGGTTTGGGCAGAAGGATATACCATTTGGCTAGACTTTTTATGAGTGATCATGGAATTTAGCTCATATAATTCCCTCCTATTGTGGATCATTTTTGTATGTCTTCCCATATGATTTTTTTGGGTTACCCCCTATGAGATAGGTGGATTTCACCATTGATATATTGGTAGGAGTGGCACCAGTGTCCATTACTCCTTATAGGATGACACATAATGGGATTCATAAACTCCTGAAACAACATGACAGTTTGAAAGTTAAGGGTTTTATACAACCCAGTACTATTCCAGGGGTTATCCTATCATTTTCACCCAGAAAGTGGATAGTGTCCTAAGATATTGAATGGATTATCATTTATTGAACCAAATTATGGTTAATAAGTGGTATCCACTACCACACATAAAATAACTCTTGGACCAACTCTGATGAGAAATGGTTTTCTCTAAGATTGATTTGAGGTCAGGCTACCATCAGGTGCGTGTGAGCCCATAAAAATACCACATACAACATTCAAGAGCAGATATGTCTTGTATGAGTATTTGGTTATTCCATTTTTCCTGACCAACACACCATATGTTTTTATGGCCCTAATGAATCGAGTTTTCCACCCATATCTAGATTCATTTATAGTAGTCTTCAGGGATGATATCTTGATGTATTGTTTTACTTGACATAGCCATGCCAATAATCTTGAGATCATGATGGATACACTAATATAGAACCAAATTTATGCTAAGATAACTAAATTTCACTTGTGAATTGATAAGGTTCACTCTTTGGGTCACCTTATCTCTAAGATATGAGTATTATTTGACCGGTATAAGGAAATCACTATTATTTTTGGAGAATAAACAAAAAAAAATTATTGATATACATATTTTATTAGGGATGGTAGGATATTAAAGGTTATTTATTCACGAATTTTCACACCTAGAAGCACCACTTATGAGATTGAATAAAAAGGGTGTCATTTTTATGATCTGAATCCAATGAAGAATCTTTTCAGGAGATGAAAGGGAAAGTGGAATTAGCGCCGATCCCAGTTTTCTAGAGACAATAAGAACATATAATGTCTATTTTTATGTGTTAGGAATCAGGATTGGAGCGATTATGATGTAGGGAGATCATGTTGTGGCATACATGTCCCACTAGCTGAGACATCAGGCGCATAATTACCCTTCACATAACCTTGATCAAGACGTTGTGGTTAATTCTTTATGTTGTTGGAGGAATTATCTATTAGGGGATTGGTTCATCATTTACATGAGCCACAATATTCTCAAATACATTTCCACCTAGCATTACTTGAATCTCAAGTAGTGTTGGTGGGTATAGTACCATCAATAGTTCAACTTTGATTCCCATTACACGCCCAGGAAGGGAAATGTTGTAGTTGTTTCATTGAGCCAAAATGACATAGACACACGTTGTCTGAGAGGACAATAGTGAGTGTTGGTTTATGGATATATATTCTGAGATGCACCTGGATGTTCAATAATATCATGGGAATCCTGTCTTGGTAGATTTGGTTGTGACACCCTCTCTTCTGGAATGGGTGTACATGCGACATCTATTATATCATGAGGGCCTAGTCTTGAGGAAGAGTGTATCAGGTGAGGACCCACCACCTAGTTGGGTTATCTATGAGCCAATAATATACTCTTATAATGATTTAAATGGGGGTTTTTTAAAAAGAAAAGAAGAATTTAGTTGATAGTAACATTCATCTATTTGGGCAGTACACCATGGGCTTACTAATATGTAACAATATGAACGTCTTCAGTATTGGTGGTTGTGTTTGAAGATGAAGATTATTGATTTTATCACATGGTGATCAACCTATCAGAAGGTGAAGGTTTAGAAATATAATTATTATATACTTCTATGGCCTATTTCCATCAATGAGTGGAAATGGGTAATGTCACTATGGAATTTGTGAGGGGTTTTCTTAGATCCCCTCATGACAGTGATGCAGTATGGGTGGTCATCGACAGATTGACCAAGGATAGAAACTTTATTCTAGTTAAAGAGACATTTTCTAAAGATTATCTTGGGAATATTTAACTTTGGGATATTTTACGCCTTCATGGGTTTTCTCATTCTCTCTTATTCAATAGGGACTCTTAGTTTACATTATGGTTTTGGAAAGGGTTGCAAAAATAACTGGGTTCAGAGGTTCCCCTAAGTACAGAATATCACAGTCAGACTGATGGTCAGCCCAAGCATATGATATGGGTATTAGAGGACATGATCTGAGAACATGTTCTTGAAATTAGAGTTTCATAGTTTAAACACTTTCCAATCATTTATTTTTCCTATAATAACATATTTTGGGAAACTATTTAGATGGACCACAATGGGGAGCTTTATGGTAGGTCATTTTGTTCACCCCTATTGTAACATCCCAGGTAAGTAAATAATATTACATTCTAATGTTTATTAATATTTTTGAATAAAATATTAATATTACTTTAAAGGGGATGCTATGTTCGATGGCTTACCCAATACGTAACAACGAGTTTTGTTGAAATCTAACTATGCACACTAATAATATAATAATATTATTTCAAATGGTAGTTAGCACGTAGCCGTTGTATTGGAGGGCATGAATAGAAATAACTAAAGTATGATTATATATTTATGTTAAATGTCTTCACATTTATCCAATAAATAATAAAGGCTTCAAATAAGAAAAGAATTCAATTTTAAGCTTAAATAGTCTAATATTCACTAAAATGTCGATTTATCACATTTTGATGGAGAACACTCTTTAAAGGTAGGTTTGATCACTCTTATACATTTTATTGTATCAAATAATATCCTTTTTTAGAATCGAGACATCAAAATTTACTTTTTATATTTTTTTGGTATTTTTCCGATAAAGTTTTTTTAATGAATAAGTGAAAAATGTTGTATTTTAATTCAAAACCTCTTTTTAATATAATTTATTTATATGATTATATCATCTTTTGAAATGGTTTTAAAATTAAATTAGAATATATTTTTACCATTTAATCCAATGGTGGTCATTGGAATTAATTTCACTTTGAAATTGGACTTAAACTAATGTCAATCTTTTAATAGATATTATTTCTTAAAAACACGCTATTTGTTTTGACAGTGGGATTTAATTATAAAATTAATTAATTCAACTTATATGTTATGAATTTTGTAAAATAGACAACATTTTTTAATTCAGAATATCAAATATAGCTTAGTGTGAATTTTTGGTATTTTTTTGAAAAACATCAATTTTTGATGAATAGTGAAACCACTAAGTGGCAGTTAAAAAACTGATTTTTCGTTTAAATGAAACTTTACCACTTCTGTGAATTGATTTTCAAAATTCCGACATACATGGTTGTCATTAGGATGTAAAATTTGGTTCAATGGGATTAAAATAAATTTTTGGTGAATAGTAACTTTTATGTTTATTAATCGTGATTAGATGTAATTAGTGTAATTTAAGGCAAAAATAATGTTATAATAATATGAAATGACCTTTACTCATGTCCTAACCTTATTGGATGTGTCAATGTAGACCATAAAAACCCATGGGTCAACTTGGGGACCCCATGGATCCACTTGGGTAAGAAAATGACATTAATAACTTTTTATTTGAACTTAAAATTAAAATGTCACAAACATGTACTGTACTACTACAACAATTTTTACATGGGGTTATAAAAGTCATAATTTTGACTATAAATATTAATTGGAAATCTAATAATATTTCCTACATCATATTATTTTTTTTATAATTTATAGACATTAAATAAATTAAATTATTTATGACACCATGATGATGCAGTGATTACCTCTTTATTTAACGATTTAAATAAAATGAAAAGATAACGTAAAATATAAGACCTAGACTTGTTAAAAACCTATTGGATGAGTATATTTCGAAACCCTTATCACCCTACCCTCGAAATATATCAATTTGGGACCTTTAAAATCCAAAACGCATTTGAAAATAATGTTACCTTTCTTGACTTTCCAAGAGTGCCCCACCTCTCCTCTTATAAAATGCCCCCACCTATACCTCCTTACCCACACCTCTCAAGACATTGGATCAGCAAAAAACTTCCCATTTCATCTCTCCACATCCCTCTATTCATCATTGAAGCCTCTCCTTAGGCAGAAAACTCTTCAAGAAACCCTTTTGGTTCAAACCAAAGGGAGTTACCCGGGTTAAAGTTAAAGTCTTCTTTAATGTTCTTTTGTTTTATTTTGACTCTCCAACCCCCTAAAATCATTTTATTCATTTATTTTGTAACAAAACCAGTATCTTAAATATACTAGGATGTTGTTATAAGAAATATTCTATCTACACTTCCACACACCTCCATCTAATGATTAAAGAACATACTGTTTCTATGGATGGTGAATTTCTGCCTCACGAAACCATGATTGTTCAATATTCTTTTAACACCATAAAAGGTAGCCATTATGATGTCACTATATTTATATATGATATATAATATGTTTATGTTTTCCTTAAGCTTCTGTATTTTCATTTATGGCATACCTTTATGGTTTCCATAATGGGTAAACGCGATATCTTCATTTTAGGAAGTGCGGACTACCGCCCCCTCAAAGTGATTTGATTCATTAATGCAATATGTGGGACGTATAAACGATAAAGTTAATGATATCATATATTATACTATAATGGAATTATAATAGACCTTTATATCATTATTTATTCATTCCATTAAAGTATGAAATAGAAATGAAAGTAGCGTTCATGCGTACGTATGGCTTACCGTCTCCATGAATGGTGCATTTCATTTCTTACCTCTAAATGATTATGTATTATTATAAATTCATGTATATACTAGATATATATATGGTATATATGATATCTAAATCATTAATATCATTCTTGAGATAATGGATATCTGACTACATGATCAACTAGTAAATATAAGAAGTTCACTTTTGACTCAAGTACCAAGTATCGACAAAACGACCGTTATTAACTTAAATGATTACATAATGTTCATAACATGGTAATAAGATATATAAAAAGAATAATGAACTTGAAAAAGGTTATTAAGAAAGTATAAATTAACTCAATTTTATTATTCAGGAGATTAAAGAACAATCAAGTCAGGTCGGACACGAGGCAAGGGATCCTACCTCTCTCTTTCTTTTTAAGTACTCTCTTTTATGTCATTTCTTTTAAGATCCTCTTTATTATGTTGGGGGCTGTTCTTATATATTACACTTTCTGTACATTTATGTTAATATTTTTATAGACCCTATTTGATCTCATCAATCCATTTTTGGAAGTTTTATGTGGCGCCGTTAGGCTACCGAGTTTTCGTAAGGGATTTTTCATCTCACTTTTATTCCCGTGAGATTTATGCTACATTTTCCACCATTTACTTTGAGTGGTGTATGTACTGCCTATTATTATACTCTTTGTGTAATATACATTGGTTTATGATTATTTTCATCAATGTTGTATAGTCCTTCTTTCATGGGGTGTACGTTTCGAAAGTTACCCAAGTCGGTAAGGGAACCTTTCACCCTCCTATTTTTAAAAGACTTATTTTGTTATGTATTTTAATTTACATATTTTTATGTTGGGATATGTTCTTATATATCCTTATTGATGTAAATTTTATGTCCAAGTGATGAGATACCATTTTCTCACTCATCAAATAACTTTATGAATTTTAAAGTGACGTCATTAGGTTGTCGAATTTTACCAAGGGAACTTTTTAACCCAATTTCGATTTCTTTGGGTTCAACATGTAGTTATTGAATATGTCATCCTTTGAATATGTGGGAATGAACTTTGATTGTTTTAAACTTAATATCCACTTATATTGGGTGTATTTATATTTGTCACACATAATTTTGAGATTGATTTATCCTTAATTTAAGGATACCTTCTTTATAAGGGATTTCATCTCATTTTAAATTTCTATTGAGACTTCATTGTTGTTTTGCACCAATTCACTCTTATACGGTGTATATAATTTACTTTGGAATATTATATCATGAATCCATATATTCTCAAGATATTATAAAGTTCTCATTAAATGTTATTCCTTAATTATTGTATTCAAGTGTCTCTAATTTTTGTAAAAACCCTTTAACTAAAATATCGCTTTAAACAGTTTAATGATTTGTTCTTATTAATATACATGTTTTAAAAATGGTTTTAAAGATTTATTTATATGGATATTAATCGTTTAAAATGTTAAAATCTTCAAGGTGGTATGGGACACTTTGATTCAAAAATCTCTTTATTAAATGTTTTAAATGGTTTTAAAATTGGTTTTTTTGAATGGATTGATTATTTCAATATCTTAAAATGTTATATTGTTATTGCAATGTGGAAATGTTATCTTTCAATTATTCTTAAGTTATGTGCTATGATTATGTTATGGTTCTTGGGAATTGTTTATGAAGACAGGTGGTTTCGTGATAAACTAAGGGTGGGTGAGCCCGATATAGCTCTCCAATGCACTGGGTAATGCGAAGGAGTTAAATGCTAAGGTTTATCCGAAGAGATTTAAGGAATATACTGTGATGGGTATTCCAAACGTAACCATGAGGGTTACTCCCTACGTAAGAATGTTATGAATTCCTCAAGTTACCTATATTTCTTATGATTTCTATGATTTATTCATGATTTCATGAGGTATATTAAAGTGCTTATGTTTTATGAGTAAAGTAGGATTTCATTGATTCTCATGTATACATGTACAAATGTTTCCTTTTCATATCTTTATATCCCTTACTGAGCTTTTTATGCTCATCCCAAGCTTTTTAAATGTTTTTCACAGGTCAAAGGAAAGTTACATGATGTGATGATAGTGTCGAGGAAGTGTCAAGAAAAAATCCATGATTTATTTTAAATATGTTTCCTTTGATGTAAAAAAATGAATATTGTATTGTTGTAACCACCTTGTTTAAATGTGGAATGTAATGAATGGTTTTATGAACTAATTATCTAAAACTCTAAACCTAAAATGATCCTCAATGAGAAATCTTGAATAACTCAATATTAAGTAATGTTTAAGGCTAGGGCCTTATACCTATTCTAGTTAAATGAAGGTTAGGTATTATTTTTGGAACATAACATCATTTAGGTGAATTTATACTTGGTGAAAATGATTCATAATCATATGTATATAGTTCAATCTTGGTAGAAGACTTATACTGATCATCGCCACAAACCTATGGAGATTGTGGTGACTCATAATGTATTTTTGTGAGTTTTACATAAATTAGGCCATATATGGATTCACAGGTAGGGAAACAATTTCCTCGTTATGTTGGGAATTTTGAGATCATGGAGAGAGTCAGTTTGGTATCATATTATATTGATTTACCTCAAAGGAACCGGGCCATGAATGGTGTCTTCCATGTATCACAAATTCACCTTT
This sequence comes from Viscum album, assembly GCA_963277665.1. Lineage (NCBI taxonomy): Eukaryota > Viridiplantae > Streptophyta > Magnoliopsida > Santalales > Viscaceae > Viscum > Viscum album. The sequence goes on from OY728162.1 coordinate 1,016,680,618, forward strand.
ACAACTCCTACCCAATTCATTCATTTGATCCTAAGGATATCAAGTTGGTTTTGGATGTTTCCTTTAAGTATCATCCAATACATATCATTTATCAGTATATAAAATATCTCTGAGGTAAGTCAATTACTCTAGTAGGGGTGTTGTAGAAGCACGACCATGTGCATGACAAGACCAGGGAGAGAGAGGCCGACAAACATGCTTAGTGCATAAAACTTTTTCTCAGATGATGCTTCACAATCATAGAAGGGAAACTCGAGGATGATTTTTTTTGAATAATGGGAGGTTATAACATCCCATATTTTAAAATAGGTACAAATTTATTTTAATTTGGTCAAACCCTCATTGAGTTTCTCTCTTTGGCTGAGACCAAGTAACCATGCTTTGAGGATGGTTGTTTTTTGGGAATATGTTAGAAAAGGGCTAGATCCTAGATATAGAACTAATTTATGATGTGAATTAGTCTTTCTAGTCCCCATTCATGTCATGAATTAGTTTTTCCTTGAGGGGGGGGGGGAAACCCAATAATTTCATGATGTGAAAAATATTCACATTGTGAATATATCATGGGTTCATTTTTAAAAGGGGAAGAACACCACTTTTCAAATTTCTCCTCCCACATAACACCACTTCTCCCATGGGATCTCTCCATCACCTATGTTAAGTTACTTGGGTTCTCCCCCATCTGGGCTACAATCAAGCCCCAATTTGCTATGTTGGAAGTGTTTTAGTAAGATATTTTATCCAAATCCTTCTCTTATTAGTTTATATCACCATATTCTACACTATTTTGGTATTGGATAATATTCCTTATTTTCTGGTCATTGATCTATTTTACCAATTTCTTATATTTTATCTCTATTCAAGGGACAATAATATATGAGGTTCATTTACCAACCAAAGGTAGGTGGTTTAGTAATTTTTCCATAAATTCATGTTATATTTATCATGGTCTAATGTTCTATATGCAGAAATCCTATGACAATTCCTCTTAATGGCTTAATTAATTAAATTAAATGATGTTACCATGTTAATATAGTCTTATAAACTTAATAATTAACTTCAAAGGGTGATCTCCCTGACATGAGCCACCCTGAATGGTGTTCATTCCATAGAGGCCTAAGTTCCTCAAGAAATTAATTGAATTTAAACACCATTTGAGGTGTGAAAATTTATCTTTCTAAGGATTTAAATTCTTTTCCTAAAAGGTATGAATTTCATGTTATCTAAACTCTTGTCCTCACATCAATATAAGGGAATTTAAAGCATCCGAAATTAAGGAAACATTTGTTGAGATTGCTGAGATTTGTAATACTTAATTTGAGTTTGAATTTCAAAATACCCCCAGAGTGAGGCTTGTATTCTATTACATAATACCTTGTATGGGATTACCGCTAGCATGTTTTACTTACCCAGAAATTATACCTAGTTCACTAGTGGATTACCTTAGATTGGATTGGTTGGGAAATTCTAATTTACTATTCCACGAGTGATATGTGGCCCCCTGTGTGGTATAACATGGATGGTCTTAATAGGTTATGTCTTAAACCATGCCAAGAGTGATATTTGGGTTCCACTTATAGATCACATTGGACGGACTCTAATGTTGGGGGTTAGTCTTAGTACTCCTGAAGCGATACATGGGTCCCTCCTTATGGATCAACTTAGATGGGCTTAGGATTCCTCCTTATTAATAATTAAGGACACCTTTTTTTAAAAACTAATGATTATATTTTTCCTTGTTTGAGTATGTGTCCACAAAGCCAAGGAACATGCTTTGGTTTGGTCCATGTTTACACTTGACTTATATGATGACCCAGTTATGTATCCATACGAATATTCTAGGACAATTATAATGTATTTATGTGTGTGTGTGTGTTCATGTACATATTATATCTGTACAGGTTTACCTCAGTTCATATAAATCCAACTTAATCCAAAGTAGGTAGTTATGGTCAGGTATCCTATGAGGAACCCATACTGATGTGGTTTATTTATATATTGCCTTATTTTAGCATTATATGTACACTTATCCTTTTATACACATAGACAAGATGTTTCTAGACACTCTTAGTGGTGGCGTATTGATTATTTGTCACACACTGTTCAGGCCACCCATGGTACCCGAAAAAACTTCATAACTACAAGTATAAATAAAGGGAAGCACCCATATTTTGATGTTTGATTCTCAGTACTTGGACAGATTGTGGGAATAGATGATCGATCCTATTCTCATGATTCTAGTGGAGGTATATTTTGGTTTTTTTATTTTTGTCTATTTTGATTGTATATTCATGTTCCCATGTATCCCATGTACGTCCTTTTTGTATAGAATCATGACATGATCATCATATATATAAATGATACTAATTTATGTTCCTTATTTTTATTTATTTGGATGATTTATTATTCCACTTATGGTTATTAATTATTTCATATGTTGTTTACCATTAATAAATTCTACTGTACTATACTCTAATCAAGAGTTAATTTTCTCCCCAAAGACAAACCTTAGGACATCTCTACTTGTTGGTAGCCTTTGGTATATATGGAAGCACACTTTAGGTTATATGACCAACTAACTCGGGGCACCGCTTGGTGGATTTTACGTTTGGATTCTGTAGATGAATAAGAGTCATCATATGGAGTTTATATGTAATAGAAGTCACATTTTCATTCCTAGTCTCATTAAGGGAAATATAAATGGTTCAAAATACATTGATAAATCTATGGTTGGTGTTATCCTCATTATTGATGGTCTCTAAATGGTCATTATTCCCTATACACTAATTCAAAGTTTTCATTTTGGTATATAACTACCCATTTCTTCACTACCACCTACAATGGAATGCCTCTTTTCGATGATTTGTAGCTTCTACGTTTTTCAACCCACTGTGATTGGAAAACATTCCTTATTTTTTGGTTGATAATTTAGTTTAACCTCTATTCATTATTTGTTATACGGATTACTTACCATAATTTAACTTTTGATTCCATGGTCATTCCAATAAATTGATATCATATTTAGATCTATTCCCCAAATGATTCCATCTATGAAATTATAGTTATGAATTCATTGTTTGTGAATATCTATCCTCAACCCCATCTTTGGCTTTATGATCATGTATGGTTGATCACTTTGGTGTTGGTTATGAGTTGTAAATATTGGTTCTAAACTGATTGAATCATTTTTCCATTGTATTCTTGGTGGAATTATTCATGGGGCTTAAGGCTTGACTGATGAATCTTCAATTTCATTTATTTGTGTATAGCTAATGTTTGGGTTGTTCATTCTATTGTTTTCACTACATCTAGATTGGGTTTATCTTTTCAACATCTCATTGCTGATAACCTATTGTGCTACCTCTTGGTATGTATACTTTATTGACTGTGTCTTTATTAAATCCCCATCTAGGTTCAGTTCATAATTTAATTGTTATAGTACTAAGAACCTATACTAAGAATCCATGATGTTCTTTGGGGATGATTCCTATAGTAATGATGGATCGATGCCGTTCCTCTAGGTAGTGTGAAATAGGTATTGGCTAGGGAGTTTTGTATTGGGACTCCCACATACACTAATTGCAATCATTTATACCACTTGAAAATGTAGGTTTATAGTGATCTCTATGGAAAGTTGTTATGCTAAAGTTGAGGTGATTTTAATTTCATATTTTTCTTGACCCCATGGAAGGTATTATGCAAACTATTTTTCTCATCCAGCCAATATAATTATCTTCAAAAATCACTTATTTTATATATAAACATATTTTCTAAACCCAAGATATTCGTTTATTTTATTTCTTGATCATCATGTTTTTAAGAACCTCTAGATTGGAGTAAATTTCGAACTTTTATCCTTTCCATGGTGGTATCAAAGATAAAATGTTATTTTCCTTTCTGAATAATGTTTATTATATACATATTTTTTATTTTATAAGACCTCTTTATTTTCTCATAATTTATTCTATTTTTAAAAACCATTATTATGATTCAAATTTTACCCACCCACCCAACCCTTGCAATTATTTTTAATGGAGGATCATTAGAAAAAATATTTCTTTTTTATGATTGATAAACATTACTTAGGAATATTAAATTATATTATATTTCAAATTTACTAGGTAGTAAACTAAAATAAAAATAATTGAGACTATTTTTTTTTTCTTCAAATTAACTAATTCTGTATTTCTATTTAGAACACATAATATTATTATACCTAGAATACAACTCTCAGATATCAGGAAGATTGTTTATTTTTACCTCATTCTAAGATCAAATTCTGTCCTTCTAAATTCCTAATGAAAATGACTACATAACTGTTTTAGGGGGGAATAAATTCCATCTTAGTTTTTTAATGGGAAAATAATAAAAAACACACATGGGGGGGGGGGGTGATTTAGCTTTCATATATATTGAAGCTAAACTTAAAAAAGGCAGTTTAACTTTTTATAAAATTATGAAAGGAGAGTAATTTTTGGATCAATGTATTTCCAATGGTCATCAATGATATATATATATATATATATACATATTCATACACACATGAACACATTTTTTATATATATAAAAATGAATATTAAGACTGATCATGTGAAAATTCATGTTTAGATAAAGTAGATTTCTTTTTCAAAAAATCATGAAAACATTTTGTGAATAACTAATAACTTTTGGAGATAATGTTTTTTTGTTATTTACCTATCATATATTAATCTCAAAATTGTGTAATTTTTTTAATTTATTTATTTCTTCTAAAATGAAATGGAGAAAATAAATAAGATATAAGCTTAAACTAGATACTTCTAAAAGTGGATAAAAACAAGGATTGCACATAGTTTCCAAAACTATGCACAAGAACCATGTAGTTTCCCCCTTGAAGAAGATAATGGTGCAAAATTGGCGCATGGCTTGGCCAACCGTGCGACCCGGTTTAAATCAGGGAAATAACTATTTTCCTCTATTTATTTTTAAGTTTAATCCCACGTTTCCTTTTTTCTTTCTACAATAGATTATATCTTCTCACATGGGAGTTTTTCAAGAATAATCTAGGTTTATATTTTGATTCATTTTCTGTACTCATATTCAAGCATAAAATATCAAGTTGGATTCACAGCGGTAAAATCTATGTTAATCTTATATCGTTATTCATTTGACTTCATATTGACAGATTTATTTAGGTTCAAGAAAATATTCCCTATTTCCTTGATTTTTTACCACTATTCATGTTTATGTTGATATAGACCAAATTAGAGGTTGATGTTGGATGAGGGTTCTACCACACACATGTGGTTGGTGATCCATAACATTTCCCTTATGGTTTGGTTGTTTTATAGCTTGTGTTAGTTGAAACACATGTTGGATCTTCTGGTGTTGACCGAAAAATTAATTGAACATCTTGATATAATTTTTTGTGACCTATTTATGTTTCCCACTGGTACCTTTTTGATCATTGTTAGTTTTATCCCCAATATAAGCAACCCATGGGTTGTGTCTTTGTATCTTACCTATTTCATACCACCCTTCTAGGTGAGTGTGAGTTCAAAATTAGTTTTATGATCCTTAATAAATTCAATTGATATGAATTAATGATTAAGAGAAGGATATATCTCCTTTACATGTGGTTACATGATGTTTAATTGATTTAATTGTTTAAATGGAGAAGTTAGAAATGGTTCAGATGGACTCATGGATTGTAAGATCTCCTTAGATCCTGATTCCATTGTTTCCATGGACATTTCTACTCTATAGATTTGTATTGAGTATGGTAGTGGATGCCTTAGACATTTTTTATCCTTGGATCCTAATTCCATAGGATTATTAGGGCTGTGTTAACCCTTGTATCTAGTATGCTTGGACTCATATTGGGCATGATCTATTGATATGCTCCATGGAATCCACCCAATTCATTACGAAGTTTCCACCAAGTTGCTACATAGACTCTATGATGATGTCTTGATCTTTTGTACCATGGATTTGGTCTTTGATTGTCTGAAACAAAATTATATGGCATATACCTTTATAGATGTTAACAATTTATTACATGGAGTTTCCACTGTGTATATTTTGATATGATTTACAAATAACCCTACTATTGGTATTTGATTATAATGGTTAGACTGAAAAGTATTATACAATATTTTTTTTCTTTATAGTAGCCCTAAATTAGGGTTACATGACTATTGTTCATACAGATCCATGTTTGGAAAAAAAGAATCACTTCTACATGAAACTTTACTTTAATACTATTATACCTGGGTTATACTGTACACTGCATTTATTTATATTACATGGACTAGATTTTTATAGACACCATTGGTGTTGTCCTTTTGAGTGTTATCTCACACCCTGTTCAAGCTATTGTTGAATACTTATATAGACTTCATCGATACAGGTAGGGACCAGGGTGAGATCCCACTATATGATTCTTGATTGAACATTACATATGATCAAGGGGGGACATGATCAAGATATGCTCATGATGCTAGCTAGAGATGATACTTTTTTTTATTTTTTGTATTTTTATACTTGTATCGTAATGGGATTCTTTTTTCCATGTATTGTTTTCCATCTTTTATAGATACATTACATTAATATTATATTGTACACAATGCTGCTTTTGGCATATTTATTATTACAGTATACTGGATGTTATCTCTTGTCTTTTTTAGTTATTTAATTTGATTTTTCTACTTGATTGTTATGATTATTACTATTGTTATACAATTTGACATGATGTAATTGTATTCCCATAGACACTCCCTAGGCCCTCAATTCTAGTCGGTATCCTCTTGCATATGGAGAGGTGCTCTTGAGGTCATGTGGCCCACTGGCTTGGGGAACCATATAGTGGCTTCTAGGTGCGGACGCTACAAAGTTGTATTAGATATTTTTCATTTCTAATGTCAATTTGTTGGGAAAATAGAAAAAATCTAGAAGTGTGGGAATTTGGTAATGAGTGGTGCCTGGGAGTAGCTAACCCATGTACAAAAAAATCCAAATTGATTCAAATAGGACATGTTTTTCTAGATTTTTCCTCTTATAATTTATTTGATTACACCATTGGGTGATTTACTTGATGTTTTATGTTTATTATGATTATAGATATTTATTATTGGCTGGAAGAGATGATGGAATTCCATCTCATGCATCATTTTAGGAAACTTACAAGATTCACATGTCATACAATACGCCATGCCATATAAGATGCATTCCATGACTGCATGAAATTATTATGTGTTCCATGTGTGATATGAATGTTGTTTAATAAATTATTTGTGTAGGTAATTGAGTAATATAGTTTTTACATAGAGTTTCTTCCATAATCTGAATATTTTTTCCTACATTGGCTACAAAAAACACCCTAAGCAGCTAATTATGGTATGTTGTGTCATGGAACATTGGTTGAATGAACTGGAATGGGTTATGGTTTTGATTAAGTGGAAAAAAACTTCGATTCGTGAGGTGTATGGGCCCTTATGGATCAAAAGTGGTGACCCATTTGGTTCAATAAATTAAAAGTAATTTTACTATAATTATGAAATTTAATGAAATGGAAATTGTGAAAAATAAGGAACTTGACCTAGACCCAACTTTTTAACGGGATGTATGAAGTCTCTATGGTACTTTTTATGGTTGATTATTTTACCCAGTTCATGATTTATGATTAGGAAGAGGGGTGTGGATTGTTTATTAGAAGGCTTAAACATATTATATTGCTTTATCCTTGATCTTCTCGATATCATTCTTTTCTAATCCGTGTGTTCAGAATTATAGAAACAACCCACAATGATGAATTCCATTCATGCACTGTGAGGGTGGATACTATCATTCTCTAGAGGTGGTGGTCCCTAAGACACTGGCAGAACCTAAAATAGTAAAACATGAGGAACTAATCATCATTCTTTATATGGGTGTTTATGCCTAGTTATGAGAGAGTTCCTTGAGTTTTATTCAGACTATTAAGGGATCCCCATAGACTTTGTTGTCTATGGAAGAACTAATGCACGAGTTCTATTAGAATCATCCTCATACGTTTTTAGGGGATGGTTGTCCACAAGCTGATGAGTTGTGGTTGGAGACAATCTTTTATATATTTGGGAATTTGGTGACACTTTCAGATAGGATAGTGAATCTCATGACATAGATTATTCCTGTAGATGCTAATAACTAGTAGGTTTTTTTAACAAAGATGATGCACTTTTATATAAGGTTTGGTGGAATTTCTAATCCAATTTTTATTATTACATCATTCCTAAGACTCTGAGAGATTAAGGGTCAGTTAGTTCACACACATGGAGTAGGGATAAATAACTATTATTGAGAATTTTTTTAGTTTTAAAGATCTCCAGTGCTTTGTGCCAATTTAACTTGTTGATGAGATGTCGGGGGTGATATACATCGAGGAGGGTCTAAATCGTGTCGTTCAATCATGGTTTAATATGTTTTGGTTGACAAATATTACTGATATAGAGAATGAGGAACTTATTATTAAGTAGGACGAAAGGGAATATGGGGGTGTAGAGTAGGCCAGTTCAACCTCTCAACCAAGTGATCCAATAATAGTTAGAAATAAGATCCATATTGAGGGTTCTTATGAGGGAAATACTAGCCATGTTGAATGTTTTGGTAGCTATATTTTTTTTGATACATTTGGGATTTGGGGAAATATGAGGAATCAATGTGATAGAAACCCATTTGAGTGTTGATCATGTGACATGATATGCCTTGTATAACATTTCTGTAGGACCCTCCCTCCATTAGTCATTGTGAGGGAGTCAATGAAGATTACATGTTTAGGAGTAGGATTCATAGCTCTATGTCAGGATGAGTTCTAGAGTAGTGTTGGTCGTTCAGGCTAAGGTGGCTGTTCTGGATGAGGTAGCCAGACACCATTTTTACTGCTACAACAAAGTGTCTCTGCTCAAGGTAGTGAGGTCATTTCATTTGGATTTGATTCATGACGATAAATTTTAGATAACCTACACCTGAGGAGTAGAGTGAAAAGCCTACTATGGTGATAGCTATGATCTTAGTAGCCTCTACTCTAGTATCTACTCTTTTTTATATAGGTTCTTCCCACTAATTCATATTTATACATTTTGTGGATATCCTTGGGCTTTTTTTTAGTTTTTTATGGTGTTATGACTCTGTATAGTCCATTGGGGATCAGGAAAGATGGTGTATACATGTGAAAAGAGTTCCCATTTGAGATAGGTGGGTATCACTTCATTTGGAATCTATTTATCCATGAGATGACATAGTTTTACATCATACTTTGGATGGAATATAAAGTTTCTTATTGATCCCAGATCAATTTCTATCACCAAAGGGTGACCTTCACATCACCATAGGGTGAGGTTTTTTTAATAAGGATGAATGGGATATCTAGGCAACCAGAGCTAGCCTCGAGCATCAAGGGTTGGTCAGGATGATGGCCCAAATTTCTAGTTTATATCTGGATTAATCAGGATCATGTATGGTAGAATTTCCTCTAGTATTTGATCATTTCATGGAGATTTTCTAGGATGAATTTTTGTTTTGTCGCTTGAGAGAGAGGTGGATTTCTCTATTAAACTTGTTCCAATAACTACACTGTTATCCATTCCTCCTTACATGATTACTACTATGGAGTTATAGGAGATCAAGAGATATCAATAAAACCTAGAGAAAAAGGGGTTTATATGTCATAGTATTTCTCTGTGGGTTACTCTGATCCTTTTTTCCAAAAAGAAAGATGAAACTATTATCTTATGAATGGATTACCAAAAATTTAATTAGTTGATGGTTAATAACAGGTATCCCTTTCCATGTATAATTAATCTATTTGACTAGATCTAAGGATATCAGGTTTTCTAGAAGATTGATTTGAGGTCATGTTATCACCAAGTATGTGTTCTTCCTGTAGACATACCTTATTCAATTTTTCATTGTAGGTATTATCTATATGTCTATATGGTTATATTGTTCGGTCTCACGAATACACCAACAGTTTTCATAATGTTGATGAACCATGATTTCCATCCTTGTATGGATTCATTTGAGGATGTATTCATGGACATTATTTTAGTGCATTCTCACAATTGACCGGACCCTAAAAAACATCCTGAAATCTTTTTGGATACACATAGAGAGAATTGGTTATATACCAAGCTCACAAAGTGTCACTTCTGGATAGATAAGATTCAATTCCTGGGTAATATTAACTTAGTGATAGAAGTATCAGTTGACCTAGGGAAGGTAAGAGTTGTATTTTTCTAGAATAATCCCAAGAAAATCATTGAAATACAGAGTTTCTAGGGTATAACTGGATATTTTAGGCATTCCATATTGGACCTATCACACTTATAATAACCTATTATGGGCTTGACTAAGAAGTGTGTGAATTTTTTATGGTCAAATACCTACAAGAAATCATTTTAGAAGCTATATGGAAGACTGCATTAAGCACCAATCCTAGTTATTCAAGAGTTGGGCAGGTGCTGCACTATTTATTATGATGCTTTAGGCATTGGTCTAGGAGTAGTTCTAATGACTGAAGAGTGAGTCATAGTGTATAGGTCTTATTATTTGAGACCACATGAGAGGAACTACCTGACACAATATCTCTATTTAGTCGTTGTTGTACTTTCCTGGCACTATTGGAGGCATTATGTACTAAGAGAGTGTTTTTGTGATGTACATGAATCATAAAATCCCCTAGTACATATTTACACAGGGTGACATGAACTTCCAGAAATGAATGTGATTTGAATTGCTTCAATCCTTGGACTTTGATCTTTCCTATATTCCCAGAAAAGGAAATTATATTTTTGATGCACTAAGTAGGAGGGCTCAAATATAGGTGGATCATGATGCCAATAGTGAAGGGAATCTTTTGGACTTATTCTCAGAGATACACTTGGAGGTGTATAATGGACAAGGGAAGACAGTTATCTCATCCTTAGTGGTGAATCCAACTCTTCAGGATATGGTTAGGATGGAATAATTATATCATATTGAGGTTCATGTCTTACAGGAGAGTGTGGTAGTTTTGGACACACCTCATTATTTGATGATTGGTGTGGATGAAATAATATGTATTCATTGTTGCATTTGGGTTCCAAAAAATATATGAGAGGATATGATGTAATAGTTTCATGCCCCATTTGGGGATGTACATCATAGAGTTACCAAGATGAATCATGATTTGCGTCGTCAATATTTGTGGTCGAGGATGAAACCTGAGGTAGCTAGTTTTTTCATTAGGTTTTCCACCAATCAGTAGGTGAAGGCAGAACACTAGAAACAGACTAGAATTTTACATTAGTTACCCATTTCCATGTTGAAATAGGAATATGTTTTAATGGATTTAATTATTGGGTTTCAGAGGTTTCTTCATGGTAGTGATAATGTATGGGGTTTTGTGGATAGGCTCATTAAGTTCACTCATTTATTTCCTATCAAGGAGACCTTCTCAATTGATGATCATGGGAAACTAGATATCCATGAGATTGTGTGCCATCATGGGGTTCCTAAGACCATTTTATTGGATAGGAATTCTTGGTTTGCATCCCAATACTTGAAATTAGTACAATGTTTTTTGGGTACACAAGTGCTTTAAAGAACATTAGACCACCATCCGGAAAATGGATTCTCAGACTGCACAATTCAGGTGTTTAAGGACATGCTAAGAGCATGTGTCCTTGATTTTAGGGCATCTTGGGAGAGGAATATATCCTTGGTTAAATTATCTTACAATAATAACTATCATGAGACTATATAGATGGAACCTTATGAATATTTTTATATTATTACATAATGATCACCTTTGTGCTGGTAAAAGGATGGGGAGACAACGCTTCTCAGACTATGTCTAGTACATGAGACTTTCAAGAAGGTACAGTTGATATAAAGTGGATTGATACTACAACTTCTAGAGAGAAATCTTAATTATATAACCATATATGACCTCTAGAGTTCAATTTCAGGGATCGTGTCTCATTACATTTCTTACTAAGGAAGGTACATAGACATAATAGGAGACAATGTATGATTTCACTGCGATATGTTGATCCGTTCGAGATTCTAGAGATTGTCGGGCCGATAGCCTACTTGTTTCACTTACCTCAGAGGAACCAAGGCATGAAAAAATATTCCACATATCTGAATTGAACCATTATCACTCATGCCCACCTCACACTCTGCAACTAGATGAGGCTGAGCTGTGGGTAGATGAATCCTTTGAGAAGCATCCTATTCGTATCATTGAAAGAAAAATGAAGGCTCTATGAGGCCAGTACATTCTTCTAGTTCAAATTCAATGGAAGCATGGTCATTTAAAGTATGAGACTTTGTAGTGGGAGTTTGAAATATGTGCTCCATGGCTAGATTTATTCTCATGAAATTCTTGACCACCCTTAGAAGGGAAATTCAGGGATTAATTTCTTTAATGGTAAAAATTTTAAGATACAGGGTTTTATTCAAGTATGGGTCTTTTAAATTTCATCTTAATGTTTGGTTTTGACCTAATGCGAGTACTTAATGATATCGTGGGATATTCAAGGGTGTTTGGTGATTTTTATGAGCCTGGAGCCTGGCTTTTGGAGAAAGGTAACTAGTCCGCACAGTTAGAAGAAATCATGTGACCCAAGTCGCACCATTTGAGGAAACCATGTGAGGTAGACCTTGCCTCTATAAAGGGACACATGGTTTGATGGAAACTATGAAAAAGGGGCCAAAAACCTATGAAAGGTTTGAGAGAGTATAGAAGGTTCCCACACAGTTTGAGGAAACCATGCAACCTGTGTTGCACACCCATGAAAATAAACTACAGACATTTAACATGGGATAAATGCACGATTTGCGCATAGTTTCCCAAAAAATGTTCATGAACCATATAGGGTCCCTCATGAGGTAGATAATGGTGTGTGGTTGATTCATGATTTTTCCAACCATTGGGCCAAAATATGCAACCTAGTTAACATGCAGGAAATGACCATTTAGCCCCTGTTTCTTTTTTATGTTTAAAACCACCATTAATTTTTCTTTCTCAAGTAGTTTATTTATTCTCTAGTGAGATTTTCTTAAGCCTAATATTGGATTAGATAAAAATTTATCTTCTAGAATCATATTTAAGCACCGATCATCTCATTGGATCTACTTCACTATGTTCTACATACATCTTGTGTCATTATTAATTTGTCTTCATATCAATGAAGTTATTTAGGTGTAAGATAATATGCCATATTTTTAGGGTTTTCATCCATTATTCTTCTTTATCCCGGTCTAGAAAAAATAATAGATCGATACTAGATGAATGTTATACCATGTGTATAGGGTTGGTGGTATATACCTTTTCCCTTATGATTTGGTTGTTTTAAATCTTATATCTGTTTTATTTCATGCCAGAGCATCCGGTGTTTCCCATAAATTTAATTCAACATCTTGATATAATTATTTGGGTCATATTTAAGTTTACAAAAAGTACCATTGTGAACATTGGAGGTTGTTATCTCCAACGTAGTCCACCCATGGGGTGAAACTTTATATATGAATTATTTTATACCATCCCATTGGGTGAGTGTGAGCTCGCCACTGGTTTTGGGAGCCTTAATAAATTCAATTGTATTTAATGAATGATTAGAAGAAGGTTATACCTCATTTCCATGTGACTACATGATATTTAATTGATTTAATTTTTTAAATAGAAAATGTATAAATTGGTTGGATGGACTCATGGATTGTAAATGATTATGAAATGGTTAATGTATTTATTGTGGAATTGATAATAGTAGTGGATGAGTTGGATGAGATCCTTGGATGTTGATTCCATTGGGTTCCATGTACATTTCTACTCCATGTATCTATATTGATTATGGTATTGGATTCATTTCTCATTTATACTCCTCAAATACTAATTCTGTAGGATTCCATGGTCCTGACTACCACTTGGATCCATATTTCTTAGACTCACATTGGACACACACTATTGATGTGCTCCTTGGACTCCACCCAAGTCGTTACCGAGTTTACATTGAGATGATCCATGGAATCAATTAGGATGCCTTGGTCTTTTATAACTTGGATACAACCCTTTGTGGGATGACACTATTTTAAATAAAATATGCCATTGTGGATGTTGACACGTGATTACAGGACATGTTCATTGTGGAAAATTTTCCATGATTTACAAATAGCCCTATTATGGGTATTTGATTATAGTGTTTTTAATGGATAGTATTATACTTGCATGTTTATGCTTTACAATATCTCCCGATTATAGTTACTTGACTATTATTCATAGGGATCCATGTTTGGATATATAGTATTACATCTACTTGAAACTTTACATTATTACTATTATACCTATGATATACTGCACACTGCACCTATTTATATTCTATGGAATAGATTTGTTATATACATTGCTAGTGATGGCCTACTAAGTGTTATATCACACCCCGTTGGGGCCTCCGTTCGGTACCTGGATAGACTTTATGGATACAAGTAGGGACCAGGGAAAGAACCCATTATATGATGCTTGACTGATCATTGCTTATGAGTAGGGGAGCACATGGTTGTGTTATGATCGTGATGCAAGCTGGAGATAATACTTGTTTGTCTTTTTGTATTTTGACACATGTATTGTACTGGTATTCCTATTTCCATGTATTTTCGGCCATTTTTTATAGAGACACGACATGATCATCTTATTGTACATGATACTACTTTTTATTATTTATTATTACAAACCTCTTGATATTATCTATTATATTCTATTATGTTATTTAATCTTCTTCTGCTACTTGATTTTATGATTATTACCATTGTGCTAAAATATGACATGAGGGCATAGTCTCCCCACATACACATCCTAAGAGATCACTACTAGTCAAAAACCTCTTTCATATGGGGATATAACAACCCTGATCTTTATTACACATTAATACTTGGTTTATTTCCAAATATTATACTAAATACAACCCAAAAGATTAATTAGTATAGTATATTTGGAAATTAAGTACATTACATAAAAAATTAAAACATGAAATACACAATATTTAATGAAAAAATCTTTAACATGTTCATAATATTATTTCATACATAAAAGTGAATGGGATTACCTGGGGATAAATATAAGAAACGAATGAGCTATTAAGCCTGGTAAGGGAATAAACATGGAATAAGATGGAAAAGATAATACTAGTTAAATAATAGGCATATAAATAAGGCATAAAAATATTAGGAATTGCTAACATAAACAAAGAAACATGATATATAATGATAATCATGACATGGGAAATTTTGAAACAACATAAAACATTACATAATAAACATATTCCAAGGATAAACCCTCGAAGACATAATAGTACACAAAGTACCATAAAATAATTGAAGTTTCCTAGTCAGGATCCAAGTAACCCTGAGATGGGGAGGTGTGAATCAATGATATATTTTTCTTTAATGTCCCTTTGTTTTTGAAACAACCTTTACCTACAGTTTATGATCTTCTTCTCTACTAATCATAATCTAAATACACATCCATAGGAACACAAGAATTTACAAGGTTCACTAGCCAACAAGAGTAGATACATCCTTGGTATGGTATGGTAAAATTCCAAGACCACAAAATACACTATAAATTAATACTTTTTCATGGAATAAAATTATTAGGATATTCTATTGCACTCATGTGGAACTATGAAAATAATACAACAATGTGTGTTCTCCCTCTTAACATAATAGGGTAATAAAATATTTATGTTCTTCTTGAAGAACATTCACAAATTTTATCTCTAAAAGTAATTATTCACTTTCCTATCAAGAAACTAGTAAGAACTTCTTTGCACACAAATTACTACTTGTGAAGAACTTACAATATTTCACAAAAACTTGTTTGTGTACTACACAAAATTATTCCTTGTGTGGAACTTTTGACCTTTTTCATGGAAGACCACTGGGACACAACTTCTTTCATATTCACAACTTACTTCTTGCATGCAACATCCTTAGCTTGTGTAAAATCCAATTATTTCACTGAACTACCATTGTATAAAATTATTTCGTGATTTAGAGAGCTATATTTCTTTATGTGTCGATCAATACAAATGATAGGGGTCACCTCTTTTTTATAGGAATTACTGACCCCTGTGCGGAAGATTCAACATGTCGCACAACATCTTATCCGATCACAAAAAAACCAACTTGATATCGCATTGGGGCGTGCAAACCTATTTCTCACAAACTAATATTTCACAAAAATTCTAAATCTTTTTTTCACTTAATTACATTTCAATATTTTGATGTTCTAATTCTGAAACATTCCTTGTGCGTAACATTCCAAACCATCTCCAATCTTGCCTGCAAAAACCAATCTTTCCCATGGTTCATTCATTAACTATATTTTCCCATGATGATCTTTGGAAACCACCTGGATACAACATTTATATTCACTTTAGTCTTTTGCACACCTTCCTTTTTTAAAAATACCTTTATCTATTTTCCCAATTATGAGGCCCAATAATTTGGAAATCAGTTGAAAATTCCACCCCCTTAAAATCTTCTTTGACAAGAACACTAATGTTGCTTTACTATCATCTATATATTTCTACTCTAATTTCATTTCATCATAAACCTTATATGTCATTATTTTTAATCATTGATCGAACAACTTTAGAATTTTCATATTTTCAAAGGAAAGTATTTAAACTTCCCTATCTTCCAACAACATCTTTCATTCCAATCAAACCTGAATATGATTGGATTCACCTATAATCCCACTTTTGTTCTTAAGGTTCACATCACATGTTATCTAAACAACTAAAGATATTTGTGTAATAAAAATCATAAAAGCATCATTTGGTATATCCACAACTTTCACAAAGTGAAGCGATTTATTCTCTTTGACAACAAAGCACAACAATCTGAAAAAGAAAACACTTCTTCTTCCTTCTCCATACAACATGCTCCTAACAGGAACCAGGTTCACTACCTATACCAATATGTTTTATCATGGTACTGAACATTACCCAATGTATTGGAGTTCTATATAGGCTCACCCATCATATTCATTTCATACTCATGTTTAAGTGTGCCACTTAGATCATACAACATGGATTCATTCATCACCATAATTTATTAAATGATCAAGTAATGAATAATACATACATGTAAAATAGTGTACAAGGTCTGAACATAATAAAATTATGTCCTGAATTATGTGGATGTGAGTCCCACTCTAAAATAATGGATTTTAAAACCTTAGAATATATTATATGTTTTGGAGGATTCATAATGGATTTCAAAAATAAATAAAATATACTTAAAAGAAAATTATTTTAAAAGGAAAACATATATTTGATCATGGATCCCATTTATGGTAATTATTACATCACTTTTGGGTCTTTATGATGTCATAAATCACAAAGTATATTTATATGGTATTTAATTTTTACCTGAAACTTTGGATGTCTCCAAATAATAGGAAAAAGTCATCATTGGATAATTTCAACACTATAATTCATCAAATAATATTCATTTTATCTAAATAAATCTACAAATATGTGAATAAAATTTATATTTATTAAGAAATGTTGGGTTTTTTTGAAAATATCAGCTTTCCAACAATTATAAAAATTACATTTTATTATATAATCATTTATATTTGATAAATATTATTTAATAATAATATTTTATTAAAAAAATATTTATTAAAAAAATCCATTAATTTCATAAATTCATTAATTAAATTTTAATATTAACCAAAAATAAATTTTTTGATTTATTGTATCAAAATAATAATTATTTACTATGTCAAAATAATAGAATAAAAATATATTCATTATTCTATATAAAATAGTGTACATATTAATGTTTATAGTGTCTTGATACATATAAATTTAATACACCACCATAAACTCTAAGAGTAAGGCATGTGGTGGTGGGATTTTCATGGAATGTTTCAACGAACATGGTTTGGGTCCTTATCTCAATGAGCTTGAACTTCTCCCATAAATGATTTCAATCATGATTAAGTTGTGGGATCTTATCTTGGTATTGGCCAAGTGAAAATCCCATAGAAGCTATCTCTCATAGAACCTCTGATAAATGGGCATCATAGGTAATAATCCTACTTGTTGAGGCAATCACTTATTTTGTATGTGTAAATTGGTTTTTTAAAACCCAATATTTATACTAATCACATGATCATTATTAAAGGTCTATATTATCAATGGTATTGACACTTAAATTTCCTTTAAATCAAATTTTATATAATAAACCAAAATAAGTTCATGTGTTTTCTATAACTATATTTCATAAAAAGACATCTAATTAAATCAAAAGGGAAATTTATTTATAATAGGTCACGATGTTACAATCTTCCCCCCTTTAGAAATTTTTCTCTTGAATTTTATATTTCCCACACAAAAACATATGATAGTAACTCTACTTCATCACCTCCTCTGATTCCCACATTTATTCTTCAAATATTTTGTTTCTATGTGGTACTTTGACAATGTACATTATCTTTTTTCATAGAACTTTTTCTCGGTGATATAAGATTTTCACCAGATGATCTTCATGTGAAAGGTCATTCTCTAATGGTACCAAATCTGTATTAAGTATATGTGATGGGTTTGGCATGTAATTCAGCAAGAGAGATACATTGAATACTTCATGTACTTGAGATAGGTTTGCTGGGAGTACTAGTCGATAGGTCACTATTCCGATGTCATCAATAATCTCAAAAGGGATGATGTACCTTTGACTAAGATTTCCCTTATTCCCAAACCTCATCACATTCTTACATGGAGATATATGGAGGAATAACATGTCTCCAACATCAAACTCGAGGTCTCATTGATGATTGTCAGCACATCTCTTTTTTCAACTCTGAGCAACCTTGATGTGTAGATAAATAGTATTAACATTTTCTGTTATTTCCTCGACCATTTCATGACCTAGTAGTTTATGTTCCCCAACTTCATCACAGCATGCATGTTTTATTCACCTCCTATCATAAAGAGCCTCAAAGGGAGCCATTTATATGCTCGAGTGGAAACGTTTGTTGTAAGAGAGATCGACTAGAGGAAGATTTTTGTCCCATCCTACTTTGAAGTCAATTGTGCATGATCTCAACATGTACTCAAGTGTTTGGATCGTCTACTCAGTTTGGACATCATTTTTAGGGGATAATCTATACTAATGTTTATCTTAGTTTTCAATGAATGTTGGATATTGTTTCAAAACAAAGAGGTGTATCTTTGATCTCAATCAGACATAATCGAGAGTGTTACTCCATGCGGCGTCAACAATTATCTGATGTATATCCGTACAAGATGATCCAGTGAGAAATCATCTTGAATAATAATGAATTGTGCCACATTTTTAAGATGGTCCACAATATCCCAGACAACATTACTTCCTTTAGATGTGTTTAGATGTCCGGTGACAAATTCTATGGTGTTGTTTTCACATTTTCATGTTGTTATGGGTAATGTTTGCATCATCCCCTTAAATATAATCATTTCATCCTTCACGTTTTGAGATAACAGGCACTTTGATGAATATTTAGTGGCCTCCTTATTCATTTTTCCCTCCAAATGTGATCTCAGAAATATTTATACATCCTTGTGTTTCCTGAGTGATTAAATAAATTCAAGCTATGTGCATCATCTAATAGTTCTTTCATTAAATTAGGATTTGAAAGAACACATTGTCTTGAACCAAATCTCACAATTCCTTCTTCATTAAAATTGAACATTGGGGATTTACCTTTTCTTATAGTTTCAAATTTCTTCTAATTCTTCACATAATCTTTTTTGAGCATACTTTACACTTTCAAGAATAGAAGATTGATAAATCATTGATGATGTTCCTTCCTTTATGATTCCCATGTCCATCCTCTTAAATTCAAAGAATATTTGATCCTTATCAATTCTCATCAATGATAAAATTAATGGTTCCTTTCTACTTAGAGCATATTCCACTTTGCTCTATTTATCGGGATAGTAGTGAATGGAGCAGTCATAGTCCTTGATTAGATTTAACCATCTTCACATGAACATATTCAACTATTTCTATGTGAATATATATTTAAGACTTTTTTGATTCTTATATGTCTAAAACTTCTTTCAAAAGAGATAATGCCTCCATATTTTCAAAGTGAATATCATTTCATCCAACTCCAGATCTTGTGGGGGGTTTTTATGTTCATGAATATTCAAATTCCATGAATCATAGGCCATGACTTTGTCATTTTGAATCAACAAACAACCCAATCCCTTCTTTAAAGCATCTTTGAATATTATGGAAGGTTCTCCACTTATGGGTAGTGAGATCACAGGGGTAGTGATAATCCTCCTTTTCAACTCATCGAAACATTCTTCACATTCATCATTCCAAGAAAACTTGACTCCATTACGAGTTATCATGGTAAGAGGGTTTGAAAACCGCAAGAAATATTTCAAAAATCAGTGATAATATCCAGATAACCCATGGAAACTATGGATATCTATCACAAATGTTAGCATCGACCATCTTAAATATGTTTTTTATTCTAAGGATTGATAGACATCCAAATTTCTGTGATGATATTGTCCATCAATGATACTTCTTTCAACAAGAACTCACAATTGTTGTACTTTTCATAAAGCTTCTCCTTTCGCTAGGTATTTGACACAGTTCTCTGATGCTCCTCATATTCCTCCTTGGTTTTAGAGTATATTAGAGTATACCCTATAAATAATACCAAAAATTTGTCAAGGTAATCTATAAATACTCTATTCATTAATTCCATGAATATTGTTGGAGAATTTGTGAGTCCAAATGGCATTACTATGATCTCATAGTGCTCACACATTGTTCAAAAATAAGTCCTAGGGGTAAGCTCCTTCTCCCTAACTTGGTAATATCCCAACAATAGATCCACCTTGTATGTGTACTATGCTCCATTTAGCTGATCAAAAAATTCATTAGTCTACAGAAAATGAAACTTTTTCTTTACTGTGATCTTATTGAGCTCATGATATTCAATGAAAAAGTGTATTGACCCATCCTTCTTCCCGATGAAGAGGACTGGTGCACCCCATGGTGAAGCACATGGGAGTATAAACCCTTTATCTAGATTCCCCTATAGTTATTTCTTAATATACTCAAGTTCCGCAATAGTCATCCTATATGGATTCTTGGATATTGGAAATTCCCCAAATATAATCCCATTTGAAAATTCATCCTCTCTGGGAGGATGACCAGGCAATTCCTTGGGACACAAATCAATATATTCTCTCACAATAGGCATCTTAGAGGATGGTCCTTTCCTTATACTCAATAATTTGAAATATATATGCTTTCTCATAGAGAAATAATATCCATTCTTGAGATGATGGTGCTAAAGAAGATTTATCCTCCTCCATGAACTTACACGGAATTGGGAGTCAATTATCTATACAGAGGAGGATTTCCTTCTCATGGGAATTTATGTTGTCTCTATATATGGAAATCCAAACCAAGCCCAGAATTGCATAAAATGCATCCAATGGTAGTATGAAATGGCTTTCTAGTAATTTCATTCTATAAATTGTGACGGGTACTTCATATTCAATAATTTCCCCATTTGTTGTTTTCATCGATAGCTCTACTTCCATGATTTATGGTGGTGTTTGAGTAGTTCTACTAATCTTTTGTGATATGAAGGAATGCGTATAACTAGAATAAAAAAAAATCATTCGTTATTCTTGAATGAATAACTAGAATACTTATCATCACTTTGTTGTTGGGATCCACCTCATCAGTTGTGATGGAAAAAACTCTCCCTTGATGCCTTGGAGTTTGTTGGTTGTCTTTGAAAACCATTGGATTATGGAATTGATTTGAAAAGTGCCTAGGTTACTTCTAGATTAATAAATGAACAATGTAATAATGGTTGAGTAGAGCATTCATTTCCTCTATCACATTAGCATGTTTCTCCTATTAGTAAATGGTATCCAAGTGTCCTTCCTTCCGATACTATAGAATTTATACACTCCCTTTAGGGAATTTTTGGGGAACTTATTTCCACACCATTGACAAGTGGGATGTTTGAATATCTTGGCACTATTATATTTCTCCATTGGACCTCCATAATTAAAATCCACTTTATGCTTATCATCCCCATGATACCCTTGAATTTTCTGATCACCATCTCAACTTTGAGGGCACACCAAACAATTTTCTCATAGCTATCAATGTCACAGATCACTAAGGCCTTTTTAGACTATGTTTTAGCCCACTAAAGAAGAGTTCAACCATGAATTTTGGGGTAATGACAAAATTATAGGCGTATCATGAAAATATTATGATGTTTTCCTCATACGTCCCAATAGATTCATCATCTTTTTTCTTGAGAGAAAAGAAATACCATTCCATTTTTGGAAGGAGAGTGGGAGGAAAAAATTTATTGAAAATCATTTTCTGGAATTCTTTCCAATCCATCACTTTGATCTCTTCTTCAAGCTTCATATTCTTGATCAGTTTCCACCACTGGTCAACTTATCCATACATATGATAAACAACCATAAGAACCATCTCTTTTTTGGAACACTGAAGTATGGAGAAAATCTTCTTCATAGAGTTGATCCATTTTTCCATGATAAATGGATTGGATGATCCATTGAAAGCCCGAGGAATTTATCACTTGAAGATCTTTATTACAGGTTGTTATCTATTAGGGTATTTTTGATGCTCATGATAAGATATGTTTCTATTCAAGAAATGGGTTAGATGAGAGAGTGTCATCATGATGGTCCTAATACATACTCCCATTAGGTTTGGAATCGTGTTGGGGAAGTCATCACATTACTTATGGAATTGATTTTTTACCAGATTCCTCATATTTTAGGACATTGGCTAGAATAAAAGGAAAAATAGGGGTGAGTATTTTCAAACTATCAAAGTCATAAAAGATAATCCAAAGACATTAAATGGATAACATATAAATTACATATATTTCCTTAAATTATGAATTTCTAGGCTTCAATCTATGTTATCCATGATATATTTCCTGAATTTTATTCTTATGGTCATTTTTTCCCGTAATAATGTTTTTAATGAGCTTATGAATTTCCCAAAGCATATACCGTGGGAGTGTCGAACCGGGAGTGCAGTAAGGCATGTTTTCGTGTACCAGGTTTCCCCAAGTCAGGCCCAGAACACCATGTCAGATTTTTTACTTCTAGGTACATCCATATCAGAACCACATCCACTTATAGTATTAAGACAGAAATGTATTTTCTTGATAAAACAATTACTCTATACTTACATAAATTTAGGAATGTTTTCTTATACTTAGTCTTATCCCTAATGATTTCTCTAGATTTCTCAAATCCTAATCCCAAAAATAACTAAAATGTTTCTTTGATACCAACTATAACAAATCGACTATTTAATATACATTAATACTTGATTTATTTCATAAGATTAAACATAACAAAACCCAAAAGATAAATAACTCTAGTGTATATGGGAATTAGGTACATTACATAACAAATTAAAACATGAAATACACCATCTTTAATGAAAACCTCCTTAACATGTTCATAATATTCCTTCCAACTGAAAACTGCATGGGATAACTAGTGGAAAAATATAAGAAAGGGGTGAGCTATAAAGTCCAGTAAGTGAATAAACATTGAATAACATGAAGAGTAAAATACATGTTAAACAATACCCATATCAATGATACATAAAAATTATAGGAATCATTATCATTAACAACGATACATGATATAATATGATAATCATAACATGGGAAATGTTGAAACAACTTAAAACACTGCATTATAAACATATGATAACGCTAAATCCTCCAAGACATAATGGTGGAAAAAATAGTATATAGGAATCAAGTTCACTCCACTTCACGACAAGACATATCATGATACTAAACATTACTCAATTCATTGGAGTGATATCTGGGCAGACCCATCATATTCATTTCATACTCATGCTTAAGTGTGCCATATAGATCATACAATATCAATTCATTCATCATCATAATTTTTTCAACGATCATGGAATGCAGAATACATACTTATAATTCACAATAAATAAGTATATGTGTATAAAGTTGAATACTTTTGATATAAAAAATGGGTATGGTATTCAAATTACTGTGAAGTTTCGGCAGCATAACGTCTTCACATAATTATTAATAAAATCGGTTGATGAGAGAGAAATGGATCTCTAAACATTTATAAATGAAATTGAAAGTTATAGGGACATGAAAATACATATCCCAATATGGGTAATTGGAAATATAATTTATATTATAATTAAGAAACATTAATAAATAAGGGAAAGGAAAGAACCCTTACAAATTTTTGGCATGGTAATGGGTGTAAATAAGGGTTTATAGGAGGGAAAAATATGAGTGAAATGGAATCCCATCATTTATACATAAAATGGAATGTAAGGGGATTTTTATGAAAATATCCCAACATATGAAAATTGAAATTAAAATACATAACATAAAATGAAATGTTGATAAAAGATGAGAGTGGTGGATCCATTACATGAGTGGGCGACTCCAAAGGCTTGGAAGGGGATTCTTGAGAGCTTGGGGAACCTTGGAAGGACTCTAGGGAGTGGAGGGAAGAGTTTGGTCATGCTATAAGGTTTTTAGTGATGTAAAATGGGAGCTTTGGCGAGCTTATATAAGAAAAGAGGGGGGTTTCTTTATTATATTGGTTTTGGACTCTACATAATAAAATATATCGAAAACCTCAAACCATCCCATGGGTTTTTATAATAGTTTCTACTAAATTAGAGTGGTTTTCATCATTTTATAATTATGTGGTTAGAAAGTAATAAAATAATTCCCTTTCTTATATAGAGGTGAGTCACACTCTTAATGAACAGATTTTAGAACCTTAAAATATATTACATGTTTTTGAGGATTCATAATGGATTTAAAAAATAAATAAAATAAACCTAAAATCATATTATTTTTAATGTAAACAATGTATTTGGTTGTGTATCCCATTTATAGTAATTATTACAACATTTTTGGGTCATTATGGTGCCATAAAACTCAATTTATATTTATACAGTATTTAATTTTAAATTGTAAATTCAATTTTCTTCCAAAATTATGAAAAATTCACCGTTGGATAATTTAGACACTCTAATTCCAAAAATAATATTCATTTTATCTAAATAATTTTCTAAATATTTGAATAAAATCTAAATTTATTAGAAAATTCTTTTTTTTATTGAAAATAAAAATTTCCCAACACTTAAAAAAGTTATATTTGATTATATGATCATTTATATTGGATAAAAAATATTCAATAATAATATTTTATTAAAATATTATTTAATTCATAAATCCATTGATTTCATATATTCATAAATTTAATTTTAATATTAACCAAAAATACAGTGTAACGCCCTAACCCTAGTTACCCAGAGTCGGTGAATTATTACATAACATTGGCATGATCACAAAAGATCATGTCTGGAAAGACCGATTGGTTTAAAGCCTTTGAAATACTAGATACATTCATAAGTTTTACAATATATTTTAAAATTAAAAACTAAAAAAGATAGTCTCCACATGTCACACACATATCCCTTAGACTATCCCTATAGGTCAGTCATAAGATACTTCTTCATATCCTGGGAAAAGTAATATAAAGAAAGGGGTGAGCTCTGATGCTCAATAATGATAAATATATAGCAGAAACTTTCATAAATAAGAATAAAAATTTAAGGAAATTTATAAGACTAAAACAAAATCCTTTTAAACTTGAAATTCAGCATAATATGGCAAAGATAAAATCAAATAATGCCATTTACTTAATCACATGGATATTCTACTAGTCAAATAATCACATGCAATATAAATATCCACTTTCATAAGGATGAAATTCATAATGCCAGACTTCATAACCACATAGTCAAGGCCTTGTGCCAACACTAAAAATACGATTTTGTCAAGGCCGTGTTCCAAGACACTAGTTTGTCTCATGAGACCTACCGATGCATCATGGAACTATAGTGGGATCCACCTGTCACTTAATAAGTCCAACACATTCCTCATATGAAATGGTTTAAACATAAAATAAACATTCTGTATTAAAACTAACATAAAAAATATCAACACTTTATCCATAAACCATGAATGGTGTTAAAATAACACATATAAAGTTAAACATATCACAAAACATTCAATACAATATGAAAGTTTTTTACCATAATAAATCAACTTCAAATAAGCTTAAAATCCATCAAAGTATGTTGACATAGATGAAATAAAAACTTTTTTAGAGAAACATCTCTTTGTATTTCGAAATCATTTAAAAGTCATATAATTATAAGATTAAACTTTTATTTTGAAAATATTCTTAAAAGATTGTAAGGGAAGATTCGATGATGTTATAATGGTGGAAAATAGCCGCACCCACTATATAAGTTAAAGAAAACATTCTTACCTTATTTTTTTTAAAAGGTCCTAAAGTACCTTGTTTGGAAAATGACAGAAAGATTCCATTCAAAAACATATAAGGTCAAATTAGGGTATAAATGAATTTAAAACATTGTCTATTAAATAGTATAAATGTTTGTAAATACATTTCAAAGAAACATGGATGTGGATGATAAAGAAGTCCCAGTAGATGCTCACGTATAAAACAAACTCGGATAATATAGAGATTGTGAAATTAACCCTTACCTCATACTTTTCCTTGGTCGAGGGTTGGTTAACCTCCTATATAATGGAAAAATAATTGTTATTAAATTATAAAATAACCATATACATTTATAAGATATCATATATTATCTTCTAATATTGATTTGTTAATGATATTTCAGTAGTATTATCGTTTCACCTATTAACTGATTCATTTTACTTTATATGATTTGTTATGTAAGTAATGTTTGTTAAATATATAATGTGTCATATTCATATTCATAATGATATTAAGTCTTTAAACACTATTTAAATCATCAAATTAAAATTCTTATTGAATGGATACGACGTGGAATGAATCTCATCGCGTTTGAGGAGACGGAAATCCGTATGTACGCACGAGCGATAATATCATTCTTTTGATTTTAAAATCATATATATTTGTATGTTATATCATATATACAGAATAATTATCATGTTATATTTATTATTTACATCATTTATACTCATTATTATAACCATCCAAATGATGTAGTGTTTGAAAAACAAAATACACCACGACGTGGAGACGGTAATCCGTACGTACACACATATGGTGAATTTGTCATTTATATGATGGATAGAATAATGAATATGGTTGTACCATTTTTATAATAAAATAAAATTATATATAAGATAATAGAGTTATTATTTTAGAATGGAAACAACAAATAAAGAGGAAGTGGAAGAAGAAATGAACTTGAAAGAGGTGATGAAATATTTACATCTTCTTCTGGTTCTTACTTTTGATTTGATCAAAAGGGCTCGATAGTTTGGCTTTATGAATAAAGTAAGGCCTCTCATTTTAATAGAGGATAGTTGAGAGGATATTTGGGCTGGGGTTGTCTGAGCCAAATGGCTTTTAATGTGTGAATTTGAGAGAAGGGGAAGTTCCCTTTTATAAGCGTGGTGAGGGGCACCTTAGGAAAATATTTAAATATTATTTTTATAATAAATTTTTTTTCCTTTTCTAATGACTCCAAAATGATTTATTTCGAGGATAGGTTGGGTATGGGTCAAAAAACACTCAACCAACAGGTTTTATATAGGTTTGGGTCACTATATTAACCTTATCTTTTAGATTTAACTCTTAGTTAAATAGTTTGACATTTACCATGTCTCTTTATATTTCAATATTATATGGTTAATAAACATACTATAAAATTCCGAGAGAAACTTAAGTGGTTCATTAATGATATTTATAATTTTTTTAATTCCTTTGGCATGGACTTAGATTTTTAGGCATACAATATCAATTAATAATATAATATTTGTTTTAAAAACACTTTTATGTCAATTTTGACACAATTTGGTATTTTGTTTTTGTTAAATTTTTAACAGCATTATTATTTAAAAATAAATAAATTAATCGACCCTAACATATCATAATAACCTATAAAATTAGTGGAATTCATTAAAAGTTTCAAATTAGATTTATTTGGATATTAATAATATCAATTATTTTAATCTTTCATTAATAAGGTAATTATTGTATCATCATTATGTCATAAATAAATTTAATTATTTAATGTTTAAAAATTATAAATAAAATAAAATAATGTAGGAAATATTTTTATCTTTGTAATGACAATTTATAGATGAATTTATCTTATGTATAACCCTATATTAAAAATGGTTTAGTTATTAAACTTTGATTTAAACTCTTTTAACTCTTCTTTAAATAATACAATAATAAATGTCCTAATCTAATCCAAGTTGACCAAAGTGAATCATATTTTATTACTAAGGTTGTTTTTGGTCGAATTATACTTATCCAATAGAATTAGGACATGTGTTAGGGTAATTATGATATCATTTTTATCCTTAATTACCCTATTTACTTTTAACCATGGTAAATAGAAGTCAAAAGTTACTATTCACCAACAAATTATTTTCATCTTATTAAACCACATTTTACATACTGATATTAACTATGTCTCTCAGATTTTTAAAATTCAACTCACATAAGTGGTAAAATTATGTTTTATTCAAATTTTTAAATGCTCCTAGGAGGTGGGTAAAAGACGGTAAAAAGTTCGATAGAATTTTATATATTTATACTTATTATAAAATGACTTCAATGAATTAAGTTGAACATATATAGGTATTATGTATCTATTTTTACCTAAAATAAATTAAAATAAAATAACAAATTACTTAAATAAAAAGTTGGTTTTAACTAATAACGTAGTGTTTTTTCACTATTCATCAAAAATTGAATGTTTTTAGAAAAATACCAAAAATTCACCTTAAGATAAATTCAATATTCTATATACAAAACTGAACACCATTTTGAAAGATAAAATTTATAAAATTTCAAAAAGTGGGTATTAATATTCATAATGGCTAGTTCGATTGGTCATGGTGTGTTAAAACACCAAGTTGCGTAAAACACAAGATATTGCATTATTCAAAGGGAAACGCACCGTGGAAGATTTGGGTGTTTCATTCTTCACTTCTTCAAATAATTTCATCAGTGAAATTTCTAGAATATTACAATATAAAAATATTCAGGTGGTTCTTCATCTTAAGTTCCTCAGGTTCCCACATTGCCTGTTCCATTTTATGGTTTCTCTATAGAACTTTTTCTAGACGAGTTGTCTGGTTTCTCAGCACTTGTTCTCCTATATCAAGAATCTTGACTGGCTCTTCGTAATAAGATAGATCGGGTTCCAGTTCTAATTCATCATAGGTGAGTACATGTGTTGGGTCAGGCATGGATTTTCTTAGCAGTGATACGTGGAACACATAATGAACTTTGGAGAGGCTTGGCGACATTGCCAAATGGTAAGCTACAACCCCAATTCATTCTAGAATTTCTAAAGGACCGATGTACCTAGGACTCAATTTACCCATCTTACTAAATCGTATAATTCCCTTCCATGGAGATACCTTCATGAAAACATAATCTCATACCTAAAATTCCAAATCCATCCTTCGGTTATCGGAATAGCTGTTCCGCCTACTTTGAGAAGCTTTGATGTGGGTTTAGATTACCTTCACCTTTTCCATCATTTCCTCAACAAGTTTTGGGCCTACGAGTTTTCTTTCACCTACATCATCCCAACAGGTTGGTGTACGACATCTCTTTCTGTATAACACTTCATACATTGCCATTTGAATACTTGAATGTAAGATATTATTATACAAAAATTCTACCAGAGGTAAATATTGATCCCTCATATCTTGAAAGTGAAGTGAGAAAGATATCAACATGTCTTCTATGTTCTCAACAGTCTGTTTTGATTGTCCATCAATTTGTGGGTGGTAGGTAGTGCTCAAAAGAATTTAATCATCCAGGGATTTCTGAAAAATTTTCTAGAATCTCGATGTAAAATGGGGATCACTTTCAGAAACAATTGATAAGAGTACTCCAAGAAGTCTTACAACTTCATTAAATATAGTCTTGTTAGACGTTCAAGTGGAAAATCTACTCTTATAGAAAGAAAATATGCTAACTTGGTTATACGATCAACACTGAACCATATTTAATCCTTCCTTCTAGGAGTCTTTGGTATTCCCATGACAAAGTCCATCATAATATTATCCCATTTCCACTCAGGTATGGGAAGAGGTTGCAAGACTCCTCCAGGCTGTTTCTTTCCATATTTCACTTGTTGACACACCATACATCTTGACACAAAATCAACAATCTCCCTCTTCATGTTTCCCACAAAAAATGTTCCTTCAAACCTCTATACATCATAGTGCTATAGGGGTGTATAGTGAAATTGGAGCTATGAGCATCATCTAACATTTCCCTTTTCAGATCAGTTATTTCGGGAACACAAAGTCTCTTCCCAAATTTCAAAATCCCATCTTCATATATGAAGTCGATCAATCTCCCATCGTTCAAAGTCTTAATTTTATTTTTAAACTCTTCATCATCAGCCTAAGAACTTTTTATCCTTTTTAGTAAAGATGGTTTGGAAACCATTTGAAAAAGTATTGATGTTTCAACTTCCATGATTATTTCCATATCAATTTTCACTAGATCCATGAAAATAGGATCCCTTTCAACTCTCATATTGTTCAAAACTCTATGATTCATTCTACTCAAATAATCTGCCACCTTATTTTCCTTCCCCGGGTGGTAGTGTATTGTGAAATCATAATCCTTGAGTAGTTCAAGCCATATCCGTTTCCTCATTTTGAGATCTTTCTGTGAGAAAATATACATCAAACTCTTGAGATTAGTATATATCTCAAAATTTTCACCATAGAGATAGCGTATCAAAATTTTCAAAGAAAAGATTATAACTACTAACTCAAGATCATGAGTGGGATAGTTTTTCTCATTAATTTTTAGCTATCGTGATGCATAGGCAATAACTCTATCATTCTGCATAAGGACAAAACCGAGTCCTTTATTTGAATCATCCATATAAATAACAAACCCATAATTCCTCGAAGGTAGAGTCAAGATAGGAGAATTAAATAACTTTCTGTTCAATTTTTCAAAACTTTCTTCACACTCTTTTTTCCAAACAAATATAACACCTTTACGTGCGAGTTTGGTTAATGGGTTATTCAATCGGAAAAAATTCTGGACGAAACAATGATAATAACCTGCTAAACCAATAAAACTGTATACCTCAGTTATACTCTTTGGTCATTGACATTCTTGGATTTCTCTTGTCTTAGAAAGATCAACGAAGATTCCATCCATAGAGACAATATGAAAAAGAAAATAAATCTCTTGATGCAATAATTCACACTTGCTAAACTTGCCTTATAATTCATTTCTTCTGAGGGTTTTCAGAATGGTGCACGATTGATTTTCATGATATTCATATATTTTTTAGTATACCAGGATATCATAAATAAATACCACTACAATGTCATCAATATTTTCCTTGAAAACTATGTTCGGAGCATGGAGTGTTCTCATTTTCATCACTGTTTGGATTTGGATGTTTTGAGAGTGTATGGCAGTTACCATCAGTACCGGGACCGTGCATTCTAGCATGAGACAGCTAGCCGAGTAGCGATGGGAAGGTGAATGCTGATCATATTTTTTTTGTTGATAGAGTGGGGTTTTTTCTTGCTTTTGAAGTGGATTGTATTTGGTCTTGATGATCATGGACATGAGGGATGGTTGTGTTTTATGTCTATGATGTCATTCTGGTTTCTCACTTTATCCTCAAAAGTCCTTTTGAAATAAAAATTTAATTTTCATTCAGTCATTAGTCAGCCCAAAAGGAATTACTGTAAACTCATAATGCCCATTCCTAGTTCAAAATGCTATTTTTGGAATGTCTTCCTTCTTCATACACAATTGATGATATTCAAATAGAAGGTCAATCTTTTAAAAATATTGACCTCCATGAAGTTGGTCGAATAAATCATCAATGTGAGGTAGGGGATACTTTTTATTTATTATTATATCATTGTTCTCCCTATAGTCAATGCACAACCTCATAGAACTGTATTTCTTTTTAACAAAAAGGACATGCCCCCCATGGAGAAACACTAGGGTGAATAAATCTCTTGTTACTCAATTCCTCTAGTTGTTTCTTTAGTTACTCTAATTCCACAGTGTCCATTTTATAAGGGGTCTTCGATATGCGCCTTGAACCAGGAATTAAATCAACGAAAAACTCAATTTCTCATTCTCGAGGATGTCCAGGTAAATCTTTTGGAAACAAATCAACATATTATTTCACAATAGGTACGTCCTATATTCGAACATTGTTTTCCTCGCCCATAGTTATTTCATTATCCTTTTCCCTAATAATTGAATTTAGTAAAGCTAATGAGGGTGGATCTAGATATGAATCAGGTGGTGATTTTTCTACTCTAAAGAAAAGGTACTCATTATCATCATCGAGAATTGTAACCTCCTTCTTCATACAATAAATTTTCGCATCACGATCCAAAATCCAATCCATACTAAGGATTATATCAAATTCAGTCATGGGTATGATGATGGGATCAGCAGATAAAGAAAATTTATATTCCCTAATGTGAAATGATTCAAAAAACATTGTTGTGATGATACTTCCCTTAGGTGTTTTGACTGATAACTCCCTTGTTAAATCAAATTGGAAATATCTAATTTTCTTAGAAAACTGGGAATATATGAAATAATGAAATGATCCAGATTCAAATAAAGCACTGGATAAACTTGAGGAAACCATGAAATTACCTGCCACCACGTCTTTCGAAGCTTCATCCTCAACAGTAGTGATCACATAAGCTTGGCCTTGCTCCCTTGGCATTTTCAGAGGTAATATTCCTTGGAACTTACGATATTCATTTTCATAATTCCCCCTTTCTCTATAATTGTAGCATTCAAAATTAATAGCCTCTTTCTTCCCCTTGAATCCATGAGATTGGTGTCCTTTTTCACCACACTTGTAACAGACTCCCATTCCCTTCAGGCATGTACCAAGGTGTTTCTTCCCATATTTACCATAGGATAGATATTCACAATTTACATTCTTCCCTTTATTTCCATTTCTAGAGTGTTCATAAGATCTCTTTTTCTCTTGCTTTTCTTTAAAGTCGTAAGACTTAGAGAATTTATTTTCTGTCTTGATAGCGTATGAGACAATATCATCATACGATGAGAAGGATTGTAAGAATAATGCTCGATAGAGAAATGGTTTTAACCCATAAATGAAAAGATAAATCTTACTCCTTGGTTTACATATATAATCTTCTACATGCCTTTCTAATCTTGTAATGTTAGCCTCATATTTTGTGACATTCTCATCATCCTTTTGACTAAGACTCATAAATTTATTTTCTATATCCACTTGATGGTAATGAGGAAAGTATTTTTCTAACAAAATCTCTTTAAAATCCCTCCATTCCATATTTGAAACATCATAATCTTCTTTTGTGTTTTGAATCTATGACCACCATTGATCTGCATCTTCTATGAGGTGATAAACTGCCATAACAACTTTTTCCTTTTCACTACTCCCAAAGCGTGAAATATTTTCTCTAAGGAATTTATCCATTGCTCAGATACTAATGGATTTGTACTACCATTGAATGTTGGTGGTTGTTGCCTCATGAAGCGATCTTACATTGATCCTCCACATTGTGGATCAGGGTGATAACCTGAGTGAGTTGTCCTAGTACGGTGATAAGTTAATCAACAGTAGTTGCTTCACCATATCCACTATAATTATCTTTATTTGGAGGGAAATCCCTACATTGATTATGTGCATTGATATGGTATCCATTCCTTCCACTCGGTACCATTCCTAAACAATG
The DNA here is from genome assembly GCA_963277665.1 of Viscum album. Classification (NCBI taxonomy): domain Eukaryota; kingdom Viridiplantae; phylum Streptophyta; class Magnoliopsida; order Santalales; family Viscaceae; genus Viscum; species Viscum album. The sequence goes on from OY728162.1 coordinate 1,016,714,525, forward strand.
TCATATACAAGATTATTTTATGAATCACAATACATAATTCCAAAATTGTAAAACAGTTAACATAAATTTACTAGTTTATGGATATAATCTATAATCATAAAACATTTTACATTGGGGAATTATATACTCATAAACCCATCACAATTGTTTTTAAGGAAAATGATAATTATCCAAAATGTATCCCCTGTGATTGTCGTAACCAAGAGTGCAACATGGCTCGTTGTCATGCACCAGTTCCCGTTTGAGTCTAGCTCAAAGCCGTGTTTTCGGGTTTTACCTCTAGGTACATATGTTCCAGAGCCTCATCTACCAGCTCGTATCCATAGAGGGATGTATTTCTTGGAAAATACATAAAATCTCTACATTACAAAAATTTTAGGAAGTTCTTTTATACTAATCATCAAATTCTATCTTCGGGAAATGTTCTCTAATAAGATATTATCTAAATATAGTTTCCAAGGTTTGTTCTAACCTTCCTTTGATACCAACTGTAACACCCTGAGCCTAGTTACCAAGAGTTGGTACATTATTACATAACATTGGCATGATCACAAAAGATCAAGTCTCCAAAGACAGATTAGTTTAGTAGCCTTGGAAATACAAGATACATTCATATGTTTTACATTACATTATAAAATAAAAAAGTATAGCAACTTAGTCTTCATAGGCCACTCTCATATCCCTTAGAATATCTCTACAGGTAAATCATAATTACCTCCTCACATTGTGTGAAAAATAAAACATAGAAAGGGTTGAGCATAGATGCTCAGTAAGGATAAAAATATAGCAGAAACTTTCATAAATAAGAATAAACAATTAAGTCAATGTATAAGACTAAAACAAAAGCCTTTTATACTTGAGCTTCAGAATAATATGGAAAAGATAAAATCAAATAATTCCATTTACGTATTTACATGGATATTCTACTAGTCAAATACTCACATGCAATATTAATAGACACTTTCGTAATGATGGAATGCATAATCCCAGACTTCAAAACCACAGAGTCAAGGCCTTGTGCCAAGACTAAAAATTATATTTTCTGAAGGACATGTTACAAGACACTAGTTTGTCTCATGAGACCTATTGATACATCTAGAAGCTATAGAGGGCTCCAATCATCACTTACTAAGTCCAATACATTCCTCATATGAAAATGTTTAAAAATAACATAAACATTCGTATTAAAACTAGCATAAGTAATGTCAATAATTTGTACATAAACCATGAATGGTGTAAAAATAACACATCCACAGTCAAACATATAAAAAAACCATCAATACAATATGGAAGTTTTTTATCATAATAAATGAACTTCAAATAAGCTTAAAATACATCAAAGAATGTTGACATAGATGAAAGAAAAACATTATTTAGAGAAATGTCTCTTTCTATTTTGAAATCATTTAAAAGTCATAAAATTATAATAGAAAACATTTATTTTGAAAATATTATTATAAACTTATAAGGGAAGCTTTAGAGATGTTATAATAGTGGAAAATATCCGCACCCGTCGTATAATATAACAAAACATTCTTACATTAATTTTTTTCGTAAAGGTCATAAAGTACCTTGTTTGGAAAATGACAGAAAGATTCCTTTCAAAAAAAAATAAGGTCAAAAAGGGTATAAATGTATTTAAAACATTGTCTATAAAATAGTAAAAATGTTTTGAAATACATTTTTAAGAAAAATGGATGTGGATGATAAAGAGGTCCCTATAGATACTCACGTATAAAACAACCTTGGATAATAAAGAGATTGTGAAATTAACCCTTACCTTGTAATTTTCCTTGGTCGAGGGTCGGTTAAACTCCAGTATAATGGTTGCAAAATTGTTATTAAATTATACAATATCCCTATTAATTAATATGATATCATATATGATCTTATAATATTTCTTTGTTAATGATATTTCAGTAGTATCATCGTTTCAGGTGTTAACAGATTCATTTTCCTTTATATGATTTTTACGTAAGTAATGTTTGTTATGGATATGATATATCTTATTCATATTCAGAATGATATTAAGTCATTAAAAATTATTATTAATCATCAAATGAAAATTATTTTTGAATGGATATGATGGGGAATGAATCTCATCGCGTTTGTAGAGATGGTAATCCGTACGTACACGCGAGCGACAATATCATTATTTTGATATTAAAATCATATATAATTGGATGTTATATCATATATACAGAATAATAATCATGTTATATTTATTATTTACATCATTTATACTCATTATTATACCCATCCAAATGATGAAGTGTTTTAATAGAAAACTACACCGCGACGTGGAGACGATAATCCGTACGTACCCACGTATGATGACTTTGTCATTTATAGGATGGATAGAATAATGAAAATGGTTGTACCATTTTTATAACAACATAAAAGTATATAGAATATACTGGATTAATTATTTTAGAATGGAAACAACAAATAAAGAGGATGTGGAAGAAGAAAAGAACATGAAAGCCGTGATGAAATACTTATCTCTTCTTCGGGTTCTTCAATTCGATTTGATCAAAAGGGCTCCATAGGTTATCTTTTTTGACTAAAGTAAAGACTATAGGATTAATTAAGGATAGTTGAGAGGATATTTTTCTAGGTTTGGGCTGAGCCAAATGGATTTTATGGTGTGAATTTGAGAGAAGGGGAAGTGCCCTTTTATAATAGGGGTGTGGGGCACCTTAGGAAAAGATTGAAATATTATTTTATAATGAAATCATTTTCGGTTTATAATTGCTAAAAAATGATTTAATTAGATGATAAGGCAGGGAAGGGTCGGAAACCACTCAACCAATAGGTTTTAGACAGTTTGGGGTCACTATATTAAGCTTATCTTTTATATTTAACTCTTAGTTAAATAGTTTAACATTTACCATGTCTCTTTGTATTTATATATTTTATGGTAAATAAACTTACTATAAACTTCCAAGAGAACCTCAAGTGGTTCATTAATGACATATATAATATTATTTGAGTCCTTTGGCCGAAACTTATATTTTTAGGAAGATAATATCAATTAATAATATAATATTTGTTTTAAAAACACTTTTATGTCAATTTTGACACTATTTGGTATTTTGTTTTTTCTAAATTCATAACAACATTATTACTTCAAAAAAAATCATTTAATAAACCCTAAAATGTCATATTAACATGGAAAATTAGTTTAATTCATTAAAATCTAAAAATATATTTATTTTGATATTTATAAAATCAATTATTTTAATCCTTAATTAATAAGTTAATTATAGCATCATCATCGTGTCATAAATAAATTTAATTATTTAATGTCTAAATATTATAAATAAAATTCCATTATGTAGGAAATATATTTATATTTCTAATTAATATTTATAGTCTAATTTATCTTATGTATAACCCTGTATTAAAAATTGTTTAGTTATTAAACTTGGATTTTAACTCTTTTAACTCTTCTCAAAATAAGATAATAATAAATGTCCTAATCCAATCCATGTGGACCAAAGGGGATCATATTTTATTCATAAGTTTTTTTTGGTCGAATTATACTTATCTAATAGAATTAGGACTTGTTTTAGGGTAATTATGATTACATTTTTACCCCTAATTACCCAATTTACTTTTAACTATGGTAAATAATAGTCAAAAGTTACTATTCACCAAAAATTATTTTCATCTTATTGAACCACATTTTACTCACTGATATTAACCATGTCTCTATGATTTTTGAAATTCAACTCACAGAAGAGGTAAAATTATGGTCTATACAAATTTTCAAATGCTCCTAGGAGGTGGGTAAAAGACGGTAAAAAGATCGATAAAATTATATATATCTAAACTTATTATAAAATTACTCCAATGATTAAGTTGAAGATATATAGGTATTGTGTATATATTTTGACCTAATATAAATTAAAATAAAATAACTAATTATTTAAATAAAAAGTCGGTTTTAACCACTAACATAGTGTTTTTTCACTATTCATCAAAAATTGAATGTTTTCACAAAATACAAAAAATTCACCCTAAGATAAATTCGATAATCCGAATCCAAAAATTAAGTCCATTTTGAATGTTATGTTTTATAAAATTTCAAAATGTTGGTATTACTATTCATAACAACTAGTTTGATTGGTCATAGTGTGTTAAAACTCAAAGTTGAATACAACACAAGATATTAATTTATTCAAAGGGAAACATACCGTGGAGGATTGAGGTGATAAATACAGTTTGTTCTTTATTATAGAAAAATAAAAATCACTTAAAAAGTAATAATAATAGGATTAAAATATATTCATTATTCTATAAAAAATAATGTACATGTTCCTATTTATAGGGTGTTGATATAAATTCCTTTAATACATTAGCATACACCCTAAGAGAAAGGTGTACGATGATGGGAATTTCATGGGGCTGTTTGGCGATCATGGTTTGGATCATTATCTCAATGAGTTTGAACTTATCCTATAAATGGTTTGTTTCATTCTTATGTTTTTGGATCTTTGCATGGGATTCGTCAAGGGAAAAACCAAGAGACACTATCTCCCTTGGAAACTCTGATAAATGGGCTTCATAAGGTATGATCCTATTGGTTGAGGTCATCACTTCTTTTTTCGGTGTCCATTGGATTTTTAAAACCCTATATTTATTCTAATCACATGATTATTGTTCAACAGCTATATTATCAATGGTAATGATACTTAAAGATATTTTAAATCTAATATAGTAAAACAAAATAATTGCATTTGTTTTCTATAACCATATTACTTAATAATACATTTAATTAAATCAAAAGGTGAAATTTATTTATAATACTTCGAGTTATTATAGGGGAGGAATGCTTGATGCCATGTGACCCACTGTCTTGTTGAACTATTTAGTGTCTTTCAGGTTGGTACGTTTCATTAAATTAGTCAGTATAAAAGGAAGTTACCATATTATGAAATCCATGAAGGAATGAAATGACATAGTTCTATAGATATCTCCCTTATTGAGATCAATTATTTAAAATTGGGAAGGCTGTTTATTTTATAAGGTCTTCCATTGTCCAGGCCCAATTCATACTTGAACAACTATGGTACACAAAACAATATACAAGATAGAAATTAAAACTCATGGAAATTTCCATGAGATCTAAGATAGCAGAATCAAAACCCTCAACAACCGAAAATATTACCTTATTTTTAGATTTGAGGAGGATACCTTAAAAGGATATGTAATAAGAAATTTTGTTGATATAATCACGTAATTATTAATGTAATAAGTTATTTATCACATTTATTTTACACTTTTTACATTTTTACTTTTAATGGAAAAATATATTTATTTATTAATGCATTTATAACATTAAGAAGATCATTTTATTTTTTAAAATATTTTTTTGAATAACAAAATTTCATGTGGCTTATTTGAAGAAACTAACTATATTACATGTTTTTTATATGAATAATATAATAAGACTAATTTGATTGGTAATGGATAAAAATAAGAATAAGAATGGTTAATACTTTTTGAATTTATTTTCCTATAAAAACATTTTTCATTATATTTTAACATCTTTTAATAGTTAAAATATAAAATTCTAAAATTTTAATTTTAAAAAATAAAAATCAATTTCGGATTTATAATTTCAGTATTATTTTAAGATAAATTTATGGTATTTTTCTAGAATAATAATTTTTTATGTGAATAGTTAAAAATAATATTTTTTCAAATTCCATGACTATTTTGACATTATTGGTATATAAGTATGTGCAACAACCTCACTCTTTGAACAAGGTATGAATCAATAGTTTTTTCTTTTGGAATGTCTTAAATGGAACTAATGAAGTCACCTAATCTAGATAAGTAGGTCACAGGAGCATCTGAGGCTCAACCATAGCCTAGAACTCTGAAATGGGGAAAGCAGACTGGGCCGCACTGTTTGTCAGCAACTGTTCGACCTTGGCACATGGTCGTGTAGCTACTATAGTGTGTATCTAGAGCCCATCAGCACTATTTATGCACAGTTAGTGAAACCATGTGTAGAGGTCGTGCGATGTGCCGAATGAAGTAGTGACCTATGCACATTGTGCACACAGTTTGGCCAAAAAATGTGCAGAAACCATGCCAGCCAGTTTTTAATGAAAAATAACCATTTTCTATCTCCCCTCTTAAGTTCTAATTTCCTTTCTCTTTTTCTTTGTGTGCGCAACATCCCTACATTCCTCCCATTGAGATCTCAAAGCATATCCTCCTTCAATCCCTAGATACTCCTTCATCTGGTGTCCAATCATCAGTCTGTTGGTGGTGTTGGATCCCTTGAGGTAAGGCTAAACATGTGTACCACTTATTCATCGCTTAATCTCTCCATAGGTTATGCTATTTAGAATAAGGACTGTTCTCACTATTTTTAGGGTGATTTATGGAATCTTTTATTTACTCTAAACTAATCCAAATATGAGGATGATACTTAGTTATTCATCATCTACGACCCTAAGGTACGTGGTCACGTAGTTTTCCCTTTGAAATTTGGCCGTTTTTTCAGTTAATCTCATTGTGTCATGGGATGACCTTTACTGAGGTCATTTTTTATTTTTCTTTCTTCATGTATAATTGACCCTAATGTGATCTCATAGGGTAATTGACTTTTGTTTAGGGGATTAGAGATCACCCCTATACTACATGGACTCCCAAGGGGCGTTGCACCTAAATTGGCCATTTAAGGCTAATTTCTCTAAAATGATGAATTGTGATTTAAGGTTCCTGAAATGGTTTCTAATCAAATTTTCCATTTTCAAATCTATATTTAACTCATATAAATGAATCTCAATGATGTTTTGGCTCCTTTGAGTTGGAATTAGAAAATTGACCAAATGGGTATTTGACCTTGATCCTTTAGCCATGACACATTACCATTGAATGAATTGCATTATCAGGAAAATGGGATGGTCAGTTGAATGGGTTTGCAAGGATGAAATATCTTGATCATTTAAAATGAAATTCCTTAAATGAATGTTTTAAAGGGTGGCATGGCCATGCCCATGTTGTGGGTTTCATTTGAATGCATTGAAAATATGGCTTAGTTTCCCATCTTTAGACAATGTTAGATGGTTTTCCTCATGTTATATGAAATGTTAATGCCTATATCATCTATATGATTGATCCATGGTTTAAACATGGGAAATAGTCATTATTTCCTTGTTCCATTCTATTAAATGTGGGCGGTAGGCATTATATCCCCGTGCCATTCTGTTAAATGTTGGTGGTAGGCCTTATAGCCATGTTCTATTCTGTTAAATGTGGGAGGTAGGTATTGTAGCCTTGATCCATTCAGTTAAATGTGGGTTTTAGGCATTATATTCCCATTACATTATGTTAAATGTGGGTGGTAGGCATTATATCCCCAATCCATTCTGTTAAATGTGGGCGGTTGGAATTTTAGCCGCGATCCATTCTTCTAAATGCTGGTGGGGGTCATTTAAGTCTTGTGCCAATTATATCAATATGTATATGTAATAGGTAACATGGCCAGACATTCCAACATTTAGATGAAGCTGCTAGACCTTCCAGGCGTCCCATAGGAACTTATGAGGGAGATAGACAGTTTAATTATGGGATGCTCCACCTGCCATCATGTGAAGGTGGAACACCAGCATCTGGCAGGTATTCTCTAGCCGTTTCACATTCTTGAGTGGAAATGGGATGACATTTCTATTGACTTAATGATTTATTTATATAGTTCACCTTGGGGAAATTATGCTGTGTGGGTTTTCGTTGATCATTTAATGAAGGTCGCTCACTTCTTACCTCTACGAGAGACCTTTTCAGTTGACGATCTAGTAAGACTGTATGTTAAGGAGTTGGTACATATTTACAGAGCACCTTGTTCTATTGTTTATTATAGATATGTTCATTTTACATCACATTTCTAAAAGGGGTTGAAGAGGTCCTGGGGTACGCAGATACTTTTGAGCGCAGTCTATCACCTTTATACCTATGGTTAGACAGAGTGTATAATTTAGATGATGGAGAATATTATTCATGCGTTCACTCTCGACTTTGAGGGTTCAAGGGAGAAACACATTCTCCTTTTCATGTTTTCATATAACAATAGCTTCCATTCTAACATTGAGATGTACCGCTATGAATTATTGTATAGTAGGCCATGTTGCATGCCTCTGTGTGGGTTGGAGGTAGGGGAAGAAGTTGTCCTTGGGCCTCATCTCGTGCAAGAGACTTCATAGCAGGTCCAACTGATTCAGAATCATATATTGACAGCTCAGTCCCTATAGCAGTCTTATTCTAACAAACACTATATACCTCTCGAGTTCAAGGTCAGAGATGGGGTTTTCTTGAGAATCTCTCCTAGGTTGGGGCATAAACATATTCATAATCCGGGCAAGCTATCACCGATATTCGTTTGACCATTCAAGGTGGTGAAGCTGATTGGACCAGTGGATTACCAGTTGGAAATTCCTCAGATAAATCAGTATATGCATGATGTCATTCATGTTTCTCAAGGTCACCGGTATTATCTAGACCCATCTCACATCTTTCATCCAGATGAGGATGAACCAGATATGGATGCTTCATTTGAGAAGTATCAAGTTCATATTATTGATCGGAGCGTGAAGAAACTTTGAGGAAGGTCTATTCCTCTTTTATTGGGGCTATGGAAGCATGGCCGAGTATAGGATTAGACTTGGGAGTGGGAAGATGATGTACAATCTCAATAGACAAAACTCTTTTCCGACAGTACCTCTTCACCCTCAGAAGGGAAACTCAGGGATGAGTTGCTTTATGGAGGGGGTGTTTTAATGATCCGACTCTTTGAACAAGGTAAAAATCCTTAGTTTATTCTTTTTTAATGTCTTAAATAGACCTAAGGAAGTGACCTGATAAAGCTAAGGAGGTCACATGAGTGTCTAGGGATCAATCAGATCCTGAAAATTCAAAATGTTGAAAGAAGACTGAGACGCATAGTTTTTCTACAACCGTGCAACCTAGGTTCACGACCATGTGACTACTTGAGTGGGGGTCCAGATACCATTTTCATATTCTTCACTCTTTTAGTGAAACTGTGTGTAGTGAACGTGTGGTGTTCTCAGTGAAGAATTGAGCAATGCACGGTGTGCACATGGTTTTTCCAAATCGTGCACCGAAACCATGCAAGAAAGTTTTTAATTGAAAATGTCTATTTTACCCTCTCTCCTCTATAATTATAATTTCATTTCTTCTTTTCATTGTGCACTGATAATCCCTACATTCCTCCCCTTAAGCCCCCAGAGCATCTCCCTCTTCAATCCCTTGGTACTTCATTGTCTGATATCTGGTCTTCAATCCGTCAATGGTGTTGGATCCCTTTAGGTAACTCTAACCCTTCGTATCCCTAATTCCTCATTTAATCTCTCCATCGGTTGCTCTATTTAGATACAAGCTCATTCATCCTATTTTTAGGGAGTTGGAAGGAAACTATGATCTACTCCAAGATACTCCGAATCTGATGCCGATACTCAGCGATTCATTTTCTACAACCCTACAATAGATGGTCACATAGTTTTCCATTTTAGATTTGGCTATTTCACATTTAATCTCATTCTATTATGGGCTAGTCTTAACCGAGATCCTTTATTTTTTTCATTCCTCATGTCTAATTGACCATAATGTGATGAAAAATGTTAATTGACTTTTGTTTTCTGGATTATAGATCACCCTTATACAACATGGACCCCTAAGGGGCCTTCCACCTAAATTGGCCACATCAGTCCAATTTCTCTAAAATGGTGAATTGTGATTTAAGGTTACTAAAAAGGTTTTTAATCAAAATGACCCATTTACCATGTGTACTTTACTTTTATAAAGGTGTATCAATGATGTTTTTTCTCCATTGAGTTGGAATAGGAAAATTGACCATATGGGTATTTGACCATGATCCTTATCCTTGACACCTTTAAATGGAATGAATTTCCTTGTTAGGAAAATTTGATTATTAGTTTAATGGGTTGGATAAGATGAATTAGCTTGAGACTTTAAAATGAAACACCTTAAATGAATATTTCAAGGGGTGTCATGGCTATCCCCATGTTGTGGGTTTTATTTGAATGCATTGATAATATGAATTGGTTTCCCAACTTTAAACAATGTGAGATGGTTTTCCTTATGTTATATTAAATGTTAATGCCTATATCATCAATATTCTTGAGCCATGGTTTAAATGTGGGTGGTATGCATTATTTCCCCATGCCATTCTATTAAATGTAGGCGGTAGGCATTATTTCCCCATGCCATTCTATTAAATGCTGGTTGTAGGCATTATAGCCTTGTTATGTTATATTAAATGTGGGAGATAAGCATTATATCCCCACTCCATTATTTTAAATATGGACGTTAGGAATTATAGCCCCCATCCATTCTGTTAAATGTGGGAGGTAGGCATTATAGCCCAGATCCATTCTGTTAAATGTGGGCGGTAGGCATTGTAGCCCCGGTCTATTCTGTTAAATGTGGGACGTAGTAATTATAAACCTATGTGAATTTTATCAATATGTATATATACTATGTAATATACCCCGACATTCCTGCATTGAGACGAATTTGGTAGACCCTCCACGTGTCCCTTAGGAACATGAGTGGGAGGGTAGTGGTTTGTAATATATTTCTTTACATTCCTACTATTGGACACAAACTAATTACTTATGGGCGCCACTCAGATCACACATAGACACTATTGGGGGTGGGTTACTGAGATTCATCTCACACCCTATTCGAGATGCCTTTGGCACCTGATCTGATTGTTTGCCTATAGGTATGGATACAGGCAAGAAACACTCGTCTGATTTTTGAATCTTTTTCTTATGTGAAGCTTAGGAGTAGAGGCCTGGGATTAGGCTCGAGATGTTATGGGGAAGTTTTTGACTTTTTTACTTTTGTAGTGTTGTACCATGTATTTCTACTTCCAAACTTTTTTCATTTTTTTTGTTCTGACATTCCATGCATGCATATCTGTATCAGACACTACCTATGAGGTATTCTGTTATATAATTAATATTCTTCTATTTTTGATATTATTCTGTTGTTTAATTCATCTGGATGATTGGTTATGATTCCACTACAGGTTATTATTATTACATCAGCTGTATTACTCTAAAATGGGAGCATAGTCTCCCCATGATATAACATTTAACCCCCTTTGCTAGTCGTCAACCCTATACTTGTGGGGTGATGCACTAGGGGTCATGTGGCCAACTGGGCTCGAGGTACGGTTTGTGTGGCATCCTAGTCCGAGATGATACAAAGTGGTATCAGAGGGTGGTTCCTTTCTTGATTTACTATTTGGAGACAATATATTGGAGATTAGAAATGCTTGGGACTTGGTCACTAGCTGTTCTTGGGCATTGCGAACTCATGTACGGGGTAGGGACCAAGTTTCTTGAATTTTTTTGTTATTGATTCTCCTATTATTTTTGGTTTCATTTCACCATTGGGTGATTCATAAGTTTTTTGATGTTATTGACATTTTTGAGATTGAAAATTTTGATTCCATTGTTCGACCCTATGAAATGAGGGTTAGGTGTAGAACATGCATCACAGTAGGCACAATATGAATAAGCCATGCATTTTTCCATGTCATGTTTATTTTTTTAGCAAGCATTGCCTTTTGAAAAATTATGTGCCATATTTTATATATATTCAATTGTTTTGACACTTTTCCATTGGATTTGGATCATTCAATGGTATGTGTTAGTGGGTTCTACTATATGATTCATAAGGTGTATGGGACCTTATGGATCGGGAAATGGCATTCCTACTAGCTCAAACATTTGAGAAATTATATAATCACATGTATAAGCACAATTTAAAATTAATATGACATTAAAGTGAGTGTAATCTTATGAATCATATGTTTTATGGGACCTTATGGGATGGAAAATGACATATCCTTAGATTCAATTGTTTGAAATTAATTGTAACTTGAGAACAACCTTTTTACAGATGAATAACATAGAAACTTGACTCGAACCTAACATTAGTAGTGGGTATGGGTGTTATTCTATCTTATGGCATGTTATGATCTATTCTAACATCTAGTCCTGGCATTATGAGCTGGTGGAGAGGTGTGTTATTTCTTATAGAAAGGAATTCATACCTGTACTAGTTTGTTAAATTATAACCTCTAAAGTGTTAAATAACTTATGAGATATTTGTTTGGAATTATAGCATTATGTCTCCATGATGTCCTCCAGTTGTGTGCCTTGAAGGCTATGACGATCATGTTCCTCAGTTGGAAGGCCCTATGCCATACGTTTTTCTTCAAGATGATCCACCTATGGTTCTTCTTATTGTACCTAAATTGGGAGTCAATACCTTGTTTAGAGTGGGATTCTTCCATATGATATAGACTATGCAAGGTGGAGTGAGACCTTCTGAGAGAAAAGCATAGTTGACTAATGAGTTTCAGCCATAACATCCTCCTAGTTTCTTGGGGGATGGTAGACCATTCATTACTAAGTCTTTGATTGAGTGAATTATTTTTATTTTCGAGAATCTAGAGATGCCTCATGAGTGGAGGTTCAAGATAGCTACTTACATGGTGCGCGAATCAGCCCAGAGGTGGTGGGATGTCATCACTTAGGCAGGCCAACGTAGAGATATGGTTTGGGATAACCTTCAGACTATGTTTTATGACTAATTTTTTCCTAATATTTTGAGGGATGACAGAGCTTGGGAGTTTATGAATTTATATTAGGGGACCATTTCAGTCAAGGAGTCCTTGTCCCATTTCACAGAGATGCAGTATTTTGATCCTTCTCTAGCCACTGATGACCTTATAACTGATATGCAATTCGATGATGGGTTGTGTTACACTATCTGGTCAGAGGTCAATGTTTTCAAGGGGATGACTATTTCAAATATTGTCAACCAGACCGCAATTTTAGAGCAGAACTTGAGAGATGCTGAGGGTGCAAGCCAGGTCAGTACAACACCGAAATCTTCTATTGGATATTCTCTGGGTAAAAAGTGACATTTCTGGGAATCTCGTAATAATGGTGGTGGTCCGGATCCCTCCAATAGTGGTTCTCATATCTGTCATTAATGTGGAGTACAATGACATTACAAGAGGTAGTGCAAACAACATCCAGTTGAATAGAGACGCTGTGGTAGGATGGGTAACCTCCACTGTTTCTACAAATTTCACCCTCTAGTTCCTAGTGAGAAAGGATATTCACCTACACCTCGGTCAGAAGTGGGGTTAGAAGGATCAAGGCAGTCAGGCAGCTGGAATACCACTGGATGATTCGATTGAGATGGTGGTCAAGCCATAGGCAATCAGGAATGTGACTCATAGTGCTAGCAGAGCGGGCCTATATAGGCAATCTAGGTAGTTACTTAGGGTCGTGGTTCAATATAGTTATATGTAGTCCATCCTATTCCCCAGGAATAGAACACTGGACCTTTTACTTTAAAAGGTACTATTCTAGTATACACCACTTTAGTATCTTCTTTGATTTACACATGCACTTCTCACTCGTTCACATCTGAGGCAATCACTGAGATTCTGGGTCTCGAGGTTGAGTTTTACCAAGGAATTATAACACTAAATACACCCGAAGGTATCTATTCATAGGGAATTCTCAATTTTCATAACCGTATGATTCAGATAGGTGGTTACCTTTTTGAATTGAACTTTTATGTTCTTGATATGAATGGTTTCAATGTAATACTCAAGATGGAGTGTTTAGTTCCCTAAAGAGTCCATACTGACTAATATAATAATCGGGTGATGTTTACAACCCCATATGGAATTATTCACATGCATAATGGAGAATTTAATGTTTGTGAGACATGAGCAGGACTAGAGAAGTAGAGGCTGAGTAGTGTTACAACATATGTTTCCAATCTTTACCTCGATGATTAGGGGTTGAAACCTTAAGTTTTCCTCCTTTTAGAAGAGAGATTTAGAGATGTTTTTCCTGACATCTTCTCTGGTAAACGTCCAGTATGAGAGGTGGAGTTTACTATTGATCTTGTTCTAAGAGAGACACTAATGACCATTCCTCTATATAAGATGGTACATAAGGAGCTTTTGGAGATAAAGAATCAATTGGAGGGTCTGGAGGCAAAAGGTTTTATACACCCAACACTTCTCCATGGGGTTCACCTGTCATATTTACCAAGAAGGTGGATGGCATCCTTATACTTTTCATGGATTAACGTAGGTTGAATATGTTAGAAATCAAGAACCAGTATCCCTTGTATTGAATATATGGCATCTTGATCAGATTTTTGGAGAGAGGGCGTTTTCAAAGATATATTTGATGTCAGTCTATCATCAAGTGTATGTCTAGACATAAAACTTACCACACACAACTATCAAGAGTAGGTATGGTCTCTAAAAGTAAATGGTTATTCCGTTCAGACTTACGAATTCACCTTGTTTCTTTATTGCTCTGATGAATCGAATTTTCCACCCAAATATGGATTCATTTTTTGTTGTCTTTGTAGATGATATCTTGTTGTATTCTCCCTCAAAACACGACCATGAAACCCATGTTGAGATCTCCCTGAATATGATGAGAGGGAATCATCTCTATTCTAAGCTCAACAAATGCCACTTTTGGGTAAAAAAAGTTCAATTCCTGGGTCATATCATTTCAGAGTTAGGAGTTTCTGTTGACCTATAGAAAGTGAGGGCTGCATTTTATTGGGATCATCATAATAACATAATTGATATTTAGAGATTCTTGGGGATTTCCAGATACTATAAACTCTTCATTCAATATTTCTCTTGCTTTTGAGTTCTGCTTTCATGTTTGAGGAATAAGGGTGTGAAATTTGAAAGGTCAGAATATTGTGAAGTAGCCATTTTGAATTTGAAGGGCAGACATACTTCAACACCGATATTATCCTAACAGAGCTAGGAAGGGCTTATATTGTCTATTGTGATGCATCAAGCATCATGATTGGAGATGTTTTGATACAGGAAGAGCGAGTCATTGCATATACTTATCATCAATTGAGGTCCCATGAGAAAAATTACCTGATTCATGACCTAGAGCTCACTATAGTTGTTCATGACTTACGCTGTTGGAGACAAAAATTATTGGGAGAAAATTTTGTTGGATTCATAGACCACAAAAGACTTAAATACATCCTTGCATAGTAGGATCGGAATCTCAGGCAGTAAAGGTGGGTTGAGTACCTGCAATCGTTTTATTTTGAACATGCCTACACTCTAGTTAAAGGGAATTTAGTAGCCGATGATTTGAGCCGAAATACATAGAAAAAAGAAATTCAGGAGCCCAGTGATGAATGGAATATTATAGAATAATTCTTAGAGATGCATGGTGATGTTCAGGAGGACCATGATCAGACTATCCTCTCATCCTTAATGGTGAAATCTAATCTTCTAGAACGAGTAAGGCTGAGATAGCTATATGATCCTGAAGGCCTTGTCCTTTGGAAGAGTATCTTGGATGACGACACATTATCTAGATGGATATTCTAAAAGGGTGATACTCTTCTATTCAATGGACATTTATGGGTACCAATAAACATCATAGAGGAGATGATGAAGGACTTCCATGACTCAACCTGGAGAGTTCAACCTGGTTTCCCCAAAATGTACTGAGATATAGGGCATTAGTATTGGTGGACCAAAATGAAATGTGAGAAAGATTGTTTTATTATGATATGTTACACCAATCATCATGTTAAGGTGGAACACCATTGTTTGGTAGGGCTTCTACATCCATTGTTCATTCCTGAGTGGAAATGGGATGACATTTCGATAGAATTCGTGATTAGTTTATGTAGATCACCTTCTGGAATAGATTAAGTGTGGGTTTTTATTGATTGTATGATAATGTTCACACACTTATTTGCTATGTGAGAGACCTTTTTTGTTGACGAGCTACGAATACTATACATTAAGCAGGTGGTACATCTTCATTGAGCACCTTGTTCTATTGTTTCTTCTAGAGACTCGAGTTTTATGTCACTGTTCTTGTAGGGGTTGTTGATGGCCTTGGGTACATAGATACTTTTGAACATGGTCTATCAACCTTGGACCGTTGTGCAGATGGAGCATACAATTTAGGTACTGGTGGATATTCTTCGTGTGTGCGTTCTCGACATTGGGGATTCCTCAAAGAAACGCATTCCCCTCATTGAGTTTTCTTATAACAATAGATACCAGGATAACATTGATATGGATCAATATTAATAATTTTATAAAGGAATTGTTTCACACCTATGTGCTCATTAGAGGCATGGAAAGAAGTTGTACTTGGGCCTCGTCTCATGCAGGACACTTTAGAGAAGGTCCAGCAGATTCTGATATTGGAAGCAGATATGCTCTTTCCTGGAAATGGAGTTTGGTTTGTGTTTGTTGTCAATCCTTACATGGAAGATTAGTGAGATTTCAAGGAGATGTATCATAAAGTTCAAGAGAAAGTAGTATTGAAGGTGGCGTCATTTCCTAGTGTTTTCCAAATTTTTGGGGTCCAAATTTTGGAAGATATATTTGAATGTTCAATTTGGTTTTTCATGATGTCCTAATGAAAATATGGAATAGGAATGAGTTTTGTGAAAATGGTATTTTTGAGTTTCATTTAATTAAGTCATAATGTTTTATGACTGTGTGCTTTGTGATTACGACATGCTTCGTGATCATCGATTGTGTTCTCCATGATCTTAAGGTTTGAATCTTTGAGGCCATTGATGGAATGATTTGCGAAATTTATGGGCGCCACAAAGGGTTTTGACGAAAGACTCCACAATGACGATGAGATTTGTAAGTAGATAATTTCCATGGTTCTCTACGAATGGAGGAGCACTGTGAAGATGTGTTTGATGATCTGGAAAATAAGAAAAGCGGTGGTGGAGCATTGTGAATGGAAAATACTATAAATATTATTCTACCCCTCTTCATTTTCATAAACATTTTGAAGAAAAATCTGGAGATGCTTTGAGTTTGCAAAGAGCTTCACGAACAGGGATTTCTAGGCGAGCTGGTGCATCACGAAGAGACTATAAGTCTCAACTAATGACCCAAATTTTAAAAAAAGGTTACTTCATGAGAATAAGTTATTCCACATTGACTTAATGAGGTTCATTTAATGTGTTCTGTGAGGGAAAGGATTATTTGTGAAGACAGTTTGTTCCGTGAAGGCAAGGGTGCTCCGTGAAGATTGTTTTTTCTGCAAAGGTTGGGTGCTTCATGAAGGAGTGTGTCTCGCAAAGAGGCTTCCCGAAGAGTGGTTTTGAACATCTAATTAAAATGGATAGGGATTTCAAAGATCATCAACTCTAGTCTATGGTGCAAGAAGAGTCTTGTGCTATGTCAGGGACAAAGTCATCAATACCAGTTCATTGAAGTGACCTTCAGGTCCATAAAATGAGTTGAAATTCTCTTAGAGAAATTAGCTTGGGGGAGTCAACAGAAGTGATCCGAGGGATGTAGTGAGTGTTCCCTAAATTCTTGTAAAGGCATTGATCTTGTTAAAATGTGACTTTGATAGAACATTGTATTCCGTAACTAGTGATGTTTAGTGGATTTTGGTACTACTGACACAATGTCGGCATATGATCCTTGGACGTAGCTCTTAGGGGTGAACGAAGTAAAAGTGTATTGTGGTCTCTGTGCATGTGATTGTTTGATTTTTGTTCTTATCTCTCATATATGTTTAATGTTTTCCTACTAATGAGGTAACAAGATCCTTGTTTTAAAAAATAAAATTTGACACCTTGATTCACCCCTCAACTCTCAGTGTGTCTTGAGGTTCAACATTGGAAGAATATGTTGATAGAACAGTCCTAAAAACCATCTTCTTCTAAAATACATTAGTGACCTCTTGAGTTAAAGGTCAAAGACTGGGTTTTCTTGAAAGTATCTCCTATGTTGGGGCATAGACATATTCAGATCCAGGGTAAGCTATCCTCGATATTCATTAGACACTTCGAGGTTATAAAGTGGATCAGACCAGTGGCTTACTAGTTGGAACTTCCACAGAGATATTAATCCATGCATGAAATCTTTCAGGTATCTCTATTTCACCAGTATTATACAGACCCATCTCACATATTTCAGCTATATGAAGTTGAGATAGATAAGGATACTTCCTTTGAGGAGTAACTAGTTCGTATTGTTGATCAGAGCATGAAGACACTCCGAGGAAGGTCTATTACTCTTGTATGTGTGTTATGGTGGCATGGACAGGTATAGGATGAGACCTGGGAGTGGGAAGCTGATGTGCGATCACAATGTCTTGAACTCTAGGCCGATAATACCTCATTGTCCTCGGAAGGGAAACTCATGGACATGTTGCTTCAAGGAGGGGAGGTTGTAATGAACCGACTCTTTGAACATGGTATATATTGTTTGTTTTTCCTTGTTTTTAATGTCTTAAATGGACCAAATGAAGTCACCTAATCATTCCAAGGAGTTCACAGGAGCATATGGGCCTCAACCAGAGACTAAAAATCTGAAAAGGGGAAAGCAGACTGGGCCGTACGGTTTTGTCTACAACCGTGCAACCCATGCACACAGCCGTGTGACTACTATAGTGGGGGTCTAGAGCCCATATGCAGGGTATACACATTGTTAGTGTAACCATGCATAGAGGGAGTGCAGTGTGCCTAGTGAAGTAGTGAGATACACATGGTGTGCGCAAGATTTTGCCAAACCATGCATAGAAACCATGCGAGCCAGTTTTTAAGGAAAAATGACCATTTCCCCTCTCGCCTCTTAAGTTATATTTTCTTCTCTCCTTTGCTTTTTGAGCACAATATCCCTAAATTCCTTCCCTTGATCTATCAATGAATGTACTCCTTCAATCTCTTACTACTCATTCATATGGTATCTGATCTTCAATCCGTCGATGGTGTTGGTTCCCTTGAGGTAAGGATAACTTTTCCTACCCCTTCTTCCTTGCATAATCTCTCCATTGGTTTCAATATTTAGATTCAATCTCATTAACCCAATTTTTAGGTTTTTGGATGGAAACTAAGATCTACTCTAACCTACTCAAAAGATGAGGTTGATACTCAGTGAGTCTTTATCTTTGACCCTAAGGTATGTGGTCACATAGTTTTCCATTTTAGATTTGGACGTTTCCCATTTAATCTCGCTCTACTGTGGAATGGTCTTTACTGATATCCTTTATTGTGTTGCTTTCTTCCTGTATAATTGACCCTAATGTGATGACATAGGTTAATTGACTCTTGTTTAAGTGATTAGACATCACCATTGTACCACATGGATTCCCATAGGGCGTTCCATCTAAATTGGCAATTTTAGGCCAATTTCTTCAAAATTTGGAATTGTGATTTAAGGTTCATGGAATGGTTTTTAATTGAATTGACACTTTTACCATGTGTATTTGACTCTTATTAAGGCACATCATTGATGTTTTGGCTCATTTGAGTTGGAATTGGCAAATTGACCGTATGGGTATTTGACCTTATCCTTTAGCCTTGACACCTTGCCTTGCAATGAATTGAATTGTTAGGAAAAGGGATGGTTAGTTGAATGTGTTGGCTAGGATGAAATATCATGAACCTTTAAAATAAAATGCCTTAAATGAATGTTTCAAGGGGAGGCATGTCCATTCCGATGTTGTGGGTTTTATTTGAATTAATTGAAAATATGGCTTGGTTACCCATCTTTAAATAATGTGAGATGGTTTTCCTTATGCATTATGAAATTTTAATGCCTATATTGTGTCTATAATTGAGCTATGGGTTAAATGTGGGTTGTAGGAATTATAGCCCCATTCCATTCTGTTAAATGTTGGAGGTAGACATTATATCCCCGTTCCATTCTATTAAATGTGGGAGGTAGGAATTATTGACCCGTTCTATTCTATTAAATGGGGGAGGTAGGCATTATATCCCCATTCCATTCTGTTAAATGTGGGCGGTATGCATTATTGCTCTGATCCATTCTATTAAATGTTGGTGGTAGGCACTATATCCTTGAACCACTATGTTAAATGTGGGTGGTAGGAATTATAGACCAGTGCCAATTATATCAATATGTATATATACTAGGTGACAGACTCAGACATGCCTACATTGAGATGATGTAGTTAGACCTATAAGGTGTCCCTTAGGAATTTGGGTGGGTGGGTTGTTGTTTATTCTATACTGGTTTACATTCATGCTATTTTTCACACACTGATTACTTATGAGTGATTCTCAGATTACATGTATAAACCATTGGTGGTGGCCTATTGAGATTTATCTCACAACCAATTCGGGCCCCCTTTCGCACCAGAGAAGATTATTTTCCAGTAGGTATGGAAATAGGTAAGCACCACTCATATTGTTTTTGAATCTTTTTATTAGGCGGAGCTTAGGAATAGAGGATTGGGCTTAGGCTCGATATGCTATGGGGTATCTTTTGACTTTTGTTTACATTTTTAGTATTATACCATATATGTATACTTCCTAGATTTTCCCCATTTTTTTACTTTCATACCTGTAACAGCCCGAGATTTTATGAAAAATATTATTTTTTATTTCACTAATGTCTTGTGTTGTACGCTACACCAAAAGGAGCTTGCACAACACGCATCCTTGACTTGCCTTGCATTACACGCAATCGCAACCTTCCTCGATAGCGTGTGTGGTTTGTAATACGGAGTTTCACGAAACAATGATATGCTATATTATTAAAACTAGCCGTTATGAATAGTAATAACCACTTTTTAAAATTCTGTAAATCTTATTTTTCAAAATGAACTTCATTCTTGGATTCGGAGTATCGAATTTAGCCTAAGGTGAAATTTTGGTACTTTTCGGATAACTTTCACATTCTGATGAATAGTGAAAATTACTAAATTATAATTAAAAACAACTTTTTTAATCGAAATAATTAATAGTGATAAATTATTAATTTGAGTGGTTTTAAAGTATATTTAGAATATATTTTTACAATTTAATACAATGTTGGTCATTGGTTGTAATTTCACATTTAAACCAGACATAATCAAGTGTCAATCTTTTGATATATATTGTTTCCTAAAAACACGCTATTTATTTTAACAGCGGGATTTAATTATAAAATTAATTAATGCAACTTCTATGTTATGAATTTGGTAAAATAGATTTCATTTTTGAATTCGGAATATGAAATATAGCTTAGGATGAAATTTTGGCATTGTTCTGAAAAACATCAATTTTTGATGAATAGTGAAACTACTAAGTGGTAGGTTAAAAAACTGAATTTTGCATAAAACTTAATTTTACCGCTTCTGTGAATAGAATTTTAAAAATCCGACAGACACGGTTAATATCAAGGACTAAAATGTGGTTCAATGAGTTGAAAATAATTTTTGGTGAATAGTAACTTTTTACTTTTTTTTACCGCGGTTAATAGTAAATAGGGTAACTAAGGGTAAATATGATATTAATATTACCCTAACACACGTCCTAATTCTATTGGACAAGTTTAATTCGACCAAAAACAAACTTAGGAATAAAATATGACCATTTAGGCCCACTTAGATTAGATTAGGACATTTATTATTAATTTATTTAAAGAAAGGTTAAAATAGTTAAAATCAAAGTTTAATAAGTAAATAATTTTTAATATGGGGTTATACATAAGATAAATTCGATTGTAAATATTCATTAGAAAGCTAAAAAGATTTCCTACATGATGGTATTTTATTTGTAATTTTAAGACATAAAATAATTTAATTTATTTATGACACAAAGATGATGCAGTAATTATCTTATTAATGAAATATTGACATAATTGATGTTATAAACACCAAAATAAATGTAATTTAAGACTTTTTATGCATTCCACTAATTTTCTAGGTTATTATGATATATTAGTGACGATTTAATCAACTTGGTTCGAACATATAATTCTGTTATGACTTTCACAAAAATCATATATCAAATAGTGTCAAAATTGACACAAAATAGTTTTTAAATCAAATATTATATTATTAATTGTTATTTTATTCCTAAAAATCTAAGGTTCGGCCAAATGACTTAGATAAGGATATATATTAATAATAAACAATTTGGGGTTCGTTTGGCATGTTATAGTAAGTGTATTAACCATATAGTGAAAGAAAACAAAAAGACACGGTAAATGTTAAATTATTTAACTTAGAGTTAAATCTAATTGATAAGGTTAATATAATATCCTAAACTTGTCTAAATTCTATTGGTTGATAGGATTTCGACCCATACCCACTTTATCTTCGAAATAAGACCCTTTGGAACCATTATAAACCGATTTTGACTTTAATATAAAATAATATTTTGAGATATTCCTAAGGTGCCCCTCTCCTCCCTTATAAAAGGGCACCTCCTCCCCCTCCTCCTCACACCAATTTGAGCACTCAAGCTCGGCCAACCCCTGCCATTTTCTCCTCTCCACTTCCCTAGAATAATCCTAGAGGTCCTGGTCTTCTCCAAAGACCAATCTTAGTTCCTTAAGTGGAGGATTCAAAGAGGCGTTCCAAAGAAGAGGAGCTTCGGACACGAACAAAGCAAATCGGACCTAAGGTAAGGGAAATATCACAATCTCATTTTTATCCGAGATTGTTTATTCGTAAGTATTTACTGGGGTGTATTTTATCATCCACATCCATGTTTAATCAATATGTAATATTATTTACATCCACCTACAATTGTTTAAAACCTATTTTACCCTTTGGTGAGTTTTTAGTAAAAGACATGAAAGAAATCTTTTGTCGTTTTTCGTACGAGGTACTCTTTGACTTTTTCGACAAAAGTACGAAGAATGTTTTTTTAACTTAAACGGCACGAACGGATTTTTACGGTTTTATAAAGCCTTATTTTCATGAAGCTTCCTCCAAAATATTTCAGGACTATTTTCAATAAAATCTCTTTCTTTTAAAATTGCATGATGTTTTTTGAAAAGAAATTGATTTTGAAGAAGAAAGGATATTTTCCTCAAGAATTCAATTCAAGTGATTTATCAAAATTATTTTCCATCTAAGATAATAAAGGGTTCTGTTTCTATCCATATTTTTACATTGATTTGACTATGTTGTGATGGAATTATGTTTATGAATTCCTTTATCTTATATGAATTGTTTTATGATGTCATGATGTTTCAAGAATCCCATTTTTGTTATATGTGTTATGCGATGATGTATGATTTATGATTATGTGGCACACATGAGAAAGGATTCATTATAAGATGGGTGGGACCTATATCTCCCTCCAATGCATTGGGTAAAGATTTTATATCTCATGAGATAGACATGGCTGAAATGGTAGGTTATACCGGTTCAGTGAAACAGGACTGAAACGAGGGTTACTCGATTCAGAAAGGGACTTTGTCCACTAAGATAGTCTTGGCATTGAGTCTTGACTAACAAGAAATGATTCTCTATGATTATGTGTGTATGCCACAAAGTTTCATGTTTTAAGTTATGATTATTGGGATTACATTTCACTTCTATGATTTATCCCATGTTATGATATTATGAGCTTTTTTGAAGGTTAAGATTTCCAAAAGCTATGTTCTTATATATATGATGTGATTGATATTTCTTTTGTTTACCCTTACTGAGCATTTGAGCTCACCCTTTTATGTTTTCTTTTCCCCAGGATATAAAGAAAGGTTTTAGGTAAAAAAAAGGGATGACCTTTATGGGAGATATTGAAGAACTTTCACCACGATTAGAAGATTACGTTCCGAGTTTCCAAAGACACTAAACTATTACGATCCTTTAGTGTGTGTTTTTGTTATGTACTAAGTATTCCGCAAATGTAATGTAATGTCCATGTACGTCAAGATACGGGTCTTTACAGTTGGTATCAGAGGAAAGGTTTAGTCAACCTTTGGAAACTAGGATGCGAAAACGTTAGTGAAATCCCTAGAGATATTTCTAAGGTATGTCTAGGGATGTCCCTAGGGATAAGTATACGTATAGGTTATAGTAATAGAATTACGCTAACGATCATAGAATTAAACCTAAGATGTTGGATATTGAAGGTACTCCCCCTTTATTATGTTGTTTTCCCTAGCATGATTTTTGCCTCTCACACTATTCTTTTTGGGTTTTAGACGATGGCTGGAACCCGAAGGAACCGTGTTGATCAATACAATGGACAATGCAATGATTGCCCTCCTGAACAAACAAATGTTATGGGGGATGGAGTGCAAAATCTTATTGCTATACTTACACAAGCTATGAATCATTCTGGACTTCCAAATGAGCAGAGAAGGGAACAATATTCTATTGAGTCCTTCATGAGGCAACGTCCACCTTCTTTCAGTGGGTCTTCTGATCCACTTGTGGCTGAACAATGGATCAGTACTACTGAAAAGATATTTTCAGTTCTTCAATGTTCTGAACATGATAAAGTCATCTTAGCAGTATATCGTTTGGAAGGTGAAGCTGATCAATGGTGGAATCTTATCAAGAATACGAGGCCAAGAGATGAAATTGAGTCCACGGAATGGGACGAGTTCAAGAACTTATTTTTCAGTAAGTACTTCCCTCGTATTCTTCAAACAAAGATGGAGAAAGAGTTTCTTGAACTGAAGCACAGGGACGATGAATCTGTTGGTACCTATGAAGCAAATTTTACAAGACTTGCAAGGTATGCTTCTGGAATTATCATCCAACCTGAAAGTAAAGTTGATCGATTTTTCAGTGGCTTAAAACCAAGTCTTCGAAGGGCATTAGCTATAAGAGACTTCAGTAGCTATGAAGAAATTGTGCGTTGTGCTATCAAGGTAGAAATAGAAGTTGGTGTTACATATCCATCTCATGGTTTTGACAAGAAACGAAAGATGGAGTTCAAGGAGAAATCTCAGAATAATGGTGAATAGAAGATGAATGTTTCCTTATGCACAAAGTGTGGAAAGAAGCATGGTGGAGATTGTCTTAAAGGGACTAGAAAATGTTTTAAGTGTGGAAAAGAAGGTCATCGAGCAGCTGAGTGTCGAAGTAATGGAAAAAGGGTTTCTAATGATGTGAATAAAGCAAACACTGCAGAGAACGCACCGCCAACACTTCAATGCTTCAAGTGCAAGGAAATGGGGCATTATGCTAATAATTGCCCTAATCCAAGGGTTAGTGATGATCAACATGAGCAACCACTGAAGGCAAAGGACAAAGGGAAATCACATGCGATCACTATTGGCAATGTTGAATATGACAACGATGTGGTGGAATGATTAAGTGTTTATGTAATGGGATTGAAAAATAATGTTGTATCATTGAGTAGTGCAATATTTATTGGTGTGGTATTCAAAGTGATTGAGATATTTTTTTGGAAATAAGATGATATGCGCATAATGAAGACGAGAAAATGAAATGTTTAATAGTATTCATGAGCTCATGATTGATATAAGGACTAAGTGATATCATGGTTTGAGTATATAGAATTTTGAGGATTTTGGTATGTGGAAAGTGTTAACTTTTAACTGCACTCATGTTTTCACTAAGGTATTCAAGAGAATACACGATTAAGGACTTTGAATGTTTGGAATGTGACCAAAAAGACATATCTTATGATATATGGGGATCAACGACAGTATTAAATCTCTGGTAATCGTTGTCACTATATTATGAGTGTGGACTGCAGTATTATGTATAAGCCTAAAGATTAGACTGGATTATGTTGGACATAAGTTAGTATTGTTTAAGGATAGAAGATTTTCGATATTATTGATGGGATGTTATAGTAACGTAGTTTTAGAAAAAGGACAACCTGCAGGACGGGCGATAGCCCATCGCTTCGGACAAGGCTATAGGAATCGAACCCACAACCGAAGTGCGACTGGCCTTTATCGCCTACCACTGGCCTATATGAAGTCCCAATTTAGTAGAAACTAGTTTTATTTTATTAAGCAGTACGATATATGAAGTATAAGTCCATTTTAGGAACCATATATGATTAATCTCACTATAGATCGACTTATGTATATAATTTTTGCTAACCTTTTGTTTGAGACAGATGGAATGACCCGTCATTCTATCACATGATCTGCTAACACTTCACGAATAACAAATTCAACTTCATTTATTTTAGAGATGAAGTGGAAATTGTTCAAGGCACGAACAACAGTGAGATTGTACCAAAATAAAGTAATATTTATTCTAATTCAAATTTTCAACTTTAGGGAAATGATCTTGAAAACCAAAAATGTTGTCCTAGTGCTCTTATATCTAATGAATCAGATGGTACCTTAGATCGTCACAAATTTATGGATTTGTGATTACTGGCTTTTCCATAGCCATGTTCTCTACCACTCTCCATCAGAACATGATGGTTAGATTTCTCTTCCATATCCATATTTTCACCTATGTGGAAACCCAGTGATTAGTTTATTTGGGTAATCGTCACATTTCATACTTTAGTTATTAAAGCCAAGTTTTGGTATTCCTTTTTACGATGTGGGTTTCTATTAAAGAAACTTTCGAATAGTAAACCATTTATAACCCCGACGAATTTCGAGGGCGAAATTCATTTTAAGGGGGGTAGAATATAACAGCCCGATATTTTATGAAAAATATTATTTTTTATTTCACTAATGTCTTGTGTTGTATGCTACACCCAAAGGAGCTTGCACAACACGCATCCTTGACTTGCCTTGCATTACACGCAATCGCAACCTTCCTCGATAGCGTGTGTGGTACGTAATACTGAGTTTCACGAAACAATGATATGCTATATTATTAAAACTAGCCGTTATGAATAGTAATAACCACTTTTTAAAATTCTGTAAATCTTATTTTTCAAAATGAACTTCATTCTTGGATTCGGAGTATCGAATTTAGCCTAAGGTGAAATTTTGGTACTTTTCGGATAACTTTCACATTCTGATGAATAGTGAAAATTACTAAATTATAATTAAAAACAACTTTTTTAATCGAAATAATTAATAGTGATAAATTATTAATTTGAGTGGTTTTAAAGTATATTTAGAATATATTTTTACAATTTAATACAATGTTGGTCATTGGTTGTAATTTCACATTTAAACCAGACATAATCAAGTGTCAATCTTTTGATATATATTGTTTCCTAAAAACACGCTATTTATTTTAACAGCGGGATTTAATTATAAAATTAATTAATGCAACTTCTATGTTATGAATTTGGTAAAATAGATTTCATTTTTGAATTCAGAATATGAAATATAGCTTAGGATGAAATTTTGGCATTGTTCTGAAAAACATCAATTTTTGATGAATAGTGAAACTACTAAGTGGTAGGTTAAAAAAACTGAATTTTGCATAAAACTTAATTTTACCGCTTCTGTGAATAGAATTTTGAAAATCCGAGAGACACGATTAATATCAAGGACTAAAATGTGGTTCAATGAGATGAAAATAATTTTTGGTGAATAGTAACTTTTTACTTTTTTTTACCGCGGTTAATAGTAAATAGGGTAACTAAGGGTAAATATGATATTAATATTACCCTAACACATGTCCTAATTCTATTGGACAAGTGTAATTCGACCAAAAACAAACTTAGGAATAAAATATGACCATTTAGGCCCACTTGGATTAGATTAGGACATTTATTATTAATTTATTTAAAGAAAGGTTAAAATAGTTAAAATCAAAGTTTAATAAGTAAATCATTTTTAATATGGGGTAATACATAAGATAAATTCGATTGTAAATATTCATTAGAAAGCTAAAAAGATTTCCTACATGATGGTATTTTATTTGTAATTTTAAGACATAAAATAATTTAATTTATTTATGACACAAAGATGATGCAGTAATTATCTTATTAATGAAATATTGACATAATTGATGTTATAAACACCAAAATAAATGTAATTTAAGACTTTTTATGCATTCCACTAATTTTCTAGGTTATTATGATATATTAGTGATGATTTAATCAACTTGGTTCGAACATATAATTCTGTTATGACTTTCACAAAAATCATATATCAAATAGTGTCAAAATTGACACAAAATAGTTTTTAAATCAAATATTATATTATTAATTGTTATTTTATTCCTAAAAATCTAAGGTTCGGCCAAATGACTTAGATAAGGATATATATATTAATAATAAACAATTTGGGGTTCGTTTGGCATGTTATAGTAAGTGTATTAACCATATAGTGAAAGAAAACAAAAAGACACGGTAAATGTTAAATTATTTAACTTAGAGTTAAATCTAATTGATAAGGTTAAAATAATATCCTAAACTTGTCTAAATTATATTGGTTGATAGGATTTCGACCCATCCCCACTTTATCTTCGAAATAAGACCCTTTGGAACCATTATAAACCGATTTTGACTTTAATATAAAATAATATTTTGAGATATTCCTAAGGTGCCCCTCTCCTCCCTTATAAAAGGGCACCTCCTCCCCCTCCTCCTCACACCAATTTGAGCACTCAAGCTCGGCCAACCCCTGCCATTTTCTCCTCTCCACTTCCCTAGAATAATCCTAGAGGTCCTGGTCTTCTCCAAAGACCAATCTTAGTTCCTTAAGTGGAGGATTCAAAGAGGCGTTCCAAAGAAGAGGAGCTTCGGACACGAACAAAGCAAATCGGACCTAAGGTAAGGGAAATATCACAATCTCATTTTTATCCGAGATTGTTTATTCGTAAGTATTTACTGGGGTGTATTTTATCATCCACATCCATGTTTAATCAATATTTAATATTATTTACATCCACCTACAATTGTTTAAAACCTATTTTACCCTTTGGTGAGTTTTTAGTAAAAGACATGAAAGAAATCTTTTGTCGTTTTTCATACGAGGTACTCTTTGACTTTTTCGACAAAAGTACGAAGAATGTTTTTTTAACTTAAACGGCACGAACGTATTTTTACGGTTTTATAAATCCTTATTTTCATGAAGCTTCCTCCAAAATATTTCAGGACTATTTTCAATAAAATCTCTTTCTTTTAAAATTGCATGATGTTTTTTGAAAAGAAATTGATTTTGAAGAAAAAAGGATATTTTCCTCAAGAATTCAATTCAAGTGATTTATCAAAATTATTTTCCATCTAAGATAATAAAGGGTTCTGTTTCTATCCATATTTTTACATTGATTTGACTATGTTGTGATGGAATTATGTTTATGAATTCCTTTATCTTATATGAATTGTTTTATGATGTCATGATGTTTCAAGAATCCCATTTTTGTTATATGTGTTATGCGATGATGTATGATTTATGATTATGTGGCACACATAAGAAAGGATTCATTATAAGATGGGTGGGACCTATATCTCCCTCCAATGCATTGGGTAAAGATTTTATATCTCATGAGATAGACATGGCTGAAATGGTAGGTTATACCGGTTCAGTGAAACAGGACTGAAACGAGGGTTACTCGATTCAGAAAGGGATTTTGTCCACTAAGATAGTCTTGGCATTGAGTCTTGACTAACAAGAAATGATTCTCTATGATTATGTGTGTATGCCACAAAGTTTCATGTTTTAAGTTATGATTATTGGGATTACATTTCACTTCTATGATTTATCCCATGTTATGATATTATGAGCTTTTTTGCAGGTTAAGATTTCCAAAAGCTATGTTCTTATATATATATGATGTGATTGATATTTCTTTTGTTTACCCTTACTGAGCATTTGAGCTCACCCTTTTATGTTTTCTTTTCCCCAGGATATAAAGAAAGGTTTTAGGTAAAAAAAGGGATGACCTTTATGGGAGATATTGAAGAACTTTCACCACGATTAGAAGATTACGTTCCGAGTTTCCAAAGACACTAAACTATTACGATCCTTTAGTGTGTGTTTTTGTTATGTACTAAGTATTCCGCAAATGTAATGTAATGTCCATGTACGTCAAGATACGGGTCTTTACAATACCAGCATTTATATCTGTCTTAAACACTGCATATGAGGCATTTTTTTAAATTATTAGTCTTCCATTATTTCAATTATTCTCACCAATTTACTTTATCTATCTAATTTTTTATGCTTCCACTAATGCTTAGTGTTATTAAATCCACTATGTTACTCTAACATGGGGGTATAGTCTCCCCGCTGATATACAATTAAACCCCAGCTACTTGTCGGAAACCCCTGGCTTATTGGGAGATGTGCCTGTGGTTTTGTGGCCAACCGGGCTTGGGGCACGGGTTCCATGGCAACCAGGTCTGTGTTATCACAGTATGAATTTTAAATATATGGAACCTTTTTTAAGACAAAATATGTAGTTTATAAGAGAATTTATAAATTTATAATTGTTTTTTAAATTTAAAAATCCATATTTTACATTTTAGAATTTAGGTTATATGTTTCAAGTAATTTTTTTTTATAAATTATACATTAAGTATCCTAAAATTTATATTTGAAACTTTTATAAAATCAATATAATAAAATTTATTTCAAATTTTGAATCATTAGTTCCAAATTTTGTAATAAGTACCATTTTATTATCATTCATAAAACTTAAATTACGTTATCTAAAAATGAGTTACCTCAGTAAAAATACGATGGGGTAAAATGGTTTAACAGAGAGGGAAAGACTACAAATGTGTTTAAAACATGTGTGGGTGGAGTGAGATTAAAATTTTAACATTTTCTGTCTGTAATTCATAGAAATTACTTCATTAATTAAACATATACCAAGTGATAATAATGATTTTTTATACTTTTTGAAATACTATATTGAATTGATAATTGGCTAAAATTGTTGTGTCAATTGATAGATTTATTTTTTAAGGATAATTTGAAAAATACATGCATTTATATTGAATGAAATTTCTCAAATATGAATATGAAAATTTAAATATTTAATTTGGAACCAAAATGCTTAAATGGTTTTAATTTTAGTATTAATTATTTCAATTTTTTTTAATTTTAAGAAATCCATAAATCTGACTTTGTAATTTGATTTGATATTTTTGGGTTTATTTGTGAAATGATAATTTGAATTAAATGAATGTTTTTCTAATTATGGAATTTGATTATCTTGAAGAATTAGAATTTAAATTGATGATTAATTTTAAATAAATATATAATCAAATTGAAATTACTATTAAAAATTTATTTTATATGTACAATGACAATTTGATAATTATTGTGATATTGAATTGTGAATTGATTTCATTTTTAATTTTCAATTAATTGATTTATGTGAGTTATAAATATTTTTATTGGATGAAGAAATTCTGATTTTTTTTAGATCCACTAAGAATAAATTCTATATAGATCGAACCCCAATCAAAGAGAAACCTTGCTCACTGTGAAGGAAACTGAGTCACCATGAAGAAGATCTGAACGAGTCGGCTCCTGCCCACAATGAAAATCTAAATGATTCGTCCCTTGTTGGAGAAGGATGAAGTCGTGCCCTCTTTTTCTGATCCGACCCCACTGGATCCCAAATCAAGGTTGGAGGAAGTGCTGATAGGTGAAGTCAAACACCCGAAGCACAGTTCGATGAATTCGAGTCCACCAGATCTAAAGCCATCACTGAATCGGCATCGACCGTTTTGGCATCTAAACTATCTAGACCCTTAGAGTTGTATTTCTGTGAATCATCCAACCATGGGAACTCACTACTAGAAATTGAAATCATAGAAAATTATTTATGAAGTTAGATAATACCATTCCAGTGATGTGGAAAAATTAAAAGAGCACTAATGAAAACCAATCACACATCTATAAATAAGAGTACTATTCACTATACTTGAATGAATGGATAATCATTATCGCTCACTCTCTCTCATAATTAAAGGCTTCCCCCACTCACTACTAACTGTGATTCTCATTTTATTTTCATTCCCTATTGCAATGAATCTTATGATGACGCACTTGGCTCTTAGTGGCTCAGCGGAGTAGATTCCCCTATTCCCCCTACTAAGGAATTCCGTGATTTAACTATTTAATATCTTCTGTTAATTTCTCGATTTATTATAAGTGTAATTAAAATAAGAGATATCTTATTTCTTTTAATTATAATTTTATATTCCCATATTTACTTGATCGCAGACAGAGGCTACTTAATTCATCTTCAATGCTTGCGATCATGAGCAATGGGTTGAAATAAGGGTAATTGGACATCTCTTATTACTAGACTAGGGGTGACTGGTTGTTTTTAGTGATCATTATACCTCTCCAATTAAATTGAAAATTTCATGATAACGTAAAACACGATATATTTTAATCCATTTAAGAGAAAATATGAGAATATAAACTAAATAATTATTAAAAAGGGTAGATAAGGGGATATCTGAGGCTAGTACCTTTCTTTTAAAATTGAATTTAAACTAGTCCATTTTAATATTCCATGTAATTTCCATAAAATTGAACGCACAAAACAAAAGTGAAACACACATACAATGTTTTCTTCTCCGAATAAAAAATCATGTTGCGCTCTATGATATTTAATTCAGGTAAAAAAAGCATTTTTTAGAGTGCCCTACAAGTGGTGCACATAAAACCGAGGGTCACTGCCAAAGAGGCTAGTGTTTTGTTTTAATAATTTTTAAAAATGTTTCGAAATTACAAGATAAAATTCTTCCAACCACACTTGTTTTGATATGAAGGTTGAGAGAACTATGCAGGTGAGACTTAGATTACTAAAATTCATAGAATAATAAGAAAGAGATTTTTCACCATTCCATTGGATAACTCTCCCTCCCCATATTATTCTTCCACCAGATCTACAATAAGAATTGAAAACAATAATGATAATATTTCTCAAGTTAATATGAATTTTAGAGAAATGTATGCATCCAATTTAATTATTAATAACCGGTAATTTTATTTGAATAAATAAGACTGTGATTTCAAAACTGGAATGATTGGAATACTACCTAAGTTTTTATAGACTTTCAGGTGAAGTACCCAACAAACACTTGAAATCATTCAATCTTTTTTAATGTATAAAAAACTAAAGGAGTCATTGAGGCTCAAATAAACTTGAAAGAATTCCCCGTAACACTTGAAGAGGATGCCAAGGAGTGTATATAAAACTTTCAGCCTGGAGAAGTCACATCATGTGATGAGCTATAGATGTCCTTTATCTATAAATTCTTCCATGTTTCAAGTAGTTCTCAACTTAAGAAGGAGATCTACGAGATCAAACAAATATATGGAGTAACTCTCTATGATTTTTGGGAAATATTTAAGAAAATAACTCCATCCTGCACACACAATTCATACGGGGATAATTATTTCGTGGTATTCTATTACCAAGGATTTATTGACATTTATCAAAACCTATTTGACTCTTCTTTGGGAGTAGAACTTATCGATAAGTCTCCAATTTAGGTTAGAGAACCGATTGAGGGAATCTCTCTAAATTCCCAGCAATGTTTTATGAGAACCATAACTAGTGGTGTAGATGAGGTAAATGGTTCCAAATGAGCATTATTATAAAACAAAATTAAATAAATAACTTATCTTATGAGATTGCTAGTCTTAAAAAAATATACCGGAATCATCACCCACCACACCACAAGGGTTTACCAGTTGTGTTATTCCTAGGATAAGTTTATTGATGTATGCCCTCAAGTTCAAGGGACATTAAATAGCGATGTCATTTTCCAATGGATGCTCCAAAACCAACCAAGTGGAAACCAATTATTTATTGGGGTTTCCACCAATTATTTTAGAGTTGGGATCCAACAACCTCAAAGGCTACCACTTCAACACAATTCTCAATAGACCTTCCAAAAAATCCATTCTAGAGACTGTATGTCCCAAAAAAATCTTCCATTAAGGACATACTGAGATTGGAAAATGAATCCCAATTTAGCCAATATACTACTCTCACCACTCATGGATCAGAGATGAAGAAACTAAAAGGATAGTCAGTCCAGATCATGAACACCCTTAATAATATAGTAAATAAAATCTAATGGAAGATTCTTACTCAACACATTCCTATACCCAAATTAAATTTCATTGATATGATAATAATAATTGTAAAGGATCTCGAAAAATTTGAAGGAACACCCCTTGAAATTAGAGTTCGAAGTGAACAATATCATGAATATGAAGAATCTTCCAAAGAAAAAGAACCCAAAGAGGAATCTATGATGAAACACCCTAGGAAGAAAGAAAAGTTGAAATTAAAGATAGAGGACCCACAAAAACCCCACCTACCTTCCTTGTAAGGATACAAGAACCCATGAAAATCATTGAAGAATCATTACAACATAAGATGTTGGATGTCTTTAAGAAAGTGGAGATCAATATCCCCTCTATTATAATCCATTCACCAAATTCCAAGGAATATATAATTCATTAAATGTATGTGCACCAACATAAGAAGATTGATTGGAAATCTTGTGGTAATGTTAGGAAAGAATGTTTTTTCCCTTTTTGATCCTCAAGTCTCCTTGAAATTCCAAGATCTAGGTTTTTTAGAAGAATATGAGGCCTTACCCAGAAAAGCAAGACCCCTAAATTAAGATAAAAAAGTCAAACTTACAGAATTTTGAACACAGGAGTTCTGTTCAAATCCCTTTTCAAAAGGGGTAAAAAAGCAGCAGGGAGATTGTCATACCTTGTGAAATCAGTATCTTCAATTCCTTTGTTAACCAAACCATCCAAAATAGAATTCACGTCCCGATAGACATGAGTAATAATGTGATTCAAAGTCCGAATAGATTCCATGAAATTAATCCAACGATTATGGAATTTCCAAGATAAGTGATAAGAGCATACCCTAACGGCAGACACAATACCAGTCGAGTCACTTTCAAACCAAAGATTATTCCAACCACGTTTTTTAGCCTGCTCCACCGCAACAATAATACCCATCATCTCCACTTCCAATGAGGAAGCGAACCCACAGGAGCCGTGAAAGCAACCAATTACCTGACCCATATGATCCCTGAAAACCGATCCATATCCAGAAGATCTAGGTCATTTTTCTATCCATTGAACAATTGGAAAGATAAATTTTTCCAATGAATCATGTTATTTAAGAAATTCAATTAATGTGATGACTTATCCTATTTATTCCAGTTCGTAGATGGGATAAATAAAACCCACCTTAGTGGTTTTGAAAATACCCAATCAAGCCACTGATTACCCAGTAGGTGTTCTTAAAGACGTCTTGGTAAGTGTACAAGGTTATTCATTGCCTATTGACTTCTAAATTCTCAACATGAATGAAGGAAAACGTAAAAATCACTCTCCAATAATTGTAGAAAGTCCATTCCTAAATATAGCTAAAACTATAATAAATAATAATGAATGCACACTATTCCTTACTTTTTGTGAGGAAACAGTGGATTTCAACATCATCGATTTAATGAAACATCTACATGAAGACCACTGTGTTTTTATATTAAAATTTCATGAATTAACCTATTCTTTAATGGAGGAAAATGAAATGTTTAATGATATAATTAGATTAGAATATACTTTGGAAACACCCAAACTTCTTGATAAATATTTTATTGAAAACGAACTTAATATGGTGATAGTTTTAGGTGTTGAACATTTTTAAGAGATTAATGAGAGTTATTTTGATGAGATACTCAATTCTACTACTAATATTTTTGACATGCATGTGCATGTTTCCAAGATAAAGAACACTGAGATGTAAAAATCTCTAGAAAACCCCCCAGAGATAGAATTAAAACTACTATCATTAAAATTAAAAAATATATTTTTGAAATAAAATATGAAACTTCTGGTCATATTCTCAAACAATTTAGAGCCTATCCAAGAACACCAACTGCTAAAAATTATACAAAATAACATTGAGGCCATAGACTAGACATTAGGGGAAATACCAGGCATTATCCCAACCACCTGTATTCATAAGATCTTTTTAGAAGGTGAATCCAAACTAGTTAGATGACCCCAAAGGATGTTCAAACCAAACCTTCTGGAATTAGTAAAAAAAGAGGTAGAAAACATTTAAGAGAGGGAATTTCATGCCCCATTTTAGACTCCCAATGGGTGAGTGACATCAAAATTTTCCCAATGAAAAATGGATACACAATAATGAAAAACGAGAATAATGAGTTAGTACCCACAAGGATCCAGAATAATAGGGGAGTTTTCATAGAGTATAAGAGACCATACCAGGTGACCAGAAGGTACCACTTACCTATACCTTTCATGTACCAAATATTAGAAAGAATATCTTGAAAGGGCCATTATTGTTTCCTTGATTCATTTTTTCGGTATTTTTAGGTTCCCTTGGAACCCTATCACTAATATGAGACCACATTCACATGTCTCTTCAGTATGTTTTCCTACCGAAGGATGCCTTTAAATCTTTTCAATTCCCTAGGCACCTTTCAGCACTGCATGTTAAGTATTTAGTTAGACCTAATTTACAACTTCATGGAGGTATTACTTGATGGACTCACTGTGTACAAGACTTATTTTTAAAGTTTACTGGGGAGTTGGTGAAAAGTTATAAAAATATGTGTTGACAAAAACAAGGTTTTAAAATTTTAAAAGATTCATTTTATGGTAGATAAAGAAAATGTTTCGGGCCATTTAATTTCTAAAGTTTGGATTGATGTTGACAAATCCAAATTTTATTTTATTACCACACTTCCTTAGTTCACCACTGGAAGAAACATCATATCATTTCGAGGGCATGCTGGATTTTAAATATGGTTTATTTAGGACTTCATAAAATTTTAATTTTCCTTCAATAACATATATATGAATGAAAACTGATGTTTCTTTCATTAATTAATATAGGACATCATTTGATAGATTAAAAAAGTGCTTGACCATTGTCTCCATCATGTCTCCCCCAAAATAAAGCCACCCCTTTTATATTTCTTATAATGATTCCAACTAATATTCAAGGGTTGTAAATTCCAAAAATATTGATATAATTCTACAAGTGATAGCCTACTCTTGACATACAATAGTCACTACCCATATTAACTATAGAGAAGTAATTTTTATCAATCATTGTATCTTTATAAAAATTTTGTTTTTACCTATTAGGGAGAAAATTAATTTTTTATTATGATCATGTAACATTGAAATATTTGATCATGAAAGATGATGTAATGTCCAAACTAGTGAGATGGATGTTTTTATTTAAATAGTTTTACCTGGATATTAAGTACAACAAGGGATGTGAAAAAACAGTGGCTAAGAACATATGTAGGTTGCCTCACATTGTCGAGGTAGAACCAATCCTAAATACCAACATGTATGATTCATTCATATGTGAGAAACTATACAAACTCACCCAAGTGCCCTGGTATGCTAACATAGTGAATTTTATTATCCCAAAAATGTAACCATATTATTTTATAAACAATAACCTTAAACAATGAAATATGAATTAGAAATATTTTTTGGGAGGATCCTTTTTTCTAAAAAATATGTAATTAGGAGGTAAATACGTGAAGAAGAAATGAATTATATGCTATATTTTTTCCATAAAAGTGAATGTGGTGGACACTTTAACTTCAAATAGCTGCTAGAAAAATAGTTGAATCTGGAAGCCCTCAATTTTAAAAAATTCACCAATTTTTTGTAAAAAGATGTCTAAAATGCCAGTTTTCTGTTGGAATATCTAAAAGTTTTGAGATTCCCAAAAAACCAATGATTATCTATGAGATATTCAATATATAGGGAATTGAATTCATAGGACCACTGCCTATGACATTTTATTTTTACTATATTCTATTTGTATTATACTATGTTTCCAAGTGGATTGAATCAAAATCCACTAGAATTGATGGCTCAGAAACATTGAATAAGTTTAAAAAATAAATCATTTTTGTAGGTTTGTAATAACTTGAGTTATAATCAGTGACCAAGGAACCCACATCAATAATAAGAAGATAGAGACCCTCATGAATAAATAAGAAGTTGACTATAAAACTTCCACTGAATACCACCATTTGAAAAATGGATTTGATGAGGTGTCTGATAGGGAAGTAAAAACAAATTAGTGAAGACAATGAAACCCAACAATAAGAACTAGATTATAAAATTAGAGGATGAATTGTGGGAATATATAACTACCTACACAACCCCTACAGGTATGCCACTATATAGTATTCTTTATTGTAAGCACTTTCACTTTGTTGTTGATCTACAACAAAAGCTAACTTGGATATCAAAATGGTGAACCTATAGTTTAACATGGTTGGAGAATGGGGAAAGATACAGATGATGGATCTTCAAGTGTTTTGAAGGGAATATTATGATAACTCTACACTATAAATGGATAAAACTAAATATTCCCATGAAACATTGATCCATAAAATAGAATTTCAAGTTTGTGAAAAAATATTGTTGTTTTCTTCAAGGATGAAACTCTTCCCTAGTAAGATTCATTCCATGTGTACTATTTCATACAGAAAAAATAACAAATTTCTTTTTTCTATACTTCAAATTTAAGGATAAGGTTAAAAACAACCATTAAAGGTGAAAAAAAATAACTAAATAAGAACCAAGATGATTTTTGGAAAGAAAAAATGGAAGAGTATATACTCCTCCCAACTACTGATAAATAGAGCACTGTTAATTTATTTCTTTCCCTCATATTGTGCAAGAAACTTATTTTATATTGAATCATTTTTTCTTGAACAAATAAATTCTTGAATTTAATTGGATGTATTTTTTAACCAAGTGTGGGGTAGAGGGAAAAAGTAGTTTTAAGATATAAATATTATTGTTTTTTACTATAAAAAACCAAAAAAACCAAAATTAAAAAAATACAAAAATTAAATTCTATTTTAGGAACCTGTATATAGTTTTTTAAGTTTTTGGTTTAGATTTTATAGAACCTATATTATAAATAAATAAACAAAATGATATCAAAATGTGAATGCAATATATATATATATATATAATATTTTTCTTTGTCAATACTATAAATTTATCTTTTTTATAGCTTCTGTTTGGATTTTTTGAACTTATATTTGACTTCATAATTTCCCTACATATTTTGAAAATATTATATTGGAATTGAATTCATTCATTGGTTATGAAACTCTATGACTTAAATGAATGTAGAGTTAAATCAGTAACATCCTTTACAAAAGTTTTGTCTTAGAACTAGGAAAAGGTAGTGTGAGTAAAAATATTTTTTTGGAATCAATTTTATAACTTAAGGTTACAATTTTTTGTACTTAATCTGAGGTAACTTGACCTCTGTGAGAAATAAAACTTCAGGGATAAAACTTAAAAATGATATAAGTTCTTTGAATATGGATTAAAATAGGAAATTGGGAAACCACAATGGATCTGTGAGATAAAGACATAGTGTGTCTGAGTAGCCCTCTGTAAAATTTAATAAGTTATTTTACAAAGTGCCTCTACACATACATGGATTGTAAAAATTAAAAAAAATCATTAATAATAATAATAATAATAAGTGTTTCATTTAAAATGAATTCATTTATATAAGTTGAATATTGATCATATTAAAGAGGCATGAGTTTTCTAGATTTTGAAAATTGATAAGAAATTTAAATTATTGTTATCAGGTGCTCATGAGTGGTAAAATAGTCATTTTTCCATATCATATGGTCTCAGATAATTTTTCCGATCACTCATTTTGTCCCCAAATAGGGTGTTTACCCTAGGCCAAATGTTTGGTGGAATTCCATGCAATTGGAGTTTTGGCCAAATATTTAATATTTCGTTAATTAAATATTGAATTAGTTGGGCGGTTTTGAGTGGTTGTATCTTTTTAATGGAGTATCATAGTTATATTATGACTCTGTGATTGAGTTTAGAACAGGGGTATATCCTAGGCAAGGTATAAAGTCGCTTTGGGTTCTGGGACTCGCGACATGTGTTAAATTTGGGATTAATTAATTAATTAATTAAATTAATTTAAAGACCCTACCCCTATTTTAGGGTTTCTATGCATGGAAGAGGGGGGAAGGGTGTATCCCTTGCATGAGATGGCTATACCAAGAGGGGAGAAGAGATAGATGTTGTCTGAATTCTTCCTTGCCGTAGATCGGGACCATATCAAGGGGTAATAGCTTTTAGGAGTGGATTTTAACCCATTGCTTCGGTGTTTACATATCGAGGTAGGCAGATTTTTGATTTGTATTCCACAATCCCCATATATTACTTATTATGATTTTTTACTTCTTTATTATGGTTACTAGAGACCCCATGGGGGTCGATCTGTTCTTCTTTGGGGAAAACAGTAGTTTCAGGGGGGGGGGTCCCATTAGAAAATCCCTCTACACGATGTGTGGTTTTATGAAAACACTTAATGTGTTATTCCAATTATGGGAATGAATTTTTACAAGTACACTTTGTGTACTCTGAGTACATGTCATGTAGTAGTACATGTCCATGTGTCTGGCCATGTGAAAAATAACACGGGAAGGTGGTTTTTGGATTGTAAATGTTGTGTACTCTAAGTAAATACCATGTAGTGGTACACAAGAAGGGCCCATTTTTCTTTATTAATTATAAAGTATATGTCCCTAATGATTGATGAGAGTACACTCTTTTTAATCAAATGTATATGCTATGTACTTTTTCCATCTTGGAGATTTTGGGTTTTGATTTGGGAGACTCGGTTGAGGGCTGTGAGCTCAATGTTCGATCTGGACCTAGTGTACGATGGTGTTTTGAATAAGGTTTGTTGGATGACTAATAGAATGTGTTATGTGAGAAATATCTCTAGGAATACCTTGGTTTGAACCTATATATTATGACTAGTGCTCGAGGTTAGAGCAGTTGGGGTTTAGACCCTACATTTGAGTATTAGGGTGGATTGAACCTTTGGGGTTTTGTTGAGACCATAAGATTATGGTAATGGATGAGTGAAATCATTGTGTTGAGTTGTGTCTGAGGGGATATTGATGATGACCATGGTGGGTAGGTATCTGGTTAAGTGGTCATTGTATGTCGTTGTTGGTGTTTGAGAATGACAATGTGTAAAGGGATTGAATTTGGATGCCTTGGTCACAAGTAATTGATCACGGATTGGTTAGGGTCCATTGAGGGCCGCTTTTGGATTTTTCTTGTGTTAGGAATTCCTCCAATAGTTTGGTGGTTACCAGGGTTTAGAGAGGATTTCTTTTCTGGAGTTTTACGACTAAGGATCCAAGGGAGGATGCCCCAATTTATGTGAAGTTTTAGAGGGCCATGTGTGGGCCTCATTGTTAGGAGGATCCTAAGTGGGTGTGTGTGATTATATTGATCAGTAATGGGTGTTCCTTGGGACACAAGATGATGTATGATCCATTGGGGATAAGAGTTTACTGGATGAGATGGACATTTGGTCAACCATTTCCATGTTTTACATATTGAGGTTGAGACTTAGATTAAGTCACATAGTGGTTTGATATAGTTGGGTTGTCACGTTTTGGAACCTGATTTACTGGTTGGGGTTGTGATTGTTGAGAGAACTAGACAAGTGATCCATGGGTATGGTTCTAGATATCTGTAATTGAGATTGTTGGGCTGAGGATCGGTATCGGCACCGATAGTTTTTTTATGGTCAGAGTGATGGACTGATGTTTTTGGCACACTATAAAATATTGTCAAGTTTGGTGAATGTGATGTCATGTTTATGTGGTTTGGTGATGGACTGTGGTTCTGAGGACCTGAATTATATTAATGAGAGGGTGCCATACTGAGGATCTGGACAACGATAGCATACTTCATGGATATTGCACCAGACAGAGGCTTTGGTCACTAATGGGATTCCATGGGAAAAAGGATGTTGGACTAAGGCACCTTGACCTTAAGATTGGGCTAAACTGATGATCTAGGCCCTAATAATGGTTTTTTTACTGAAACAATGTTCTGGGAATATGAAGTACTACTAAGAGGTTTTGAGACAGAGGCTCTAACCACTAATAGTATACTTTGGGGGTAGTTCTATAGACTGAGGACCAGGGCGTTGATGGTTTACCAACTGGGATGGACGGTGGAATGAAACTATACATCCATGGTTAAGATGTCAGACTGATGCTCCATGCATGGTTGATTTGATATATATGGTTTATGGACTAGATTGATGCTTCAGGCACTATTGTTATGATACATGAAATATATCTTAGACTCAAGTTCTGGGTTTGGTAGTACTATTATGTGGTAATGGGAACAAATATGTCAAGGTTCCTTGTATAAGACAATTTCTAGTAATGAGGACTTGGTATGGGTTGAATTAGATTAATATTTTGGGTGAAAGGACTATCGAAGGATGGGTTCCTCGTATTGTCAGGTTGGTTGTGGCTGCCATGGGTATGGAGCCCATAGGCCATTCAGGATGCATGGTATTTGAGACGTTCTTAGAGGAATTTTTTAATTTCTCTAAGTATGAATGGTTGATCAAATTCTTGGACCGAAATATTGATGGTTGTTTATTTATATTTATTTTTCATGTTGTGTATTGGTTAGGCTAAGAATATTTCATGATCATGCACTATGACATCAATTTATAAGTTCTTCATTGGGGAGACCTACTGATATTTATATCTCACTCCCTATATGTGCACCTAGATGTGCATACAATCCTTATATATGTTTTAAGGTTGATAACATATGCACAATGGATAGAGAAAACACCCTAGATATCATGGTTGAGTAGGATACTCGTGTGGAGTTGACGGGTCGTGCTGGAGCAGCTTGATGGGGTACTGGAGACCGAGTATGTGTTTTGGGTTGAAGTTGGCATTAGGTCCAGTTATATTTATTTTCAGTTATTTATTCATGTATATGGGATCAACAAAATTTGTGATTGTGGTTGTATGTAAGATATTGTTTTCCAGAACTTTACTACAATTTCATTTTATACTACATTTTTAGTTTTAGTTCATTTATTCTTATGCTTTCTTTGTTATATACATGTTCAGTTATTTACATCTGGTTGTGTACTCTGATATGGTGGTATAGTCTCCTCACAACTTCACCTTAGTCCCCCACTTCTAGGTAGAATCCTTAGGTGTTTGAGGAGGCTCACTTGATGTATTGTGGAAAACGAGGTCATAACACCAATTTAGTGGCTACTAGGTCAGGATGTTACAATATTTAGGGAGAAATTAAATTATAAAAAATTCATTTGAGTTGTATCAATAAAGTGTAAAATTGAACTTTGGTCTAAGGAATCATAGGAAATAGGTAAAAATGGAAGTTCTTGTTGTTAAAACATTTATTCCACTTAAATATCATTTGATCCACTCAGGAAGATAGTCAACCCAACAATGATCACCCTAAGACATCCCACGTTGCACTAAATGATGAGTATCCGAATTACCCCCACGTTTGATAAAGGAAAATTTTAATATAACAAAGCATTCACTCAATGACTAAATCTTTCTTAGAATAATCCCAAACTAATGAATATCTTGCTCATTCTTAGATAAAGAAGTAATCACCTCAAGAAAATTAGATTCCACCAGAATATGATTCCAACATTTAGAGCATGCAAGAAGGATCCACTAAAGGATAACATATTCTTTCTCCACCATAGGAATCTAGGAGGCCTGAACAACCATGTAATGGGATTACACAATTTGGACATTACTGTGGTGGGAAATGAGACCAAAACCTAACCTCAAATTAGTTGAGAACGCCTCATTAGTATTGATTTTGATAAAACCATCCGGGGGGGATTCAAGGAAAGGGATTCATGCCGAGTACTACCCAACAAGTGTCTCGCATAATTCTACATTTAGTAATTCATCCATTATATGACCCTTTCAACTCAAATAAGATATTGGGTCATCATCTTTTGGAAAACATACTGGTTTCTTATAGTC
The DNA here is from genome assembly GCA_963277665.1 of Viscum album. Taxonomy (NCBI): domain Eukaryota; kingdom Viridiplantae; phylum Streptophyta; class Magnoliopsida; order Santalales; family Viscaceae; genus Viscum; species Viscum album. The sequence continues at coordinate 1,016,758,157 of OY728162.1, forward strand.
TATATCAACCAAGAAATTGTACATATAAGCCCCACCACTTGTGGTTCCAACAAATAATACAATTTGGAAAATTTTGGTCCACCCTGACAGATGGGTCAAAAAACTTTTTAATGATTCGTTCCCATACTTTTCAAAACCATATAACCCCACAATAATATATAATTGAATGGAAAGGAGATTCCACCTCTTTGAGGCATATGGGATAGTTGTCATCCTTCACAAGATGGCATCTTACCAAAAGTGAGAGTGTGATTTGATTCACATACGAGGCACAAGATATTCCACTTCTTCTGCCATCTTACCAAAAGTGAGATAGTTATTTGATTCACAGATGAGGAATGTTATTTCAAACATTGAATGAATATGATATTACATTTAATTATAACAGTTAATTTTAAATATATGTGGCATGAAATTCTTTTTTTTTAATAGATTGAATTCAGTGATAGAATTATTCAGGAGTGAAATATTTCAAGTGTGGGGGAGTTATGTGAGTTGAAATTGTAAAAATGTATTTTATGATATTCTTTGAAATTACCCAATTAATTAAACAAATACTTCGTAAAAATAAATATTATTGATACATTCTGAAATACTAGAATTAATTGATAACATCTAAAATCATGATGTTAATTGATTTGTTCAAATTTTAAGGACAATTTGAACATGAATTGAAACTGTATGTAATTTCTAGACTGTGAATTTGAATTTATAAATATTTTATTTGAAATAGAAATTATTAATGGGATTTATTTTTAGAATTAATTCCTTCAATAATTTTTTTCCAATTATATGAAATCCCTAAATATGAATTGGTAAATTGAATTGAAATTTTATTGTTTTATTTTATAAATGATAGTTTTAAATTAAATTAATGTGATTTTTAATTATAGAAATTGATTGTCTTGTGGAATCAGATTTTAAATTGATTGATGAATTTGAAATAAATCTCAAATCAAATATAAATTGTTTTTTAGAAATGATTTTTTGGGTGCATTGATATTTTCGACGAGTCACCACCGATTAGGGAAGGATGAAGGCACACACTACTGTACCTATCAAACCATATTGAACCACAAATAAAGGCTGGAGGAAGAATCAATGACCAAATCTGAACACCCTGAGCACCATCCAAATAAATCTAGTCCACCAGATTTGAATCCCACACCGAATCATCACATACCCCATTGAATCCACAAATCCCATCGACTGAAATTTGTGACTATTATTAAACCCCACCATCATATATGGAAGACGAAACCACCATTACTAATCTACACCACTAGAATTGGATTAATCTGAAGAGGATGAGACCACCTCGTTATTCTTACTATGAATCCATTATGGAGGAGGAACTCCGAGTCGACCAATGGAGAAGACCGCGTCCCTTCCTTGTCAAGCCCAAACATGGGAAGAAGGAAAATAAATAAATAATAATAATTATAATTACTATAAAATAAGTAAATAAATAAATAAAAAAATAGATATAAATATATATACACTGAAAATGAAAAAACATTGCCAATGGAGCTAGAGATGCCCGTGCAGTTGATGTGGAAAAATTCCACGCATGCCAAAGAATACTGAGGGCTCTTCTAAAAATAAGAGCATTGTTGTGCTTGACTGAATGGATGCCCATTCTCACTAACTCGGTCTTGAATGCTACCCTCACTTTGTTTTCTTTTCATCCCCCTTTGTAATAACTATTGTGATGGTACACTAGGCCCTTAGTGGATCAACCAAAGAGATTCCCCTATTTCCCTTCTTAAGGAATTCTACAGTTTAAAATTTTAATATCTTTTGTTAAATTATAGATTGATTCTAAATGTAATTACATTAGCAGATGACTTATTTCTTTTAGTTTTAATATTATCTTCTCATCTTTACTGGATTACACACAGAGGTCTTTTAAGTTATCTTCATTGCTTGCGGTTGTGAGAAGTGGGTTGAATTAAGGGTAATTGGAAATACATAATTAGTGAGTTTAGGGATATTGGAGGTTGTAGTGATCATTGAACATATCTAATTATATAAAAACCCTATTAATTTTTTATAATTATATTTTTCTCGATTAGAGGGAAACATGATAATATAAATTGAATAATGATTAAATAGGGCAGATAAGGGGACATATGAGGTTAGGACAATGTTTTTTTAAATTTAATTTAAATGACCCATTTTAATATTCCATGCTATTTTCATCAAATTGAACCCACAAAAAAAGCAAAATTCCCACACATAATACTGTCCTCTTTGGATACAAACTCGAGTTCTACTCTACTACATTTAATTCGAGTTCAAAAAAACCTTTCTGTTGAGCACCCTGTAATAAGCACACAATAGTGGGAATAGTTTTTTGAGGATTTTATCAAACTTATACCTTCCCATATCCACTATTAACAAATATTGGATCTTAATTCATTGATTGTGACCTCATATTATTACAAATTTATCAAGTATTTACAAAAATACCTTCCCTTTTTACATATTAAAGTGGCACTCTTCTTCTAACTTCCCCTCACACCACAACCCACATAGTTTGTGATAAAATCTAACCAAACCTCTCCTAAAAATTTACAGAAACCTTAAATAGGATCTCAACATCTCAAATATCCATCCTTCAAAGACTTAACCCCCTTGGTAAAAGAGATAATCTAAGAAGTGAGTTATAAATTTCCAACTGCTCCATTCTCATTTAAATTTATTTATGTAAAATTACAATACCTCAATTTAAAATACACCATTTTAAAATGATAAAATTAGTAATATTATTATAATTTTATTTCATTATCATTAGGGTAAAATAATTGACAAACTTTACCACTTTTATTAAAAAATATTAAAATGTCATTGTTCTATTTTGCGAACTACCACCTCCAAGGTGCAACATGTTAAATTTTCATTAACCACCTTACAAGGATGGTCCTAATACAGAATTTCTAATATATGTATGATATTTATGAAATATTTTATATTTTGAAATTATAAATCTTATTAATCCTTTTACCTATTCTATGAAAAATGGAATCATCATCCATGCATACACGTGGACTACCGCTTCTATGTGATGATCAATTTCCATTTCCATTTTCATAAATTCCTTACATGGATTGTCATGAGAATGGTTTTAATGGAAAAAATATGACTTTAATAAAATTATTATGGTTTTAGAAGATAAATGTAACAACCTACTAATAATATGAGCAATAAACAACTTTGGTAAATTCAACAATCCAAATGGCTGTTCTAATACCAAAAAATGATTTGTTTTGATTATGAAATAACTTCTCATAGTTTATATTATTTTTCTAGTTATTTTAAATTATGATAGAAAAAAATAAAAACAAAAATTAATATTATTATTCTTCAGGTATTATTATATTAAAACTAAATCACTTCATAACTATCCTTTAATTATGGAATGTTCTTGTTCGGGTTGGTTTAACCATGTACTTGAACAATACTATAATTTTATATCATGGATGGCTATGGAAAATTAATTTTTTGGTAATATATGATATACATATATAAATAATTATTTTTTGTTCTTTAATTGAAATATGAAAATTTATCTAATTATTTTATAAAACACTCTTCTTTTTCTAAGAATCATCGAAACATGATCATCACCAAATTCATCTTAAAATATCAATAACAAATACCAATAGAATGAAATTATGACATCATAAATAATTATAAAACATAAATTAAGGAATAATTTATGATTTTATAATATTTAAATTTTTGAAAATAATGAATAAAAACATCTCTATCATGTAACTACTTAAAAACCACTAAGATTACACACACTTGATATTTTAAATAGATAATAATTAACAAATATAAATATATAAAATAATTATAAATTATGTTTATGAATGTTAATATATATGAAAAATTTATATAATGGGTGATTAAGATAGTTAATTTTTTTATATGAGAGGTTATTTCGCATTTTGACACAGCTGTAATTGTGGTAAGCGGTTCTTTATCTCAAATTTAATTTCTTGAGACATATTTCTTAATGTGAACCATTATACCTTTAATATGTTTGGATTAATACCTTATTAATATATTTTACCATAATAAAGGATTTTTAAGAGCCATATAATGTTCTTTTTTAAAATTAATTATATAAAAATATACACATATTGTAAGGGGTTATGATCAAATTGTTACTCAAACCTCAAGGGTTATGAATTCCAATCTTATTTTTCAATCCGTATTTTTTATGAAAGAGAAAAAATTTAGGAATTTTTATTATATATAAAAACCACTATCATTTTCATTGTATATTCATGTGGTTTTACATGTACCATCATAATTTGATTTCCCGTTGACTCATATTTTACCTAAAGGGTTTCTTTTAGGTGAAACTAACTATATATATTCTTCTTAGTTGGAAACCTACATTTTTTCAAATATTTATTTATTGGATTCTTTTTCAAGTGTCCTTATCTATAAATAAATAATTTATTATGGTTATTTTCTACTACTTCCCATAATATTAGAATTTTTGAAGTCATTTTTTTACATTTTCCTTGTGGGTTGTTTTCTTTAAAATGTTAAAAGCTTCTATTTTAATGTTTACTTGTGAATATTACATTATTCCACCTTTTTAATGTCTTATTTGAAGATTTATCTCTATGTTTTAGTTGTTTCCAAATAAATTTTATATCTCATAGTTTTATAAAATATTTCTTAACAAATTATTTCAAAAGATCATGAATATTTCTTATTACCGATGTGGTTATTCTAAAACATCAAAATTAGTTTGTTATCTATGTCATTGTTATATGAATTAACTTATAAATGATTAATGGTATTTTTGGAATTATTACACCCACTTTATTTATCTATATGTATTATTCAATATACATCACTTCGGGAGTAATGATTCGTCACTTCAATTTTCTTCCATAATCATCCACTATGTATAAATACGAGTTATATCCCAATGTTTTTTCACTATAAACACTATAAATTTCTTATATTTGACTGTAGAGTGTTATAATAGGTTCCATATATCAATTTATTATGGAAATAATTCTATTAACTATATAAACATTTTTTATATAAGGTAAACACTAGATGCTTTATTAGGTTGATTTAATGGTATTTACTTAGAAAGTTTGTCTATGTAACTTAGTTACCCATCTATTTTCTGTGTGTTTATCTTGTTATTATTATTGATGTAATTTTTAATTATTTCATTATTTTAATACATTTTAAATATTTATTCAACCCATTTTCATTCCATGGTTTATTTAGGATGTGTTGAATGAAACACATTTTCTTCCCATGGATTATTTATAGTGAAAAATGTGAATGCTTTTCATTTGAAAGTTTTATGAAACCCACATTATTTTCATATTTTCTTTATGATATGATAATTTAATGATTTTAAAGTGTCACAAATAAGTATGGTTGAATGATGGGTGGGGTCATATATCACCCTCTAGTGCATTAGGTTATATTTTATATCTCATGAGATAAGTATTCATGCATTCTATTTAGTTTCACATATGCTTGGGAACTAATGGTTTCTCTAATGAAAGTAATGTTTACATATACTAATGCTTTTAATTATTTAAAATATCTTACAATGGTTTATGCTTGTTCTCATGACTATGTTTTTATCTCATGGCTTTAGTTTGTTTACAAATGATTCCACACTATTATGATTTATGTGTTATGTTATTCCAATCCTTATGCCATGATTTATGATCCCAAATTTTTTGGTCATAGTTTTCTTATATATATTGATTATACCCACATTCTTATCTTCTGATCACTTATAATATTTTATCATTAACACTTATGTTTACCCTTAATGAGCATCTCAGATCACTCCATTTTTATGTTTCCTTTTCTATGGGTTATAAATATAAGAAAATTATGAAATTTATAGAACAATTTCCTTTTGTAGAGAATTTTTGGAAGGCATTGAAGGCCCATTAGAGACTAAGTAAATTTGACTATAATGAAAAAATGTCCCATTGACTCAAATAACATGGGGTTTTTAGTTAATGTTTTGTACTAATTCATAAAAAATATAAACCTAAAATAAATTAAGAGTGTATTACAATGATATATTATATTTTGGTTATGTGGATGATAGAGTCACATCTATGGGATGTTACAGTTTGTATCAAAACATGCTTTATATAACATTAGTGATTAATATGATATTAGTTTAGAAAGAATTTAGAGTTAAAAATGTCATAAATGTTAAGTTATGTATGATTATAACATCAATGGTATAGATTACACTTTTTATCATATGAGGTAATATTATGTGGATTACGATAAGATAACTTTTGTGAAAACCATATGGATAAGGGTTAAGTCTATGTGAAGGAAAACGTCCTAAAATTTTGGTAATGTATTGATTGTGTGGTTTTACTGGAGATAACATATCTTTTTGGATACCAAAAATGGATAAAGTATTTGATATAGATGTACCTAGGTGTAATTACCCTGAAAAGGATGTATTGGGTATTAACTCAATCACCTCATAGTGGATGCCAAAAAGGCCTAACTACACACCTGTTTTGACACACCCTAGGGATATGATTTTGTTAATAAAATAATCTTTACAAGCCTTTATAAATGATTTATTATGTTAAAGAATTAGGATAAGATATGGAGCGAATTGAAGCTAAAAAAACTTATATTGAACCATGATCTATCTAGGATGAATTGAAATATGATGTAATAATTTCAGAAAAAATTGCATTTTTAGGTTGAAATTTTCATATAATTTTCATAAAATAATTCTATTATGGTGTTAATTATTCATTACTCATGATTAAATCCTTTTGGTATAGTAATGGATCAAGCCCAACGGAACCCAGTTAAGAATTGATGCCATGGAAAATGAAAAGATTGCCCCAATGAGGAACCTAATAGGATACAAATCAGAGGTAGAAATAATGTGATTATAAAAACCAAATATCAATAATTATGAATAAAAATTTAAATGTTTAATAGCTTTAAATAACACTATATAATAAAAAGATATAATTTCATCGAAGTTTGAGTGATAAATATGATGAAGGAAAGAATGTTCAATTACATTGATGTTAATAATGTGGTAATATTAACTAATGGGAATGTGTTAATGGTACATAGAGATATTTTATTGGTCTAAAAGGATGAAATTGATTAACTAATTTCAAAGGAAAATTGAAGAGCTTAGTGAAAATAGTGAAAGACAAAATAGTTAATCCAAATATACCACTGGAAGTTCACTGTCTTAAATGTGGGAAACATAGATATTATTAAAGTTAATTCCATAATAGAATTCCTAAAAAGGATGATATGAATGAATAAGTTCCATGATAATGGAATACTTATTAAACTAAAACCATGGAAGTGATTTATAATGTAAATTTTGAGTGAGGAATAATGACAATTCACTTAAAAAATCTGAGTTTTGTATTTGTATATTATTTAAAAGAAGTCCTTTTACCTAAAATGTTTGATATGGATATCAAATCCAAACCATATTGGCTATATTTTTAATTATTAATAAAAACTATTATTTCCCATGTATACAACTTCTCTCCAACAAATTTTAAAAGTAATGTATTTATTATAAGATCCCATTCTTCTTCCTATAATAAAATTTTATGTGATAATAGGCATGGATCAACTCTATTTAAAATGATATATAAAAATATTATAAAATACCATATAAAATTCCACACATTGTCACTTATTAATACAATTATGACCATAAAATCCCATTTTAAAAAGGTACTTTCATTGTATTGGGGTATTTAACATAAAGGGATTAAGAAAAATAGAACATTAGTTATAGTCCTATTATAAGGGAAAAATAGAGCTCTGTAGTCAAACGTAGGATAATTAGGATAAAGCCTCAATGGAAATTATATCTTGATTCATAGAAGCCCTTAATTTTTAAGTAAGTACTAATTAAAATTATAAGGAAACATTTTTTTAATTGAGGGGAATGTAATGACCTGAGATTTAACCATGTATTTTACTTCAATAAATATTATGTTAATAGTGTGTTTTAAATGAAACAATGAACGAAAATAAAATTTTGAAATGTTAAAATAAAATTTTACTTTTGTAATATAATTGTTAAATTAGTAGGTGTAAATAAAACTTAACATATTATGAAATAAATGAAGAAAAAAATGTCATCGATTAATTGGGGTATCCTTTATAGATACCATTTATCTAAGATTTTTAGGGTGGTATCTTCACTTGGGTTTTCCCCAAACCAATCCTATGATGAACTCAAACAACTATGATATGAGTGAAATCCAAAGTCATGAAAACTTCCTTATGATCTATACTAGCGGAATCACCACCCTAGACTACCACCACAGATGAAATAATGATTATATATTATGTAGAGATATTAAGGGGATATTTAAAAAGAAATTAGGATGATATAATATGGAAATTATTAATCTTATAATTAATTTATCACATTTACTTTATATATTTTTCACTTGAACTTTTAAAGGAAAATAATGCTTATTTGCTATTACATTGATATAATTAACGAGACCATTTTCCCAAAAAACTATTAACAAGTATTTTATGTTCCTTACTTAATGAACAAAATATATTATATATGTTTTAAATTCATTATATAACCAAATTAATTTTATTTGTAACTGATTGGGAAAACTAATAATAATGATTAATAATTTGAAAAGTTATTTTCCTAGGAAAATATTTTCTCATTATATAATAGGATTTTATTTAAAAGTTAAAATTAAAAATTGTTGAATTTGAATTTGAGAAAATAAAATTCTCTTTTGGATTTATAATTTCAATATTCTTTTAAGATGGATTTTTGGTATTTTTCTAATATAATTAATTTTAGGTGAATAGTGAAAAATATTTTTTGATAAATAAAATAAATTTTATGACATTATTACTATATAGATATGAAACATTAATTAATGAATTAATTTTAAATTAATTAATATTTATTTTATAAGATACTTTATAATTTTAATAATTTATGTTTTAATTTACAAACCAATATTTGACATTTTAGAACATAGGTTTTAGATTAAAATTTGTTTTAATAGGTTATACGTTTGGTATCTTAAAAATAATTTTTATAATTTATAGAAAATAAATATAATATAATTTATTTCAAATTTGGAATCATTATGTACAAATTATTTATTAAGGACCAGTTTATTTTCATCCATAAATTATAAATTACTTTGGTAAAAACTAGTTATCTTAGTAAAAATCAAGGGAGATAAAAATGTTTTTTCCAAAAGCTAAATATCAATATCTGGATTAAAAAATGTCTGTTAATGGGTGGTTGAGGTGTTTCATGACTATATCCCTTCATCTCTCCATTATTTCCCCATTTTCTAGGTACATTACTTCAGAGTGACATCCCAATGATAAAATGTTTGGGGTATTTACAAAAAGTCCACACCTTTTTTACTTATAAAAGGGGCACTCCTCTCATCACTTCCCCACACACACAAAACCAAGTAGTTCATTAAAAAATCTGAACAAAACCTTGCTCAGAATTCATATCCACCTTCAGTAGGTTATGATATTCTCAAAATACCACCCCTTAAAAGCTCAACCCATTTTCAAAGGAGATAATCTAAGAAGTGAGGTATAATTTTCTAACAACTCCTTTCTCATCTCAAATTTCTTGGGTACACTCCTTCTTCAAAAAATTAAATTACACCACCTCAAAATAATAACATAACAATATTTATTATACTTTTGTGTCATTATAATTATGGTATAATCCTTAACCACATTTCCCATATCAATTCATAAAAATGAATTCGTCATTCATGCGTTATCAGGATGACTACCTCCATGATGAAACATGTTTTGTTTTCCTTAAACACAATATAAATATGGAACTAATAAGGAATTTAATATATAATTATTATATTTATTTCATATTTTATATTTTTTAAATGATAAAGTATATTACTCTTTTCCCCTATTCTATAAAAAAAATCATCATTAATGCATACATGTTGACTACCGCATCCATGGAACTATAAATTTCCATTTCATTTTCATCACCACCTTACATGGATGGAAATGTGAATTTGTTTAATGAATAAATATGATATTTATGAAAATTTTAAGGTTATAATAAGAAAAATTGAGAAACCTGTTTTCTTTATGATCAAATAACAATCGTGGTAAATTCAATATTTCAAACGTGCGTTCTAAGAGTAAAAAATTATTTCCTCATACTTTGAAATAACTTCATTTATGTTATTTCATTATTCTTTTATTTAAAATTATTATAAAAAATAATAATAAAAAATAAATGATATCATTAGGCTTCTATTATAATGATATTACAATAAAATCAATTCGTAATCATCCATTAGTAATGGTATGTTATTTTTTGGGTTAGTTTAACCGCTTATTTTATCAATGATATAAATTCATATTTTAAATGAATATGGGAATTGAATTTCTCATAATATATTATTTAAATAATTAAATAATTATTTGTTTTTTATTGTGTATTTTAAATATAAAATTTATCTCATTTTTTAAGAAAAAAACCATTTTTTGATAAGAACCATCAAAATATGCTTATCTCCATATTCAATTTTAAAAAATTGTAAGATTAAATCCCATAGAATGAAGTTATAAAATTATAAATAATTATTAAATATAAATTACAATAAATTTTAAGATATAGTAATGATGAAATTTTTGAAAATAATGAAGTGAAGCCCCACTATTATGAAACTAGTTCAAAATGATCATGACTATTTGCAGCCGATATCGAAAATACATAACAAATAACTAATATACTTGTAGAAAATAATCATAAATTAATTCGATTAAATATTATAGTTATGAAATATATTATAAAATGGGTTATGATTATATTAAAATTTTTTAAGGTGTTTAGATCACTTTATATCTAAGCATGAATTATGGCAAGGGATTCTTCATCTCAAATTTCATTTCTTGGGATAATTTTCTCAATGTGCACCATGATACCTTTAATATGGAGAGATTAATTACTAATGAATATATTTTACCATATTCACATGGTTTTATTATTCATATCATGTAATTTATATAAATTTAATTCAATTAAAAAGATAGAATAGTTGAAAGGGGTATTTATAAAAATGTTACACAAACCACAAGGGATTTAGTTGTAATCTTATTTTTAAATCCAGATTATTTTAGAAATATAATCAATTTTGTTGAGTTTTTTTATATTCAAACACCATAATCATTTTAATTGTATATTCATGGGATTTTACATTTCCCCACAAAATTTATTTTCCCCATGACTCATATTTTACATAAAGGGTTTGGGGTAAGTTAAATAGACCATGTCTCTTCTTTTTGGTCCATAACCTCACATTCATCCATATATGTATTCATTAGAAGACTTTTAATGGGTCCTTATATAAGATTCAATAATTTTTTAATGTAATTTTCTACCATTTGACCTTATTTTAATAGTTTTAAATACATTTTTAATCTTTTATGTATGGGTCATTTTAATCAAAGTGAGAAAATTATTTCTTTTTAATATTTCATGTGATCAAGTATTTATGATGCCTTTGTCATTTTATATAAATATTTATTTATATGTTTTAATGTGTTTGAATGAAATATTTTTTCTCTTAGTTTTATAAATTTATTATTTTAAAATGATTTGAATATATTAATAATATTTCTTATTTATAAAGTGGATTTTAAAAAATTTCAAAAAAGTATTTTTCATCTAAGTCATTTTTCATTGACATATCTTTTACTTGATATAAGACATCATTACAATTACTCCATCCAACTTTTTCTATGGATGTCCTACGTAACATTCATATCTTTTGGAGGAATGATCCATCACTACTTGTGTTTTTATTAATCACCCACTTTGTATAAATATGAGATATATAATAATTTTTTTCCTCTGTGAAAACTTTACATTTATTTCTTATGATTGAAGAGTGTTCACCTAGGATCCATACATCGGTTGAATAGAGAACTTAGTTTCATTATCATATAGAATTTATCTATATGATTCCAACACCATATTCGTTATTATTTATATTGAATGATATTTACCAAGAAAGTTACTTGATGTCATTTAGATACCCATCTGCATTCCAAGGGTTTATCATGTGATGATTATTGATGGAATTATTAATGATTTTATTATGTGAATCCAAGGGTTTTTTATTATGTTATAAATAACCAATTTTCAAGTAGAACACGTAAGTATAGGTGAATTATGCGTTTGATTATATATCACCCTCCAATGAGGGGTTTTAATGTTTATATATCATGAGATAATTATTAGAGAGTATAAATTAGTTTCTTGTAAGAGTGGGAATTTATGGTGGGACTCATGAAAATAATGTTTCCCTATACTAATGATTGTTCCATATTTGATATATGTTCTATAGTTTTATGCCTTTTCTGATTATTAAGTTACGTTCTCCTCGATTATGTTTATTAATTCTTGTTTTCAAACTCTTTTGATTCATGTATATGTGAATGTAATAATTATTATTTGATTTATGACCTATGATTCACTTAGTAAAATTTTATTATTTATCCCAATTATACCAATATACTCATATTATGCTCACTTATGATATTTGATTATTAATGCTTATTTTTACCCTTAATTACCATCTATGCTCACCCATTTTTTATGTTTCCATTTCCTATAGGTTAAAAATATAGGAAAAGTGTGAAATGCACAAAATATTTTCCTTATTTGGGGAATTTTCGGGATATGTTGAATAATCATTATAGATTATGCAATTTCATATATAATGGAAAAAATTTCTAACTAATACAAATAACCTAGGTTTTTTAAGTTCATGTTTTTTCCTAATTCTATAAAATATGAAAACTAAGAGGTATTGGGAATGTATTATAATGAAACATTTTAATTATTTTATGTGGATGGGATGATCATGTATATGGGATGTCATATAATTTTAAAGAAAAGTACTCTTACTAAAATAAAAATAGAATAAATGCATGTAACCATAAAACAAGAATGGATTTGAAGCATGAGTTGGAAGACCAAATCATGATCCACAAAAATTTATTAAATAAAAGAGAAGTTATAATGATTCTATGAGGTGCAATAAGCTAAAAAAATTAAAATATTCAATGAAATAAAATACATTGGATATAATAAAACATTATTGGAAAGGGAATTTTAAAACTACCCAACTAGTTATCCAACCTTAATACCTGATCAAATCATTAATTAATATGAATTTAACACCAATAATTATAAGAAAAATTTAAGGATTCATCACTATAATAAACATTAATGATACATCAGGAACCAAGGAACTTTCACCATTGAATTTATTTTGACCAATTTTGTCCACCAGTTCTTCAAACTTTCTTCAATATGGACAACCCTTCATTATAGATCATCAAACAACCATCAAGGGATCTACCTAATGCAAAGATAAAGACATTAAATCGACGTTAGAAAATAGATTATCTAAGGTCAGACCCATATAATCTCCACATCCACAAAAAAATAAATGTTTAAGGAAAATATAATCTTCATTATTATATCCACAATATAAAATTTAGGATATTTTAAAAAAAGGTGCATAAATAAATCAATTTCCATCATGCATATAGATTTAATCTCTAAAATATCACAAAAACATTCACTATTGATAAACAATTATCACTATAGATCCCCTACTTCAATGTGAAATAAACTAGATAAATAACTCATGATTAACTCCTTCATCAACCTGTCTCTCGATTAGTTCATAGTACCACACACAATATGTGATCACATTTTTCAAACCAGAAACTCCAACAAAAAAAAATGAAAAAAAATCGTCATAGGGTCCACCAATACCACTACAAGATAAAAAACCGTTAAGACATGAAAAATCCAAGGGATCAGAAACACCAAAACAACTAGCCACATCAGGCATAAGTCTGATAATAGGCCTAAAAGGAAATAATTTCCAAGGAATATCCTTAAGGTTGATATTGGATCCTATTAATTAGATCATATATAGATATCATCTGTAATAACTTACATCGAAACATAGGTACAATTAATATTCTTATCAATATCTTTAATGTTATCTTTATCAGAGGTTGATATAGGGACCTCGGTAGCCTCAGGTTATATAGTGATATCAAATTTGATATTTAGTGATGTTCCAAGAGATCTTATAAATTTTCTTATCTCAATACTAAAGTAATATCCAAAATTATAAGTCTTCTTAGGATGTGGAGTAATGAATCCATCAGAGTCATCCATTGTTTTCATTCCTTTTATAACACTCAATTTCAAAAAAAATCCTCAATATGATGATATTTGTCATGTACATCATGCATAGATTTACTATATTTAGAGAGAATCTCATGGTCCTCCTCCTAAATGGTTTGAACAAATCCTAGCGTTACTACGGGAAGTTTCACTAGCTTGTTAAATTCCTCCTTTACCTCATTGATTTTTTGGTCATAATGAATAACATCTAAAAATCTTGAGAAGATATCAGTAGAGGGATTCGAATTTTGAGGTCCTTCAAGGTCCTTATTGAAATTATTGTCATCAAAATAAAAAAGGGGTCAATATGAATTAGTATCTTTCCCCTTCTGTATTACTTTTTCAACCTAAATTGATTTTTTGAGGGGGTTTGAATATTGCATCCTGTCTCCATATCCATTTTAGGAGAGACCAATTTTAAGACATTTAATATATTAAATTGGAAGGTTATCATAAAAAAACTCTTGAAAAAACCATAGAGTTTGTTTTGAATCAAAATAAATATTGGCAAGGTTAAGAGATATCAATATACTCACAAAACTAGGAAGAATACACATTTAGTTCCACTATTAGACTACACACCTTGGCGGTAGTAGAGAAAACACTATGTTCCTCACTCACTAATCTATTACTGGCAGATGATACAAACACTAAATTCTATATGGGTGGTAGTGGGCATGATAAATTAAAATTTTCCAATCTACCATCAATGATCAAACGTATAAATTTATCAAGTTATCATGTAGAAAACTAAATAAAGTTAATTTTGACTAACTAGACGTCATGTTAGTATGAACATTTCAGATAGTTATGAAACATTATGAATAGATGACCTGGGATTTCAATCCAAAATCAAAATTTGAAGTAAGAGCTTATGTTCCATTATTATTCATCTAGTTCTAGTTTATTTTTATTGTAATTTTATTTTTTATTTTCCATTTATTAACATTATATACCCCAACATACTTTGATATCTCTTATACTCATGGGTCAGAGTGAATATATAATAATATTATTTGTGATTACCATGTCAATGAGTGGTTGAAAAATTAATTTTGGGGGTTATGGATTTATTATGTATTTTAATAAATTAATTTTCTTCCATTCATGATTTATTAAATAATTCGCAATTGTATTTTTATAAGATGAATTTTAAATTGTCTTTATCCAAACATAGATAGACCAAGTATATCAATATAGGCTGGTGAATTCCTATTTGTATGTGTGAAGATGTATTTTTTTTTCAATTGGTTGTCAAAATAGGGGAATGTCAACGTGTAACACAAAATATTGAACTGAAGAGTTGGATAACCTCGAACAAGCAGTGAAAATATTATCTTATATTAGAAAATAAATATAGATGATACAGATTCCAGAAGAAAATTCTATACATTTTATTATTATAGTGTTATCCCTTATATATATCAAAGGTACCGAGTGAGTGAGTATTATATTTAATTTCTTAAAAAGGAATTGAATGTTTGCAGCTTTGTGTAGTGTGTACAACTATTTTTCAAAGAGTTAAAATCTAATTGAAAGGTGATATTGAGGAGATGAAAATATTGGGAAACTATGAAAGGATTATTGATCATGTTAGATATTTAATTTATTAAAATGTATCCCTTGGATCATGTTTATAATAAATGATATTAGAGTTGGAAAATTATGGTAGTGGATATTCTTGTAAATACTTTAAAACGTGTTTTTAAAATACTGTAATGTTCATTAAAATTATCAGAAGGGTTTTGGAATTTTTTTTATAATTAACAATATAACTTTTTTATATACTAATGGGATTTTTAGATGTTTGAGAATAACCAATATTTTTAAAGTGGCATATAATTAATTTGAATAAATTTAGAATTTCAAAGTTTAAATTATGTCTTTTTCTAAGGACTAAATTTGTATTATTGAGTAATTAAAGAAGGTATATTTATAGTAATGTTAATAAAAATAAAAAGGTATATAATTCCATGGATTGTTATTTATGAGACCTAAAGGCTAGAATTTAGGGAATGTAGAATCCAAAAGGTGCATACCGAAAGGATACCTAAACATAGAAGGTAAAATATTTATCTATGTGATGGATTTTTACCATGGAAAAAATGGATAAGAAAAATTATAAAGGAAAAGTCCAAAATGATGACCATGAACTCTAATATCTCAAACCCAAAAGTTATAAAACTCAAAATGTTAACTCTGACCAATAATTAAGATTTGTTTTTTGAAAATTATTCTAGAAAAAAAACGTTTCCTAAATTAATATCTAATGAATAAAAGAAAAATTAAGATTATGTGAGATCCATTTATAAATGTTCTAAAAAAGATAATAACGAAAAGGATTTTTGATTCAAGAAGATTAATTATTAGTGGATAATATTTATATTTAGAAATGTAAGATCAAATCATGTTGGTTTCTGATATAGTTTTAAATTTATAAAATTACCTATTTTTAAAATTGATAATTATAATGAAAAATAAATTATAATAATCTTCTGTTGTACATCAGAGATTTAAATATTAAAAATTTATTTGTGATTCAGTCTTGAGAAGAATGTATTATATGGTTACTGAAAATTAATGACTCAAAGTTGAGTAGATACATTACATTAATGATGCACTTAATATGAAATTTGGAATGCTCCACACTGATATTTCTTGTTTATTTTATATAGTTATGTAAAATGTTTGAATGTGTAATTTTATGAATGATTTTAAAAATAATAATTTAAGATTTATTTATAAAAATATAAGAAGTTTTCAAGCAATATGATGAATGAGAAAACAAAAAAAGTGGGTATTTTAATCTTACAATTTATTATAAATGGTTCAAATGAAAATAAGAAAAAAGTCAGAACACACCCATGTGTAGCTATTGAGAAATATAAGTTCGCACAGATTGAGGGGTGAAATGCGTGAATTTTTTTTCTTGCATTCATTCCTTGAAAAATTTCCATGTAGTAAAAATTAAGAAGACCCCACCAAAAATTAGGGGCAACTTGTACAACTATATGCATCCAAAACCATGAAATGAAATATAAGATGAAGTGATTTTTGTGGGGATTAATAAACCAAATTATTTGGGGGAATAAAGAAATATCAATAGAAGAAGAGGGAGGATGATAAAAATGAAAAAAGATGTTATCTCAAGGAAGAATAAGTAGCTTTTGAGCCTACATTGAAGATATAAAACCTACTAGGTTTTGAATAAGAATATGAGAAGAATATAATGAATCCAAATAGAAAAGCCTCTATAAAACCATTGAGTGTTTATGTATTTTTATGAATAAGTAGAATGTGAGAAAGAGTAGACCTAAAAATTTTAGTGTGTCCATCACCCAGAATGTTTTTGAGAAGTTGTGAAACAATTATTAAAATCACTAGGAAATATTTTTTTTGATGTAATATTGAGATTATAAGTTTAGAGAGGCCAACAAATAGGTTTTTAAGAAAATAGGAAGTAATTCACAGAGATGCAGAGTGAAAGTTAAATATTATAACCTTAAATATTTTAATGTAGTAAAAAAAACTTTTTAATGAGAAGAAAACCATCCATTTATGTGTGTAGAGACATCCCTGTATAATATTTGTTGATCTACTTAAAAGGAGGAAGGATGTTGATAAGAATTATTAGTTCAATTATATTATGAATAAGTAATGTGGGATAAAACATTAGTTTACATGTGTAATATTATAAACCATAACCTATGAAATGTGGTGATATTTTGTTAGGATAAAAATATCCCTCAATCCTCTAGTATTCTTAATAATATTATTAGTGTAAAAATATGTGCATTGGGATAATAAATAGTTATATTAAGAGTAGGTTTACATTTAGACCTTACTTTATAAAAATACATGTGATATCATCATTTATTTATCTACGTTTTATATTGGTGTATTCCAGGATAAAAAATATATCATGTAGTCTTAATCGATATCATATGTTCATTGTCCAAAGGTGTTTGATTGTTTGAACAAGAAATTAGAATTTTGTAAAAACTGGGACCAAACTTATTCACCTCACTCTTATGTATATTTTCATAAATCAAGTGGGATTATCAATTGGTATCATAACCCATGTTCCCTCTGATTATATCTATAATTTTTGGTCCCTGAAATTTTTGGTTGAAATTAAATGAATTGAGAATTTTAGATAGAGTAGCCTATGTTAGAGATATATGTTTATATAATTATTAAAATAGAATTTGGTTTTTCAGTGAATATAATAAAAAAATTGAAAGAATAACAAGTAAAGGATGAAAAAACTGGTTATATAATAAATAGGACCCACTATTAGCTAAAATTAATCACAATGATAATGATTTATCAGTTTAATCAATTTATTATTATTCCCTAAGTGAAAAAAGTTTAATTTATAAAGAAGATGGTTTTGATAAGTCACATAGTGACCTTTATTTTAAAATTAATGATAATTTTATTAGGAAAACCACCTGATAATATATATATATATATGTGATTATATGAAATTACTTGTTGGTGAGAAATCACAGCTTTATAGAGATACTGTTGCAATAAAGGAAGCATTTCTAAAAAAGGTGAGTAGCTACAACACCCTATGAAATATTTTGAAGGTCAAGGAAGAATCTATCTCACTTTGAAATGAATGAATTTCTAGGATTAATAAATAATTTCAAATATTTTTTTGTGAGAATGTTTATATTGGATTGATGTTTGTGCTATTTCCCAGTCTTTTGAGAAACTACATAAAATATTCATGAGTGATAAGGATGCACTACTATATATTAATGTTAAAAAATAACATACCTTTATAATTATTATAAAGAAATTATAAAGATTTAGAGGGATGAAGTTGGATGTATGAAAATAATATGGGAAGAAGGGTTAAATTATTTTGATTCTAATAAATACACATTCAACATGAACTACCTAGAGATGGTAGTAAAATTGAGAAATTTGTAATCCATATAATCTAGTTCTTCCCAATCTGATGAAATGAGAAGTAATATGACTTAAGTGTATAAGATATGTTTTCCCTAAAAATAGAATCATTCTGGTAGTAAAGGGAGATTCAAATCTTTTGGAGACGCTTCTACCTCAAGCTTATAGAAAAAGGTATCATATTATTCAGTTTATTATTATTTTACTGAATAAATATTTATATAAAGTATCAGAAAAATGATAAAAAATTTCCAAGTTTGGAAGGTCAAAAAAATCCACCACATCATCATGGGTGAATTTAGGCTTTTCCAAGAATCTTTTCTCACCAATATAAACAACAAAATATGGTTTTATAACCCAAAACAACAAGAATGTAAATCAATAAGGATGACATACACAAGAAAAGAATAACATTAACTAGGATATGTGGGTGCGATTAGAAGTTTGAGGATTGAGGAATTTATTTCTATCATAATATTTTAGTATTTAGAAGTTCAAGAATCCTTGGATTTACGAGGGTAGGGCTGTTAAAAAAAAGATGTTGGACAAATATAGACCTCACAAAACATGAGAAATTCATCCTTGATGGACTGATTTGTTTTCTTGGAGAATATATATGAATATTTCAAGATATGTGGTTGATATTATGATTATTAATGGTATCTATAGACATATTATACCTCTCAAGTTGTTTAAATAAAAATGTCAAATTAGCAATCAAATAATTAGAAGAAAAAGATGATGTATTCCTTGAGGATAAAACCAATGGTGATGTCAGTTGGAATTCTTAATTAATCAGTGAAGGAAGCAAACTTTTATGTTCAAACTATAGGGAAGGCATTATTTTAATGTGGTAAGAGATTCCATATCATATAGAATTAAAATATGTATAGGAATATCAACATAAAATGGAGAAAATAGGAATCAATAAAGAAATAATCAATCTAAGAAAGACACATCGGGATTGATATAGTAGTTAGCACTCCCAGTGAATAGGTTGAAATGGTACCAAAAAAGGGAACTCCAAAGGAAAATAAAAGTGTGTAGTGGAAGGTGAAACAAGGTAGAACAAATTGCTAAAAAGTGCATTAATTAGCTTCCTGAACATGAAGAAAGGATGGAGAAAAAAAGGAAAAGCACAAGACTCTACTTATATAAATAAAGTAACCATGAATAAAGAGTCAACAATCCAAAATAATTATATTATTATGCCAAAATTTTGTCTTATTATATGGAAAAATTATTTTAAAAAAGATAAGGAGATGTAATAAGATAAAAAAATATAGTGATATAATTACTATACTAAAAAAGGCCAGTATAGGTAACAAGAAAGTTGAAAATAAAAATAAGTCCATACTACTGGAAGAAGAAAAGTTTTGGATAATCAAGGGAGATACCAAAATAAATAATTTTAAAGATTTCATATCTTAAGAGAAATTATTCTTTGGGTTTAAAAGGTATGCTCATCCCTTAAGATATAATTTAAAAGTTTATAAAGTATCGCCTTATTCCCATTTCAATTTTGGTGTGGATAAATATTGAGAATTGAAGGTGATGATGAATAGAGAGCATCCATTGAGGGGGAGCTAAAAAAAGTGAATGTATAAAAGATTTATTCAATTTTTGTAAATCTATAATTATGAACATATCCTTAAAAAATTAAGATATCCGTATGATTTTCAACTCCCATTTTTATTATTAAACTTATCGAACATTATTTTAAAGGGTAGTTATTATCTAACAAAATTAGAGAATGAAACAACCAGGAACTAGAATGTTTTTGATATGTGTATTATTGTTATTGAAGGGTCTTGAAGGTTTTTGAAAATTTATTTTATCAAACACAAGAGAAATAATATCGTTGTTTTTATTAAATTATATGGATAATTAATAACCTTGTTATCATAATTAGTTACTCATTATTTTATAAAGAGTTAACCATCATAGACTTTGAGTTCATTAGTTTATGTAATATTTCTATGAATATGTGATTCCATCCTTCCCTTGTGGAATTATTAAAGTACTTAAAAAGTGGTATACCATGAAATGGGATAAGATATTTTATTATTATATGGATTATAATACTCTTTCTATAATTTCAATAAGGAGTTGAATACTTTTTACTCCTTGGAATTTATTTTCAATTAGGGGGAGGAAAGATATATTGGAATTGGAAGGAAATTTTGAATCGAAAAAGATAAAAACAGAGAGATTTAATTTCCCTTTGGATCTGGGATGTTGAATATCTATTTTTTTAATTTGTTGTTAATATAGTGTAACCTTAAGGTGTTATATAAAATAATGAAGAGAAAAGTCTACTTCGATTGAATATGGAAAGGAAAGATTATCTTATAATGGAAAAGGGATATGAAATAGTCAATTTATTGATTATAATCCCTTGTATATTATGATTAGAGATTTTATCATTATGTTTACTTCATGTACTAATTTTTTATGTACTATTTATAACACTTTGTAAAGTAATTAAATTCCAGATACTATGTGCCACTTTTAAATCTATTTTTGAAAGAGTTTAAAACTAGTTGAATGGTTAGAATAATGAGACCAATATTGGGAGAATCCATTAATGGTTTATTGAGTGCGTTGGATTCTAAATTTAGGTAAATATGTTTCTTGTATGAAGGATCGAATACATGAGGGTATTTATAGAGACTTAAAGGTAGTGATTGTCCATTTAAATACTATAAATTGAATATTTAAGATACTGTAATGTACCTTGAAAATTAGGTATCATGGTTTGGAATTATTTTGATAATTCAAATATAATTTGGAGATATTTTGGGGTGAGTTGAAGTGGTTTGAGAATGATATATATTATTCAAAGTGTCATGGAATTAATTTTTATAAAAATATAATTTCTGTGTTTGGATATTAATTTTTTCAATGGAATAAAATTGATAGGTAGATCTACCATTGATGAAACTTTTTTTAGAAGTTTAACCATATTATTAAGGTATGCCATACCATAAAAAGGTAATTATATGCCCAAAATTTTATATTTTTGAAAAGATGAATTTGGAAGGTATATCCCAAAAGGTTACCTATGCATTGAAGGTTAATTATTTTTATATGGAATGAGTCATTTCTTATATATGGAATATTAAAAAAAATTAAAAAGAAAAAACTTAATGAGGTCTATGATCCTGGAAGGATTAAAATCCTAAGGATAAATGACAAATAAATTTTCTAGAAATTGGATGGTAGAAAACATGGAAAAATAACTTTTAACAACAGTTATAAAAATATTAACAATATTGTTGGATACAAAATTATGTTTCCAGAATTAATTTCTAATAAAGAAAAATATAATTTTGTGGATGAAAGATCTGTTAATCAATTTTTAAAATATGAAAAACACCCAAATGCGTTTTTGATTCATGAAAAGAATGACGAGTATCTGATCTTCAAATTGTGGAAATTATTATCAAATAAAGATGTGGTTTGAGAGAATTTTTAAAGTCTGGAATTTTGAGTTTCTAGAATAGTTAATTTTGATAAAAAATAAAATAGAAAAAGAATGTGATATTATTTAGAGATATAAATATCACAATTTTATTAGTGATTCAATCATGAGAATAAGTTCCGAGATGCTTGCTAAAAATTAAAGACTCAAAGTTGAGCCTATACAGAACCTAAAAGATACACTAAATTTGAAATGTGGGATACACTACACTACTAGTGCTGCTGTATTTTATATAAGATGAAATGATTTTTGTGGGGGTTAATAAACCAAATTATTTGAAAGAATAAATAAATATCAATAGAAGAAGAAGTGGGAGGATGATAAAAAAGAAAATAAATGTTATCTCAAGGAAGAATATATTGGTTTTCAGCCTACATTTAAGAGATAAAACTTACTAGGTTTTGAATAAGAATATGAGAAGAATATAATGAATCCAAATAGGAAAGACTATATAAAACCATTTAGTGTTTATGTATTTTTATGAATAAGTAGAATGTGAGAAAGAGTAGACCTGAATATTTTAGTGTGTCCATCGCCCAGATTGTTTTTGAGAAGTTGTGCACTAATTTATAAAATCACTAGGTAATATTTTTTAGTGCAATAATCTTGAGATTATAAGTTTAGAGAGGCCAAAAAATAGTTTTTTAAGAAACTAGGAATTAATTCACAAAGATGTAGAGTGAAATTTATATGTTATAACATTATATGTATTAAATAACACTTTTTCTAGGGAAAAAATATCCATTTGTGTGTGTAGAGACATCCATGTAAAATATATTTTGATCTACATAAAAATATGAAGGATGTTGAGAATAATTATTGGTTCGAGTATAGTTTGAATATGTATTGTGGGATGAAACATTAGTTAACATGTGTAATATTATAAACCATAACCTGTAAAATATGGTGAGATTTTCATAGGATAAAAATATCCCACAATCCTCTGGTATTGTTAATAATATTCATAGTGTAAAAATATGTGCATTAGAATAATAAATAGTTATATTAATATTAGGTTCGCGTTGAGACCTAACTTCATAAAAACACATGTGCTATCATCATTTCTTTATCCATGATTTATATTGGTGTATTCTAGGTTATAAAATATATCATGTAGTCTTAATCGATATCATATGTTCATATTCCAAAGGTGTTTGATGGTTTGAAGAAGAAATTAGAATTTTGAATAAACTGGGCCCAAACTTATTCACCTCACTCTTATGTATATTTTCATAAATATAGTGGGACTATGAATTGGTATTATAACCCATGTTCCCTATGATTATATATATATTTTTTGTTCCCTCGATTTTATTGTTGAAATTAAATGAATTGAATATTTTTGATGGAGTAGCCTCTATTTAAGATATATGTTTATATCATTATTAAAATAGAATTGGAGGTTTCAGCTAATACAATGAAAAAATGAAAGAATAATGAGTAAAGGATGAAAAAACTAGTTATTTAATAAATTGGATCAACTATTAACTAAAATTAATCATAATGATAATGATTTATTAGTTTAATCAACTGTTTATTATTCCCATAGTGAAATAAGTTTAATCTATAAAGAATATGGTTTTTATATGTCACATTGTGACCTTTATTTTACAATTAATGATAATATTAATAAGATACCACTTGATTATATATATATATATATATATATATATGATTATATAAAATTACTAATTGGTGAGAAATAACAGCTATATAGAGATACTGATGCAATAGAGGAAGCATTTCTATTAAAGGTGATTAGCTACAACACCCCAAAAAATATTTTGAAGGTCAAGAAAGAATCTATCTCACTTTTAAATGAATGAGTTTCCAGGATTAGTTAATAATTTCAAATATTGTTTTGTGAGAATGTTTATATTTGATTGATGTTTGTGCTATTTCCTATTCTTTTGAGAAGCTACATAAAATTTTCATGAGTGATAAAGATTTACAACTAGATGTTAATGTTAAAAAATTACATACCTTTATAATTATTCAAAAGAAATTATAAAGATTCACGAGGATGAAGTTGGATATATGAAAATAATGTGGCAAGAAGGATTAAATTATTTTGATTCTAAGAAATATACATTCAACATGAATTACCTAGAGGTGGTAGTGAAATTGAGAAATTTGTAATCCATACAATCCATGTCTTCCCAATCTAAAGAAATGATAAGTTCTATTAATTCAGTGTATAAGATTTCTTTTCCCTAAAAATAGAATTATTCTGGTAGTAAAGGGAGATTCCGATCTTCCAGAGAGCCCTCTACCTCGTAATTATAGAAAAAGGTATCATATTATTATGTTTCTTTTATTATTTTACTGAATAAATATTTATATAAAGTATCATAAAAATGTGAGAAAACGTACAAATTTGGAAGGACAAAAAAATCCACCACCTCATCATGGGTGAATTTTGGCTTTTCAAAGAAACGTTTCTCACTCATATAAACCCAAAAATATGGTTCTATAACCCAAAACAACAAGAAAGTAAATCTATAATGATGATATACACAAGAAAATAAAAAAATTAACTAGGATATGTGGGTGGGATTAGAAGTTTGAGAATTTGAGAATTTATTTCAATGACAATATTTCAATATTTAAAAGTTCAAGAATCATTGGAGTAATGAGAGTAGGGCTATTTATATAAAAGAAGCTGAACAAATATAAACCCCACAAAACATGAAAAATCCATCTTTGATGGACTGATTTGGTTTCTTAGAGAATATATATGAATATTTCAAGATAGGTGGCTGATATTATGATTATTTATGGTATCTATAGAAATATTATACCTCTCAATTTGTTTAAATAAAAAAGACAAATTAACAATCAAATAATTAGAAGAAAATGAGAAAGTATTCCTTGAGTATAAAACCAATGTTAATGTCAGTTGGAATTATAAATTAGTCATCTAGGGAAGATAACTTTCATGTTCAAACTATTGGGAAGGCATTATTTTTATGTGGTAAGAGATTCCATATCATATAGCATTAATAACTGTATAGGAAGATCAACATAAAATGGAGAAAACATGAATAAATAAAGAATGAATCAATCTAAGAAAGAGAAATTAGGATTGATATAGTAGTTAGCACGCCCAGTGAAGAGGTTGAAAGGGTACCCAAAAAGGGAACTCCAATGGCAATTAAAAGTGTTCGGGGGAAGGTGCAACAAGGTAGAACACACTGCTAAAAAGTGCATGAATTGGCGTCCATAACATGAAGAAAGGATGAAGAAAAAATGTAAAGCACCAGAATCTACTTATATAATGAAAGTAACCATGAATAAATAGTCAACAATCCAAAATAATTATATTATTATTCCAAAATATTGTCTGTTTATATGGAAAAATTATTTGAAAAAAGATAAGGAGATGGAATAAGATGAAAAAATAGAGTGATCTAATTACTATACTAAAAAAGGCCAGTACAGATAACAAAAAAGTTGAAAATAGAAATAATTCCATACTGCTGGAAGAATAAAACTTTTGGATAATAAAGAGAGATACCAAAATAAATAATTTTAAAGATTTCATGTCTTAAAAGGAATTACTCTTTGGTTTTAAAAGTTAGTCTCATCCCTTTAGATCTAATTTAAATGTTTTTAAAGTATTACCTTATTCCCATTTCAATCTGGTTATGTCTTCTATCTCAATGGATCATCTGTGAGCTGGAAGAGTAAAAAAAAAACAATTTTCACTGATTCTACAATGGATTCCGAATATATAGTGGCTTATGATATAGCCATGGTAACCATCTAGATTCAGAACATTGTCCATGAGATTGATGTGGTTCCTAGAAGTAATGATCTGATCACATTGTATTGTGATTATACTATAGTGGTGGCTCTTTCAAAAGCACCTAGGTCACATCAACAGACAAAGAAAATACTCCGGAAGTATCACCTCATGAGGGATTTCAATCAAAGGGGTGAATTTGTAGTGAGCAGAGTGTCCATGGAAGTGAATGTGGTTGACCCCATGACTAATGAATTATCTCCATAAAAGCATGAATATCATCGATGAGCTAGCATGTTTAAGATTGTTAGTAGTTGTCTCTAGTCCAAGTAGGAGTCTGTTGGATTTGGTAGACTAGAAGTAACTTCATTGTACTTTATTCATTAATAAATAAATTATCACATCTTGATTGTTCTTCGGCATGACAATGCATGTGATAATGTCCTAAGTATTTCTATTGCATTAAAGGGTCATAGTGGATTCCATCTATGATGAGAACCCGGAAGTTACATAACACTATTCGTGAATATATTTTCCATGGCCAGATGATGTTATTTGAGGGACACAAATAATAAAGGATATTAGTGGTGAGGCCTCATAAAAATTTGAGGAACCTTCCCATGGTGTGTGACCTTGGTAATATCCTAAAGGATATTATGAGAATGAGACCCACCAGTATATAATCCACATTTCATAGTGCCATTGGATGTTAGAATCTATGGACGTGTATATTAGTCCATAGAATATAAAATTATTATTTTTAGGAATTAAAACTCACCAACTTAGATGTATTGATGAAAACTATGATGAAACACTATTCTCAATGAGGTAGGATATGTTGGGTGCGTCACGATTAATACTGCATTAATAGATAATGTGAGAAAGTATTTTCCCTTCCGTTCCATAATGGAAGTAGGTATCTCAATCCATTTATGGAATTGATATATCCTAAATAAATCCATTTCCATAATAAGGAATGGTCAAGTTTAATTATTGAATGTCAAAGAATGAATAATTGAGCACATGGGTTGATGGTACTATCATACAACCCACTTGATTCTAGATATCGAGAGTAAGGGATTACGTTACACGGTAAGTGTTTATAGGAGGTGAAACATCATTGCAGAAATAACTTCTTTCTCTATGAGTTCTTTGGTGTGTTTCTATATGCTAACATTATAATTTAGGTAGCCTTTACCTAATGACATAGAGAAAGAGTTCTAGAGGGTCTCACATTAAGTGTGTCCTTGTATCTCTGTTAAATATTAATTTGAAAATTTTAATAAAGATTATTCTCGATTGTGGTTTAATAATTATTAAAGGATGCTTGATCACATTTATTTCGACACTAGTTATTTGAGAGAATATATTCTGTGTGAAATAATATATATTTATTAGCGAGTAATGTAGTGATATTTATTTGAGAAATAAATAGCTATTATTTAAGGTCTAATAAATGTGGTGGAAGAAATAAAGAGAATGGAAGAACAAAAGTACACGAAGTGTATATGAATACACAAGTAGTGTAATTTTTTTCGGGAATTTGTGAGAAATAATATTATTTATTTAATTAAATAATATTAGGTGTAATTCACTAGGCGCATGTCTTGTAATAATAATTTTCAACTGTTATTTTTAGATATGGGGTCATACTAAGAATTAAATGTAATGAATAAATAATTTCAGGTAATTAATTCTTTTTATTATTCTATGTCATTGAAATCCAAATTATATAATTCTCATAATCTTAGACATTTTGGGGTGTGAACAACAGATCTAGAGAAATCTCTCATGCCAAGTGAGAATTCTTTTCTTCCAAGAACGCTCACAAGCTATGAGAAAGAGATCCTCCTCTACTAGATCAAGGTGATCGAAGGCAGACATCACAAGCAAAGGATCCTTCACACTAGCAACCGAAGATACCTTCAGAGACATCCATAGATATGTGGATCACGTGTGGATCACCGCCCGAGGAATCATACAATTATATTATATAACACAATGATGGATCACATCAAACAATGACCAGAAACATTAACGAAGAGAGAATTCCATCAAGGTAATTCTTGTATTTTAATTAAATTAATTATAAAAATTATATAATTATCCTCTTTATTGTTCCAAGATTCCCCTATTGTCATTCGTTATTTGTTATATTCTAAAGATCCGGCTTTTTATTATCATGGCGGATCTCAGATTAAACATCATTAACGACAAAAATAAAAGTTGAGTACACCCACCAACACACTTTCACTGTGCCCGGAACCTACAAATACCATATTGAAATGGTATGAAAAACCTTTTTTACATGGGTTATTTAATATATATTGAATGATTAACTTTGTGTTACACATGTGACTCCTTATATCACCCTAAGATATGTTATTAAGATACAATATGACTTCTTTATATGGATGAATTGTGATTTTTTCAATTGATGTTATTATGAAACCCATATCTTTTCAATGGGTAAATTTTGTGACATAATTTTTTTCAAGTGGAACACATATTTATGGGTTTTTATTAAGTGATGGGGGGTTTTATAGGGACCTACAATGAATTGGTTGATGTTTGGTATCTCATGAGCTCGAAAGGGTATACATGTGGTATCCCAAGACAAAGACAGTACATAAGTAGTAATACAAGGCTAAAAATGATACTCAGGTAGTTAGCCTGATCCCAAGAGGGTACACGGGTAGTAGCCCAAGCCCATGAGTATTTATGAGTAATCGCCCAATTCCAAAAGGTAGCATGATTTTCTATCCCAATCCCAGTAGGTTAAAAGGGTAGTGACCTAAGAAAAATAGGGTATACATATTTTTATACCAATACCGAAAGGTTAGACAAGTTGTTCTCCTTAACCAAAGAGGGTATATGAGTAGTAACCCAAGCCCGAGAAGGTATATAGGATGACTATCCAAGCCCATGAGCATACACATGTTATTGGCCTAAGATCGATCTGTTATAATAATCTGTTTATAATTCCTTCTATACTTGGTTTTGATTTACTATGATTTCTAATATGCAACATTTATATGTTATATGAATATGTTATGCTACCATGGATCATGTTTATTTTCATATGTTTTTATCCTCCTATGAAATATTATAGTTTTACTTATTCGAGAATACATATTATTATATTATGCATCATGGTCAACTATTTTTTCCATTTTATTCTTAAAAAAGATATTTCTCCCTTGTTCATGATTTATTATATGGTTATGATCTAAACATTATGAATTATAGTTGAATTATCCCTTACCGATAATTTTACATGACCCATTTCTTATGTTTCCAATCTCCATGATATGAGGATGAGTATAACATATGAGAAGTCTATAAGGGTGTCTAGTGTGGTACGATTATGGAGAAAGTTTCACATATATTATAATATAAGTTTCTCATATGGATGATCATCAACGACCCAAAATCTTATATTCTTAGGGTTGTGAGATTATTTTTTATATGTAATATTTAATTTATGGATATAATGTAAAATTAAGATAGGTTCATATCACATTTATATCATATCTAGGGTTAAAAAAGAGTTTTTTACACCAGATATAGGAGTGGGGGCCTAGAGAGCCTCATTGGTCCTCCCAGTTGTGTCTAGTGGATCTAAAAACATTTCTCAGTATATCCCTACATTTAAACTAAAATATTTTTTATTGATTTTTCTCTAGAAATATTTCCTTAGTTAAATTGTGACATAGTCACTATTAAAATATGGAATGATTTTCAATTTTAAATAATTACTTTATCAATTTGAATCATTTTAATTTTTATTCAAATCAAAAAATTTCTTAAGATTACTAAAAGAAATACAATAGGAAATAAATATCTTAACTCAGAATCCTGGCCTCATGAAATATTTTCATATTATTCTCCCAATGAAATATTATTCCAACATCACATTATCATAACTCGTAATATTTTTAATAATAATCTAAATCTTAGTGTAAGGAATAATTCTACATTTTACCATGTATATTTTTCTCTATAAAATTATTCTTCAGTATTCCCTTTTTTCTTCATTCAACGGCTCAAAGGCATTATATTTTTATTAATTTTTTGGATTATCCTTTTTTAACTAGGTTGAGAGGGAACCGTTACATGAGCCATAACTCAAAGGAACGTGGTACTAGAATATGAATTGAAGTACCCATAGACCCTACCAACACAAGAATAATCCATCCCAAACCAATGATACATTTAAGGTTCCATGATCCCTACCTTGTAGGGATGTATGAAAGTAATTCCCTATAGATATATGCACGTAGTCTGGTACTGATGACTGATCCATGCACTCACATCATTCCAAACCCAATATCTCTTAAAAGTTGAAATCAATTCCCTAAATACTCATCTGTAACAACACTTTGGATTGTGGACATCAATTAAAGTTATCTTCATTCAAACGCACCAATCCTTCACCCACTTGAACCGTGGAGGATCCCCACCACTACTTCTGACCAACACCACCTCATATAATTTCACTGACTTCAGGTTGAAATGAAAAGGTAAAATACATATTATGCACCTTACAAATCTTTTGTATTCAAACATATCACTGAGCCCATGCATATCCTCCATTAATATGTTCGTCCAGTTTATTAAAGCATCAAAAATATATATCCAACACCTCCTTAAGTCTTTATATTTGTTTTGAAGAATTTAAATAATGGTGTCCTTCACCATTTAATAACCTTTACAGATATTTTAAATCCAACCATCATAATTCAAGGAAGTAAATAAAATAACCTTCCTGAAAAATGAATTAGATAATAATCTCCTTAGATCATTGAATCCTTCAACATTAACATCTAACTCATTGTGATTCTTTTATAGTTTTTCTCCACTTTCCATATTAATAAAAATACCATTTATGAAAACAATGATCACATCTATTCCATGTTATCAAATTTAGCACTACATTTGATTCTTTAATTAGTTTAAATTATTATCATTGAATATCTTCACTCGTTTGTTAGTTTGGAATGATGTATAATATATTAAAGAAATATAAAAACCTTAGGAAGAAGACACATTAGAATTGGTACCACTAGTTAGACCAAGGAGGGAATACACCCCTAGCGGATGGTTTAATTTGGGTGTGTGAGTTTAAAAATTCCTTATCAATAATATTTTTCAGTTGTCTAGTAAGAACTCATATCTTTTGATAATTTTGTTTTCAAAAAAATAATGAAATTTGAAAATAAATTTTAATATGTTAAAACAGAGTGGTATATATCCAAGGAGTATGAAATGATGATTTAATGATGTAATAGAGTTAGTATGTGAATTTCATCAAACAATATTTAGAGAAAACTCACTATTCCTATAGGTTTACAACCTCTCACTCTTGAAAGATCGCCAATTTAATCACATGTTTTCAAAACAATATAAATTATTTTTAAATAATTTGATCACCATCAATAAAAATATAGATAATTATTACACCATTTATATTAGAGTAATATTAATCGCTTTCTTAATCATATTTTTCAACTATATCCTCATTTTCCTCTAGAAAATTATTTTAATTATAGCCAATAATATCTTCTATCTTATAACTATCATTATTTTTTATCACTCAATATATTTATCTTCAATCTGGATATTTATTAAAAGATATCTCCCATATCTTTCTTGTGGGCCATATCTATTGAGAAGTGAAATCTATTTTTGTTCAGTATAATTTCATCCATCATAATTACATAAATTATAATTTTATGTGATGGATGATGAGATTAACATGAGGCACAAACAATGAATATATATCCACTCAAAAGTTTTTAGGTCCTTAAAAAAATCTATCTGTTGATAGTTCTATGGTTATGTTCTGCATGGGATAAATGTTTAGGATGAATGAATGTTGACCAGGTTTGAAATCAAGATCAGAAATTCATGCTAAGTAATCAATCATTTTAGGGGAGAAGGTGTTATAGTTTAATAGGTAGGCCGTTACTATATAACAATATGGGGCCTTCAATGAAATGTGTGGTCAAAAATTGAATTTTATTGGAAAGGTGAGATGTTGGAAATGATTAATTATCTTTCTAATATGTTATTTACCTCCTATAATCTTCTAGTTTTAATAAAAGAATTCAAGAGTGTGGTTACCCATGCACAAAGGACATAGTCCAAACAATGTTATTATTTATGTTCTTTCTCACTTTTTGTATTTTATAGAATGTTTTACCAATGATTGTTTTTCACTATATTGTTTTTTCTATGGTGTTTTCATGGATGGCTTCAAGTACTGGGTTGGTGTAGTACTTTCTAATTCTAGTACACTTATTCATGGGGAATAAAACATCCATAGATTAGTTTTCTACTATAAATAGTCTCCTCATGTGATATTTTAATTGGATAACATTCAATTATTAAATGGTATTATCATATTAATATATCATTTTTTCATAGGATCTTACCAAACAAGTTGTATTAGAGCATTACATGTTCATATGTTAAATCCACTAATAGTAGTTTAAGAAAGACAATAGATGAGGGAGTATTTGGATCAGGATATTTAATGGATTGGATTTTGGAATCTAGAGAATGAAGATTGAATACTATATGATTAAAAAGGATTTAAAAGTTCCACTATCCAAATTGAATGTAGTTTTTATGAATAAATATGAATGCAAAATATTTTTTAAGAAAGTGTTTGAACTCATAACGAAGTATCTTTAAATTAATATTTCTTTTTAACATTTAGGAGAATAAGGATATAGATAATGTTATG
This sequence comes from Viscum album, assembly GCA_963277665.1. Classification (NCBI taxonomy): domain Eukaryota; kingdom Viridiplantae; phylum Streptophyta; class Magnoliopsida; order Santalales; family Viscaceae; genus Viscum; species Viscum album. The sequence goes on from OY728162.1 coordinate 1,016,791,356, forward strand.
AATTCCTTAATAGTTATGTATGAAAAATTGACAACCATTAAAAATGTATTAATATACTAATAGTTATTTGGATTAATGTTGTTAGAAGGAAGACATATAAGAGATCATGTGAATGTATTCAACATGATCTATGGGAAACTCCAATTGAAAAAAGGTAACTCTTACTAATGGTGTATGAGAAATACTAATATTATCTTCACTTACAAATACGTGGGTTTCAATACTTATTACATCTAATAACTCTATCTATAAATAATTTTTTCATTTTTTGAAATCACGAATCTTGTACTCAATGAAGAACTCCAAAACAGAAAAGTCCAAGAATGTCTAATAATACTTTTAATACTGATAGGTGGGGAAGTTCACCCTATTGGAAGTAGGTTTATCTAAAGAAGACATTAGAATAAAAACAATTGGATAATATTTAAGGAGAATCAATTGGTCTTGGACTAACATTTTTAATGTCTGGGGAGAAAAGACACATCATTAAACACTGTAAGAGTAAAAATTATAACACAAAAATGACATCAAATTCTAGTTGTTAAAATCCTATTGGTTTTCTAGAAGAAAGTATTAATTAATTTTTATGTATGAATACACCGGTGGAATATTGTTTGATTGAATCTAGAGAATCATTCCATGCAACTTGTGATCAAGGATTCATATTAAATTATGTATCAAGGAAGTTTACAAAAGTCCATTTGAAAGATTATAAAGCCCTGCAAGTTTTTAGAAAGGGATAGGTAAACATTTGGATAAAGAATAAATTATAATTGATTCTATTATATGTTCATCACATTCTTGTCCTATAGGAAAATTACACTTAATATGAAAAAATGGATGATATAGGATACATAACCAACTTGGTGATGTGGTATTGAAAGTTAACCAACAATCCATAACGTTTGAAAAATGGCTAAATGATGTGACCCTTTACTTGATTGGAAATTTATAAAAATAGGAATGGTATACTGTATAAAATTATATTATCTTGATCGATAGAACAATAGTTTTGGTAACCTCAGTGAGAAGAACATGAATGTTCTACATACAAATAGAGTACTGATTATTGATCACTTGGAAATAAGAATGTGTGAAAGTTGTGTGTTGGGAAAGAAGAAAATATTGACCTTTAGTATAGATGGTTGGAATCCCAATGATTAGAAGTTAGAGCATGTAAAAATATATGTCTTGAGAACTACCCTTATTCAATACTATAATAATTGTATTTACATTCATACTTTCATTAATGATGCTATATATAATGTATTGATTTTTTACATTAAGAAAATTTATGATATATTTTAGGTGCTTATACAATGGAACAATTTTGAAGAAAGGGAATGAATCAGAAAGTTGAATTTAATCTAGATAGAAAATAGTGATGATTATACTACACACAACTTCCAATATATATGCAAGAAGGATGGAATAAGGTGTAAGAAGACAGTTCCTAGAACTCCAAAACAAAACAGAGTGGCTAAAATATTTAATCATTCTATAATGGGTAAAGTTAGGAATATGAAGTTTCACATGAGTTGCCTAAGGTAATTCAAATAAAAGTACTCAACATATTGAGTTATCTAACAAATAGAAGTCCAATATTGTACGTTGGCATAGTTCTTTTAGAGGATATATCATCTAGAAAAAAATGGAATTTCATCATCTCATATTCCTTGATAGTTTAGCATATCTATATGTAGATTCTTTGTATAGAGAAAAACATGAATCAAATCTAGTATGTGTGATCTGGGTGTTATTTCATAAATATTTTCACGTATTTTTTACTGCTTAAACTTTTTATTTAATGAAAAACATGCTTAAAAATTGGTTAATTATAGCGGAGTTGTTATTTTGGTATTGAAATTCGAAATATTTTATTCCATTAATAAATTATGGGCTTTTATGCTGAAATTTTGGATTGTTTCAATCATAAAATTTATGTTTATTTTATTTTATATATTTTTTATATAAAAATATTTATTTTATGTTTTTTTACTTTTTTACTTTTTTACTTTTTTACTTTTTCATTTATTTGTTTTTGTGAATATTTAAACTAATAATTATTTACTTTTAATAATAAATTTTTAATGTTATTTGTATTTCTTAAATTATAATTTATTTTGTAAATATTTTTTTGATGTTTCTTATATTTATTTATTTAAATTTTAAATTCATGTAATGTTCTCTCTTATAGTTGGCCACCCCTTAAAAGAATTTGGGGTGGTAGTGTGTAAGTAAATTTATATAAGATATTTTAAATATATATATATGATAAATTGGGCATGAAACATGTAACTAATTTTATATAAGATAATTTCTCACCATAATATAATTTTCACCATCTTGGGAATTCATAAGATAATTTTATTATCTAACATAATGAGGTCCAATAAAATACGAATAAAGGGAAGTAAAATGATGAAGATAGATCAACTATTTATGAAGATAAAATTCAAAACCGTCTTTAATTTTAGACTTATGTGCGATCTCCAATGATCTAGTTACTTGAAGAAAAAGACACACTTGATATTACACAAATTGGAATCAAGTGAATCAGAATGACCAATAAAGAGACAAATAAAATATGAATTATGGAGAAGATGGATTCCGTAGGTTATATCTCTGATTCTATGTTGGGAACAAATATGAGAACACTGAGGGATTCAAATTGTAATTATCAATGAACATGTGTGAGTTGACTAAATCCCAATAGTTGTGGAAGATCATATACTACTAGAATCACCATGAACCAATATGGAAGTCTGAACGAACTTAATATTTATGTAACACCAAATATCACTTAGTTCAATACCTTGTGTGTTGATAAAGACGAAAATTATAAGAAAAAACACACTATTAAAAAGAAATATTCTTCACAGATGAAGAAAAGTTTAAGCCACGATTGATAGATTTGTGTTTTTATTGTTCTTATATTACAAAGGTGTCTCATTGAAGAAGATGAAGATGGTGGGGATCTCCATATTTTAGTATGTTAGGATTATGACACTAAATACTATTTCTAATGTGGTGTTATATGTTTTTACACTATGAAATCATATATTTTATTGATGATACTTGTAGTAAAAATCTGGGAAGACATCGATCTGTGGTCATTTGAATGTGATTTCTTTGAAGATAATGAACTTTCAAGCTCAATTCGGGTGGATAGACTTACATAGTTCGGTTCTTTCTTAATAAAAGTATGTGGGAAATAAATGGAAGATGTGATGGTGATTTTTTATTATAATGATGATGAATTGAATATGAGTAGTTTTCAATACTGCATGATGAAAATTATATGGTATTGATCTTTGAAATGAGACCACTGACCGAGCAACATCATTGAAGTTTTTTTGATCGATTTTTGTTATTCCCTATACAATGATTAATTGATGATTTTGTGGTTTTTTTACCCAATTATGTAGGTAATTATTTTTTTGATAAGGAAAACAAGAGGATAAACTATTTCCTATGTGATATTAGTAGCATTGGTTTATTTTTGAGATGAGGTTTCGAACCAAGTATGTGATAAAGTAGGGCTATCGAGGAATTATGGAAGGGGGTGTCTGGTGTTTATTAATCTATCAGTATATTTTAGAGTTAATAAAAAAAATTTGACACTTATAGTAGACCAAGAATGACATGTGACCATCTGAGTTTCTTGAATAAAAAATACATTTTAGATATAATTCAATGCAACAAAAAAATTAATTTTTTCATGAGAATTTACAACTCTTGTGAATGTGGGGTGATGTTATTATAGTGCTTTTATAAAGTGTTGGGGACAATAAATCAAGGATAGATAATAAATTATCTAATTTGGATGAAATATAAATAAGGTGGTGTTACAAGGATATGAGCTAGTAGAGAAATATATGTTTTTATCATGTAAAAGTGGGGTGAATTGTGTAGATTTATAGGAGATATTTCATGGATGAGAGTTGGAGTTGAGAATAATATCAACAGAGTTGAAGATATATAGATCATGAAAGATGGTGACATTGATAACAGATATTACATACCCTCTCCCCTTTTTATATAGTACTCTTTTGAGATAAAACTTCTTGAATATTTTTTTTACCTTTTGAAAATGCGTATATAATATTATTTAGGGGAATTAGATTGAAAAATATTTTTATCTCTAATATTTTTTTCTTTCCTTATATAACTATGTTAGTAAAATTTAGTGTTTAATGATCTCCATTTTATTTTGAATGAGTTTCTATTTATGATATTCTATATAGTGATGGGTGATGATAGTGATTCCTTAACCATTGAACATTAGTTGAAGTGTTGAAAATTGGAAAAGGATGATGATTTTTTTGTCCATTATGATTTTTACCATGTTTTTATCAAATAATCATTCTTTCAGGAATGTTCGCTAAACATTAGAGATCAATTAACAATAGTTAGGTGCTTCAAAACACAATCTTATCAAGAACTAACACAATTGTGATTAATTAATGTTTTAATAGAAATATAATTTTAAAAAAAATTATCCAATCTAACAGCCCTTTTTTTTCCTATATCCAGCCTCAATCTATCAATTCTATTATTTCACATAATCACCATCACAACATCACTTTCACTATTTTCTGTTTTTTTGTCACATGCTTCCTTTTCTACTTCCCTATAGACATGATTCCTTACACCCCACAATATTAGTAGTCTTTAGGTCCTATAAATATTAAATTTCACCACATAAGTGACCAAGATTATTAAATTTTCATCACAATTACCATGGAAGGAATGTGTGACTAAACAAAAAACATTCAAAAAATTGTATATTAAAAAAATTTAAAAATAATTTAATTTTGAAATAAACATAAAAAAACTAATAAAAATAAATATATAAAAAATATGGATTGTTTTATCAGTATTTTATGTAATTTCTTGAATTGTTAAAACCATTCATGCATATTCAAACTAGGGCTACCACATAAAATGAAAAGTTTGGAATTTTTATTCTAGAAATTTATAAACATTTTATTTCTCTAAGGATGTATAAAATCAATGATAAAATGGAATTATTGATATGTGAGAGAGATGAAAATCTTATCCAAAATTTGAATCCAATCATGTCCATAAATATGGTCATTTAGAGGCCTAGGATTAAATAATTTCAATTACATTCATTTTCAAGTAATCCTTAATGTATAAGTCTTACACGAAGGTATATAAACCTAGATATTAATAAATAAAACCTATATATTCTTCCATCCTTAAATTTCCCATTCACATAGGAATATTTAGAATTCCTAATAGAATTTTATAAATCTCTTTAGCAACTGCCTTTGTGTGTATTGAGTGAGGAGGATATAAGATTGGGGGAGTTTCCTTTTTTCATCAAGGGTAGGGATATGATTTGGGTTCAAAATCAAGATGATTTAATATTTGATAGAAAAAATGTTTTATAAAATTTTATTTTTAATAAATTTTATCTTTCGAATACCACAATTTAGGTGAAACATGAAAAAAATTACGAGGAAGGAGAGTTACATCTTGTTACTTTGGAAAGGTTTAGAGGATTACTTAGATAGTTTCCCAAAAAAATATATCCCCTTCTATTGATGGATACATTCTATAAGGATCAAACACCATAAAATAAAAATCTAGTCAATAAATCCTATAGTGGATATTTTTAAAACCTAATTGCTGATGAGATAAATAATTCCTTTGAAAAATGTCTTAAAAACACCAAAATAATTGAAGCAGGTAGATAGTCTTTCATAGGGATAAAACAAACACTCAATATGATATAGTTTATGTTGGAGTTCTCATCATATAGGGTTTTCACTATGTGATGTTTGGCTATACTAAAACTACTTTCACAATTTTGATATTCCCATTTTATAGGATGGGAGAGCTCAATTTGTGGGATATAGGGAAAGAAGAAAATAATGATCCATTTTCAAATGAATACAATGACTGATTTAAAAATCACCATATCCTATCTTAGAGAGATCAATAAGTGATCAAATAACATACCCCCCCTTCTTTTCCAAAAAATCAAATAAAATATTTTCCAAATCAAAATAGGGATGAGTCTTAACATTATAAAGGGGAGTTAATGAGGTTGTTGAAAAAGATGTTCTGTAGTATTTTTTAATTTAGGAAAGATACATATTTTAGGATACATGTTTTATAACTTCAAGTGGAAATAATTACTTGAGATATAAGTGTTAGAGATAATGGAATGCTTCCTAGTATAAGATAACATAATTTTAGAGAGAATTTCATGGGTGAAACTATAAAATTGGGCCTTAAAATTTATGAAAAATATAGGGAATAAAAAATGGATGTTAAATTATTGAACAAATTGGGTCTTAAATTGACAATATTGAAAACAATAGAACAATAAATTTGGATGGAAACATACAAACTAAACAGATTAGGAAATCTTTTCAACAATATACCAAATAAAAAGGAAACTGAAAATGGAATGAATCAAGGAATGTAAGAAGAAATTGAGGTTTGAATATAGGATAATAATAAAAATATTTTGAAGAATTGCAACTCACACATCCCTTTTTTCAAAATATTTAAAAAGAGTGATGAACATAACAATTTATGTTTATTTAAATTTTCATATGCCTTGTAATCAACATTCCTATTGTGTAGGTTTTAAAAAAATCCCTTCATATTTCAAATTAGATGAAATGTTTTCAACCAAAAAGTGGGATTGGAGGGAATATACAACATTAAATATTTTTATGTATTGTAGTGAAATAGTTCAAAAATAGTTACCTCCAAATTTGAGAGACAATATAAGATTTGTTACTTCTTAAAAAAGAGGATATTGTGAGGGAATAAATTATATTTTTGACTTATGATCTAACATCATCCTTATTAATTACTACTTATTTAAAAATATGGGTCTTTGGTAGTTGAAACCAATATCTATTTCTCTATAGATGAATGATAGTACAATTTCACATCCTTATGAATGAGAAGACAATATTTTGGTTAGTCTTGGAATGAATAATATTCCCACTGGTTTTCTTATTCTACAGATGGAGAGTGAAATTTGTTTTCCAATTATAATGAGGGGATAATTGCTAGAAAATGTAGGGGATATCAATGATGTTTTAAAGGGTAAAAGTACTCTTTAATCTAATGATGATCAAGAAGAGTTAATTTTTTTAAGTGTCTCTAATGGTGCTAGTTTAAAACTCATAAATGTTGTTGAGGAATTATTTAAAGATGAGGCTAAGAGGAAAAATCAGCACCCTTATGATTATCTAATCAAATAATCTGGTAATAAACATATTGATGTGAATTTCTGAATGTAAATACACTAGAGATCTTATAAGGATAAAACTCATGATATAAAACTAAGAAAAATCATTTTTAAGAACCAAGAGGTGGTTATATTTGAACAAATACGTCTCTTAGGGAGCATCACTTAGGATAATGGTTTACCCTCACAACTATCTATTTGTGTGGAATCCCCTCCTTCAGATTTTAGTATAGAGTCAAAGATACAAATCCCTCTTCCTAAGTTCTGTGAGACAATGTATGAGAGTTTCTACTTGAAAAGACTGTGATTTATGGTTTCTAAATAGAGATAATATTCTAAGTTAAATAATTTTGTAAAAATATCTAAATATTAATTGGAAAAATTTATTTTTTAGAGAGTTTTGTATCTTTTATGTTTGAAACTATTCATGATGATTTCCTAACTATTTTTAAGAAATTAATTTCATTTTAGTATTTTATAGACTCTAATATATATATATTATAGAATTAAAATAAATTTTGGTATCTTTCTTGGATGTATGTTTTAGAAAATGTCTTATTCATATTTATTGGTGGCTATGAGTAGGTTGGGGCATGTTTTGCAACATATTTTTTGTGAATATAAGCCCTATATTTGGGGGAAACCATTATAACACTTTTGGTCATCTTGGATCATTTCTATGGTTTTGTATTCATTTTTTGTGCTTGCATTCAAAAATATAAACATTAGAGTAGTGGTTTATAGCAAACATAATTCTTTATTTTAAATGGATTGTATAAATAATTTTCTTATTGTTGGTGTTCTTAATTTTTTTGAGTAACTTGATAAATTCCACTCGAACAATATGAAGTTTCATTCATCAATGAAACAAATCCTCTAAATTATCTTGGGATGAAATTTTATGGGGTGAGTCTAGATGAATAATATAAATTTAGCATGACATAGGAGGTGACCCCTGGTTTTTAGTTTTTATTTTAGTCCTTCATTTCTAAATAAATGTCCCTAATTCTATTCTTCAATAAATTTAGAGCTACATTTACTTCCTTTCAAGTGGTCGAATGATGAAATTTCTATGTGCATATTTATGAATTTTATTCATTACAATTAGAAGATACCAAACTTGAACAACCTGTATCAATATCCCTTGATGTTTTCTCTGGTTGAATTTTTTCGTGAATATAAATTCTTGGATTCTTACATTTCATATTTTCACTTTTATGTTCTAAATCATGGTGCATAGATGAAATTTTTGTGAAAAAATAAGGGAATTTATATAATAAACAATCCTAAGTAATGATTTCATACACTTGGGAGTAATTTTTTTAATTTCTTATTTTTAATTATTCTTAATCAATTAAGAATTCTACTATTGATTTGTGTTTTTCATTGTATAAATATTATTTCTAGAGTTTTAAACATCATGTTATTTTCTTAGAAAATTCAATTAGTCATTGGTACTTAAAACTATTTTTTATTCTATAATAGTTCATGTGTATAATTTTTTTCTGTAGCCCTTTGGTAATATCATTTAATTTAATATGTGTAAGCATGCAACATTTCTAAATTTCATGTTCTATGTTGACATATTTTTTTATGGACAATATATTTATCATGCATGTTAAGGTTTTTTTATACATGAGGTATTTGTTTTTAAACATTATTATAACCATGAAACACATAAATATTTTATATTTATATTTTCTTAAATAAATTTTAATTAGTTAATAACATTCTTAACACACAATAATGAGAATTAAAGAAACTACGATATAATATAAAATAGTATTATTTAAATCTAATCACTATAATATATATATTTATCTAGAAGGTATGAAATTTAGTAAATACAGTATAAAAATACATATAAAGGATTTATATAATTTATATTTATTTTTTTCATAAGTACTTAATAAAAAGTAGAGTCATTTTATGCTTCAAAATAATGTTTTCAACAAAAATGTTTTTATTGAATTTTATACACAAACAATATAATGTATTTATACTTTTATTAGAAATTTATTTTTTAAAAATGAAATTCAATTTTGAAACTAGCGTGTAAATATTATCTTATGGTGAATTGATGACAATTTTTTTAAAATGTTAATTTTTGGGTGAATAATGAAAATACCAAATTTTAAAGGAAAATACATTTTATTTTCTAGTATTTTAATGCTACATTTTTAATGGTCCATGTTTTAAAATGTTATTAGTTTTTTATTTTAAAAAATAATTCAATTTATAAATTTTTTTATCAAAAATATATTTGATCATGGTATAAACATACATTCAGGCATAAAAGGCATTTCTATAGAAAATTGTTTTTCATTTAATTTTTCACATTTATATTTGAATATTTTAAACCATTTATATATATTTAATCAAGAAAGATGGATCCATTTTTTTAATAAACTTATAAAAAATATACAATGATGGAAATTTCAATTTTTAGCATTATAAATAATAACTATGGTAAGTATATTACCACCTGAGTAAAAAAGTTAAAATGTGTAAATTATGGTTAACCAAAGTGGAAAAGATACATTTTTTCATATTAATTATTATTAGATAAATTGATTTATACCATTATTTTTTTGGGCTTGAAATTTACTTTTTTATGGGAATCTTTTCTATTAATATGAATTAATAATATTTTAATCCCATAAAATATTCATGGATTGTCCCACCCCACCGAGAAAATTATACACATAATCTCTTTTTTTATATAACTTTGTGCAATAAATATTGAAAAAAACCTTCCCAATTATCTTCTCAACTTCCCTATCGACCAATTTTATATTCTTTTATTCTTAAAATACTATTCCAAGGTTTCTTAATAAGAGATATAAGGGGAAATTTCCAAAGAAGAGGTAATTGTCTTACCCAACCACCTTCATTTTCTTCTTCTTATAAATCATTAAAATATGAGATATTAATCATGAAATAAAAACTTAGTTATCCTAAACAAACTAAAATGGTTATATTATTATGTAACATACTTTATCCACCCCCTTCATTGAATAGGGAATGAAATTATCACTTGTGAATACCTATGGACTACCGCTTCCACGCAGTGATATGAATCATTTTACTTAACCATAATTCATTATTTTTTATTATTATGTATTTTATGTTCATATAATATACTAATAAAATAAATAAACATATTTAATGATAATATATTATCTGTTTTCTAATAATTATATCCATTGAAAAAAATAATGTCGCTTGGGTGTATATGTGGACTACCACCCCCACGAAGTGATGTGATTTAATTTTATTTATTTCATTTATTGGATGGTAATAATTATGTATTTAATGAATAAATATTATATATATATATGATATATTAGTGATTATATAAAGGTGAATTAATATTTACCTTTCTTTCTTTTCAACCATTGAAAAGTGGAAACATCAGTTGTGTGTATGTAGGGAATACCGTCTCCACAAAGTAACGTAATTTATTTTTCCTAAAATTTATATATATAGTAATAAAAGTGAATATAATGATTATATATAATATATATTACAGTATTAAGATTTTTGAGATGATGGAATAATGATAAAATTTCAAGGACAAGAACTGTCGAGTCGAAACCTATGTGAAAAAATGAAATATTTATATCCAGAACCTTGATTTTAATAAAGGGTTGTAAATAAATGGATGATATGATGTTATAATTAATCATATATAGTATTATATGTATGAAAATATTAGTTAACATATTTATAATAAATCTATATTTATTATATAATATGTGTGAATACATATGATGTATGATAAGACTTGAGGAAAGCGATTTATGTTTCAATCCCATTTTAATTGAGATTGTTTATAATTTAATTTCCATGGAAAGAAGTATATGATCCTTATTTGATAAATAAATTTAATTTTATTATCCTTACTAGTATAATTTTAAAATTTTAGTACTCTTTTTCAATCTTTGGTACTCAAAATGGTTTAGAAAATGCTTTTAAGAAATAAAAATATTATTTCTAAATTTTCCATTGGAAATTTTTTTCACCGATATCAATTTTTTCTTAAATGTGTTCATAAATGATATTTCATTTTTTAAATTAATTTTTAAATTCAAATTTACCAATTTTTTAATTTTTACAAAAAGGTTTAAAAATAACCTTCTTATTATTTTCGGTACATGGTACTTTTCACCGAAGGAGTTAAGTGAATCATTGTTTTAATGATTATGGCATGAATAGAATTTCCCACTGTCATGAACAGTCAATGATATAAAGATTCCTTGACAATTTTACGAAATTATTTTCTAATAAAAATTTTTTCTTAATATTTTTTGTAAATATTTTGATTTTAAATTACTGATTTCTAAATGAAAATGGTATTTTCATCAAGAAAATTTTTAAGTTATATTTTAGTATAAATTTTCATCATTGATTAAATAATTTGATGTTACTTATATTTCATTGGGGATATGATTCTACGATATCATCCAGATTATTTCTATGGTTTGTTTAGGATTATGATGATGAAATTTTTATAGAACCCATTTCTTTTCCCTGGTTTGTAGGATGATGAAATGAGGAATGATTTTATGATATTATGGAATAATTTTTGTTTAAAATTATGTGATGAGAGGGTCTATTATTTCCTTCTAATGAATTGGGTAAATATGAATAATTAATGAGATAAATATATTATGTGTGAACTAGATTTCATGTTGACAACATGATGCATGTGATCATATTTATCTCCATAATTTTATGTGTGGATTTATTTTCTTATCTAAATGTTTATGTGTGGAACTTGTTTCATGTCCATAAGTTTATGTGAGAGCATGGTTTTATTCCATTAAATTAATGAGTTATCTTTTTTCTATTTATACATATTCAAGATGTTATTAGATTATGTTTTTACTCAATAAAAATGATAATGTTATGGTTTCATTAATCATGATTAATTATTGATGATTAAAAACTCTTATGAATATTATATTTTTCTACGACAAATATTTATGACATGAATTTTGATTAAAAATATTAAATTCACTGTTTATGAATTATTTATGTTATGATTATGTTCTCATACCCTTATTCTTTTTTATGAACATTTATTGATATCTACTATGTTTACCCATACTGGCCTTACATTATCCTTTTTTTCTTCCCTTGGTTGTCATGGACGGTTTTAAGAATGATATGTCTAGAAAGGTATTAATATAAAGAATATTTAGGGAGATGTTAGAGATATGTTAAGAAATGATATGTTTATGCATCTATACTAAATATAAAATATACCTATACAGTTCTGGGGAGTATATAATTATGTTATATTTTATATATTAATCTCAAGTGATGCAATATTTATGTATCTTATTCTTGTTTCACCTTAGATAGTTGTATAATTGGTTTTATTTAATATTTTTTGATTAGGATTACATAACATTAATTAAGACCCTGAGGATATGACTGTGTATAATATAACATCAATTTTTTTTGGTAATATACATATCATTCCATTTTTCTAGAAATACATTCCTATATGGATATTACAATTGCTTGTGGTATATCTCAACTGTCATTCTCATGCATGATAAATAAACCATTACTGCGCACATGATTCAACAAACCTAGGGGATATTCTTGGATTATTTCATATTATATATATAAACCATCATGAAGGATTTTAAAATATGATGACCATAAAAAACATATGTTAAACCTAAGGCATAATATATTGATAAGATGATATTATAATTTAGGTAATATCATGAATTATTTTCATGAATATATGATTATTTAATTTATTTTAATAGATAAATGATTTCAATATGTTTTTAATTTCATTAAATGGTTTCAACAAAAAGGAATTTTGTGAAAACCGAATATAAAGACCAATTCCATCACCGTCCTCAAGAGAAACCAAATAGATTAGTAGCTAGAATGATAAATATTATGACTTTTCCCACTCAAATTTCTCAATCTATAAGAGTTAACAAGGATAATTTTGAACTTATAAATAGACCGAGGAGTAAAGAACATACCATTGAATCTTTTATAACACATATTCTACCTCCTTCTATGGTTTTTTTGATCCATTAGTTTCCGACCAACAGATTAACGAAATACGAAAGATATTTTCCATTATTCAATTATCAGAGTGTTAGAGTGTTGTCTTAGTTGTTTATTACTTATAAGTAGATGCTGATCAATGGAAGAATATTATCAAGAATAAAATTCAATATGAATTATTAAGTCCGTGGAATATGGGGAGTTTGATATGGTATTATTCAAGAAGTACATCCCACAAAATCATTATACTAAAATGGATTAGGACTTTCTATAGTTGAGGCATAAGGATGATAAATCCCTATAATGAAAATTTTACAAGATGTTTGATGTATTATTCTAGATTTATCATCATACTTGAAAGAAATAGTTATTTATTATTTAGTTATTTTAAACCAATTCATAAAAAGAATTATCCATATAGGACTTTGGAAGTTATGAATAAATCGTTTGATGTGAACTCAAAGTTGATCTTGATCCTAGAAATGCTCATGGATATTGTGAAAAGATATTGGAAGGATCTCTCAGGTTATGTTGATTCATACAAATCCATAATGGTATATCACATGGAGGTAAGGAGAAGTTTCAACCTCTTACATTAAAAAATGTTGGAAGTAACACTTGGGTGATTACCTAAAAGGAAAACGAAGATGTTTCAAGTGTGGTAAGACTAACTATCAGTTGAAATAATTTCAAAGTGATGTAAATATGAAAATAAATGAAATTAATTATAAAAAATATCATCTGAATTCACAACCGACACTTCATTACTTTAGATGTAAGGATTTTGGGCATTATGTGAATTAATGTCTTAATGGAAGGGCTAGTAAGAATAATACGAATAAAAAACCATTAAAGTCAAATGAAAAATTGAAATATCATGTGATCATGACTACTAAAGTGGTTTACGAGAATTTAATGGTGATAGTTAAACTTATTATACACTCTAGAATAACTAATTTTTTTTGATTCTATCTATACCCACTATTTTATACGAATGTATTTTTCCTAAGGTATTACATTACCACATAACTGATTCAAAATTCAGTTAGTAGTGAAAACCCTTAATGGTATGATGATCACATATCAAGTTTATATGACATATTTAATTAAATATTTTGGGAATTTGATTCCTAAAAATCATGTGAATCATCATATAATTGAATTTGATATGATTCTGGACATGTATTGGCTCCCTTTATATAGATCCCATATCAATTTCAAAGGAAGGGAAGTCATGTTTGATATTATGAATCATCCTATGATTGTCTTTGGGTGTAAGGATGAGTATGGACATCCAATGGAAGTTACATATCTTATATGGGTATTAATGCCTATTAATGAGGGATGTTTACTAGAAATTGTTGGGGAAATACTCAACATTCATAACATGCCTATTTGTTTTGGATTATGCTGATGTATTTCCTGAATAATAACCTAGTCTTACCCCAAATATTAATGTTTAGTTATCTATAGAACTCATACCTAGTTATAAAACCATTTCAAGGAATCCATATAGAATATCCCAAAATAAATTGAAGGAATTGAAGAATAAACTCTAGGATAATCTTGATAAAGGATCCATACACCCAATTGTGTCATAATGTGGTGCAATTATTTTTTTATTATGAATAACGATGAGTCTATGCATGATTGGATTGATTATTAAGAAATTATCAATATGACTGTCAATAAAAAGTGTCATCTACCACTTATCAATCATATGTTTGATAAATAATGTGGAGATCAATATGTTTACATGATTGATCTTTGATATGGTTATAATTAATTGACAGTGAAGAAGGAGGATATACCCAAGACAACCTTCGGTATGAGGCATGTACATTATGATTTTATAGTGATGTCATTTGGACTTTCCAATGATACATATATGTTCATATATTTAATTAATAAATTATTTTTATATTACCTTGAATTGTTTTTGGTAGTATTTATATATGATATTCTTATACATTCGAAGATAGAGAATGTTTAATAATAATAATTGAGGATTGTGATGATGGCCTTAGGGAAGGAGATGATGAATTATAAATTTACCAAGTGTTAATTTTGTAAATATATAGTCACATTCTTGTGTTATATAATCTTAAGTGAGGGTATATTAGTGGATCATTTAAAAAAAATTATTGAAAAATTTCTTGGACCAACCATAGTGATTGATATCTATAGTTTTATTTGTATGGAGGGATTCTATTGTCTCATTTTGAGATATTTCATAGGGATATCTAATCAAATAACCAAGTTGATTCAGAAGGGATCCATGTTCCTTTGGATATATGAATATCATGAAAAATTGTATGTAACTGAAAACAATGTTGATTTGTGAAACTATACTTTTACTACCCTATAAAAGAGAGAGGTTTGTAATATATAGTGATGTAATGAATAAGGGTCTATGATACATTCTCACGCAAAATCATCCAATGTTAACTTATTCCTCATGAAAATTGATGGTTCATGACAAACAATACCCAACTCATGATTTAGAGTTGGTAGAAGAAATATTTTCATTAAAAATATAGAGGCATTGTCAATATTGTGAAGGATGTAATATATATAATGATCATAAATTATTGAAGTATACATTCGTATTATAAGAGTTGAATACACACCAAATGTTTAACGAACCAGATATTTATAGAATATTATGTTTTACTATCTATTAATATTTATGAATAAGATATTAATTTTATGTTAAATAGGAAACTTTGTTTGATAGTGTACTAAACACAAAACAAATAGTTTCTCTAAAATCTTACGTTGCACACCATATTGAGTTATTCCAAAATATAATATAATAAATTATTATTTTAAATAGTAGTTAACATATAGACATTGTATTTTTGGTAATAAATATAAATAAATACAATATGATTATACATTTTTTGTAAAATGTTTTTACAATTATGCAATAAATTTTAGAAGCTTAAAATTATAATGAATCCAATTTTAAGCATAAAATATTCTAATATTTTTAATAGATCATTTTACCACCTTTTGAATGAGATCTAGTTTTAAATCTAGTTTTTTTCAATTTTATATGTTATATTTGAAAAAATAATATTCTTTAATAGAATCGGGACATCAAAATTTACTTTGTTTAAATTTTTGACAATTTTCAGATAAATTTTATTTTTTAATTAATAGGGAAAAATAATGCATTTTAAATCAAAATTGCCTCTAAATCTAATTTATTTATACCATTATATTTTTATTTTAATTGTTTTTAATATGTAATTGGATCATTTTTTTATAATTTAATCCCATTTTGGTTATTGGACTAAATATCATATTTAAATTGGACATAAACACATGTCAATATTTTGATAGTTTTTATTTCTTAAAACCACGGGTTTTTTGTTTTGACAAAGGGAATTAATTTTAAATTAATTGCTACCAATTTTTATGTTTTGAATTTGGAAAAATGGATTCCAAATTTGGAATTAGAAGGTCAAAATTTTGTAAATATGTACCTTTTTTTATCGAAATTATGAATACTAACTTTTGTAATAATTTTAATTTAACATGGTCAAATGATATATCTAGTAAAGAAGGGTGAAAAATAATATTATAAAAATATTAAACTACCATAACACAGTGACTAATCATATTGAAAGAGATATTTACGACCATTGGCATCATTTAGTTGATTTTGGGACTCCATGGAGCCACATAGGTGTGGTAATGATATGTTATAAGAATTAATTTAATATAAAGACAAATATAACATAAACATGTATCTTTTACTAAAACAATTTTAATATAGGGTTATATAACTGAAATATTTCACTATAAAATGTATTTAGAAAGCTAAATATATTTCATACATCATGGTTTTTTATTTATAATTTTTATACATTAAATAAATAATGTTATTTATGACACAATGATGATGTATTCCTTACCTTATTAATGAATGATTCAAATAAATGATATTATAAATATAAATATAAATATAATATGTTCATTTTTATGCCATAAAAAAATTTCTGGATTATATTGACAAATTATATTTGAGTTAATGCATTTTTTTAAAGTAATAAATCTGTTATGACTGTATAAAAAATCAATTTCTAAATGGTGTCAATGTAACACCCCGAGATTTTATGAAAAATATTCTTTTTAATTTCATTAATGTCTTGTGTTGTATGTTACACCAAAAGGATATTTCACAACACACATCCTTGACTTTCCTTGCATTACACACAATCACGACCTTTCTCGATAGCGTGTGTAGTACGCAATACCGAGTTTCACTAAACAACGATATGCTATTAAAATATTATTAAAACTAGCCGTTATGAATAGTAATAACCAATTTTTGAAATTTTGTAAATTTTATTTTTCAAAATAGACTTCATTTTTTGATTCAAAATATCGAAATTAGCTTAGGGTGAAATTTTGGTACTTTTCGGATAACTTTCATTTTCTGATGAATAGTGAAAATTACTAAATTTTAATTAAAAACAACCTTTTTAATAGAAATAATTAATAGTGATAAATTATTAATTTGAGTGGTTTTAAAGTATATTTAGAATATATTTTTACAATTTAATACAATGTTGGTTATTGGATGTAATTTCACATTTAAACCAGACATAAACAACTGTCAATCTTTTGATAGTTATTATCTCTTAAGAACACGCTATTTGTTTTGACGATGGGAATTAATTATTAAATTAATTAATGCAACTGATATGTTTTTAATTTTGTAAAATAGACATCATTTTTGAATTCATAATATCAAATATAGCTTAGGCCTAATTTTTGGTATTTTTCTGGAAACTTTCATTTTTTGATGAATAGTGAAACCACTAAGTGGTAGTTAAAAAAATGAATTTTTCAAAAAACTTAATTTTACCGCTTCTGTGAGTGGAATTTAAAAAATCCGAGAGACACGGTTGATGTAAGTAAGTAAAATGTGTTCCAATGAGATGAAAATAATTTTTGGTGAATAGTAATTTTTTAATTTTTTTTACCACGGTTAAAAGTAAATATGGTAATTAAGGGTAAAAATAATATTATTATTACCCTAACACATATCCTAATTCTACTGGATAAGTGTAATTCGACGAAAAACAACATTAGGAATAAAATATGACCATTTAGGCCCACTTGGATTAGATTAGGACATTTATTATTAATTTATTTAAAGAAGGGTTAAAATAGTTAAAATCAAAGTTTAATAACTAAATCATTTTTAATATAGGGTTATACATAAGATAAATTCTACTATAAATATTAATTAGAAAGGTAAAAAGATTTACTATATAATGATATTTTAATTGTAATTTTTAGACATTAAAAAAGTTAATTTATCTATGACACAAAGATGATGCAGTAATTATCGTATTAATGAAATATTGACATAATTGATGTTATAAATACCCAAATAAATGTAATTTGAGACTTTTTATAAATTACAATAATTTTCTAGGTTAATATGGCATGTTATTATTTATTTAATTAACTTTTTTCTAACTAATCATTCTGTTATGATTTTCAAAAAAATCAATTACAAAATAGTGTCAAAATTTACATAAAATAGTTTTTAAAAAAATTTATATTATTAATTGTTATTTTATTCCTAAAAATCGTAGGTTAGGCCAAATGACTTAGATAAGGATATATATATTAATAATAAACAACTTGGGGTTCGTTTGGCTGTTATAATAAGTTTATTAACCTTATAGTATAAGAACACAAGAAGACACGGTAAAAGTAAAATTATTTAACTTAATGTTAAATCTAAATGATAAGGTTAAAATAGGAACCGAAACTTGTCTAAATTCTATTGGATGAGAGGATTTCGACCCATCCCAACCTTAGCTTTTAAATAGACCAATTTGGAGATATTTAAAACTGAACTTGGCTTTATAATAAAATAATATTTTTAGTTTTTCCAAAGAAGCCCCTCTCCTCCCTTATAAAAGGGCACCTCCTTCCTCTCTTCCTCACACCAATTTGAGTCTTTAAGCTCGGCCAACCCCTGGAAAATTCTCTTCTCAAATTCCATAGAAACATCCTAGAGGTTCTGTTATTTTTCAAATACCAATTTTAGTGCCCTAAGAGGAGGACTCAAAGAGACACTTCAAAGAAGAGGTAATGTCTGTTACCGATTCTTTCAACTTTATTTCTTCTTCCACTTATTCTTCTTAGGTTGTTTCATTATGAGGTAATAACATCAGTACCCCTCATATATTGATATGTTATTATAAGTATGAAACAACCCTATTTCGACATCTATCCATCCTACGGAAAACGAAATCACCGCGCGTGCATACGTAATGAATATCGTCTCCACGCCGTGGTGTAATCTATTTTCCATCACCACCTTACTTGGATGGGTATAATGGTGTAAATAATAACTATATATGATCATTGTAAAGTGATATTGATTCTGAAATAGTATACATACACTCAAATAAAATTCCACGATCATGACAACGATATCATCGCTCGTGCGTACGTACGGACTACCATCTCCACGATGCGATGAGATTCATTCTCCACGTTAACCATTCGTGATTATAAAGTATATATAATAAGTAATCATGAAATATATGACATAATAATGATACTGGATTTATGTGTATGTATATGTATGTCATCTACTTAATTCCATTCAACTCAATAAGGAAACGAAAACAGTGTTCATGCGTAGGTACGTCCCACCGTCTCCATGAACGGTGTATTTCTTTCCATTTACTGATCTATTATATATAAGTATATTATGAATATATATATTATATATAAATAATGTTTTATATTCTAGAATTATGTAATCATGATCTAAATAATCATATGAATAATTACAAGTCAAAACACGGACGTCAAATGAAACGACTTTACCCAAAACGCTCTTTAACATTGAATTTACAAAAGAACGGGTAATATAAAGTCATAAGCGAACCATATATGACATCATAATAATTAGTTTGATTCTGGAATAAGTCAATGACATTATTTAAATCATTATACAGGAGGTTAAGACACTTACGAAGTAAATCAGACCTAAGGTAATGGAAAATATCACAATCTCATTTTTATCCGAGATTGTTTATACTTTGGTATTTACTGGGGTGTATTTTATCATCAATATCCATGTTTCCTCAATATGTAATATTTATATCCTTCTACAATAGTTTATATCCAATTTTACCCTTCGGTGAGTTTTTAGTAAAAGATATGAAAGGAATCTTTTGTCGTTTTTCATACGAGGTACTTTTTTGACTTTTCCGACAAAAGTACAAGAATAATGTTTTTTAACTTATACGGCATGAATAGATTTTTAAAACATTATTTCCAAGAAACTTCCTTTACAAGTTTTCATGTTTATTTTATAATTAACTTCTTTTAGTTTAAAATTGTATGACATGCTATGAAAGGAAAAATGTTTTTCATGTAGAAAGGATATTTTCCTCAAGAATAGAGTTCAAGTGTATTACCAAAATTATTTTCCATCTAAGAAAATATAGGGTTATGTTTCTATCCCGATTATTACATTGATTTTATTATGTTGTGATGGAAATATTTTTATGAATTCATTTATCTTATACAAATTGTTTTATGATGTCACGATGTTTAAAATTCCCATTTTTATTACATGGGTTATGCTATGATGTATGGTTTATGATTTTGTGGCACACATAAGAATGGTATCATTATGAAATGGGTGGGACCTATATCTACCTCCAATGCATTGGTTAAAGATTTTATATCTCATGAGATAGACATGGTTGGAACGGCAGGTTATACCGGTTCAGTGAAACAGGACTGAAATGAGGAGTGAACTCGGTTCAAAAATGAAAATTTTCCACTAAGATAGTCTTGGAAATGAGTCTTGACTAATAAGAAATGATTCTCTATGATTATGTGTATATGACACAATGTTTCATGTTTTATGTTATGATTATTGGGATTACATTTTACTACTATGATTTATCCCATGTTATGATATTATGATCTCTTTTTAGGTTAAGATTTCCAAAATGTTATGTCCTTATGAATATGATGTGATTGATATTTCTTTTGTTTACCCTTACTGAGCATTTGAGCACACCCTTTTATGTTTTCTTTTCCCCAGGATATAAAGAAAGGTTTTAGGTATAAAAATAAGGAATTTCTTTATGGGATATGTTGAAGATCTTTCACCATGATTAGAAGATTATATTCCAAGTTTCAAAGACACTAAACTATTACGGTCCTTGTGTGTGTGTTTTTGTTATGTACTAAGTATTCCGCAAAAGTAATGTAATGTCTTTGTACGTCATGCTTCGGGTCTCTACAGTTGGTATCATAGGAAAGTTTTAGTCAACCTTTGGAAACTAGGATGCGGGATCTTTAGTGAGATCCCTGGAGATATTTCTAAGGTATGTCTAGGGATGTCCCTAAGGTTAAGTGTAAGTATAGGTTATAGTACTAGAATTATGGTAACCTAAGATGTTAGATATTTAAGGTACTCCCCCTTTATTATGTTGTTTTCCCTAGCGTGATTTTTGCCTCTCACACTATTCATTTTGGGTTTTAGACGATGGCTAGAACCCGAAGGAACCGTGTTGATCAATGCAATGGACAATGCAATGATTGTCCTCGTGAATAAACAAATGTTATGGGAGATGGAGTGAAAAATCTTATTGCTATACTTACACAAGCGATGAATCATTCTGGACTTCCAAATGAGCAGAGAAGGGAACAATATTCTATTGAGTCCTTCATGAGTCAACGTCCACCTTCTTTCAGTGGGTCTTCTGATCTACATGTTGCCGAACAATGGATCAGTACTACTGAAAAGATATTTTCAGTTATTCAATGTTCTGAACATGATAAAGTCATCTTAGCAGTGTATCGTTTGGAAGGTGATGTTGATCAATGGTGGAATCTAATCAAGAATACGAGGCCAAGAGAGGAAATTGAGTCCATGGAATGGGATGAGTTCAAGAACTTATTTTTCAATAAGTAATTCCCTCGTATTCTTCGAACAAATATGGAGAAAGAGTTTCTTGAACTAAAGAAAAAGGATGATGAATATGTTGGTATATACGAATCGAATTTTACAAGGCTTGCAAGGTATGCATCTGGAATTATCATCCAACCTGAAAGTAAAGTTGATCGATTCTTCAGTGGCTTAAAACCAAATCTTCGAAGGGAATTAGCTATAAGAGACTTCAGTAGCTATAAAAAAATTGTGCGTTGTGCTATCAAGGTAGAAATGGAAGTTGGTGTTACTTATCCATCTCATAGTTTTCATAAGAAACGAAAGATGGAGTTCAAGGAGAAATCTCAAAATAATGGTGAAAAGAAGATGAATGTTTCCTTATGCTCAAAGTGTGGACAGAAGCATGGTGGAGATTGTCTTATAGGGACAAGTAAATGTTTCAAATGTGGAAAGGAAGGTCATCGGGCATTTGAATGCCGAAATGATGGGAAGAAGATGCCTAATGATGCAAACAAAGGAAGGGAAAAATAGAATGAACCTACTACACTTCAATGCATCAAGTGCAAGGAAATGGGGCATTATGCTAATAAATGCCCTAATCCAAGGGTTTGTGATGATTGACACGAGCTACCACTTAAGGAAAAGGACAAAGGGAAGTCACATGCGATCACTATTGGCGATGTTGAATATGACAATGATGTGGTTGAATGATTAAGTGTTTATGTAATGGGATTCCAAAATAATGCTGTATATAGTATCGTGGAATATTGGAATATTTATGTATTGGTATATTGTGGTTTTTAATAATTTTATGGTACCGGTAACCATGGAAAGTGATTGGGATATTTTTGGAAAAAAGATGATATATGCATAATGATGGGATAAGGAAAAAATGAAATGTTTGACAGTATACATGAGCTCATGATTGATATAAGGACTTAGTGATATCATGGTTTGAGTATATAGAATTTTGAGGATTTTGGTATGTGGAAAGAGTTAACTTCTAACAACATTAATGTTTTCAATAAGGTTCAATGGGTATTCATTTATTTTCAAGAGAATACATGATTAAGGCCTTTGAATGTTTGGATTGTGACCAACAAGACATATCTTATGATATATGGGGATCAACAATGGTATTAACATGCTAGTTGTATGAACTCTTTGGTAACCATTTTCACTATAATATGAGATTAGATAGCATTATTTTGGATAATACTAAAGATTGGAATGGATTATGTTGGACATAATTTAGTATTTTATAAGGATAGAAGTTTTTTTCGATATTATTTATGGGATGTTATAGTAATGTAGTTTTAGAAAAAGGACAACCTGCAAGATGGGCGACATCCCATCGCGTCGGACAAGGCTGTGGGAATCGAACCCACAACCGAAGTGTGACTGGCCTTTATCGCCTACCACTGGACTACAAGAAGTACCTGTTTAGTAGAAACTAGTTTTATTATATTAATCTGTATGATATATGAAGTATAAGTCCATTTTAAGAACAATATATGATTAATCTCACCATAGATGGACTTATGTATTTTTTTGATAACTTTTCTAACCTTTTGTTTGAGATAGATGGAATGACCCATCATTATATCACATGATCTACTAACATATCACGAATGACAAATTCAACTTCATTTCTTTAAGATATGGAGTGGAAATTGTCCAAAGAACTTCCAACGGTGAGACTATACCAAAATAACGAAAGTATTTCTTCTAATTCCAATTTCATCAACTTTAGGGAAATGATCTTGAAAACAAAAAATGTTATCCTAGTGATCTTTTATCTGATGAATCAGATGGTACCTTAGATCGTCACAAATTTATGGCTTTGTGATTGTTGGCTTTTCCATAGCCATGTTCTGTACCACTCTCCATCAGAACATGATGGTTAGATTTCTCTTCCATATCCATATTTTCACCTATGTGGAAACCTAGTGATTAGTTTATTTGGGTAACCGTTACGTTTCATACTTTTGTTTTTAAAGATTGGTTTTGGTATTCCTCTTTATGATGTGGGTTTCTATTAACAAAACATTCCAATAGTAAACCATTTATAACCCCGACGAATTTCGAGGGCGAAATTCATTTTAAGGGGGGTAAAATGTAACACCCCAAGATTTTATGAAAAATATTCTTTTTAATTTCCTTAATGTCTTGTGTTGTATGCTACACCAAAAGGAGCTTGCACAACACGCATCCTTGACTTGAATTGCATTACATGCAATCACGACCTTCCTTGATAGTGTGTGTAGTACGCAATACCGAGTTTCACTAAACAACGATATGCTATAAAAATATTATTAAAATTAGCAGTTATGAATAGTAATAACCACTTTTTGAAATTTTTTAAATATTATTTTTCAAAATAGACTTCATTTTTGGATTCATAATATCGAAATTAGCTTAGGGTGAAATTTTGGTACTTTTCGGATAACTTTCATTTTCTAATGAATAGTGAAAATTACTAAATTTTAATTAAAAACAACCTTTTTAATAGAAATAATTAATAGTGATAATTTATTAATTTGAGTGGTTTTAAAGTATATTTAGAATATAATTTTACAATTTAATACAATGTTGGTTATTATATGTAATTTCACATTTAAACCAGACATAAACAATTGTCAATCTTTTGATAGTTATTATCTCTTAAGAACACGCTATTTGTTTTGACGATGGGAATTGATTTTTAAATTAATTAATGCAATTGATATGTTTTGAATTTGTTAAAACAGAAATAATTTTTGAATTCATAATATCAAATATAGCTTAGCCCTAATTTTTGTTATTTTTCTGGAAACTTTCATTTTTGATGAATAGTGAAACCACTAAGTGGTAGTTTAAAAAATGAATATTTCATAAAACTTAATTTTACCGCTTCTGTGAGTGGAATTTCAAAAATCTGAGAGACACGGTTGATGTCATTAAGTAAAATTTGGTTCAATGAGATGAAAATAATTTTTGGTTAATATTAATTTTTTACTTTTTTTACCACGGTTAAAAGTAAATAGGGTAATTGAGGGTAAAAATAATAATATTATTATCCTAACACATGTTTTAATTCTATTGGATAAGTGTAATTCGACCAAAAATAACCATAGAAATAAAATATGACCATTTAGGCCCACATGGATTAGATTAGGACATTTATTATTAATTTATTTAAAGAAGGGTTAAAATAGTTAAAATCAATGTTTAATAACTAAATCATTTTTAATATAGGGTTATACATAGGCTAAATTCGACTATAATTATTAATTAGAAAGATAAAAAGATTTCCTACATAATGATATTTTATTTGTAATTTTTAGACTTTAAAAAAGTTAATTTATTTATGACACAAAGATGATGCAGTAATTATCTTATTAATGAAATATTGACATAATTGATGTTATAAATACCCAAATAAATGTAATTTGAGGATTTTTATGAATTAAAATATTTTTATAGGTTAAAATGACATGTTATTCTTTATTTAATTAACTTTTTTCGAACTAATCATTCTTTTATGAGTTTCACAAAAATCAATTACAAAATAGTGTCAAAATTTACATAAAATAGTTTTTAAACAAAATTTTATATTATTAATTGTTATTTTATTTGTAAAAATATAAGGTTCGGCTAAATGACTTAGATAAGGCTATACATATTTATAATAAACAACTAGGGGTTCTTTTAGCAGCTTATAGTACGTTTATTAACCTTATAGTATAAGAACACAAGAAGACACGGTAAAAGTAAAATTATTTAACTTAATGTTAAATCTAAATGATAAGGTTAAAATAGGAACCTAAATGTGTCTAAATTCTATTGTATGAGATGATTTCGACCCATCCCCACCTTATATTCTAAATAGATCAATTTGGAGCTATTTAAAACCGAATTTGGCTTTATAATAAAATAATATTTTTAGTTTTTCCAAAGGAGCCCATCTCCTCCCTTATAAAAGGGCACCTCCTCCCTCTCTTTCTCACACCAATTTGTGCCTTAAATCTCTGCCAACCCATACCAAATTATCTTCTCCACTTCCCTAGAAACCTCCTAGAGGTTCTGGTCTCTTTCAAAGACCAACTTTAGTGCCCTAAGAGGAGGACTCAAAGAAGCGCTTCAAAGAAGAGGTAATGTCTGTTACCGATTCTTTCAAATTTATTTCTTCTTCCACTTATTCTTCTTAGGTTGTTTCATTATGAGGTAATAACATATGTATACCTCATATTCTGATATGTTATTATAAGTATTAAACAACCCTATTTCACCATCTATCCATCCTACGGAAAATGAAATCACCGCACGCGCGTGCGTACGTACGGAATATCGTCTCCACGCCGTGGTGTAATCTATTTTCCATCACCACCTTACCTGAATGGTTATAATGGTGTAAATAATAACTATATATGATTATTTTAAAGTGATATTGATTCTTAA
Organism: Viscum album; assembly: GCA_963277665.1. Classification (NCBI taxonomy): domain Eukaryota; kingdom Viridiplantae; phylum Streptophyta; class Magnoliopsida; order Santalales; family Viscaceae; genus Viscum; species Viscum album. The sequence goes on from OY728162.1 coordinate 1,016,818,040, forward strand.
ATAGTATACATACACTCAAATACAATTACACGATCATGAGAATGATATCATCGCTCGTGCGTACGCACGGACTACCGTCTCCACGACGCGATGAGATTCATTCTCCACGTTAACCATTCATGATTATAAAGTATATATAATAAGTAATCATGAAATATATGACATAATAATGATACTGTATTTATGTGTATCTATATGTATGTCATCAACTTAATTCCATTCAACTCAATAAGGAAACGAAAACAACGTTCATGCGTACGTACGGCCTACCGTCTCCATGAACGGTGTATTTCTTTCCATTTACGGATATATTATATATATGTATATTCTGAATATATATATATATTATATATAAATCATTTTTTATATTCTGGAATTATGTAATCATTATCTAAGTAATCATATGAATAATTACAAGTCAAAACGCGGACGACAAATGAAACGATTTTACCCAAAACGCTCTTTAACATGGAATTTACAAACGAACGGGTAATATAATGTCATAAGAGAACCATATATGATATCATAATAATGAGTATGATTCTGGAATAATTCAATGACATTATTTAAATCATTATACAGGAGGTTCGGACACTTACGAAGCAAATCAGACCTAAGGTAAGGGAAAATAGCACAATCTCATTTTTATCCGAGATTGTTTATACTTTGGTATTTATTAGGGTGTATTTTATCATCCACATCCATTTTTCCTCAATATTTAATATTTATATCATTCTACAATAGTTTATATCCAATTTTACCCTTTGGTGAGTTTTTAGTAAAAGATATGAAAGGAATCTTTTGTCGTTTTTCATATGAGGTACTTTTTTGACTTTTCCGACAAAAGTACAAGAAGAATGTTTTTTTAACTTATACGGCATGAATTGATTTTTAAAACATTATTTCCTAGAAACTTCCTCTACAAGTTTTCAAGATTATTTTTAATCAACTTCTGTTAGTGTAAAATTGTATGACATGTTAAGAAAGGAAAAATGTTTTTGAAGTAGAAAGGATATTTTCCTCAAGAATGGAGTTCAAGTGTTTTATCAAAATTATTTTCCATATAAGACAATATAGGGTTCTGTTTCTATCCCTATTATTAAATTTATTTGATTATGTTGTGATGGAAATATTTTTATGAATTACTTTATCTTATACGAATTGTTTTATGATGTCACGATGTTTAAGATTCCCATTTTTATTACATGGGTTATGCTATGATGTATGGTTTATGATTTTGTGGCACACATAAGAATGGTATCATTATGAGATGGGTGGTACCGATATCTCCCTCCAATCCATTGGGTAAAGATTTTATATCTCTTGAGATAGACATGGCTGGAACGGCAGGTTAAACCATTTCAGTGAAACAGGACTGAAACGAGGAGTGAACTCGATTCAGAAATGGACTTTGTCCACTAAGATAGTCTTGGAAATGAGTCTTGACTAATAAGAAATGATTCTCTATGATTATGTTTGTATGCCACAAATTTTCATGTTTTATGTTATGATTATTGGGATTACATTTCACTACTATTATTTATCCCATGTTATGATATTATGATCTCTTTTGCAGGTTAAGATTTGCAAAATGTTATGTCCTTATGAATATGATGTGATTGATATTTCTTTTGTATACCCTTACTGAGCATTTGAGCTCACCCTTTTATGTTTTCTTTTCCCAAGGATATAAAGAAAGGTTTTAGGTATAAAAAAAGGAAGATATTTATGGGAGATGTTGAAGATCTTTCACCATGATTAGAAGATTATATTCCAAGATTTCAAAGACACTAAACTATTACGGTCCTTGTGTTTGTGTTTTTGTTATGTACTAAGTATTTCGCAAAAGTAATGTAATGTCCTTGTATGTCCAGCTTCGGGTCTCTACAGTCAAAATTTACATAAATGTGTTTTAAAACAAATACTATTTTATTAAATGATATGATAGTTCTAAAATTCCAATTTTTGGCCAAATGGCTTTTATAATGTTAAAAATGTTATTAATGATCCACTTTTGGTTCTAGTGGCATTTTACAGTTACTATAGTAACCATATATTATGAAAATACAAGAATACATGGTAAGAGATAATTTTTTTAACTAAGGGTTAAAGCTAAAATATAAGGTTAATTTTGTGAACTATACATGTATAATGCCTATTTTTTTAGTGGATTTAGACCCATCACCATATTATACTCAAACTATATCACTTTTTAACTATTATAATTCGAAAATAATTTTATAATAAAATAATATTTCAATACTTTCCTAATGTGCCCCTCTTCCCTCATATAAAAGGCCATCACCACTACAAACATAATCACACCACTAAGGCCCCTTTTAGATTCTACCTTCTGCTAAAATAATATCCCAAAACCCTCCATTCCTCTAATAAGCTTAAACTTTGGATGAAATAAAATTAAAGAATGCCTGTTGGATCAAATCAAAAGAATCTTCCAGATTTAGACGAAAAGTCTTCTCTCATGTTCCTTTCCTTTATTTTCCTTCTCCACTCCATATTCTCTTCATAGTCGTTGATTACATAAAAAATATTATTCTCAATATACTATGATGTTTTTATGATATGTATTCTAATTACACTTACACCCACCTCCATATAATGGATATGAACATCTTGTCTCTATGTACTTCGAACTACTGCCTCACGAAATGATGATTGATCAATTTTATTCTTCCAACTCTCAGGGTGGAAATTATGATGGAACTATATTTATATATGATATATATTATATTTATATTTTATCTATTATTCAGTTATTTTTAATTACAACATACCTTTATGTTATGCAACATAGAACATATAATGGATGCGGTAATTGAATTTATGTAACATATATAACATATATATTATAATGGAATTATTATATACCTATGTTTAATTTATTTTTCATTCCTTTAATATGACAAGGAAAATTAAATTAGCTTTCATGCGTATATACGACTTACCATATCCATGAACAGTGCATTTAATATCTTCTCTACAAATGTTATGGAAATTATAAATAAATATATTTTGGAAATATATGATATTTAAATAATTAATAATATTATAGAGATGAAGTACTTTGACTACATGGAAAATTTACATAAAAAAATGTTCATTTTTAACTCAAGTAAAAAATATCGACAAACGTTCGATATGAAATTAAATAATTATGTAATTTTTTATAACAAGGTAATAAGTAATATAAAAGAAATATTAAACATTAAAAAGGTTCTAAATCATGTATAAATTAACTTAATTATATTATTCACGAAGAACAAGGAACATACGTGAGGATTTGGACTCATGATAATTGAATTTCTAAACTCAATTTCCACTCATTAGGTTTTACACATACTTCGTTGATTATATTATTCCTAGATTATGTGTGTAACAACTATAAATTTATTTATGTTTTAATTTCCACTTCCATTTGTGTGGATATACTATTTCTACACATAATAAACCCATTAGTAAATTCAAACTTCATTTATACACACTTTGTAAGAGAACATCTTAACCCAATTTCCATTCATTGGGTTAATTTTACACTGATTGATTATGTCATGATATAATTATGTGAGAAATAAATTTTGATATCCAATCTTGTATTTGTAATTGATTTATGTTTATTCATAGTTAATACACATAATTGATCCATTTTATTAATAAAATGATCATTGTAAGGGAAATCTAAACACAATCTGCATTCATTAAGTTAAATATCCACGTCATTGGTTTTGTTTTTCCAAGAATATGTGTAAACGACCTCGAATTATTTTAAACTAAATATACACTTATAAAGGGTGTATTTATATTGTTCACACATAATTATGTCATTGATTTTCCTTAATCTAATGATATGATCTTTATAAGGGACTACGACTGAATCTCCTTTCTTTGAGGCATATCTTGATGTTTTGCACCATTATTATCATGTAATGTGTATATACAACCCTTTGAAATTTTATATCTTGAAATTTTATATTATAATGATATTTAATTTTTCTTTTTATATTATTCTTGGATTATTTTTTTCTTGTGTTTCTCATGTGTTACAAGACTCTTTAACTAAAACATCATTTTAAATGTTTTAATGATTTATTTATTTAAAACCTTCTATTTCATGTCCATGTTTTAAAAATGGTTTTCAAGAATTTATTTATTTAGAAATTAATGTTTTAAAATGAAAATTTATTTCAAAAGTTTCAAAGTGGTATGGTAAACATTGATTCAAAATTCTATTTATTAAATGTTTTAAATTGTTTTGGAAATTTGTTGAATATTTTTATATCTTAAAATGATATCCTGTGGTTACAATGTGAAAATTTTATGTTAAATTTATGATTATTTTATTTTTTATGATTATTAAATGGTACTTGGAAATTTGACTATTGGTTACATGATAAACCAAGATGGGTGGTTATAAGATAAACCAAATGAATGGCAGTTCTGTGATGAACCTAGGACTAGTGCTTACATTATAACCTCCAACACATTGGGTATGGAAGTTGGTCGTATGATTATTCCATTTAGTGATATGTGTGGAATTCCCCTGTATGGTTATTCCATTTAATTATGTTTATTTTCCAAGTTACCTTTATTTGTTATATGTTTCCTTCTATGGGATTATGGTACTCATTTGGTTAAAGAAAGGGTAAGAAATGAGATTATATTCAGTGAAGTGTTTTTGCTACTTCTTAAAGGTGAAAAGTATTAATTTATTATCAAGTATCCATGGTTTAAATTATTTCGAAATACTAAAAGATTTCATTCTTTATGTATCCCTTGTTGAGCTTTTTCTTATCATCCCAAGTTCTAAAATGTTTTCACGGGACTTAAAAAATAATAGAGTCAAGTATGGGATCCAGAAAAATTTATGATTTTAAAACATAAAACAAACCATGTTTTTTTTAAAAAAAGCTCTTGTTTTATGAAAAAATGTATAGTGATTAGAATTTAATACTTCTTAAATTTCTATGTTTTTATACATTAGTTATGACCTAATTCTGTAAGTCTCTAAACTTGAAAAGATCTGCGACGTGAATTAATTTCAAATTCTTGAGTTATCTCAAGATTAAATAATGTTTAACGGTGGGGGCGTATAAAAAGTGGTGGTTATAATTGATTAAAGATTATAACTACTCAATACCCAAATACTATAAGAAGTCAAATTAGGTGGATGATGATTTAAGTTGAAAATTCCAAGCTAGTATTTCTATAATAAGGATATAAAGATATGAAATATTTATATATTTTCAAAGTATGGATCATAAAATCGTTAGTAAAATTAAAAAATTATATCTTCCTCATATGCATGTTCAATCATCAATCCATGTAAGGATTAAAGAGGTACAAGAGGGGGATGTGGAACTATAGAAGAATGTGAGAAATGTTCTTGAGATCAACCATGAATAAGATCGAATGATATGGATCATGAACTGAGTACCTTAGCTATTAATATTAGGATTGAAGAAGGAGTTACTAGAAGAAGCTCATATCTCATCAATCTCTATTCATTTTGGATGTGAAATGATATATATAGATCTGAAAGAGTATTTATAGAGAGAAAAATTGAAAAGAGATATTACATTGTATATATCTCAGTTCCTGGTATTTCAAAAGGTCATGTAATAAGGATAAAAGTCTAAGTGGATGTTACAACCATTACCCATAACAGAATAGAAATGTGAAAACATTTTAATATGATAAATTTTTAGAATAAAAACCCTATTACTGATAATTTATGAATAATTTTATGTGAAAATTCAATTTATCAATAAAAATAACATAATAAATGAATTAAAGGGTTTTTAATGATAAATCCAAGTTATCACCTTATAATATTCTATGAAATATTATTGAAGTTTGGTGCTGAGTTAGTGCGGGATTTCGAAGCTCGTAGAGCCTCAATACCGACAGAATAAAAATATTAAATGTATTAAAGTATGACAACAAGATTTATCACAAATTATTTAATAATTTCCAAATGATGCATCATATGATAAATCTAAGACCACTGTTAGGTCTATAACATTTTGTTTACCATATTTGGGTTATACCATTTATGATTTTTAGTTGTTTGCTAAGATCGCTTGTGAGGATGCGATATTTAATTTTTTTTATTATATTATTTTTTAAAAATAATTTAATATATCCCAAATGGTGCATTATATGAGAAGCTCGAGACCACCGTTTGGCTCATGAAATAGGTTTTACCCTAAGTGGTATAATTTTTTTTTCGTGTTAGGTGTTTGGAAACATCACTTGCAAGGATACGACCCAACCTTACCTGAGCCATCAACCTAGTTATATGACCCCAAGGGTCTCCGATAAGTCATTGGTTTCCTTCCCAACAAACCATAGAAAATTACTCATTAGTATCACCTATCAGACTAATGAATGTCCAATAGGCCTACAAAATTTCTTTCATTGTGTTTTGTCCTCACTTAGACACGCTAATAAACTTCCTAGAAGGTCACCCATCCTAATCACTACTCCATGAAAAACACGATTCATTTTGGAGTTATAATCATGTAGGTTATTGAAAATAAAGGTGAACCTTGTTGATATGAATCTTATAATTTACTCTTTTAACCTTTTATCATTTTGGGGTATTATATTATTATCTTTTATTAAAATTGTGCAATCATCATTTGATAATTTTCCACGATTATCATTGTTAAATGTTTTCTATAATAAATTATAATTTTTTTAATTTTATATTTTGATATTAATTTTTAAAATTATCCATAAAAAATAGAAAAATTAGATTGACCATAATTTAATTCCTTACAAATATAGCTTCATATTATATTTCTTCTCATCGATATGATTCCAATGACAATGATAGTGAGAAATTCTGATCAATATCACAAAAGATATTGAATTTATCTATTGAAAGAATAATAAAAACAAAAATAAGAATAAGAATGACGTGGTAAGAAGACACCATGCACAATCCACTAGATCTAAAAATGGGTTCATCACACGCCACAAACATCAAACTCAAATAAACAAGGTTTCATCTATCACATGTAGAGGGGTTTTGGGTTCTTTCGAGATCATCTAGAAACACCGTTATCACAAATTATTAGGTTATAACTAAACCAAAATAAAATAACTTAAAACACTGAATTAAAAGACCCCTTTTAATTTTATGTTCAACCAAAAATTCGTTGTGGAGTCATTAATTTATCCCCATTAAGGCATTGCATTTGAAATAGATTAAAACTACTATTGTTCGACAACTTTCAGATTTATCCATTAGCTAAAAATGGTGTTCATATGTGAATGGAAGATCATGAATATAAAAAAAAGTTTTTAAAAAATGAAATTAATATTTATATTTTAAAAAAATATTAAATAACATATCCTTTCTACTGACCCAACAAAACACCTGATGCATATAAAGGTTATAAACGATATAGTATACAAACTACATCCCAGACCTAACTTTGGTCTTAGATTTCTCATACGACACACTATTTGGGATATATTAATTATTTATTATTTAAAAAATCTGAATAATGAATTAAATAACTTTTAAAAAAAGTTTTATCACGTGTGATGTTTCCCAAAACTCGACACACATAAAAGTTATATACCACAAAAGGTAAAACACATATCTCAGACATAAAGACACTCTTAGATTTATTATATGAAGAAATATTTGGGTGATATTAAATTATTTTAGATAAATAATATAGTAAAAATATTAAACAACTTATCATCACGAGCGACCTGAGAACCATCCAATGCTCATGAATGTTATACCCCACTTAGGGTAAACATTATAACCCTAACCCAATGGTGGTTTCAAATTTCTCATAAAACAAATCATTTTAATGTTATTCAATTATTTTGGATAAATAACACACAAGTAATATAATATATTTAATATTTTTATTTTGTCTGTACTGAGGCTCTACATGCCTCGAAATATAATACCAACTCAGCACCTAACTCCGAACATATTTCATAGAATATTACAAGGTGATTACTAGGATTTTACCCTTATGAAATGCCTTTAAAAAATTTATTACGTTATTTTTAATGATATATTTCATTTTCACATAAAAATAATTTATAAATTATGATAATATGGTTTTATTATAATTTAAAAAAACCCATGATATTAAAATTATCCCCCTCTATTGACTTCTCATTCTCAATAACTATCTATAGCAGTTGTTCTCAAACAAACCGGGCCACTGAGATTGAATATCATACTCATGTTCATGCATTTCCTCTTGGATCCCTCCATGATACCACCAAATATATACTAGTCGTATAATATTTTATTGTAACACATTCTAACTTTGATCAATGATTTGCACTAATCACTCCTCATAATATGAATTGGTCTCCAGTTCAATATCCTCATAATCAATAATATGCGTAGGGTCAGGTATGTAACTCTAAATCCATGATATATAGACCACATCATACATAAATTTATAACATGAAGGGTGGCCTAGATGATATTCCACTTCCCCATCCACTAAGTGATATCAATGGGTCCAACAAAAAGAGGCGCTAGCTTTAAATTATTACATAGACATCTCTACCCTAACCGAGGATTCAATCATAATAAAACGTGACTACCCCTAGTGAACTCCAAGGGTATCCTATTATTTCCCATATAAGATATTTACCTAATATGAGTGATGATCAACCTATTCTAAATTATATGCACTATCTCATAGGCCTCTTGAACCAATAAAATCCCACAACCATGGTATCACCTACCTCATGCTAGTAATAGGTAATCAATATAGTCTCCCGTATAGAGCCTCAAAAGGTTACCATTGAATCTAATAATGAAAATTATTATTTAATTAGAACATATTCAAGTCTTTTTTATCATTCCATGCCCCATAATTGTATAGTACATGATCTCGTAGAATTTCCTCTAATATGTGTATTGTCCACTCGAACTGTCCTTCGGTCTGAGGATGGTACACTGATTTCTATCTCAGTATAGTACCTAGTGTTTTATAAAATCCTTACCAAAATATAAACATTAAATGTGCATATATATATATATAAAATAATTCTCAAGTTAAATCCATGCAAGCATATGATCTATTGGTCATAGAGCTTGTTCATATCCCCCACTATGTGAGTCTCTCTTATTGATAAAAAGTGAGAATACTTCATTAATTGATCGACAATCATCCAGACCGTGTAATGAATCCTATTTTTCTTAGGCAACCCCATCAAAATTTTTATCATGGTGTCTTATCACTTCCACAATGGGTGTAGGGAGTATCTAAAACAACCCACCATGATGCTGGTGCTTGACCTTCACCCTCTCACAAGTAAGGCATTAGGAGACAGAACCAACAATTCTTCTCTTCATTCATTGCCACCATAAAATGCCTCCTAAATCATGATACATATTTATATCACTAGGATGTACTTTGCTTCCAGTTGTATTGTAATCCATCGTCAAATCCACTTTGAAGGAAATAGGGACTACTGCTCGCATATGGATCAAGATCACATCATCATCATCTATCAACCATCCAGGTATTGAGACACCACCAGCCATTTGTTCCCTCATCACATGACACTTTGGTTATAACTCCTAACCATTCTTCACATGGTCCACAAGTGAGAATGTGATTAAAAAATGGGAACTACTCATAGATCCATGATCCTCAGAAGAATCCATCCACTTGCCAGCGAACAAGCTCACCGTGCATCACTGCAACTTTGAAGGACTCTCACTAATCACCCGATCAGTTTGCATATTACAAATAATAGTATCCTAATTGAAGTTCATTTTCTAGATCCAAACAACATATTAAGTTTGAATGTCTCTAGATTCTCAAGCCAACACCTATGTCTCAATTTTAGGTCCTCTTTTGTAAAGATATAACAAAGGCTCTTATGGTCTGTATAAAAAACAATCTCTCAAAAAAGTGATAATAACACCAACAATTTAGATCATTGAATATATATTTAAGATCAATTTCATGTGTAGGGTAGATCCTATCCAAAACATCTAGATGAAGCTTGATCTCATTCATCTTTGTTGGAACCATACGATACATGGTATCAAAATGGGATTCCATCCGAACATGATCTCTTTTCAACTTAACTTACTAATCTGTCAGAGTATCTACAAAGTCAAATATCTACAATAATTTCAACTCAGAACTCAAAATCTTGACAGACTATAGTACCCATGATGGATGAATAATGATGGAGTTGAATTAAGGGAATATTGGACAATTTTTTTGAACTCCTATGTCTATGACATGCACTACGAAAAAGACATCTGATTGAAACAACCATACTGCCTATACAACATACAATGTTTAGAACCAAGCTCATCTACATTACCTTGCACATCCATTGGTAATGCTAAAACAACATACCTTTCAGAATTATTTTTACCAACATCCCAAGTGGTTCTATAAACTAATTTAAGGTGACATTTTTTGTAATGTAAAGGAACACACTTCAGAAAAGAAACATATTCATTCGGATGAACCCTAATCAGTCAATGGGAATATTAAATGGTTATTTTAACCATTATGTGGAATCACACAATGTTATATTAAGATTATACCATTAACCCAAGGTATACCCTTCATATCACTAACCCTTTTTTCCATCCTTACGCATTAGTCAAAGTCATCATATATATACCATCACATTAACATACTATACTAAACAAATTAATTCCAATAAAGATATATCACAATACATGAGAACACACACACATATATATAATAAGAGAAAATTTCCCTAATAGATATCACAAAACAAGGAATTGAATTAGTGTACTACTATATAACAATATATATATATATATATATATATATATAATGTAAACCCACATACCTAGTCACTATGTATTAAAAAAACAGAAATATCATAAAACATATAAATATCATGTTTATCAACCAATTTGAATTTAATCAATGGTAATAAAAAAACATAAACTCCCAACATTACAGAAACTTTGAGGTCTACTATATAGTGCTAGCCAGGCACAGTCATAGTTCCCTTTCCCAAGCCCTAATTTCCTACCTCCTGTCTACCCTACCCCAAACCAAGACAATAGAAGAAACAAGTTAGTGAGTCGTGACGCTCTGATACCATTTTGTAACATCATGACCCGAACTATCATGTCCATTCCAGAATACCACATGACCTCATGCAGGCCTCCACATGTACAAGAGGATTCTGGCTCTCAGAGAGGGTATGAGCCCATGAGTGAGGAGACTTAACCATCAATATCATGTCCAATAATCAATAATGAACAATAGTCAATACACTAAATAGTTAAATTAATATGCATAAAACCGAAAAAAAGGAATACATGAAAAGTAAGTAAAAGATGGTCCAAAAAGGGGAAAGCCTGTCCAGAGTAATAAAGATAGTAAATAAATTAATTAATAACTAGATGTACTTCTAGTTTCCATCCAAGCCCACAACCAGCTCTGTGCCCTTCAACTTAGCCTTCAATCACATGTTCCTTTCCCTTCATCGGATCCCTCATGAAATATACATGTGCATCGAAATGCCTGAGTAGGGTGTGAGTACAAGACTCAATTGGACACCACCCATCTATCTTTAACCTGATTATCTAAAGTATAAAAGGTTTTGAATTATATTATTAAATGATTCATAACAAATATAGAGACACACAATCAATAAACCGAGCGGTCGTGCGCTAACCAAGACGCCACAAGCCCCAACCATACCTGCTTCGGCTCTATACTAGATGGATAATGAAGTTGCTAGAATAATCAAGGATTATCCACAAGGATAATGAATCATGATACCCAAAATCATTTGGTCGTTCAACTCGACATCACTATGCCTCAAGAATTTTATGTTCAAAGCATCTCCTAGGCATTGTGAGCTATTAGACATCACCCAGTTATAGAGTAACTTACCCCTTGGAATCCTCTAGTCATTCAGGGTATCATAAGGCACCCCTGAGGTATCTTCGTATCACTAACATGTTCATAGGTCCCCCATAATCAATTTCACAAATTGTGGGCACTCCCACTCATAGGGATAATAATATCACGATGGTCCAACTGCCTTGGGTTCCAAGAACAAATGACAAAAGCACACATATCATGGTAGGATACACTATCAAGCAGAGCATATAATCATAAGTAAGGTAGATGATAGAATACATGTGATCAACATTGAACAAGAATAACAATATATTAGTACTCATGGAAACAAATATAACATAAGTTTCCTAGGGCTACACACACCCACACCAACATGAAATCACAATTAATAAAATTCAACAAATAATGTCTATGAAATATAATATTAAGGAATCATGTTTTAAAATCCATAAAAGTAAAAGAAATCCCTACCTATAAAGACATTTATTTAAAAAGGTGTGGATAAACTCGACAAGAACACCTCTTCACAAATTTATTATTGAAAAATATTGACACTGAATTTTCACTGAGGGTCCCTATAGCCAAAACCATCTATTTTATTTAAAAAGTAAATAAAATAACACATGTGATGATACATTCTATCTTCCAGAAAATTTTCAAATTATCATTTAAAAAATATTACATGCGATAATATTTTATATCTCCTGTATAATTTTCATATTAACATATTAAAATATTACATGAAATAATATTTATCTCTCATAGAGAATTTTAATAATCTTTTCAAATCAACACATGTGTTTTGCAATTATCCATCAATTTTTTTTGATAATCTCAAATTATTATTTTATAATTATAATAAATATCCTTTGAAAATACAAATAATTATCCTATAATAATTTCAATACTCTTTGTCACGTGATAATTACCTTAAAATTATCATTTTATAATTTAAATAATACAATGTTTGATAATTTCATACAATTATCCTTTGATAATTCATTCTAATTATCACTTCATAATTCTTTAATAATTAAATCATTGAACATTCAATGTGATTATCATGTCCAAAAACAAAAATAATTTTTAATAATTACCAGGAATTATCAAAGGATAATTGTATGATATTATCGAAGATAATATTTTTCAAACTATAAAAGGATAATTATAAGGTAATTATCACATGATAAATATTATTGATATTATCATAGGATAATTATGGTTATTTTCAAAGGACAATTATTATAATTATAAAATGATAATTATTATATTATGAATGAAAATTATTAAAGGATAATTTCAAATTCATGTGTTTATTTTAAAATAAAATTAAAATTTTGTAGGAGAGATAAAATATTATCGCATGCAATATTTTAAACTGATAAATTGAAAAATATATTGGAGACATAAAATATTATCACGTGAATTATTTTTTAAATTATAATTTGAAATTTATCTTGGAGAGAAAAAGTAACATCACATGTTATATTTTATTTATTTTTAAAATAAAATACTTGGTTTTGGATTTAGGGACCCTTAGTGAACCATGAGTGTTGACGTTTTTCAATAATAAATCTACAAATAAGTATTCTTGACTGATTTATCCTAGACTTTCTACATCAACGCCATTAGAGTTATGATGTTCCTTTCATTTTAGGGATTGATTACACATGTTTCCTTAATATGATTATTAATAGAGATATTTTGATGACCGGGATAAATATTGATCACTTGTGTATGTGTGTGTAGCCTTGGGAACCTTAAGTTACATTTGATTCCATGGGTAATTATATCCTATTATTAATGTTCGATGTTGATCACTTGTGTTCTGTGTTCTACCTTACTAACAATGATATTATATGATTTCTCGTGTATCCTACCATGATAGTTGTGTTTTTTTGGTATTGTTCTTGGAGCCTAATGTTGGTGGACATTCATGACATGTTTATCCCTTTGAGGATGGTGTGCACATGATTTTCAACATTGATGAATAGGGACCTATGCGCAGGGTAGGGATACGATGTAGCCTTAGTATATTATGTGATGCACTCAATGACTAGGGGATTACAAGTGGAATCTTACTCAATGACTAGGGGATTCCATGTAGCTCTCAATGCCTAATGGACATCGAGAAGACAACATTTTTGATGTAGAGTGATTTTGAGTTGCACAATCACATGAGGACAACTATAATGATTCATTATCCTTATGGATAAACCTTGATTCCTATGACACCTTGATTATCCATCCATCATAGAGCCTCTAATGTCCCGGATCCAGGTGCCACGCAACGGGTTCCCCGAACCCGGTTCGCTATGTGACCTCAAGTGCATTTCCCCAAATGCCAGAGGCTGCCGACTAGTAGCGAGGGCCGAGGTATGATTGTGGGGAAACTATGCCCTCATTTGTCAAAGTGTAGCACAGCTGAATACAGAATAAGACATACAACAACAGCGGAAGAGGAAATCATACACAACTGAAATAAACTACAGCAGTGAATATAAACAACAAGATACTAATGATGATGCTACATGTTTCAAGTTCTAAGAAAGCAGCCAAAACATGTTATACATCAGTACAGTACAAAAAATAGCAGAGTACAACAAAACAAAGCAAAACAGATGGCAGCGGCATCGCGAGCCTAGGCTCGGTCCCATGCCCTCCTACTCCACAACAACAGTCAAGTACCTATATAGGGACTCTTGACCCTATCTACACTTGCAGCAACGTAATATATTAGGGCCGTAAAGCGTGACCCAAACATGGTGTGAGAAATATATCTCAGTAGGCACCCACCAAAGGCCCGTGCCCAACTGCGTGTAAGAATGCAACAATAGTGTGCAGTGGTAAAATGCAATAATGTAAGCAGTTCTATAAAGTAACTAACTTAACAGTTAAATTGCTATTTAATTATTCATTTAATCCATTTTATATAAGAAATCACCACAGTGAATTTCTAAGTAAACAACTAGTGTCCTCAGACACGTAAACTCCTACCCTCGGGTAACGAGTATCTAACATAAGAATCTGCCCTCAGGCATAACAGAGTTCTTGCCATCAGGCATAGGAAGTTTCGCCCACAGGCATAGAAACAGCTGCCCTCAGGAACGGAAGAAGTTGCCCTCAGGCCGAAATAACTACCACCCACATGCTAAATAGTGCAGTGCCCACATGCTAACCACAATAATTCCCTCAGGCTAAACAGGTAACCGGGCCATGCCCAATAGGTAACAAGCAATAACAAGTGATTCCTCTCAAGGCAATTCTACAATTACTACTTTAAAGGCATACCCTTGGGTATCCTGGCCAAACGACTAAACAGTGGAACACACCCCCGGGGTGGTTCCAGATCCAAGAAACGATCCCAACCAGAATTTTAATATCATAATTAAATACCTAATCAATTATAGGTGTTTAATATAGCAACGACATCAGCCACACGACACCCCAACATGGGTTTGTGGCATAAAAACGCACAAAACGCACGACAGTCGGAAAAACTAACACAAAGCCACCTACCTTATACGCCAACGAACGTTACACCCGAACGTCGACTCCAGAAACACCCACGAACGGCGTAGATCTGACGAAGAACAAAACCCATTCAAATGTATATAACTTCCCCTCGAGAAAGAATTGGTATGAACGGTACCAGGAGAGGAGAGGGCGTACCCGTACGGTTCCAACGAGATCGTCCGAAGCCGAATCATATTCCAGAAGAACACCCGATAGATCTTCAAAGGTCTGGCCATCCTCCTTGGCTCCAAAATGGATCAAACGCCTCCTCTGCCAAATGAGGAGGCTAATGCCTATTTTAAGCTGAAAAAACAAAGTACACGGTGTGTACTTCTGAGTACACAGCGTGTACTTCTGAGTACACGACACGTACTTCTTTCATTTAACTGTTCATTTGGCGGCACCGCCATACTGTTCTCCCGTCGAACGGAGTACACGACATGTACTCCTGAGTATACGGTGTGTACTATCGCCCAGCTGTCGGTGAATCCACCGCCTTACTATTTGGCATTCCGACTGACTACACGGCGTGTAAAGGACTTCTAGATGGTGTGTAGTCAGTTCCTACACCCTTGGTCACCGACATGGCTACACGCCTTATGTACTCACCCCATCACGGCCAAAAGTACACGGCGTGTAGTTCCAAAATTTAGGATTTTTCCCCATTTTCCATATTTTATTAAAAACACTTAAGGAAAAGGAAAAATAAGAAGCCCGAACCTCAAAAATAAGAACCGGGTCTTACAAACTTCCCCACTTATAGAAATTCATCCCCAAATTTCCCTTCTAAGGGTGGTGAGGATAAAGCTCAGAACAGATCTGGCCACTGAGCACGTACATCGGCCTCCCGCTCCCAGGTCTTGTCCTACATTCGGCCATGCTGCCATAACACCCGTACGAGAGGAACTGACCGGCCTCAGAGAACCTTCGTGCTCCTGTCAACGATACGGATCAGATGCTCCTCAAAGGACGCATCATGATGAAGCTCCACCTCCTCAAGCTGAAAGGTGTGAGATGGGTCTGAATGGCAGCGATGCAACTAAGAAACGTGGAAGACGTCGTGCATGGCTCCGTACTGTTGCGGTAACTACAGCCGATAGGAAACCATCCCGACTCTCTCCATAATCTCGAATGGCCCCACATACCTCGGTGAAGGTTTACCCTGTCTCCTGACCTGCTTGTGTCCCAGCCTCAGCAAAACACGTAGAAAAACCTGATCCCCGACCACGAACTCCAAAGGTTGTCTGCGTCGATTAGCATAAGACTTCTGATGAGACTGCGCGATAGCCATCCGCTTCTGAATCAACTGGACCTGCTCAGATGTCTCCTCCACAAGCTGTGGCCCCAGTAAAGGTGCCTCACGTGCCTCTAACCAGCACAAAGGTGATCGGCATGGCCTACTATATAAAGCCTTGCATGGTGCCATCTCAATAGTCGCCAAAAAACTATTGTTATAGGAAAACTCGACTAAGGGTATATGCTTCTCCCACGAGCCCCCAAAGTCTAGGACGCATGCGCGCAATATGTCCCTAGAACCTGTATCGTCCGCTCTAACTGGCCATCTCTATGAGGGTGGTATGTTGTGCTCAGAAGCACCTGTGTACCAAGCGCCCTCTAAAAACTCTTCCAGAAATGAGACGTGTAGTGGGCATCCCTATCTGAAACGATAGAACAAGGGACCCCATGAAGACGTACGATCTCTCGAATATACAGCCTTCTGAGCTTGTCCACACCGAAGGTCTCCTTGATTGGAAAGAAGTGAGCTACCTTCGTGAGTCTATACACAACAACCCACACTGTGTCATTGCCTCTAGGTGACCTCGGTAACCCCGTCACGAAATCCATCGCGACATCATCCCATTTCCACTCTGGAATGGGTAACTTCTATAACAGTCCAACTGGTATCAAATGCTCTTCCTTCACCTGCTGATAGGAGGAACATCTCGTAACAAACACAGCTATATCTCTCTTCATACCCGACCACCAGTAATGATGTCTCAAGTCTCAGTACATCTTGGTAACCCCAGGATGAACTGCCCAAGCAGAAAGATGAAACTCCCACATCAGCTCCTCACATATTTCCCCTGGAACCCATACTCGTCCATGGAAACACAAAACCTCGCCATCGCATATCATCCAACAGGGAGGAGGGTATTCACTTGCCACTGACTCCCATAGAACTAGGCCTTCTGAATCAGATAGCTGCCTCATCCTCACTCTATTCAGGAGGGCAGAAGTCACAACTATCTAAGAAAGATAAGTCTGCCCCTGACTGTCATGCACCTCCAAATGCATCTCAAAGAACAAATCCATGAGCTACCACTCACCAGTGGCCTCTTGCACTACCTGTATTTGAGTCTTCCTGCTTAGTGCATCAGCTGCTGCATTACCTTTACCAGGTGTATCAGCAAGCTCAAAATCGAAGGACTGTAGGAACTTATCCCACCTTCTCTGCCTCAGATTCAGGTCATGTTGAGTAAAGATATACTTGAGGCTTTTGTGGTCGGTGAAGACCACAAAATGATCTCCCAATAGATAGTGTCTCCAACAGTGCAACACATGAACAAATGCAGCCAACTAAAGATCATACGTCGGGTAATTCCTCTCATGTGGCCTCAACTATCGAGACCCGTACACAACGACTCGATCACCCTGCATCAAAACGGCTCCCACCCTAATCCTTGATGCATCACAGTAAACTGTATAGCTCTTCCCCTGCTCTAGGAGTATCAAGATCGGTGCTGATGTCAACCTTCCCTTCAGGTCCTGAAAAGCTATCTCGCAAGATTCTGACCAAACGAACTTCACACCCTTCTTAGTCAGGCCTGTTGATGGCGCTGCTAAGCCGGAGAAGTCCTGTATGAAACATCTATAGTAACCAGCCATCCCTAAGAAACTCCGTATCTCAAACACGTTCTTAGGCTTCTCCTAGGAAACTAATGCTCTCACCTTCTCTGGGTCTACTGAAACTCCTGCCTCTGAGATGACATGACCCAGGAAGTGAATCTGGACCATCCAAAAGTGGCACTTTGAGTTCTTAGTATACAGACGAAGCTCTCTCAGTGTACTCAATACGATCTCAAGATGGGTGGCATGGTCGTTTTGAGTACGAGAGTACACCAAGATGTCGTCCAAGAAGGCTACCACAAAAGAATCCAGACACGGATGGAACACACGATTCATCAGAGCCATGAAAACTGCTGGCACGTTCGTGAGTCCGAACAGCATAACTGTATACTCATATAGAGCATACGTACTCCTGAAAGCTCTAAGAGGTATATCAGATGGTCTAATGCACAGCTGATGATATCTAGATCTCAATTCAATCTTCGAGAACACTCGTGCTCCACGAAGCTGATCAAACAGATCATCTATCCTCGGCAAGGGATATCGGTTCTTAGCCGTCAACTGGTTCAGATTCCGATAATCCATGCAAAGCCTAAGGGTACCATCCGACTTCATCGCAAAAAGGACCGGAGAACCCCAAGGAGAAGTACTGGGTCAGATAAAACCCTTCTCCTGTAGCTCCTCTAACTGCCTATTGAGCTCCTGCAACTCAGGCGTGGCCATCCTATAAGGAGGAATGGACACCGGTGTTGCTCCTAGCACTAGCTCGATAGAGAAATCCACCTCACGCACCGGTGGTAGACCTGAAAAGTCTTTTGGGAAGATATCCTTGAAACGATCAAGAATTGGTGGGAAATCCGTCTTAAAAGTCCCATCGTCATCTAGATATAAGCTCGCAATCTGGGCTGTGACTCCACCTCACCCATGATGCTCTGGTCCAGCTCGACTCGCCATAACATCCCATTCGCCCTTGTATAGAAACTCACTTCCCTCTGGTGACGTGAAACGAACCCTGCGATGATAGAAGTCTACAAAGGCTCGAAAGGGAACCAACCAGTTCATCCCGAGAATGAAATCATAAGCTGTCATCTCTAATACATAGTGGTACCAAAGGATGTGACACCCTCCAACCTCAAGGGGGAACACCTTACACTGATGCACACTTGCCGTACTAGTCCCCAACGGAGTGTCTAGCGTCATGATATCAGAAGAAGAAGAAACACAGAGCCCAAGTCTCTACACAACGTGTACAGATACGAAACTATGCGTAACACCCATATCAAAAAGCACCAAAGAAAAGACAGAAGCTACTAGAATAGTACCTCTGACTGTAGAAGGTCCGGGATCCTGCTCCTGCTAGGTCTGTTGCACTGCATATGCCTGTCCAGTGTCGTGGCCCTGCGACACAGCCTGGCTACCCTGAGCTGTCCTGCCATGTTGCCTCTGAGATCCTGGCATCTGGCTACCACGGCCAGGACCACCATCTCTTCCTACACGCCCTGATGTGTTCCAGTTCCCTAACCGGTAAGAAGCCACTGGTCCTGATCCCGCACAGAGAGTCTGCACAGAACCCCTCTCACTAGCCACTGGTGGAAACGCCCTACCAAAGCGATGCATATGACCCATCTTGCCGCAAGCTTGGCACTCCACTGGGTCTTGTGGACCCTGCAGACTCTTGTGCCCCTCTCTACCACACATGTAGCATATAACCTGTCCACCTGAAGAATTCTTCCGACTGGTACTACTACCCTGAGAGAAGTCCATCTGTCTCTTCCTCTTGCTAGCAGAAATAACACCAGTAACTGGTGCTGAACTGCCCTAGCCCACACCACTTGATTCCTACAGGTTCCTCTCTGTAATCAACGCCTGGTTCACAATAGCGTGTACAATAGGCAACCTAAAAACATTCACCAGCGCTCGGATGTCATACTGAAGACCATCATTAAAAAGTATGACTCTCAACGTCTCATCACCCACTAGCACGGTGCAAATCGCTGAAGCTCCGTAAAACGAGCAGAATAGTCCATCACTAACATAGTGCCCTGTTGCATATTCATGAACTCTTGAGATCTATCTGCCCTCAATGTCTCGGGAAACAAAAAGTCATAGAAGACTGCCTGAAAATCCTACCCCTCCATGTCCATGTGATGCTCAGATTGGGTGGTAAAATCCCACCACCTCTTGGCCGAATCACGCAGCATGTAAGTCGCAAGCCTGACCCTCCACCTTGGGGGAATCTCAAGATGCTTTCAAATAGTCTGGATCGACCACAACCAAGACTCTGTAACCTGTGGTCCACCATCCCATGAAAATGTAGGTGGATGTTGCTGCTGAAAGATACGTGTCAGCTCGACCATAGATGTAGCAACCTGTGGTGCTCCCTGAAAGGTCTGCATGAACCGTAATAAGCCTTCACGGAACTGTGACTCCGCGCCTGTGTCCGGTATAGCAGCTGGTGCCGTATCTGGCCCTGCCGGAGGATCAACTGGTAGCCCATGGCCCACCATCTCCGAAGTATAATCATCGCCGCTCTCCTGGCGAACAAATCACGGTCGTCTAGGCGGCATGACACTACAAGGTCAAAAGCACGCCTCAAATTCAAGATTATTAAGACCGAAAAGTGAAGGAACCACAAGGGAACAAGAGGAAGAAGGCATTCAAAATTTGCAAAACAAGACTACACTATGTGTACACTGACTACACGGCGTGTACTTGAGTTCTCTTCCCCTTCCCAGGTCCTTCTACACGGCTATGCCACACGGCTCCCGTTAACAAAACTACACGGCATGTACTTAATCTAAATGGCGTGTATGGTGTTATTTTCCAACTACACATGTCGCTTGTGACACAGCCGACTACTCGGCTTGAAACTACACGGCGTGTTACACCTGCACATGGCGTGTACATCACCCCATTTCCCCAGCTGCCCAGATAACTCCACATGGTCTGTCCTCAGACAAGACTACACGACATGTCCCATAGGTACACCACGTGTTCAAAGAACGGTGACAGTGGACCGTGTTGTTAGTTACATGGCTGAGTCCCCAGGTCACACTACACGGCGTGCTCATCATTGACACGACGTGTTCTGTCACGGAGTTCACCGACCCGTGTTGTTAGTTACACGACCGGACTCCGGGTCAACACTATAAGGCGTGTTCAAAGGCTACACGTCGTGTTTTACCCAAGCCTTTCCCTACCCCGTGTCGCCGCCCACACGGTTTGTGACACGGGAAGAGACTACACGGTGTGTACTTAGGGTACACGGCGTGTACTCAAAAAGTTCATTCTTCTTCCCGAACAGAAGGCCATACACGATGTGTGTAAAAATACTGCACGGCGTGTATACTGGGTTTCTAGAAAGTATGCCTCAAAAACTTCTCCAGAACCCATAAAATACTGAAAAAAACACCTAAGTGTCAAATTCCGACCCGTGGGGTCCCATACTCCCCACGAATCAAAGTTTGACATCTCATATGTGTTATAATAAATAAACAGTCAATGATTAACCAAATTCCAGTCAATGGGGGCCCATACTTCCAAAAAACCAAGGTTTGGTGTCCATTATATAAACAAGCTCAAACAAAAATACCATATCACAAGGTAGGTATTTATCAAGCAGCTATCACAACATCATGCTTTATTAGCACAACAACTATCACAACAACATGAAAATTCTAATGCACCTACATGGCATGGAATCTATGCATGGCATGTGATATCTAGCATGCGCCTATATGATGCATGAGATGGAATACCCTCACCTCATCGGGTTACAACTCAAGAGAACCCATAGATAAATTATAAATAGCACAACACATGCGCGTCACCCAACGGTGAAATCATATCAAGAGTAAAATTTGCAAAATCAGAAAAATTCAAAAATACGATGTAGAATTGCTTTTCCCTGTACATGGGGTAGCTACACCCGAGCCGAGCTTATTACCAACTACCATTCGTCCCATCCCTAACTACGGCTCCAAATAGTAAGTCAAAGAAAAGAACCCCTCAGATACCACTTTGTAACGTCCCGGATCCGGGTGCCACACAACGGGTGCCCCGAACCTGGTTCACCACATGACCTCAAGCGCATTTCCCCAAACACCAGAGGCTGCCGACAAGCAGCGAGGGCCCAGGTCTGATAGTGGGGAAACTATGCCCTCATTTGTCACAGTGTAACATAGCAGAATATAGAATAAGACATACAACAACAGTAGAAATGGAAAGCATAAACAACTGAAATAAACTATAGTAGTGAATATAACCAATAGTATATAAATGATGATTCTACATGTTTCAAGTTCTAAGAAAGCATCCAAAACATGTTATACATCAGTACATTACAACAAATAGTAGAGTACTGCAAAACAAAGCAAAACAGCTGGCAGCGACATCATAATCCAAGGCTCGGTCCCATGCCCTCCTACTCCACAGCAACAGCCAGGTACCTATATAGGGACTCTTTCCCCTATCTACACCTACATCAACGTAATCTGTTTGGGCCGAAAAGTGTAACCCATATAGGGTGTAAGAAATATATCTCAGTAGGCACCCACCAAAGGCCCGTGCCCAACTGTGTGTAAGCATGCAACAATAGTGTGTTGTGGTAAAATGCAATAAAGTAAGCAGTTCTACAAAGTAACTAACTTAATAGTTAAATTGCCATTTAATTATTCATTTAATCCATTTTATATAAGAAATCACCACAGTGAATTTCTAAGAAAACAACTAGTGTCCTCAGACACATAAAATCCAACCCTCGGGTAACGAGTATCCAACACAAGAATCTGCCCTTAGGCATAATAGAGTTTTTACCCCCAGGCGTAGGTAGTGTTGCCCACAGGCACAGAAACAGCTGCCCATAGGCACAGAATAAGTTGCCCTCAGGCCGAAATAACTACTGCCCACAGGCTAAATAGTGCAGCGCCCACAGGCTAATCACAACAATGCCCTCAGGATAAACGGGTAACCGGGCCATTCCCAATAGGTAACAAGCAGTAACAAGCAATTCTATTCAAGGCAAATCTATAATTACTACTTTAAAGGCATACCCTCGGGTATCCTAGCCAAACGGCTAAATAGTGGAACACACCCCTAGGGGGGTTCCAGATCCAACCAACGATCCCAACCAGCATTTTAATATCATAATTAAATACCTAATCAATTCTAGGTGTTTAATATAGCAACGACCTCAGCCACATGACACCCCAACATGGGTTCGTGGCACAAAAATGCACAAAACACACGATAGTTGGAAAAACTAACACCAAGCCACCTAACTTATACGCCAACGAACGTTACACCCGAACGCCGACTCCAGAAATGCCCAAGAACAGTGTAGATCTGACGAAGAACAAAACCCATTAAAACGTAAATAACATCCCCTCAGGAAAGAACTAGTAAGAACGGTACTAGGAGAGGAGAGGGCTTACCCGTGCTGTTCCAACGAGATCGTCTGAAGCCAAATCAAATTCCAGACGAACACCCGACGGATCTTTAAAGGTCCAACCGTCCTCCTTGGCTCCAAAATGGCTCAAACGCCTCCTCTTCCAAATGAGGAGGCTACTGCCTATTTTAATCCGAAAAAAGAAAGTACACGGCATGTACTTCTGAGTACACAGCGTGTACTTATTTCATTTAACTGTTCAATTGGTGGAAGCACCACACTGTTCACCCATCGACCTGAGTACACGACATGTACTCCTGAGTACACGGCGTGTACTGTAGCCCACCTGGCGGCGACTCCTCCGCCTTACTGTTTGGCATGCCGACTGACTACAGGGCGTGTAAAGGACCACTACATGGCATGTAGTCTGTTCCTACACCCTTTGTCGCCGACATGGCTACATGCCCTATGTACTCATCCCAACACAGCCAAAAGTACACGATGTGTGGAAAAAGTACACAGCGTGTAGTTCCAAAATTTAGGATTTTCCCCTATTTTCCATATTTTATTAAAAAAACTTAAGGAAAAGGAAAAATAAGAACCCCGTACCTCAAAAATAAGAACCGGGTTCTTACAGAGCCAATGTAGGAATAGTTAGAGGTTTTTAGTGATTTGTTTATATCATGACTGCTCAATTTTGGATTAGTTGTTTCTATGCTTGTAACAAATTTATTATTATTATGGCCTATAAAAATATACTTGATAAAATCAGGTTAAGGACACATTGGTAGTTTCCTACTAAGTCTTGTACTCACAACCTACATAGAAATTTTGATGCACCCATTGATTTCATGAGGGATCCAAAGAAGGGTAAGGGACCTGTGATTGATGGTAGAGCTGAGGACTGTGGAGTTAGTAGTGGGAGGGTGTAGACTGGTAGGGCCTAAAATCCCCCATTTATTTATTTATCATCTTTATTACCCTATATATTCTTTCCACTTTTGGGAGATGTTTTTACATGTCATGTGTTCCTTTCATTCAGTTTTCTACATATTGCAATGATTATTTATAATATTAATTATTTTCAATTGTTGATCATATGACATGATATTGAGGGTATAGAATCCCCGATGCCAGAATCAGACCCTCACTAATAATCGGAAACCTCTTGTGAATGGGTTGGTGCACATGAGGTCACATTGAATTCTAGTACAAAGCAGGTGGTTCTTGTCAAGATGTTAAAAACAACACCATAGATTTAGTTATCAAACTCCCCTAAAAATATAAAATACATCACGTTATTTTAAATGTATTCGATCGCCTTATATTGTGAGAACACTACATTTATTTTATATAATATTTATATATTGATGATTTTTTAAAATATTCATTAAGTATGTGGTATAGTTTCATTGAGAAACACATTATGTTGTATCTGATTGAGATATAAGTTTAATGTAGAAGATCTGGAAAAGTCTTCTGCATAATTTGGAAATAGAGTTTTTTAATACTAATATTTATCCTCAGACAGAAAATACATCTGAGAGGACCATTCATACTCTAGAGGATATGTTGACATCCTTTCTTTGAATTTTAATGGAATTTGGGATTAAAAACTTCCTCTTTTCAAATTCTCTTTTAAAAATATCTTTAACTTGAGAATTCAGGTTTCTCATTATGAATCCCTCTCTGGATGGAAGTGCTAAACTCAAATGTTTTGGGATAATGATAGATAAAAAAGCTATCTAGACTTAAAATAGCGGAGGAAATGGTAGATAAAGTCATATATATTCAAAATCACATCAATGTATATTAGATTCGACAAAAACGTTAATTTTCTAATCATTGGAGAAATATGGAATTTTATGTTGGTAAAAATTTATTTCTATAAATAAATCCATTAAATAAGGTTATGATATTTTTAAAGAAGGTAAAGATGAGCCCAAGGTATATTTGACCCTTTTAAAGTCCTAATTGAGTTGGGATGGTTAATTATTTCTTTCTGCTTCCCCTGAACCTCTCTTACGTTGATGATGTGTTCCATGTATATTTCTTGAGGATGCACATACCTAATCCTTTACATGTGCTGATTTCATAGATTTTACAACTGGAGTTTGATCTTCAATATAAAAAAATCCTATGGAAATATTTTATTATGGATTTAAAGGGCTACGAAACAAGACTAGTCACCTGGTTAATGTTGTTTAGAGGAATAAAAAATTCAAAGATGCTACATGGCATCCAAAGGATGTGAGGAAATAGAGATACCATGATTTATTTTTATACGAGTGATGGAATTTCATTGTTAAAATTAATTATAAGGGGGTATAATGTAACACACTTATATTTTATGTGTGTTTCCTTCGATATAAATTTTAATTCATCAATAGCTTTCTTAACATACAACACTGAGATTTAATAAAACTATGATACTATATGAACATTATTATTAATATATGAGAATTATAACATAGTTATTCATTTCGAATGTATGAATAGTAATAAGCACAAAATTTATTTTATAAATTATTTATATAATTTTAATTTATTGATTCATAATTACTTAATTTTTTTGTAGAGTCGTTTTTCCTTCAAAAATATATTCTCTTCAAAAAATGGTTTTATTAAATTTTATGTGCTATAATTATAAGTAATTTATAATATTATTATAAATTCATTTAAAAAATTAAGAATATTTTTGAAATCATAACTTCAAAATTATATTTGGGTGGATTTTTTGTAATCTTATGAATATTTTGATTTTTTTATAAATAGTGAAAATACCGATTTTTAAAGAAAACTATATTTTATTTTCTAGTTTTATCCAGGCTAACTTTTAATTTGGACTGGTTTTAAAATTTAATTATTTTTTTCTTATATAATGTTTTCATTTTATACCTTTTTATCAACATTATACTTGATCTTGGTATAAAAATACACTTAAATATAAAATAATATTTTCAAAAAATCATTTTTCTTGTATTTTACATTTTTATATTAAATTAATTCATACCATTTATAAAGGATGAATAATGAAAAATTGATTCTATATTTGGTATAATATTTTAAAAATTTATTAACATGTTAAATTTCATTTTTGGTAATTATGAATAGAAACTTTGGTAAAATTATTACTACCTCTATAAAATGGGTAAAATGGTTAAATTAATGTTAAACTAAGTGCTAAGGTAACAATATTTCATCGTAACTATTATTTAATGAAGGTATTTATACCCTAATAATATTATAATCTAAAATTAATTATTTATGGGACACTTTTCCATGAATATTACTTAATAATATTTTAATGGATTAAAATATTCTCGGTGTGTCCCTCCCCCACTTATAAAAGGACACCGTCCTATATTTTGTTTACACAAATTTGAGCCACCTAGATTGACCAAAATATACCCTATTATCTTATAAAATTCCCAATCCGTGAATTATAGGTGTTGTTATTTTTAAAGGACCATTCCTGGGGTCCTTAATAAGGGATTTAAAAGGAGTATACTGAAGAGGAGATAATCTTCTTACCTGACCTCTTTCAATTTATTTTTTCTTCTATATCCTTTAATTCTAGGATATTTGACATAAAATAATTTATTTATTATCCTAATAATTTTTAAATTTTATTATGATAATGGAACCACTACTATCCACACACATTTCTATCGAATGATAAATGAAATTATCCCTCGCGCGTATATGTTGACTACCGCCTATACGTAGCAACATGATTAATTTTCCATAACTATAATTCCTGATTAGTTATTATGATGGATTTTATATTTATATTTATATTTATAAAATAATTATTCTTATGGAATTATAATACATTATCTACCTTTTTTCCATTCTATCCATTGAAAAATGATAACGTTGCTCATGCGTATTTGTGAACTACCATTTCCACGAAAATATTTGACTCATTTTTTATTTCAATTTAACATGGAAATTAACAAGGATATATTTAATTAATATATATGATATATATTATAAAATTATGAATTTTGAAATAAAATTTATTATATACCTTTTTTTTGTTCCAACCAGCAAAAATTGGAAACATCACTCAGGCGTACGTATGAACAGTTATCTCTATGAAGTGATGTAAGTCATTTTTCATCACCACATTATATGAATATTTATAAATATGTATATAATTATAATGTATGATAATAATTAAAAGATTGATTTTATATATATTTTCGAACCATGATCAAATTATAAGTACTGGTATGATAAATTCGAAACTAGTGTGAAATAAAACAAAACAATTCTCACCTTAAACAATGATTTTAATGACGACTTTTTAATAAATGGGTTATAAGATGTTATAAGTAAATAATAGATCATATTATATGTATGATAATTATTCATGAATATATGTATAATATATCTTTATTTATTATAAAATAGGTGTGAATGCATATGAATCTAGACAAGACTTGAGGCAAGGGATATATTTTTAAATCCAATTTATATTGGGATTGTTTAAGCTTAAATTTATATTTTATAAATTATATGAAACTTATATGATAATACTATTTAATTGTTCTTAAAATATTTTTATTTATGGAATATTGATGTTTTAGTACCAAATTTCAAACTTTGGTACTCAGATTGGTTCATAAAAGTTTTTCAAGAAAAGACGACCATATTTCTCATTTTTTCGGTTGGAAATATTTTTTCATCCATGTCTATATTTTAAAAATTGATTTAAATAATGGTTTTGAGTATTATTCAGTGATTGTTTAAAATAAATTTTTTGCATATTTTAATAACATACAAAAATATTTAAAAAATATTTTTTCTTTTTCTGAACAAGTTAATTTTTACTGAAGGAGTGAACAAAATATTTGTTTTAATGATTATAACATGAACATATTTTGCCACTATCATGATTATTGAATGTTTTTAATCATAATTTACATGATTCAATGGCTCTTCTAAGAGAAAATATTTTTCTTAATATTTTGAAAATATTTGGAATTTAACTAAGTGTTTTAAAAATTAAAAGGGTATTTTCCGAAACAAATTTTCCAAGTGACCTTTTAAAGGAATTTTTCATTTCTGATGATATCATTTGAGATTTCTCATGTTTAAATAGGGATATTATTTTATAATAACATCCATATTTTCACACAATGACCTTAAAATATGTAATTTTTATTTATTATTGAGTCCCTATTTATTAATTTTTCTTTTGGAGTGGGGTTTTCAATAAAAATTTGGAGTTTTGGGCATGTAGTGCATATCAAATGATTAGGAGTTATGGTTTAGAAAATAATACGAAATATGTGTGAAAACATATTTAATTCTATAGATCCAAATCAAATGGCTAGTTCATAGTTTTACAAACCATGAATCCTACCCACAAGAGGCACTCTAGGGCCCAATAGAGGGTGAATGATTGGTGCACAATTTAGAAAACTATGTTGCCACTATGTCTAGTGTGCAAAGGGTATTTTTTTGAAAATAAAAATTCAAAAAATAATGAAATAAACCACTAATGGGTATATATTACCATTACCCTAACCATTTTTCTAAACCACACCCAGGAGGTCTCTCGACTGCACACTCCACCTCCTCTCTTACCTCCATTTTTGGTCATCTACTCTTTTTATTCATTGTGAGATCACTCAGGGTTGGCTTTTCCTATCCTCCTAATAATTATTTATATCTTTGATTTTGGTTTACTTACACTTACTTATAGTTCACATGACCCATACTAACCCTAAAATTATTTTGGGTATTTTAATTTTTGGTTCATGGTGCCCAGGTTTTGTGATCCTTATTAAGGCTGGTTTTTCCCACAACCATCAAAGGAAGTGATTTTTCCATCAAAGTTAGATATAGTTTATATTATTATTATTATTTAGCCTAATTTTTTTAGATATTTTAGGAATCTTAGTTCCTTTTTTGTTCATTATCTTTCAATGGATATCCAGGAGGTGTATATGAGCCATCGTTGTGAAAGGAAACAAGATTGAGGTTGATTAATCTATGACCAAAACTTTTAAATGAAAAAAATATCTTTTTTAAGGGTTATTTTCAATATAATTAATTATGTAAATTATAGTCTTTTTGATGAATATAAATGTACTCTTTCTTGTTTTCCATGTTTTTCTTTTCTCCGGCCAGGGGTTTTCTCCAATTAAAAATGATTCTAAAATATATTTTAATGGGTTAATCACACTAAGTTATTTGTTTATATTTAAAAATGTTTTATTCATTAAATATAGATATATGAATAATGTTTTTTCCTTTTATCTAATTTTTACATAAATTTTTCATGGAATGATTGATTTTTAAAGATCTCTAAAGTGGTTTCCAATTTCTCATTGGTTTTTTAAATATGTCTTATACAAATATTAATATATATATATATATATATGTATGTATTATCTTGGTACATATTCACATAAGGTTATGTGAATATGTTCATTGGGTCAAGGGGTGTCTATATATATATATAAAGGTGCATATGTGTTAAAGTGTAAATAGTGGTTTTATATCATGAAGGCTATGGATTAAAAGTGGTTTTCCAAATGATTGATATTTATCTTTAGATGACAATGTCTGTTCCACATAATGAAAATGTGGCTTGATATTTTATTTGGTTTTCAAATTGAATATTGAAACGATTGTTGTTTCTTTGGACATGATTTTTAATTATCACAATTTTAATGCTTGGTTAGTAATTTCAAGATATTTTTGAAAAGTGATATTCACACCAATAGAATCTCAAATTTATATGTTGTTTGTGAAAATCAGATTTGATGTGATGATTACGTTGGTATGACTTTATGAAAAGCGTGTTACCATTTGTAGTGAAGGGAGTTGTGGTGTTGTTTTATGATTTCTTTTCATTATTTCATTATTTAATCTTGGTTCTTCTATGAAACCTCCTTTATGTAAATCGGCAGTGGGCATGACACATTGGAACCCTGGGTACCTAGGTGAGAATACTAAGGACTAGTACATTGGGTGAGATGATAGGGCCTTGACCCAGTCTCCCTAGACGGTTTAGGAAAGAACACTAACTAAATGAAATGATGATACATTGGTTACCACTAGAACTATGGCTTCATCCTCTCACTAAAAAAAACAGACCTTTAACAATACTCAACATTATCACTAATAGAAAAAATCCTTCATAAAGTATACACCATCACTAAAACAAGAGCTGATAAAAGATACCTTTTATCAGCACTTTTTTTAGTACTGATAAATTCACCCTTTCCCACTCATTACTTCCAACGATTATAAAGTAATCCCTTTACCAGTACTTTATTTTTTGTGCCATAAAGTGACCCTTTATCCGCACTTTTTGGTGATGATTAATTTTTGAATAAAATGAAATAACTAAAGAAATAAAGAAATTGAGTTTATTAAATTTTTTTAAAATTTTATTAATTAAATAATTAGTAATAAAAATAAATAAATTGATTATACAATATATAAATTATAAATAATAATATATAGTATATTTTAAATATATAGATATATGTAAAATGAAATCTGAAAAATAAATATTTAAAAAACGTATGTTGTGAAAAACATTAAACATTTTATTAATGAAATAATTATTGATAATATTAATAAATATTATATATTAAATATATATATATATATATGAATGTATAAAAATATGAATTATATAACCCAAAATACTTATGTTTTACATTAAATAGAAATATATTTAGGGAATAATGGATTATAATTAAATTTTAATATTAATTACAAATACTAACCAATTGAATCGAGTAATGGACATAATTGAATGTCGTTTGATTTTTCAATTTAACATAGATCAAAAATATGTTATATTTATTTCACATTTACGTAATTAATTCCTTTTTATATATAACACATACTCACGAATATTTTTTTGGGAGTTTAATCAATTTCTATTATTTATTATTATATATATATACAATGTTTTAATATTTTGAATATGTATTCATCTTTATTTAAATATGCTTCCATTTTTTTATAATTTGTATTTAATTAATCAAATGTATCCAATTTTTTAATATTTTTAATATTTTATCATTTTAAATTATTCAATTTCACAAATATTTGACATGCATGAACTTAAGATCAAATATTAATTAATAATGTTAAAGTATATAAGTAAAAATTATTTATAAATAAAAATATTATAAATATTTATTCACTATTTTTATAAAATTATAAATATAAATAAATAAATCTTATTTTTTAAGAAAGTATTTATATAATTATAAATAAATATATATATTTAAATAATAACAAAATTATAATAAATTTCATTAAATAATGAACATATTTACTATATTTATTTAAATATATATTAAATAAATAAATAAATATTATATATTTTTATATATATAACTAGTACACGCTCGTTCATTCGCACGATGATATGGTTCCAAATCTTTAAAAAATGATCCATTTCTCAATCAAAATTCACGGTCCAATACTCAAATAAAATAAAAATTTTAATGCTCTTAAAAAATCCAATGCTCAAATTAAACACATGATACATCGATCAAATAGAGTACCCGATCTATTGCTCCCAAAGAAGAGAAACTCCATCATCAATATCAATGTAGCGCATGCAGGATGTGTAAAACCTGTGGTTTGGAAACCTATAAATAAAAATATCATGTTATGTTTAAATTTTGATCAACACAAATAGAAAATTACATCACAATCTTATAAATAATTTTATGAAATACTGTAGTAAAAAACACTTTGATGTCGTATGTCTTCAAAAATATAACATAATATCACGGAAAACATTTCAAACTATACTAAGAGCATGAGAGTTTCCTAAAAATGAATTTGTTGGGGTAAATTTTATATATAGAAAGAGTTGATAGATATTATATAGTAGGAGTTTAACTAATAATATCATCAAAGAAAGAGAGTATATAGTAAGAGTTGAAACAATAATAGGAGTTGAAACAATACTAAACCTCAAAGAAAGATAGTATAAAGCAGGAGTTAAACTATCATAATATTTATAGAATTATGTAAAATATAGGACAAATGAACTTGAAGAATTTCTTCAATTGTTTTGAGTTTCTTCATTTAGAAACTGGAATGCAGCATCAGTATCATCTTCCCCGTAATAAATACTAAAAAATCACCCATGGACTCCTAAATTAATATATGTGAAATAAATATTCAAGAGTGATTTTCTTAAGAAAAAATATTTATATTTGACATGAAATTATGAGATAAACCAAGAAGAAAATAAGTCTTAATGAAAATAAATGAAGAAAATTCCATAAATGAAAATGAAAACCATTTGAAGGATAAATCTTTGATAATAATTTGATCCACTAATCAAATAAAATACATGTTTCAATGACTTGAAAAAACATCCACCAATCAAATTAAAATCTTTACCCACTGCTGAAATAGAGTACATGATCCATTTTTCAAAAAAATGTATCACACGATATATATAGTAAAAGAATAAGAAAATAATAACTGAGACAAAATAAAATGATCAACTGCTATATTTCTCCAAAATAATATTATAGTAAACACTAAAACATTGTATGTAGGAAAGAAAGCCTGCATTAATATTGACTATAATGAATATATTTAAAATATTAATTAGTTTTTTTTGAAAAAAGTGAGAAGAGGATCTTGGAATATATAAATAGAAAAGGATACAACACTATGAAAAAATAAACATTACATTTGTCTCTTAGCCATGCCAATAGAAGCAATCATTCCCATCAGCGATCAATCCCATCATCTCTGCTTCCAGCGTAGTGGAAAATCCATAGGCTATATGTTGAAATTCAAAAACATCACTATTATGATTCCATAACACCACCCCAAATATAGCATGCCCTGGATTCCACCTTGTTTCCAGTCCATGTTACCCTTGATCCAGCGAGTGAAAGGAGGCAACTAAGTATTGAACGGAGTTGATGTAGTGATCCACAACAAGCGAATTAGCATTTGGGACAATAGAAAAAATATCAGCCAGGGAAGAATGGGATAGTCAGGGGGTCTTCTCATGAATGAACTTGTTTTGACCTCTCCAGATCACATTACAAAATTCCAAACATGAAACTATAAACATATTTCTTAGTTGGATGGATAATTGAATTTTTAGAAAAGCAGGGAAAACGTTTTTAAGAGTGTTTGCCTATGGTGGGTGAGTTTCAAAGATGTCAAAGATAATAGAAATGCATATAAAGAAAAAGTGAGAAAATAATAGGTGAACCATGATGGATGAAAGTTTGTCTGCTACCTTTTAGCTAAAAAACAATGACTCAGCTTCAACCATCAAGGGGTACACATCGATGACCATTTGAATCTGAAAATTATAATACTACCTTTTACAAACCAAATATTTATTGTTTAAAAACATGAAACAGAAAACATATTCTCTTTTAGGTAAACATATAAATCTATTATAGAAAATAAAAAATAAAAGTAACAGAAATGAAAACAAATCCATTAACAAAAAATTATAACAATTTAACTATTTGTCAAAAATAAAAATATAATATTTGGTTGAAAAACAAGCATCACATATGGAAACAACTTCATTAAAAAAATTAACTACTAATAAAAAATTAAAATGAATTTTTAGTTTGAAATGAAAAAATCAAAACAGAATGTGTTTTTGGATATCAACTAAACAAACTGCAATAGAAGAAATTTGATATCTATACAATGTATCCCCCTTAAATAGAATAGTAATGTAGATGGGAATATTTAGAGAACATGTGGGATAAGAAACACATGAAATAAAAAACCCAAACATATAATGACATGTCATGCATCATTTGATATCTATACAAAGTATACACCATAAAAAATGGTATAAATATTAATGGATTGTTCGTGTTTGATGTTAAAAAAGACATTAAAATTTAACATAAGAATAGTAGGTAAATGAGAAGTCTCACATTATTTGAAAAAAACTATTTTATATGCATCTTATTGATTATGGAGTTTGTTCAAATGAAGAAAACTTGAATGAGAAGAAAGATTAGAAGAGGAAAATAAATTCAAAAGTATTAGTTCAAGCCATAGAAGATAATAAGTGATGAAATACAAACAAATAAATAGAAAAATGTGTAATGACAATTTCTCTGGTCAGTTGAATACCATTTCCTTTGTTACTACTATATTTTAGGGAACTTCAATGGTCATATCAAGGTAGGGGACATGGAAAGTACATATTTTTTTGGCATCATCCCTTTTATTTATTATAGTGGTTGATGATTTGGATGGAATGACCGGTTGATTGAACTCCAGTTCAACATCTTTTAATTTTTGGGAAATTTGAGAAACCAGAGGTGATCTTAAAAATGTAGAAATCCCTTTATATTCAACTATGAACTAATTGTTTCAAAATATTGAGAATGATGCATGGAAACTAATCTTTAGTAAAAAGCAGCAACTGCATCCTTGGAAGAAATATGACTATAAACATCATAACTTCTAATATCCAAAAAAAAGCACAATTAGAATTATTTATTTTTGGAGGATATAAAATAGAATAAAGTCATGTAACAACTAATATGTATATTATATTTAGATGTTTATTGAATCATTTATCTTCAAAAAAAATTTGAATTTAGTTTCAAAGGACAAAATAAATATTTTATAATATTTCACAATTTTTGTATTTGAAGTGTCAATTGGTTCAGCCTATAAAAAATTCAATGTGAATTGTTTTACCACAAATATATTCATCCGATCTCAAAACCTTCTCCAAAACCATACAGATTCATATCTTCTGGGGATAGGAGAAAATACCCAACTATAGAATTCATAAGTATATCAACTTTTCCAAAATGTTTCACAGTTGATTCAATGAATCCTTGAATCTTCCAATTTGGGGAAATACCAATAGAAGACAACAACCTATTTATGTCACATAAAAACATAAAACAACTATTAATGTTGTATGCATGTCCCTAAATCAAGAAATATATATTAGTGTCAAAGTAAGTGATAACATTGTAGAATCTTTATCTATCATCCATTCAATGATGCCTATTTTAATTAAAGCACTATCAACTGGAAGGTTACTAAGAAATGAATATTCTCCCTATAATAATTGTGAATGGTTCGTATTGCCAATAAATTTATACGATTACCATCTGTCACATGAAATCATTATTCCTGGCATGAAAATATGAAAATTTGATAGGCAATTTCTGAAACAGGATATGAGATCCCTCTCTTATTTAATTAGTTTAAAGTTTCATAGCTTTTAGTAATTTGGAATTATTTTTACTGAAATAAATAAAAAGTATAATAAAATATGTCTGCATGAATAAAAATAAATAATTATCTGGCAATACACTCATTCTAAGTAAGTATTAATAATTAGAAGTATAAAAAAAATAGCCACCAATAATTGGTTCACCTTTTTCATAGGCCACAACAACCTGCCAGAATAATTTGTATCCCCTTTACATAACAGATTCATTCAATTCATGATGACTGTTGAAAATCTCAAACATACCGATTATGAGGCGTAAAATGATGATCCTAAAATACAAGAAAATACAGTAAACTATATTTTATAAAATAAAAAATGTAAAATAATGTTAATAATAAAAAATGAAATTTAGATATTTAAATTTGAATTAATAGAAAAAGATATCAGGAGAATTATCTTGAAGTTGTGTTACTATTCCATTAAACAATAGGAGATGGTGATAAATAAACCTAAATTAAATATGACATGTCAGCACATTGGGCACCATTACAATGATCTTGCAACATAAAAATAATTTTCAAATCATGTATAACAATGAATTTGGCAAAACATGCATCAAAATAAAATGACCCACTTATCCAAACTATTATCTGCAACTAAGCACAAAATATTTTCTAGATCCCAGGTTTGGAAAATCCTTTCAATAAAAATGATGTAGCTATACACATATAAGGGTATTCAACAAAATTTCATTTCATCGAAAACAATAATCGCATCGGACAGTTCATCGTAGAGACATAATCCCTAAATAACTGCTCCAAAATATAGTTGCTGTTGAATGGAAGAATAAATTACTGTAATGATAAAAAAATATTGGGGATAGAAACTGGACATAATGATAAATAAACTTAAATTAAAGAAGTCATTTCAGCACAATGGGCACCATTACAATGATCATGAAACATACAAACAATTTACAAATCATGGATAACATTAAATTTGGTAGAACATGCATCAAAATAAAATGATCCACCGATCCAAACTATTATCTACAATTAAGCAAATAACTTTTTTAAGATCTCTTGTTTGGAAAATCCCTTCAATCAAGATGATGTAGCTATAAAAATATGGGGGTATTCTAAAACTTTTCATTTCTTCAAAAACAATAATCGAATCAGATAGTTCACTACTGAGACACAGACCATAAACAACTGCTCTAAAATACTGTTTCTATTGAATGGATGAATAAATTACTGGCGAATGATGAAAACTATTGGGGACTTATATAAAAATTCATAAATTTAAATGTATATAACATTATGAATGAACAATTAACTATATATGAAATGAACTGACACAATTTCATCGATGGTATATAATCTTGTTATGATGAAGGACAATGGATGTGATTGAGAAGCAGAAGAGAATCCCAAAATAGTTTTAGGGCGAGTAGCATGTTGGCTGAAGGACTTTTGTAGAAAGATACATCTACTGCAGATGCAGGAGATTGTCGACTGTGACGAAATTCCTCACCGGGTGGAATGGCATGGAGGATACTACAAAACAAATGTTGTGGGTACCATAGGAAGACTCGATAGAAATTTGTGAGTCACAGGGGGTTCGATGCAATGGGATGAGATTGGTTTGAAATGGAGAAATGATTTGATCGAAGAAGTTATCTTGAGACTAATGCCAACATTTCTAGACAGGAACAGTAGGATGAGATGAGGGGAATCGCTAGGAGGAACCAAAGTCGTAGAGGATCGACATCTATAGGAGGACTACGTAGGTGTTTTGTGTGATCTGTAGGTAGAGTTGAAGGCTATCGCGACTGAGAACCCTTAGAACCAAAGTAGAGGAGCCGTATACGGAGCTAGGTGAGGGCGATGGAAGATGGGAAAGAGGAGGCAGAGCAGGAAGTAGGTAGAGGAGGGTATGGAAATATTCTAGAACCCTAATCACGAGCATGGGATGGTACAGAGGGATGGAATGAAAAATTGGATGGGGGGAGCGACATAGAGGGCTGACGTGGTGAAACGTAAGCCATAAAAATGCCTACTTTAGTAAATATATAGATTATAGAAATTAATATAATGATTGAAATATTTTCTTCTAAATGTATTTATATCATTATAAATAAACAATTATATTTTTAAACAATTATAAAATTATAATAAATATATTTAAATAAAAAATATATTTACCATATTTACACATATATATATATATCTATTTATTAAATATATATAATTATTTAAATATATTTTAAAAAAATTTTATCTAAAATTATAATTTTAAATCGTTTTTCATTGCTAAATTAATTAGCACCGAGAAAAGGCATCTTTATAAGTTCTTTTTTAGCACCGATAAACATAGAGCTTTATGAGTGCTAAAAATGAACTAACAAATTCCATATTTATGAGCACTAAAAAAATTGATAAATATTTTGTTTTTCAGAAATAATTAATGTTACACTAATAAAAGGGATCTTTATTAGTGATTTATTTGATGCTGTGATAAAACTTTCCCAGTCTACTTAATTAACCCTATCCAATAATAAACTCATCATGATATATATAGCTTTCTATAGAATCCACCCTCTTCCGGCACTCCTCCTCAGTGAATCCAAGATTGAATCAAGGATCAAACAAGTTAAAGGCTCCAATCCATTGCAAGGATGATTCAAGGGTGGAACGAATCCATGTCTCAGACATTTTCTAGGTTTTTGAGATGTCCACTTTCTCTCAGATGATTCAGGGCATCAATCCAAGTCATATTCTTTTTTATCATCCTCCTCAATCGTTGATTGATTTTTTGGTGAGATTTATTTGCGCTTTTTTATCATGATTGTTTCATTACCGTCAGCATATCCCTATGGTCAACAACTCTTATTGGGGATGTTTGGAGGAAAGTAGATATGGCTATCATTCCTTAAACTCCCCCACCCACACCCCTTTCTAATTCTATGCAACCCGCCCACCCCAACTCCACTAAAGTAAGTGACTATTTATTATTGAGTCTAAAAAATACATTTGAATCTTGGATCATTAATTATGAGACTATATTAAACTATATAACAAATAAGGGATTCATGGAATATTGTGTATCTCATTCTTTCAACAATGTCCATTCTGTCGATGATAAATATCTTCAGATTATGGGGAAATGTATTGTTAAATATGATATTTCATATGAATTTTACTTGAACATAGAAAGAGTTATAAACACACCATTTTTATGAATGAACATAATTTTCATTTGTCAGCTTGATGAATTATATTTTGGATCATGGTTCATGAATAAAAAGTGGAAAATTAATTTTAGTTCCTTAGTTTTGGATAGAGGTGAAAAATATAGTTTTTTTTATATATAGACACATACAAACATGTATATTTTAAAAATAAATATATATATATATATAATATAGACAAATATTATAAAATAAATTATGCAAATATATAGATATATTATACAAATACCAATATATATTATACTATACAAATATATATTATACAAATATATATTATACAAATATATTATAAAAATATATTATACCAATATATTATAAAAATATACTATATATATGTATATTATTTAATTATATTATAGAAATATATATTATGAAAATATGTTTTACAAATATATTCCCCAAATTTGTATGTATACAATTAAAAAAATACCAATTTTTTATGACCCCCACACATAAAAATAGTTTCTAAGTGAGTGGAATATTCATAAGTAAAATTGGATGATGAATTTCAACCATTGAATGAACTCTATAGAAATATATTTGTATAATATATTTGTAAAATATATTTGTATAATATATGTGCAATATATATTTGTATAATATATATTTGTGTATTTTATTATATATATATATATATATTTATTTGTTTAATATATATCATTATTTTTATAATATATATATATATTATATTATATTTTTGTAATATAATATATATTTGGTTTTGTATAATATATATATATATATATTTGTATAATATATATATAAATATATATATATTATTTATATTTATATTATATATAAATATACAAATATTCATATAAATATTTATAAATATTTGTAAAATATATAATATTTAAAACCTCTATATCTTTCATAATTACTACTATGTATTTCATTACGAGTAAAATTTTATACTATGCGCCCAAAATCACAATATAACCAATAATGGCCATGAAAAAGAAATTTTCATATAAAGCAAGAAAATTATTTTTTCCATTTTATAAAGCTGGATTAGGGGTGTCTGGTGCCCGACATACAATTCCAAAGAAAATCAAAACAAGAAAGAACACCAATCAACATAGAGTTTTACATCATAATAACCGTAGTCATCACCAAACCCCATACTGGACTCCTCTTCTCCAGTAGCCGATATCCACTATCTCGTTATAATTCTTGAATAAATTTATCAAATAATAATTTTTATGTGATTAAAACCTTTATCATTATTAGTTCTATTCCTTCTCTAAAATTATTTTTTTCCACTCCTAAGAAATTTTTAGTCGAAATTATAATTTTAAGATGTTTTTAGAAATTTTATATATGATTAATATTAAAATTTTTAATTCCATAGGTTGTTAGATAAGTTGTTCCAAATAATATAATGGTGGTTTTCAAATTCCATATATGTTGGAATAATTATAGGAAATTATTTTTCGGTATTCACCATTTTAGGTCTACATTTATTGGTTCCATCCATAGGAATTGCGGATTACCATCCATGTATATGAACTAACTTATTATTTAGTAAAATGTTTTATTAATACATTTTTATATCTTATATTTGATTGATTGATATTTTATTCTTCTTATTTATCATATTTTGGTTTCTTATTACCCCTTAATTTATAATATTATATTTTAATTTTTTTAGAGGATTTAAGAATGACTTTATGGAACAATTTAATAGATGTAGGAAAAGTCATATCTAAAGGATTTAATGTAGTAAAACTGATATTTCTCCTTTAAATATAGAATTCATAGAGACCCCAAAGATGCATATATCATAACATGTAGTCCCTAGGACCCCTTGAATCACATATAAGAATGTTTATGCCCCTAGAAATAGCACCTTCAATTGTCTATGAGTTAATAACAAGTTCTTGATGGTGTAATTCTCACATAAGGGTGGAATTATCCATTTTGAGAGAACACAATGATGTATAATTACATCCTTATCAACTTCATATCTCAAATAATGCTTTCTTTTCTCAAAAAAACTTTATATCTCGAATAGTTATTGTTTCATTTTATTGTCTTTAGACTCTCCCCCATCTCTTTTATGTTTCTCATACTATAAAGAGAATTATTTATCCCTTGGATGACTACTTCTTAGAGTATTTCATGCCACATAGGTGCATGTCCACAAGAGATAGAGGATGTGTGTCAAATAACAAAATAAAATAATAATTGTTTGGGAGATGAGATGTTGAGGATGAGGTTGAATAGAACATTTACATTTCAATGGATTTTGAGGATAAAATATGAGCTATTCATAATGGGCTCCGTGAAGGTGAATCTCATCGTGGAAGGGAAAAATTATGATCTATTCGTAATCACGATGTTTTCATAGTGAAATCATTGTCCATATAATTAAGGTATTGTTTTATATTTATCCTTCATTTATTTTATTTTAGTATTACTCATATATTAATTATTTTATTATATAGGTTAATTCTTTTGTTCGAGTTGGGTTTGTTTGTTTGAAGCTTTTTATTCTCACAAGTGATTAGACATCGAGCCTGCAACTGAGATAATGAAAACAAGTAAATTCATCAAGAATGCATACATCCGTCAAGAAAAGTTTAATTCCTAATAATTATTTTATTAATTTTGTCATAATTTAATCTATTACTTCTATGTTAATTTCATTATCATTTTTATCATATAATTATTTAGTTTCTTTCATAAATATATTTGAAAGTCATATTTTTCTTTCAACGATCCTCAATAATCCACAAATTAGATAAAATGGTTATTTCTTCCAATGTGACCCCAATTTTCATTTCCATTGACATTCTTTGTCGAACAACCAACACTACATATTGATTCAATGTTCTTAGCTAAAAATATTTTCTCATTATTGAACTGTATAAGAGTATAGGAAACCCTTTTTTCAATTTTGGTGACTTATAATGATTTAATGGGTACATGAGCATCCTCTATTCTTGTAGATCTCAACAATAATAAAGGGTTTTCAACTAAGAAAACTGAGGCAATATGCGGTGTTGGATGTTCAAAAAATAAATTCATTGTAAATTATAGTAAAATTGGAATTTAGGATTATTTTGAGACTTTGGGAAGTGTAATAATCAGACACAACTCAATCCAACTCATGTTGTGACCCGTATGACTCAAAGTGATTATTTTTATTTAAAATTGACATTATTTTTTGTAAAAAGGAAAACCAACATACTCAAAACTATGAGAAAATATTCTAGTTGTTTTGATACTTTAATACAATGATCCATATGTCATTTGTGATATTTATGAATTTATCACACCTCTATACGATACATGATGTTTCTAGTATGACTAAAAGTGTCTATTATCAGTTTAAAATCAACATTTACAAAAAGTGCCAGTCATTGAAAACCAAGAAAACATGCTCAATTTTTTTGATAATCTAAGAAATATATTCATGAAAAATTTAAATGTATATGAATAGGTACCACATCAAACTAATACACGATGTGATTTATATTTGTCATGGTGTAGGATTCCAGTTTAAAATGTCATTTTTGTAAAAAGAAAAGTGACATACAAAAAATTAAAAAAATGCATTCATATTATCTTTATACTTTAGGAAAATGATTCATAAGTCATTTGAGACAAGTAGGAATGATCCTCACCTCAATATGAAACATGGTGTAATGAATATGACTCAAACCGAATCTTTTTAATTAAAATTGACATTAATTTTAGAAAAAAGAACAACTGACATAATCAAAACCGAGAAAACATATTATGATTGTATTTATACTTTAAGAAAATTATTCATATGTAATTTGGGATGTGTAATAATCATACTAACCTCAATAAGATGCACAGTGTGACTGATTTGACTCCAAGTGTGTCATTTTATTTAAAATTGACATCAATTTTAGTAAAAAGGAAAAATGATCTACTCAAAATTGATAAAACAAATTCATATTGTTTGATAATTTTTTGAGAAGGTCCATAAGTTACTTTTAACATGTAGGAACAAGCCTCAACTCAATCTGATACATGATGTTCCCGATATGACTCAATGTGTCCGTCTTAATTTTAAAATTCATAGTTTAGTTCGGAAATGTCAATTTTATTTGAGGTGCAGTAATCTATCTCACATAAAATCAATATACGATGTGATCGGTATGAGTCAAAGTGCGTGTTTCTAGTTTAAAATGGCATTTTAGTTAAAAAAATAGGTGACACAATAAAAAATGAGTAAACACATTAGGATTATTTTGATACTTCTTTGAAAATGATCCATAATTCTTTTGATATGTGTCTAAATAAACCACACCTCAATCCAACACACGGTGTGATCGGTATGAATCCAATTACATATTTTTATTTAAAATTGACATCAATTTTAGTAAAAAGGAAAATAGAGCTTCTCAAAACTAAGAAAAAACATTCATATTATTTTTATCATTTATTAAAATGATCAATAGTCATTTGTGACATATAGGGGTCAGATTCACCTCAATCCGATAAATGATGTGACTGGTATGTTATGAGTTTAAAATCAACAGATTAGTTCAAAAACTATAACACACTAAAAACTAATAAAATGCACTCAGATTTTAATAATAATTTAGTAAATTGTTTCATATGTCATTTTTGACATGTATAAATTAGTTTAGCATAAAACCAATACACTATGTAATTGATACAAGTAAATGTGCGTGTTTCCAGTTTAAAATGACAATTTAGTAAAAAAGAAAAGAGGCATACTGAAAACTGAGTAAATGTATTTTTATTATTTTTATAATTTTGGAAAATTATCCATAAGTCATTTTGGATGTTTAGAAATCAGCCAAACCACAATTCAATGCACGATGTGACTTATATGGCTCCAAGGGCATAATTTTATTTAAAATTGACATTAATGTTTGTAAAAAGGACAACTAACCGACTGAAAACTAATCAGATGCAGTCATAGTGTTTTTATACGTTAGTAAAAAGACTCATAGGTCATTTTTTATGTGTAGTTATCTGCTACACCTTAATCTGATACATGATATTCCTGATATAACTTAATGTGTTTGTTACCAGTTTAAAATTGGCAATTTAGTTTTAAAAGGGTCACTCACAAAAAATCAAACAATCACACTCATATTTTATTGATAACTTAGGAAATAAATTCACAAGTACTTTTCAATGTGTAAGAATTAGTCTCATGGAAATTTGATACATGATGTGATTGGTATGAGTCAAAGTTCATGTATCCAGTTTAAAATGACATTTTTGTAAAAAAGACAAGTGACATTGTCAAAATCATGTAAAAACATTCATATTGTTTTTATACTTTAGAAAAATTATCCATAACTAATTTGGTATATGTCAGAATCATTTGAACCTCAATATGATGCATGGTGTGACTTGTATGATTCCAAATTCACATTTTTATTTAAAATTGAAATCGATTTTATTAAAAAAGAACAACTGACCGATTAAAAAAATTTAAACCAAATTCGTTTGTTTCGATAATTTTGAAAAATGATCCATAAGTCATTTTTGATAAGTAGGAATCATATTCACCTGAATATGTAGATTCTTGTGACTGGTATTACTCAACACACATCTTTTTTTTAAATTTACATCAATATTAGTAAAAAGGACATCTGACATACTAGGAATTTAGAAAATGCATTTTTTTATTATTTTTATACTTTAGGAAAATGATTAATAATT
Organism: Viscum album; assembly: GCA_963277665.1. Classification (NCBI taxonomy): domain Eukaryota; kingdom Viridiplantae; phylum Streptophyta; class Magnoliopsida; order Santalales; family Viscaceae; genus Viscum; species Viscum album. The sequence goes on from OY728162.1 coordinate 1,016,862,805, forward strand.
CATTTTTGATGTGTATTAATCAACTGTACCTCAATCCGAAGTATAATATTCATGGCGTGACTCAATGAGTCCGCTATAAGTTTAAAATTAACATTTTAGTTCAAAAAGTGTCACTCATTGAAATCCAAGAAAAGAAACTCAGATTATATTGATAATTTTGTACAATGATTCCAAAGTCATTTATGATGTGTAGGAATTGGTATGACATCAAAGCAACACACGATGTGACCAAAATGAGTCAAGGTGCCTATTTTTAGTTTAAAATTATATTTTTGTAAAAAATAAAAGTTGTATACTCCAAAACGAGTAATCACATTTGGATTTTTTTGATACATTAGTAAAATGATCCATATGTTATTTGAGACCTTAAAATAAATTTGATTAATAGTGTGACTGATATGATTCCAAGTGTGTCTTTTCAATATATAAGTTTTATTTTAGTTTATAACATGGATCCGTTCAAAAAAACTGAGCAAACAATCCTAGTTTGTTTTATCATCATTATATCAGAAATTACTTAATTAATTTCCTTACCATTTTTATCTTATACTTATATAGTTAATTTTAATATTGATAATTCTTGATGATGAAAATGAAATGCTATAATGTGCAAGAATCAACCACAACTCAATCTGATACACTATGTTCCTGTTATGAACTAATATTTAGTTGAAGATTAACACATCCGCTTAATTTATTTATTTATATTATTATTAACTTAATAATAGTTTTCTCATAAAGGTGAATTTTTTTCTCAATAATATGTTAGGATGAAAAGACAAAGGACCACCAATGTTTTTTATTGTATTTGTGGTGTGAATTTTCTTTCATTTAAAATCTATATTTGAACTTTATTTTGATAGTTTTGTGGTGTTTTTGGTGTTGTGGTGTGTTGTTACAATAAAATACATCGGTGCTACAGTGTGCTGTTATTTCACACTATAGTATTTCCATTTATCAAGAGTTCAGTAAGGACTGATAAATGATTCCATTATCAGTGATTTTATAAGTGTTGATAAATGGTTCCTTCATTAGAAATTTTAAATGTTCCCATAAAGTCCCCCTTTATTAGTTATTCTAAAATTAATTATATAATAAAACTTTATTTGGGATTTTTGTAGCACCGATACAGGACTAGGGATTTTATTCTCACTTTGGTTGTCAGTGATTCCCTAGCACTGAGGAAGGCCATTTTTAGGTTTGTTAAAGTTTATTTTGTAGTATTGTCTTTAGCAGTCTATTCAAGATGAGATTTATTTCTATGGTTGATCCCTAAGGGATTGAGTATCCTAAGATCCCAATTAACCTAGATACTTAGGGGTTTCCAATTATTATTACACTCATTTACTCTTATTTATGTGGTACTATTTTGAATTTTTTTGTTTAGTTTCCTTGTAATGTATAAAATAATAAAAATCATATTTCAAAATCCATTATTTTTAGTATCCTTTGATATGTTTTTATTTTTATGCTTCCTTATTTAGAGTCATAATTTATTAACTTGTCCCTTATTATAAGTGGTTTATTGGAATGTATCCCATTCGTTGAAAAATTTATTTTTAAATCAAAGAGGAAAATGCGGTTTTAAAACTTTATCCAGTTATTTGTTTTGAAAAGAAAACATAAAACCTTATTTTTAATATATATTTATATTTTAAAACCCACATAAAATGGTTTTCTGTTTAAATTTCATATATACTGTATGGTTACTCGTTTGAAATCCATGCTGATATTTTTCTCACACCTATCTCTTATCATTTTGAGTTTCAAGTTTAGTCTATCTTTTATTCTCACCCATGGGGTTTTCTGGCTCTTGTTTCTTGGGCGGTGAATCATATAGTCATAAGGACACATGTATGTTTTTAGTTTATTTTTTATTTTAATTTATTTTATCAAAACATCCACTTATGATATTATAATTTTTATAAATGGAGGGTTTCTATAGGTATTGGTTGGTGAAGGAAATCCATTGGAGTGACATTTTTACCTTATATGAGAGGGATATTAGAGGGTGGGTGATGCTTTTGGTGTTAATTATTGTTTAATACTTTATTGGTTTTGATATTAGGTTTCTATTATGCTTACTTGTTTCTAGCATGGAATTCTGGTATACAGTCCGGTCATGTTATAATTTTATTTATTTTACACTACATGTTTCATTAATATTCCTTAGGAAACAAATTACAAATTGGTGCTTCCTTGATACCCAGCATCCATTCCAGCCCATGGGGATTGAGAAAGCCCTTCAGGCCTTGTTGTAGGCCGGAATGATTTTCCAATGCAAGGATGACATTGTTTTGTATAGGAAAAAATATTAATATAGAAGTTATATTATTTTCTCTATAGAAACCTTGGAATAATCGTAAGTAGCCCTTGTTATTTGGGATTTCTGGAATATAGTGATTAGATCGACAATGATTAAGATTTAGGTCATGGTCCAATGACTCATCACCACAAATTATGAAAAAACGTGAGATACCAGAGGATGTTGGTATTTTGATATTGATATTGAAGTTTAATTTTGGTGGTGAAATGAGAGTTTAATTGGTGGTACATGGTGCACTCACATAGATTGACGATCCTTGTGGAGACTACAAACATCATTCTGTGTTAATCTCAGTGATGGTTCTGTAGTTAACGCATGGTCCACCAACCCATGAACTCAATTTATGCATAATTTCTTATCCATTGATTATGGGTTTTATTTTTTATTTTATTATTTAATTGATTTTAGATTAATTTCATAGAAAGTTTTTTTGGTTTTTAATGTGGTTTTCAAATATATATATTTATTTAAAAAAAATAAATGTGTTTATAAAAATATTTTTAGGTGGGTAAAATTAGTTTTTTTTAATGGGGAATTTGGTGATTGGTAAATATTTTAAAAATATCTTTTTACTATATTTTTATAAAAACTATATTTTTTTAAATAACAGAAATATTTTGGGAAACAATTCCTCAAGGTAACATTGTAGTTTTTTTTTGGGATGTTTTTGTTTGTTGAAATATTGGGTTTCTAAGGTATATTTTGGAATATTGGAGATATATTTTACACAATATATTGAAAAATAACCAACACCAAGGAAAATATTCCCTAGAAGCAGTTCAAAAAATTTTGCAGATTAGGTGACGCTCTTTCACAGTGTTTGCAAAAAATTTTGGGGTCTAAAATTAAGTGGATGGATATCATAGTGAAAGTTGGATATCATTGAAGGCTTTATAAATATATGTTAGAGTCATTATTTTCTAAATTATTTTGTTTCAGGAAGGGAATTTAATGAAGGTATGGATCATCACTAACGAGCATCGTGAATGTGCAAAGTGTTGATGGTAGTCTCTGTGAATATGAGAAGATGTTTGAATTGGAAATATACTTGGTCCATTGAGAAGATAGGGAGAATCGTATACTAAATGGTAGAACATAATGAAATGGAAATGACGTGTATGGAAGATTTTGGAAATGGTGGAAAATCCTATAAATTGGCTTCTACCCCCTTTAGAAGAGTAGTGAGAAATAACTATGATTCTAAGGCTCTGAATTCCCCAAGTTGGTTCATGAAGGTGGTTATAGTTAAAAATTTTGAAAATAAAGGATGTTCCTAAATGTTATAAAAGGAGACCAAAATTTTTTAGAATGAAGAAAGTATTAACGTTCACAAAGTATGTTAAATGTGGACCGAAAGTTTTTGGGATTCAGAAATGTTATGTGAGCTTCCAAATAGTGATGAGATTCACAAAAGGTGGATACTTCGTGAGGGAGAATTAAGATTCATTAAATTGGTGATATTCGTGAATATTTTGGGGTTCACAAATAAATCTTATACTTGTGAATAATTGAGAAGTTTTATGAAGGTGGTCTAAACTTCACAAAGGCTTTGTGCATGGTGAACGTAGTCAAAAGGAATTACCGAGTAAATATAAGGTAATGTGATTAGAATCAAGTGGATGAAAGTGGGACTACAACAGAACATCTTTCTATAAATAAGTATGTATTCATTTATTTTGATGAATGAAACTACATATCCATAAAATGTGTGTGGATCCCTTCTAATGTTGTGAGAAAAATAAGAGGAATAATGTGATCCTTTCCACCGGTAGTGATCCAACGAAAGAGACCTAGAGAGTGACCATTGGGAAAGCAGTGAGATGACCCTAAAATATTTAAATCCAGTGATCCTGGAAATTGAATTGATCTATCTTAAACAATATATGGCAGTTAGCCTTAGTGGATATGGTATAACGACAGATTGTTGTTGTGTACCTCTTGGACTTAGCCCATTGGGGGTGAACCAAGTAAAATTACTATGTCTCATGCATGCTTTAATTTATGTTCATAATATTCTATATGGAAGAGAGATAAGAGTGTTTTTTTAATGATGAAACAAGATCTGAAGGGGGTGTTGTATTAATCTATCATACCCTGATTCACCAACCCCCTCAGTGTATTTAACCAATTTAGGATAATAATTGGTATCAAATGGAATGGTTGAAAGTTATTGGTTCTCCCTCAGTAGAAGAAATGAATGTTGTTAATCAGAAAGGGATTCTGATCTTCGATGGAATTTTTTTCAATTATGGAAGCATTGGATGCAGAAAAACTTATGATCTTTTGGAATGAATATCTTTACACTAGCTATGCATGTAATATCAACCTATATTGATAGTTGTGCTTTATCAGAAGCCAACTGAAGGGGATTGAATGCTAAAATTAAAGGAATTTATTATTTAAGGGATATCCCTATAAAATTCAATATATATGAAGTTAATATAATATAATTAATCACATGCTATATGGGAAAAGATTATGAATATTTAGGAGGGTGGATCGAAAGTCGATGATTCAAAGCTATAGGTTCTATGGAACATGTATAAGGCTATTATATTTAACCCTAATGAGTCTATTGATGCATTATTTTAATAGGAAATTGTTATTATGGAAGACATGCATGGTCTCAAAGAAATTATTGAATATGTAAATATTTTTAAAAGAATCATGATAAGAATTCCAACTCGGTTAAATCTAAAATTTTTCATATTGAAAGATAAAGATCCAAAGAAGCTGACATTGTATAACTTTCATAATAATCATATTGTATATGAGATAATAAATGATGATAATGAGTTCATAGAAAATGAATGTCTAAATAATTCGAATTTAAGGCCAAAATGAATATCACCCTTGAATATGGTTAACAAGAAGAAGTTACAAATGAGGTGTTTTCATTCCTTTCCTCAAATATATAAATAGGAAATGGAATGTTGAAGGGGAAAATTCCACTTGCATGATTTCTATGTTGAAAGTTTGTACATCTTGCACAATGTTTCCCGAAGAATTTTTATGAATATGAAGTTGAAATTCCCATGAAGCCTTCAAGTAATGTAAACCAATCACAACTAGTGTGAAAAGGGTACTCCCAGATAGCGGGTATCTATATCGATGAAACAGTTGAACCTATTTCAAAGATAATGACGATTAGATTATTCATAGTCATAGAAGTGCAATGGAAGTTCATAGTTATAACAAAAATACTCTTTATTTCACATTAATACATGATTTATTACATAAAATTACACTGAATAAAACCCAAAGGATAGATAATCCTAGTTTCTTTGCAAATTAGGTACATAACATAGCCTTTTGAACATGATATATAACAACATTATTGAAAAATTCCTTAATATACTTCTATAATTCCATGGATTTTTAAAACTGAACATGATAACATCGAGATAAAAATAAAAAAGGGTGAGATATAAAGCCCAATTGGAGAATAAAAATGGAATAAGGTGATAAAAATTATACAATAGGCTTATAAATGGGACATAAAAAGAGTAGGAATCATAAACATTAACAATGAGACACGGTATAACATGATAATCATAACATAGGAAATATGACAACAACTTAAAACACTGCAACATAAACATAGGTCAATGATAAACCTCCAAGACAAGATGGTGGAAAAAGTCCCATAAAGGAATCTGGTTCTCTCCATATCTTAACATGATGTATCATGATACTAAAATTTACCCAATGCATTGGAGCTGTATATAATTCTGGGCATACCCATCACATTCATTTGATTCTCATGAATAAGTATGCCACATAGATCATACCACATTGATTTATTTATCAAAATAAATTATTCCACAATTAAGGAGTGTTTAATAAATATATTTAATTGCCTAATAAAAAGTATACGTGCATAAATGTGAACACCCATGATAGGAAATGGGTATTTTATTCACTACACAGTTGTGTTGGTAGGGAAAAATCACAGTTAAATATTAGAACTATAACGACGTCACATAATGATTCATGAAATTTTTTTAATGAGAGGTATGTGGGTATCTCATAACACATAAATAAAATGGGAACTAATAGGGACATTAAAAAAATATCCAAATATAAGGAATTGAAAATATAATGCATACGATAATAAAGAAACACAAATAAAGTATAGAAGGTGAGGATCCCTTACTAAATTTTAGTATGGTAATTGGTGTACATAAAAGATCATGGAAGGATTAAAGAGATTGAAATAAATATATAATTATTTATATATAAAATTAATAGAAAGGTGGATATGTAAGATCATTTACCAACATAAGAAAAAATGAAATTTAGATACATAACAAAAATATGTGCTTGATAAAATATGGAGAGTGGATGTTTCCTTACCGAATTTAAGCATAGTAACATATAAGGTTAGGGTAAAGAAAAGATAGTAAAATTGATATATCATTAATATAAAACCAATTTTATATTAATTTAATGACTATAAATTAATGAAAATCTTAAAAATTGAAATTAAGAAGTCTAATTTCACAGAATGATCTTGAATTGAAAGGATGAGAAGAAGTTGAGTATCCCTTACTTGAGTGTGTGACTCCAGAAGCATCAGATGAGCTTATTTAGAGATCTGGGAACCTTGGAAGGACTCTAGAGAATGTAGGTAATAGTATAGATATTCTCCAAGGAGTTTTATTGAAGAGAAATTAGAGATTTTATTGGTTTATATATGAAATGAGGGTGGTGGGGGGGGGATTTCATTATTATTAAATTTTGGGCTCTACATGATAAAATATCCAATTTTGCAAACCTTCAAATGGTTTCTCACAAATGGGAGTGGTTTTTATTATTTTATAAGGCTATGTGACAAACAAATTAAAATAATTCGTTTCTTATGTGGAGGCAAGTTAGACTCTTAAAGAAATGATTTTAAAACCTTAAAATATATTATATGATTTGGAGGATTCATAATGGATTTAGAAAAAAAATTAAAATCAAATTATTTTAAAGGGAAAAAATTTATTTTATCATGAATCCAATTTATAGTAATTATTACATCACATTTGGGTCATTATGATGTCATAAAACATATAGTATATTTATAGGATATTTAATTATTACCTGAAAATTCGAATGTCTCTGAAAATTATGAAAAACTCACTGTTTGATAAATTTGAGGTTATGATTCCAAATATAATATTCATTTTATCTATATAATTTTATAAATATTTTAATTTAAAAATGTAAAATAAAATCAATATTTATTATGAAATGCTTGATTTTTGAAAATAACAAATTTCATACCCTTATAAAAATTACATTTGAGTTAATAAAAAATATATGATCATTTAATTTTGATAATTTTTTTAATAATTTTTTTATATTATTTCTTTTAAAATTCAATTGAATCATTAATTGTCTAATTGAATTTGAATATTATCCAAAAATACAATTTATACCTTATTGTATAAAAATAAAAGTCATTTACTATGTATTAATAATAGGATGAAAATATATCAACTATTCTATAAGAAATAATATAAATATTCATATTTCATGGGTCCTGATACATATCCCTTTAATACATCAGTAAACTCCCTAAGTGTAAGGTGCGTGATGGTGGGACTTTCATGGGGTGGTTCGACGAACATGGTTTGGGTCATGATCTCGATGAGCTTGAACTTCTCCCATTAATGGTGTCACCAGTACATAAGTTGCTAGACCACCAATTGGTATTGGTCAAGGGAAAATCCTAGAAATGCTATCTCCATTTGCAGATTTTATGAATGGGCTTTATAGGGTATTATTCAATAGGTTGAGGCGATCACATCCTTTGTCTGTGTCAATTGGATTTGTTGAAAAACTACATTAACACTTATCATGTGATCACTATTAAATGAATATTGTAATTATAATTAATAGTCTTTTAAATGCAATTGGATATAATAAAACAAAATAAGTGCATGTGTTTTCCATAACCAAATCACTTAATAAGAAATTTTATCAAAACAAAAGGGTAATTTATTTATAATAGTTCAGGTTGTTATAATCTTTAACCCTTAAAAAATTTCCCCTCTTACATTTTTAATTTTCAGACTAAAACAGATGAGGATAACTCTTCTTCATCACCTCCTACGATTCCCATATTACTTATTCAAACATGCGGTTCCTTTACAACACTGTGACAAGGTGTATTGTGTAATTTTGTAGGACTTTTTCTCTAAGATATAAGATGGTCACCAGATAGTCCTCATAGGAAATGTTATTCTGCAATGGTACTACCTCTGGATTGAGTACAAGTGAGAGTTTTGTTATGTACTTTCCCAAGAGGGATAAATGAAATATATCATGGATTTGAGATAGATTCGGTGGAAGTGGTTGTCAGGAGGCCACTGCTCTGATGCGATCAAGGATCTCAAAGATGCCGATAAATCGAGATCTAAGCTTTCCATACTTACCGAATGACATTACATTATTCCATGGAGATATGAGGAGGAATACCATGTATCCAACATCAAACTCTTGGTCTCATAGATGATTTCCAACATAGATCTTATGTCGACTCTGAGAAGTCTTGATGTGTTATTGAATGGTCTTAACCTTTTACACTATTTTCTCTACCATTTCAGGACCTAGCAGTTTTTATTCCCTTATCATGGAAGAAGGGAACAACTCTAGACTACTCAAAAAATTGAAAATAAAAGTAAAGTAGGACTGGTACTTAAACCTTATTCAACCAATGGTCTAGGGATTAACATTTAGTCTAGCCCATCTTTATAGGATATAACAATTTTTTTACTTGTCTTTCCCCTTTCCTATTCAGTAGATTGATTAAGGCTTGGCCCTTGGGGTTTGTCCCTTAATTCCATAGAAGGTTTTTTATATCCAATACGAGGTAGTCAAGGTCATTCAATGCCTGCATATCTCTTAACAACAAGAAGTTCAACTATATTGCCATGCTGTATCTCTGATTTTAGCTTTATTCGACTCCTCCATGAGATTGGAATCCGAAAGGGATAAGTGGGACGTACTTAACAAAAAGGAGGTGGAATGAATATATTTTTCTACAAGAAATATATATAAGTACTAGCTTTTAGGTAAACCCATTTTTACTAGAAATTCAAATATTTTTTTCAAACCCCAATACTTACTACTTCAACAAAGGCATATTCCTGGCGTATAAAATATCCTGTAGAGATTCACTCAGAATCCAAGATGAGATCTCCTCTTTCTCCTATCCTGGTAAATGGGAAAGCATATCCTAACCTTACGATAATTTTTAAGAGAAGGTCTTCAACTCTGCTTCTTTCCTTATTTCTTCTTAGTACACTTTAATTAATGGAAAAGTATGTGGGAAGACCTCCCTACCCAACCGGTAAAGCATATTAAAACTCTAATCTCTAACCTAAATGTATGTTTGACCAAGTCTAATAGCGTATTGTAAAATCAAACTAAGAGTAGTTTGGAATATATTTTTTGAGTGAGATCTTGCTTATCCGCTCTGAGTATCCAATTCACCCTTTCTTACCATATACATGACTCTATTTCAAAATATTCCAAACCATTATTTTCTTCCTCTATATAGGAATAGTTCCAATTAGCTCACCAGTGGTAGAATATGGTTCATTGGTTTAAGACAGTAAATCTATCTAAAGAGCCTACCCTAAGCCTCCTATAATAGATTCATCTCTAACAATTATTTTTTTCTTTCTCAACCCCAAATACTTACTTTCAACTTTCATCATGAAAGACGCTTTCTCAGTATCTCTAATAGAAAAATGGAGATACCGTTTAATATACTAATTGGACGTCATGATTACTTCAGAAATTATACTTATAAGGCCTAAATTTGAGCAACGAGTTCTCTAGTATGAGAATCAAGTGAAGTAGAGATACAATACTCTTCTAATAGTGTTGATCGATTTATCCAAATAAGATTAATGACAACTTCCATTCTATGCAGAAAGAAAGTGATGAAAGAAATTCATTTCTCTGGCCCTTAAAATTCAATGAATTTTTACCATAGTGAAGGTAGTTGATGAGAGGAATGTGTGGTTTCTAAAGGATAGATTCATTGTACATGATAATCCATATTTATTATATGGATTCCTTAGTTGAGGATAGTTTCTTTGTATATGATGCTCTATCTGTCTGTTAGAATAGAAGAGTACCTTTCTTTGATTGCCTATGTCCTTGACTTGAACACTTAACTGAAATCATGTATAACCTTAGTGGAATGATTCAACCTTGTATCATATCTTGTAGCCCTCATTTATGCCTTCCATCAAGGCCAATTATTTTAGAAAATCTTGTTCCACTTTTTCTTAGAAGATCTCATTGATGGGACTTATTTCTATAATCCCTTGACCTCTTACTCTAGCTCCCAACCTCTCATGATGTTCTTGGTTAGCTGGCCGATCATCCACCACCACAATTGTGATGGTCTCCTTTGGCTAGTTCTTTCAAAAGTGACCCAGTCTTCCATCTAATTCTTCCTCAAAATGGTTTTCCCCTAGCCATGTTGTCCTATATTTCTTATAGTCGCTACTCTTGAGGTCTTCATCCCCACATTCCACAGATAGACAACCAAGTTCTATATCATGATTCTACATTCATTTGGTTAATCATTTATCTTCTGTACATAGAAGGATCTTCTTTTTCTAGAGGTTATGGGCTAACTCAACCGTAGGGAGAGGGGTTCAAGATGCCCTCGTCTAAGTATATCTATTTCTTTCTTTGATTTAGGAGCTTGTAGGTCTCATGGGTTGTCTTCCAACTCGACTAGAGGACTTGATATGATGCTAAGGACTCAAAGAGGGAGGTGAAAAGAATAAGTTGAGGATATCATAGCTAACTGCAGGTTATAGAATATATGATTTTCCTATTTAAACCTCACCCTATGACAATCATTCTCATCAAATACGTAGACATGAAATTGTTAATATATAGGTGAAGGTTTAAAAATGAACAACCTCATAGTAAAACCTTGTTTTTTGTGGATTATATACTCTGCCCCTATATCATGAACATGAGGAGGGTACAACATCAGGTCAAATAGGATGAATTCTCCAAACAATCAAATTGATGGAAAATGGAAACCGAAATACCATCTATAATTAGGGACCACCAACCCTGACATAGAACTAAAATCTTCCAACATCTGATTCTGGTAGTTAAATGTCAGTACTTAAAACATATGATACCTAACTCTCTATTCTTAAATCTTGGCACAGTCACTTTCTAGGATATTTTTGTGAGATTCGAACCACACTACCACGTTTATTATGATATTAGAATCTTGTACACTTATTTATATTTATTTTATTGATCTTTACTATACCTATTTCCTCTTTATTCATTTGGTCACATGTACCTCAAAGAATAAAAATACTATTTAGAAATATAGTAGCCTAAACGTTAGTCAATAAGGAACAAAGAGTTTACAATTCCCAACCACACAGACGTAAATTACGATTTGAAAACATACTTTCTTTTGTGCCAAATTTATTTAGAATGTTCTTTGGTTAATAGGTGGTATATACATATATATATATATAGACTCTGTAGTTGTGATAAACCAGTTTCACTGAGGTTTTGAGCAATGATTAGGTATGAAAAATAGTTTAATTAGTATTCTGCTGGAACAATGTTGTATATTAAGAGTATAGAATAATAATCACTAAAGAGATACAAATTTTTTATTGTTACTTTGCGCTTAAATGAATTGAAAAAGTATCATTACGATTCTACCTCAATTCAAAGTCATAATTACTTTTCTTGCCTAAGGTTATGGTAAGGGTATCTTTGTTATTAGTTTTTATTCTAGATATCAAGATTCGAATTATAATTTTTTGAACTAAAAATAATGTGAGGTGAGTGAGAAAGCAACTAGATAAAAAATAGAAATAGTACTTCTTTCAGTTCTAGTAAATAAGTAGAGGATCCAAAAAACCTCTCTGATGATTTTGATGATTACTAAACAAGAACATATCCATACTATTCATAGATGTTGGTTCTTTTTCTATTGTTTTTAGAGTAGTGAACTTGGTTATTTTGTCTTAAGAAACCAAGAATATTAGTGTATAATAATGAATATTAGAGTAGAGTACTTAGGTGAAATACTAAGTGCTTATAATTTCCGCATTCAGTCGATCTTAAATTGAATGATTGATATGAGGAGTGAATAGATTTGTGTTAGTCAAGTACCATCCATTTAGATATCAAACAATATGACCATCCTCTCATTATTTATTCATCACCCTTCTTATGGTCTTCCCATAGTAAACTAGTATACAATAAGAAAAGTCTTCATTCTTCGTGGGATAGAAACTTATGTTAGAAATAATCATTCAAAAGATTAGAAAGTCAGTACTCTACCCTAATAGACCATAGAGATTAGTACCTATTGAAATTGAATCATATCATAATAAAAGTTCTATTATTTATAGTCTATTAGAATAATAATAAGACAGTAAGAAAAAATGAATATAAACCATTAATTTACGATCATCGAATATGCCTTATCCAGTGGAATCTCTTGGGTATTCCAACCAAATAATAGTGAACCCGTCTTTATTCATAATCTTCAAGAGATTTAGTGACCCTAAAAAGAAGAAATGGGTTATAATCATATTTTTTTTAATACCTATTGTTTTTGGAATATTTGATTCTTTCATTACTAGTCTTCTTCTTTGGAAAACTATTTTAGTAACCATTAGATATCTACTGTGAGAGTTAACATTGTTGGAATAGAGGCTCTTACTGTGAACATAAAATCTCCCATTTAATCAGGTGCACATTCATCTCTAGATGATCTTGTTCTCGAATACCCTCTTACTGCAAGAAAATTAGGGCTTTCTATTGAATTTTATTTGAAGAAGTACATTGTAGGAATGGCCCCATAAAATGAAAGTATATTCTATAATCTATATTGCCTCCTCAGAAAATCCACCCAACTTATTCCTTATTCACTAGAATATCCCTTACATATTTATTGATAATGTTAAAAATGATTTCTAACTGACTCACATGGAACTTGTAGGGACCCCATTTGATCATATCGTCTATTAATTTTTATTCATAGAAAGAGAAATAAATAATCCAACCAAGATTTTTTATACATATATTAATATTAGTCCTATAAGGTATGATTCATTACACTTATTATCTTGATAGCGGGTACAAGTGTTAGGATTAGAGTGAAGTGAAAAGGGAATGTAAATTAGAGTGGAGTACTAAATGAGAGTAAGAAGATTCATTTATAGGATTTAAAGCTAACTTGTTTGGTGAGTAAATATAACCAATTGTGCATTAATTAGTTAATGATTAACACTTAAGAAAAGGGGTTGATCCATACACTTAAAAAAGAGGTCAATATTCTCACTTTTTATCCTCATTATCTAAAATAGATTGTTAGCTTTCAAAATTCCAGTTTTAAAATTTTCTTATGATCTCCATAGCTTTATGTATATCATTCTGCTTTATCTGTAGCTTTCTTATTTTCATGCTCTAGAGATTTCAAGTTTCAAAATGAGAACGTCCTTCCCCTAGAACCGACATGGAATACCTAGATTGACCTATTCTTCAAATGAGTTTATATATCATGGAAACAAGGCTTACAAAACTACTCTAACAACTCCCTTGAACATGATGTTAATATAATATAGATAGTAGGTAGATTATATGAAAAAAGTAGCGACTAAATACTAAATACACTTCTATTTAATATTTAGTAGATGAATCTTATCATTAACCTATAGAGTTATTAAATCTTAAGAATTAAATAAAGGATATAAAAAAGTCACAAGATAACTAACAATCAATTCACTAGAAGGGTGAGAGAAAGAAGAGAAAAGAGAGCCCCATCTATAATTTCAACTCCTTCTACTATGTTTGACATTAGCAATGAATAGATTAGTTATTATGGATGGAAATACCATGAAGAGTCACGATAATGTTTGGGAGATGACCTAGGTTATATTCTTTTTATTGAAATTCTAGGTTGTTAAAACGTTTTTGGGATATCTTTTGACACCATGGACTTCAACATCTTTACTTATGGGTTCTCTAGGAAAATCATCTTTCTTTCCCTATGAGAAAAAATCTTCTTCATCAAACTAGGTGTATCGCTTTTGAGTTTGGGTTCCCACTATATTGATGAGTGGTACATATTTTATGTCCTCATCAACCAAATCCTTACTAGACTACAACATGTATCTAATACCATTCCAATATTAAACATCAAACAAAGGATTTTAGTAGCTTTTATATGACCCTTATGCTTACTTCTTATTATTTTTTGGTTTCTCAGGTAAGTCATTGGATTCCTTTGGTCTTATCTTCTAGTTGGTAAATACACTCATGACAATATTGAAATATATATGTGTCATTCCATGAGTACGTTTTCTTAATCAATAAGAGATCAAGGAAGATCCTTAAAAAGAATAATGACATAGAGAACATAGACAAGTGAGTGTCAATGGATTCTTAAGGAACCTTATTTTTTAGGGATTAGATGGAACTTTTAGTTGTTTTAATTGTTTCATCAATTGACCCTATACTAAATTAGATTCACCTTTCCCATTAATATAGGTGGATATGTCCCCATGAATCAGATTAATTTCGAACCTGTAAGAGAATGACATCATAGGTAGGCCCCATATCCATCTCCATTAATCAGAAACTTTCAATTATGAGTCCGGGGTAGTCTAAACACTAGTATATTGTCACTTTTAATCCTTCTGGTGGAACTAATAGAAATGAAGTACTTAACAACAAAACACGGCTCTCTACTCTCTCCCAAAAATCAAGAAATCAAGAAATTTGACAGATGAAGAAGGTGTAAGAATGATCAGCTTCCCATTTTATTACAAATCATGAAGAAACTCAGCTTCCCATTTTATCTGTTCTAGTCAAAGTGGAAGCGTCACAAAAAAAAAAGAAAGGCTCATGGGAAGGAAAGAAATGAAATAAATTATATAAGCTTGAACATAGGTGCTGGAAGAACTTACATAAATAATCAATCGATTATTAGAGTAGTGTAACGATTATGAATCTAGTTCAACAAAATTCCTATAGTTTAATAATTCTCTCAAGCATAGGGTAGTCTCCCATCATTTCAAAAAGTAATAATCAAGATGTTAATAATCTAACTATTACGTCTACTACCTGTATTATACTGATATCTAAATATTAAATAGCTTTAGCATAATAAGTATGTATGAAACCTATATCGATCAAACTAGCAATTTCCTAAGATAAGAATGAAATACTTTCATATAAGATGTATGTTTCAATACTCTACTCGAATAGTATTTTTCATAAGGCTATTTGATTTCACATGCATTTCCCATATTCATTGAGATTGGGTTGGTGTGAAGTCTACATTTTCTTAGTACATGTGTCTTTACATGCTATAATCCATATATTTGAAGGGTCCCACCTTCTGTTTATTAGTCATAAACAAACCGAAACACTATCTAATATTCGTTAGTGAATGTAACTAGGGTAGAGAATAAAGAATATAAATGATAATACTAAACAAGAACCAACTTTATATTGTCTACATGAAGGGAGTTGGTTTTTGTATTTTTCTTTTCTTTTAGCCCCACTATTATAAGAGTACCTAAATGGAATGACATAGGTGATTTCCAAATCTATAGTCAGTGAATTTCCTTCCCTTCTCTTAAGTATTTCATTAAGGGTATGGAACCAATTGAAAGGAAGAATCAAGGGGGAGATAAATTATGAAACCAACATGGGTTGAGGGAGAATAAAAATTTCCATTTGACTTTGAGAATTATCTTCTATACATAGTGGGGGGTCTCAAATAAAAGGGTTCATTAAGTTAGGGGATCTTAGATATACTGGGAACAGAATCATGAAAGCTCCATCTCCCTTGGGTTTTGGTTCTACATTCACTATGATGCTTATTTGTATTTATTTCTCATCTGTTTATCCGACATGACTATATGACGATCTCTACTATTAGAAAGTCTGAGAAGTTAAGGTACTAATGGGTGAGTCAGTTAGAGACTAAAGATCCATGTTATCCCATTCGATTGATCAATTTAAAATTCCACACTACTATGAATGAGACTTATTCAGATGAGGTCTCACAGGATCTTATCAATCATGTCCTCTGACATCCCTGGGTATGCTTAAGAATTAAAATATATAGGAATGAGGTCGGTAGTTCCTAATCCACCACCAAATTTCCTATTTCCTTCTTAAGAAAGACATAGATTGAATGAATGGAATGTAACAGAACCTTTAATGGTTAGAGAGAATAGTCTAATAAAATATCATATATGCATGTTTAATGATTGAAATATCTCATAGAAGAAGGAATGCTCAAAAGGGATATAGAGAGTGAGTGATTAGATCTTTGTAGTATATATTCTTGATATCATATCTGTATTTTCCCAAAAACTTTTTTTCTTTATACATAGACCAAGATGTTGTAACAGATCAGCTAAACTAGTCAAAAATTTTCAAATAGTGTATATCTAGAAGTTATGCTAAGAATGTTTCCAGTATATTCATTAAATATTTAAGATTATTTATATGATAGAATACCAGTCATCAGATTTTCTATAGCTATCTATATTATTATCTATAATGTTTTTAAATGTCAAAACCATTAATGATATATAGTTTATAATAGATAGATAGTTTCCAATTTCTTTATGATATAAAAATATCTATATGTAGTCAGTACGTCTTTCTTTTCCATAGTTGGGAATAGAGGGATCTCTTGGGAGTAAATAGTTCCATGGATATATGAGATTTTTTACATACCTATCCAGTCATTATGATTTCTTTTTATCCCTTTGAATGTATGAGTATGCTATATCCAGGTGTAAGTGAGAGAGAGGAAGTTAATTACTCTTTGGAATATGGATTAGAGTACATGAACATGTTCCTTTTCTATCGCTCCTACCATTAAGGGTTCAAGTCCTACTCATCTATTGACATTTACTATTTTAAAGGATGGAATCAAGTGAGTGTATGTAATTCGATTATTACGTTGAAACTAATAAATAGGAAAGTCTTTGATACCTCTTCAAGTATATCAAATAAAATCTATTATGTATGTTATACCGATAACAGTTGGTTAATTTATCTAGTTTAGTCCTGTAGGCTTCTTTGATATCTTAATAGAAGATATTATAGTCAAGGAAATTATAGTAAGAATATTATGCATTTTTTAGTAGATACTAAAATAGTTCACTCCCTTCATGTGCTAGCACTAAATCCTATAGCATTATCTATATAGTTTTATTACTCGGTCTTTGTAATAATAAAGTTAATAGAGTCAAAAATCCAAAAGTGACATGGAGTTTTTGTTCAAAATTTTTGATCAACCCCATTAACCCTAGAAATATTTCATACTATGACATTTGTAACTCTCACACCCATTCAGGTGATCCCTTGGATGATGAAAAAGTGGATATAATTTATCGGGCTAATGGATTTCTTTGACTAGGAGATGCAGAGAGAATCTTAGCATGTGAAAAAAATTTAAGCTCCCCATCTCAAACTGAACAAGCACTATTATCCCAGCTGAGTGATAAGAATCTTATCACAATCGATTTGGGAAGGAGTGAGGTGGAACACTATTGGTTCAAATATAGGCATCTCAGTACTCTACTCTAATAGCGCGGTTAGTGAGAAAATGTAGACCGACGAGTTAATGGAAATTATTTATCAATAATACTAGTAGCTCCTAATTCATATTTGTAAACTACCCCTGGGAACATTGACCCCAACTATCTAGTGGATTATCCTTCTCAAGGGATGGAAAACCAATGAATAGTAAGATGGGAGTATGAATTATTTATTTTATCACTTCCTCACCATGTCAAAATGGGTTTGGGCCCCCAATAACACTGCAAAACTTTCACTCGGAGCATATAGGATCCTAAAGTTCCTATCAGTAAGGAACCAGTAACCATTGGTTATCCTATTACAGTTTCATCTAGAATCGTGTTATTGGCCGATGTTTCCACCAAATCAATTAAAAAAATATTATAAAAACTTTTCAATTGGTGAAGGATCAGATATCATGAGTTCAGTTCACTAGTTCCCACAGTTCTACTCAATAGTCCCCAGATATAGATACATCACACAAGTCAATCTATCATGATATGCCTCGTTCCCGAGTCTCTATGCTCCTACCCTTGATAAACTTCTATATAATAAGAATTAATACCTTATTTTAACTGAAAACATTATAAAAGTGATTTGTTCTGTAAGGTCTTTCATTCACGAGTGAACCATACCCACCAACCAAGCCAAGGTTATAGGTCGACAAATTATCCTTTTTTATTCTAAGGCACACATATTTTTACCATTCAATATGTTTTGGGACCCTCCTTTTTATGTTTTTTTAACCTCTCATTAAAACACTTTATAGAACACTAGCTATTAGACTAACCAGGTCATTCTTCTGGGGTTGTTTTAATGATTAAATAACACCTCTAAGGCCGCTATTCCTAACTAAGAGTAGAGCTTGGTCTTTATCAATTCTGTATCTCTATGGATGTTTTTTTATTTTATTTTATTTTATATTATCTATTTCTTATATTTAGTATGGTTCTATAATTATTTATTTCAATTCAACAAAAGGGATAATATAACACCCCATGTAACACCTGTTTGACCCATCCTTAAAGGGCCCGAGCCTCTGTTCAAGGAGTGGATTTGTTGAGATATTTTAGTGAATGAACAACCACATTCAAAATAATTACATTCCATTCAGATGATTCATTGGATAAGTTAGTAAGACTTAGGAAGCTACTTCTAGGGAAAAGAAACCTGTTAGTAGGTTTCATGTTTGCACTTCCACTAGAAACCTCTCAACATGATTTTGACTAAGAAAATAAAGGCAAGGTACGAACCCCCAATATAAGTAAAGGTAATGTATCTCCTTCATATAGTCATCTTGAATATACGTAAGGAAATTGAAAGAAGCTAAAAATGGTCAAACGTGGTAGTATTTTCTTTATTTTGTGAAGGAAGAGAGCCATCATAGATGAAAAATTGATAGTTCAAACATGGTTATTGAGCTCTTTCCATGGGAGAGGAATGAAGGGCATGAAAAATAACTATTTTGATGGTTGATAGTGGAGTAAAGGATAGATAAAAAAAGGATAAGCATGACATATCATCCAAAAGGATAAAGAAAGAGGAAGGGATCATGGGGGTTGATCTCACATATCATAGAGAGGAGGAATACCAGAGATGATAAGGAATAACTAACTCTCTAGTACACTACTCTAATAGTCAAGAATGGGTTCCATATTAGTCATGTTTTATCCAAGATTTATTTAAGATGGAATAGGGATAATGATTAAGGCAGAAAGCCACCAAATTATTTTTGAAATATTAAACTAAGGGTGACCATATATTTTGAAAAAATATGACCATATTCACATTGAGTTCCTTTACAAATATTTTCCTCGGGGTTTCCTATAATATAAATAAATTGGGGATCTGGTTGGATAAAGGGAACTATTAGTTTAGATTACCGAGGAAAGAAAAGAGTTTCCTGAACAAAAATTTCACGTGTGCCTTATTTAAATAAGAAATCCATCTTTAAACACTGTATTGACTTTTCTATGAGTGATAGAACTTGATTAATACTATTGGATTTCATCAAAGGATAGTTAGAAAGGATCTTAGCCTCCTGGTGACCAGATTTCATAAAAGGGAAGAGGTTTCTTGATCCTTTATATTAATTTTTTAAGAAATACACAACTCGTTATATAAAATTAGAAGTAATAGATCAAGGTATTCCTAGGTCTGATATACTACATGTATTCAAGGGAGATTCAATCTTCCATTGACTACTTATACACATAATGAGTCAACCATTCCTAATATCCCAAAAAATTACAGCTATCAAAATGCCTAAGCCCATATCCTATCCAAATGATGTTCAATAGTCTCTATCTATGGCCCATGATCCAAAGGACCCACAACCAGTCAATCTGATATAATATAGGTAGTAACCATACCTTCCAAAAAATTAGCCAATCACACTATCCTTACTATTTACCCAACCCCTTTGATTCTACATCTATATTATTATAAAATTTCAGTGTCCTAACTTTATGATTACAGCTCAATATTTTTCTAGTGATGGAATGAAAATACAAAATATTTATTTTAATTTTACTTTTTCTTGTATTGTTTCTAAATTTCATTATAGCTACATGAGGGAATGTGATGCTGCCCACTCTCGCACACAATGAGACCACATTCTTCTCCCCAGTTCCACTATCTCTGTACTTAAACATATGGAGAAAGAAACATAATTATATTTTGAGACTGTATTTAATTCCAATAGTATATGGTTTAAAAAACCATGTTCCGTCAACCCCTCCATAAATAGTACAGTGGAGCTGTAATTTGTATTGAAATAATGAATAAATTTATAAAGACAAATAATTAGAAGATCCACCCACTTTTATATGTGTGTTCATCTCATAATGTATTTTTGTTTTAAATAAAGAAGTGTTCTCTTATTATTGTAATATAGGTGTCTTTTTCGGTTGATGGATGTGATAGATTCCTCATTGATTTGTAATGTCATTGTCATGGTGATGCAATATTAAATAACCCAGTATAATTTTTTTTTCTCAATACCTAGTCCCATTCTTTATAATTATCTTTATCATGTTGTTTAAATGAACTTCAAGTATTAATTATATACTCAACAGGGAGCATCACAACCTCGGTTTGGTCCACCTCCGGTGTCAGTCTACAGTAATAGTTTTTAAAAATCTTTTTACAAGGTTTTAACCTATAACAATAACTAGTTCAGAAAACGTTTTTTACGTCAGTTATTTTTAATTTTTTACGTCGGTTTCTAGCCGACGTTAATACGGGCGACGTTATAAATAACGTTTTTTACGTCGGTTATTTAAAAACCGACATAAAAAACATAAAATCGGGATGTTTATCATGTCGGTTATTTTATAACCGATGTGATAAAGAAAACGGGAAGGGTTTATAACGTCGGTTATTTCATAACTGGTGTGAATAAAGGACTGGGAAATAGTTTATCATGTCAGTTATTAAATAACCGACGTGATAAAAGTAGTTTATCACGTCGGTTAATAAATAACTGACCTGAGAAACCCACCGTGATAAACCGGGGGAGGGGGGTTTATCACGTAGGTTATATAATAACCAATGTTATAAAACCATCCCCCCATGTTTCACGTCGGTTTTTAATTAACCGACGTGATAAACTCCTGGGAGAAGGTTTATCAGGTCGGTTATTATATAACCGACGTGATAAAACAGTCCAGGGTGGGTGGTTCTCACATTGGTTAATAAATAACCGACGTGATAATCCATTTCCCAGGCCTTTTAGCACGTCGTGTATTTAATAACAGACGTGATAAACCAATTTTTTTTAAAATAATAGAATGCAGTCATCTGCTCTCCTCGAGAATAAACTAGAAAACAAATCCATAAATCGTACCACAAAAATAGAAGGAGGTCAAATTTAAACATTTACATTGATAACATATAAAACTTACCCCACTAGACAGCCCCCACCCTCATGTATACCACATGGAAAGCCCTCCCCCACCCCATTGTAGCGCCCACCCTCATGTATACCCCCTGGACAGCCCTCCCCCACCCCATTGGAGCCCCCACGACACCCCTGGACAGCCCCCGACCCCTGGATAGCCCCAAACACCCCTCGACAACCCCACCCTCCTAAACAGCACCCCATCACCCCACTTGACAGCCCCCACCCCATTGGATCCCCCACCACACAACTGGAAAGCCCCAAACACCCCTGGACAACCCCCCCCCCCCCACCCTCATGTATACCCCCAACCCCCTGGATAGCCTTCCCACACCCCTGGACATCCCTCCCACCCCACCGGACAGCCCTCCCAGACCCCTGGACACCCCCAACCCCACTGAACACACCCCCACACCCTTGGAACCCCTCCCCACCCTCATGTATACCCCCTGGACAGCCCTACACCACCCCATTGGAGCCCCCACCACACCCTTGGACTGCCCCCGACCCCCTGGACGGCCCTAAACACCCCTCGACAAACCCACCCTCATAAAGAGCACCCCCTCACCCCACTTGACATCCCCCACCCCATTGGAGCCCCCACCACACCCCTGGAAAGCGCCAAACACCCTTGGACAACCCCCCCCCCCCCCTCATGTATACCCCCCACCCCCTGAACAGCCCTCCCACACCCCTGGACAGCCCTCCCATCCCCCTGGTCTGCCCCCAACCCCACCGGATAGCCCTCCTAGACCCCTGGACACCCCCAACCCCAGTGAACACACCCCCACACCCTTGGAACCCCTCCCCACAGACTAAAATCCATACCAGAAAAACCATTATAAGTAGAACAAACAAGAAGTAGAGAAAAATTAAACATTCAAATATATAACATTCAAATCTTACACTGTCAACTTCAAAAAAAAAATACAACCTAAAAAATTACCAAATACACAATTAAAATGAAAATATTCAAACTTACATTTTATATTACAAACAACTAAAATTTAATCAGACCTGTAAAATAATTTGACCACTCCACTTGTAAGTGTTTGATGCCTTCAGCATTATAGGGTTGAGGGTCATCAAAAAGCTACAAATGAAATGGAAAGTAGTTAACGTGTATAACGAATAAATCAAATTGAAAAATTATGGAAAAGTTTAAGAGGAAATCGTACAAGGTCAAAATTCACAATTTTCCCAGTTGTTATTATTTCATATATAAATCTTAACATATAATATCCGCATTCGATGATGCCTTGTTTTTCATGACAATTCTTTTTGAATGAGTGTAAATTCAATATATTATTTTTATGTAATAAATCAAAAAGTACAAATTATAAATGGGTATTTACCTTCACTTTTACATATTTGATCTTTGCACTCCTTTTCATTGCATTTTTTAGAAAGTAGGCCCATGCACTGTTAGAAAATAATACAAATGGGGTAAATTTAAAATTAATTAAAATATATAAAACTATTGAGAAATTGAAACTTAATTTTCCAATATATTCTTAAAACTTCCCCACACATCATCATGGACAGAGCATATCCAATAAAGTGATTTCTCCCTTGGGAAAAAACCCCTAACATCCAATGATCACTGATAAAAGAAAATTTAACGTTAGTGGTGTTTTATGTTAAAAGATAATTAACTCTTTGAGAGAAATGTGTTTCATACCTCTCACAAAAATGCATCATCCAACATTGTGTGACTATATTCTTTTCAAGTCTTTCAGCAATATAAACCATTCTTTGTTTCTCATTCAATGCACATGCTTCAGGGGAAATCAATTGCGGGTCCATGAATCCATATACATCTGTCAGCTCATTCCTCTCAGAAATTTTATACAGATACCTAATACAAAACATACATAAGTATACATTTTTAATTAAGATAATGCTGGGAAAAGGTTTTAAGACTTACATGGAAAAAATTTGCACCACATTGATGCCCAACTTATCTCCAGTAACAAGCTCCATGATATCACTTTTCATAATCCCCACATTTATTTCACGTCCACAAATATGAGCTTCCATTGGAAACTCATAATGACCCGCCAAAAAATTTGAATATCTTGACAATCTATCAAGACTATTAGAATCTGTATCTGATGTCATATCCATTTGTCTTTATTGTTGTCTATACAGTATTTCTTTACCTTTGAAGTATTCCTGTAAAAATAAATTGCAAAATATATTAGTTTTAAAATGATAAAACAAATTTAAAAATAAAATAAAATAAAAAGATATAACATTCATTTATCTATGGTAATGAGTCGAAGAAGTCTGGATGGCCAAATTAAAAAATGGCTGATACTTTGTCCAACTGTCGCCACCTCATCTGTAGGTTTTGGTACCCAGCTGATCTATCTATAATATCCTGTACAGTGACCCTCTGATTCTCTACCTCTAATTGTTGATGATGAACTGTATCTCCTATACAATATACCAACCCATATGCTACTATATGATGTTGAGAATCATCAACATACAACTCACAATAAGTAGGAAGCTACGGTGGAGGAGTATGATAAAAAATGGGGTCTACAGGCTGATGTGGGGGAGTGGAAGCTATCGGTGGAGGTGGAGGATAAATAATGGGGTCTGCATGGGGAGGTGGAGGAGTGGGAGATGCAGTCTAAAATTGTCTTTGCATTTCTGCAAACATAGACTACACCGATGCTCTAATCTTGTCCTCCATCATCGCATTAATATTATGAACTTCAGCCTCCAAGGATTCTATTTTTTTATAAACCCCCTCAACGTTAGAAGTTGAAGAACGTGGCAACCCTTTTCTTACCGATACACCTGCTGGATATCCTCTTACACGACCAGGATGTTCAGGCCTTCCCAATGCTGTAGATAAAATATCATCCCTCCCAGTAGCTGTAAATGTCCCCTGTGAACTCTACTCCTCAAGAGAGTCCTGTATTAATTAATTGAACATTTCTGTAATGATTGAAATTATATGAACAGAATAGTTAACTTAAATAAATAAAATAAATATCTTACAATCATCTCAGCTACGATTCTCAATTCATTTGAAAGATATTGCCCTTTTTTCCCTTCCGAGCTCTCTTCCATTTTTCATGTCTAGTTGGAGGGGATGGAGGGGCCACCTCTTAAGAGCTTGAAGACTCTGCTCTTAGTTGTTGAAATTTTTCCGCCATCATTTGTTCTTCTAATAATGCATACCCTCCCCGAGATAAACTATGAGGGTATAAATTTTTAGATTGGATCTCTTGAGGAGCTTTCCTTGTTTACTGTAATTTAAGAATAAGAAATCATTAACAAAACCTTAATAAAATCATTTATATAAGAATGTTTATAAAAGTTTACATTGTCCTTACTAGAAATGACTCTTTTCTTCTACTTTCAAAAAACTGTCTCCATGTTTCTTCATCTATAAAAGGATATATACGACATGGATTTTCATGACTCCTATGACCATAAATGAAATCAGATGAGAGGGTTTATTTGAAATCCCTCCATCTCTTGGAAGCCAATGATAAGCATTTCTTCATGACTCGTCCAGTGTCAGGAATATCAAATGTCATCTGATAAAGAAGAGGTTAAACATATTATATATACTAGAAACATTCAAAGAATAGTCAAACAATGACAAAAGATCTTACCAAAATCGTCTCCCACAACTGAGAGATTATCACTTTATCCACACTTCTCCAATCATCGTACAAAATGCTTACTTTTCTCTTGGCATGAGTTGCTACAAAAATCTTAAAATCTTTCGCATTCAGACCTCTAGGAATATCATCATCATAAAACTCAACGACTATCCACTGATCCTGGGTACGGGCAACTGATAATTTTGGTAAACGTGTGCACCCATGTTTACCAACCTTTGAACTCATTGTCATAATAGGAGCATGTGAATGTTCATCCCAAGAGGTATGACCAGCAATATGCTCATCTTCATAATCATGTGGTGGATCAACCGAATGATCTGTCATTATCCTTCAAATCAAAAAAACAAATGTCAGTTCACAAATATACAAATTCAAATATTTTAATACTACTGTAATCAGAAAATAGAAAAGTGTACTAACATATGTAATAGTAATCATTGGTAATATGGTAAGCATGTTAAACAATGGTAAAGATGGTAAATATAGTCAAGATGGTCAATATGGACAAGATGGTAAACTTGGTAAACATGGTAAACATGGTAAACATGGTAAACATGGTAAAGTAATTGTCACTGAACAAAAATAATAGATATATAATTCATTTAATGGTTATAAACATGATAAGGTAATCTAAACAAATTAAATAAACAAAAACTTATACTTATTTTCTTTTAAAACATGTTTTAATAAATAAAAAACATATAATATCTAACACTTATGAAAAAAATAAATGTAAACAAGAAATGAACATTTGTTACCTGTAATTTTAGGAATGTACAAATGGATTGTTTTCCCAAATTCCTTCTTCATGATCATTCCTTATGGCACATACCATGTCCTCAACATGTTCATAATTATGTTCTGTTAATCTTTACAAGGATGTAGGGATCTCACATAAATCAGCATCTTCATCAAGTTTATCCTCACCAACATATTGTTTTTTCCCTTGTAAAACAACATCCCATTGCATATCTGACTGATCTACTACATAGAATTTTTTTTTGCATGTGTTTCCATTATAAAAGAATCAGTTGTGTCTTCCAATCTATTCAGATTAACAAGTGTCATTCCAAATTCATCGTGTTTGACACTGTTGTTACCGATAAACCATTTAATGTTAAAAACAGGAACATTAATTTTAAAGTAATCTACCTCCCATATGTCTTCAATCACTCCATAATAAGCACTTGATGCAGAAATTGGGTTTTTGTCCTTAGCACTCGAAAATTGCATTGCTTCTGCAAACACCAATACACCACTATTTTGAACTACACTTCTGCTGTTTTGAGCTTTCGTATGAAATGTATAACCATTAATGTCATAACCAGACCATGATATCACATTTAAACATGGACCACCCACTATCCATTTTATTGTCACTGATACATCTGATCTACCAAGAAAAGTCTTTTTAATCCATGAAAAAAAAGTTTTGTTGTGCTCATTCAAAATCCACATTCTTTCTTCTTTGGATGACATTATTTCAACTCATTAATATGTAATGTGATATACGGTTGAGCATCAGCTATGTTATTCAAGATGTACGATTCTAACTTCTTCATCTGTTTAGCTGACAATGATTTGACTTTCAAGCCATGAATCCCCTTTCCCTCATTATTAACTCGTTCATGGCAAGATGGAGTCAAACCTATGTGTTGCGCCACATCCAAGTAGCTCGTACAAAACTCTTCTACCTCCTTAGAAATATACTTTTCAATAATGGAGGCTTCAGGTCGATATGGATTTTTAACATAACCCATTAATATTTTCATATACCTTTCAAAAGGATACATCCAACGAAGATATACAGGTCCAAAAAGATTTATTTCTCGAACCAGATGAATCATTAAATGCACCATTATATCAAAAAAAGTTGGAGGAAAATACATTTCCAATTGACAAAGTTTGAAAATTGCATCCTTTTCCAAAATGTTCAAAGCATTCACATAAATCGCCTTGTTACAAATTGAATTGAAAAAATAACACAACTTCATTATAGACAATCTGACATGAATTGGCAATATTCCACGCAATGCAACTGGTAGAATTTGTTGCATCATGACGTGACAATCATGTGATTTCATACCTATCAACTTCAAGTCCTTCAACGAGACAAAATTTTTTATATTAGAAGAATAACCTTGAGGCACTTTGATATCATGAAGACACTGACAAAAGCTAATTTTCTCCATCTTCGATAATGTATGACAAGTCGGGGGAAGAAATGTTCGTATTCCTTTAGGAGTGGGAGCTAACTCCAAACGTATTCCCATTGATAGTAAGTCTAATCTTGCATTCAACCCATCTTTTGTCTTTCCTTTAATATCTAACAATGTTCCAATCAAACAATCATAGATATTCTTCTCCACGTTCATGACATCAATATTATGTTTAACTTCATGATACCTCTAATATGGTAGCTCAAATAATATTTACCATTTTTTCCAAATATGTCTTTCATTACCAGATTTCTGTGTCTTTCCCAATGTAACATCAAGGTTTTTCACCCTCTCAAAATACAGATCATGGGATAAAGTTTTTAGAGCAGTATCAAATTCTTGTGAGCCATTGAATGCCTTTTTTAGTCTTCTATAAGGGTGATCCATAGGCAAAAACTTTCGATGACCCATGTACAATGTTACCCTCCCATGATGAAATTGACAATATGACGTCTGCTGTTCGCAAATTGAACATGCTTTATGACCTTTAACACTATATCCAGATAAATTTCCATACACTGGGAAGTCATTTATAGTGAACAGAAGCACTGCATGCAGTTGAAAATAATCCATTTTATAGGAAGATAACAAAATACCTTTGAAGGGAGATTTGTAATCTCTACATCACCCAGTGATTTTTCTTTCACCTTATACTGTGATGTCCCACATTTAGGACACTCTGACAGAAATTCATATTCCTTCTTATATATAATGTAGTTATTCGTACATGCATGTATTTTCTTGTATCCCAATCCCATCTGGCATAATATTTTCTTGGCTTTGTAATATGAATCTATAAGATCGTTGTCTTATGCAAGAATGTCTTTCATCAATTGTAACAGTTATGTAAAACTTATGTCACTCCATCCATGTTTCGCCTTCAGTTTAATCAATCTTAACACCGCAGAAAAAACTGTAAAATCTGTACAACTAGGATATAATGGTTTTTCAGCATCACCATATAGACGCGCAACTGTCAGTTCTATCTCAATTTGTTCTGCTACAATATCACAAATCATTTTTTCAATTCCATCAGAGTTACCATCTTGCGAATCATCATCATCAGTGACATTCCGTCCAATTTCACCATGCCAAATACAAGGGCTGTAACTCGGATTAAAACCATGACAAATCATATGATCTTTTATCTCTCTACTTTTCAACTTCTTCATATTCAAACATTTCAGGCATGGACAGAAAATAATGTCACTACTTGGAACATTTCATTTAGCAAATTCCAAAAAGGCATCAACACCTTCCTCAAATTCACTGCTCATTCGATGTGCCATAATCCAACTTCGACTCATTATTACCTATAACAAATATCAAAAATATATATACTATTAAGATATGACAAATATATGTTTATATGAAAAAAATCATAATTTGTATGTAAAACAATTTTGAAATAGAAAACAAATATATGGGTATTTAAAAAAATATGCTTGAATAATATTTTTAAAACAAAATATATTTAGATATAACAGTTTTAAATTCCATTGAATCAAAGAAAACCATGGCGCCCACACAGTTGATAGAAAATTGGTGAAAATGGAGTCAACCTGAGAATCACCCCCACCCCCCGAAAACCCCCAAAACCCTCTGGATAGGCCCCCACCCCATTGGACAGCCCCCACACCCACCCACCCCCTTGGACCCCCCTGGACACCCCCAACCCTCCAGACAGCCCCCACCACTCTTGACAGCACCCCCACCCCCCCAGACAACCCCCAAAACCCTCTGGACAGGCCCCCACCCCCTTGGACAGCCCCCCACACCCACCCTCCCCCTTTGACCCCCCCTGGACACCCCCAACCCTCCGGACATCTCCCCACCCCTCTTGACATCACCCCCACCTATTCTGGACACCACCCCCACCCCTACCACCTTGGACAACCCCAACCCTCTAGACAGCCCCCACCCCCTGGACAGCCCCCACCCCTCTTGATAGCACCCCCACCCCTCCTGGACACCACCCCCTACCCCCTACCCCCTTGGACACCCAAATGGACACCCCCAACCCTTTGGACAGCCCCCACCCCCTGGACAGCACCCCACCCCTCCAAACAGCACCCCCACCCCTCAGCAGAAGCGATTTTTATTTGGAATCATGAGACATAGCGATGCATCGAAGGGACATAGAGGTCAAAAACCATTACATTATAAGTATAATAGATTATCATATAAAAGAGGATAAACATAAGAAATTTTATTGAGCAGAAATGTTGTGTTTAATCAAGAAAAGCAATTGAATTGGGCTTAGTGTCTTTAAAAAAAGTGATCTGAGGTAATAATGTCACAGGTGTTGACTGGGAAATGAGGAATAATGAAGGTTGCAGGTAATGGAGAAGCAGTGTTGGAATATTTTATAGAGTCAGATATGGACTCAACTAGGTGATTTTAGGTGGTGATTATGTGACTTCAGTTAGAATGTATCATAGCTAAGTAGGTACATGCCAAAATTAATGTTTGGTGTTTCTATGATGATCTGGTCAGTGATTTCTCTCCTCAGCTAGTTAAAATAAATACATGTAGTGTGTTGTACTCCACCTCTATTTGATGTTATTAAATGATAAATCAATTTTTGGAATGGGTTCAGATGTTGGGTAAGAACCAAGTTGTATTTAGTTGATGTTTGGAAGGTATATGTATGTCCATTCTAGTTGATTTTCAAGGAATGTTGGATGCCGATGTAATATGGTATTCTTGTGGATGTTTGAGAACAGTGGAGTGGTAGAAGCATCGAGTACATTGTGATGCTTGAGTTTGAGGTTCTATAGGTAACTATTTATACAATAAAAGTTCTAAAAATGGTAAGATGGTGGTTATAAGACCATGTGTGTGGTTATGAGAACGATATAAAGGAAGGTGGATGACAAATGACATGACAAGTGTCATCTAGGGTAAATGTGTGTTGAGCGGTTCTGTATGAGAATGAGGTAGGTGGACTTTAAAATTTTCTCATAGTATTATTGTTTTAATTATGTGTATCTTGTTGTTCCAAGTTACCACCTCAAATGGGTTTTTATGTATTTGGATATGGAAGAATCTTACCTAGTTTAAACACAAAAAACGCAAAAAAGAAATATAGACTATCCGGGAAAAAAATGAACGAAATAAATTTGTGGAATCTTACTTGAGTGTTGCGAGTTGAGATGATAGATCCGAGGAGAGTAAAGATGATAAACGATGAAGGAAAAATGAATTTAACACAGCTAGATCGACAAGACGATTAGGGTTTACCGCGCGAGAGAGACGAGCCGCCAGACGTTCGATCGAAAAATCGTAAATGACAATCCACGCGACTTGTTAATTTTTTAAATGTTTTATAACATCAGATATTAAATAAATGATGTTATAAACTATTTTTTTACATTTATTGGTTGTTATAATAACCGACCTTATAAATGTATCACATACATCTTTTTTTATGTCGGTTATTCTATAACCAACGTTATAAAATCCGTGTGTTGGTTTTTTACGTCGGTTATGGAATAACCAACGTAAATAATACATCAGAAATCACAGTTTTTTACGTCGATTATTGTATAACCGACGTAAAAACTTCTGCGGATTGTTCTGTTACGTCGGTTATAAAATAACTGACGTCAAAAAGGTCTCAGAAGACGCGTTTTTTACGTCAGTTATCAATTAACCGACGTAAAATCCCCCCGGGATTTGGTTTTTTACATCGGTTACATTATAAATGACGTAAAAAATCATATTTCACAGATTATCACGGCGGTTGTATATAACCGACGTAATAAATGATGACGTAAAAAACGTTTTCTGCACTAGTGAATTTTCCTACTTCTTTCACTGATAAGGATAACGAATTAGTTTAACAATATAATGAAAATGACTAAGTCATAGGTTCTTTCTAATATCATCGTATATGAAAGATGTATGATATGTTTGGAAAATGAAAAAGTATGCAAATTGAAAGTCAACAAAGTACAAAATGTATGCCCTAAAAAGAGAATTGATTTTATCACAACATGATATGGGATAAAAAACTAATCCTAAATGGTCTTAGTACAATACTCTAATATAATCTTAAGAATAGAACAAATAGGATGTGTCCATGTGAAATAACTCTCTATGAGTTGGCCTACATAAAGGATCCTATTCTAAAATATATATATAGGCTTAAATAAATCCCAATTCAGGTTGAAATCTATAGAATCTAAGCCTCACTAGCCTCTTAGATAATCACAAGGCCTAATGAAAATAGTTTGAAGTATGGTTTAAACCATAGGTGAAATATAGCCTACATAAGCTAGGCTTAAAACAAGGCCCCCTATAGGTTCAACATAGGGGTTTATGAGAGAATGATTTATAGACCTAAGATAAACTTATAAGATTGAACCTAAAAAAATATAAACTAAATTAGTCGTGTAGAGGTTTAATCAAAGGCAAGGAAAGTATGATATATCTAATCACAATGCCACTATCAGCACTATACTCTAATTGTAGGATACAAGTATAAAAATTGGGTTCAAATAATCAACTATCCCAACATGAGGGGGAGCCATAACCCAGCACAAGTTGGGACCATATTAGTCGGTCCACTATAGGTACCACTCGTTGTGGTTATTTACCTATAGTGATGAATATAGACTATATAGAAGAGTATCAAGATAGATTATACCATGTCAACAGTTGTCAACCAAAAATGAGAAGTTCTAATGATTTTCTGTTTATAGAAATTCTACCCTAAGAGGAGCATGACTGGACTTTTTCCTATACAGAACAACTACTAGGGGGAATAACTCTCATTAGATCCATGGTGAGCTATGGGATGTTTGGAACCTTATCATACATGGAAAACTGGTGGAGTTGTGGCCTTGTGATTTGGAAATCACTTTACTACCTCAACTTTCTCTTTGATTTCTCCCTGAAAGACCACCATATGCATAATGAGGGTCTTAAGGTATTGGCCGACAAATAGAGAATCAGACGAGTGAGAAAGATGACATATCACCTTACAAAAAAAGAAAGAGAATAACATATATAGAATAAATCTAATGACATAACTCTTAATTAATAATATTAGTGATAACAATATCCTAAGAACATGCTGGTATAGTTTTCTCGTTCTGATTGTGAAGAATTTAGGAATCATGATGAGTCTAGTGAATTGGTTATGACGTTTCTTAATAATCCATTTGGTTCTAGAATTTCCCTCTTTCTAGTGAATTGAGGGAAGCTTATGAACAATAGACATATCTAAGGAGCTACCAGTCCCTGATAATAGAAGGAAAAACCTACAAGTCCACTTCTGCAGGTGGAATAATAAAATCTAGTGTATTAAAATATTGAATGTCTTTCATTTCTAATAGAATACTGCTTTCCATTGAATAGAAAATTACTCTAAACTGGTAAATTACACTATTTGATAAATAAAAGAGATATCCATCTCAAATATCCCAAGAAAGTGTATGTATCATAGTTTATCCTAGGAAATGAATTATCTTACATGAGATTTGGAAATAATACAGAGGATCAATTATAATACAACTTACAATAAGAAGAAACTTGGTCGGAGTAGCTAACTGGCTTATGAAGGACTCGAGAGATGCTAAATAAGGTTGTAAAATATACGACCCTTTAGAAAGGTTTAGGAAAAGAGACCGATAAATCTCTAATGAAGTATAGTAGTTAGTATTAAATCATTTCAAGTGGGAAACTATTTATAAAAAACATGGTAGAAATCCAGCCCATAGTAATGCTATTAGTGAAAAAATGGGAATTAGACTCTCCAAAACCTCGATTTCTAATACTAAATAGGGTTTACTACTTTTTAAAAGTTATAGGTGAACATAGAAGACAAAAAAATATGACTTTTCTCTTCTTTTTTATCTTTTATGTTCTCATATAATCACATGTTTGTGACTAGAGGAAATAAATTTGTAGGTGAGAACTTCCAAAGTGGGGAATCATTGATTCATTACTAAAAATAGACTAAGAAGGAAGATCATTGTAATTTCATTCTTATAGTTATCATATTCGACTATTTTACTATCAGAAGGATATGATGTCAGAGTCCAATACATATAGATAAGATAGAGATATCTAGTAACGTCACATAAATTGTTATTGCGATGTATTTTACTTGTCATTATTGCTCAAGATCCCCTACATGTTCTTAAATTGATAGATCATAGAAATATGTCCTTTAATGGATGACAAGAAATTGAAAAAGGAACCGGGTTAAACTCTTCTAAAAAATACATTCTTGGATGAAAATATTATGAAAACTGAAGAATCTATGAACAACGGCACACATTGGTCACTATATGAATCAACTTTCCTACTAATAATAAGTAATCTATCTATCAAAGTAGATAGTAACAGTAAGAATCATGGTGAAGATTGGTAATCCATCTCAAAAACATGGATTTTCTCTTAGATAGTAAAATATGGACAATAAAGGACAGTCCTAGCTACTTAACTATCTAAGAAATATGCTTACCACTTGAGAACACTCCTCTAAATCATTAACTAAATCTATTGAAATAGAATTCAAAAATGAGAATCCCCAAATGATGATTCTATTCACATATTTCTTTTATCTTTCTTCCAACCATCCCTACACTCCTCTTCCCACTAGAGGAGAAAGTGTGAGAATTAGTAGCAGAAACATAACCCATTATTTAATCCATTCTTAAAGAGCTTTATGTGAGTTTCTGAAGTCTAACAAGAATCTATCCAATTGTGGAATTCAAATTCAAAAGATAGTGGATGAGTCTAAAACGATTCAATTAGAAAATAACCTT
Source organism: Viscum album (assembly GCA_963277665.1). Lineage (NCBI taxonomy): Eukaryota > Viridiplantae > Streptophyta > Magnoliopsida > Santalales > Viscaceae > Viscum > Viscum album. The sequence continues at coordinate 1,016,897,295 of OY728162.1, forward strand.
GTGGGTCAAAGAAGCTACTGGAACCCATATCTCTCACTGTTTTCCATGATGGGCGGGTTAATTATCACCATCTCCAATATATCAAATCGAAATTGTTGAGAAAATATTATTTTCTTGCTTCTCACACCCCTAATATAGCTGAATGGATCTGGAAAGGGGTTGTCAAGAGATATTCTATGAAAAGGGATCCACATTTTTTCTGAACATAGAATCCCTAATCATTGTGTGTGAAGACCAGGTTCATCCCTATTTTTTCCAAACATCAATCTCTTGGACAAGACACATTACTCCATAACTACAAAACAAAAAAAAGTGGCCGCCATCATCTTGAAAAATCCTAGAAGATGAAATTTTCAAATTCTTTCCAAACTATTTGAACCATCCATCATAGAGGATATTCTAAATACCTCAAAAAACTACTGATGAAACTACGATATGGACTCAAAATAAGTCAGTAATCCATAGGTTAATATTCTCATATCAACTTATCTCCATTTATTATACAAGTCTTCTTGGAAATATGACCTATAAAGACTTATGGTAACTAAAGGTGGATGTAATAGATTACCTATGACAAGCATATTAGCATTAATTATCTGCTTAGGGAATGAAGGTCTTCAGTGTCCAATCTGCCTGAAATACATGATAATACTTTTCTAGGATGTCATGTGGCCAGAATTATTTTATGTGAATCATCCTACCATATCCATTATGATCTCTTGGTTTAGCTTCTAATCCCCTAATATATTAGGAACATTATATTACATAGGGTCTCCCTTAGAATCCCAGAGCCTAAAAAACATCACATCGAACTATTTTCTCTAGTTATCCTGGGCTTATACTAAACCATTTCTCGATTTCGCTATATAAAAATAATGATATACCTGAAAAAATACTTCCTGACACCATTCTAGAAACATCCCTCACTGAAAGGGTAAGTAATGTGTGGAAATTATATCAATCGCTCTCTAGATTCATCCTATTTGACCCATCCTCATAAAAACTACAATCAAAATTCAATTTTATGTCACATTTAGGCCATCTAAATTATTTCTCAGTGTAATCTCACATCTTGAAGATAACAATTTTCTGTAACTCCCCGACCCCAGTTTCCCAGAGTTAGTGCATTATTACATAACATTGGCATGATAACATGAAAGATCAAGTCTCGAAAGAACCATTAGTTTAGTAGTCTTGGAATAACTAGATACATTAATAAAGTTTACATTACATCATAAAATGAAAACTACAGCAATATAGTCTCCATATTCCACACTCATATCCCCTCATACTATCCCTGAATGTCATTCATAAATTACTTCTTCACATCCTGGGAAAAATAAAACATAGAATAGGGGTGAGCTCAAATGCCCAGTAAGGAAAACAATATAGCGGAAACTTTCATAAATAAGAATAAACATTTAAGGAAATGTATAACTAAAAAAAAGCCTTTTAAACTTGAACTTCAACATAGTATCACAAAAATAAAATGAAATAATGCCATTTACTTATTCACATGGATATTATACTAATAGAATATTCACATGCAATATCAATAACCACTTTCATAATGATGGAATGCATAATGCCAGATTATCATAACCACATAGCCAAGGCCTTGTGAAAAGACTACAAATAAGATTTTCTCAAGGCCTCATTCCAAGACACTAGTTTGTCTCATGAGACCTACTGATGCATAGAGGAGTTGTAGCGGGCTCCACACATCACATATTAATTCCAATGCATTCCTCATATGAACAGGTTTAAACATAACATAAACATTCATATTAAAACTAGCACACGAAATGTCAATACTTTCTCCATAAACCATGAATGGTATAAAAATAACACATCCATAGTCAAACATATCACAAAAACTTCATTACAATATAGAAGTTTTGTATCATAATAAATCAACTTCAAATAAGCTTAAAATCAATCAAAGGATGTTGACATAGATGAAATCAAAACACTTTTTAGAGAAATATCTCTTTCTATTATGAAATAATTTAAGAGTCATATATCTATAAAATAAAAACTTTTCTTTGAAAATATTTTTATTAGGTTGTAAGGGACGCTTCAACGATTTTATAACGGCGGAAAATAGCCGCACCCGCCGTATAAGTTAAAAAAACATTCTTACCTTAATTCTGTCGAAAAGGTTAAAAAGGACCTTGTTTTGAAAACGATGGAAAGATTCCTTTATAAACCACTTATAAAATTCAACAAGGGTATAAATGACTTTAACCTATATTCTATTAAATAATAAAAATGTTTTGAAATACATTTTTAAGAAACATGGATGTGGATGATAAAGAAGTCCCGGTAGATTATTACGTATAAACAACCTCAGATAATGAAGAGATTGCGAAATAAACCCTTACCTTCTACTTTTCCTTGGTTGGGGTAGGTTAAACCCCTGTATAATGGTGAAGTAATTCTTATTAAATTATACAAGAATTATATACATTAATAGTATATCATATATGATCTTTTAACATTGATTTGTTAATAATATCTTAGTATTATCATTGTTTCGGGTGTTAACTTACTCGTTTTATTTTATATGTTTTTTACGTAAGCCATGTTTTTCATATATAGGTTGTATCTTAATCATATCCAGAATGATATCAAGTCCTTAGATACTATTATTAATCATCAAATGAGAATTATACTTGAATGGATACGATGGAGAATGAATCGAATCGCGTTCGTGGAGACGGTTTTCCGTACGTACGCACAAGCGACAATATAATTCTTCTGATATTAAAATAATTTATAATTGGCCGGTATATCATATATATAGAATCATTATCATGTTATATTTATTATTTACAAGAATTACACGTCATTATTATATCCATCCAAATAATAATTTATTGAATAACAATTACACCACGATGTGGAGACGGTAAGCCGTACGTACGCACGTATGGTGACATGTTATTCAAAGGATAGATAGAATACTGAATATGGTTGTACAATATTTATAATAACATCACAGTATATATAAGATACTGGAGTTATTATTTTAGAATGGGAAAGAAAGAAGAAGTTGAAGAAGAAAGGAACATGAAAGAGGGTGGTGAAAACATTACATCTTCTTCGGGTTCTTCCTTTTGATTTGATCAAAAGGGATCCTTAGGTTGGCTTTCTGACTAAAGTAAGGCCTCTAGAATGAATTGAGGGAAGTTTAGAGAGTATTTGGGCAGATTTGAGCCGAGACAAATGGATTTTAAGTTGTGAAGTAATGAGAACGGGGAGTGCCTTTTTATAAGAGGGGTGAAGGGCACCTTTGGAAAAGCTAGACATATTATTTTATAATAAATTTATATTCGGTTTCTAATGGCTACAAAGTAGATTATTTAAAGATTAAGGTGGGGATGGGTCGAAAACCACTGAACCAATAGAATTTTGACAGGTTTGGGTCATTATATTAACCTTATCTTTTAGTTTTAACTCTTAGATAATTAGTTTGACACTTACAATGTCACTTTGTATTTTTATATTATATAGTTAATAAACATAATATATAACTCCAAGAGAACCCCAAGTGGTCAATTAATGATACAAATATCTTGATATAAGTCTCTTGGCCGAAACTTATATTGTTAGGAATTGAATATCAATTAATAATATAATATTTGTTTTAAAAACTCTTTTATGTCAATTTTGACACTATTTGGAAAATTGATTTTTGTGAAAATCATAAAATAATTATTACTTCGAAAAAAGTTAATTAAATCATTCCTAACATGTCATATTAACCTATAAATTTAGTGTAATTCATAAAAAGTCTCAAATTATATTTATTTGGGTATTTATAATATAAATTATTTTAATTTTTCACTATTATGGTAATTACTGCATCATCATTGTGTCATAAATAAATTATATTATATAATGTCTAAAAATTATAAATTAAATATCATTATGTAGGAAATAATTTTATATTTCTAATGAATATTAATATTCTAATTTATCTTATGTGTAACTCTATATTAAAAATGTTTTAGTAAATAAACATTGATTTTAACTCTTTTTACTCTTCTTTGAATTAAATAATAATAAATGTCCTAATATTAGCCAAGTGGACCTAAATGGTAATATTTTATTCCTAAGGTTTTTTTGGTCGAGATATACGTGTCCAATAGAATTAAGACATGTGTTAGGGTAATATTAATGTCATTGTTACCCTTAATTACCCTATTTACTTTTAACCGTGGTAAATAAATGTAAAAAGTCACTATTCACCAAAAATTATTTTCATCTCAATGAACCAAATTTTACTCCTTGATATTAACCATGTCTCTTGTATTTTATAAATTCCACTCACAGAAGCGGTAAAATTAATTTTTATGAAAAATTCAGTTTTTTTAACTACCACTTAGTGGTTTCACTATTCATCAAAAAATGAAGTTTTTCAGAAAAATACCAAAAATTCCCCCCAGACTAATTTCGATATTCCAAATCCAAAAATGAAGTCCATTTTGAAAAATAAAATTTATAAATTTCAAAACATGGGTATTACTATTCATAACGGCTACTTTGATTGGTTGTGGTGTGTTAGAACTCGATATTGCGTACAACACACGCTATTGCATTATTCAAAGAGAAGCATACCATAGAAGATTGGGGTGTTACATTATCCCCACCTTCAAATAATTTCATCCTCGAAATTTCTAGAATACTACCACATGAAAAGACTCGGGTGGTTCTTCATCATAAGTTCCTCGGGTTCCCACGTTGCCTCTTCCATCTTATGGTTTCTCCAGAAGACTTTTACCAGACGAGTCATCCAAATTCTCAGTACATGTTCTGTCGTATCAAGAATCATGACGGGCTCTTCGCAATAAGACATATCGAGTTCCAGTTCTAATTTCTCATAGGAGAGTACATTCTTGGGGTCAGGTATGTATTTTCTCAATAGTGATACGTGGAACACATCGTTAACTTTGGAGAGATTTGGCGGCATTGCCAAATGGTAAGCTACAACCACAATTCGTTCTAGAATTTCGAATGGTTCGATGTACCTAGGACTCAATTGACCTTTCTTACCAAAACGTATGACTCCCTTCCATGGAGATGCCTTCAAGAAAACATGATCGCTGACTTGAAATTCCAAATCCTTCCTTCGATTATCAGCATAGGTCTTCTTCCTACTTTGAGCTACTTTGATATGGTTTTGGATTACCTTCACCTTTTCCATCGTTTACTCCACCAGTTCTAGGCCTATAGATTTTCTTTCACCAACATCATCCCAATAGGTTGGTGTCCGACATCTCTTTCCATATAATGCTTCATATGGTGCCATCTGAATACTCTAAGGGAAGCTATTGTTATAGGAAAATTCTACCAGAGGTAAATATTGATCCCACACACCCTAAAAGTCAAGTGAACATGATCTCAACATGTCTTCTAAGGTTTGAATAGTTCGTTCTGATTGTCCATCTGATTTAGGGTGGTAGGAAGTGCTCAAATGATTTTCGGTATCCAAGGCTTTCTGAAGACTTTTCCAGAATCCAGAAGTAAAACGGGGATCATGATCAGAAAGAATCCATAGGGGTACTCCATGAAGTCTCACCACTTCATTAATATATTGTCTTCCTAGATTTTCCAGTGGTAGATCTTCTCTTATAGCAAGAAAATGTGCTGACTTGGTATGAAGATCAACAATAACCCATATTTCATCTTTCCTTCTAGGAGTCTTTTGTAGTCCAATGACAAAGTCCATCGTGATAATGTCCCATTTCCATTCCGGTATGGGAAGAGGTTGCACGACTCCTCCAGGCTGTTGCCTTCCAGCTTTCACTTGTTAAAAAACCATACATCGTGAAACAAAATCAGCAATCTCCCACTTCATGTTGTCCCACCAAAAATGTTCCATCATGTGTCTATACATTTTTGTGCTCCCAGGGTGTATAGAGAAATTGGAACTATAAGCATCATCCAATAATTCCTTTTTTAGATCAGTTATATCGGGAACACAAAGTCTCTTCCCGAATTTCAATATTCCTTCTTAATACACAAAGTCTCTCAATCTACCATTATTCACATCTTTCATCTTCTTTTGAAATTCTTCATCATCGGTCTGATAACTCTTAATCCTTTCTAGTAAATATGGTTTGGAAACCATTTGAAAAATCAATTATGTTTCACCTTCCTTGGTTATTCCCATGTCCATCTTCACTAGATCCATGAAAATTGGATCCCTTTTAATTCTCATATTGTTCAAAACTCCATGGTCTTTTCTGCTCAAAATATCTTCCACCTTGTTTTCTTTCTCTGAGTGGTATTTTATTGTACAATAATAATCCTTGAGTAATTCAAGCCTTCTCCTTTGCCTCATGTTGAGTTCTTTTTGTGAGATAATATACTTCAAACTCTTGTGATCAGAATAAATCTCACATTTTTCACCATAGAGGTAGTGCCTCCATATCTTCAAAGGAAAGATCACAGCTGCTAACTCGATATCATGAGTAGGATATTTTTGTTCATTAATTTTCAACTGTCGTGATGCATAGGCAATAACCCTATCATTCTACATAATGAAACAACCAAGTCCTTTCTTCGATGCATCACTATAAATAAGGAACCCATCATTCCCCGATGGTAGAGTCAATATAGGAGCATTGACTAATCTTCACTTCAGTTCTTCGAAACATTCTTCACACTATTTTGTCAAAACAAATTTAACCCCTTTACGTGTGAGCTTCGTTAATGGGTTAACCAATCGGGAAAAAATTCTGGACCAAACGTCGATAATAACCTGAAAAACCAATAAAACTGCATAACTTAGTTATACTCGTAGGTGTTGTCCATTCTTGGATTGCCTTGGTCTTAGAAAGATCAATAGAGATTCCATCTTTAGAGAAAATATGGCCAAGAAAAGAAATCTCCTGAATCCCGAATTCACACTTTCTAAACATCCCATATAATTCATGTCTTCTCAGAGTCTTTAGGATAATGCGCAAGTGATTTTCATGATCTTCGTAGCTTTTGGAGTATACCAAGATATCATCAATAAATACCACCACAAATTCGTTGAGAAATTCCTTGAAAAATCTATTCATCAGATCCATGAATACAGAGGGTGCATTAATCAATCCAAAAGGCATTACTGTAAACTCATAATGCCCATACCTGGTTCGAAATGTTGTATTCGGAATTTCTTCCTTCTTCACACACAACTGATGGTATCCAGATCGAAGTTTAATCTTTGAAAATTATTTATCTCCATACACTTGGTCAAATAAATCATCAATGCGAGGGAGGGGATACTTGTTCTTTGTTGTTATAGCATTGATCTCCCTGTAGTTGATACATAATCTCATAGATCCATCTTTTTTTAAAAAAAAAGAACAGGGGCTCCCCATAGAGAAACACTAGGGCGAATAAATCCCTTTTTACTCAATTCCTCTAGTATTTAATTTAGTTCAACTAATTCTACAGTGACCATTCTATAAGGGGTCTTCGATATAGGCCTTGATCTAGGAATTAAATCAATGGGAAACTCAACTTCTCGTTCTGGAGGATGTCCAGGTAAATCTTCCGAAAACACATCTACATATTCTTTCACAATAGGTACATCCTCTATTTGAGCATTAATTTCCTAACCCATAGTCATTTTATCCTCTTCCTCCCTGATAATTGAATTTAGTTGAGCTACTGGGGGTGGATCTAGATAAGAAATAGGTGGTGAAGATTCTGCTCTAAAGATAAGGTGTTCCTTATCATCATCATCAAAAATCGTAACCTCCTTCTTCTTACAATAAATCTGCACATCATAGTCCGAAATCCAATCCATACCGAGGATTATATCAAACTCAATCATATGTATGACGATTAGATCAGTAGATAAAGAACATTTATGTTCTCTAATGGGGAATGGTTCACAAAAATTTGTTGCAATTATACTTCCCTTATGAGTTTTAACTGAAAACTCCCTTGTTAAATCAAATTGGAAATATCTAATTTTCTTAGAAAACTGGGAAGATATGAAACAATGCAATGATCGAGAATCAAATAATGCATTTTCTAAACATGAGGAAACCATTAAATTACCTTCCACCACGTCTTTCGGAGCTTCTACCTCAGTAGTAGTGATAACATAAGCTTGGCCTTGATCTCTTGTCCTTTTCTGAGGTAAGTTCCCCTGATGCATAGGACATTCATTTGCATAATGTCCCATCTCCCTGAAATTGTAGCATTGGACATCGGTAGCTTCCTTTTTCCCCTTGCAATCACGAGCTTGGTGGATTTTTTCACCACACTTGTAACAGACTCCCATTCCTTTTAAGCAATTATCAGGGTTTTTCTTCCCACATTTACTACAGTATGGATATTAAACTTTTCCCTTCTTCCATTTATTTCCATTCCCAGATTGATCAGCAGATCTCTTCTTCTCTTGCTTTTCTTTAAAGTCATATAACTTAGAGAATTCTTTCTCTATCTTGATAGCACATGAGACAATGTGTTCGTACGACGAGAAGAATTGTGAGACTAATGCTTGATGGAGAAATGGTTTTAACCCATAAAAAACAATCAATATTACTTCTTGGGATACGTATATAATCTCCAGTATACCATTCTAACCTTGTAAAGTTAGCCTCATACTTTGCGACATTCTCATCCTCCTTTTATCTCAGACTCGGAAATTGCCTTTCCATATCTGCTCGATGGTCACAAGGAAAGTATTTTTCTAAAAACAGATCTTTAAACTCCATCTATTCCATATTTGATACTTCATCATCTTCCTTCGTGTTTTGAATCAATGACCACCATTGATCAGCATCTTCAGTGAGGCGGTACACTTCCATGATAACTTTTTCCCTTTCACTACTTCCCAAAGCCTGAAATATTCTCTCCAGGGAACTTATCCATTGCTCAGCTACTAATGAATTTGTAATCCCATTGAATGTTTGTGGTTGTTGCCTCATGAAGCGATCTAACATTGATCCTCCACACTGTGGATCAGGGTGCTCTATATGGGTAAAGTTATTATTCATAACCTGAGTGAGTTTTCCCAGTATGGTGATTAGTTTATCAGCACCCGTTGCATCACCAGCTCCACTATAATTATCTTGAGTAGGAGGGAAATCCCTACATGGAGTGTGTGCATTGATACGGTTTCCATTTCTTCCACTGGGCACCATTTCTAAACAATTTCATAAACTAGATTAATTATTGAATCAAAATACATAATTCCATACTTATAAAAAACATAACATAAATTGAACTATTTATGGATATAATCCATAATCATAAAAATGATTTCCTTGAGAAAGTATATACTCATAAACCCTTCATAATGATTTTTAAATAAAATGAGAGTTATCCTAAGCATATCCCCCGGGAGTGTCGTAACCAAGAGTGCAGCAAGGCCTGTTGTCATGCACTAGTTACCATTCTAGTCTAGCTCAAAAAGTTGTTTTCGGGTTTTACCCCTAGGTACATCTATGCCAGAGCCGCCTCTACCTGCTCGTATCCAAACAGGGATGTATTGGTCCGAAAACTCACAAAATCTCTACAATACCAAAATTCTAGGAATTTCTTCTATACTTATCCTCAAAGTCCATCTTAAATCTATGTGCTCTAATCAGAGTTTATCCAAATCTAGCTTCCAAGTTTGTACTAAACTTCCTCTAATACCAACTATAACGCCCCGACCCCAGTTACCCAGAGTCGGTGCATTATTACATAACATTGGCATGATCACAAGAAAGATCAAGTCTTGAAAGACCGATTAGTTTAATAGCCCTAGAATAACTAGATACATTAATAAAGTTTACATTATATCATAAAATGAAAACTATAACAATATAGTATCCATAGTTCACACTCTTATCCCCTCATACTATCCCTATAGGTCATTCATAAATTACTTCTTCACATCCTGGGAAAAATAAAACATAGAAATGGGGTGAGCTCAAATGCCCAGTAAGGATAACAATATAGCATAAACTTTCATAAATAAGAATAAACATTTAAGGCAATGTATAACTAAAGAAATCATTTGAAACTAGAACTTCAACATAGTATGGAAAAAATAAAATGAAATAATTCCATTTACTTATTCACATGGATATTCTACTAATCGAATATTCACATGCAATATCAATAACCACTTTCATAATGATGGAAAGCATAATGCCAGACTATCATAACCACAAAGCCAAGGCCTTGTGCCAAGAATACAAATAAGATTATGTCAAGGCCTCGTGCCAAGATACTATTTTGTCTCATGAGACCTACCGATGCATCAAGGAGCTATAGAGGGCTCCACCCGTCACATTTTAAGTTCAATTCATTCCTCATATGAACAGGTTTTAAAATAACATAAACATTCGTATTAATACTAGCATACGAAATGTTAATACTTTATCTGTAAACCATGAATGGTATAAAAATAACACATCCACAGTCAAACATATCACAAAACCTTCAATACAATATAGATGTTTTGTATCATAATAAATCAACTTCAAATAATATTAAAATCCATCAAAGGATGTTGACATAGATGAAATCAAAACTCTTTTTAGAGAAATATATCTTTCTATTTTGAAATAATTTAAGAGTAATATATCTATAAAATAAAACATTTTATTTGAAAATATTCTTATAATCATGTAAGGTAAGCTTTGATGATTTTATAATGGCGAAAAATACCCGCACCTGCCGTATAAGTTAAAAAACATTCTTACCTTAATTCTGTCGAAAAGGTTAAAAAGAACCTTGTTTGGAAAACGATGGAAATATTACTTTATAAACCACTTATAAAACTCAACAACCATATAAATGAATATAACCCATATTCTAGTAAATAGTAAAAATGTTTGGAAATACCTTTTTAAGAAACATGGATGTGGATGATAAAGAAGTCCCAGTAGATTATTACGTATAAACAACCTCAGATAATGAAGAGATTGCGAAATAAAACCTTACCTTGTACTTTTCCTTGGTTGGGGTAGGCTAACCTACTTTATATTGGTGAAATAATTGTTATTAAATTTTACAAAAATCATATACATTAATATGATATCATATATGATCTTTTAACATTGATTTGTTAATAATATCTTATTATTATCGTAGTTTTGGGTGATAACTTATTCATTTTATTTTATATGTTTTGTTATGTAAGATGTGTTTTTCATGGATAGGTTGTGTCTTAATCATATCCATAATGATATAAAGTCCTTAGATACTATTATTAATCATCAAATGAGAATTATACTTGAATGGATATGATGAAGAATGAATCTCATCACGTTCGTTGAGACGGTAGTCCGTACGTACGCACGAGCGACAATATCCTTCTTTAGATATTAAAATAATATATAATTGGATGGTATATAATATATACAGAATCATTATCATGTTATATTTATTATTTATATGAATTACACATCATTATTATACCCATCCAAATCATAATTTATTGAATAACAATGACACCACGACGTGGAGACGGTAAGCCGTACGTACGCACGTATGGTGACATGTTATTCAAAAAATGGATAGAATACTGAATATGGTTGTACCATATTTATAATAAAATCACAGTATATATATAAGATACCAGAGTTATTATTTTAGAATGGGAAAGAAAGAAGAAGTTGAAGAAGAAAGGAACTTGAAAGAGGGTGGTGAAAACATTACCTCTTCTTCAGGTTCTTCCTTTTGATTTGATCAAAAGGTCTCCTCTGGTTGGCTTTCTAACTAAAGGAAGGCCTGTAGGATTAATTGAGGGAAGTTGAGAGAGTATTTGGGCAGATTTAGGCCGATCCAAATGGCTTTTACGGTGTGAATTAATGAGAAGGGGGAGTTCCCTTTTATAAGAGGGGTGAGGGGCACCTTTGGAAAAGCTAGAAATATTATTTTATAATAAATTCATATTCGGTTTCTAATGGCTCCAAAGTGGATAATTTAAAGTTTAAGGTGGGGATTGGTCGAAAACCACTCAACCAATAGAATTTAGATAGGTTTGGGTCATTATAGTAACCTTATCTTTTAGATTTAACTCTTAGTTAATTAGTTTGACAATTACCATGTCACTTTGTATTTTTATATTATATAGTTTATAAACATACTATATACCTCCAAAAGACCCCCAAGTTGTCCATTAATGATACACCTATGATGATATAAGTCTCTTGGACGAAACTTATATTTTTATAAATTGAATATCAATTAATAATATAATATTTGTTTTAAAAACTCTTTATGTGAATGTTGACACTATTTGGAAAATTGATTTTTGTGAAAATCATAACAGAATGATTACTTCAAAAAAATTAATTAAATCGTTCCTAACATGCCATATTAACCTATAAAATTAGTTTAATTCTTAAAAATACTCAAATTATATTTATTTGTGTATTTATAATATCAATTATTTTAATTTTTTACTATTATGGTAATTACTGCATCATCATTGTATCATAAATAAATTAAATTATTTAATGTCTAAAAATTATAAATAAAATATAAATATGTAGGAAATACTTTTAGCTTTATAATGAATATTTATAATCTAATTTTTCTTATGTGTATCCCTATATTAAAAATGTTTTAGTAAATAAACTTTGATTTTAACTCTTTTAACTCTTCTTTGAATTAAATAATAATAAATGTCCTAATCTAATCCAAGTGGATCTGAATGATAATATTTTATTCCTAAGGTTGTTTTTGGTCGAGATACACTTGTCCAATAGAATTAGGACCTGTGTTAGGGTAATATTAATATCATTTTTACCCTTAATTACCCTATTTACTTTTAACTGTGGTAAATAAAAGTAAAAAAGTTACTATTCACCAAAATTATTTTCATCTCAATGAACCACATTTTACTCTTTTATATTAACCATGTCCCTTGAAATTTATAAATTCCACTCACAGAAGCGGTAAAATTATGTTTTATGAAAAATTCAGTTGTTTTAACTACCACTTAGTGGTTTCACTATTCATCAAAAAAATGATGTTTTTCAAAAAAATACCAAAAATTCACCACAGGCTAATTTTGATATTCCGAATCCAAAAATGAAGTCCATTTTGAAAAATAAAATTTATAAATTTCAAAAAGTGGGTATTACTATTCATAACGGCTAGTTTGATTGATTGTGGTGTGTTAGAACTTGATGTTGCATACAATACACACTATTGCATTATTCAAAGAGCAGAGTACTGTAGAAGCTTGGGGTGTTACATTTTTTATGTCAAAAGTAAACATACCATGGCGTAGCTCACCTAGAAAGTTCAAGTTGGAAACTGCAGGGTACCTTTTCTTTTCTAATATATATCTAGTTTCTCATTGATGGCTAAGAAATTATGAATGTCTTTGTGGTTTCTTACTTTCCTATTATGAATGTGTGAAGAAGAAATAATTATCCTCTTCTCAATTAGTGAATTGTCAATTCAATCCATTATGTACTATACTATAATAGTCTCGAAATAAAATGGTCATTCTTTTCAGGACTTTTTTTCTTTGTATTTAATGTTTATCACTCAACTGTTTCCTACCAAGCTGGATGATGAATGTAATGAAATTGTAGAATAAGGGTCAGTGTTTCTTTCATAGAATGCATCTTAGTCGAATGAGAGCCAACCTTATGATTTCAGAGAACATAATCTCTCCCCGTGAGATATTTCATTGGGGATGGGCATGGTTTAGAAACCAAGAATTAGAAGCCCCTCAAAAGTATATAAAAAAATAAACCATTTCAATTAAAAGGATGTTTGAGAAGCTAAGAAATTAGGGCCAATAATAAGATTGTCTTAACAATATAATGATATCATGAAATACTCTAGCTAGGTATTCTTCTATATAGTCTATAGGAACCAGTATATTGGTGCCTATAGCGATGCCTATAGTTGGGCCAATAGTAGGCTGAATTGATCACTCAAGATAGTGAGCAAATGGGTATCAGAACAATAAATAGGGCATTGGTATGATAGTAGCGAAGATTGAAGATAGTAGAGAACAAGTAGGTTGGAGTGGATCACCTGTATAGAGACCCCTCGAATCCCACTTGAAGTAGGTACCCATCTAGAGAAGGGAAAAGTGACAGGTACTCATGAGAAATAAGTATATGTCCACACTATTAGAAGAGTATTGGTATTTATTTAATAGAAACTAATAAATAGGCAACAAAGTGGAATATAAATAATGAGGAATGAAGTGTCTAGGCTTGAAATGAATGATGATCTATCTCTCTGAAACCTTCTCAATAATCTATATGAGAAGTGCACCTAAGTGGAGGACTTCTTGAACACCTTTTTCTCATGAAAGCCACCGATCACTCGCAAAATAAGAAGAAAGGTTATGAAATTAAATTTATAGTGGTCAAGTTTATTGAACATATAAAATTTTCTCCAATGATTTTATTTTTTTATGATAAATCCATCTATGCTCCATTTCAGGGTGAAACTACACAGAAAAAATGTCTCTACATCCATTCCTTTTTAGTGCCCACCTGCTTTCTACCTGAATCATTCAAGGATAAAGTTATAGGGATAATTATTCATCTTTAGATATGAGAATAGAATGTGTGGTAAAATAGTATAAAATGAAATTCTATATGTGGTCAGCAGTCCTATATTCTAGATGGATCACTTCTATTTTTTTTTGAACTCATGGGAAGTTGTGAAAAAGAAATAGGAGACATTCAATCTACTTATTTATAAAACAATTACTTTCCTATAGACTATATTTGATCGAGGATACTAATTTAATTTTCTAGTGAATTAGATCTTTGGTTTTATAGTGTTACTATTCGTAGAATAGACTCTATTAGGGTTATATCTCTCTATATTAAGTTAGTCATTTCCAAGGGCTCTGACTAACTTCATTTTGGATGGAAATAAAGACCCGTCAATTGATCTATTAATGGAATTCAAAGAATAATGGCTTCTTTCAAACCTAAAAGAGGAACGCTATTAAGGTTGAGTAATAAGAATTGTTCTAGGTGAAACTATTGAATTTGTTGATGGACGTGATAATTCCATTCAATGGTGGGGGGAATAATCCAATCAATTATGATGTTTTTGATCTTCAAGACCATCAATTGATTCACTGTAATGGGTTTGGTAATCTACATTGTATTATTGGAATTGAAGGAAGGTCTATTCATCTCTATGGTAGAGAAATCATAGATCTTTGGGATCAAATATTTACAACACTTAAGCATCATGTGGGGTCACCACCATGCCCCTATTCAATAGGCATGTGGATTATAGGACATTTATTCACAACTATAGTTTCATATGTATATAGATCTGTTGGTCGATTCATTGGTAATAGAAATGATGCTAAATCAAAATGATGGTGGTGCGGCTGGTGTTCCATTCACTGTTGTTCGATGTCACCTTATCCAGCAAGAACAATTATTGAGTTGTCATTCCTCTAGTGTTGTCAGTCAATGAAAAATGTTTCGTTCAACTACTTGATTCATTGAGATTGTTGTTACTCTCTTTTAAGTGAGCTAGAAAAATTGGTGGATGCAACTATCTAGGAAATAAACATCAGCCATGGGTCCCTGTGGGCCACTATAATTCCACCTCCAAGGCCTATGCTATCCATTCATGATCATGTAGTGAATATAGGGTCAAATCATCAACTTAGTTGTGATAGTAGAAATACTCCAATCGCATCGATTATGGCATCTCCCTCAGCACCACAATGTGAAGCGATTGGAGATCTCTCAATTTCCATACCTTTGCGCCACCTATAGGACACAACTAACCTGTTTAAGGACAGAGATGGTCGAAACACCATGGTCCACAAGGTACAATATACTGATTCAAATATTTTGAGACAATAATCTATTTATTGTACCTACGTGAAATTGAGGTTTAAAGATGGGTGACTTAGGCCCACAAAACACTCAATTGAAGAGGTTCAGTTGACTTGTTCTACCACACCCATGATGATAGAATGAAAGGATCATTTGGACTCAATCCATCACACCCTAGTCACTATGGATATGTAGGCATATGGTTATCTCATTTACTATAAGGCTAACCCAATCGCAACCGCAAGTTAGTCATAGGGTTTACTACTAATTATTTATTTTATTTTTTATTTTATTAATATTTTATTTATATATATTTTATTTCATAATATTTTATATTAAATAATGTTTCCAAACACAATTTCCAATGGAAAATGTTATGAACACTAGATAACCATTCCACTCAGTCATTATGTGCTTTCATAATTGAAATAAATGTATGGGGACTAGTGTCACTTTTTGAATTTTTTAGGAATACAAAACCATGTGTTGTGACCAAGGTCAAGGGTCACAAGGTAGGTAGGCCCAATAGCGTAGAGCAATTAGTGGTGCTGGGGGGGGGGGGGGGGGGGTGGGAGGGTTATGTTGGATTTTATTGACAGTGTAATGGTGGTTGGATTAGTGTAGAACATGACCACTACTATCTGTCATGTGATTATTGCCAAATAGGATGATGAATGTCAACAATGATGAGCCCATTTGATGTATTTGGATAGCAGTGAGGATAATAACGATACCCATTTTGACTATTTGGAGTTTAATTGAATCAAAACAATACATATCCTTATGGATCAATTGTGTTCCTAGTCCAATTACATCATTTCATAGTGTGTTCAATCACCAGGTCCATAGGTGGTAGTTCACATGGGCTAAAAGAATCACGAGGCTGGACTAACTAGATTGATGACGTGGTGATTACCATGAGCTCCAGGCTATTCTAGATTATAAGAGTGTAGAGTACACTACATATATTATACCGAGAAGGACGTAGAATACTTCATATATCCCAATGATACGTGAGTTGTCCTAACTCTATGGTAATCTAGCCAGGTACTCTTCTATATAGTCTATATGTACCAATATAGGTACCACTATAGGTAATGAAACACCAATAATTGTTCCTATAGTTGGATGACTATATTATATGGAGGATACATGATATATCCTAGTGAGTACCCGGTGGGGGAAAAATAAGTAATGTAGACATCTGACAATCGAAATGGTTGAAAGATGTAGATTTCTCGCAATTTAAAATTTCATATACAATGAATAGAAAAACCAAGTCTACCCATCCCATACCTTCTTAGCCTAGTAAATTTTTCCTAGCTACCAATGATCATCCAAAAATCATTTCATCCATCCTATGTGATGTCACCTTCAGCCTCAAGCATCACCACATTGCTTACTCTAGTACTCATAAAATATCCTACCTGTCTCATGACTGGGTTATTGGGAACCCCACTCGATCTTCAACAAGGTGAACTTGGTTGTCTTCTATATGTTCAGGTTCCTTCTACTCAGATAAGGATAGGGGTCTATTGCGTGGATGCCTCATCTATTTTTTTTATTGGTGGTTACAACACATTCTTTGGTTCTGCTACTTATCGGTCCAATATATCAGTGTTTTCTTGGTCTATGAGGTGGGTTATAGTTACTGGTTACTTTTGGGGGTTGGTTTTGAAATTGCATGGATCCTATTGGAATTGGAATTATCATATGACCTCTTTTCTCCATCTTTCCTCATTTCCTAGGGTTCATTATGTCTTCAAAAGATACATATCGCACTGAGCCTTTTATTAATACTGGATAGAAGAATCTATCTCATATTAATCCCTTCTTCAATCAACTATTTTAATACATCACATCAAATAGGTAGAATAAGATGCTCTCGTACAACAATATATGAACCGATGAACCACCCCATCTGGTCGAATGTTTCCCTGTCCACCTGCACTGCATTTTTATTTTTCTTATAGAAACAAGACTGCTAGTTCATTCATTTTTCAAAGAAAGAATGGGGTAGCTCGTCGAGTGGGGGTTGATCATGGCGTGAGTTAATCCTTGGGGTTGAGTGGGAAATCAACTTGGTGGTCCAATACCAATAAAATCAATAGTAGTACTTCTCACTATCGAATGAATAAGAAGTATGGGGGGGACTGTGGCATTGATGGATCAATGGGTGTTGGAATCAATGGATCTATTGGAATTGAGTTGGTAGAGACTATTATAGTATTTTACTTGATAATTGAAGGTGGAAAGGTATGAAATTGAATTGGTGGTGTTGGTATTTTTTGATGGATGGGCTGGCGGTCTATATAGTTTACTAAATTGCAATACCAAATGAGTCACCAATGAGTCGATGCTAGACACTGGAATGAATATGGTGTTGGGGGTTATGATTGAATACCAATTAATGACTACTACCTATATTATACCGAATAAAACACTATAAATGTGTGGTATTTCAATGATGATGAAGGGTGGATGGGAGTGGCGTGAAAAACATCATTCAATTTCCACTACTAATAGAGAAGAGTACAAAGGGTGGTTTTATAGATGTCATCATACCCAAGGGCCCCTTAGTTCCTCAATGTCCAGTACTATACTCTATTACTATCGAAAAAATTCCAAAATGTCTGCAAACTCTATTTTATATGAACGTAGTAGTTGAGTAAGGCACTTCAATCTCATGCTGAATGATTTCTCACTATCTTGTTCTCATCCTATGCCTCCATATGTTCACTTCAAAGCCAAAATCAATACTATACTCTAATAGTAGTAGCATCAGACATGAAAAGAAAGAAGAGAATAGACCATTGAGCTAAAGTAAGAGAAAAAAATCCAAGAACCCTCGAATCAAAACACTCATGATTTCATCATTATCATAGCCTCTCAAAACTAGAAATTTCATGTCACCATCTCACTTTTCATGTTCACATATTTTTTTCCTCACCTTTTTATTATTATATATTAAAAAGTACCTTTCTCAACCTCCCTTTCCAAAGGGACGAAAGCTAGATCACTGCCTGACACCACTCTTATGAATTGGAACCACACTCTAGTCACTTCACATGGATTTCATTCATGAACTATTGTTATTGATACTGATACCTTTGTTCACATCACTAGCATTGGTCCTATTTCTAGTGGAAGACTCAAGATTCTTCTAATATCCTCTAACACTAGAAAAGTGAAATATATAGTACCCATACTTCTGTTTGACTGACCTTTTTTCCTTATTAGAATCCTGAGAAGACATAGAATACTTCATGTATCTCAATGATATATGAAGAATTCTATCACAATGAGTACATATGATACATCATGTATCATATTGAGTAAATAAGAAAAACAAATTGCTCTACCCTGACACATTAATTTACTCAAGACTCCAGATGAGTTTCCTAAAGCCTTTTCCTCTCACCTTTCTTACATGTTCAGGTTCTGTCTACCATAATGTCTTCTTTATCTATTGGGATGAAGAACCACTAGCACTTGGGTTAGGTGATTTACTTCATGTATAACCTATGACTTTTCAACCATGACTCTATAACCGATAGTTTGAGGGAGTTCATGGGATCTTCTCTAGAGGTTTTGTAGGGTATCTGTGGAATGAGAAGCACCAATTCAACTCCAACCATACTATATGATTTCATGTGCCTATGGGTGTTGTGGTAAGTGAAGTGAGGGTGTTCAGTATTGGCGGTTCAGTCAGGATAGTGGTTCAACTTTTATACATAAAATAGCTTCATTTTGGAATCAAGCGGTTTTGAGAGTGCCATGGGTCGATCACCCGGTATGGACTAGAACTAGCATGCTATATTAGAACCTTCGGGTTGGTATTGGGGGTAGTGAACTACTCTATCGGAATGTATACTACCTATATTATACCATGAAACTTTGGGTTCTTTCCCCCATATTGGGTGATGCACGATAGAGGGTCAAAGATAGTAAAGGGGAAAGAACCTGAAGGTAGTATCTTTTTGGCTACTATAGTGGGAAACTATGCGATTGGGGTTGACAGTATGGGTGAAAGAACCTAAAACAAGATGGAACCCATTCATATGCTTCACCTTTTTGTGTGTTGAGTGTTAGTACTCTTCTAATAGTTGATATTATCTTCTTATTCTAGGTACATATTCCTTTTTCGATTGATAATTGGTACCATTTAAAAAAATTACCTTGTGAATATGAGACGACTAGGGAATGAGAGAAATCAATGGGGAATTTTCATTTGGGTTTTGAACTGATGGGATAATTGAAAAAGGAATAGAAAAAGAGGTTTTCATTAGAAAAAATGTTCTTAAGTGGAGTTCAGAATCATATTGGTTCTAAGATGATATAATGATGAAAAAAGATGTATATATATGGATGGGGAAGTTGTGAGTGTGACATATGGGAACCTTATCCAATAAGGTTGGGGCATTGGAGGTCTAGTATAGGATTCTTGATGAAAAAATTCCTCTAACTGGACCGGGCTTGGAACCTCGACACATGAGATCCCAAAACATGTTCAAAGAGGCCTCTAGGAACAAGTGAAATAAGTGTCAGGAAAAAAATGATTTCTGGGCTTGGAACATAGATTTGGTAAGTTACAGGTCCTCTACGGTCAAGGATACATCAGTTATTCCAAGAAAATAGACAAGGAAGACAAACAACTGGAATATTCAAAAGGCAGCTAGCAATTTTTTTCTTCCAACTCTTCCTTTAGTAGCAAGACAGATGAGACCTTTTGAGTGTGTTAGTTCCAATAAGGAAAGGGTAGAAATGTATGGGGTGAGAACTCATATGGTTTTATAAATCATCCTATCCCACTAATTTCTTTCTTTTTAGTTCCTCTTTTCTTGACTAATACCTTCTTACAGCTTTATAACATGTGTGCGTTAGAGCTCGAAAAAATAGCATTAAAATTACTCATCTTAAGAGTGTGAAGATAATTCTTCCGATATAATGTTGAGGTGTTCCATTGTGATCATGGTATAAGTCAAAATTTGTGAAAGAATATATAGCTACTAAGATGTATTCATGTCCAACTGTCCACCGTCCGGTTAAAACCATCCAATGAAATCTAAGAAATATACTACAAATGGACATGGTGTGGATTGATTAGGAATCTCTACCTTTCTTCATCAATACTATGAGGGATAAGATTCACATTCACTTGGAACTTATGGAATCTTTGAAGAAAATTTATTCAATCCCTATATTTTTTAAAACATCATGGAAGGGGAGATCTTCCACATACTATTAAAATTGAAAAAGCATAACCCATGCTATAATTATTTTTCTTTTGGGTCACCACGATTGATATCCATTTCATTTAATAACTAGTACCAGTACATTACATGAACCACTTTCTAAAAAAAATTTCTTATTGTATATTAAAATTAGAAACTAGAGATAGGAAGGAAAATAGTTCTCTAGCCCCACTTGAGTCCATATCCCTACCATATACCTCTTCCTCTGATTTGAATTAATGAGTAATGAAGGCACAAGAAAGAGAAAAGAAATCCCTTATTCGGGTATGATCCCTAGTATGTTGACCTCTCACAGACCTGAAACACTAGTTTTTGGCTATTGAAAAATATACTTCTTTTCAGTTTTATAGAAATTAACACAGCCATATAGATTCTCAATAAATGAGTAACTCGACCTCTTCCTCAGAAGACCTTGTACTGCTAAAGAAAAGGATATATGACGATGAGTGCTCATATTGTAGATCGAGTTTGAGCTTATGGACATTGATATTTTCTAACCAAGCTTGTGAAAGGGAGGAAAAAGAACCAGCTAGTGCTGGGAGTTGATTTACTCTTCCATCTTGATGTGGAGAACAAAGAGGAATAGAAATATTCCTAGTTGTATAGTGGGACCCCATTCTTGGCCAATTGATTAGCCAATCCTCTAGCATCACCCAACAACATTCATTCCTAATGAATCATACCCATTATCATTTTTGGAAAACCTCATTTTTATTTTATCATGATGATCATTCATGACATGACCTCATTAAGACACCATTTATTTTCAATGGAACATGTCAAACCTATTTTCTACTTTTAGGACTTATACAACCCATAAAACCTCTCTGTTTATCAATCAGAACCATCCCATCATTGATTGAACTCCCCATACTTCATTAACTCTAAAAAAATTTCTATTTATCTTCCACCTCGATCTCTATTTCTAGGTTGTTAACAATTCCTTATGATTTCCCCCCTTTTAAGTTATGAGTAAGTTACAACTGGGTGTAAGGGAGAAACCTAATCCTAAAAGGCCTTAGGAAAAAATCTAGTCACACTCTTCATAGGATGCCCCTTTGCTGCCTCAATGTTCTCTTTTATTTCTCCCCAAAAGGCCATCAAATTCAAAGAGATGGTCTGGAGGTTTTGGCTGAAAAAGAGAGGATCAGATGGGCAAGAAAGTTAATGAATATCCCCATAAAATAAGAAATACAATAGCATATAAAAAGGAAATATAATGTCTTAACTCTTAATTAAGACCATTAGGAATTACACAATCCTTGAACCAAGCTAGTACAGGTTTTTCATGCTAATTTTGAATAAATGAGGAATCATTATGGGTTCATTGGATTGGGTAGGACATCTTTACTAGTTCCATTTCATAGTAGAATTTCTGTCTCTTTATTTATTTGAGTGATTCTTACGAACAAAAAATAGATTTGAGGAGCTACCTGTCCTTGATCGGAGAAGGGAAAGATGTCATGTCTACTTATTTAGGTAAAAGGATGGAATCATGTGTCTTAAAATATTGAAGAAATTTCATTTCGAATAGTAGATTTCATTCCCATGATCAGAAAAGTACTCTAAAGAGGGAAATGACACATGTTGACGGATAAAGTAGGGATCCCTCTCAAAGCACTCAAGATTGTGTTTGTATCACAGTACATACTTGGAAGGGAATTACCTTTTTAGAGATTTGGAAACAGTACAACAGATAAATTATAATACAACTTATTATAATAAGAAACCAGGTGAGAGAAGCTAATTGGCATGAAAAAGACTCAGGAGCTTCTAAACAAGGTTCTAAAAGATCTGAACCTTTAGAAACGGTTAGGAAATGATACTAACAAAGGTCTAATAGAGTAGATTATTTGTTACTATATCATTTTATGTGACTAAGTATTCAAAAAAACATGGTTGATAGCCCATCAATTGGAATGATATTAGTGAAAATAATGGGATTTAAGGTCTCCAAATCTGCAATTGCTGATACTGAATAGGGTTTACTACGGATTCGAAGATAGAAAAGAACATTAGAGATAGAAAAGATGACTTTTCTTTTTATTTTTTTATTTTATCTTCTCCTCTATTCACTCATTCTCCTCTAGAGGAAATAAATATACAGGTAAGAACTTACAAAGCTAGGGATGAAAGAACATCACTAAACATAGACTAAGAAGGAATCTCAATATCATTATGTGCTTTTGATTATCGTATTCGACCGTCTTACTATCAGTAGGAGAGGACCTCATAGTCGAATCCATATAGATAAGATAGAGCTACCCAGCAACATCATAGAAATAGATATCGTAGTATATTTTTATAGTATATATTGTTAAAGGTCCGCTACACCTTCCTGAACATATAGACTATAAAAAGATATTCTATAATTCCTTCCAGAAATTGGAAAATAAGCTGGATCGAGTCTACTAAATAATGGAAATCTTGAATGACAAGAAAATTAAAACTAGAGATTCTACAAACAACTACCCACATGGATCACTATATGAGCCAAATTTCCCACTAAAAATAAGCCTTATATCTATCAAATTTGATAATTCCTATAAAAAGCATGGTGATAACTGGAAATCCATCTCAAAACATGGATTTTATCTTTGAAAGTTAGATATGGAAAATAGAGGAAGCTCTTAGATAAAAAAATATCTATGAAATATACTTACCACTTGAGATACCTCCTCTCAATTTGTGTCTAAATCTTGTGAAATCAAGTACATAAAGGCGATTCACCAAAAGAGAATGTTATTAACCTATATCTTCTCTCTTTCCTCCTACCATCCATGTTCTCCTCTTGCTACTAGAGAAGAAATTATTAGAATCAATAGAAGAAACATACCCCTTTATGAAAGTAATATTCAAAGTGTCTGATGGTAGTTTTTGAAGGATAACTATAATTCATCCAATTGAGGAATTCAAAGTCAAAAATGCATTGGATGAGTCTGAAAAGATTATATTATGAACAAAACTTGGGAATCAAAGAAGCCACCAGCACCCAGATCTATCATTTATTGTGAATATGGGAAGAAGAGTTGTCACCAGCTCTAAGCTCTCAAATACTTTTTTTTCATAAATTCTTATTTTTGAGCTTCTCCCACCCATACTATTGTTTCATGGATCTAGAAATGTGTGGTCAATAGATATTCTCCCAAAAGAGATCCACTTTTTGGTGAACCTAGGATCCTCTATTAGTGTGTGGGAAGACCACGTTCATCCCAATTTGTTTCCAAACATCAATACCATGGCCAAGAAAAACAACTGCATAACAAAAAAACATAAAACAGTGGATGGAATCATCTTGAAAAATCCCAAAAGATGGAATTTTCAACTTCATTCCAAACTATTTGAACGTTCCATCATAGATTCTATTCTAAAAACCTCAAACTACTACTGATGAAACTATGATATGGAATCCAAAAAAGCTCTAGATATATAGTGTTAAATTCTATAATAGATTTCTCTTCAACGATCCTATAAGTTTTCCAGTAAATATAACTTGGAAAGAATTATAGAAACTAAAGTTGCATGATATATATTACCTATGGTAAGAGGATTAAAAACAATTATTCGATTGGGGGACAAATGTATTCACTGTCCAATCGTCATGGAATACTTGATGATGTTTTTTTGGGATGTCATGTGGATATAATTATTTAGCATCAATCCTCCTTCCATGTCCATTATACTCTCTTGTTTTAGATTCCGAGACCCTGCTGGATCAGGAACATGATATACCCGAGGGTCTCCTTTAAAATCCCAGAGCCTGAAATATATGACTTCCTACTATTTTCTCAAGATTTCATGGGATTATACTACACTATATCCAGATTTGTCTATGTAGAAATAAGGAAATGCATGAAAAAATCGTTCCGGACCCCATTCATATAGCATCCCTCATGAAAAGGAAAATTATAGTTAGACGACCAGATCAATCGCTCCCCAATTTCAACCTCTTTGACCCCTCCTCATAAAAATATAAATCAAGCCTCACTTTTATGTAGAAATCCAGCCATCTTGCTGCCTTATCAGTATAATCCCACAGATAGATGAGAGTGATTTTTGATTTCACATGTAAACCTACCATGTAGTAGCTCACCTATAAAGTGCAAGTGGGAAACTAAATGGTCAATTTTCATTCCTAATATCTATCTAGTTTCTCTTGGCTCATTAAGGAAGTATGAAAGACTATGTGGTTGCTTACTTTTCTTGGAAAATAGTTGGAAAAGTCAATCATAATAATCTACTCCATTAGTGAATTGCTGATTCAATCCATTTTATACTATACTATAATAGTAACCAAATAAAATATTCCCTCTTTTCAAGCATTTTCTTTTCTATACATTTAAGATCTATCTATGAACTATTTCTTAACAAGAATCACGATGAATATAATTAAATTACATTATATGGGTCATTTTTTCAAGGGAATAATGTGTCTTAGGTGAATGGGAGTCAACCTTCTGATTTTATAGAAAACATCCTCTCTTTGTGAGATATTTCATTGAGGAAGAGAATGGTTTAGAAACCAAAAATTAGAATCTCCTCAATAGTTTGTAAAGAACATAACCATTACAATTAAAAGAAAGTTTGAGAAGGTAAGAAACTAGTGCATGTGCTAATCTTTTTTAATGATAGAGTGACATCTTTGTATAATCTTGGCAGATACTCTTCTATATATTCTATAGGGTCCACTATAGTGGTTCATATAGTGGGTTGATTGATCAATCAAGATAGTGAGCCAATGGGTATCGGAATGATAAGTAGGGGATTATAATGTTAGTTTTGATGTTTTAAGACAGTATAATTCTAGTAGGATGGATTATATCACCTGTAGGGAGAACTGTCAAATCCCACTTGGCGTAGGTACCCCTCTAGAAAAGGTAAATAGATAGTCACAGATGAGAAACAAGTATCCGTACAAACTATTTGAAGAGTACTATTATTTGATTAATATAAATTTTTTAAGAAGAAATGATATGGAATATAAAAAACTAGAGTAGGAGTGGATAGTCCGGAAATGAATGATGTGCTAGCTGGATCAATCCATCCCACTAATCCATATGAGAAGTACCCCTTGAACCCCTTTTACTATTAAAATCTCTTGATCACCATAGGTACAAAAAGAATGGTTTTGAAATTAATTTTAAGGTGGTTGAGTTGATTGAACATATAACAAGTTCTCCAATGAGTTAATTTGGTCATGAGAAATCATTCTATTCTCAGTTTCAGGGTGAAATGAGAAGGAAGAGGAGGTTTCTACCCCCATTCCTTTTTATTTACCATATACTTTATGTCTGAAGCATTCAAGGATAAAGATAAAGGGATAATTATTTATCATTTGAGATGGGAAGAGAAGTAGTGGGATGAACGGTATAAAAATAAGGGATCGTCGTGGTCAACAGTACTATCTTCTAGAAGGATCTCTTCTTCTTTTTTGAACTCATGGTAAGCTATGAAAAAGAAATAGGAGACCTTAAATCACCATATTTGTTAAATTGGAACTTTCCTATAGCCTATTGATGATAAAGGCTACTACTTTCTTTTTCCAGTGAATCAGATCTTTTGCATTACTCTGTTACTATTTGGTGAATAGTGTATATTAATGGTAATCTCTCTCTATCTTAATACAATCATTTATACCATGTCACAACCCGACCCTACATGGCTCGAGCCGCTACTACCCCAATCCCGCCACCATAGGCCAGGGGCTGGCGACCAGCGCCGAAGGCACAACAAGTCGGGGAGGCCTTTTCCTAAGTACCTGTACACACACACACATGCACCACACTCAAGACAAAAGTGAAGAGTAAAAGAAAAGACAAGAAGTGTAAAGTGCTACTGCTATATATATAAGCCACCAAAAGTGAATCGACCTCTAATCACTTCAAATAAAGCTAAAAGTAAATTGAAAAGGAGAAAGGGAATAACACGCGCCCAACCAAAAAAGTGCCACAACCCAGCAACAGGTAATCAAAACAAACAATTGGAAGGGTCCCCACCTGGAACCTGACTCCGACCACCACACGCGGTCCAAGCTCCCAAGATCCTATGCTCCTCTGAAGTCACACTCCACCTGTCCATCGTCTGCAAGGGCACACCATGTGTGGGCAAAGCCCAAGCAGGGGTGAGTTTAAAAATACTTATTAGGATACCCCGAAGGCTCGAGGGAGAAACAAAGGAGGTACCGAAGGGTGAGCAGTAGATCAAACAGGGGAATGAAACGGAGTACAACCGAGAGTGCAGTAAAGTAACAGTAAAGATTCCAGCTCAACCCAACAAGAGAAATGAGATAGACTCGTCAAGACACATGGAGCTGGAAATGATGAGAAGATGAACTTCTCGTCGTGTCTTTTCTACCTATAGCAGGAGAGTAGACTCGTCCAACCATGAGAAGCTATACACGGAAAGAACGTGGTATACCCCATACATCTTCGCCTCTCCTGGAAGGGGAGTAACCAAAACCTGAGAAAATGGGTACTGGAAACAAGTTATATACAAATACATATGCTCAAAAGAAGCCCGAACACATCCCGTAGCTCAGCCCAAGAAAAGTGAGTCGCCAACAGTCCCATAAGTAAACACTGTCGATGCCCAGCATCCCGCACGTCTGCCCTGAACTACAAGTCAAGGGGCTCAAACCACCGCACCTCGACACTATCCACTTTGGGCGACACTGACTCACCCGCATGGTTTTATGTCGCGTCACAAGGACGTGTCTCGGTGGGGGAAAGCGCCTTTCGTACTTGAGAGTTTCGGGTTAGGTGAAACTACACCTCTTCACTGCCGTGCAGTCGAGAGGTCTCCTCAAAGTCAAGGTCGTTCCATCACTGACCCGTACAACCAAGCGTCCCGCTCCGATAATCACAGAGGAAAGCCACAGACTAGCCTTGTAGAAAGGACTGAGTCAAAAAATCCAACAAGTGACCCACTGCCCAGCCCTGCTGGAGGGTAAAACATAATGAGATATCGGGTGACCCACTGCCCAGCCTTATTGGAGGGTAAAACATAATGAGATATTGGGTGACCCACTACCCAGACCTACTGGAGGGTAAACCCTAACACATCATTAGGTGACCCACTACCCAGCTCTGCTGGGGGGTAGACATGGAATATGCTGACAGGTGACCCACTACCCAGCCCTGTTGGAGGGTAAACCTAGAAGAAGTCGATAGGTGACCCACTACCCAGCCCTGCTGGAGGGTAAACCCTAATACATCGTCAGGTGACCCACTGCCCAGCCCTGCTAGAGGGTAGACCTGAATCCAGACGACATGCAACCCACTGCCTATCCCTACTGGAGGGTAGACCCTCAAGAGTCGTCAGGTGAACCACTACCCAATCTCTACTGGAGGGTAAACCCTAAGAGTGTTATGTGACCCACTACCCAGTCTCTGCTAGAGGGTAAACCCTAGAAGTCAGTGGGAAACCCACTGCCCAGTCTATACTGGAGGGTAAACCCAAAACCGCTCTGGTCATCTCTACTGGTTGGTACAACACTAGCCAACTGAACAAGGAGTGGGTATCACAAAACCACCAGACTCTGGAACAAAACCATAGGAAACCACTCAACCCTGCTGATCTAAACCATCGAGCACAGATCCTGGGGAAAAACTCAATCCTGCTGGTCAATAATTGAGAAAAGAGGGACCCTCTACATCGCGAGAGGTCAAAAGTACGCAAAGCAGAACAAAGCACGCACATGGGGCCCACATGACGTGTGGCCCCAATCCAACTCCAACCAAGCATACAAACATTCTCAGGTACAAACAACCATATATTCCTCCCAGCGTTCTTGCATACTCCCAGAGTATGCCACGTCTCCAGCCCAAAGGCTAATATGCACACGACCCCCAACGTCAACACGAAGTCGTAAACGTAACAACTTCAACTTGCCACTTGAACGACTGAGGCATGACCAACCACATCCCTTTAACCACCAACATCACTCTCCCAAGAGTGCACACGATCACACACCAAGGGCTCGCTACTAACATGGTAGAAGAACCACCACCGATGCAACTTTCATACTTCCATATTTAATAAGATCATGTATGAGTCTCTGCTCACCTGAAAAGATTACACCGTTGTAATCCTCATGAAAAAACACGCAAGATAGACTACTTACTCGCCCGAAACAGTCAACCGGTGAAAAATGTACTATTCACCGTAACCAACCCGAGTGGGGCCCACCCCAAGATCCCGAGACTGAACAAACGAATCACAACACTGTGATCCCCTTGAAAAAACACATGGGATTGAATACTCAATCACCCAAAATGGTCACCCGGTGAAAAAGGTACTATTCACCGTAGTCGGGTCGGGTGGGACCCATACCACGTCCCCAAAAAAGATTGGGTGAACTGTGACATCGCAATGCTCTCGGAAAAACACGTCAAACGCACTACTCACTTCAGTGGAACAGATATCCGTAGAGAAAGATACATCTCGGCTTGCTGCGCACGAGCAGTACCACGCAGAACCTGCACCCTGGTCCCGAAGCGCTGCCAAAGGATCGCACCATTGCGATCCTCTCGAAAAATTACACAAGGTGGACTACTCACTTGTCCAAAATGATCAAACTGTGATAGAGATGGAAAATCACCGTCAATGCCCAAACGGCATCATGGGGCCTGCCCCATCATGAAGAAATAGAGTGGGCGGATTGCACTATTGCAATCCCCTCGGAAAAACATCCAGAATCGACTGCTCGCACGCCCCGAACGGACGCCCGATGAAAAATTCGCTAAACGCTGCTCGCAGCTCAAAAGGCAGGCCGTGGGGCCCACACCTCAACATCGGCTTCATCGCTCGAAACGATACTGGAAAACTCCGCCTTGGCACCAGGGTCCCAACGCCCCTAACGACACTCAAATCGGACATCGGACGCGTCCACGCCGTCCTAAACAAGATTCCTCGGAAAAACGTCAATGCACTTAAGGACGCGTGGCACCGCTGAGGCCCCTCGTTTCAGGAATTAAAAATTCTTGAAACCACTTCAAAAAGTCTGTCTTGACGCGAGGTCCGTGCTGCCGCTGACGGCAGGCAAAACGGACGTCAGTAGCAAAGGATACGGGCGTCCGAATTTTTGATGGGGGAAAACACTTTGGGCCGAACCGGCCCGGTCTAGCCGGTCCACCCCACTCGAGACGGCCCGCGCCGGCTGGCCCACTCCATAGCGCCGCCCCGCGGCCTAGCTGCGTGGTGCGGCCCGCCTCCACTGACCAGCCGCCCCGGCCGGTCCGCTTTTTCCACGGAGACCCGCGGGACGCGAGACTCAGTCTGCCGCCGGGGTCGCGCCATGACCCCGCTCACTGCGCTTGGCCTGCCGCTGCCAAGTCGAAGCCTACCGTCTCCAGCCATCCCGAAGCTGCTGCCGTCTCGGAGTCGCTGCCGCCGTCTTGAAGCCGCCGCCGCCGCCGCCTGGAGCTGCCGGAAACCGCCGGACGCCGAAAAAAAACCAAAATCCCACAGAACATCGATGGACAATTGCGATCACCTCGGACCTCGGAATTCAATTCCGGAAGTAGAATCAGAAAGATCATAACATACTATATGAGACTATGGGCTTGGATCGAAGATTGGGCAGCGATTCGACACTAAAAGCCCAGTTGAAAGTGGGTGCGAGAATTTAAAAACGGGAACAAAACCTCCTACCTTCAGGGGTGTAGTACGAAGCTTCGTGGGTGGTTTGTCGACGTCGTCGTGCCTCGCCGGAGCCACCTTGCCGAAGTGGATGAAGAGAGGGAAGGGGCTACCACTTGCCGCTGTCCAGGCAAAGAAGAAGAGGAAGATGTGGGAGGGGTGTGTTTAAGTAGAAAACACTTAAACCCCCTACCTGGCACGCCCCCGACTCCGCTCCCGACGCAGACAAAAAGGAGGGCGCCCCTGGGGTAAAGGCAACACTCTGAGCACAACGGAGGTCTCAGAATTTTAATCCGAGGCCCCATTCGAATGTTAATACACATAACGTCCGATGCCGCCAAATTACGAAAATGCCCTTGGCGGCGTTTTTCATAGATGGCCCACGCCCGTGAAACATACACCCCTCTTAGGGTAAACGGCAGACTCCAAACTCAGCGGTGCCCTCGGTTTTCCAATCTGAGCCACCATTTAAGAGATACTTGAGTTAAGCCGTTAAAAAAATAAATTAATTATTTAATTTATATGTTTCACATTCCAAAAGCGAGCGAGGGGTCCAAATATCCCGCGCCGACATGTTTTATGTCGTTCCTAGGGTAAACACCCCATTCCGGACCCATCCGTACACTCGGATCTCTGATTTGGATTACTGTTTAGGAGTTATCTCATTTATTTGGTGTTCCTAGTGTAAACACACTGAAAATTTATTTCCGGCCACACCGGGGCTCAGAATTGCACGCCGTCTGAAGGCGCTACTATGGAATATCATCAAGAATATTCCAGAGTCTTTTGCAGAAAAAACTGGGTTCTTACATCATTCCCCCTTCAAGATTTTCGCCCATGAAAAGAAAACCAAGGAACAACTCAGGGTACTGAGCTCGCAACTGGCTCTCTCGTACCCAGAAGAAATCTTGCATAGTTCTGCACCCCCGCACACAGACAAAAGGATTTGATCTGTTCACGTGAGGTCGGCCCTTGCCGATGACATGCACAGGGGCATGCACGCATCTCCTCAGGTAAGTCATGCGGGATATGTCGTTCACCCACTTCTGACCTTGGGGTTAAAGCAAGGCGGTAGGGAACCTCGCCATCCCTTTGCACGGTCTCCAACGGCCTGAAGGCTCTCGGGGGTAGCCTACCTCCCCGATCGAACCTCTGCATCGCATACCATGACTGGAATCACAGCCCGCACCTTGAACAAGACCCGGTGATTCACTCCTTCAGAATATCCATATGGCGTAACACCCAAGGATATCTGGTCACGCAAGGTTTCACAGTCGATGTCTTGCAACCAAGACTCTGTTACATGCTTGAAAGGCGAAGGAGTCGCTACCAAAGACTAAAGAGAAAGGTTCAATGCCTTCTACCTTTCCGACACAGGGCCACACCGACACCCCACGTCGCCCTGGTAACACCTCAAGAAAGGAGGAGGGAGGAAATAATTCCACACACAGAGTCTAAACATTCTACTGCATGAAGTAGAAGAGCTGTAGAGTGTACCTATTATCACCACATGCTCTTCAAGATCGTAGAAATTCAAGGCTCGTGGCTGTCCATTGTCCCAACTGTCAGCACTCGGAGCCTGACGTGGACCGCCTAGTGTTGATGGGAAGACCTTGTAAGGTCTTCCCCAACTACCAGCTCCTCCCGCTCCCCTGATAGCACCACCTCTCTGGGTACTATTCTGATCATGGCGCTGCCTCCATCCTAGTGGCACACCTACTGACTGCCCGAAGCTCTCTGTATGCCTGGTCGGGCAGTCCCGTGCCAGGTGACATTTCCCATCGCAAGCATAACACCGTCTCTCTCCTGGATGCATTGGTGCCCTTCGGCACCATTGTGGTGTACGACCACGCCCCTGGGTCTGGTTGTCAGAAATCCACCTGCGTCGATGTACTGCTTATCGACGCTCGCTAGCTGCGACAGACGTCTCAGCTCCAACGTGCATGTTGCCACCACCAACTCTAGAACATGAAAGGAAGCTCTCTGTCACCAGAACCTGCTCTAGTATCCCGGAATATGTGGAAATTACCAAGTGTACTATGACAGCACGAATCTCTCTGTGGAGACCCTACTCAAACTTCTATGCTCGGATGTTGTCGTCATAGACCAAGTCCGGGCAAGAGCGTGCACGGTCTGTGAAACTACCCGTGTACTCGGCCACCATCATCCCCCCCTGCTTAAACTGCAGGAGCTCCTGAATCCGAACGGAGCGCAAGCAGGAGTGGCCAAACATCTCAAGAAACAACAACCGAAAGTCTCCCCATGAAAGCGATGACTCGTCATGAAACCGAGTCACCAAATCTACAACGCCATGCTGCTCCACGAAAAAGGGTGGCGGACAAGGCCACTCTTTGATCTATCGACGTCTGCACAAGCCTAAAAAGGCAAACCAGTATCTCTAGCCAAACCTCTACTGTCTGAGGGTCTGCCTCACAACTGAACCTTACCGGTCTCTACCGTTGGAACTCATGGAGCACGCTCATCCTACGCTCAAGCTCAGCCTGCTCTAATGAAGCTGTCTACTGCTCAACAGGTGGGGGTGCTACTACCGGCCCACTCGGAGAAAGGGGCTCGCATGATGGGTCCTAGACTGAGGTCTCGTAGCTCAAAGGGTCATCATCATGGACCAAAGCTGGTATCCTGGCTGGATGTCTTCTCGGAGACATCCTGAATGTTATCAAGGAGTGCTGCTATCAGATGAGAATAATGTATATACCAATAACAACAATGGTGAGCTTACTCAAAAACAAAAGTCAAGACTCAATCCTATGTGATGCACAAACCAATATTTCCTGCAACAAGTGTCTCAGCATGCCCAGTCGACAAGCGGGTTATCAGGGTCCCGGTGAATGGATATGTCGGCCGCCGCACCATCACTGGACTCCCTGGCCTGAGAGCCTCTCTCAAGACACGTTAACAATGTTTCCATAAATCCCATCGAATTTCTTTTTAGGGACGTCCGAACAACATCCCAAGGAAAGATCTACCTTTGATACCACTTTTTCACGAACTGACCCTACCCAGCTCAAGCCGCAACTACCCTAAGCCTGCCTCCATAGGCTAGGGGCTGGCGACCAGCGCTGAATGCACAACAACTCGGGGAGGCCTTTTCCTAATTATCTGTACACACCCACACAACACACTCAATGCAACAGTGCAGAGTAAAAGAAAAGACAAGAAGAGTAAAGTGCAACTGCTATATATATAAGCCACCAAAAGTGCATCGACATCTAATCAATAAAAATCAAGCTAAAAGTATACTGAAAAGGAAAAACGACAAAACATGCGCCCAACCCGAAAAGTTCCACAACCCGGCAATAGGTATGAAAAACAAACAACTGGAAGGATCCCCAACCTGGAACCCGACTCCGACCCCCGCATGTGGTCCAAGCTCCCAAGCTCCTAATCTCCTCTGAAGTCACACTCCACATGTCCGTCGTTTGCAAGGGAACACCAAGTGCGGGCAAAGACCAAGTAGTGGTGAGTATAAAAATACTCAGTAGGATACCCCGAAGGCTCTAGGGAGCAACAATGGAGGTACCGAAGGGTGAGCAGTAGATCGAACTGGGGAAAGAAATGGAGTACAACCGAGAGTGAAGTAAAGTAACAGTAAAGAGTCCAGCTCAACCCAACAAGAGAAAGGAGATAGACTCGTACAGATAGAAGAAGCTTGAAATGGTGAGAAGATTAACTTCTCGATGAGTCCTCACTACCTATAGCACGAGAGTAGACTCGTCCAACCAAGTGAAGCTAGACACAAAAAGCATATGGCATACCCCACGCGTCATCGCCTCACCTGGAAGGAGAGTAACCAAAACCTGTGAAAATTGGTACCAGAAACAAGGTATATACAAATACATATGCTCAAAAGAAGCCCGAACATGATCGTAAGGGGATCTCCATCCTGTAGCTCAGACCAAGAAAAGTGAGTCACCAACAGTCCCAAAATTAAACACCATCGATGGCCAGCCTACCACATGTCTACCCTGAACTACAAGTCAAGGGGCTCAAACCACCACACCTCGACACTATCCGATTTGGGCGTCACTGACTCACCCGCATGGTTTTAGGTCACGTCACAAGGACACATCTCGGTGGGGGAAAGTGCCCCTCATACTTGAGAGTTCCAGGTTAGGTCAAACCACACCGCGTCACTGCCCCACAGTCGAGAGGTCTTCTCAAAGTCAAGGTCATTCCATCACTGACCCGTACAACCAAGGGTCCCGCTCCAGTAATCACAGAGGAAAGCCACAGACTAGCCTAGTAGAAAGGACTGAGTCTGAAAAGCCAACGAGTGACCCACTTCCTAGCCCTACAGGAGGGTAAAACATAATGAGATATCGGGTGACCCACTGCCCAACCCTGCTGGAGGGTAAAACATAATGGGATATCGGGTGACCCACTACCCAGCCCTGCTAGAGGGTAAACCTTAATACACCATCAGGTGACCCACTGCCCAGCCCTGCTGGAGGGTAGACCTATAATAAGTAGACGGGTGACCCACTCCCCAGCCCTGCTGGAGGGGAAACCTAGAAGAAGCCGACGGGTGACCCACTACCCAGCCCTACTGGAGGGTAAACCCAAATACATCATCAGATGACCACTGCCCAGCCCTGCAAGATGGTAGACCTGGAATAAACCGACAGGTGACCCACTGCCTAGCCCTACTGGAGGCTAGACCTGAATCTAGACGACAAGAAACCCATTGCCCAGCCCTATTGGAGGGTAGACCCTCAAGCGTCATCGGGTGACCCACTACCGAGTCTCTGCTGGAGGGTAAACCCTAAGAGTGTCGGGTGACCCACTACCCTGTCTCTGATGGAGGGTAAACCCTTGAAGTCAGTGGGAAACCCACTACTTAGTCTATACTGAAGGGTAAACCCAGAACCGCTCTGGCCATCTCTATTGGCTGGTACAACACTGGCCAACCGAACACGGAGTGGGTATCACACAACCACCCGAATCCGGAACAAAACCAGAGGAAACCACTCAAACCTGAGGATCTAAACCATCGACCACAGAGCCAGGGGAAAAACTCAACCCCACAGGTCAACAATTGAGAACAGAGGGACCCTCTACGTCGTGAGAGGTCAAAAGTCCGCAAAGCAGAACACGACATGAACATGGGGCCCACACGACGTGTGGCCCCAAGCCAACTCCAACCAATTGGACAAACGTTCTCTGGTACAAACAACCACATGTACCTCCCAGCGTTCTCGCATACTCCCAGAGTATGCCACGTCTCCATCCAAAAGGATAATACGCACACGGCCCCCAACATCAACGCAAAGGCGTAAACGTAACAACTCCAACTATCCACCTCAATAGCTGAGTCACGGCCAACCACATCCATTTAACCACCAACATCACTCTCCCAAGAGTGCACATGATCACACGCCAATGGCCCGCTACTAACACGGTAGAAGAACCGCCAGCGGGGCACCTTTCATACTTCCACATTTAATAAGATCATGTATGAGGCTCCGCTCGCCTGAATAGATTACACTGTTGTAATAATCATGAAAAAACACGTGAGATAGACTACTTACTCTCCTGAAATAGTCAACCGGTGAAAAATGTACTATTCACCGTAACGAACCCATGTGGGGCCCACCCCCAGATCCTGAAACTGAACAAACGGATCACACCACTATGATCCCCACAGAAAAACACATGGGATTGAAAACTCAATCACCCGAAATGGACACCCAGTGAAATAGTTACTATTCACCATAGCTAGGTCGGGTGGGACCCAAACCACGTCCCCGAAAAAGTTCTGGTGAACTGTGCCATCGCAATGCTCTTGGAAATAAACGTCAAAAGCACTACTCACTTGAGTGGAACGAATATCCAGAGAAAAAGATACAATTCGACTTGCCGCGCATGAGTGGTACCACGCGGAACCCGCACCCTAGTCCCAAAGCACTGTCAACGGATCACACCGTTGCGATCCTCTCAAAAAAGCACACACGGTGGACTACTCACTTGTCAAAAATGGTTTCCTGGTGATAGAGATGGAAAATCACCATCAACGCCCAAATGGACCTCATGGGGCCCGCACCATCGTGCCGAAATAGACCTGGCAGATTGCACTATTGCAATCCCCTCGAGAAAACATCTAGAATCGACTACTCGCACGCCCCGAACAGATGCCCGATGAGAAAGTCGTTAAACGCTGCTCGCAGCTCAAAAGACAGACCATGGGGCCCACGCCTCAACTTTGGCTTCATCACTCGAAACCACACTGGAAAACTCCGCCTTGGCATCAGGGTCCCAACGCCACTGATGGTGCTCAAATTGGACATCAGACGCGTCAGTGCCGTCCAAAACAAGATTCCTCGGAAAAATGTCAATGCACTTAAAGACACGTCGCGCCTCTGAGGCCCCTCGTTTTGGTAATTAAAAATTTCTGAAACTATTCAAAACTTCCGTATTGACGTGAGGTCCGCACTGCCACTGACGGCATGCAAAACGGACGTCCGCAGAAAATGATACAAGCGTCCGAATTTTTAAGGGGGAAACACACTTTGGGCCGAACCGGCCCGGTCCGGCCGGTCCGCCCCGCTCGAGCCGGCCCGCGGTGGCCGGCCCACTCCGTCGCACCACCCCGCGGCCTAGCTGCGTGGTGCGGCCCACCTCCATTGACCGGCCTCCCTGGCCTGTCCGTTTTTTCGACGGAGACATGCGGGGCGCGGGTCTCGGCCCGCCGTCGGGGTCGTGCCACGACCCCGCTCGCCACACTCGGCCTTCCCCCACCAAGCCGAAGGCCGCCGCCAGAATCCGTCCCAAAGCCACTGCCATCCCGGAGTCATCGCCGCTGTCTCGAAGCCGTCGCCGCTGCCTGGAGCTGCCAGAAACTGCCAGACGCCGAAAAAAACCAAAATCCCGCAGAACTTCGGCGGGCGATTGCGATCACCTCGGACCTCGGAATTCAATTACAGAAGAAGCATCGGAAAGCACATAACATACTCTATGTGACTATGGGATTGGATCAAAGATCGAGTAGTAATTAGACACTAAAATCCCAGTTTAAAGTAGGTGCGGGATTTTAGAAACGTGAACAAAACCTCCAACCTGCAGGGGCGTAGCCCGAAGCTTCGCAGGTGGTTCGTCGGTGTCGTCATGCCTCACCGGAGTGGAGGAAGAGAGGGAGGGGGCTTGCTCCTAACGCTGTCCTAGAGAATAAGAAGAGGAATAATGGGGAGGGGTGTGTTTAAGTAGAAAGCACTTAAACCCCCTGCCCGGCACGCCCCCGACTCCGCTCCTGACGCAGACAAAAAGAAGGGTGCCCCTGGGGTAAACACGACGCTCCAAGCACAACGATGGTCTCAGAATTTTAATCTGAGGCCCCGTTCGAAAGTTAATTCCCTCAATGCCCAATTCTGCCAAATTACGAAAATGCCTTTGGTGGCGTTTTTCACAGAAGGCCCGTGCCCGTGAAACATACACCCCTCCTAGGGTAAACGGCACGCTCCGAACTCAACTATGCCATCGGCTTTCCAATCCGAGCCACTGTTTAAGAGATATTTGAGTTAAGCCGTTAAACAAATAAATTAATTATTTAATTTATCTGTTTCACGTTCCGAAAGTGAGCGAGGGGTCCAAACATCCCGCACCGACTTGTTTTATGTCGTTTATATGGTAAACACATCATTCCGGACCCATCCATACACTCGGATCTCTGATCTGGATCACCATTTTGGAGTTATCTCATTTATTTGGCATTCTCAGGGTGAATGCACTAAAAATTTAATTCCGGCCTCACCGGGGCTTGGAATCGCATGTCGTCTAAAGGCGCTACTCTGGAATATCATCAAGAATATTCCAATGTCTTTCGCAGCAAAATCTGGGTTCTTACATACTAGCTCTGGCTAAATTTATTTTGGAAGGAAATAAAGTACCATAAATTGATCTATTTATAGAATGATTGAAAAAAAGGATAATTTCAAACTAGAAATTGTTCCACTATTAGGGTAGAGTTCTGCGAATGAGGCTGAGATCAACTATTGAATTTTTTGATGGTGGTGTGATGATTACAGTTGATCATGGGTTGAATTAGCCTCTAGTTGATGGTTCCTTTGATATTAAAATACATTAGTTGATTCACTTTAATGGGTTTGGTTATCTACTATGTATTAATGGAATTGAAAGAGGGTATTGGTTTCTCTGTTCTATAGAAACCATGGGTCTTTGGGATCGAATCTGCACAAATCTCCAGACTCAGAAATGAAAACCCATAACTAACTTCTTTTTTTAATATTTCTCAATGGGGTTATCATTATTTTATAGGGGTTGGGGATGTGTTGTAAAAGTCCACATGGGAATGATACATAGGTTGTTTCATGGTGTTTCATATTGTTATATGTGGTTTGGTAGATTGGGGCTCATATTCTACCGTGGATACTTTTTAGTGACCAAAAACAATTATGATATAGAAATCGATATTAATACAATATATATAAGTACCCGTGAACTTGATAAGATCATCAAAGATTTTAGTAACATTCTCCTATGTCCAGAAAGTAATTTGTAATTATGAGTGAGACCCAATTTATCACAATCATAGATATTCTTAGATTCATTCTTACTCTCAAATCCCAAAATCATGCGTCTATCATGGCTATCAATATTTTAGTCTACTTCAATACTTTCAACCCCTAAAAAATAATCAATGGAAAAAATAAATGAAAAAATACACTATATCTATCAGATAGAATATGGCATGTAATAAGATTAGAATATGAAACACAAACATTGAATGAAAGTAAAGAAATAAATTTTAGGATGGGTCAACAGGAACAAAAAGTGGTGATATGGGTGCATAAGTTTTAAGTACCATGTGATCAAATCAATGAAAAATGTAATCGTTGGAAGTCACATTGTCTATGCTTTAAGTTTTATGTACACACTAGAGAATTAATTATTCATAAGATTGTAATTTTGTTCTCATGAACAAAACAAAAACATTAATAATTATTATGCCACTTCTAGTACCTAAGCATGGGGTTGATGTTTATATTGATTTAGTCTACTTTTATACAAATGTACTGTTGGGTATGGGAGGAATGTGGGACTGGAACTTTTTTATATTAACGGTAATCATGATAAGCGGTGTGTGACACCAACGATCAGTCACCACCAAACCTACTATCTACACCATGTGAAGATCTTGATACTTATATATATTGTATGAATTAGCTGTTTAAGTAGATGGTTTATATAAAATCTCTTATGTCAATACAAAAGCTAGGGGTTGCTAAAACAATATGAGAAGTTGAAGTACAATGCAATATAGAAATACCATGTTAAATCTTATTTTTTAGGTCACTTTTCTATCACATTAACTATACATAAGCATAATAGGTGGATATAATTATATGGATTAGAAGTCATGTGGTACATTGGAAGGTCCAAAGTGCCATAAGCCCGAGTTGAAAGGGCCAGTACTTAAATCGGTGGCAATAGGAAGCTAGTAAAGAGGGGATAAAACCTCATGTGACTAAAAAATTTCTTTGATATGGGTTTTTCCACATGATATACTATACTCTAATAGTTTATCAGGAGATTGAAAGGAGGAAACATGACCATAAGGATTAAGTAACCATTGTGTAGTGGAGCATGATCTAAAAGTTAGAATAACATAGACACACACTTGTCGTCACTGTAGAGACATGGAAATAAGTAATATTCTATATAGATGTATGTCTGGAACCTATCCAAATGTTCAATCTAGTTTCAAAAGGGAAGGTATGAGGTCGTTCAAATAAAAATCAGTAGGAAGGGGTAGTCGCGGGTGAACAACAAGGTTGAAGTCTAGATCATTAACTATGGGATTGATCATGGAATTGGTGGTCTTCATGGTCCATCAATTGATTTCTAAATGCATGATATGGGGAAAACTAAAGCACGGGTTCTCTATTGGAATTGTTATGGGTGGTTTGGCAGTTTTCATCAATAAAAAAGTGAAGAGTGATGGGCTGTCTGAAATTGGTGTCCAAATGATCTACATCATGATGAGCACATTTGAGAAACCATTCATTATCAAATAAGTTGGGTTGGTGGGGATATTAGACTTGATCACCTTACCTGAACCACTAGGATTTCCTAAAAACAATTCAGATACACACTGTTACTATCTTCTTCTATTGATAAGTGGTCGATACAAAATTTTGACCTCAAAGTGAAAACTGAAGCGCTAGAATACACTCCATGAAAAGGGGAACACGAATCGAGCCTTGTAGTATGGGGGTTGAAACACCATTCGACTTATTGATAGACATAAAACAATATACTATTTATTAGTAGAGTTATTGGATATTAAGAAGCAGTTTTGTTAAGCGACACGAAGATTGAGAAGTGGTACTCTACTCTAATAGTTAGTACTATGCTCTAATAGTCTCAGCCCAGGGTCAATCCCATGTGAACTGCATGTTATACTATATTGGTGGCATTAAGGGAAGATAATCTATAATGAGATGTTGGCTACATGGTAGGGTTTAATTGATTTGGGTGCATGGAGTTCTTAAGCTTATATTGGGAACCATGTGGTGACACTGTGTGATCTGATAAAAAAGGGTCGAGTAGAGTGGAACATTCATATTTTTTAGTCGAGGCCTAAGATTATTTTTCTACTGAACAAGAGGATATACATTAAACTAATAAACATTTTCCATATCATGAGAACTAGAACAAGGAACCTAGATTCCCACTATTATATGCATTGATGTTCCACGCACGGTATTGATGATCCAATCTGCAGTTAGTATAATATAGGTTTTAGATTCATCTAGAAACTCCACACCGTCTGTTCATGGGTGGGTTGGGTGGGCATACCTATAATACCTATATTATACTGAAATATATTTCTATATAGAAGGGTTATGGTAGGTGTATGTAGCGACATCATTCCTCGAGGTTCCATGGTGGCTTTCTAGTGGTTCCAATTAAACTGGTACTAGTAGCATGACTTGGATTGATGGTTTTTCCATGGAATGAAAGTGAGATCATAGTTAATAGTTGGGTTATCACACAACTCAATAGGGATACTCTACTAACTATATTATACCTAGGTATATATCAAGGCACATAGAAATGATCGATGTAAACTGGATAAAGGAAATATGAACTACCCCAATAGCACCTAGCGGATGAAAAGAACATTCGGTTATTCGGATGCCTTTGAACCAACCATCTTCCCCCACCCTTAGAAAGACAAAAAGTCTAATTTGGATCTTAATCCACTATATGGTGTTGTTTCAAGACCATGTTTTGATGAGTTAATTCAGATATTTCTCCTCTCAACTAATTCAACAAGACCTCTGAATGAAAAGAGTGAATTGGCTAAGCTCACACTGAGTTCAAAGTCGATTCAATCACATGAAATGAAAATACTACAACGAGTGACCCATGGAGACATTCTGCCATTTCCATATTGGTTTTGATTATTTTTGAATCATCCATTTAGATTTCTTCCTTTTATCCTTCACTTGAGGGAATACAAGGAATATTGATGTATATTTAGGGATCTCATTATTTATATTGTCCCACCAATAGCGCTCACAGAGACCTTGGTGCATCATTGTGCTTTCTTTGAGAATTGAGAAAATTGAACAATGTGAATCATCTAAATGTTGCTTCTTTAACTAATTATTTGATGGATCACATAGTCTTGAACCAAATATCACAATTCATTCTTCATAAATATAAAACTATGAATATCTCCCCTATCTCATGGATTCCACCTTCTTATGAATTTCTATATCATTTCTTTGTGCATCCATTATTTTATTTATGAGGGATGGTTTAGAAATCATTTGAGAAATGATTTATGATGTTCCTTCCTTAATGATTCCCATTTCCATCAATTTTAGATCTAATAATATTGGATCCTATTCAATTCTCATCATTGATAAATATTCATGACCTTTTTTACTTAGAGAATCCGTCCCCT
Organism: Viscum album; assembly: GCA_963277665.1. NCBI lineage: Eukaryota > Viridiplantae > Streptophyta > Magnoliopsida > Santalales > Viscaceae > Viscum > Viscum album. The sequence continues at coordinate 1,016,939,936 of OY728162.1, forward strand.
TATTTTTTTAACAAAATGGTAGTGGATTTAGCAATCATAATCCTTGATTGAGATCTAACCATATTCATTAGTTCATATTAATCTCTTTGTGTATAAATATATATTTGGGACACTTGTGATCAGTATATATCTCACTCTTCTCCCCATAGAGTTAGTGCTTTAAGATTTTCATTATAAAGATCACAACTGTCAACTCCAGATCTTGCATGGGATAGTTTTTCTCATGGATTTTTAACTTCCTTGAGATATAGGGTATCATTTTATTATTTTTCATCAGTACAAAACCAAATAAATTATTTTAATCCTCACTATATACCATAACGAGTTCCCCACTTGTCGATAGTGTGAGCACTGGTGGAGTGATTAGCCTCTTCATGAGCTCTATAAAGATTTCCTCACATTCTTTCATCCAGATAAACATAACTCCCTTCCGAGTTAGATAGGTAAGAGAGTTCTACAATAATAAGAAATTTCTCAAGAAGTAGGGATAATAACTAGCTATTCCAAGGAAACTACAGAGATCTATCGTAGATTCTGGAATCATCTATACTTTAATTGATTCTATATTTAAAGGGTTTGTAGATATCCCATTGCTTGAGATTTTATGCCATAAGAAATGGAATTTATTCAACTTGAACTCACATTTGAGGTACTTGGCCTAAATATTATCCTTTCATCTGGCCTTTAGCATAACACTCAGAGTCTCCGCATTCTACGCCTTTCTTTTGGTGTATATTTTAATATCATATATAAAGACTACCATTAAATTTTTCGAGTTAATCTCTAAAGAATCTATTCATGAAGTCCATAAAGTTTTATATGGAATTACCGAGCCCTAAAGGCATCACTATAAACACATAGTTCTTGTATATTGTATTAAAATTGGTCTTGGAGATATATTCCTTATTAACCCATGCTTGATAATATCTCCACAAAAGATCCACCTTAGTGAAGTATTTTACTTCACATAGCTGATCGAATAAGTCATCAATATGAGGTAAATGATACTTTTTATTTCTCATGATCTTATTGATTTCGATGTAATCAATGAAAAGATGCATTTAACCATCCTTCTTCCTGACGAAGAGGACTATTGAAACCCAATGATGAAACACATGGGAGTATGAACTCATTTTCCAGATTCTCCTATAGTTTTTTCGTCACCTCCTCAGGTTTTAAAACAACCATTCTATATATAGTATAGAATAATGGTAAGACCCAAGTATAATAGATATTGAAAATTGAAACTCTAGGCAAGGAGGAAGACCATGAAATACCATGTGAAACTTATAATCATATTCCATCACAAAAGGATTTTTTAATGAGTGATCCATTTCTGATAATCAATCAATTAATCTTGGTGCACTTTCTCATGTGGAAATAATACACACACATGAGAAATTGGTGCTAAAAAAGATTCATCCTCCTCCATGAATATGTACAAAATCAAAGGATGATTTCAGATACAAAGGGTGATTTACTTCTCTCAAAAATTTCGGTTGGCTCTATATAGGGAAATCCAATCCATGAAAATAATTTCATTAAATTCTACCAAAGGGAGTATGATAAGGATCACTAGGAATTTCGAACCACAAACATTGACAGGGGAGAAATTATATACCTAGGATGACCATTTTACATTTTTACCAACATCTATACTTCCATACTTTGTGGTGGTGTCTGGATAGTTCTACTTAACTTTTGAGATATGAAGGAAATCATAGAACTAGAATAAAAAAAGTATCTTCACTATTGTTAAATTAAAAAAATAGGGTTCCAGTCACCACTTCATTGTTGGGATCCACCTTATCGAATGTGATGAAAAAATATTTCCTTTTATACCTAGGAGGTTGTTGGTTGTATCCAAAATCCCTTAGATGAGTTCATTGGTTTGAAAAGTTCCCTGGTTACTTGCAGTTGAATTAATGAAAAATGCACTAAGGGTTTACTGGAGCATTCATTTCCTCCATTGCATTAGAGGGTTTCTCCTATCAGAAATTATTAGTTAGGAACACTTCCTTTATGAACCCAAATCATTTCATTGGCCCCATTAATAAATTTATTGTGTGATTCGTTCTACATATTTGACAAGGTGATGTTGAAATTTATTGGCATCATTAGATTTTTTTCATCAAACTGGTATAATTTAACTAGACATTATACTTCTTATCCCCATGATACCCTTGGAATTCTCTATTATCCATTGAAACATGGATGGAACATCAATTTTTTTTGCATGTCTATCAAAGTCACATATTGATAGGGTTTTTTAGACTAGGTTTTATACAACCAAAGAAGTTTTCAACCTTGCATTCAGGGGTAATGAAAAAGACGAAGGCATATCATGAAATTCTTGTTATATTTTTCCAGTCCACCATCATAGATTAATCTTATTTTTTATTAAGAATGGGGAAATCCATTTCAATTTTATGTGGGAGAATGTGAGGAAAATATTTATCAAAAATCATATTCTAAAATTTCTTCCACTCTGTCGCTTTGATCTATTCCTCTGGCTTTGTATTTTTCATCAAAGTCTACCACTAATCAGATTTACACTCTATATAAGATACAACAAATAGAACATTTTCTTTTTAATGACATTGAATAATGGAGACGATCTTTACAATGGAGGTGATCCATTGTTCTATGATTAGGGGATCAGATGATTCCTTGAATGTTAGAGGAATTTGTCACATAATGGACTCAATCATAACTTATTCTCTCTCAGGTGGATTTAAAAGCTCATCCTAAACTGGGTTTCTTGTTAGAACCTAATTGAGATGATAGAGTATCATTATAATGTTCATAATTCTTTCCCTCAATAGGTTGGGCATCTCATTGGGGCATTTAATACAATGATCGTCACATTGATTGTTTACCCGATTCCCCCTATTTCAGGCCTTTGGCAAGAAGGAAAGTAAAATTAGAAATGAGTATTTTTAAACTATTATGAGACATAAAGGGTAATATAATGACATAATAGAGATAAATTATAAATTCAATTAATTTATTAACTTTTCAATTTTAAGTGTTCAATCTATGTTATCCATGATCTATTTCCTAACATAGATTCTTATGGGTAATTTTCTGTTCCGTTATTAATGATTCATAATGAAATTATGAAATTACAAATGAATATCCCCTGCTAGTGTCAAAATAGGTTCATAGTATGGCCCTTTTTCATGTACCACGTTTCCCTGAGTTAGGCCTTGGACACCTTGTCGGAGTGGTTACTACTAGGTATATATATGAAATAACCACGTCCACTTATATTGTCTAGACATGGATGTATTTTCTTGATAAACCAATTACTCTATAATTACCAAAATTTAGGTATGTTTTCTTATAGTTAGTCTTATCCCAAGGGCATTTTCTAGAGTTTTCTAGTCCAAATACCAAAAATAACTAAACTTTGGGTCTGATACAAACTATATCAACCCAACTCTTAATTTGACATTAATACAAGATTTATTACATAATATTACATTAAGTACATCCAAAAAGGTTGAGAGGTCTAGTGTATTTGGGAATTTGGTACATAAAAATACATTTTCAACATGTGATACAAGAAAATTATTGAAAGCATCCTTAACATGCTTCTAAAATTCTATGCCTTTTTAAAACTATACAGGATAACCTTAGAAAAAAATAAGAAATGGGTGAGCTATAAATCCTAGTAAGGGAATTAACATGTCATATGGTGATACATGATAGGAAATAGGCATATCAATGGGAAATAAAAAGATCATGAATCATAAACAGGACGAACGAGACATGATATAACTTGATAATCATAAAATGGGAAATGTGGAAACAACTTAAAACACAGCGTCATAAACATATGGCAAGGATAAATCGCCAAGACATCATGGTGAACAAAGTTACATAAAAAACTTTTGTTCACCCCATTTCCCAAAATGATATATAATGATACTAAACATTACCCAATGCAATGGAGAGCTATATAATTCTAGGAACACCCTTCATATTAACTTAATTCTCATGCTTAAGTGTGTCATATAGATCTGACTGAAACTTCTTCTTTTTTGTTTTTTCAAATAAGTCACTTTTTGGGTTAGTGAGAACCGAACAATAAATGAGAACCATAGGCGGGTGGGATTTGGAACCACTTCCAAATCTAGGCCTACCCAAAAGAGAAGCCAGACAACAACCAAATCCTCCCAAAACACATCAACACGTAGAACCAACAAAAGTGGTGTTCCATATAGATCATACAATATTGATTAATTAATCATAATAATTTATTCCACGATCAAGGAGTGTGGAATTCATATATGTATGTCCCAAATAAAAATTATATTTGTATAAATTTGAACACCCTTGATAGGAAATGGGTATGGGATTCACTACACAGTTGTATTGTCATGGGAAAAGTGTCGTGATATTTTGGCAGCATAACAACATCACTTAAATATTCATAATAATGTGTTGATGAGATAAAAGGGGTATCTCATCCCATAGAAATCAAATGGATGGTAATATATACATGTAAAAACATATCTCAATTTCATTAATTGGAAATATAAGGTATAACATAATAATGATACATGAAGAATGGAGGGAAGCTGAGGATCCTTTACTAAATTTCAGCATTGAAACATGTGTACAAAAAGGATCATTGAAGGATTAATGAGTGTGAAAGGAAGATCTCATAATTTATAAATCAAATTGAATGTAAGATTTATATGCAAGAACATATACTAACTTAATAAAAAATTAAATTTATTATCATAAGAAAAAGAAGTGCTTGATAAAAAGATGATAGTGGAAGTTCCCTTATGGAATTTCGACATAGTAACAACATAGCTAAGGGTCATAGTGGGAGAGGATAAATGATCTCTCATTAATATAAAATAAATTGTATAATAATATAATTATTATAAATTAATGAAAATATAAAAAATTTAAATTAAGAATACTAATTTAAAAGAATGTGCTGGAATAGAAAGGAGGAGAGGAAGGTGACGATCCCTTACCTAAGTGCATAAATCAAAAAGATTGGAAGGGGAATCTTGAGAGCATGGAAGTGACCTGGAATAACTCTAGAGAAGTAATATCTGATTATGGACATTCTATAAAAAATTTTATTGAAGATAAATGGGATCTTGGGTGGGATTATGTGGGAAATGAGGGGGATTTCTTTATTTTTAAGGTTTTAGAATATATATAATAAAATATTCAAACCCACAAACCATCCTATTTTTTCCCATGGATTCTTCCAAATGGGATTGGTTTCTTTTATTTCATAAGGCTATGAGAAGAACTTACTAACATAGTTCTCTTCATTATGTGGAGGTGAGTCAAACTCTTATAGAAATGATTTTAAAACCTTAAAATATATTATAGGTTTTGGCGGATTCATAAAGGCTTTAAAAAATAAATTAAATAAACATAAAATCACGATCTTTTAATGAGAGAAAATTTATTTGGTCACATATACCATATATAGTAATTGTTAAATCACTTTTGGGTCAATATGATTTCATAAAATATAGACTACATTTATATGATATTTAATTTTTACACGAAAATTCAAATGTCTCAGAAAAATATTAAAAATTAACCTTTGGATAATTTGAAATTCTAATTAAAATAATAATATTAATATCATCTAAATTTTTTTCTAAATATTTGAATTTTCACTTTCAAAATAAAATTTCTATTTATTTTGAAATGCTGGGTTTTTGACAAAAATAGTATTCATATCATTATAAAAATTATATTTGGATTCATAAAAATGATATGATCAATTATATTTGATACAAATTATTTAATAATATTAAAATAATATTTATTTCAAAAATAAATTAATTCAGTAATTGAATTTGAATATTTACCAAAAAAATAATTTCAACATTATTGTTTCAAATTAAAAAACATTTACAAATTAAAAATAATATGATGAAAATATATTTATTATTCTATAAAATATAATGTGCATATTCATATTTCTAGAGTCTTGATACATATCCCCTAAATACACCATCAAACTGATTAAGAGTAAGGTGTGTGATGGTGGGACTTTCATGGGGTGGTTATACGAACATGGTTTGGGCCACTACAAGAAAATCTCCATTTAGTGGAAGTTTAAACCGTCGCTAAATTGTTTTTTTAAGGTTTCATAAAACCACCGCTAATGTTGGTATCATCATCCAACACATTGTGGTACACTGTATTAAGAAACAATTTCTGGTAATCATTATAGAAATTATATTTAGCAGCAATTTTCTTCATTTTAATGGTGCTTTAATGGAAAAAATGATAAAGATAGAATGGGGGTTAAAACTATAAATAAATCATATTTTTAACATAAACATTTGCTAAATCAAAGAAAAACCATTGCTAATATTGTGGAATATTTAGCGGAACTTTTACCCATATCCCAATAAAAAAATTCAACATATAGTAGTGGTTTAAACCACTTTGAAAAAATTCCATATTCAATGAATGTTTATAACGTCTCTATATGATAATGTACAAAAAATCCAACTGCAGAATCTATAGCCCATGAACAACCATAGAAAAAACAAACAATTCATAGACCAGAACAATCCCCCATACAATTAAATTAAAATGTACATATCATATAATCATAGTACACATAATTCTATAAAAAATGAAACACAACATATAGAAACATGGTTATACAAATGATACATTGGTCACCCACTATCCTGATCCCATTTAAAATATAAAAATGTATAAAATACACACATTAAACCTACAAAAATCCCGAGCCCACATAACCCTACCTCCAACTACCTATCATGACACTCTATGTCAATCCAAGACACATCCTATGATCAGAAAGGAAAAAAATAAAAATAATGTATGTATACACACCATGTTTCCTATGCAGGGTGTGAGGGAACATCGACCAGGGGAACTATTATAACTGGTCATACCTACAATGATTTAATGCCAAATTATCTTCTTCACCTCAGCTCGTGTCATCATACTCATAACCTGATGCATACATGGAGACTCAATATGGGCATAGTCTAGGTATTTGACTCACTACCTAAAAACTCATTCTAAAATCTTATATCTGAATCCTAACCCACTACCTCATCAATCATGGTAGTTTCCATCATCTATGAATGTCCTTATACCATGACCCAACCCTCTCACTCATCATTTTCTACCATCACAACCCAATCTTACCCAAGGAATGTTCCAATATCCCAACACAAGACTAATCAGGGGAATGTACTATATATTCTGAGCTTAAGAGGCCCAAAACAATCATATATTTTTTCTATAGTATTCTTAGACCATATAAATCTACACAGTCCAGTAAACCATGAATATAGGAATGCAATTATATATAAACACTTATATTAATTTACTCGAACCATAACATTCCATAATACATTTTTACCAAAAAACTTTATATAAATGGTTTTAGCCTCTTCGAAGATGGGAAATCAGGAAAATTTCATGTGAATGCTATTCTTTACAAATGATACATGAAAAAACCCTCTCTTTACATATTAGTCAATGAGATTCAAGAGATAACTAATCTCTGGTCGATGATGAACTCTTCTAGTCACCCTCTCTACCTCTGTCTCTACTTCCTACTACCGGCACCTCCAAGAAAATTATATTTAAATTTAAACAGTGTTGTATATTTATATTTAAACCTAAAAGGAATAAATGTTTCTAAACTAAATGATTTAGATGTTGTGTGATTTACCTTATCACCACCAATAATTGATGCAATATCACCAGGGATAGATCCGATCAGATTTTGATATAAATCAACCAATGCTTTCTGCAAAGTGGATATCTTAGCCGCCTATTCCTAAATATGGTTAGAATAGAAACAAAATATCTTTGAGAATCATAGGGTACTGAGTATATACTACTAGGAGTAGATGTAGCTGCAATCCCTGATGTCCTATTAAAAAACCTCATATTTTAATGTTTGAAAACTCATCCTGCACCCTCGACTAGGATACTCTTTCCCATGGACATTAAAAACTATTTCATCAAGGAGGACAGAGAAAGACTACGTGGGATTAAAATCCCATAGTTCATTAATATTTACTTATAAATAAAATATCGGTCATATTTTAAGAAATATATATTAACATAGTGACAATAGATAATAAATTATTATAATAAAAAATGAATTGATACCCCAAATTCTTTGGGAAGTTCATTAACATAACTCCCATCAATTTTTTTGAACATCCAACAACATTTCTATCTAGAAGACTTGGTGCCCTAAATTCTATAAATGTATTAAACAAGGATAAATCAAAAAATCAATATATGGAACCGATAATATTGTCTTATAAATATTTAAACTAATTAAAAGATAACTGGAGTCGACCACTTTCTAGAAAAACACTTTGAACCTGTAGTGCGAGGGATGATTTTCTTAGCTCGGCTCAAATCATTATTCCTTGAAACATATTGAAATAAATAACATGTAATTTAATAGTAATGTATGAAGTGTCACATCATTTTCATATGCATTTGTAAATGTAAAATGACCTTTATATAATAATATATATTTAAATACCACATTCTTCTCATCATGATGGATATCAACAAAAATGATCCATTTTTCTCTAGGTACATATCAGATACCTTGTCATAAATTTTCTGGGTGGTCAACGAATTATCATTGAATTTGTTCCAAAATATCCACTTAAAATCTATCCATTTTTACACAATTGTTTTGATGTCCACTTTTGTGCTATTAGATCAACAATAGGAAAGTGGAAACACATCTGTACAAAGAGGTTCGTATTGAAAATATATGATTTTAATAACTAAATGACATTTGATTAAAATATAATCTATTAGAATTACCTTTATCTATGAATGAATGAATTTATTTTTCCCATATGATGGCATATTCCTCGAATCAGTATATGTAATCAGAAGGGTAACCGAATCTAGCACTAGCTAGCCTAGAATATGGTTAAATAGTCTTACGGTGTCATCCATAGGGACCCCATAGTAGTCAAATGTGGCGTACATTGAAGACCTACTATCTTGCTACCGAGGCCACCAAATGGAGAGGCATTGGCTGAGCTGCTGATGGGTTGCTAACAGAGGGTGTTAGAGACGTTATAGGGGGAAAAAGAGGGTGACTTAGATACTGTAGGGATAGATACTGATGGACCATCATCTGTCAGTATGGTCAAGGGAACGTCAACTGAGAGTCGATTAACATTATTATAATTCCTCCTTATTATCATTCCTATCATTTAATCAAATAAAAGTACATTCAGAACATATATTTAAAAAAATTCATGCAGAAAAAAATACAAATTATAAGAAGTTCACAATAATTAAAAACAAAATTTACATAACTATGTTAATAAATGACTACACAAATGAAATAAGTGGTTCATGAATGAATGGATGAATCCACATACAATAATTTTATCCTTTAGTCATGTCATTTTCTTACTCCTTCATTACTTCATATACTTCATCCACCATTACAAGAATAATATATTGAATATCAGGATGGACATATAAGTTTTTTTCTTTCTGTTGATGAGATTCAATGTCATTGGTCAATCTTCCACTTCATCCCCATATCATTCATGTCTTTTTGTTTTATATGAGTAACTACACTCCACCCTTTATCCATGACATCATCCACATAATATACCTATTTCATTTGTGATGATTAGATATACATATCATGTAATTCATGGTCATCAACATCCATCATGTGAGAGAATTTCATTGATGTAAATTGCAAGGAATATCTTATAACACCCCTAATAAAGTCGACCCAAATGCATTTGAATAAGACAACTGAAAACTGCCCGTGGTAGTTTAATTTGATAATATTATTCAACATTCTATATTATATCAATTTGGAAAATGTAAATATACCACTATTCTGTGTTTTCAAACCCTCTTCCCGATTGACTGTTTGGAATTTAAAGCCATTCACATATGATTTCAAATTCCCAAGATATATGTGAAATAAAAATACATAACTTTGTATTTAATGGAGTGCCAATAATTTTTTACTTAAATGGAAAACATATAAACAAAGTACCTCCCAATTGGATACATCCATAAATAATGTACAGTTCCTCCAAATATAGTTTCCTCAACCAGTTAAATGCATCATGATAACAACAAACGATAGAGTAAAGATCATCTCCACTGTAGAAAGTGTCAATAAAAATCCACCCAGAAGGTTTTCAAGATGAAATGGTTATTGAGTCTCCTCAAATATTTTACTAAATAAAGTTCAAAATTGGTGCACAACAGTAGTAACCTTTTAATGTAATAATATACACAATTCCAATGGTTGAAACTATTATAAAAAATATTTGAACCATGGATCTTAAATCTATGTAACCAATAATGATTTACATGAACAAACCATTATATGTTACTTAAATACCCATCAGATACATTGAAGTTTTTTTTAAATTTGATGGAATGTATATTTATACACTATTTTTCATTGCCAAAATTGATAGAGCATACTTTCCATTCCCATTTCATGTTCGACCTCTCATTCATCTCTTTTTGTATCCTCACCTATTTAATAAATGGATATGAAATTTCACTATATAGTGGAACATATCTATTTTCTTATTATAATTCCATTTCTTTTAGTGTAACATTTGAGCTCCTCCTAACTGATCAACCAATAGCAGGAATGTTTTTTGATTTTCAATGTCATTGAGATTGAGTCGATGTGTCATCAATGTAACATTCCATGATTTCAAAAGGAAACAATATGTGCTTAAATGAGCTACTAAATACTCTGAATCCTAGTAATTAAACATTATTTTTCCACTTTTATGAATTTAATTTCAAAAAACAGACGTATTAAGTTGCTATTAGTAAGTAATTTGGAGTCTGATAGAACAAACATAATTTTTAGGGGAATAGTAACTTACCCTTATGAATAGTAACTTTCCCTTATGAATAAAAATATGACCTTGATGAATAGTAAAATATCCAAATAGATTGTACCCTAACCTATGTTTGTAAAAATATAAGTTGGCATCTTATAAGTGATAAAATGAGCATAGTATAAGTGTTGGTATTTTTGTAAGCCATAAATATTTAATTACTATTTTATGATTAATTAAACAATTTAAATAAAAATTTATATTCCCAAAATTTAATAATAAATTATTATTTTATTTTATTATGGTTATAATATAATTCTATGAGACCCTGGTTAATTTTTAATGTGTTCTAAAATGAGATATAGATTTAAAACTATTATTTTTTGAATAAATTATGATTTTATTTAAAAAATAAATTAAACTTTTTTAGAAAATTATTTTTATGAAATGGAGTACCGTTTCTAATTATATAGGTCAAAAATTAGTTGGGGTAAATTTATTGGATTTTTCTAAAATACTTGATTTTTTGGTGAATAGTAAAATATGACAATTTACGATAAGTACTAAATAATTGAATTTCTGTATAATTATTGAGTCATGGATGATATAAATGGATATTGGTTCAAACTCACATAATATATTTAATTTTTTGGGCAAAATAATCAATAATATTCATATCCATGAGCAAAAATATTAAACTAATGATTAAAATAATGGGACACCCCTCCTCTCATCCACTATAAATACCAACCATCTTCACCTCCTCTCCTCACTCCTCTCAAGCCCTGTGCCAAGTCTAAATTCTAATCTAATATATTCATAAGACCCTATCCCACATCAATAATTCCATTTTCCTTTCAATAGTCCAAATCCTCTCCCATAAAGAGGCTCTTAATGAATATAAATTCAAGAGGTAAATTCCTCTTTTCTTTCCTTTTATTTTTTTCGGGTACCTTTCTTTATTTTTCTTTCCTCACATCCTTTCATCCAAATTTTATTATAAATAAAATAAAATACATGTAATGGAATTTTTTTGTTTTAATGGAATAATTCATCATCATATCTCATTTCCCATCCTTTTATACAAGAAATTAAAACACTATCCGAGAAGTGTTAATTTATCATATTCAAGAACGATGGGTTTTCAGTTTTTGTTACCATCATCAATTATGGTTATGAAACTATTTTGATGGTTCAAACAGACTATTATATATGTATTATGTATAATGTATGGTTCTGGAATCTTCTGTTCTCATGTTATTAATTTATAAATCAAAATATGTTCGCTATGATTAAAAACCGCCAATAAACCAAAACAGTTACCATTGATGATTTTTATAATTATTCTTCTTCAATTCAAATAACCCAATTAATTTTATGAACATGTATTCTACTATAAATTAACTAATACAATAGAAATTTAATTCTATACAACCATTCTCATCTTACATGTTTATCCTTACATGTATATAAGTAAACCAGTCATGAAAACCATGGAAACAAATGCTCTCATACAGTGAAATTGATCATCTTAACCCATCAAAAAGGCAGTCAATGAACTCAATAAGGTTATAATAATCTATTTCCTGAAGAATTGGTTATGGATATATTAATTAATTAATTTAATTTGGTTATCCAGTACATTATGATCAAGTGAAATACCCCATTGCACTTAAGGTATGGGATTTTAATGAACCTCAATTATTCCTTCAGGGTACTCTTTATGTCTTTTTACCCAAATAAAAATGAAATTTATATTTATTTAAATCTTAAAAATTTTATTTGTTTTTGTTCCAAACACCTGTTTCAATTTCCATTAATCCTTATCTTTCATGGATATACATGTTTTATAAGGATTCCCTTCGAGATTCATTCCGACAAGCATGCCTGATTTAAGGGAACCTCCTGAATTCTTACCTAACTTGAAGAGAACTCTATAATATACTTTAGGCCACCATTATTTTTATAACCCCACTATCTTTATTATGAAATCCTTCTAGGTTTACTTCTTATTTTATATAAAATATTATGCACTTTTTTGATTTAAGTTATCTTTGATATTTTCATTAAACCGTACTAAATTTTTTTTATTCTAATTTTTAATAAATGGTATTTTTTCATGTTATCACTTGAAATTTACATAAACCATCATGATATATGAATATTATACCTTATTTATGTCTATTAATAATCTAATTATTATCCTTTTATGGAGAATTTGATGATAATAACATTTTTTATACTTTATAACATGAATATGATACCCAATTATTTCCAGGGGTAACACTTATTGTAACACCCATTGATTTCATAGTATGTTATCTCTTTAAAGTAATTCAATAACTATTGCAACATGAAACACCATGTTTGAGTGCAACAGAAATTACCAAAAAATCCATTCAAAAAGCAGTTATGAATAGAGTTTGTAGACGCCGGAAAAGTCCGTTTTTCCCAAACGAAGCTCCGGATGCGGGAAGCGAGGTCATATTTGGAGTCGGAAGCCCGTTTTGGAGGGCCCGAAAGCCTTGCGCATAATTTTGGAGGTCTACGCGCAAAGTTGTAGTTCCGCGCGCAAACCTCCCGGGATGCACGCAATGCGCTGGGCCGGCGCGCAATTTTGCGCGCCCGTGGCCCGCGCGACAACCTTGCTCGCCGGGCCCGATTCCGTGCCCGCGAAGAAATTCCGCGCCCGCGAACCGGATTCCGCGCCCGGGGTTGCCTATAAATATAAGGCGACCCCCGACGTTTTGAAGGTTGCCGGAATCCGAAGCGTCGCTCGTTCGCGCAATCCAACCCCTTCCGCGCGCAATGCCGATCTTCAGGTAACCTCTTTTCTTTCGCGCAAGAAAGCCTCGGGGTTCGCCTCCACGCGCAATCCCCTTGGCTCCATTCCTTTGAATAATTATTCACCTAAAGGCCTTCGCGCGCAAAAGAAGTCTCTTGCGCGCAATTGCCCCCCGGGTGCGTGCAATCCAGCCCGATTGCGCGCACCCCCCCCCTTTCAAGTGATCATTCATTAAAGAATGAGCCGTTTCCCCCGCGCGCTATCCGAAGCCCGGTGCGCGCAATTTCTATCTTCCGCGCGCAAAGCACTGGCTCAATTGCGCGCCAGCCCGCCCATTTGCACGCCGACCCGCGGTATTGCGCGCCAAGCTTCTCTTTTGCGCGCAATCCGCCGGGGTCGCCCCCTTTGACCCCCTGAGGATACTCGCCTACGTGGCGCCCGATGATCCTCATCGCAGGTGCCCGTACCGTACGTTGTCTTCCCGCGCGGCCCTCTAGGCTCGCGCGAAGTGACACAGACCCCTCGGCGGCACCACCTCGTCCGCGCTGCAAGACGTTAAACTGCCAAGTGTTTCGTCCTGCATGACGCTAAACTGCACCTCGTCCGCGCTGCAAGACGTTAAACTGCCAAGTGTTTCGTCCAACATGACTTTAAACTGCACCTCGTCCGCGCTGCAAGACGTTAAACTGCCAAGTGTTTCGTCCAACATGACGTTAAACTACACCTCGTCTGCGCTGCAAGACGTTAAACTGCCAAGTGTTTCGTCCAACATGACGTTAAACTGCACCTCGTCCGTGCTGCAAGACGTTAAACTGCCAAGTGTTTCGTCCAACATGACGTTAAACTGTACCACGTCTGCGCTGCAAGACGTTAAACTGCCTAGCATCTTCGTCCTGCATGACGCTAAACTGCACCACGTCCAAGCTGCACGACGTTAAACTGCCTAGAAATTCGTCCAAGCTACAAGACGTTAAACTGTTCAGAATTCGTCCAACATGACGTTAAACTGTACCACGTCCACGCCGCAAGACGTTAAACTGCCAAGCATCTTCGTCCTCAACACACAACGTTAAACTGTACTTCGTCTGGCAAGACGTTAAACCGTCCGCTTCGTCCTCAAGACACGACGTTAAACTGTACTTCGTCCGGCAAGATGTTAAACCGTCCGCATCACCCGATCCCGTGCCCCGCACGCGGGGTCCTCCCGGTTTGGATGTGGCACCCACCCGCTCGTCTCTGCAGGGATGTCGGGATTGGAGTGGCCTTCTCCCACGGGGGTAGAGTGTTACACACCGAATGAACTACGTGGACTTTGATCCCTGTCTCCTAAACAGGGTACGTAGGAAGCCCTTCCGAGGTTCAAGCCCACCACCTGGTCGTCCCGGTCGTATTCACGTCGGTTCGTCCATCAGTGGACCCCTCCCGGGTTCACACTTGCGTCGATTCATCTATGAATCCGCCCCTGTGGGAGACTGCACATGTGTATCTCCATTGTGCTTCCACACTGCCTTTTTCTATTTTCCCTGCCAACGTCCAGCATGACGTTAAACTGTGATCCACCCGGCCGTTCCATCCCCCTCTGTGTGAGGTGGTTCGGTTCAATCATCCGCCTGGCAGCCTCGACCTCCTTGTGAGTCGGCTTGCCAATGTCCAGCATGACGTTAAACTGTGATCCACCCGGCCGTTCCATCCCCCTCTGTGTGAGGTGGTTCGGTTCAATCATCCGCCCGGCAGCCTCGACCTCCTTGTTAGTCGGCTTGCCAACGTCCAGCATGACGTTAAACTGTGATCCACCCGGCCGTTCCATCCCCCTCTATGTGAGGTGGTTCGGTTCAATCATCCGCCCGGCAGCCTCGACCTCCTTGTGAGTCGGCTTGCCAACGTCCAGCATGACGTTAAACTGTGATCCACCCGGCCGTTCCATCCCCCTCTGTGTGAGGTTGTTCGGTTCAATCCTCCGCTCGGTAGCCTCGACCTCTTCGTGAGTCGGCTTGCAAACGTCCAGCATGACGTTAAACTGTATATCCGAACTACGTTGACTTTGATCCGCGCTAACGCGCGGTACGTAGGAAGCCTCTACGAGGTCCAAGCTCTTCACTCCATCATCCATCCTGATGCTTACTCGGGCCGCCACATCCCGGTGGGGTCATGCCACTTCATTCCACTCCACTTCACTCGGGAAGCTGCCCATGTGCTGGCCCCAGCGTCGGAGGTTCCCCGCAAGGGGTTCTGTCATCTGATCCACTTCTCGTGTTGATCAGTCCGATGCCGTCCCCGCTGGACGTTAAACTCGCGGCATACCCCGTGTTAAACATGGGAAGCTGAGGAAAACCTCAGGTAACGTAGTTCCCCGCACCCAGCGCGGGATGCCTCAGGCCATCACGCCTTCGAGAAGCCCTATTAGGGATGGAAGGCAGACATGCAGAGTCGCAGTGTTAAGCCAAGCCCCAACACCTGGAGCCACCCGGTCTCCTCACCGCAGGTTGCTGCCCCGACCAGACCCCTTGGAGCGTCCGGGCGGAAGCAGCGTAATTAACCGGTGTCCATGGAGACATGGCGCCGGGAACGAGATTCACGAGCACGTCTTAAATCTATGAGGGAGACCCGGATTAGGCGACGAGTTCCGAGGAGACGTCCACGGAAGGAGGAGCCGACATCCCATCATCCCGGTTTCGATCAAGGAGCAGACGCCCCTGAACAAGGGACGGATGCCGCCCGCCTTTGGAAAGAGGGACTGCGGGACCACAAGCCGCGCTCCCATCCCCTCGGGTCGATGGGCGCACGCGCGAATGCGTCCTGGCGGAACAGCGTCGGAACAGAAGCCCGGCGCACATCCGCACCGAAACAGAAAAATGGTGAACCCGACGTGAATCTCTTCTCCTCAATACGAAGACCGATGGCTTTCAGAGGTGTTGGAAGACCAGCATGTTGCCCGGCTGAGCATTCAGTTTTTACCCGCCAGGGGCTGGGGAAGGGAAATCGGACACTCCGTCTCACGACGTCGATGGCCTGGGTTCCCCCCACGTTTTTTTTGGGTACGCTTCGGTTAATACCGTCGAGCTGGTAAATCCCTTTTCGGTTCCCGACACTGAGGAACACCAGGTGGACCTCCCTAGTGTCCCCGGTCGTCGCCACCGTTGGAGGAACCGCAACAACAGGAGCCGCTGGGGCACGACAGTTGGTACCTCCAGCCAGGCCGTGCACGCCACCGAGACTATGCAGCAGGCTCAAAACCGAGCTCAGCGTGCGCAGCCCCCCCATCCGGGAATGATGGATTCGCCTCCGCCACTGTTTGTGGTGTGGGACCAGGCAGAACCGCATCAGCCGCGTCGCGATCAGCTCCGCCCTGCCACGAGTCCATCCCGGCCTCCTGACCCCAGTACAGTGACTACTTCCCAGGCTTCAACCAATGAACAGCGAGATGCGCCAAGCACCAGTCGGCCGCCGGTCCAACCGGAAAGGCCCGTCATGCCTCCAACCGCAGAGCAACCTCCTGCAACCAGGGGCTCGCGCTTGGCCAAAAATTATGATGTCTTGAAGCACTTGGCCGACATCCCAGCAAGGCTCTCCATCCTTGAGGCTCTGCGCATGTCATATGAGATGCACGAGGCACTCGCTGAAGCCCTGAAGAGCCCCCTCCAGTTTGAGACAGAGGTTGCGGCCGCAGAGGCCTTTCACACCGAAACGATTGAGGACGCCGAATGTCAGGCAGTTATCTCGTTCTCTGGTAAGGATGAAGACCCTCCTATACAGGGGCACATTCGTCCGCTGTATGTTACTGGCCAGTTCAATGGCCTTGAAGTCCGGCGCTGTCTTGTCGACACGGGGTCCGGGATTAAGCTAATTCCCACTCGGACGCTCCGGAGATTGGGGTTATCTGAGGATGACTTGATCCCCTCCGACCTCAGGATCCAGGGGTACGACCGCACCGAGCAAACCCCGGTCCGCAAGATACGTTTGAAGACACAGTTCGGTGACTTGGTTGCCAACACTGAATTCATGGTAGTCTCTCAGGACACTGCGTATAACGCATTGATGGGCAGGCCATGGCTCCACCTTCATGCGGCGGTTCCCTCATAATACCACCAATGCCTCAAATAATCCCTTAATGGTCGAGTGGGCGTGCTTCAGGGAGATGCCTCTCCTTTTGCCTCATGTGAAGCCCGTTATCTGGACGCGGACTATTACAAGAGCAAGGACAAGCAGATTCTGGCAGGTGAGGTTGAGCCTGTCACTGTTGCAAGTGATCCCTGGGCAATCTTGGATGACGCTTACGTCCTCCCGATTCAGCGGTTGGACGTAGCCGTGGTCTCGACGGCCTGTGAGTCTCCTGATGAGATGACCGCGACCGCTCGTGCCAGCACCAGCGGCCCAGCAGGATCTGGTAGCCCCAATGCAGTTTCCAACGCAGTCTCTCCCGTGGACGATCCCTCCCCGAGTGGAGAGGATGTGGAAGACGCACCCCCAGCCTTTGAGGAGGGCGTCCCCGCCACGGTCGATGAGTTAGTACAGGTGAACCTTGGAACCGAAGCAGATCCAAGACCCACATTGGTCAGTGCCGCCATGCCCTCTGAGGAGCGGCAGCAGTACGTGGACTTTCTCAGGCAGCACCGTGATGTGTTCGCTTGGGGCTATGACGAGATGCCGGGGCTAGATCCTCAGGTATCCGTCCACCGCCTTGGTCTCCCGGTGAACCATCGTGGGTTCAAGCAGCCTCCCAGGAAGATGCACCCATTCCACGGTGCCATGGTTGAGGCCAAAGTTGACAAGCTTATCAAAGCCAACTTCATGAGGGAAGTTCAGTACCCCAAATGGCTGGCCAACATTGTGCCGGTCAGGAAGAAGAACGGGCAGATCAGAGTCTGTATCGACTTCCGCCATCTCAACCGCCACTGTCCGACGGATGATTTTCCCCTTCCAGTGACAGAGCTGTTGATTGACGCCACTGCAGGATTCCAAGCCCTCTCCTTTATGGATGGATACTCCGGATACAACCAAATCCGGATGGCCCCTGAGGATGAGGAGTTCACTGCCTTCAGGGCCCCCCAAGGTATCTTTTGTTACCAGGTCATGCCCTTCGGCCTGAAGAATGCAGGTGCCACCTATCAACGGGCGATGCACCATATATTCAAGCCAATCCTCGGCACACTGGTGGAATGCTACATCGACGACTTGGTGGTCAAATCGCGCCAGCGTCAGGACCATCTCAAAGATCTTGAGAAAGTGTTCGGCTTCCTCCAGTCTCGCTGCCTGAAGATGAACCCGTTGAAGTGTGCCTTCGGGGTCACCTCCGGAAAGTTCCTTGGATTTGTGGTAAGATACCGGGGTATTGAGATCGACCCAGAGAAGATCAGGGCGATTAGCCAGATGCCTCCCCCAGGTAACGTCCGGGAACTGCAAGGGTTCCAAGGCTACTTAGCCTATATACGCCGATTCATCGCGAATCTGGCCGGCAAGTGTAAGCCCTTTTCTCGGCTCATGAAGAAAGGTGTCACCTATGTATGGGATAAAGAGTGTCAGACCGCTTTTGAGGAAATCAAGCAGTACCTGCTTCAACCTCCGGTTCTGATGCCGCTTGTATCCGGGAAGCCGCTGGTCCTTTATGTGACTGCCCTGGAATGGTCCTTTGGTGCCCTTCTCGCCCAGAAGAACAACGAGGGAACAGAGAATAGCCTCTATTACCTCAGTCGCATGCTCCTCTATGCGGAGGTTAGGTATTCCCCCATCGAGAAGAGCTGTCTGGCGCTCGTATTTGCCGTACAGAAATTACGGCACTACTTGTAGCACCATGAGGTACAGTTGGTTTCTCGGGTAGACCCGTTGAAATATATCCTGAGCCGGCCTATGTTGACTGGTCGTCTAGCGCGGTGGGCTGTGATTCTCCAGCAGTTCGACATCAGGTATGTGTCTCAGAAGGCCATCAAAGGGCAAGCATTGGCAGACTTTCTGGCTGCTCACCCGACCTCCACGGATCAGCCGCTGGATCTAGGCTTTCATGATGAGGCCATTCTCTCGGTCGACCGTGCCGATCCATGCTGGCAGATGCACTTCGACGGTGCCTCCCGGAGCCCCACCGGTAGAATACTGGATAATCCTATTCTCAACAGAGTGGGCTTGGGTATCGTCTTAATTACCCCGGAGCAAGCCGTGCTGCCATACTCTTTCCTGTTGTCAGAGGGCTGTACCAACAATGAGGCGGAATACCATGCCCTCATCACTGGCCTCGAGTTGGCTCTCGAGATCGACGTGCCCCATCTGTGTGTGAAAGGGGACTCTGAGCTGGTCGTTAAGAAGATCAATGGCAACTATGTTGTCAGGAAGCCGGAACTTGTGCCATTGCTGGAGTGCACCCTCCTTCTGATGGCCCAGTTCCCTTCTCGGCCAGAAATTGTCCATATTCCCCGGTCGCAGAACGGTCGAGCAGATGCTTTGGCCAGCCTTGCTGCGTCACTTGCAGAGCCTGAACAGGATAACCTGATCGTCCGCGTGACGCACCGCAGGCTCATCGCTCCCGTTATCCCGGAGGGAGATCGCGGCCCGTCGGTAAGTAATCTCACCACGGTTGCCCCTATGCCCGGAGCCCCGAGTACCCCAGATATGGCAGTCGAACCAGCCCCTGATTGGAGGACGCCTTTGGTTGAGTACCTCAAACATGGCATTCTCCCATCGGATCGTGCCGAGCGCGAGCGAGTTCGACGCCGCGCATCGCAGTTTGTCCTCCAGAGCAGTCCCGGCCTGGAGCAGATCCTCTATAGACACGGATTTGATGGTGTTCTCCTCTGTTGCCTTCAGGGAGTTGAGATCCCATGAGTCATGCAAGAGGATCATGCTAGTTCATGCGATGCCCATCAGACTGGGCCGAAGCTGTCCCACCAGATTTGGAGGTTGGGATACTTCTGGCCCTCCATGATCCATGACTGCATCGAGTATGCCAGGATGTGCCATGCGTGCCAGGTTCATGCGAACTTTGTGCATCGGCCGCCAGAGCCTCTCCATACCACCAGGTATTCTTGGCCCTTTGCAGTCTGGGGGATGGACGTTGTGGGACCTTACCTGCCGGCGACAGCTCGCCAGTGCCGGTTCATTCTGACCGCTACGGACTTCTTCTCCAAATGGGCCGAGGCGATTCCGCTCAGAGAGGTCAAATCCTGTTCGATCGCTGACTTCGTGACCTCCAACATCATTTATCGATTTGGAGTGCCTCACGCTATCCTCACGGATAACGGAGCCAATTTCCGAGCAGCCGAGTTGAAGAAGTTGTATGCCAAGTACAACATTCGCTCGAACCATACATCTCGCTATCATGCACAGGCGAATGGACAGATTGAGCCGTTTAACAAGACCCTCTCTAACATTCTGCAAAAGATGGTTGGTCAGAACAAGAAGAGTTGGCCGAACAAGCTCCCCAACGCCCTCTGGGCTTATCGGACGGCGACTCGCAATTCCACCCAGATGACCCCTTATTCCCTGGTGTATGGAGCTGAGGCCGTCCTGCCCATCGAGATCCAGTTACCGTCCTTGCGCACTGCGGTCTACAACCAGAAAGCGCCGGACAGAGCTGCTGAAGCCCATCTAGTCGAGTTGGAAGCACTGGCTGAGAATAGACTTCGCGCTTTGCACAACTTGGAGAGGCATCAGAGCAGGATGGCTCGAGCTTTCAATAAGAAGGTTCGCCTCCGCTCCTTCCTGCAGGGTGACCTAGTATTAGCCCTGAGAGCACCAATGATCCCTGGCAGGAAGCCGCCCAAGTTGGAGCCCAAGTGGGAGGGACCCTTTGTCGTCCACAAGGTCTATCCCAATGGCGCGTACTCCCTAGCAACTATGAATGGTGAGCGTGTCACTCATCCCACCAACGCTAGGTTCCTCAAGTAGTACTTTGCCTGAGTGCAATTCGTCCAAGCCACAAGACGTTAAACTGTTCAGCATTCGTCCAGGCTACAAGACGTTAAACTGTTTAGCATTCGTCCAACATGACGTTAAAATGTACCACGTCCGCGCTGCAAGACGTTAAACTGCCAAGCATCTACGTCCTGCATGACGCTAAACTGCACCACGTCCGAGCTACAAGACGTTAAACTGTTCAGCATTCATCCTGCACGACGTTAAACTGCGCTTCAAGAACTACGTGTGGCTTGATTCCCATCCTTATGGGATACGTAGGAACGCCCGGATGTTTGAAACTTCGGGTCCAGCCCCCACCTCTTAAAGATTCCCTCTTCTCTTGGGAATCCGCCGCCTTCGGGTCACCCTCAAGGCGTGTCCTCCGACCCCTTGCAGTGGTCCACCGGTGTCAAGAGTACTCTGGTTTATTGCCAGGAGCATCAGGTTCTTCTTGGTCAGGTTCATTCCACTTTTCAGGCTTCATGCTCCATTTCATTCGGACCCATCACCTACGCCCTGGGTGGGACCCCCGTGAGCGGTCTGGATACAATGCCTCAGTGCTCTCCCACCGATCCGGGCAGGTACCCCCAAGGGCTTTGGGCAGCAAGTCGATATGAATCCTGCGCTTGAGCGGTTGATGCTCGTTTGCTGCCTCATTCCATCAACGGTCAGTGCGATATTGATGCTGCTTTTCCGCCACGGTCGGCAGTACTTTCATATCGTCACGCCGGTGCCCCCAGTCCTTGAGTGAATAGCCGCATGATTCACATCTTTCCACCTCCCATTCTGACCAGGCAAAATCTCGACACTCTTGACACTATCCCTCAGTGCATCTTCGCATATTCAGGGGATAGGACCGCGAAGTGGCGTGCGTTGAGGTTCTTATGGTCCGAGCTCTACGACTTTAAACTAAGATCTCCTTTCCCTCGTCCAGCATGACGTTAAACTGTACTTCGTCCTGCATGACGTTAAACTGCACTTCAAGAACTACGTGCGGCTTGATTCCCATCCTTATGGGATACGTAGGACCACCTGGACATTCATGTTTCGGGCCCATCCCCATTTCTCGGGAATCTCTATCCCGCGTTGGGCCTCTGGCCCAAGTTCCCCTCCTTTTTGTGCGAGGCGTGTGGCGTGAGCGGGGGATTATGTCCTCATTCACGTTGGTCTACTGGCCACGTCGTACGCCTCCCCCGTGTGTAGGACTACCTCACACCCCTCATCGTCCTGCATGACGTTAAACTGCCTCTCAAGAACTACGTACGGCTTGATTCCCATCCTTATGGGATACGTAGGACCGCTTGGACGCTTGTGTTTCAGGTCCAGCCCCGTCTCTTGGTTGATCACAGAGATCTGTCATCTTTTGGTTGCTCTCAGGGCGAGTCCTCCGACCCTTTCCGGTGATCTGTTAACATGTTTTGGGTACTCCGGTCTATGACCCGCAGTGTCAGATTCAATCCCGACAAGTCCTGTGTTGCTTGTCGGGCCTCGCGCTTCCTCTTGTTCGAGCCTTCACTCAAAGGGATCCTCGTTAGCGGTTTGGGTACGATGCCTCAGTGCTCTCCTACCGCTCCGGGTCGATTTACCGGCGAGTCCTGGGCCGCAAATCGATATGAATCCTGCGCTTGAGCGGTTGATGCTCGTTTGCTTGCCTCATCCTAGGCTGACGCGATCGGATGTTGTGTTGCGAATATGGTCAGCGACATCCTTGATCGCCATGTCGGCTCTTTCAGGCTCTGAACATTGGTTGCGCGGTCCTCATCACACTATGCCTTTGTGCGTTGTAGTAGAATCTCGACACTCTCTTCATACTGACCTTCAGTACACCTCTACACGTTAGGCAGGCCAACCAGGGTAATGGTGTCTTTCAAGGCTCGCACGATCTGAGCACCAAGGATATATGCTGATGTCCTCCCTAAGGGCCATGTGTAGCTGGACCCTCGTCCCCATAAGGAGGAAGGAGTCGCCCGAACAATCGCGTTCTGGGCCCAGTATAGCTGGAGGCTAGCATCTCTGCCCCTCGGGTGACGGACATACGCATGCCCCTATCCCAGGATCCTTCTCCTG
Source organism: Viscum album (assembly GCA_963277665.1). Taxonomy (NCBI): domain Eukaryota; kingdom Viridiplantae; phylum Streptophyta; class Magnoliopsida; order Santalales; family Viscaceae; genus Viscum; species Viscum album. The sequence goes on from OY728162.1 coordinate 1,016,963,540, forward strand.
GAATCGTGCGTGACCGCAGGGCTGGGTATGTTCCCACCTCCGCTGGGTCCGCCATATCGCAATGAGCGGATTCCCCCATGGTCCGAACCACACGACCTTAAACTGTGTTGTCTGGTCCTACCACACGACCGTAAACTTTGATCGTCTTGGTCGCCCGACGAGAAACGGCACTGCATCGTGATGTTCTCCTCAGGGGACACTCACGTTGGGCGCTGGTTAATAACCACGCCATTTATCAATGCCTTTCATGGCTTGATTATTGTGGCGACGCTAGGGATTTCTTAATCACAGGCTTGTCGCTGCACAAAGAAAAACCATCCACCTTTAAGGACAAACAAGAAATATCAAATACCGCTTCTTCTGTGTGCGAGGGTCAGACCCGCACCCTTCCCCGCGCTGGTGCCCGATTGTGTTGCGCCACGCTTCAAGAACTACATGTGGCTTGATTCCCATCCTTATGGGATACGTAGGAATGCCCGGATGTTTGAAACTTCGGGTCCAGCCCCCACCTCTTAAAGATTCCCCCTTCTCTTGGGAATCTGCCGCCTTCGGGTCACCCTCAAGGCGTGTCCCTCGACCCCTTGCAGTGGTCCACCGGTGTCACGAGTACTCTAGTTTATTGACAGGAGGGTCAGGTTCAGCTTGGTCAGGTTCCTTCCACTTTTCAGGCTTCATGCTCCCTTTCATTCGGACCCATCGCCTACGCCCTGGGTGGAGCCCCCGTGAGCGGTCTGGACACAATGCCTCAGTGCTCTCCCACCGACTCGGGCTGGTGCCCCCAAGGGCCTCGGGCAGCAAATCGATATGAATCCTGCGCTTGAGCGGTTGATGCTCGTTTGCTGCCTCATTCCATCAACGGTCAGTGCGATATTGATGCTGCTTTTCCGCCACGGTCGGCTGTACTCCCATATCGTTATGCCGGTGCCCCTAGTCCTTGAGTGAATGGCCGCATGATTCACATTACATTTCCCACCTCCCATTATGACCAGGCAAAACCTTGACACTCTTGACACTATCCCTCAGTGCATCTTCGCATATCCAGGGGATAGGACCACGATGTGGCGTACATTGAGGTTCTTATGGTCCGAGCTCTAAGACCTTAAACTAAGATATGTCCCTATGGTCCGAGCTCTACAACATTAAACTAAGATCTCCCTAATCGGGGTTCTACGTCCTGCATGACATTAAACTGCACTCCCAGAACTACGTGCGGCTTGATCTCCGACCTGATGGAGTACGTAGGAACGCCCAGGCATCTCGACTCGGGTCCATCCTCAGCGATCGCTAAGTCCCGCCCCTCCTCGTCGCCGGCCGTCTGGCCTGGCTTCTGGTAGAGTGGTGCAGTTGTGATATTCTCCCCGATTCAGCTCGGGATGCCCCATCGCAATGATGGGAAGCGACAGTTTCCTCGTCAAAGAGGTTCTGTCTGAGAATTGGGGTGATTCACGGCCAGATTAGTGCATCCGCCTAATACGCTTTCCACGTGGTGGCGCAATTTTGAGAGCGTTAGATTCTGTCCGAACAAATCGTCACTTCGCCCCACGCTTCGCGTGCCCTATTGATATGGATTTCCACCCTTGTGCCTGAAGGAACCCCCAAAGCGGCATTGATGATGACATGTGATCCGCCTCCTGCAATATGAGTGATGACCTTCGGTCCGTCTATTGCAGTAGTACGGTCGATTGATCCATTGTCCGCTTGCCGTCTTGGGCATTTCTTGGAAGGCCGACCGTTGTGGATTTCTGAATTCGGGACACGCGATTCACCCTTTCTCATTTCCCTATGTTCGGATAAAATCTCAACGCCCCTAGCGTTGTCCCGCTCGTGTGTCGGAACAAGTTGGGGGATGATACATTGATTAGGTCTGAGGTCTCATTTCCTAGGAATGACCTCCCTCTTTTCTTTAGAAATCCAGGCCCAATTATGGATGCCTGAAGCTTGGTTAACGCTCCTGCGAGACAATGAATTGTGGTTGAGCATGTTAAGCCAAAAGATGCAGATAAATATATTGGTTCATACAAATGGATCGAAATATAGAGTAGCGGAGGCAAATGTTCTGGGAGTGGCAAAAACAAAACCCCTAGGGATTAGCGTGCTGAATAAGTCTTTCTAACGCCGCTACCCTTTGGCTGGCGGCCTCCAGAGCTGCTTCTCGCTCTCTGCGTGCCCTCTCCTCGTCGGCGGTCGCAGCACGCAGTTCGTCGATTCTGGCCTACGCACGCTCCCGCTCGACTTGAAGTGTGACCATCTGTTGGCCCGCCTCCGTCAGCTGTACCTGGGCGTCAACCAGCTGGGCCGTTAGTTGCTCCACAAGCTCAGTGCACGTTGCGACGAAGGCCTCCTTCTCTGCCGCCTGCCCTTCGAGACGCCGGACATCCTGCTCCGCCGCAAGGAGCGCCCGCGTGTTCTCCGACACATCCCGACATTGTGCGACGTCGGCACGTCGGCGGCTCTCGCGCATCTTTTCGGCCATGAAATCATGGACCGTCAGATGGAGGCGTTGAGCATCAGCTCCCCCGGCACACAGGAAGCGCAGCCAGGTTTGAAGAGATCCCATGCGCCCCAGCCACTCCGATGGGTCTCGCTTGAGGAAGCGCTGGATGCACTTCCACCCCCTGTGGCACGTTATCCGGCTCTCCTCGACCGCCTCCGCGTCTGAGTCGTCCATCTCCTCGGGGTCGGCAGGCCGGTAGGCAGGGAAGGCAGCCAGCAGGTCTGCTGCAGGGTCCGCCCCTGGGATGTCCTCATGGGGGATAGGTTCCCCAACATCTGGGCGACCTTCTTCTCTCGCCCCAGCGGCATTGACACCTTCGTCAGCCCCCGACCTCTCTCCGATGGTAGCACCGCCAGCGTCCGCAGCCCCTTGATCAGCAGTTGGTGGGGCCGGCTCGGTGTGGGAAGTCTGTTCCGGAGCAGGCGGCATGTCTGCCACCGGTCCACTCGTGGATGGCCCGAGTTCGGCAGCCCGACGAGCCTCCAGTGTTGAGATCACTGCGCAGGGCATGCCGTGGTTAGTCATGGATCGTCGACAACAAGCACCGACAGTAAGGTAAGGAGACTTACGGGAATCCAAAGCGTCATCTTCCGTTGTCCCGGCCGCCGCAGGAGCAATTGCAGCAGGGGACCCTTCCGCGCTTGTCAATTCAATGATGGGTGTCGGGTCCCCGCCTTGTCCTGCTGGCGCCTCTCCTACTCCTACTGAGGATGCCTGACCGACATCCACGCACTCCTGAGAAAGGTGGAGAAATGGGTTAGAAGCTGCATAAGAGAATGGATGAAGCAGGTTGAGTAGGGATAGAAGCGGACCTCGAGGAGCTCAGTGACATCAACATTGTCAGAGTCGGCCACCTCGCCGCTCTCCCGCGGGCTCCCCTGATTGGACCTTCCCTCAGAACCTTCATCCTCCCTCGTCTCCTCCTCTTCCTCGGAGTCGTCGTTACTCTCATCTCCCTCCGGCGGCATCTGTTCTGGAGCGGGCTCTAGACCGAGCATCACCTTCACCAGAAGGGACGGCTCCGCACGCTGACCACGTTGGCGCGCGTACTCGTCTATGGCCGTCAGATACGCATACCGCCAGTTGAAGTTCACCCTGTCGGCGATCTGGAGGCGCCCGACCTCTGGCAGATGGATTCCTTCTCTGAGTATCTTTCGCCAGATGGCTTCGGTCCCCAGTGACTGCCGCAGGGTCATCCAAGCCGACCACAGCGCCGGGAAGACTGCATCGTGGGAGGGCTCGAGCAAACGCCTTACCTGCTTCCCGGGCCACTCCCCGACCGCCGCATGTGCCACCTCTCTGGGCGCTGAAGTCGTGGCGGCAGCTTGCGATGTGCCCGCCGCCGAAGTCCCTGCCCGCGCCGGCTCCACTGCTTGGCGCACCTCCGTTCTCCCCCGTGTGGCGGCGCTTCGCCTCCTTCCTTGACGCCCGGTCTCCGCACGGGTGACCTCGAGCCGCCGAACTGGTTTCCGTAGAAGCCCCTCGAGGTACGCGATGGCCCAGTGCTCGGCGTACTCGGTTGCCAAGCCTGCGTCGACCCCGGTAGGAGGGAGAGTGATGACGTCGCCAGAGCCAAAAGCGGCAAACATTAGCCACATCTGGCGAAGGACGCAAGGGTTTGTCTCCTCCCGGACAGCAGTGAATACCCTCTTCGGCATCCGTTGAAGGCACCCGAACTGCCTGGAGAACCGGGTTGGCACGTAGGGCTCACAGATCACCTTCCCGTCGATCCGAGCCACGAGCACCCCGCCCCGCATGTTCAGGAAGTACTCGTGCTGCTCCAGCGGACCCTGCCCGTTGTCGATCATCTGGCCAACGAGAGTGGGGAACGGGCTGAAGTTGAAATTGGCATGATTGCCAATACGAATCCTCACGCCCTCCTCATTTAGGGTCATCGGAGCGACCCCCGCGATGTTCAGCAGGGAGGGTCGCAGGCCGTTGCCCGGAGGAATGATGGCGTTTGGAAACGTGTACCCACCGAGGTGAGCAGCCACCCAGCCGTGGAAGAATTGAAAGGGCCCACAGACCCTTCGTGGCGACCCCCCTCGCGAGATGCGTCCCAGGATGGCGTACAGCTTAGCCAGCACTGGGACCCTGAGGTTGTATCTTTTATTGGCGGCCATGGCGCCCGCCATCGCCAGTGTCGCCGGGCGGACGCCCATTCTTGCGTCCCGCACTGGCAGAAGCCACCCACTCCGAAAGGCGGCCCGGAACGCCGCGTACCAGACATTTGGGTCCCGGGCCTCGATGACGCGGTACCCCCATGAGCGGTAGTCGCCCGTCTCCAGGACCTGCCAGTACGACCCGTTCCGGCTCCTCTGGGCCGCGGTCGGGCACGGCTTCCCCCTGCCTGGCATCTTGACCGCGGGGTCATGCTCAAAGAACTGGCTGAACCACTCCTTGTAGGCTATGTCCTTGTGGAAGTCCTTGACCCCGAGCCGCTCTGTAGCCAGGTCTAGCAGATGCCATGTCAGGATGGGAGTCCGTGACCTGTCGCCCCAGGTGTTCCTCGGAGGCAGGAACTCATCATATTGGTAACCCTCCAGCGGGATACCTCCGATGCAGTGGATGTCCCAGAGACCGATGCCGACCTCCCCATGGTGAGGATGGAAGGTGTTGGTATCCGGGGACCAGCGGTGTGAACAGTTCCGGCCCGAGCTCGGACTGCTGGTAGAAGTGGAACTGCGACGTCCACACCGCCTCAAACAGGCCGATGTACCGCAGCTCCTCCGCGAAGTGATCGCAAGTGTGGCGTACCCAGAACGCCCAGGCCCACTCACTGGTGAAATTGCCCCCAGACCGCAAGTCCCAGTCCTTCAGCCAGCCCTTGGTGTCGTCGGTGACACTCTGGCGATACGTGCTCGAGTAGAGGGCTGGAGAGTTCTCCGCAGTAGGCTCACCCCCGGTGATGGTTCGCGTCCTCAGGTTCAGGACATAGACATCTAAGTGTCTGGTCTCCCTGGCAGGATGCCCATTGTTGGTGATGTTATAGCGGGGAAGCTCGTCCTCCCGAGTCACCCAGGTCTGTGGCGCATCAACCTCGAACCCTGGCACCGGAACCTCATCTAGGATGCCAAAGTTCCAGAGTGGCAGGTTGTCCGAAAGCGGATATGTCTTCTGGGCCGGCATCAGCAAGTCGAACAAGGATTGATTGTTGGAAACAATCTCCTTGGCTCCGTAGACCTCCTCGTTCATCGCCATCTCAGCTCTGCGAGTGGCGGCATCCCCCTCATTTCCTTGATTCGCGACCATCTCAGAAGCTTCGGGAGTCGTGCGGGTTAAGGGATGAAGCGTGCGGAAGCGGAAGAGGCTGGTAGAGAAGTTTGAGAGTTGGCGCGCAATCCTAGTGGACGGCGCGCAATCGGGAAGTATGTCGCACAAAACCCCGGGTGTTCGCGCAAAAAATAGGCGGAAATCCGGATGAGTTTGCGCGAAGAATTGGTGAATTCCGCGCCGGAAAAGGCGATTTCGCGCACGAGAGCTGGAAAGCTTGTCGCGCGGAAGGCTGGTGTACGGTGCGGGGGACCCAGGGCCCCTATTTATAGGCGAGGCCGGGTGTCCGCGCTGCGCGGAAAGCGCTTTGCGCGACTGAGACGGCGAATTCCGCGCCCGACGCCCTTTTTTCGCGCCACAGTCCCGCGCCACCCAGGACTTCGGCATTCCGGCGTCTCCCTCGGAACCCGATCGTTGCGACCTCTCGCCGATCAGATTCCGAGGGGGTGCTTTTGTAGACGCCGGAAAAGTCCGTTGTTCCCAAACGAAGCTCCGGATGCGGGAAGCGAGGTCATATTTGGATTCGGAAGCCCGTTTTGGAGGGCCCGGAAGCCTTGCGCGGAATTTTGGAGGTCCGCGCGCAAAGTTTTAGTTCCGCGCGCAATCCTCCCGGGATGCGCGGAATGCGCTGGGCCGGCGCGCAATTTTGCGCGCCCGTGGCCCGCGCGACAACCTTGCGCGCCGGGCCCGATTCCGCGCCCGCGAAGAAATTCCGCGCCCGCGAACTGGATTCCGCGCCCGGGGTTGCCTATAAATATAAGGCGACCCCCGACGTTTTGAAGGTTGCCGGAATCCGAAGCGTCGCTCGTTCGCGCAATCCAACCCCTTCCGCGCGCAATGGCGATCTTCAGGTTACCTCTTTTCTTTTGCGCAAGAAAGCCTCGCGGTTCGCCTCCGCGCGCAATCCCCTTGGCTCCTTTCCTTTGAATAATTATTCACCTAAAGGCCTTCGCGCGCAAAAGAAATCTCTTGCGCGCAATTGCCCCCCGGGTGCGCGCAATCCGGCCCGATTGCGCGCACCCCCCCTTTTCAAGTGGCCATTCATTAAAGAATGAGCCGTTGCCCCCGCGCGCTATCCAAAGCCCGGTGCGCGCAATTTCTATCTTCCGCGCGCAAAGCGCTGGCTCAATTGCGTGCCAGCCCGCCCATTTGCGCGCCGACCCGCGGTATTGTGCGCCAAGATTCTCTTTTGCGCGCAATCCGCCGGGGTCGCCCCCTTTGACCCCCTGAGGATACCCGCCTGCGTGGCGCCCGATGATCCTCATCGTAGGTGCCTGTACCGTACGTTGTCTTCCCGCGCGGCCCTCCAGGCTCGCGCGAAGTGACACGGAACCCTCGGCGGCACCACCTTGTCCGCGCTGCAGGACGTTAAACTGCCAAGTGTTTCGTCCTGTATGACGCTAAACTGCACCTCGTCCGCGCTGCAAGACGTTAAACTGCCAAGTGTTTCGTCCAACATGACGTTAAACTGCACCTCGTCCGCGCTGCAAGACGTTAAACTGCCAAGTGTTTCGTCCAACATGACGTTAAACTGCACCTCGTCCGCGCTGCAAGACGTTAAAATACCAAGTGTTTCGTCCAACATGATGTTAAACAGCACCTCGTCCGCGCTGCAAGACGTTAAACTGCCAAGTGTTTCGTCCAACATGACGTTAAACTATACCACGTCCGCGCTGCAAGACGTTAAACTGCCTAGCATCTTCGTCCTGCATGACGCTAAACTGCACCATGTCCAAGCTGCACGACGTTAAACTGCCTAGCAATTCGTCCAAGCTACAAGACGTTAAACTGTTCAGCATTCGTCCAACATGACGTTAAACTGTACCACGTCCGCGCCGCAAGACGTTAAACTGCCAAGCATCTTCGTCCTCAACACACGACGTTAAACTGTACTTCGTCCGGCAAGACGTTAAACCGTCCGCTTCGTCCTCAACACACGACGTTAAACTGTACTTCGTCCGGCAAGACGTTAAACCGTCCGCATCACCTGATCCCGTGCCCCGCACGCGGGGTCCTCTCGGTTTGGATGTGGCCCCACCCGCTCGTCTCTGCAGGGATGTCGGGATTGGAGTGGCCTTCGCCCATGGGGGTAGAGTGTTACGCACCGAATGAACTATGTGGACTTTGATCCCTGTCTCCTAAACAGGTTACGTAGGAAGCCTCTCCGAGGTTCAAGCCCACCACCTGGTCGTCCCGGTCGTATTCACGTCGGTTCGTCCATCAGTGGACCCCTCCCGGGTTCACACTTGCGTCGATTCACCTATGAATCTGCCCCTGTGGGAGACTGCACGTGTGTATCTCCATTGTGCTTCCCCACTGCCTTTTTCTATTTTCCCTGCCAACGTCCAGCATGACGTTAAACTGTGATCCACCCGGCCGTTCCATCCCCCTCTGTGTGAGGTGGTTCGGTTCAATCATCTGCCCGGCAGCCTCGACCTCCTTGTGAGTCGGCTTGCCAACGTCCAGCATGACGTTAAACTATGATCCACCCGGCTGTTCCATCCCCCTCTGTGTGAGGTGGTTCGGTTCAATCATCCGCCTGGCAGCCTCGACCTCCTTGTGAGTCGGCTTGCCAACGTCCAGCATGACGTTAAACTGTGATCCACCCGGCCGTTCCATCCCCCTCTATGTGAGGTGGTTCGGTTCAATCATCCGCCCGGCAGCCTCGACCTCCTTGTGAGTCGGCTGGCCAACGTCCAGCATGACGTTAAACTCTGATCCACCCGGCCGTTCCATCCCCCTCTGTGTGAGGTGGTTCGGTTCAATCCTCCGCTCGGCAGCCTCGACCTCTTCGTGAGTCGGCTTGCCAACGTCCAGCATGACGTTAAACTGTATATCCGAACTACGCTGACTTTGATCCGCGCTAACGCGCGGTACGTAGGAAGCCTCTACGAGGTCCAAGCTCTTCACTCCATCATCCATCCTGATCCTTACCCGGGCCGCCACATCCCGGTGGGGTCATGCCACTTCATTCCACTCCACTTCACTCGGGAAGCCGCCCATGTGTTGGCCCCAGCGTCGGAGGTTCCCCGCAAGGGGTTCTGTCATCTGATCCACTTCTCGTGTTGATCAGTCCGATGCCGTCCCCCGCTGGACGTTAAACTCGCGGCATACCCCATGTTAAACATGGGAAGCTGAGGAAAACCTCAGGTAACGCAGTTCCCCGCACCCAGCGCGGGATGCCTCAGGCCATCACGCCTTCGAGAAGCCCTATTAGGGATGGAAGGCAGACATGCAGAGTCGCAGTGTTAAGCCAAGCCCCAACACCCGGAGCCACCCGGTCTCCTCACCGCAGGTTGCTGCCCCGACCAGACCCCTTGGAGCGTCCGGGCGGAAGCAGCGTAATTAACCAGTGTCCATGGAGACATGGCGCCGGGAACGAGATTCACGAGCACGTCTTAAATCTATGAGGGAGACCCAGATTAGGCGACGAGTTCCGAGGAGACGTCCACGGAAGGAGGAGCCGATATCCCATCATCCCGGTTTCGATCAAGGAGCAGACGCCCCTGAACAAGGGACGGATGCCGCCCGCCTTTGGAAAGCCGGACTGCGGGACCACAACCCGCGCTCCCATCCCCTCGGGTCGACGGGCGCATGCGCGAACGCGTCCTGGCGGAACAGCGTCGGAACAGAAGCCCGGCGCACATCCGCACCGAAACAGAGTTAACTGAGTTTTGAATTTTATATACACTATAAAATTTTAGAATCCTTATTATGCGTTTCTCATCCATAATATAAGAAGAAATTCATTTTTTCATATAAAAAGAGCATTTTTCAAAATATGCAATTTTACCGCCTTTTAATGACGGACATTTTTTTAAATCCAATATTTGACACATTTATATATTAAATTTGAAAAAATAAACTTCTTCATTTTAATCAGGACATAAAAATTTAGTTTTGATAAATTATTTGCGTTTTTCTGATAACTTCCATATTTGGGTGAATAGTGAAAATTACTAAATTTTAACTGAAATTTTTTTAATCAAAATAATTTATATTGTTCAATTATATATTTTATGGTTTGAAGTATAATTATATTATATTTTTATCATTTAATACAATGATGGTTATTATATGTAATTTCACATTTAAATTTGACATAAACACATGTCAATCTTTTGATAATTTTTATTTTTTTAAAAACCCAAATTTTGGTTTTGACAACAGGAATTAATTTTAAACTAATAAATTCAATCTCTATGATTTTAATTTGTTAAAATAGACTGAAATTTTTAATTTGGAATATCAAAATTAGCTTAGGGTTAATTTTTGGTATTTTTCTCAAAACATTGAATTTTTGATGAATAGTTGAAAAAACCGCGTTATTGTTTAAAGCCGATTTTTTATTTAATTAATTAGTTATTTAATTTTAATTTATTTAGGTCAAAATAGATACATAAAACTAATATATGTTCATTTTAATTAATTGGAGTCATTTTATAATAAGATTAGATACATTAAAGTTTATTGAACTTTTTACCATCTTTTACCCACCTTCTAGGAGTGTTTGAAAATTAGCATAAAACATAATCTTACCACATCTATGAGTTGAATTTCAAAAATACTAGAGACATGTATAACCTCAGTAAGAAAAATTTGGTTCAATAAGATGGAAATAATAATTGGTGAATAGTATCTTTTGACTTTTATTTACCACGATTACAAGTAAATAGGGTAATTAAGGGTAAAAATGATATTATAATTATCCTAACACATGTCCTAATTCTATTGGTTAAACTTAATTCGAAACAAAAAACCTTAGGAATAAAATATGTTCTTTTAGGTCCAATTTTATTAGATACGGAAATTTATTATTATTTAATTTAAAGAAGAGTTAAAAGTGTTAAATTCATGTTTTCATAACTAAAACATTTTTAATATAAGGTTATACATAAGATAAACTAGAATATAAATATTCATTAGAAAGATAAAAATATTTCCTACATAATTTTATTTTATTTTTAATTTTTAGACGTTATATAAGTAAATTTATTTGTGACACAATGATGATACGTTAATTACCTTATTAATAAAACATTAGTATACTTGATAATATAAATACCCAAATAAATGTAATTTTAGACTTTTGATGAATTATACTAATTTTTTAGGTTAATATGACATGTTAGGGTTGATTAAATCAATTTGTTTTGCGAAGAAAGCACACTGGTATGATTTTATCAAATAAAAAATAGCAAATAGTGTCAAAATTGACATAAAATAGTTTTTAAAACAAAAACTATATTATTGGTTGATATAATATTAATAAAAATACAAGGTTCATCCAAAGGGATTAAATAATATTATATATGTCATTTATGAACCACTAGAGGTTCTTTTGAAAGTTTAGGTTATGTTTATTGACCATATAGTTTAAGAATACAACAAGATATGATAAAAGTTAAGCTATTTAACTAATAGTTAAATCTGAAAGATAAGGTTAAAATTGTAACCTAAACTTTTCTAAAACCTATTTATTGAGAGGATTTAGAAAAATAAAAACCTAATAATATAAAAAAATTCATTTGGATCCATTATAAACAGAATATTTTTGTTTAATAAATTTATACTTTAATCTTTTTCTAATGTGCCCCTCACCACTCTTATAAAATGACACTTCCTCTTCTCTAAAAATCACACCTCCAAAGACATTTGGCCCAGCCATACCCTGACCACATATCCTCCCAATCTTCCTCCCTTAATCCTATAGGAATTTTGTTGCTCATAAATCCAACCTAAGGAGTCCTTTTGATCAAATCAAAATGAAGATCCTAAAGAAGAGGTAAATATATCATCCTCTCTTTCAAGTTCTTTTGTTCTTCCACTTCATCTTTAATTGTTTTTTCCATTATAAAATAATAACTCTAGTATATTGAATATACTGTGATGTTATTATAAAAATGTTATGACCATAATCATTATTCTATAGATCATATAAATGACAAATTCACCATACGTGTGTACGTACGGATTACTGTCTCCACATCGTGGTGTAGTTTGTTATTAAAGCACTTCATTGTTTGGATGGGAATAATAATGAGTATATATGATGTAAATAATAAATATAAAATGTTAATTATTCTTTATATATCATATACCATCCAATTACATATGATTTCTCCATCAATATAATGATATTATCGCTCATCCGTAAGTACAGATTATAGTCTCCACGACGCGATGAGATTCATCTCCACGTTAATCACTCAACGATGATTATAAAAATATATATATCATTAATAAGTATTTCATATATGAAATAATAATGCTATTGGATATATATATATATATATGTATTTATGTACTTACATATATCTTACTCACTTAGCACCATTCAATAAGATATGAAAATGAAACAACATTTATGCATACGTACGGCCTACCGTCTCCATAAACGGTGTTTTCCATTTCATATATATTTCTATTATACATATTTATATTCTAAATATATATTCTACATAAATAATATTTTATATTCTGGAAGTATTTAAATCACGATTTAATTGATAAAATCAAGAGTAACAAGTTAAAACTCACACAATAACGAAGCGATTATTACCGGAAATTTTAATTTAACAAGGAAATTTTTATTAAATGGGTAGTATAAAGTCATAAATGAATGATGTATGTTATAATAAATATTAATATGGGTTTTTATTGTTTAATAACATACTATAGTATTTATACAAGAGGTTAAACATACCCTCGTCTAAAGGAAAGTACAAGGTAAGGGTTAATTTCACAATCACTTTATTATCTGAGCTTGTTTTTACGTAAGTATCTATTGGGACATATTTATTATCCATGTCCATGTTTCATAAAAAAAATTCAAAGGGTTTATTTTTATGGTACTTTTTAACTAAAACATAATTTTAATGTTTTAAATATTTACTCTCCTAAATGATTCTCATTAATGTTAATGTTTTTAGAAGGGGTTTTATGGATTTATTTATATGGAAATGATTGCTTTTAAAATTATAATTCCTTTAAAAAATTTCAATGTGGTATGAGACACATTGATTCAAAATTGTCTTTAAATTAATTCATTTTTAAATTTTGTGACTTTTAAATGTTTTCAAGAAAAAGGGATATTTCTATCAAAGTGTTTTATAAATCAGTTTAATATATGTCAACATGTTTTGATGGATTTTAAACATGTTTGAAGTTGATTTATTATGGTAAAAATATTCTATATTGAATTAAAGGTTTTGTGATATGTTTGACTATGGATGTGTTATTTTTATACAATTCATGGTTTATGGATAAATTATTGACATTTCATATGCTAGTTTTAAATATGAATGTTTATGTTATGTTTAAACTTTTTCATATGAAGAACTCATTAGACTTAGTAATGGGTGGAGTCTGCTATAGCTCCTCGATGCATCGGTAGGTCTCAATAGAGAAACTAGTGTCTTGTCACAAGGTCTTGAAAAAAACTTATTTGTAGTCTTGGCACACGGCCTTGACTATGTGGTTATGAAGTCGGAAATTATGCATTCCATTATTATGGAAGTGGCTATTGATATTTCATGGGATTATTAAACTAGTAGAATAACCATGTGAATAAGTAAATGGAATTATTTTATTGTATATTTGCCATATTATACTGATGTTTAAGTTTAAAAGGCTTGTGTTTTAGTCTTATACATTTACTTAATTATTTAGGCTTATTTATGAGAGTTTCTTCTCTATTTTTATCCTTATTGAGCATATGAGCTCACCCCTTTCTAGATTTTGATTTTCCCAGGATTCTAAGAAGTGTATTATGTTTGATAAGAAGGGTTAATCTATGGGATTAATGGAATTATTATAGGATCATTTATGTTGTGTTTTATTTTCTAATGTGTAATGTAATGATCATTTATTTAATTTATTTTTCAAGACTTCTAAAATGATCGGTCTTTTAGGACTTGATTCCTTGCAATCATGCCAATGTTATGTAATAATGTACCGACTCTGGGTAACTGGGGTCGGGGCATTACAGTTGGTATCAGAGGAAGTTTTGTACAAACCATGGAAAAAATATTTAGAAAACCTATGATTAGAGAACACTACCCTAAGATACACATTGAGGATTAGTATATAAGAACATCCTAGAATTTTGGTACTATAGAGATTTTTTGAGTTTTCCAAGCAATACATACATGTCTGGATACAAGAAGGAAGAGGAAGCTCTAGCACAGATTTTCCAGGGGGAAAAACATGAAAACACCACTTTGAGCTAGACTCTAATGAGAACTGGTGAATGACAATGGGCCATCCTGCACCCTTGGTTACGACACTCCCATGGGTTATGCTTCAGATAATTAACATTTTCATTAAAATCCATTATGAATGATTTAGGAGTAAATACATTATCATAGAAAACATTTTTATGATTATGGATTATATCCATAAACTTATCAATTTATGTTAGGTATTTTTCAAGTTTGGAATTATGAATTGTGATTCACAAACTGACCTAGTGTATGCTATTGTTTAGAAATAGCACCCAATAGAAGGAATGAGAAATCCAGCAATACGTATGATCCAAAGAGTAAGAAGAATCATATCTTTCATGGTATTTAACCAAAATTTAAAAAGGGAATAGTCTCCCACATATTATCATCATATGAATAAATGGTATCATATGTTAATAAGATAAGTAACAAATTCTCTTATTCCAATGTATTTTAAAGGAATCCAGAGAAGAAAATAATGGTAGAATGAAAGATGGATAACAGGAATTAAGGAAAAAGGGATTTTCCCATATATGAGAAATGTGGAAAGAATCACCTTGGTAAATTCTTGAAGAAAATGAGATTTTGTTATAAGTGTGGAGAAAAAGGACACCATGTATATGATTGCAAGGGTAAGAAAAAGGTTTCAAATGTACAATGATTCTTCTTAAAGGAGTTGGGACACCTCGCGAATCAATATCCAAATCATAAGAGTATACCCCAAATGCTATTATTGGATAATAATAAAGTTATAATACTACCAAGATGAATAGGAATGATTAAGAGTTATTATGTTGTTATTAATGTATTGTTCCATTTGAGTATTGTATTAATGATGTACATGTTATAAGAATTATAGAGTATATAAGGATTGTACTACTACACTATTTCATTAAGTACTTCAGATTGTGTGGAACCTAGAAAAGTGACTCAATGACATGTTCAATTTTGTGAAAATATATGGTTGAGAGAAAGACAAACCTTAATATTCATCTAATACCGAGGAAGTGATTTTGGAATAATATATGATTGATTTTGATAAATTATATTGGATATTCTT
This sequence comes from Viscum album, assembly GCA_963277665.1. NCBI lineage: Eukaryota > Viridiplantae > Streptophyta > Magnoliopsida > Santalales > Viscaceae > Viscum > Viscum album. The sequence continues at coordinate 1,016,978,592 of OY728162.1, forward strand.
GGCTACTTTGAAACTGATTAATTATTTGTATATTTCATCATTGTGGGAGTTTACAACATTTTTTTAATATAAGGAGTATATCTAGTATTCTATAAAGAAAAATGGAGAATGAATGTAATCAATATGGTCAAATGATAATTCAGGGTGTTACCTTGTATTAAAAGGATACATGATGAAGGTGTTCATATGTTATTGCATGGGAAAAACGATCTTCATTGTGTTTACCTTCATTATAAATATTCAACTGTGAGTTTGGACAAAAGTATTTTGGATAAGTCTAAAGGTTGGAATCGATTAAGTTTTACATTAGATACTATTGTTAAGGTTAAATCATTTCTGTAGATTATTTTTGGATTGTAATAAAAAGGACAACATGGAGATCGGGCGACAACCCGTCGTGTCCGGTAAGGCCACAAGACTTGAACCCACAACCGAAGGGCGATAAAGGTGCATCACCTACCATTGCCCTATGTGATGTCCAGGTTTGTATAATGTAGTTTTTCTAAATAGTCTATCAAATGAATATAAATTCATTTTTAACCCTATACGATTAGAATAAATTGAATATTTTATAATTCTATTATCTTTTGGAGTGAAAGAAGAGTTTGTGGTAGGAATTTGTTAAAGGATGAAACACTACATGTCAAGTATATATTTTTTCTCTTCTTATTCTTTGAATAAATTAATTCTTAAACCATAGGTAAGGGATACTGAAACCAAAAATGTGTTATCCTAATACCTTATGTTTTTTTGAACTGATAATATTTTAAATCATCATAGATTGATGGCTCTGAGACCCTCAATTTTACACTTGTTTGTCATTGATGACAACAATAGACTACCTATAAATATTTATGTTTTTCCTTCAATTATGTGCCTCTAATTTCCCCCAATTTTCTCCTAATCGAGACCATAATTTGGTGGTAACTTTTTCATTTCCATTTTCTCTTATTAAGACTAAATTTTATTAACCCAATTTCCAATGTTGGTTTTCAAGAAAGGTATTTTCTATTTTTAATCTTATATCTTCAAAGAATAATTTAAAATTGAGAGAAAACAATTTATCGAAGGAGGGGATAATGTTACACCCCATGATTTTATAGTACGTTATCTCTTCAAAATAATTCAATAACTTGCACAACACGCAACAACGATTTTGAGCGCACCACAACATACCAAACAAGCCATTCAAAAAGCAGTTATGAATAGTTTTAACTGAATTTTGAATTTTATAAACTCTATAAAATTGTAGAATTAATATTATTTTTTTCTTATACATAATATAAGAACAAATTCATTTTTCAGATAAAAGATGTATTTTTCAAGAAATGCAATTTTACCGCCTTTTAATGGCGAACCTTTTTTTAAATCAAATATTTGACACATTAATATATAATATTTAAAAAAAATAAACTTTTTCTTTATAATCGGGACATAAAAATTTAGTTTCAATATATTTTGGTGTTTTTATGATAACTTTCATATTTGGGTGAATAGTGAAAATTATTAAATTTTAACTAAAAACAAAATTTTTAGTCAAAATAATTTATAGTGTTAAATTATACATTTGAATGGTTTGTAAGTATAATTTGATTATATTTTTATCATTTAATACAATTTTGTTTATTATAAGTAAGTTCACATTTAAATTTGACACAAACACATATCAATCATTTGATAGTTTTCACTTTTTTAAAAACCCGCTTTTTGGTTTTGACAACGAGAATTAATTTTAAATTAATAAATTCAAATTCTATGTTTTTAATTTAGGAAAATAGAAATCATTTTCTAATTTGGAATATCAAAATTATCATAGTGTTAATTTTTGGTTTTTTTCTGAAAACATTCAATCTTTTTATGAATAGTGGAAATCACTGCAATATTGTTTAAAACCGTCATTATGTTTAAGTAATTAATTATTTTATTTTAATTTATTTTAGGTAAAAATAGATACATAATACCTATATATGTTACTTGTAATTCATTGGAGTCATTATATAATAATTTTAGACATATAAAATTTTGTTGAACTTTTTACTATCTTTTACCCACAGTCTAGGAGCATTTGAAAATTTGCATAAAACATAATTCTAATGGTTCTGTGAGTTGAATTTCAAAAATACAGGAGACATGGTTAACCTCAATAAGTAAAATTTGATTCTATAAGATGAAAATAATTATTCGTAAATAGTAACCTTTTACTTTTATTTACCACGGTTAAAAGTAAATAGGGTAATTAAGGTTAAAAATGATTTTATAATTACCTTAACAAATGTCCTAATTCTATTGGATAAGTGTAATTTGAACAGAAAAAACCTTATGAATAAAATATGTTCTTTTTGGTCCACTTCAATTAGATTAAGACATTTATTATTATTTAATTTAAAGAAGATTTAAAAGTGTCAAATCCATGTTTTAATAACTAATTTTTTTCATATAGGGTTATACATAAGATAAATTTGACTATAAATATTAATTATGAAGCTAAAAATATTTCCTATATAATTTTATTTTATTTCTAATTTTTATACATTTAATAATTAAATTTATTTATGACACAATGATGATGCAATAATTACCTTATAAATAAAGGATTAAATTAATTGACATTATAAATGCCCAAATAATTGTAATTTAATATATTTGATGAATTAAACTAATTTTAAAGGTTAATATGACTTGTTAGTGTTTATTAAATTAATTGTTTTCAAAATAATCATGCTATTATGATTTAAAAAATACAAATACTAAATAGTATCAAAACTGACATAAAATAGTTTTTAAAACAAAAAATATATTATTGTTTGATATAATATTTCTAAAAATATAATGTTTGGCCAAAGGGATTAAATAATGTTATATATGTCATTAATGAACCACTTGAGGTTCTCATGGAATTTTAGAGTATGTTAATTAACCATATTGTGTAAGAATACAAGAACTCACTGTAAAAGTTAAACTACTTATCTAAGAGTTAAATCTAAAAGATATGGTTAAAATGGTAACCTAAACTTGTCTAAAACCTATTGGTTGTGAGTATTTAGACTAATAACCACCTAATTCTATAAATAAATTCATTTGGATCCAATATAAATTTAATATGATTGTATAATAAATTAATACTTTAATCATTTCCTAAAGTGACCTTCACACCTCTTATAAAAGGGCACTTGCCCTTATCTCACAATCACATCTCCAAAGCCATTTTTACCATCATACCCCTTCCCAAATATCATACAAACTTTCACCCTTAATCCTAGAGGCCTAACATTGGTCAGAAATCCAACCTAAAGAGCCTTCTCAATCAAATCAAAAGATAGAACCCGAAGAAGAGGTAAATATTTCATCACCTCTTTCAAGTTGTTTTCTTCTTCCACTTCCTATTTCTTTGTTGTTTCTATTCTAAAATAATTATAGTATTATCTTCTATATACTAACTACTAAAAAACCGGGCATTAGCGACCGCCATTGGCTGTCGCTATAGGCCTATAGAGACCACCCAGCGACCGCCATTGGCTGTTGCTTCAGCTTCGTCTTTGTCGGCCAATAGCGACTGCCAATGGCGGTCGCAATAGGTGGCCGAAATGCTGACCTTAAGCGACCGCCAGGCGGTCACTACACTGGAAAATTTTTTTTAAAAAAAAAAATTCACACTGAAAGAAATATATATATATATATTTATTAAATATATATATATATATATTAAAGAAAATATTTATATATATAATATTAAATAAAATATTTTAAATATATATATATATAATATGATTTAAATATTTTAATATATATATATATATATATATATATTAAAGAAATATATATATAAAATTAAATAAAATATTTTTCATTTTTTTAATGAAATGTACGAATTGTGTTTTTCTTCTTCAAGGTGCAAAATCCGAGATAAAACAAGGTAACAATCATAAAAAATGGAAAACAATTTCAAAAAGCATAAACATCAAGATCATTATAAACGATAAACGTGCTTCAACGATATGAGCAGGTCCATCTATTTCAATATTCTGCTTCAATAAACCTACAATAAGACAAAAAAACAAAAAAAAAGCAAACTTAAATTGAACATAATTATTCAGTAATTATATACATATAATAAAATTAAATCTAACATCCAATCATGGTGCTATAATAATTTTAAACCCCCAATTTAATAAATGCTATCATTTTAGGTCATTTGGAGCACGTTTGTTCCGAATTCGACCGTCCAACACCATTTTTGGTGTTTTATGACACCAGAAACGCGTTTCCGGTCACCACGGTCAAACGAAACCACCGATTAATGTGATGTCTAAGTGATCATTTCAAATATTACACAACGGCTGATGTCGTACGGTTTCATGGAATTCAGAGGTCGTTCGGGTGGTTTTGACCCCCCAATTAGCCATTTTGGCGCGTGCCGAGCTGCTGAAAACGACACAATCGGCCGTACCGCGCGCACCTCATGTCCGATGGGCGCGCCGTTTCCTCTTACACTTCATGAATAGTATTCCTAATGTTTTCGTGTAATTTTATGTAATTTCAGAGCACGTTTGCTCCGAATTCGACCATCTCACACCATTTTTTGTGGTTTTTGACACCAGAAACGCATTTCCAGTCACCACGGTCAAATGAAACCTCCGATTGACGTGTCGTCTACCCGAACATTTTACAAATCACACAACGGCTGATGTCGTACGGTTTCATGGAATTACGAGGTCGTTCGGGTGCTTTTGACCCCCCAAAGCGCCGTTTTAGCGCGCGCCGAGCTGCTGAAAACGACACAATCAGCCATACCACGCGCACCCGATTTCATATGGGTGCGCCGTCTCCTCCTACACATCAATAATTATATTACTAATGTTTTCTTGTGGGTTCATGCAATTCAGAGAACGTTTGCTCCGAATTCGACCGTCTCACGCCATTTTTGGTGTTTTATGACACTGGAAACGCGTTTCAAGTCACCGCGGTCATAAAACACCTCCAATTGATGTGATTTCTACCCGACCATTTCAAAAATCACCCAATGGCTGATTTCGTATGGTTTCATGGCACTCCAAGGTTGTTCGGGTGGTTTTGACCCCTCAACGCGTCGTTTTAGCGCGCGTCGAGGTGCTGAAAACGACACAATCGACCGTACCATGCGCAACACACGTCTGATGGGCACGCTGTCTCCTCCTACATGTCACGAATAATATTCCTAATGTTTTCGTGTGGTTTCAGGTCATTCGGAGCACGTTTGCTCTGAATTCGACCGTCTCACGTCGTTTTTGGTGTTTTATGACACCCGAAACGTGTTTCCGGTCACCGCAGTCAAACGACAACTCCGATTGATGTGTCATCTACCCGACCATTTCAAAAATCACACAACGGCTGATGTCGTACGGTTTCATGTCATTCCGAGGTCGTTCGGGTGGTTTTGACCCCTCAACGCGCCGTTTTTGCGCGCGACGAGCTGGTGAAAACGACATAATTTGCCATACCGTGCGTACCGCACGTCCAATGGGTGCGTCATCTCCTCCTACACATCATGAATAATATTACTAATGTTTTCGCGTGGTTTCAGGTCATTCGGAGCACGTTTTCTTTGAATTTGACTGTCTCACGCCGTTTTTGGTGTTTTGTGACACTAGAAACACATTTACGGTCACCGCGGTCAAAAGACACCTCCAATTGACCTTCCGTCTACCTGAACATTTCAAAAATCACACAAAGGATGATGTCGTACGGTTTCATGGAATTCCGAGGTCGTTCGGGTGGTTTTGACCCCCAACGCACTCTTTTAGCGCGCATCGAGCTGCGGAAAACGACACAGTCGGCCGTACCGCGCGCACCGCATGCCCAATGGGCACGTCATCTCATCCTACACGTCACGAATAATATTTCTATTTTTTTCGTGTGGTTTCAGGTCATTTGGAGCACGTTTTCTCTGAATTCGACTGTCTCACGTCGTTTTTGGTGTTTTGTGACACCGGAAACGCATTTCTGGTCACCGCGGTCAAAAGACACCTCCGATTGACGTGTCGTCTACCCGTCCATTTCAAAAATCATAAAAAGGATAATGTCGTACGGTTTCATGGAATTCCAAGGTCGTTCAGGTGGATTTGACCCCCCAACGCGTAGTTTTAGCGCGCGTCGAGCTGTTAAAAACGACACAATCGGCCGTACCGGGCACACCGTACGTCCGATGGGCGCGCCGTCTCCTCCTACACGTCACGAATGATATTCCTCATGTTTTCTTGTGGTTTCAGGTCATTCGAAGCACGTTTTCTCTGAATTCGACCGTCTCACCCTGTTTTTGGTGTTTTATGACACTGGAAACGGATTTCCAGTCACCATGATCAAACGACACCTCCAATTGATGTTCCATCTACCCGAACATTTCTGAAATAACACAACGGCTGATGTCGTATGGTTTCATGGCATTACGAGGTCGTTCGGGTGGTTTTGACCCCCCAACGCGCCGTTTTAGCGCGTGCAGAGCTGCTGAAAACGACACAATCTGCCGTACCGTGCGCACCGCATGTCCGATGAGCACTCCGTCTCCTCTTACACATCAAGAATAATATTCCTAAAGTTTTCGTGTGGTTTCAGGTCATTCGGAGCATGTTTGCTCTGAATTCGACCGTCTCACTACATTTTTGGTGTTTTCTGACACCGAAAACACATTTCCTATCACCGCGGTCAAACGACACCTCCGATTGATGTTTCGTCTACCCAACCATTTCAAAAATCACACAACGGCTGATGTGGTACAGTTTCATGGCATTACGAGGTCGTTTGGGTGGTTTTGACCCCCCAACGCGTCGTTTTAGCGCGCGCTGAGCTGCTGAAAACGATACAATCGGCCGTACCGCGCGCACCGCACGACCTATGGTGGCGCCGTCTCCTCCTACAGATCAAGAATAATATTACTAATGTTTTCGTGTGGTTTTAGGTCATTCGGAGCACGTTTGCTCCGAATTCAACCGTCTCACGCCGTTTTTGGTGTTTTGTGACACCGAAAACGCGTTTCCATCCATCGCGGTCAAACAACACTTCTGATTGACGTACCGTCTGCCCGAACATTTCAGAAATCACACAACGGCTGATTTCGTATGGTTTCATGGAATTCCGAGGTCGTTTTGGTGGTTTTGACCCCCCAACGTGCCGTTTTAGCGCGCGCCGAGCTGCTAAAAACGACACAATCGGCCGTTCCGCGCGAACCGCACGTCCGATGGGCACGACGTCTCCTCCTACATGTCAAGAATAATATTCCTAATGTTTTTGTGTGGTTTCAGGTCATTCGGAGCACATTTTCTCTGAATTCGACCGTCTCACACTGTTTTTGGTGTTTTATGACACCAGAAACGCGTTTCCGGTCACCTCGGTCAAACCACACCTCCGATTGACGTGCCGTCTGCCCGATCATTTCAAACATCACACAACGGATGATGTCGTGCGGTTTCATGGCGTTCCAAGGTTGTTCGGGTGGTTTTGACCCCCCAACGCGCCGTTTTAGTGTGCGCCGAACTGATGAAAACGACAGAAGTGCAGGGGGCCTGTCCGGGGTGAGGGAGGGCTGTCCGGGGTGTGGGGAGGGTTGTCCGGAGTGCGGGGAAGGTTGTTCTGGGTGAGGGAGGGATGTCCGGGCTGCGGGGATGGCTGTCCGGAGTGCGGGGACGGCTGTCCGGGGTGGGGGAGGGCTGTCTGGGGTGTGGGGAGGGCTGTCCGGAGTGCAGGGAAGGTTGTCCGGTGTGAGGGAGGGTTGTCTGGGGTGCGTGGAGGGCTGTCCGGAGTGTGGGGAGGGCTGTCCGGGGTGCAGGGGGCTGTCAGGGGTGGGGGGGGGGGGGGGGGCATGTACGGGGTGCGGGTAGGGCTGTCCGGAGTGCGGGAGGGCTGTTCGGGGTGCGGGGGGCCTGTAGGGGGTGCATGGAGGACTGTATGGTGTGCGAGGGGCCAGTCCAGGGTACGGGAGGGTAGTCTGAGGTGCGGGGAGGGCTGTCCGGAGTGCGGGGAAGGCTGTCTGGGGTGCTGTGAGGGCTGTCTAGAGTGTAGGGAGGGCTGTCCAGGGTGAGGGGGGGGGGGGGGGGCTGTCCGGGGTGGGGGGGGGGGGGGGGCTTGTTCGGGGTGCGGGGAGGGCTGTCCGGATTGCAGGGAGGGCTGTCCGGGGTGTGGGGGGCTGTCCGGAGTACGTGGAGGGCTGTCTAGGGTAGGCCGGGGACTACAAATAGTGAACTCAGATCATTCATCAAAAAAAGTTTAATTATTTATATTAGGAATCACATGTTTTTTTCAAAAATATTACAGTACATGCAATTCTAAACAATGCAAATTAAATGAACAAAAAATATCCAAATCAATAAACAGTTTCATGGTTACTTCTCAATTTGTACACACAGACATTGCATGCGGACAAAACACACATGATACCCCCAAATCACAAAATAACTCACTAGAAACTGAACACAAATATCAATAACAACCCCACCATTAAAAGCAGAAACACACCTCGTGAAAATGATGCGACATGCGTGTTCATCACTGACCTCCATCCGATGGGCCAGGGGCCTACAACAAATAAACATTATGAATATTTTCATAACAAAAATAATATAAATTAAATAAATAAATACAGTATAAACCTGCGTCCTGTGATCCCCTGCACCATCACGTGGACGCACATATTCCCGTAGTGCTCTAACATCAGCAACCAATTGCGCATTTGCCTCCTTGGAAGCCCGCAACCGTGCCTCGAAATCTGACAACTACTGTGTCATCTAAGTAACAGCAGGACCGACAACCGCAGTGCGTGACACTACATAATGAGCAATCTCTATTCCAAAGGTCAAACTATATCCATGCCCATTCCGACCAATGATGCGATGAAAGATATCATCCCTTCACATGGGAAGTTGTCGATGGTCCTCTGGCAGATGTTATAATTCAGCTTCAAATTGAGCCTGTGAAATAATTAAATATATATACATATATTAATATAAAGATTTTATGTAAGTATTGGTAATGAGTACAAGCACTTACTATCAATGTTGCAGCCTCTGGATCATTGTGATCATGAGGCCTCATCCACACTGACATTTTATCAGTCGGTGCACCTTTTCTCCAGCAACTATATATGAATAGAATATAAACACAAAACAGTATTAATTAAAAAAATTAAAAAATGAATAATAAATACCTCATGTCGGATCTGAGACACGTGACGAGTCCCGAGCCTCTGAGGTGGTCCCTACAACGCTCGATTCTCATAATGGCGTGTAGAAACCTCCTACATTCAATTCATTCAAATGTCAAACAAATCACACATTCTTGAAAATATATATACCAAAATAAATATACAAACCGCAACACCCTCAGTAGACCAATATGCAACTAAATCACACCACTGAGCTTGGAGGACACCTCTCGGGACTTTTTCCAGAATGTTTGGCGAACCCACATTTGGGACCCAGTGGTCCCTCTTGACTTTGCCTTTATAGTCTTTCCACATCTTATGACATTTGATCATACACACTGGCCGAAAATCATCGGTACATACTTTCAAATTTTGATATTAAATAAAAAAATCACATATGTTATTGTTGTTTATACATAGGGAATAAAGTAAAATGGTCTTCTTACCTGGACCACCTTCCAAAGATGATCTAATGTGTCCTGAGGGATAGAAGCCCAGTCACGCGTGGTCAATGGAAATCGATGTGGATCACGTATGATATGACCCAACTGACGAATAAATGTAGGGGAATTCCATCCCACAGGATGAAATACCTCATCAAATGAAACATCAAAAGTCGTGTAAGAATTCCATGATAATATGCCACGACCAGGGCCTCTCCTACAAGAGGAAGAAGCAGTCGAGTCTGATCCTATTGAAAAAACTTTTATATACAAATTGATAGATGTTATAAATATATATATATTTATGTTTTTTAATTACATAAAAAATAGAGACAATGACATTCCAACATATGAATTAATTTAAATTTAATCTTGTAGTCGGGTCAAAGAGATGAAAGCGCTGGAGAACCTGCCTGCAGGCGAACGAAGGCGAAACCCTAAATCTGACACCTTCGATCAAACTGGGGTTGAGAATGCTAGATCTTTCACCGATGATGTTGCGAATCTAGTACCTAGAGACGAACCTAAATCCCCTGAATCTTTTGAACCAAAGCATTTCCGCCATCGTGGGCTATCAGCCATAGATTTCTCGGATGAAGATGTACAACTACTCTCTTCAGATTTGCACTATGTTCTTGTTGGAAAATTTATCAAGCACATACCTTCTCTTGTATTTTTGCGGAAAACTCTTGAGAACATAGGTTTTGATAATTTCTAGGTCAGTCTTTTGAACTCCTTGCCTATTCTGCTTCGTTTTTCATCTAAAGATGATTATTATAGGATTTGGGTGAGGGGTTCTTGGATTTTTGGTGGTTGTAGTATGAAGGTCATGAAATGGACAACCAATTTCAGTGTTGACTTTGAACCACCTACTGTACCAATTTGGCTAGGGTTCCCAGGACTCCCAATTCATCTATTTAAGCAAAAAACCCTTTTTTCCAATGCTAGATTATTTGGATATCCTATTAAACTAGTCTTTTAGACTAAAAATATGACTAGACCTTCTGTTGCTCGTGTCTGTACTGAATTTGACATTTCACAAACTTTGCCCTTGAAATTCTGGTTGCAAAATGCTTCAAAAGGTAATGTCCCGGAAGTTGTCTTTGAAAATGTCCCTACTTTTTGTAAGAGGTGTTCTTGAGTTGGGCATTTTATTGATGAGTGTGAGCAGCTGAAAATATCACACCCCCTCCCCAAATACAAACCAGTTTGGATTGAGAAAGACATACCAAAAAATTCCCAGCCATCTTTTGCTATTCAGAGCAATGTTGATGCCTCCACCTCTCATCCAATTGGGGAGGCTAATGAGGAAAAGGCCCCTTTGTCAGTCTCACCTAAGGAGAATTTAACAACTGTTGAGGGCTCAAATTTACACCTGCAACCCTTGATGGAAAACCAGGATAAATATTTACAGCATGATGTTCCTATAGAAACGGATCAAAGGATGATCCTTGAACCACAAGATGTTAGTGATAAGGCTGACGATGATAACAATGTTGATAATCTTCAAATTGAGGATGACTCATCAGTTGGAATTGAGGAGGAATACCTCAAATCAAGTTCTCGAAAAGGAAAAAATCATGTTGTTGATGAGGATGGTTTTATTACCCCCAACTCTAAAAAGACTAGGAAGCGTAGGGATTACTCTGAATTAGAAAGTATAGTTGTTACCCGCTCCTTTCAAGCCTCTCACATTGAGTCTTCCAAGGAGTTGGCTGAAATGGTTCCAATTCATATAGAAGAGAACTATGAAAGAAAGAAGGATCCTGCATACAAGGATGGATTCTAGATACCTGAAGAGGAAGATGTGAGTGATGAGGTTTGTGCTTGGATGGCCGAGCAAGATCAATTGATATATTGGAAGTGCCTTCATCTCCAGATTTCTGCTGATACATATTTGGATATCAGGAAAAAAATGTATATGAGGATGATTGAGGAATTCAAGAAAAATCCCAACTTCAACTTTAGGGATATCCCATGGGTTTCTGGTGGAGATGCTGCTTTCCCGACCTCTGTTGTGCTTGATTGACTGCATTCTCCAATTTTTGATGACCTTTTGATGGCTTGAAGATTTGTCTGAAGTTTTTATTTTGGAGATGCAGAAAAAGAAGGAACTTGAATGTTATTCAGTTATGATGTTATGAAATCTTTGTTTTATCATTGGACTCTAGATATTCAAGGAAGCATCATGATGACTCACTGGGATGATGGTCGGACTGCACAGTCTCTATGGTGATCATTTATTTTGATGTTTTCATATCTGAGTTGTTTGTTTCTCAGTCTTGTTTAATGGTCTTTAAATCCCCGCTGGTGTAAGTGTTTTACACCTCGAGCTTGTACTGTTACTCTTTATTTTTTAATAAATTCCATCGGTTACATAGAGTGGGAAACCACTCCATGTCAACAATCTTCTTAAAAAAAACATTCCAACATACATCGACCCTGAGATGTAGATGCCTCAGATGGATGATGTGGATCTTCTGTCTCTTCCCCTGACATGTCTGCAGTCATGGAAAACATTAGTAAGGGGAATATCCAAAGTTTCCAAATGATAAATTGGATTGTTTAAAAAAAAATAAAACTTGTACAGTTGTTAATCAAACAAAGAGGGATTGAATAATTAGTTGTGAATGAATTTTAAAAAATCAGAAAGCTCCCAAAACAAATATAAAAATTATGTACAAAACCAATCAATGCATAGCCAAATTTCAAATTGAATTAATAAAAATTCAAGCTGCACATGAACCAAATGAAGAATACCTCAATGGGAAGATACACCGACAATAACATCAATATAACATGAGTTAAATCACCCTAAATATTTATAACTGAATAAACTTCCAAAAGTGAGGATTAAAACATACAAGGATTTATAAAATGTTTAGATAATTTATGATATCTTAGGCTGAATAGTGGGAAAACAATTATACCTTTCATTAATCATGCTAATCGACCATTTCTCCTTCAACATCCACTATGACCCAATAAATATCTTCTTCACCTTGAACTACGGTATATTGATCAAGCTGTTGCGAAATAAAAGGAACAGTCTCGAGTTCATCTTGTTCAAATACAAACACTCTTCACCGAGACATTTTGACAACAACTTGCCAACATGGATTTGAAGGCAAATTAATGAAGAAATACTTGTTCCGCTTGTGTTTTCCAAAAGAAAGGTTCATTATCAACTCATTCATTTCTGTATAACATATAGTTAAAATTCACCAATGAAAACTAATATTGATCGACTTTACATCCACACACTAGATCAACCCAATTACACTTTAACAATATGTACTTCAACCCGTGTGTGTATACAACTTCAATGATGTCTATCAATTGACCATAGTAATAACCAGAATCGAAAAATGGACAACCGATGCCACTATTTTATGTTGCTCATTTGTCATCAACATCTTTAATGTGAAATTGAAAACCATTAGCATCTATAAATTTATAATGACGAGCCGTTATAGATTGACCCTCAGCCAGTTGGATAAATTCTTCAGTTAGCGTGGGGTCCCCTAACTCCCTCAGCTTATGAATCTACATAATTCATAGAATTCAATAATGATATATGAAGAAATATATTAGTATAATACATCACTCATAATGAAAATCAATTTATACATACATAATCCTTAAAACAATCATGAAATGACGCATAATGAGACTGTTGAATTTGCAACTCAGTCAAACGATACATCTCTTCTTTTATCTCATTAATGTGTTTTCTACAAATGATAATGCAATGTTTAAATGATCAACTTATGCAAACAAAACATGTAAAAGTTAAACAATAAAAGTGATAAGATACTTACTGCATTAATGGTGCAACTGATGGAGTATTGAACAAGATATATCGATGCTCTTGTATCCACTCGATGTTATCCATATCATATGTGGTTCCTTCTTCAACTAAACTATCCTGAATCTGAGAGGGCTTATCTAATTTTGTTTCAACATCCTTAAGATATTCTGCACAAAAAGTAGTACACTCATCCATCAAATAACCATTGGCTATTGATACCTCCGGACGGCCTCTGTTGTGTACAAATCGTTTCAATGTACTCAAATACCGCTCAATAGGATACATCCACCTGAATTACACTGGACCAGGAGCCATTACTTCATGAGTTAGGTGCACTGTCAAGTGGACCATAACATTGAGAAATGAGGGGGGAAATAGTTTCTCAAAGTGACGAAGCGTAAGTACAATTTTGTCCTGCAAACATTTTAAATCACTCATTCGTTGATTTCATAAAAAAAGATTTCTAAAAAAATTACTCATTTCAATCAATGGCTGAACAACATTGGGGGATAAACAATCACAAATTGCAATTGGAATCAACTGCTGAAGTAGTATGTGATTGTCATGACTTTTCAACCCTTGCAATGTCTTGCTCGTCAGATTCACACACTTTGAAATATTAGAAGAGTAACCATCAGGTACCTTGAGTATCTTCAAAATGGAAAGCAATGTATCTTTATCCTTTGTAGTCATTGTATACTGTGCAGTAGGCATATATGCCTTATTTCCCTCAGCTAACTGTAAATGAAACTATTTCCTTAAACCCATTTCTTCCAAATCACGTCGTGCATTAAAATGGTCCTTTGATTTCCCACTGACACCTAAAATGGTCCACAATATGTTATCACAAACATTTTTTTCAATGTGCATGACATAGAAATTATGCCTCGGCATGTTAGTTTTCTAATACGGAAGACTATAAAAAATACTTTTCTTTTTCCAATTGTGACTGCGCTGACTACCCGCAGCTCGAATATTACGTACTGGAAGAGCCACCAAATCCTAAATTTCATATACAGTGCAGATGTTTTCTTCCTCAATTTGCGATAACATTTCGACTCCTGTCATGATCTTTGGTGCTGGGCTGAACTCTCTAGAACCATCAAATGCCACTCTGTCCTTTCTGAACCTGTGCTGAGGGGGGAGAAAACGTATGTGACCCATGTATGCCCATTTTTTGGAATTCTTAAGCCATACGTATTTTTTTTACTTTTGTTGCAACAAGGGAAAGAAAATTCCACTTTCGTACTCCAGCTTGATAAATTTTCATAAGCTGGGAAGTCATTGATTGTCCACAATAAAGCAGCCTGCTGTTTGAACATTTCATTCATTTCATAGTCCTAAGTTATCACACCATTTCCCCAAAATTTATTCAACTCATCAATCAATGGCTGAAGTTAAACATCAATCTTATCCCCCGGACATTTAGGTCCATTAATAAGAGTGGAATATAATATAAATTGTTTCTTCATACAAAGCCACGAAGGATGATTATACGGAACCAACACCACGGGCCATGTGCTATGAGTTACACCAACCATAGACTTGAATGGATTGAAACCATCTGCTGCCAATCCCAATCAGACATTAATAACATATTTGGAAAAGTCAGAATGTATCTTATCAAAATACTTCCATGTATGAGAGTCTACAGGGTGGGTTAATATATCACATTCATGAACTCTTTCTGCATGCCATCTCATTAAATTAGAAAATTTAGATGACATAAAAAATCTTTTCAACCATGGTTTAAGGGGAAAGTGACACATTTGCTTTACGACAATCAGTTTCCCCTATATCACAATCTGAATTTGATGAGTCTGATTTCCCCTGTTCTCTTTCCACCTGGAAGCACCACAAACCATACAAATATCCAAATGGGAAGTTTCCTTTCTAAACAACATAAAGTTGTTTGCACATGCATCTATGGTCTCATATGTAAAACCTAAGTTCTCTATCAGCTTACGAGCATGGTAATACGACTCGGGAATCTTAGCGTCGACAGGAAGAACCTCTTTCAATAACACCAACAACATGTCGAATGATGTGTCTGACCAATGATTCAATGTCCTAAAATGAAACAAATCCATGATAAATGACAATTTATTGAAAGAATTACATCCAAGATATAATTCTATTTTTGCATCATCAATTGCTTCATAAAACCTCCTCGAATAATGATCTGCACCAGAGTGAATATTTATCTCACCGGTCTAAATAATCTAGAAGTCAATGCCTTCAGGATCCAACCCACATACCATTTCAGTAAGCATTTCATGCATTGGATCATTCAACCTTGAATTAAAATCCATCTGAACTGTATCTGTATTTTCAAAACGAACATATTCTTCTGCATGACGAGTCCAATTCTTATAATTTCTCAGAAATACATTAAAGAATATGTGCTTCCTCACAGTATCTCGTGTGAATTGATATCTGTTAGCACATTTTCTACATGTAAAACTAATATAGTCACTATCAAATCCTCTGGTGAAGTCAATAAACTGCATAATGCCATTGAAATACTCTCTATACATTCGATTTGGAAGATCAATCGAACTCTTATCCATAATAATATCCCTATAACAAACATTTACACAAGACTTATTACATTTTCATTTTTCATATCAAATATATTTAAAATAAATACTAATTAATTGTTTTTGAACTAATTATAAAATAATAATGTAAGTGAAATCCCATGTCATACCTGATTGCGCTAAAAACCTGGAAGGGAAGGGAGCCAAAGTCGGTGCTGTGAGGGAGAGGAGAGGCAGCGGTGGGGAGCCGGAGCCGGAGCTGGTGCGGCGAGGGAGGGGACAGTGAAGGAGGGGACGGGTGGAGGTGGTGCGGCGAGGGAGGGGACGAAGACGAAGGGGACGGGGGTTGGCGGGGTGTGGGGGGGGGTGTTTGGGGTGCTAGGGGGAGGGACGAGGGGGAGGAGGGCCGAGGGCAGAGGTCGAAGGCCGGAGGGGATGGAGGCCGAAGGCCAGAGGGTGGCCGGAGGGCTGCCGGGCTGCCGGAGGCGGGTGGAGGGAGGCCCGAGGGTAGAGGGATGCCGCAGGGCGGCCGAAGCCGGAGGGCGGAGGGCGGCTGGAGGAGGGCGGGGATGGTGGGGCGGGCGGCCGGAGGGCAGACGGAGGGCGGCTGGAGGGCGGCCGGGGGGCGGCCGGATAGCGGTCGGATGGCAGACGGAGGGCGGAGGGCGGCCGGAGGGTGGCCGGCGGAAGGCAGAGCGGCGGAGGGTGGGGCGGCGGAAGGCGGGCCAGTGGAGGGCGGGGCGGCGTAGGGCAGACAGTGGGGAGGGCGGGGCGACTGGGAGGGCGGGGCAACGGGGAGGGCGCTCGACGACGGGGAGGGCACGGGCGATGGGGAGGGGGGAAGGGTTCGGGGGAGGGGGGGTGCTTTGCGAGAGGAGGGAGGGTTCGGGGGGTGCGTAAGCCTTTTTTAGGGAAACGTAGCGACCGCCAATGGCGGTCGCTATTGGTTACCTATAGCGACCGCCACTGGCAGTCGCTATAGGTAAAGGGGCTCAAATGCCCATTTTTCTAGTAGTGACTGTGATGTTATTATAAAAATGGTACAACCGTATTCGTTATTCTATCCATGCTATAAATCACAAAGTCACCATACATGCGTACATATGGATTACCATCTCCATGTCGTGGTGTATTTTGTTATTCAAACAGTTCATTGCTTGGATGGGAATAATAATGGGTATAAATGATGTAAATAATAAATATATCTTGGTAATTATTTTTTATATATGATATAACATCCAATTATATAATATTTTTCCATCAATATAATGATATGGTCGCTCATGCGTAAGTACGGATTACCGTCTCCACAACGCGATGCGATTAATTTCCACATTCACCATTCAACGATGATTATAAAAACATATCTCATTAATTAGTGTGTAATATATGAAATAATAATTATACTGTATAGATATATATGTACTTACATATATCTTATTCACTTATTTCCATAAAATACGATAAGAAAACTGAAACAACGTTTATGAGTACGTACGGCCTACCGTCTCCGTAAACGGTGTTTTCCATTTAATATATATTTCAATTATAAATATTTAAATTCTAAATATATTTGATATATAAATCATGCTTTATATTTAGGATGTATTTAAATCATGATGTACGTGATACAATCAAGAGTAACAAGTTAAAACACGTACGATAAGTAAACGATTATTACCCAAAATGTTAATTTAACATGGAAATTATTATTAAATGGTTATTATGAATTCATAAATGAATCATGTATGATATCATAATTATTTATATGGTTATTTAATTGTTTAATAACATACTACGGTCTTTATAAAGGAGGGTAATCATAACTTCGACTAAAGAAATGTACAAGGTTAGGGTTAATTTCACCATTTATTCATTATCTGAGTTTGTTTTTACGTAAGTCTCTACTGGGAATTATTTATAATCCATGTCCATGTTTCATAAAAGAGTTTTCAAAGGGATTCTTTTTATGGTACTTTTTTACTAAAACAACATTTTAAATG
Organism: Viscum album; assembly: GCA_963277665.1. Taxonomy (NCBI): domain Eukaryota; kingdom Viridiplantae; phylum Streptophyta; class Magnoliopsida; order Santalales; family Viscaceae; genus Viscum; species Viscum album. Next base: position 1,016,996,558 of record OY728162.1, read on the forward strand.
TTTTAATTATTTATTCTTCTTAAATCATTCTCATTAATGTCTATGTTTTCAAAATTGTTTTTAATGATTTATTTATATAGAAATAATTTTTTTTTAAATTTTAATTCCTTTAAAATGTTTCAAAGTGGTATGGGACACATTGATTCAAAAAAGTCTTTAAATATCATCCTTTCTAAATTTTGTGACCTTTAAATATTTTCATGAAAAAGGGATATTTCTCTCAAAGAGTTTTACAAATCATTTTCATCAATGTCAACATCATTTGATGGATTTTAAACGTGTTGGAAGTTGATTTATTATGATACAAATCATCCATAATGTATTGAAGGTTTTGTGATATGTTTTACTGTGGATGTTTTGTTTGTATACCATTCATGGATTATGAAAAAAATATTGAAATTTCCTAATCTAGTTTTAAATACGAATGCTTACATTATATTTAAACCTTTTCATATGAGGAATGCATTGGACTTAGTAAGTGATGGGTGGAGCCTGCTATATCTCCTCAATTCATTAGTAGGCCTCATGAGAAAAACTAGTTTCTTGGCACAAGGTCTTGGAAAAATCTTATTTGTAGTCTAGGAACAAGGCCTTGACTATGTGGGTATAAAGTCTTGCATTATGCATTCCATCATTATGAAAGTGGCTATTAATATTGCATGTGATTATTCGACTAGTAGAATATCCATGGGAATAATTGAATTGAATTTTTTTGTATCATTTTCTTTATTATACTGATGTTTAAGTTTAAAAGGATTCTGTTTTAGTCTTATACAATTCCTTAAATGTTTATGCTTAATTATGAAAGTTTCCTCTATATTGTTATCCTTACTGAGCATCTAAGCTCACTCCTTTCTATGATTTGATTTTTCCCAGGATTCCAAGAAGTGTATTATGTTTGAAAAGAAGGGTTAAGCGAGGGGATTAATGGATTTCTCAAAGGATCATTTTTTTTGTGCATTATTTTCGAATCTGTAATGTAACGTTCATGTATGTAATCTATTTTCCATGACTGCTAAACTGATTGGACTTTCAAAACATTATTCCTTGTAATCATGCCAATGTTATATAAGAATGCACCGAATTTGGGTAACTATGGTTGGGGAATTACACTTATGCTTATGTACGATGGGTTATGTATGATTCTGTATGTGGAAAAAATATTAATAAACATGTTAGGATGGGTTGTCTAAGATAGCGCTCTAATGTATTGGGTAATGTTGAGACTCATGAGACGTAATGTATAACGGTCTTTGTGGTTATCCTTGACTCATGCTACCTTGTGCAATAGCATTGGTGTTTAACCATGACTTCTTCTCCACTATGTGAAATGAGCCTTGACTGATGAAAAATATCATGTTTTATATTACTACCACATTACTATGAATCCATGTTTATATGATCCCATGTTTGTAACGACCCCAACCTTCATTAATGGAAATTCCTCTTGATTTGATTAAATGTATCATTAAGTAAAATGTTTATATAAATGTAAACTTCCTTGGTTTTATGTTTTACAACATTAAAATATGGTTATGAATTGTGACCGTTGCTAATATTCCCATTGAACAGCGGTCACTTGATTAGTATAAATATAGGGTTTTAACAAATCCAATTTACATAGACCAAGGAACCGATGGCCTCATCTAGTAGACTTGCCGCATACAAAGCCCATTTTTCAGAGCATGGAATGGAGGTGGCGTCATTGGGCTTCACTCTTGACCAAGCCCAAGCAGAACTTGACCACGTTAAGCTTGAGTGGAACAAACTGCGGGAGAGGTGGAAGTTAATATAGATTACCACCCGAGTAATGTTATCCGAGCCACCCGAAGAGACTGTCACCATCTCACACCTTACCCTTCGGTCTTGTAACACCCCAAGATTTCATAGTGTGTTATTTCTTCAAAATAATTCAATAACATGTACTACACGCAACACCGAGTTCAATCACACCATGACTTACAAAAAAAAAAGCCATTCAAAAGAGGTTATGAATAGTATTATATAAATTTTAAACTTTATATAATCCTTATAATTTTAGAATCCATATTATGAGTTTCTTAGATATAATGCAAGAACAAATTCATTTTCAGTATTGCACTTTTATCAACTTTTAATAGTGAACCCTTTTTTTAAATACAATATTTTAAACTTTTTGACTAAATGGGGACATCGAAAAATTTAAAATGAAACATCCCATGCTTCCACGGTACGTTTCCCTTCGAATAAGCGATAGCGTGTGTTGTACGCAACCTCGAGTTCTAACACACACCACAACTAATTAAACTATCCGTTGTGAATAGTAATACCTACTTTTGGAAATCATATATATTATATTTCAAAATGGACTTCATTTTTGGATTCGGAATATCAAAATTAGCCTAGGGTGAAATTTTGGTACTTTTTGGATAACTTTTATATTTTGATGAATAGTGAAAATTACTAAATTTTAATTAAAAACAACTTTTTTAATCAAAATAATTAATATTGGTAAATTATGAATTAGAGTGGTTTTAAAGTATGTTTATAATATATTTTTACCATTTAATATAATGTTGGTCATTGGACATAATTTTACAATTAAATCGAACATAAACAAGTGTCAATCTTTTGATAGTTATTATCTCTTAAAAACACGCTTTTTGTTTTGACAGCGGGAATTAATTTTAAATTAATTTCTGCCACTTCTGTGTTTTGAATTTAGGAAAATGGATTCCATATTTGGAATCAGGATTTTCAAATTTTGTAAATAGGTAACTTTTATTTTTAGACATTTTGAATAATTACTGCGGTAAATATTTTATTTACCATGGTTAAGGGTAAATCCGGTAAATAAGGGTTAAAAAATAATATTATAATAATACTAAATTACCCTAAAACGTGTCTTAACCCTATTGGTTGATACATGGTCGACCATGAGCATCTTTGGGTCGATTTTGGGACCCCATGGATCCACTTGTAAGTGATAATGACACTTTATATTAATTAAGTTAAAATGAATACAAAAATGACACAAGCATATATCTTTTAGCAAAACAATTGTTACATAGGGTTATATATGTTGGATTTTAGATTATAAATATTCATTAGAAAGATAAAACGATTTCCTACATAATTATTTTTTATTTATAATTTTTAGACATTAAATAATATATTTTATTTATGACACAATGATGATGCAGTAATTACTAAAATAGTGAAAAATTAAAATAATTGATCTTATAAATACCCAAATAATTATAATATGAAACTTTTAATGAATTAAACTAATTTTCTATGATAATATGATATATTAGGATTGATTTAATGGACTTTGTTCGAAGTAATAAATCTGATATGAGTTTCAAAAAAATCAACTATTGAATAGTGTCAAAATTGACATAAAAGAGTTCTTAAAAAAAATATTATATTATTAATTGATATTAAATTCATAAAAATATAAGGTTCGGCCAAGAGACTTATATCATGATAGGTTCATCATTAATGGACCACTTGGAGGTCTCTTGGATGTATATAGTAAGTTTATTAACCATATTATATAAAAATACAAAGAGTCATTGTAAAAGTGAAACTAATTAACTTAGAGTTAATACTTAAAGATAAGGTTAATATAAGTACCCAAACCTGTCTAAATTCTATTGGTTGAGTGGTTTTCGACCTATACCCACCTTAACCTTTGAATAATCAACTTTTGAGCCATTAGAAACCGAATATGAATTTATTATAAATTAATATTTCTCGCTTTTCCAAAGGTGCCCCTCACCCCTCTTATAAAAGGGCACTCCTCCTTCTCATTTCTTCACACCTCTAAAGCCTTTTGGTTCGGCCAAACTCTGCCCAAATACTCTCCCAACATCCCTCAATACAACCTAAAGGCCTTAGTTTGATCAGAAAGCCAACCTAAGGAGCCCTTTTGATCAAATCAAAAGGAAGAACCCGAAGAAGAGGTAATGTTTTCACCACCCCTTTTCCAAGTTCATTTCTTCTTCCACTTCTTCTTCCTTTGTTATTACCATTCTAAAATAATAACTCCAGTATCATTTATATACTGTGATTTTATTATAAATATGGTACAACCATATTCAGTATTCTATCCACCCTTTTAATAATAACATGTCACCATACGTGTGTACGTACGGCTTACCGTCTCCACGTCGTGGTGTAAATGTTATTCAATATAATATTATTTGGATGGGTATAATAATGATGTGTAAATCATATAAATAATAAATATAACATGGTAATGATTCTGTATATATGATATAACATCCATTTATATATTATTTTAATATCAAAAGAATGATATTGTCGCTCGTGCGTACGTACGGACTACCGTCTCCACGAACGCGATGAGATTCATTCTCCATCGTATCCATTCAAATATAATTATCATTTGATGATTTAAAAATGATGTTTAAGGACTTGATATCATTCTGGATTTGAATAATATACAACCTATCCTATACAAACATGTCTTACATAACAAAACATATAAACAAAAATGAGTAAGTTAACACCCGAAACAACGATAATACTAAGATATTATTATCAAATCAATATTAAAAGATCATATATGATATCATATTAATGTATAATTTAGTAACAATTATTTCACCATTATACAGGAGGTTAACCTACCCCAACCAAGGAAAAGTACAAGGTAAGGGATTTTCTTATCTCACATTCAATTCCGTGAGATTTCCATTATTCGCCACTAAATTATTGAAAGTGGTGTATTGTGTACTAGAATTTGATATATATATTATCATGATTATCTTTATATTCATGTTATTCTGTAAATAATTTGGTGGTTATTAACTTTTGGCCATACGACTCAGTTGATTAACGTGGTAAGGGATTTTCTTATCTCACATTCAATTCCGTGAGATTTCCATTATTCGCCACTAAATTATTGAAAGTGGTGTATTGTGTACTAGCATTTGATATATATATTATCATGATTATCTTTATATTCATGTTATTCTGTAAATAATTTGGTGGTTATTAACTTTTGGCCATACGACTCAGTTGATTAACGTGGTAAGGGGTTTTCATCTCACTCTTTATTTCCGTGAGATTCATGCCATATTTCCACTATTATCTTTTGTGTGGTGTATGTACTGCCCATAATTGTATTCTTTGTGTTTTACACTTTACCTTATGTGTATTTACATTTTCATTGTATGATACCTCTTTCATGGGTTGTATGTTTCATAAGTTACCAAATTGGTAAGGGTTATTTCACAATCTCTTCATTATCCGAGGTTGTTTATAAGTAATGATCTACTGGGATCTCATTATCATCCACATCCATGTTTCTTAAAAATGTATTTCAAAACATTTTTACTATTTACAAGAATATGGGTTAAAGTCATTTATACCCTTGTTTGACTTTTTATAAGAGGTTTATAAAGGAATCTTTCTGTCGTTTTCAAAACAAGGTCCTTTATAACCTTTTCGACAAAATTAAGGTAAGAATGTTTTTTTAACTTATACGGCGAGTGCGGTTATTTTTCGCCGTTATAAAATATTCAAAACTTTCCTTACAAGCTTATAAGAATATTTTCAAGAAAATGTTTTATTTTATATGGCTCTTAAATGATTTCAAAAGTAAAAGGAGATATTTCTTTAAAAAGAATTTTGATTTCATCTATGTCAACATCCTTCATTATTCTTGATTGAGGTCAATGTGATACAATACAATCTTCCATATTGTATCGAATGAGTTATGTTTGACTGTGGATGTGCTATTTATATATCACTCATGGTTTATGTTTGAAGTGTTGACATTTCAGAAGTTATTTTTAATCCGAATGTTTATGTGATATTTAAAACCTTTCTTCAGATGAATGTGCTGAACAAGTATGTTCCGGGTTGGGGACAGGTAAAAGTAATCCCTCCAGGTTGGGGACTGGTTAAAGTAAGCCCTCCAGGTTAGGGACTGGTAAAAGTAAGCCCTCCGGTTTGGTCTCCGGTTATTAGAGGTACTCCGGGTTGGTGTCCGGTTATTAGAGGCACTCCGGGTTGGTGTCCGGTTATTAGAGGCACTCCGGGTTGGTGTCCGGTTATTAGAGGCACTCCGGGTTGGGTTCCGGTTAGAAGTAACCCCTAGGTCTTGGGATGAGGCCTAGACAATGAAATTAACGTTTGACATTATGCATTCCAACATTATGAAAGTGGTTATTGATATTGCATGTGATTATTCGATTAGTAGAATATCCATGTGAACAAGTAAATGGCATTATTTCATTTTACTTTTGCCATACTATGTTGAAGTTCAAGTTTAAAAGGCTTTTGTTTTAGTAATTCATTGCCTTAAATGTTTATGATTATTTTTGAATGTTCCGCTATATTGTTATCCTTACTGGGCATTTGAGCTCACCCCTTTTCTATGTTTTATTTTTCCCAGGTAGTGAAGAAGTAAATTATGAATGACTTGCAGGGATATTATGAGGGGTTAATAGTGTGGATATGAAGACTTTGTTGTTGTAGTAGTTTTTCACTTTGAAATGTAATGTAAAACTTTATGGTTATATCTAGTGTTTCCAAGGCTACTAAACCAATCGGTCTTTCGAGATTTGATCTTTCTTGTGATCATGCCAATGTTATGTAATAATGCACCGACTCTGGGTAACTGGGGTCGGGGCGTTACAGTTGGTATCAGAGGAAGTTTAGTACAAACCTTGGAAGCTAGATTTAGATAAACTCTGATTAGAGCACGTAGACCTAAGATGAACTTTGAGGATTAGTATAGAAGAACTTCCTAGAATTTTGGTATTGTAGAGATTTTGTGAGTTTTCCAAGCAATACATCCCTGTCTGGATACGAGCAGGTAGAGGCGGCTCTGGCACAGATGTACCTAGGGGTAAAACCCGAAAACACCGCTTTGAGCTAGACTCGAACGGGAACTGGTGCACGACAACGGGCCTTGCTGCACTCTTGGTTACGACACTCCCGGGGGATATGCTTAGGATAATTCTCATTTTCTTTACAAACCATTATGAAGGGTTTATGAGTATATACATCCTCAAAGGAGACATTTTTATGATTATGGATTATATCCATAAATAGTGCAATTTATGTTAAGTGTTTTATAAGTATGGGATTATGTATTTTGATTCATAAACTGATCTAGTTTATGCCATTGTTTAGAAATGGGGCCCAGTAGAAGGAATGAGAACTCTAGAAATGCACATGATGCAAAGAGAAAGAAGGATCATATATTTTATGGTCTTAAGATAGAATTTATAAGAGAAATAGTCTCCCATGTATTATCATCATATGAAGAAATAATATCATGTGTTGATAAGATAAGTAAAGAGTTTACTGAGTCCTATGGCTTTGAAGGGAAGCAAGAGAAGAAAAGGATAGAAGAGAGAAAGATGGATAAAGGGAAGAGGGAAAAGAAGAATTTTCCCATATGTGGTAACTGTGGAAAGAAACACCCTGGAACTTGCCTGAAAGGAATGGGAGTTTGTTATAAGTGTGGAGGAAAAGGGCACAAATTACGTGACTGCAAGGGTAAGAAAATGGTTTCAAATGTACAATGCTTCATTTGCAAGGAGTTTGGACACTACGCGAACCTATGTCCCAGTCATCAGACTATGCCGCAAATGATGCTATTGGATAATAATCAAGTTATGATACTACCACAGATGAAGAGGTATGATCAGAGTTCTTATGTTGATTATGTCAATTGAGTGTTGTATCAACAATGTATTTGTTATAATAATTATGGAGTATATAAGGATTGTACTGCAGTACTATTTCATTAAGGACTTGAGATTTTGTGGAACAAAGAAAAGTGAATCAATAGCAGGATAAATTTTTGGAAAATATATGGTTGAGAGAATGATAAACCATAATATAGTTCTGATACCGAGGTAGTGATTTTGGAATAATACATGATTGTTTTGGATAAATTATATTGGATATTCTTGACTACCTTGGAACTGATTAATGATTTGTATATTCCATCATTGCTGGGGTTTAAAACATTTTTGGATTGATGAAGTATATCCAGCATTCTATATGGAATAAGGGAGAATGATTGTAATCAATAAGGAATATGGTAATTCAGGATGTTTCAGTGTACTAAAAGAATACATGATGAAGGTATTCACATGCTATTACGGGGTAAAAAGGATCTACATTATGTTTACCTTCCTTATAAATGTTGGACTGTGAGTTTGGACAGAAGTATTTTGGATAGTTCTAGTTTGGATTATTTTGGATTACCATAAAAGGACAACCCGGAGGTCGGGCGGCAACCCGTCGCATTCGGCAAGGCTGCGAGACTTGAACCCGCAACCGAAGGGCGACAAGGGTGTATCACCTACCACTGGCCCACGAGATGTCTTGGATTAAATAATGTAGTTTTTATTAAAAGATCTTGTAGGTGAATTATAAATTTGTTTATTTTGGAACCCTATACGAATAGTGTAAATAGAATTTTTTTTACATTCTATTATCTTTTAGAGTGAAAGATGAGTTTGTGGTAGAAATTTATTAATGGATAAAACTCTAATTATAAAGTAAGTATATCTCCTTATGATCTTAGCCAATCTCATAAATAAAATCCACAACATTAAGAAAAGGAACATAGAACAAAAATGTTGTCCTAGATGGTACCTTAAATCATCACTAATTTATGGCTTTGGGATTTTTGGCCTTTTCATAGCCATGTTCTCTACCACTCTCCATCAGATAATTGATGGTTAGATTTCTCCTCCATATCCATATTTTCCTACATGGAACCCTAGTATGTGTTATTTTCGGTAATCTTCATACTTTCCACTCTTTGTTTTAAATAGAGGCCTCATTAATTCATTTTTTGATGTGGGATTTCAACTAAGATATTTTGAAATGTCAAAAATGTGTTATCCCAATACCCTATGTGTTGTTGAACCGATGGTATTTCAAATCATCATAGATTGATGAGTTTAAGAACCTCAATTTTATACTTGTTTGTGATTGATGACCTCAATCACTACCTATAAATATTTACATTTTTCCTCCAATTATATGTCACTAATTGCCACCAATGTTCTCCTAATCGAGATCATAATTTGGTGGTGACCCTTTCATTTCTCTTTTCCTCATATTAAGACAAAATTTTAGTAACCCAATTTCCGATGTGGGTTTTCCCAAAAATATATTTTCTATTTTCAACATTTTATTTTCGAAGAACAATTTCAAATTGCGAGGACGCAATTTATTGAAGGAGGGGAGAGTGTAACACCCCAAGATTTCATAGTGTGTTATTTCTTCAAAATAATTCAATAACATGTACTACACGCAACACCGAGTTCAATCACACCATGACTTACAAAAAAAAGCCATTCAAAAGAGGTTATGAATAGTATTATCTAAATTTTAAACTTTATATAATCCTTATAATTTTAGAATCCATATTATGAGTTTCTTAGATATAATGCAAGAACAAATTCATTTTCAGTTTTGCACTTTTATCAACTTTTAATAGTGAACAATTTTTTTAAATACAATATTTTAAACTTTTTGACTAAATGGGGACATCAAAAAATTTAAAATGAAACATCCCATGCTTCCACGGTACGTTTCCCTTCGAATAATGCGATAGCGTGTGTTGTACGCAACCTCGAGTTCTAACACACACCACAACTAATTAAACTAGCCGTTGTGAATAGTAATACCTACTTTTTGAAATCATATATATTATATTTCAAAATGGACTTCATTTTTGGATTCGGAATATCGAAATTAGCCTAGGGTGAAATTTTGGTACTTTTTGGATAACTTTTATATTTTGATGAATAGTGAAAATTACTAAATTTTAATTAAAAACAACTTTTTTAATCAAAATAATTAATATTGATAAATTATGAATTAGAGTGGTTTTAAAGTATATTTAGAATATATTTTTACCATTTAATATAATGTTGGTCATTGGACATAATTTTAAAATTAAACCGAACATAAACAAGTGTCAATCTTTTGATAGTTATTATCTCTTAAAAACACGCTTTTTGTTTTGACAGTGGGAATTAATTTTAAATTAATTTCTGCCACTTCTGTGTTTTGAATTTAGGAAAATGGATTCCATATTTGGAATCAGGATGTTCAAATTGTGTAAATAGGTAACTTTTATTTTTAGACATTTTGAATAATTACTGCGGTAAATATTTTATTTACCATGGTTAAGGGTAAATCCGGTAAATAAGGGTTAAAAAATAATATTATAATAATACTAAATTACCCTAAAACATGTCTTAACCCTATTGGTTGATACATGGTCGACCATGAGCATCTTTGGGTCGATTTTGAGACCCCATGGATCCACTTGTAAGTGATAATGACACTTTATATTAATTAAGTTAAAATGAATACAAAAATGACACAAGCATATATCTTTTAGAAAAACAATTGTTACATAGGGTTATATATGTTGGATTTTAGATTATAAATATTCATTAGAAAGATAAAAAGCTTTCCTACATAATGATAGTTTATTTATAATTTTTAGACATTAAATAATTTATTTTATTTATGACACAATGATGATGCAGTAATTACTAAAATAGTGAAAAATTAAAATAATTGATCTTATAAATACCCAAATAATTATAATATGAAACTTTTAATGAATTAAACTAATTTTATATGATAATATGATATATTAGGATTGATTTAGTGGACTTTTTTCGAAGTAATAAATCTGTTATGAGTTTCACAAAAATCAATTATTGAATAGTGTCAAAATTGACATAAAAGAGTTCTTAAAACAAATATTATATTATTAATTGATATTAAATTCATAAAAATCTAAGGTTAGGCAAAGAGACTTATATCATGATAGGTTCATCATTAAGGGACCACTTGGAGGTCGCTTGGATGTATATAGTAAGTTTATTAACCATATTATATAAAAATACAAAGAGTCATTGTAAAAGTGAAACTAATTAACTTAGAGTTAATACTTAAAGATAAGGTTAATATAAGTACCCAAACCTGTCTAAATTCTATTGGTTGAGTGGTTTTCGACCTATCCCCACCTTAACCTTTGAATAATCAACTTTGGAGCCATTAGAAACCGAATATGAATTTATTATAAATTAATATTTCTAGCTTTTCCAAAGGTGCCCCTCACCCCTCTTATAAAAGGGCACTCCTCCTTCTCATTTCTTCACACCTCTAAAGCCTTTTGGTTCGGCCAAACTCTGCCCAAATACTCTCCCAACATCCCTCAATACAACCTAAAGGCCTTAGTTTGATCAGAAAGCCAACCTAAGGAGCCCTTTTGATCAAATCAAAAGGAAGAACCCGAAGAAGAGGTAATGTTTTCACCACCCCTTTTCCAAGTTCATTTCTTCTTCCACTTCTTCTTCCTTTGTTGTTACCATTCTAAAATAATAACTCCAGTATCATTTATATACTGTGATGTTATTATAAATATGGTACAACCATATTCAGTATTCTATCCACCCTTTTAATAATAACATGTCACCATACGTGCGTACGTACGTCTTACCGTCTCCACATCGTGGTGTAAATGTTATTCAATATAATATTATTTGGATGGGTATAATAATGATGTGTAACTCATATAAATAATAAATATAACATGTTAATGATTCTGTATATATGATATACCATCCATTTATATATTATTTTAATATCAAAAGAATGATATTGTCACTCGTGCGTACGTACGGACTACTGTCTCCACGAACGCGATGAGATTCATTCTCCATCGTATCCATTCAAGTATAATTATCATTTGATGATTTAAAAATGATGTTTAAGGACTTGATATCATTCTGGATTTGAATAATATACAACCTATCCTATACAAACATGTCTTACGTAACAAAACATATAAACAAAAATGAGTAAGTTAACACCCGAAACAACGATAATACTAAGATATTATTATCAAATCAATATTAAAAGATCATATATGATATCATATTAATGTATAATTTAGTAACAATTATTTCACCATTATACAGGAGGTTAACCTACCCCAACAAAGGAAAAGTACAAGGTAAGGGATTTTCTTATCTCACATTCAATTCCGTGAGATTTCCATTATTCGCCACTAAATTATTGAAAGTGGTGTATTGTGTACTAGCATTTGATATATATATTATCATGATTATCTTTATATTCATGTTATTCTGTAAATAATTTGGTGGTTATTAACTTTTGGCCATACGACTCAGTTGATTAACGTGGTAAGGGATTTTCTTATCTCACATTCAATTCCGTGAGATTTCCATTATTCGCCACTAAATTATTGAAAGTGGTGTATTGTGTACTAGCATTTGATATATATATTATCATGATTATCTTTATATTCATGTTATTCTGTAAATAATTTGGTGGTTATTAACTTTTGGCCATATGACTCAGTTGATTAACGTGGTAAGGGGTTTTCATCTCACTCTTTATTTCCGTGAGATTCATGCCATATTTCCACTATTATCTTTTGTGTGGTGTATGTACTGCCCATAATTGTATTCTTTGTGTAATACACTTTACCTTATGTGTATTTACATTTTCATTGTATGATACCTCTTTCATGGGTTGTATGTTTCATAAGTTACCAAATTGGTAAGGGTTATTTCACAATCTCTTCATTATCCGAGGTTGTTTATATGTAATGATCTACTGGGATCTCATTATCATCTACATCCATGTTTCTTAAAAATGTATTTCAAAACATTTTTACAATTTACAAGAATATGGGTTAAAGTCATTTATACCCTTGTTTGACTTTTTATAAGAGGTTTATAAAGGAATCTTTCCGTCGTTTTCAAAACAAGGTCCTTTATAACCTTTTCGACAAAATTAAGGTAAGAATGTTTTTTTTAACTTATACGGCGGGTGCGGTTATTTTTCGCCGTTATAAAATATTCAAAGCTTTCCTTACAAGCTTATAAGAATATTTTCAAGAAAATGTTTTATTTTATATGGCTCTTAAATGATTTCAAAAGTAAAAGGAGATATTTCTTTAAAAAGAATTTTGATTTCATCTATGTCAACATCCTTCATTATTCTTGATTGAGGTCAATGTGATACAATAAAATATTCCATATTGTATCGAATGAGTTATGTTTGACTGTGGATGTGCTATTTTTATATCACTCATGGTTTATGTTTAAAGTGTTGACATTTCAGAAGTTATTTTTAATCCGAATGTTTATGTGATATTTCAAACCTTTCTTCAGATGAATGTGCTGAACAAGTATGTTCCGGGTTGGGGACCGGTAAAAGTAATCCCTCCAGGTTGGGGACTGGTTAAAGTAAGCCCTCCAGGTTAGGGACTGGTAAAAGTAAGCCCTCCGGTTTGGTCTCCGGTTATTAGAGGTACTCTGGGATGGTGTCCGGTTATTAGAGGCACTCCGGGTTGGTGTCCGGTTATTAGAGGCACTCCGGGTTGGTGTCCGGTTATTAGAGGCACTCCGGGTTGGGTTCCGGTTAGAAGTAACCCCTAGGTCTTGGGATGAGGCCTAGACAATGAAATTAACGTTTGACATTATGCATTCCAACATTATGAAAGTGGTTATTGATATTGCATGTGATTATTCGATTAGTAGAATATCCATGTGAACAAGTAAATGGAATTATTTCATTTTACTTTTGCCATACTATGTTGAAGTTCAAGTTTAAAAGGCTTTTGTTTTAGTAATTCATTGCCTTAAATGTTTATGATTATTTTTGAATGTTCCGCTATATTGTTATCCTTAATGGGCATTTGAGCTCACCCCTTTTCTATGTTTTATTTTTCCCAGGTAGTGAAGAAGTAAATTATGAATGACTTGCAGGGATATTATGAGGGGTTAATAGTGTGGATATGAAGACTTTGTTGTTGTAGTAGTTTTTCACATTGAAATGTAGTGTAAAACTTTATGGTTATATCTAGTGTTTCCAAGGCTACTAAACCAATCGGTCTTTCGAGATTTGATCTTTCTTGTGATCATGCCAATGTTATGTAATAATGCACCGACTCTGGGTAACTGGGGTCGGGGCGTTACAGGTCTTATGCGGGTGTTATAAGGGGTTATGTTACAAGACCCTAGCACTATGACTATGTACATTGTTTTTGTATATTGAATGTGCATTCATTTTATTATTGTTACTTTGTAAATAGTTTTTGAAGCACAAATAGTATTTTTAGTTAATATTCCACTAAGAAATCTATTTTGATAAATTAATGGAATTTTTAATTAAATAATATTTTAATAAAATATAATCATTATTAAATTAATTTTTATTAAATATAAATGATTGTATAATTTTATGAATGTAATTGTAATTTTTATTAATGTTTGAAAGCTTTTTTTGTCAAAACCCATGAATTTTCAATAAATATCAGTTTTTTATTTTAAAAGTAAAAATTCAAATATTTATAAAATTATTTATATAAAATTAATATTATTTTTTGAATCGGGATGTTGAAATTATCCAATGGTGAATGTTTCATAATTTTCAGAGACATTCAAATTTTTGGGTAAAAATTAAATATCGTTTAAATATATAATGTGTTTTATGACATCATAATGACACAATAGTGATGTAATAAAATACTATATACATTATGTTATGATAGGATATGTTTTTAAATTAAAATTGTGTTATTTTTGGTTGGTTTTATTTAGTTCAAAAAGCTTTAGTAGACCGTTTAAGGCTTATAAAACATTTCCCCTTTTTAAATTGTTTTCTTGTGAGTTTGACTCACATCCACATAAGTAACCCTATTATTTTAATATTTTCATCCATTGGCCTTATAAAATATTTTTTTCCACTGGCCTTTGGAAAAATTCATGGGAAAAAACAATGGGATGGTTTGTGGTTTTTATTTGTTTAATGTGAGGTGTCCCAAACCAATATAATAATGAATTCCCTCACCTTTCCTATATAAACCCACCCAAGCTCCCACATCCTCTTCACTGAAAGCCTTTAAAGTTCTTCCAATATCTACTCTACTCTCTCTAGAATCATCCCAAGGTTCCCGATGCTCCCACGAAGCCTCTCTCAAGCCTATCCCAAGCCTTTGGAAGCACACTTCCATGTAAGTAATTTCATCCTGTCTCATTTTGTCCAATTCTCATTTTGTGGTTATGCCCTTTATTTTCAATTAAAAACGTTTGGGTATGATTTCAAAACACCCCCATACTTCTCTATTTGTGTTTGGATGATTAGAGACCCCTTTCTCTCTCATTATGCCTCCCATGTACACCCTTTACAATGACAAAATTCTGTTAGGGATTTCTCTCTCCTCTTCTACATCTAAGTAATCCTTCTGTATTATGAATCTAAATTCCATTACAATTTTTGGTACATGTATCTATATTAAGCCATTATTTTCCTTTTCATATACATGGTATGAGAAACCATTTTCTCTCTCATCAACTATTTTTATTAATCGTTATGTCACACCGTTATGCTGCTGAAATTGCACCGCGTTTTTCCATGCAAAGATCATTATGTAGTGAATACCATTCCCATGTATCTATCATGGGTATTCACCTTTATGCACATATAAATATTGAGTGGTACTTTCATGTATTTACTCCACATTAGTTAATCATGGAATAACTTATAATGTTGATTGATTCCATGTTATATGATCCATGTGGCACACTTATGCATGAAATGAAATGTTTAAGAAGGGTGCTCCCTGATAGCGCTCCAATGCATTGGGTAAAGTATAGTATCATGATACTTCATGTGAAATGGGTGTTGAATCTTCTTAATTCAAGTGTAAAAGGGTTTTACTCGTTCTTCATGTGCAATGAGGGTTTAGTCATTCTCCATGTGCAATTAGCCTCAGCGCATGTTAATTCCATGTTAAGTGTTATTTCCATATTTTCCATGTTATGATTATCATGATTCTTCCAGCTTTTAAGTTAATGTTTCTATTTTTCTCTATTTATATGTCTATTTCCTAACATTTATTGTATTCCTCATGTTATTCCATGTTTATTACCTTATTGGTCTTCATACCTCACCTTTTTCTTATGCATTCCCTCTGGTTATCCCATTCAATTCTAAGTATGAGGGAATGTAGTGGTCATGTAAAGGATGTTTTCAATAAAGATGTTGTATTTCACATTTTAAGTTGTTATATAATGATCCTAAGCCCCAAATACACTATAACTCTATATTTTCTATGTTGTATCATGTGAAGGTTTTTAATCATGTTTATGTGGGTAAGAAAGAGTAGGGTTGTCATAGTTGGTATCATAGTATATGTTTAGTTATTTTTGGTATTAGGATTATAAAAACCTAGTGAAGACATAGAGGCAATAATAAGTATAATAAAAATATCCCTATGTATTGGTGAGTATTGAGTAAGTGGGTTATCAAGAAAATACATCCCTGTATAGATACGAGCAGGTAGAGGCAGCTCAGGCACATATGTATCATAGGGGTAAAACCCAAAAACACTGCTTGGAGCTAGACTTGAACGAGAATTGGTGAAAAAATAGGCCTTTCTGCACTATTGGATAATATATTCACAAGGGAAATACTTTGGTAAATTCACAAGATTAGTATGATCCCTTATTAAGGGAATAAAAAAATTAACCTAAGAATATATGTTAGAAAGTAGATCATGAATATCATAGATTGGGGCCTATGGATTCATTTGTTAAGGAAATGAAAGTTATTTATATTTCATTAGTTTTGTCCTTGGATTATCCTTTTTTTTTACCCCTAACATTCATTTTATTCCAGCCAATGGCTGGTAA
The DNA here is from genome assembly GCA_963277665.1 of Viscum album. Taxonomy (NCBI): domain Eukaryota; kingdom Viridiplantae; phylum Streptophyta; class Magnoliopsida; order Santalales; family Viscaceae; genus Viscum; species Viscum album. The sequence continues at coordinate 1,017,013,294 of OY728162.1, forward strand.
TAAGAGGACTCGGGCTAACAACCGATGTGAAGATCAATGTGATTACTGTACTAATGAGATGCCTAATCTGATGGGAGTAGGAATCGTGAACATTTCCATGCTTCTATCTCAGTTAACTCAAGATTTGAATAGAAACATGGGTCTGGGGGAAAGTTCAACCCCCCATAAGAATGAACATGTCACTATCGAGAGTTTCATGAGATGAAGGCCACATACTTTTAATGGATCATCTCATCCCTCTATCGTCGAACAATGGATCAAATCCATTAAAAATATCTTCTCCATATTTCAATGTTATGAACAAGAGAATGTTCTCCTGGATTCTTATAATATGGAGGGTGAAGCTAATAAATGGTTGATGTTGATAAAAAATATGAAACTTGAAGAGGAGATCGAGGCGTTGGAATCGAAGGATTTCCAGATTATGTTTTTTGATAATATTTTCGGCGCGACCTCCAACTTAAGATGGAAAGGGACATCCATACCCTCAAGAAAAAAGATGACGAATATGTCAGAGAATATGAGGAAAACATCACAAGGCTTTCATGTGAATATTTTGGCTTTGTCATTACCCCCGAATGCAAGGTTGACCTCTTCTTTGGTGGGCTAAAACCTAGCCTATGGAAAGCACTGGCGATCCCTGACTTCGACAGCTGTGGGGAATTTGTACGATGTGTTCTCAAGGTCAAAATGGAAATCATAGAATATCAGGGGTATCATGGGTATTCGAGTCATAATGTGGACAGCAATGTTGGTGGTCTGATGGATAAATCCAATGGTGCTATGAATATCTAGTACACCACATGCCAATAGTGCAGAAAGAAGCACCCATGAAATTGCCTGAAGGGGACGAGGAAATGCTTTGGGTGTAGAAGTGAAAGGCACCTAGCTATTAACTATCAGAAATAAAAACCCCTGGATACAATAGAGGAGAGGAACTCTCCATTCGACTATCAATGCATTTTTCATTGCATCAAAGACAAAGAAACATGGTATCTTGCAAATCAGTTCCCAATGCCGAGGGTTTTCAGAGGCTACCAACAACCTCCAATGCAGCAAGGGAGAGATTTTTCCATCACTACTGCCTAAGTGAACCCTGACGACGAAGTGATGATATGTATGCCAGTTATTCATTCAATAATAGTGAGTGTACTTTTTGATTCAGGTTCTACGCATTCTTTTATATCCCGAAAGTTTGGTAGAAAATTCCAACATCACCACAAATCATGGATGTAAATATGTCGGTGAGTATGGAAAATGGGGCAATCATTGCATCACATGAATATAACTCCTCCCCTATCATAATATGTGGATCAGATTTCCTAGTGAACCTCTATATACTCCATCTGGTGGAATTTGATGCAATTATTAGCATGTATTGGATTTCCTTATATATAGCCAACATAAATTGCCATGAGAGGAAAATCACTCTTCATGTGGAGAATCAAACGCCGATTCTAAACAAGTGCAATGAGGAAGATGAATATTCTTTAGCTCCATCATCTCAAGAGTGGATATTACTGCCATATGACCACGTGTATCTAGCCTAGATGATTGAGTCTAAGGAGGCCACCATCGTTGAAGACATGCCTATTGTGAGGGAATTCACTGAGGTGTTTCCCAAGTAATTTCCTAGTCCTCCTCCTAGAAGATATACTTAATTCTCAATTGATCTTATACCGGGGAGTTGCCAATATTAATGACTCCATATATAATGGCTTCTATGGAGCTTGAAGAGATAAAGAAAAAAAATATAAAAGAATATGGATTAAGGGTTTTTATGCCCAAGTGCTTCACCTTAGGGTTCACCAGTCCTCTTCGTCAAGAAGAAGGATGGGTCAATGTGCCTTTGCATCAATTATCATGAGCTTAACAAAATCACGATAAAGAACAAGTATCCTCTCCCATGAAATGATGACTTGTTCGATCAGCTGTGTGGAGAAAAATACTTTTCCAAGGTGGATTTGTGATCGAGATATTATCGAGTAACGGTGAAGAAGGAAGATATCCCCAAGACTACTTTTCATATAAGATACGAGCACCATGAATTCCTAGTAATTCTTTTCAGACTCACTAGTGCTCTAGAAATCATCATGGACTTGATGAATAGATTCTTTATGGATTATCTTGACAAATTTGTGGTCTTCTTTATTGATGATAATATGATATACTCCAAAACCAAGGAGGATCATGAGGAGCAACTAAGATCTATACTAGAGACATTGCGAAAGGATAAGCTCTATGCAAAGTACAAAAAGTGTGAGTTATGGTTGAAGGGGGTTTCATTCTTCGGCCATATAATAACAAGAAATGTGATATTGGTAGATCCCTCCAAAAGAGATGTGATTGAAGGATGGCGGAGTCAACCATCGGTAATGGATATTCGTATCATCTTGGGGTTTTATGGATATTATCAATGATTTGTGAGAAATTTCTTATGATTGTCCAACCCTCTTACCAAGTTAACTCAAAAGGTAGTAAAGTTTGTTTGGAGTGATGAATGCGAAGAAAGATTCAAGGAGTTAAAAAGGAGGCTTAACCCTGCACCCATGCTCTGTAATGACCTAAACTTTTGAATAAATTTTGTTTCCTAACTTTGTGTGTTAATCTATTTTATACTCAACAAAACTATTTCATTTACTAAAATGAGTATTATTAAAATAAGACTCTTGGGTTTCGACTATTGTATGACTGTTGGTCTATATGACCATTGGAAATTAAATGTTTCAATTATTTTCTAGAAATACATGTGTTCTTGATTAATTAATATAGAAAGAAGATTCGATGGCCCCATCCAGTATTCTCGGGTTGATCGAAGACCATCTGACGGAACTCGGGAAGGAGGTAGCACCTTTGGGCATTTCTTTGGGCCAAACCCAAACCGAACCTCATCGTGTGAAGATGGAAATAAATCAGCTTCGCGATAAGTTCAAGTTGATTGAAATCATTACTCGGGCAATGTTGGTCAAGCCGCCCCAAGATTCTATCACCCTAGAACACCTTACTCTTAGGTCCTATGCTGGTGTCATAAGCGGCTATGTAATGAGACCGTAACTACCTCCTGTAATCCTTTGATTTAAATAAAAATTGTAATTCCTTCTTATGGTGACGTTTGTGAATTTTCACATGTCCGGATAAATATAGTATGCATATTATTGATTAATTCTAGAAAAAGATATTTTAAAATATTTATGTAAGCCTTAAATAATTATTAATGTGTAATGATTTTCAAAAAAATGTTATTCTACAGTTGTGTTCAGTAAGAAATTTAAAGTCTAATAAGATCAACTTAATTTTTTATAAATGGTAAATTATGAATAGTGAATTTACGCTTATGACTAGTAATGGGACCAAATGGATTATGTAACTTCACTTTAGAAATTATTAATATAATTTAAGCACCTTGATTTAGTAATGTGATTCACTAAAATAGGTAAATAACTATATCAAAAATTATTGGTTAAGTATTTATTTTTTTGGGTGAATAGTATTTTTTATTTAAAATTTAAATTAAAAATATTTCCATTTTTTTTTTCATAAAATGGATTTCATTTTTGAAATTAGAGCATCAATATTTGGTTACGGTGATTTTTTGGGATTTTTCTAAAACAATTGAATTTTCTGTGAATATTGATTTTATTTAAAAAATTAATTTTAAAATATTTAGAATATTATTTTCATAAAATGGGGTTCATTTTTGAAACTAGCATCAATATTTGGTTAAGGTAAGATTTTAGGATTTTTCTTAGAAAGCTGAAGTTTCAGTAAATAGTGAAAATACAGTTTTTGAGTTTCGGGTGTTTAATGACATCATTAAGGATGTAATAATTATGCAATAATTCGGTTAGATTTATTAATAGTAAGATAAGGTATGAGGTTTTTCAGGTGGCCAATACCATGGGGAAATACCATGGACATGCTCATGGTTTTTCCAATACCACCTCTGAGCTGTCCCTTGGTAATTAATGCTTTGTCTCCTCAATTCCCCTTTAAATACCAAGCCTTTCCCTCATTCATTTCATTTACAAATACTCAACAACGATGTTATGGTCTCCTTACCTCCAAAGTAGTCATCCCAAGGTTCCCTAGATCCTCCCAAGGTCCCGAACTTCAAGCATCCGACGTTACTCTTCAATGTAATAGATCCTACCTCTCTCTTTCTTTTCATGTCTTATTCATTATGTCATTTATTTTAAGCTCCATGTTATTATGTTGGGTATGTTATTTTATATTCAACCTACTGTCCTTTTAATGTTCATATTATGACAGACCCACTCATTCTCTCATCAATTAATTTTAGGAATGTTTTAAGTGGTGTCGTTAGGTTTCCGAATTTTTGTAAGGGATTCTTTCACTCTTCCCATTTTAAAATTTCTACTTTCATGTCAAGTCTTTAAAGATCATTCTTCCTTGTTGGGGTATGATATATATATTCATAACACTGTCCTTTAATTTTCAGATTATTAGAGACCCTATTTAATCTCATCAATTTATTTTTTGGATGTTTTAAGTGACACCGATAGGCTGCCGAATTTTTCCTAAGAGAAGTATTATTTTTGTCTTCCTTTCATGTTTTTCATTTCATATGGTATGTCCTTAAAATTTCATTACCATTTTCTTATATCCCTTATATTCTGTCCCTCTACTATTTTATGGATCATTTATGAGTGGGTACCCATGTCCCCCCTCTTTTCATTGTTTTCCCAAACCCAGCAACATAGCTGTTATGCTGCCAAATTTTCGTCTCAAAATGTCTCTATATTTTTCTCAAATAATTATATTTTATTAAGTGAATACTAAAAAATCTTTATTCTACATGGGTATTCACATATATATCAAAATTTTCTATTTTATATTCTTGTATTTACATACATGAGACATGCTTTCCTTTTTCGGGGGTTTAAAGTGACATAAAGATCACGTCTTTAAAGCAGTTTTTAAAATGTTATGACTGTGAAATGAAACCCATTTATTTTATGCTAGATGGGTTATTTATGAAATGATAGAGGATGATATATGTGTCTCACATTATAATAAATACAAATTAAGGGTGCACCCTCATAGCGCTCTAATGCATTGGGTAACGACTTAATCTCTAGAGATGACCATTTTAACAATTCCTTGGGGAATAAACTTGGTAAATTTTTTATGACACCTTGGGGATGGACCTTGGTGATACGGAAATGATTTTCTAAGTTAAATTTTGTAGCCACGTCTTCATGTTATGAAACACGTTTTTTATTATTATATTCCCCATAACCTCTTTCACATGCCTTAATGTTTTTTATCTTGACTTAATTGATGTATCTCAAGTTCACATGTAAAATTTTTATCTTGATTCCCTTACTGGGCCTTCTGCTCACCCTTTCCTTTGATATATGCTCAAAGGTTATGATATGTTGTAATGAATTTATGACAAACAATGAATAAGCATTTAAATTGTTTAGAAAAATGTTTTATGTTGTTCTCATGTTTTATGTTCTTGATTTCCAAGACATTGGAATTTAAAGATCCTCTGTATGTAAAATGTAATGAAAAGTAATGTATTAAAAATGAGGGATGCCACAGTTAGTATTGAAGGATAGTTTATTTAATTATGTAAATTAGGATATGAAAACTTTATGAAGAACTATATAGAAAAGGTTAAATATCGGAAATATTCCTTGTATCTTTGCGAGTATTGAGTAAGTTGTTTATCAATGAAATACATCCCTGTCTGGATACGAGCAGGTAGAGGTGGCTCTGGCATATTTTTACATAGGGGTAAAATCCAGAAACACTGCTTTGAGCTAGACTCGAATGGGAACTAGTACACGACAATGGTCCTTGCTGCACTCATGGTTATGACACTCCTGGGGGATATGTTTGGTTAATCAAAAGCTTTTTATGAATCATTTTTAAGGAATTATAGAAAAATATAATTTGTTTTGAATGAAGTTTTAAGACATAAAATCCTTTTTAGTTAAATGATTCATAAATGAAATAAGTTTATCGCAAAGGATTTATTATTTTAGAATGTGTCCCCATTGTCCAGGAATATGTTGATGTATTTTCTGAGAAGTTGCCTGGACCTCCCCCTGAAAGAGAGGTAGATTTCTCCATTGAACTCATACCTGGATCTCATCCGATGTCAAAGACCCCCTATAAGATGGAAAATGTGGAGCTAAAGTAATTAAAGAAACAACTCAAAGATCTTTTGGAGAATGGGTTTATCCACCCAGTGTGAATCCTTGGGGATCACCAGTTCTCTTTGTGAAGAAGAAGGATGGATCGATGTAGCTATGAATTGATTATAGAGAACTGAATGGGATCACAGGGAAGAAAAAATACTCTTTTCAAAGAATTTATGACTTATTTGATCATCTTTGTGGGGCTCAATTCTTCATTAAGATTGATCTTCGTTCTGGTTAACACCAATTAAGGGTGAAGAATGATGACATTCCAAAAACTGCCTTCTAATAAAGATATGGTCATTATGAGATTTTTGTTATGCCCTTCAGACTGACTAATGCACCGACTATTTTTATGGATCAAGAATAAGTTGATTTTGGGAAACTTATGTTTTATCAAATGGATATCCTTTGTATAGGAAAATAATTTGGTGATTAAATGATAATGGTTATTTTGTATGATGTTTTATCTCTTGGAATACTATATTCCTAAGGGAAATAAAATAATATAGGATTTAAATTGAAGAGGAATGGTTGAATTTTTTTTATGAATTTAGGTATTTAATGTGGACATATGGTGATTTGGGTTATTTCTGAAAATGATGAACCTAGTATTGAGAATATGTGAATAGGATAATTAATCTTTAGTATGAGACTTTAATAGTAGTCATTGATATTTGGAGATAAATTTTATGATTTATTGGGGGAAGACTATGTGATTCAATCCTTCTATGTTTTGGGTTCCAATCTTAGTTTGGATTATTCTGAAGAATTTTAAAGATGATTGTGTATTGAATGGTCTTTTTGGAACTTTGGGTACTTTTGTTGAATTTTGGAGATTAATAATCATATTTATTTTTGTAAAGGATTATCCTTTTTGGGGATTATATGATATCGTACTAACCAGTTTTGTTTTATTTGATGAATAAATATAAGGGAAAAATATAGTTATTCTTTTGTGGATTGTATGATTCTCTAGAAGATGATTCTTGTGCCTTTGATGAGACCAATTCTTTTTGAATGATCATTGTTTAGAGAAAAGATTAGTCTTGGTGGAAATTTATTAAGGGATGAAACACTACTTGAAGATAAGTATATTTACTTATGTTTTTATTCTATGTAGTAAATTAATTCCTCAAAATTATGAAAAGGAACGTAAAACAAAAGCGTTGTTGGTTTACAATTCCTACAAGGTAATCAATTACCGTTTAACACATCTTATGTTTGTGATCTTATTGTGGTTAATTTTCTCCTAATCATGTACTCTATCACTCTCCATCAGAACTTGACCCTTTGTTTTCTCTTCCATATCCATGTTTTCCTACATGGAATCCTAGTATGGGTTAACTTGGGGTACCATTGTACATCCCTTTATATATTTTAAAGTAATAGTTTTACTGACTCTTTTTCTGATGTGGGACTATCAAAAAAATTCCCATGACCAATTTTCAAATTGAGAGGATGGCATTTATTAATGGGGGAGGATTGTAATGACCTGAAATTTTGAATAAATTTTGTTTCCTAACTTTGTGTTTTATTCTACTTTATAATCAACAAAACTATTTCATTTAATAAAATGAGTATAATTAAAATAAGACCGTTGGGTTTCGACTGTTATATGACTGTTGGTTAATATGACCGTTGGAAATTAAATTATGCAATTATTTTCTATAAATACAAGTGATCTTGATTAATTAATATAGAATGAAGATTCGATGGCCCCATCCAGTAGTCTCGGGCCGATCGAATCCCATCTGACGGAACTCAGGAAGGAGGTCGCACCTTTGGGCTTTTCTCTAGATCAAACCCAAGCCTAAATTCATCATGTGAAGTTGGAATAGAATCACTTTTGTGAGAAGTTCAAGCTGATAGAAATCACTACTTAGGAAATGTTGGCTGAGCTTCCCCAAGATTCTATCACCCTAGGATACCTTATTCTAAGGTCCTATGCTGGTGTTATAAGGGCCTATGTAACGAGATCGTAACTGCCTTGTGTAATCCTATGATTTAAATAAAAATTTTGATGCCTTCTTATAGTGATGTTTTTCAATTTTCAAATGTCCGGATAAATATAGTTTGCAAATTATTAATGAATTCTAGAAAAAGGATATTTAAAAATATTTATGTAAATCTTATATAATTAATAAAGTGTAATGATTTTCAAAAAATGGTATTCTACAGTTGTGTTCAGTAGGAAATTTAGAGTCTAATAAGATCAACTTAATTTTTGATGAATAGTAAATTATGAATAGTGATTTTACGCTTATGAATAGTAATGTGCTCAAATGGATTAATTAACTTCACTTAAGAAAGTATTAATATAATTTGGGAACCTTGATTAAGTTATGTGATTCAATAAAATAGGTAAATAACTGTTAAAAAATTATTGGATAAGTATTAGTTTTTCAGGTGAATAGTGTTTTTTAATTAAAATTTAAATTAAAAGTATTTAGAAAATTATTTTTCATAAAATGGATTTCAATTTTGATATTAGAGCATTGATATTTGGTTAAGGTGAATTTTTTGGATTTTTCTTAAATAGTTGAATTTTCAGTGAATCGTGTTTTTATTTAAAAAAAAAATTAAAATATTTAGAAAAATATTTTCAAAAAATGGAGTTCATTTTTGAAAATAGAGCATCGATATTTGGTTAAGGTGAAATTTTAGGATTTTTCTGAGAAAGTTGAATTTTCAGTGAATAATGAAAATGCAGTTTTTGAGTTTCGGGTGTTTAATAGCATCATTAAGGATGTAATAATTATGCAATAATTCTGTTCGACTTATGAATAGTAAGATAAGGTATGAGGTGTTCCAAGTGTCCAACACCATGGGAAAATACCATGGGAAAACCCATGGTTTTGCCAATACAACCTATGAGGTGTCCCTGGGAAATTAATGCTTTGTCCCCTCACTTCTCCTATAAATACCAATCCCTTACCTCATTCATTTCATTTCCAAATCCTCTCCAACGAAGTTATGGTCTCTTTACCTCCAAATGAGTCCTCCCAAGGATCCCTCAAGCCTCCCAAGGTCCATACCTTCAATATTTTGAAGTTACTTTTCAAGGTAAGGGATCATACCTCTTTCTTTCTTTTCATATATTCTCCTTTATGACATTTATTTTAAGCACCATGTTCTTATGTTGGGGATGTTATTTTATATTCATCCTACTGTCCTTTTCGTGTTCATTTGATGAGTGACCCCCTCTTGATCTCATCAATTCATTTTACGAATGTTTAAGTGGTGCTGATAGGCTACCAAATTGTTTTGAGGGATTCTTTCACTCTTCCCATTTTCAATGTTCTACGTTCATGTCAAGTCTTTCAAGTTCATTTTTTCCATGTTGGGGTATGATATCTATATTCATAATACTTTTCTTTTATGTTTACATGATGAGAGACACTATTTAATCTCATCAATTCAATTTTTTAATGTTGTAAGTGATGCCGTTAGGCTACCGATTTTTTCATAAGAGAAATCTTATTTATGTCTTCTTTTCATGTTTTTCATTTCATATGGTATGTCCATAAAATTTCATTACCATGTTCTTATATCCATTATATTCTGTACTTCTACTATTTCATGGATTATTTATGAGTTGGTGACCCGTGTCCCCTCTCTTTTAGATGTTTTCAAGAACCCTGCAACATAGCCTTTATGCTGCCGAATTTTCATCTCAAAATGTCTCTCTCTTTTTCTAAAAATTATTTTATTTTTTTAAGTGAACACTCAAAACTTATTATTCTATAGGGGTATTCACATATATATAAAAAATTTCTATTTTATTTTCTGGGATTTACATACATGAGACCCGCTTTCCTTTTTCGTGGGTTTAAAGTGACATAAAGATCACGTCTTTAAAGCAGTTTTTAAAATGTTATGACTATGAAATGAATCACATTTATTTTAGGCTATAAGGGTTATTTATGAAATTATTGATGATGATATATGTGGCTCACATGATAATAAAGGAAAATTATTGATGCCCCCTGATAGCGCTCTAATGCATTGGGTAAAGACTTAATCTCTAGAGATGACCATTTTAACGATACCTTGGTGAATACCCTTGGTAATTTTTTTATGACACCTTGGGGATGGACCTTGGTGATATATAAATGATTGTATAAGTTAAATTTTTTAGCCACATCTTGATGTTATGAAACACGTTATTTTTATTATGATATGCCTCATGATCTATTTCTCATTGCTTAAGGTAATTTATCATGACTTTATTGATGCATCTAAAGTTCACATGTCAAATGTTTCTCTTGTTTCCCTTACTGGGCCTTCTGCACACCCTTTCCTTTGATATATGCTCCCTGGTTATGAAATGCTGTAATTAACTTAGGATGATAAATGTGTAAGCCTTTCATGCTTTTAGAAGAATGGTTTATGTTGTTCTCATGTTTCATGTTCCTAATTTCCAAGACACTAGACTTTGAAGATCCTATGTATGTAAAATGTAATGAAAATTTATGTATTAAAAAGGTGGGATGCCACGTGCTCACTTTACCAACAAGTGGAGAACATTTTGTGGTATTCAGTGATCCTTCCAGGAAGGGCCTGAGCTATGATTTTATTCAAATGGAAAAATTCATTGCCTATGCTTCAAAGAAATTGAATGTTCATGACCGAAATTATCTAACACATGATTTGGAGTTGGCTGCGGTGATCATTGCTTTTAAAATTTGGTAGCATTATCTCTTTGGGGAGAAGTGTGAAATATATACAGACCACAAAAGCGTCATATTTATACTCACATAGAAAGAGATGAACATTCACCAACTAAGATGGTTAGAGATGATCATAGACTATAACTGCTCAATCCATTACCACCCTGGGAAAGCGAACAAGATGTCGGAAGCTCTATGTAGAAAATACCCAGAAATTCAACCATTGATGAGAATTTAGAAAGATCCAATCTTCTTAGACTACATGAATATGGAAATTGGAATCATAAATAAGTGAACATCATCAATCATTAAAAAAATGATTGCTCAACCATCTCTTTTGGAAAGGCTAAAGGATTCTCAAATGGATGATGTAAGAATTCAGAAGAAAGTGGATTCTATCAAAAAAAGGTAAATCCTCAAGGTTTAATGTTAATGAAGAAGTAATTGCAGGATATGGGAAAAGGCTATGTGTTCCATCAAGTCCAGAGCTGAAGAAGGAACTTTTGGTTGATGCACAAAGTTCAAATTTCTCTATTCACCCAGGAAACACAAAGATGTATCGAGATCTCTGAGAGATTTATTTGTGGGATAATATGAAGAAGGAGATAACTGAGTATACATCAAATTTCCTGGTGTGTCGGTAAGTGAAGTCAGAGAGGCATAAGTCTAACAGGATGATGCAACCATTTCCCACACTATCATGGAAATGGGAGAACTTTACCATGGACCTTGTCACCAGACTTCCGAAGATATCCAAAGAAAAAAAATGAAATATGGGTTGTTTTAGATCATCTTACAAATTCTTCACACTTCATTGCAATTTGGGAGGATTTCTCATGGGATCATCTAGCATAGATATATATCAGGGAAGTGGTAGGGATATATGGAGTCCCACTATCTATTGTATCCGATCGAGATCCAAGATTCACCTATAAGTTTTGTAACAATCTTCAACATGCTCTGGAACTTCAGTACGACCTATCATACTCAAACTGATGGACAATCTGAGATAACTTTTCAGACACTAGAGGATATGTTAAAATCATGTTCTATAGACATTAAAGGAGGGTGGGGCCAACTTCTTCCACTAGTTGAATTATCCTATAATTGTAGTTTCCACTTGAGTATCTGAACGGAACCTTTTGATTCCCTGTATGAGAAGAGGTGCAGAACACAGACATGTTTGGATGAAGTTGGTGAGCATATGCTAGTAGGACCAGAAATGGTCAATGAAATGGTGGAGAAGGTAAAAACCATTCAGTAGCACATCAAGGCATCCAAGAGTCGACAGAAGAGTTATATAGATAACCATTGACGAGACATTGAGTTTAATGTTGGAAACATAGTATTTCTACACATATCTCAATGGAAGAAGATCATGAGGTTTGGAAAGAAAGGGAAGTTAAGTCCAAGGTACGTCATCCCCTTTGAGATTATTGATTATGTTGGGGTTGTGGCATATCAACTAGCACTTCCACCTAACATGGACAAAGTACATGGTGTCTTTCTTGTATCTCTTTTCGGTAAGTATATACCAAACCCTTAACATGTACTCTCTTTAGAGGTAGTACATTTAGAGGATGATCTTTCTTACGAGGAGCAACCAATGAAAATATTAGATCGTAGAGAAAAAGTTCTACGAAATAAGACAATGCCCCTCATCAAGGTGTTGTGGCGAAACCACAAGTTCAAATAAGCTACATGGGAATTAGAGGATGTGATGAAGCAAAGTTACCCACATTTGTTTTAGAGTGGGAAAATAAAAATTTTATGGCCAAATTTCTTAAGGGGGGTTGATTGAAACAACCCAATCATTTATTAATAGAAATTCCTCTTAATCTAATTAAATGTATCATTATGTAAAATGTTTATATAAATGTAAACATCATTGGTTTGATGTCTTTGGATTTTAAAATACCGTTAAGAATTGTGACTATTTTTAAAATGGAAGTTGAACAGTGATCACAAGATTAGTATAAATATAGGGTTTTAACAAATCCAATTTACTCTGGCAAAGGAAGCGATGACCTAATCTAGTAGACTTTCCCTGTACGAAGCCCATTTTTTGAATCTCGGAAAGGAGTTGGTGTCATTGGGATTCACTCTTGACCAAGACCAAAATGAGCTTGAACACGTTAAGCTTGAGCGGAACCGACTATAGGAGAGGTAGAAGTTACTACAGATTAGCATTCGAGTGATGTTATCCAAGCAACCCAAAGAGTCGGTCACCATCTCACACCTTACCCTTTGGTCTTATGTGGATGTTATAAGGGGTTATATAACAAGACCCTAGAACTATGACTCTGTACAATATTTTTTATAAAGAATGTGCATTCATTTTATTATTGTTACATTGTAAATAGTTTTTAACGCACAAATAATATTTTTAGTAAATATTAAACTAAGAATTTTTTTTGATAAATTAGTGGATTTTTTAATTAAATAATATTTAAAAAAATATTACTATTAATAAATTAAATTTTATTAAAAATAAATGATTGTATAATTTTATGAATTCAATTGTAATTTTTATTATGTTTTTTAAGCTATTTTTATCAAAACCCCTAAATTTTTGGTAAATGTAGGATTTTATTATAAAGGTAAAAATTCACATATTTATAAAATCATTTAGATAAATTGAATATTAATTTTTGGAATCAGGATGTCAAAATTATCCACGGTGAATGTTTCAATATTTTCTAAGACAGTCAAATTTTTGGGTAAAAATTAAATATTAGTTAAATGTATAATGTGTTTTATGACATCAGAATGAACCAATAGTGATGTAATAAAATAATATAAACATTATGTTCAGCCAATATATGTTTTAACATTAAAATAATGGGATTATGGGTTTCTTTGATTTATTTTACAAAGCATTAGTGGACCCTTCGTGGCTTATAAACCATTTTATCCTTTTAAATTGTTTTCCTTGAGAGTGTGACTCACCTCCAGAAAGCAAACCTATTATTTTAAGAATTTTTTCCATTGAACTTATAAAATATTTTTCTCTAATCCACATTGGAAAAAAACATGGCAAAAAACAATGGGATGGTTCGTGGTTTTGATTAGTTTAATTTTAGGTGTCCCAAACCTGAATAATAAAAAATTACTTCTCCTTTCATATATAAACCCACCAAATCTCCCACTTCCACTTCACTCAAAGACATTGGAGTTCGTCGGACCACTTCCCTATTATCTCTATAATCATCCCATGGTGCCCCATGCCCCCATGAGGCCTCTCTCAAGCCTCTCCAAAGCCTTTGGAAGCACACTTCCACATAAGGGATTTCTTCTTTTCACATTTTTTGTCCAATTTTCATTAAGTTGTTATGACCTTTTATTTTCAATTAAAAATAATTTGGTATTATTTATAAACACCACCATACTTACCTATTTATTTTTAAATGATGGGAGACCCCTTTCTCTCTCATTAAGGCCTCCCATGTACACCTATTACCATGAAGAAATTCTGTTAGGGATTTCTCTCTAGCCTTTTACATCCATGTAATCCTTTTGTATTATACATCTAAATTCCATTATGTTTGTTAAGGCATGTATATATATGACCAACCTACTATAAATTTCATTTAAATGTGATGAGAAACCCTTTTATCTCTCATCAACTATTTTTATTCATCGTTATGTCACATCGTTATGCTGCTGAAATTGCACCGCATTTTTCCATGCAAAGATCATTATGTAGTGAATACCATACCCATGTCTCTATCATGGGTATTCACCTTTATGCACATATAAATATTGAGTGTTACTTTCATGTATTTATTCCACATTACTTACTCATGGAATAACTTATAATGTTTATTGATTCCATGTCATATGATCTATGTGGCACACTTTTTCATGAAATGAAATGTTTAAGTTGGGTGCATGATTATAGCGCTCCAATGAATTTAGTAAAGTATAGTATCATGATAAATCAGGTTCAATGGGTTTTTACTCATGTTAATTCAATTAAAACGAGGTTTTACTCTTGCATCATGTGAAATGAGGTTTTACTCATGCTCCATGTGCAAAGAGCGTTGGATCATGCTAATTCCATGTTATGTGTTGTTGCCACATTTCCATGTTATGATTATCATGCATTGTCATGACTTTATGTTCATGTTTCTCTTGTGTTTAATTGATATGCCTATTATCATACATGTATTTTAATGATCATGTTATTCCATGTTTATTCCCTTACTGGGCTTTATAGTTCACCCTTTTTTATGCATGTCCTCAGGTTATCCCATGGAATGATAGGTACGAGGTAATGTAGTGGTCATGTAAAGGAAGAATTCAATAAGGATGTTGTATTTCATGTTTTAATTTGTTATGTAATGATACAAATCCCCAATGACACTTGACCTCTCAATCTTTTATGTTTTATCAAGTGAAGGTTTTAAATCATGTATATGTGTGTAATAAAGAATAGGGTTTTCATAATGTTTATATATAATGATTCCATATGTTCCATGCCTCTTTATATCACTGTACCACACCTTATAACCAATCTTATAACCCATTATTCTTATTATTATTACCTTACTATGATTTCAATGTTCATCCCACGTTTTTAAATAAGTTTTTTCGTAGGATTCCTTGTATGTTTAAAGGATGGTTAATGTGATACTATAGATGAAACCAATTAGTTATTTTTTAATTTTTTTGTAAACCCTGATTTAATTTATGGTTTTTCTAATCCTCCAAAACCTAAACTGAAAATTGTCCTTAGATGTATAATGTACTGTGTATTTTTATGTTATCCTTTATAAAAAAATACCCAACATGTTTTTTTATTGAATCTAAAAGTATGAGTTTATGGATTTACATTCAACACAACCAACTCGATTGAATCATTTCTCAATATCATCCAAGTATCTAAAAAAAGGAAATAAAATTCATTCCCAAATAGACATCAGAAATAGAGCCTTTTGTTTGAGAATTATTTTCATGTATGATTTCAAATTCTCAAGATATCTATGAAATTAAATAAAAAAACATTATTTTGAATTTAATTAAGTGACATGAATTTTTTACATAAAATAAAAATGTATAAATAAGTCACCTATCAATTGGATACATCCATCGACAATGTACGTGGCCCCCTAATTTAGCTTTCTCAACCTAATTCATAGTTAAAAGCATAATGACAGTAAAAAAAGACAGAGGAAAAATCATATCTATTTCAAAAAATGACAATACAAATCTCTCCTAAATGTTTTCAAGCAAAAATTGTTGTAGAGTTTTCAAACATATTTGTTTGAAGAATTTGAAAAATTAGATTACAAAAGCAGCAATCTTTTCAGGTAAGAATGTATGCTATCCCAATGGTATTAACTGTTGTAAAAAAATATATGAATCATGCATTTTTAGTCCATATGACCTATAATTCTTTACATTAACACACCTTGAGATGATACTTGAATAACCATTAGATACATTCACATGTTTTAAAATTTTATCATAGGTATCATTATCCATATTTTTTATTACAATAATTTCTAGAGCACACTTTCCATTATCATCTAGTCTGTTATCATGATTTATGGTCATTTTTTGTAAGTCTTTTAGAGCATTAAGATGGTCCTTAATGTTTCTATTCTCATTACAAAACTTGAAGAGAAAACTATCAAAAAAATTTATCTCAATATGGATAACATCAAGATTATTCCACAAAAAATTAAATTCCCAATACATAAGTTTGTAGAATATACTTTTTTCCTTCCATTGAAGAGTTCAGATTTCAGTTAGCAATGAAATTTGAACTCATTTCCCAAGATCATTCAAATTATGCACTTTCGCAAATTCTATTTCCACATTTCCAAGCTGGTCTAATATTTCAGAACCTTTTAACAACTTTGGAGGTGGTCTACTCTCAAAAGAACCATTAAATTCTAACTTTTTAAATTGAAACCTATGAGATGCATTGTGAAATATTCAATGACACAGGAAGTGCCATTTTTTACTATGTGGTAGTCATTTTAGCTCCAAATAAAATTTATAAATAGGGAAATCCTAAATGAGGTATGTTTTCCAACCAGCTAAATTTCAATGTCTAGGGAAGTCTCTAATGGTTCACATTAGATAAACTTGCATTTCTATAATTATTCTCGAAGATACATCACATGTCTCAACACTGTTACTCCAAAAATCTTATAATTATTCAATTAGAGGCTACAAGTATACATCGATATCATTTCTAGGCATTTTTTCCATGAATAATCTTCTCAATGATAAAATATGTTTGTTTCATACATATTTATAATTTCATATTGTAAGGGATCAAAACAACTGGCTAAAGGCTCTAACTACTGCTCAAAGTTACAGATGGGTTTAATCCATCATCAACCAATCCCAATCGAACATTCCTAGGAAAATCTGATAAATATAGATGTAATGAATCAAATGTATTCCATGATTTTGAATCAATTAGATGTCACATTAACCTGTCATTATTATTATCTATAGAATGCTACTTCATGTGTTCTGAGGTTTATGATGACATGAATAATATTTAAAATCTTGGATTACAAGGAAATTAATGTAAAACCCTTATAGGTGTATTCCTATTCTTCTTCTTTATAGTATTATATTGATTCGTACTTCCAACATCACCCATTGGAAATCATCTAGAAGAACATTTTCTGCAATCCTGTCTACTTTAATCATCTCTCCAATAAAGCAGAAAATTATTGGGACACATCTATTTTTGTATAATTCAGACAAATCATGTTAACAACTTTTATAATATCATAAAAAGACTCAGGGATCTTATATTTAAGAATAGAATTGTTGAAAAATTCATATATTATATACATCATGTTATTTGTGATTCCACATTGGAATTTGATACGGTACAACTTCAGTAAAAATTGTTTTTGAATATCTCAAACAACGACTATAAAACTCTTGATTTCCATCATCAAATAAACCATGAAACACATTTTTATACTCAGTGAAGTTTTCTCTTACATTAGTCTCCCCAGAATCAAGAATAGGACTCAATGATATGTAACAATCTTGATCTAGTTGTCTTATAGTGTCAAAAACACCACTTGTCATGTTGTTATTAATAGCACCCTCAAATGGTTGTTATGATATGTTTTTATGTCGATGTTGGTTTCATGAAATACCAAATGCATCATTTATAAGGTTTTCATTTCTTTATACATTATAAATTAATTTGGGATCTCATTATTCCAATTGACATTCGTGTTCAAACATTCGGTAAGGTTCGATTCTCTATACCAAATCCAATAAAAATTTTGATAAGGGAATTGATTCAATATAAACTGTTAATAAACATAATCTCTGTTAAAAACATTCTAAATTTACATTTATCACATTGACATATTGTTCGCCCATAAATGGATTGATTAGAAATTGAAAAATCTAAAACTCCTCTAATCCCTTAGCATATTGAAGTGTGTTCCTCGGTAATGTGATCCAACTTATTTCCGCATCACAATGTTCCAACAATTTAAAAAATATTAAACCACATAAGTATTACTAATTTGAAAAAGCTATAAATGGAAGTGTAGAAACCCAACCCAATTAGTTATAAGAAGAGTCCTTTAAGTATTAAATAAGTCAAAGTAAAAAAAAAATCAATCTTGGATTGTTTTATGAAAAATATACGCAAAATAGGAATCATACATTCATTAATTTAAAATAGGAATCATGGGATAAACACACTAGGGTCAGTAAGTCAATGTGAACCCAGTAATTCTATATCAACATTGTAGTGGATTTAGAGTTCTAAAAACTCTATAACTAGAGGGGGTGTCACATAATTCTTCACTATCATTGTTAGTGGTAATATAAGAGACACTATTTTTGTATGTCTCATTCTATTTTTTTATTTATAGATGGTGTATCTAAAAAAACTATAGTGGTTTTAATATTACCTAATATATCCACTACATTCCAAGGGAGTGTATTTGAAGATATTTTATTAGTATTGAATAATTTGATCTTCCCTACTGATTGTTTTGTTTTAATCATAGAGGAGGATAAGTCCTCTTCTTAGTTACCTATCATATTTGATAAACCTTTCATAGAAATATAAAATGAAATCATAAATTTCCATTAAGGTACTATAATAATAGAGTTTGGGTAAAATGATTTCTACTTTATTATTTCTGATTCCATCATGTACCCAAAACAACAAAACACAATTTTTTACATTGCCACATTTTGATGAGTATAATCCATGTGAAAAAAGTTTTTTTATATAATAAATTTTTCATTTAGGAAAGAAATAAAGATCTCAAAATTTGATAAAATAAATTGGAAAAAACATAAATATTATATCAAACCATCTGATGATGAGATATCTTTTGATTTATTTGATGGATTTTACAATTTATTCAATGAGAAAGTGTTTGATACTTCATTTATTTCATACTAAGTGTAAACCATTGAGTTAAGAAACCCAAATATATTATTTATCTTTATTTTTGACTCTGGATCTAGAATTAGAATCCTTGCTTACTAATTTAACAAATGTATTTCTAATATAGAGATACAATACACCAATGATAATTTCATGAATATTTTCTCTTAATAAAGATCAAAAGTTGATAAATATTTTGAGAGAAAATTCACAAGTTATAGGATATAATTAGGGATACATTCCAGGAATGTAGTGTACATATTCCTAAAATAAGTATAACATAAAATAATCTAGCATTATTAGGGTAGATTATTATTTTATTGAATTATTAACTAAAAAATCAGGGGATCTTGTTAACTAAATTCCTTATAATTTTTTAACAACCACCATTAATATAGTGACTGTGAACTAAATAACAAAATAATACTAAGACTACACCTCCATAACACATCACCTTTAACATATGATTTCCAAATGATGGCATCGATACAAGGGATTGAGAAATAAATATGTAAGATATGTCTTTACCTCTTTTTAGTGTTTACTAAAATATTATAGGTTCATGAAAATATTTTAGCATGAAATTATCAGAAGTAATAATCAGTCACACAACTAACCTAGTTTTTGCGAAGGGTAAATGTCATTTAGGGACACCTAGATGATAATAAGTGAAAGTTACTATATAAAAATGAAATCCCACAAGATTATAATCCAAAATATCTATAAATTATATAAATTTCATTAAAGTAGGAAAATAACACTTATACACAAGTTTGGATGGCCAAACACATACTAAGTACCAAAAATGGAAGTTTAATGAGTGGGATCTCTAGAATCAGAACATATGGAAAAACCCTTCATGTCTTCTCCACTAATCAAGTAAATGGTAGAAAAGATCAATCTGATTATCTAGTCTCTAAATGGAAGTACATATTTTTATTTAATTCATTACCATTAACTAGATCACATATAATAGGTAATACATGTGTCCTATGTGAGACACAGGTAAGGTGTGAGCATAGAATACACATTAGGTTATCACCTCCCCATCCCCAATATTCTTTCATAATCCAAAGAATACAAAAAATAAAAAAATATAGGAATAATAAAAATAATAAACAATATTATTTAATAAAGTCAATTAATGTAGATTTCAATGATAAAGACAAAGCCACTATATCAAGAGGATCCATACTTGATATACCTACTTCAAGACCGAATCAGGATATGATATAAATGATATGAAATAATTAAGTTGAAACACACATCCCATTGAAGGTAAAATAAATCATATATATTAGTATTCAATAAATCTTGAATTGTATCCATTCAGGAATAAAGGAAGGGGAGTACAATTGTCAAGGAATACTGATCCCATCACTTACCATCAGCTTACCCCTCGATAATGGGTGTACCTGAGAAAAAATTTCTATGTAATCATATAATATCCCTTTCTATCATGCTCCATACTCTACTAATATCTATGTTATGAAAAAGCAGAACTTGTATTGCAATTTAGTGCATCCAAGGAAAACTACAAGCAAGAACATAAAACATTTTATAACATGAAAATTATTCCAAATCATGGAGGGTGTCATAGTGATATAGAGAATACCTCAATTCCATTTTGTCACAACAATAATAACTTATTTAATGTGAAAGGAAAATAAACAAACAATGAAACTGTGAGCATTATTGCAGTCTATTCTGTCAACATGATAAACTTAAACCATGATAAGTAATATCATCTACAAATATTGTAAAATAATTTAAAAAAAAAAATTAGTTGAAAAATATATATTTTAATTTTTTCCACATGGATAAAAATCATTTCATGTCCAAAACATTAAGAATATGATTGTAATAAAGGTTCCACCTATCAAAATAAATTAAGAATTATACTTTGAGATCCATATGATGATGAATGGACATTAACAATTAAATTTGACACGTATAATATTTGAAATTTTATGGTTTTAGGTCCCCACAATAAATGATAGAAATTTAGGTATGAGAAAAAAATATCACCTTTGACTCTATTACCCTAAACCCCAAAACAGATGGGCTAGAAGTAAACTAAGGAAATTGAAGTGGTTCAAAATCCCTAAATTAGTAAAATAAGAGATCACACACAATACCATGAATAAAAAATAGAAGAATAAAGGGTATAGGAATACCACACCCATACCTTGACTAGGGATCGACAATAGTAACGATTCATGGTATAGAGGGGTTGACGACTGGGGCTTATGTTTGGGGAGCTCAGGGGAGAAGTGGGCAGACAACTATGTTAGGGATTCAGCGGAGTAGGGTCTGAAGGCAGCCGACAGTGATGAAGAAGGCGACCGTTGATGAGTGGGAGAAGGGTGTCAGTGATGTGGGGGCCATAGTTTGATGGGGTCAGGGGAATATGGGGTGCAGGTGCTGAGTTCGAGGAGGGGGGAGAAGAAATTTCATAGGTAATAATAAAATATGGGCAGTTTTTTAAAAACCTTCACTAATTACTGATTCTGGGGTAGTGGTCCATGATCTTGTTGAACTAGAACTTCTCCCATAAATGGTTTCCTTCATTCTTAGGTTTTCGGATCTCATCTTGGGCTTGGTCAAGGATAAATATTAGAAATTATATCTCTCTTGGAAACTCTGATGAATGGGATTCATAGGGTATGATCCTATAGGTTGAGGCCATCAAGTCCTTTATCTGTGTCAATTGGATTTATTCAAACCCTATATTTATACTAATCATGTAATCACTGTCAAATGACTCTATTATCAATGGAAATTATTCTTAAGGATTTTTAAATCCAATTGTATATTATAAAACAAAATATATTATTGTGTTTTCCAGAACCATATTTCGTAATAATACATTTAATTAAAGAAAAAGGAGAGTTTTATATATAATTGTTTGAGTCGTTACAAATTTTTTCCATATGGATTTAAAGTCATCATTTCATAATGGGGTTATGGAAGAAGTTGTTTATATTTAGCTTCCATATGGTTTTCTCATTCAAGAAGATGAGAATAGAGTTTTCGGACAAATAAAGCATTATATTATTTGAGAAAGCACCAAGAGCATGGTATTAATGACACAATATGTTTTTAAATATGCCCGGTTTACATGGTGGTGGAGTTAATTATAATATATATTCCAAAATAAATGTAATAAAAGGATGATGGTACTGGTGTATGTCGATGACATAATCTTTGGTGGATCAGATGAAGCGTTGTTTACTATATTTAGGCAATTCATGAACAGTTAATTTTATATATCAAGGTTTCATGAATTAAAATTTTTCCATTGTATATAGATGACATAAGGAAATAATAGAACATTGAATTATCAATATAAATATGAAAAATAAGTTTTTAGAATATTTGGAATGGATAATTACAAGGAAAAGATGAATCTGGTGGCCACGTGGATGAAACAGTAATAGGCAGATGAAAGGAATGTAGTTAATGTCAAAGAACATATCAAAACATTGGTAGTCTACTGTACATGACATCGAAAAGACATGATATTTTTACCACATTCCATGAATCAAGATATCAATGTTGTCCCAGAGAAAGAAACATACTTTCAGTATAATTAATACTTCTGTATATCAGAAGATCAATGGATTTTAGTTTTACATACACTAACAAATCTCATCCAGAGTTATTTGGATATACAGATGTGTGTTGGTCGAGTTCAGAAGAAGATACAAAATCAACATCTGGTGGATCATTTTATCTTGTAGGATTGTGTATTTATTGGTCAATAAAAAAAATATTGGATTTTGTTGATATTCCTAAAAGATGAATATATCATGTCTATATTGGGGTGTACACAATTATTGTGGATAAAATACCAGCTTGATGATGTGGGAGTTGAAGTGAAGTCTCCATTCAAAATCAAATTTGAGAATTCATGTTCTATAAATCTTAGTAAAATTCTAGTCTATCAGTCAAGGATGAATCATATTAAAATAAAATTTTTTTTTATCAATGATATGGTGGACCATGGGCTAGAAAAGATGGATTATATTCCTACATAACTACAGGGTACATACATTCTGATGAAGGCCATACCCGAAGAAGCATTTTAATGTCATCTACTGGGTTTGGGAGTTTAGTCGACTCCCATCTCTTGAAAAATTGTGGATGTGGGAACACCTCTCCCTAAGGTATGATGTGTGTTTCCCCTATGCACTGATATGAATTTTTTACCCTATTGAAGACCACAAGGAAGCAGCCTTTGAGTGTATTGGAAATGTGGGTAAAACTTGTGACTATAAAAGGGGTTGAAATGTATTCATCAAGACATGGGAGAAGCTGATAGGGGATAAATGATGTAGGGGGAGTTTTAAATCTGACAATGCTAATGGTGATTGATCAAAGGTTATAAATAATGAAATATGAGGTTCAAGATGAATGTTGTTGAATGATTTTGGGATGAAGTGATTCATTGACTCACTTTTCGTGCTACTCTTTTTTCACACACCGAGCATGGATCATGTGGGATAATAGTATGATTTGAGTAAAACAATGATCACTATCTGAATATCAAGAAGTTAATGATGTTAGAATATGGAAGAATCTTTAATGTGGTGTCAAACCTTCAATAGTTTTCAACAAACCCAAAGGGGGATATTGTTGGTCAAAAATCAATCAAGGTAACATTGTAATGTTTGGGGGTTGATTGTGTTTATTGATAAATGAGGTTTTTAATGTTTATTGTTGATTTCTAGGAAGATTTTAACATGGTATGTTGAAAATGAACCAGGACAATGTAATTGATACCCTTAAAGTGGTACATAAAAATGCACACATAAGATGACATCATCTCCCAGTGTTTTGAAAATTGTTGGGGTCCAAAATTTAGAGGATTTATATCATGGATAATGTTGGATATCCTTGATGGCCTTAAAAAAATATGGCAAATTCATGAGTTTTTCAACGAATGGATTTTTCAAAGGGCATTTCACAAAGTTGCGGATCATCATGAACAATCATAAAAATGTGAAAATAGTTGATGATAATCTTAGAAACTATGAGATGCTTCATGAATGGGAAATTTCATTACCGATTCATAACGACAGGGATCATCACAAACAAATTGGGCGAGGATTGAGTAATAGTGATGAAATGTATTAGAGATTCTTGAATCCGTTGAAAATCCTAAAAATTGGCCTCTACATTTTTTAGAAGAGTAGTGAGGCTTAATAAATATTCTAAGGCTCTGAATTCATGAAGGTAATTCGTGAAGGTAGTTCATATGAAAAAGATAAAAATTAATGGAATTTCACAATGTTTATAAAAGCTGACCAAAATTTGTGAGTATCGCAAATGTATTGATGTTCACCAAGGCTGTAAAAAGATGATCGAAAGTTTTGAGTATTGCGAAGGCTAAGTTATCTTTGTGAAAGTGTAATGATTTAATAAAGGTGGTTGCTTTGTGAAGGATAGATGTGATTCAAAAAAAGTCTATCTTCGTGAATGTTGGGGTGCTCATAAAGGATGTTTACACTGGTGAAGAATTGAGTTGTTTCGTGAAGGTGGTGTGAGCTTCCCAATGGTAGTGTGCATTGCTAATGTAGACAAAATGAATTGTCCAGTTTGTTTGTGGTGAAGTTATATACATCAAGTGGATGATAGTAAGACCTCAACAGAGCATCTATCTACAACTAAGGAATTAATAATTTTGTTTATCAATGGGAGTTACATATCCATAAACTATGCATGGATCCCTTCCAGAGCACTGAGAAATGGAAGGGGAAGAATGTGATCCTTTCCACTGGTACTGAGCCATAGGAAGAGACTCAGGGAGTGAGCCATGGGAATGTAGTGATCTGACCATAAACCATCTAAAGACCGTGATCCTAGACATAAAATATATATAGACCAAACATTATTTGGTAGTGGGCCGTAGTTTATTTGGTATATTGACAAATTTCCATTATATGCTTATTGGACGTAGTCTAGTGAGGGTGATCCATGTAAAATTAGCTTGTCTCATGCATGGTTTAATTTCTGTTCATACCTTTCTATGATAAAGGGATAAAAGAGTGTTTTTTTAATGGCGAAACCAAATCCTAAGGGGTCTTTTTTTAATTTTTCATACCTCGATTCACCCAATCTCAGGGAATTTAACTTATTTTGGCTAATATAAAACTATTTTGAAAAATTTAAATTGGTGTTTCTAAGGAAAGCATAAAATAAATGATTCATATTAATATTTTAAAATGAATTTATAAATTAAAGGGTGATTCAATGTATTTACTTTAATGAAATTATCTTTTTATAAAAATGGTTTGAAGGAAAAATATTTTTTTTATGAAAAGTGGTGTTTTCGCATGTGGGATTTATAAATTAAAAACTGTTCGAATTATTTTAAGTCAATGTTTAGAAGATTAATTGGATTATTTTTTGTTGGATTTTCAGAGGGGGAGTAAATATTTTCAAGATATGTTTTTAAAATGAGTCTTGAAATTTTAAATACAAGTTAGGGATTTAAAAGGGAAAAATGTCAGTTCTGTAAAGATGTTTCCATTTTGCTGAGTTGTGTTTTTAATTTTGGTATATGTTTCATGTGGGGACTATTTATTTGGATTGGGAAGAAAGGATTAAGTGATTCATGTTTTGTATTAGTTTAGTATGTCACAATAATTTCTCTATATAGAGTGGATGGATAGTATCTTGGGTTACTTATTTGTTTGTCTAGGTGAAGAAAATTTTTGGTAATTAGTGTTGGATATCTTTTGAGGTTGGGATTAGTTATTTATAGTTGGTCAAATTATTTTAAAAATTATAAATTAGTGTTTCTCCTGGTAGTATACTTTGAAAACTCCTTATATATTGTAGATTGATTAGTGATCTTCTATTTGGATGAGGTGTATACATAAATATTGGTGCGATTTATTTGATTATTAATGTATTGGGTGAGTGGTTTATATGATAGCTAAGAGTAAATTTTTTTTTGATTTTTTTTGGGTTCAACATTGGTCAGTGTTCTGAGTATTTTTCCCGTGTCAGTCGTCCTATAACCCAAGAATCGATCCCATGTTGATCCTTTTGAGGCATGTTTTTTAGGATTTATTTTTTTGTGGAATTATTAGACATATGTTGATTTCTTATTCTGATTGGTTGGTCCTAGTTGTTATTATTCTGGGTGGTATTCCTTCAAATTCTTGGTTTCAAAAAGTGATTACATTTTTTGGGTGGTGGCTTGTTTAATATGTCTTGATTTATGGAAATGGTTTTGAGGTTGGCTTGGTGTGGGTGGTGTCTCTTAGGATCCTCTTATTATTATTTACTTATTCTTATTACTTTGGGTTTTCCTAGGTTCTATATCCAAACTTTATTTTTAGCTTAGATTATGTAATTTATTTAATTTTGGTTTACTTTTATGTTATATAATTTTTTGATGTTTTTAAATTCCTTTCTTCCATTTCATGGAAAATCTATTTTTATGGGAAGTGTATTTGGGAGATTTGGTAGAAATTTTTGTGATGTGGTAGTGATTTTCATTCCACGCATCTTTTCTAATATCTTTGGGATCTCATTTGGAATCCTGAGATGATCCACTTTGGGGGATGAATGTTTGACTAAATTATTAATATTATGGTAAGATCACTATAAAAGGAGCTCATGGTTATCTTGTTCATCGAGCTTTTTCAGATGTGGTAATTCCATACCCCCACCCCACTTGAAACTGATAATAGTAGATTGGTTATTCATGACCATGGTTTATCTTATGGATTCCCAATGAGATATGAAACACACCATGATGATTTTTTAGGTTAAGGATTTATGATTTCGTTTTATTAAGGCTACATTTATAAATATGGGTCTTTTCCACAGATTATTATGAATGATGGTTAAGTTTTTCAGTCTCACTAGATTTTTCATTGGATGATAGATTGTTTTTTGAGGATGATCACTTTATATTATTTTGGTATTTTAGGTTTTTCATTTTGAAGGAAAATTGATTGTTAGTTCATGGCCATCATATTTTGGTGTATTGTCTTGTGTAATAGATTATTCATTGTATATTAATATTCGATAAAATATATTTGGTTTATAAAGAGGCATAAATATTCATGGTGGGGAGAATTATCACACCCCTACATAAAATGATTTATTTATTATTTATTATTATGTCCCCATTTATTTATTTTTCAATTCAAGTGAGTTTTTCTCAAAATATTTGTTGTTTTTGGGTATGTAGTGCATGGAACTTAGTTTTCCACACCTATTGGAAACCATGAGACATGTTGTAAAAAATGATAAAGATGAATCATATAGTTAGAATAGTGGTTTTCAATCCATATGGCTTGAGTGTGAATGAAGCTCTAGGATCCCAGTAGAGGGCACACCGTTAGCACATGGTTGGACTAATCACGTATCCAAACGATGCGTAGTTTATAAGGGAATTTTTTTTACAATTCTAAATATAATATTAGTGAAATAAATTCCCTATGGGGAATATCTTCCCCTCACTCCCACTCTCACTTAACACCGTACATAGGGGGGATCTTATACTCATGGTCCACCTCCTCTTCTCCCTACATTTATTGCTGTCTACTATACCGATTCACAGTGTGATCACTATATATTGGAATTTCTTATTACTCTCCTCCCCTACCCCTTCTTCTTTATATATTTTCATTTGGTTTCTATCCCCTTCCATGCAGTATTATTGACCCATTCAATCCCAAATCCAATTTTAGGTACTTTAATTATTTATTCTTAGTGTGTAGTGTTCATGAGCCCCATTAATTCTTGTTCTTTCCATATACATTGAAGGTAGTGAGTCAACCATAGGTTTCAATTAGGGTTTCTTCTAATATTCTTATTTAGTCCAATTTTAATTATGGATTTTTTTATTCTTAGTTTTCTTTTTGTTCATTAGGGAGTATGGACTTCTATGCGATGGATTTGATCCACCATTTAAAAAGGCGAAAAAGATTGAGGTAGGTTAGCATATGTCTGGTTCATTAAATTGAAAAATATAATTTATTGATTATTTTACGGGTTGTTTTTATTATATAATGAAATAAATAAACTATAGAAAATTTAGGTGATGAATAAAAATATATTCTTTCTTGTTCAACATATTTTTCCATGCTTTGGACATGGGTTTTATCTAAGTCTTTTTTTTCAAAAATTAGTTTTAAAGGGTTAATCACTCAGAGTGATTGGTTTATCTTTAAAAATGTTTTATTCATGAATGTTATAGATCCAAAAAATGTTTTGACCTTATTGATGGTTTTTCAGTAATTTCTTAGTGGCGTGTTTTATTTTCAATGATCTATGAAGTGATTTTTAAATTCTACATTGTTTTTAGATATTGATTATATATATATACAAAGGTAACCCCCTTGTATATATTCACATAATGTTGGGTGAATATGTATATTGGGTCAATGGGTATATATATATATATATATTGAGGTGCATATGGATCTATGTGTAAAGAGTGGTTTTAGAACATGATAGCTGTGATTTAAAATATGTTATCCAGATGATCAATATTTATCTACAAATATGAAGTCTCAGTAGATATATTGAAAATGTGTGTTTATATTTTATTTGGATTTTAAATTGATTCTTGAAAATGGTGGTGTTAATTTGGACATGATTTTGAATTCCCAGAATGTTAAAACCAGATTGGAACTTTTTATAGATTTTTGAAAAGTGAAATGAATTCCAATGGTGGAAATTTTTAGGTCTTTTTTAGAATTCTAACTTGATATGATAGGAATATTGGTATGATTTAAGAAATGCAGCATTTCATTGGTTGTATAGGGAGGTGTGGTTTTATTGTTTTATTAATTTGTAATGTTTCATGGTTGAACCTGGTTTTGATACAATACACCCTAATGTAATTTCATGGTGGGAATTGCACCTAGTAACCCTGGGTACCAAAGTAGATTGACTAAGTAATATTATATTAGGTAATTCCAAAGGGCCTTAGACAATATCCCAAGAATGTTTATGTTACAACAATAACTAAATTACATGATGATATAGTGGGAACCACTGAAACTATAGCTTTTTCTTCTATAGTGTCTCATGTATGAGGATAATTGTTTTTATAGATTATTACCAAGGGTATGAGGATCCTAATACATCAATAAACCAATACTCCTAATGGTTTTAATTGCGATTTCTCACATTTATTCATATTTTCATGGTGATATTTTTAAATAATATTTTGTTTAGTTTCATTTTTTATTTCTA
Organism: Viscum album; assembly: GCA_963277665.1. Classification (NCBI taxonomy): domain Eukaryota; kingdom Viridiplantae; phylum Streptophyta; class Magnoliopsida; order Santalales; family Viscaceae; genus Viscum; species Viscum album. The sequence continues at coordinate 1,017,042,765 of OY728162.1, forward strand.
AAATAATAAAAATCCAATTTTACCTTATTTGTGGGTAACAACCTTTGATATTATTTTTACTCTTGTAATTTCATTTTTACACTCTTATGTTATTAGCTCGTTCCTCTATATAACTTGTTTACTAGAAACTATCTCATTATTTTGGAAACTCATTTGGAAATCAAAGAAAAAGTTGATTTTCTTAATATTTTTCTTGTTACTTTATTTGAAAGGAAACATTTAACAACATTTTAATTTATTTATATTTTCAAATTATCATTATATTAGTTTCTATTTAATGGTGATGCAAAGGGAATGATTTACCTTTAAGAATCACTATTTAGAATCTACTCACACATATCTATTGTCATTACATTTCCATATTTTTCCCATCATTTATTCTCTCCAATGGGGCATTTTGGTTCTTAAATTTTGGGACTTGACTCATATAGTCCCAAGGATGCAGTATTTCTGTAATTTAGTTTTTATTTCAGTTTCATTTATTATATTTTTAAATTGATCTCTTTTTAATTTCTATAGGCAAAGGGTAGTTTTAACTTCTGATGGGTGAAAAAAATCCATTATATGGGTTTATTTTCCTAGCTATAGAGGGATATTTGAGGATAATGGAGGTTTCAGGTTATTGATTCTATTTTACACTTTACTTTATTCTATATAATGTTTTTGTTCTATTTATTTTTATCTCACATCATTGTTCGATGTACGGACTTGTTATTCCATAATTTTACTTATTTTATGATTCATTATTTACTTATATTCATCATGAGAGATAAATCCTATTTAATACTCCCTTGATGCCCATGAACTTAGGCTAGACCATGGGGACTGGGAAGTCCCTTTGTGGTTTATCATAGGCTTGATCGAACATCTGAGGGAGGGATGGATTGGCTTAGTTTGTGGTTACTATACTTTAACTAGATGGTTTATGATTATGATAATGAAATTTTTTGGAAATCTATTACATTTCTATTGTTTTTAGGATGATGAAACAATGAATGATTTTATAATATTATGGAACTAGTATGTTATAATATTATACAACATAGGAGTCTATTATATACCTCCAATTCATTGAGTAAATATGGATAAATGATGATATAATTATGTTATGCGTGATCCTGATTTCATGTTTATAACATGATGCACAGTCCTGGTCTCATATCGAAAATTTAATATGTGGATCTTTTTTCATGTATAAATGTTTATGTGTGGACCTATTTCATGTCAATAAGTTTATTCAGTGATATGATATCATGTAATTAACTTAATGTTTGAGACATTTTATATTATTACATGTTCACAATTTTATAAGATTACATTTCTTCCATATTCCTATATTTATGTTTTGCTTTCATGGATCATGATTGATTATTAATAATCTTCACTCTTATGAATATTATATTTTTCATGACAATAATTTATACCATGAATCATGATTAATTATATGAAATTTATTGGGAATCATTTATATATATTATGATTATATTCTCATACCCTTATTCTTATGTTTGGCCATTGATTGATCTCTCAAATGTTTACCTTTCCTATGTATCATAGATCACCCTTAATTTATTTCCATCCCTATGGTTTGATGAAAAGTTCTATGTATGATATGTCTAGATGGGTATTAATATAAAGTACCTTGTGTGAGATGTTGGAGATAGTTTCTAAAATAACATGTTTATGTATACAGTCTTTAATGACACTAAACATTTTTAATGGGGAATGTATAATTGTTTTATGTTTTACATATTCTTATGAAATGATGTAATATTTTTGTATGCTATCAATGGTTCACCTCATTTAGTATTAGATACATGTTTTCTTAATGTTTGTAGATTAGGGTTAGAGAACTTTGGTGAAATCCATAGGGATACAGCCTAAGTATATGATCACATCTTAATGTTTGGGTAAGTTATAAAATATGTTGTTTCCCTAAAATACATTTGTTTTTTGATAAAACAAGTTGATAAGGCTTTATCATAGATATATCTAGAATTAATAAAACTAAAAAGGGTTGGGTAAGTATTTTATATCCACCATTCTAGTAGACGGTGGATGGGTCTTTATTGCACACTAGGTTCAAAACTCCTTAGGGTTATCCTTTACTTAGTATAACTATTTTATGAATCATTATGAAGTATTTGAATAGATTATGACAAACAATGACCTAGGTTAAAGGTAAGGTTTCATATATTGATAAGTAGGTGTCATAATTTAGGGCCTCTCAAGAATTATTTTCAGGAATACTTGATTTTTTACACTAAATTTCATAGATTGATGATTACACTATGTTTTGGGTTTTAGTAACTCAATAAAACCCAAAGTAATTATGAGAAAAATGAATGAGATGGATAATTACATGATCTTACTCATGAGAAACTAGATGGATTTACATGTAGAATGCAATATCTTGTGAATATGCTCAATAAAACCTCCATAGTTGTGAGTTGTAAGGAGAATAATATTGAAATTACAAAGGCACCAAGGAGGTATGTACATGCCATTTAGTCCATTATGTGATAGTTTCCACCCTCCTAACATGGATCTTATTATACACTAGTTTAAATAAAATGGATCAATACAATGGAAAATATATTTTTTATTCTTCAATGATCAAACTGGTAAAAATAGTTCTTATCATTTTATCACTTGGAAAGAGAAACGGATCAATAGTTGACTCTTATTAAGAATAAGAAACATGAAGAATAAATAAAATACTTGTAATGTTAGTTTTTTAATATGGTATTCCATAGTATTTAATTTCCATAAACTCTTCATAATAAAATGGATACAGTCCATCTAGAGTTGATACAGAAGGATTATGAGTTGATCAATACCTAGGAAGAAAACTGTACAAGAATTATGTGGAACACTTATAGTTTTATCATGGACCTAGAAATAAATATTGAAAAATCATTTAGTCATTTAAAACCATGTCTTCAATTGGTATTTTCCATAATGGACTTTGGAAGGAACAATTTTTTTTTTTTGTGAACTCAATGTGATATTGCAATCTAAAACCTGTCATGGTTCTAGTGATTGGAAAAGGAAGAGAGAGTTTTAATGAATTTCTAGTGGTATGTCACAGGAGGGAAGAAGATATTTCAACCTTCTACATGCGATAAATGTGATAAGGGGAACTCAGGTGATCAATTTAGAGGAAAAATATGATTTTAATGTTTGGTAAACCTGACTATCGAAAAAAATAACTTTTAAGTGATGTGAAGAAGACATTTAATTGAATGAATGAACATAAATATCAATGGAATACACCACCAAAATTGTAGTGATTTAGATATAAGGTTTTCTAAAATTATGCAAATAAATTCCCAAATCGAGGTACCAATAAGTTTAATTAGCCTTAGAACCTCTGATGTCAATAGAAAAGTGGAATCTTGTGTGATCAAAACTGCTAAAGTGGGTTACGATAATGACATAGTGATAGGTACACATATCATACACTATATAACATCTAATGTTTTACTTTATAATGACTATACACAATAATTATGTCAATGGAATTTACTAAAGGTAAAAAATTACCACCTAAATGATTAGATATTTAGTTATTATGGAAAAACCTTAATTGTATGATGATCACATCTCATGTTTATATGTCCTCTATAATAGAATTTTTTAGTAATGTGCTTCCGGAAAATCTTGTGATTCTTCCAATATTTTAATTTTATATGATTTTGGGAATGGAATTGATAAATCTATATAAATCCCATATCAATTTCCAAGTAATGAATGTCATATTTTATATTATGAGTCAACCTATTGTCATCTTTTGGTGCAAGTGTAACATCCCCTACTCTAGTAAAATATAATTATTGTCTACTTTATTACATTGGTATTGAAACCAGGGTTCAGATACCAATGGCTTGGTCAGTTTACTAGTTTTTTAGAAAAAAATATATACATTATAACCATTTTACATTTGTGATAAAATATATAACAAAGTATTGGAATACATTCATCATCATTAAAATAATTCAATGAAATCTTATTTATAACCTTGAGAAAGGGGAAAAAAATAATTGTGAGATTGAATGCATAGTAATGGTTACGTACAACAAAAGATATCGTAAATCAATAAGTCATAATCAAAATGCAATGGTAATTAAATATCAACACATTCCATTAAATAAATAACATTACTATCACGATTAGATATAGAATAATCAATATGTAAAGGTAAATAACTGAACACACAATCCATTTAATAAATAACATCATCAAATCAATCCATATATAATTTCAATGCAATAATATCACAAATAATAATAACTCAATTATAAATGATGGAAAGGATAAATATTGGATTTCAAGATATTAAGAATCATGATATCTATACCATCATGACCTTGAGCCAATATAGTTTTAAACTATAGGTAAAAACAAATTTAATTTTGGCTAACAAGTTTTTCTCATGAGACCTATCGATGCATAAACTTGATATAAAAATATGGGCCCTAACCATCACAACATGTAAAAATCATTATTAATATACCAAATTATTGATTTTATTCTCTAAAAATATTTTTTATCAATATATATTTTTATTGGGTAAAGAATACAGATTGATCAATATTTTCCTAGTTAATAAAATAACTTTCAATGTAAAAAAATTTAGAAATGATATAATGTTTTGGAAATAATCAGATACATGATAAAAAGATTATATATTTTTAATAAAAATGTAATTTCCATTGTAAAATGATCACAATAAAGTCATTTTCATAGTAAAAATTTGACAATCACAAAATTAATCAAGAGATGAGTTGTAACTATCAGTTTATCGAGAATATAAGTTTTTCAATAAAACCATGTCTTTTACAAGAATAAAGGGAACATATCTTAAGTATTAAAATAATATTTCATTAAATATTTTTGTTGGTAGAACCATTGTAAACATGTTGAAGAAGCTAAATTTTGATTAATAATTACAGAGGTGGGGAATTCCAATATCATAGAAAACACTAAATACAATTCCTTTGTAATTTTTTATAAATAATGTAAAAAACACATCTAGAAAATATTAGAAATATTCATATTAAAAATAATTTAAAAATTAGGTTTAAAAAATAATATCATTAATAAATCGTTTGAGTAAATATAATTACAATGGTAAATTTTTTTTAAAAAACTTGTTAATGCAGAGAAATCTATCTATTTAATTTGGATATGAAATTATTTTTTCTTTAACCATTCATTTTTATAAGTAAACTAAAAATGAGAGGAAAATTTTGAAGAAAATATGGAAAATCCATAATTATCCAATGTATAAAAAAATAATGGAGGTTATGAAGTATAAATTATACGATTCCTTTAAAAAAGTATAAGCAACCCCAATATAAATCGAGATTATAAAATAGATTCTTACATATTTGGTAACTCTTAAATTGTAACACCTTGAAATAATATACTTGTATTGATACATTAATCATCACTAATGAATAGTTGTTCTTGTTAAATAAATCAAAGGGGAATAAAATAAACCACATAAATGTGAATTAGTGCATACTGAAAAAATATGTCACAATAGAATGCAAATTGAGATGAAATCCATTACCATTTGGTAACTTCCTAGAAGAATCCCCATGGATTAAATAACACATATTCAAATATAAAATAAAATTACATATTAATATCTTCATGATATAACATATAAATTTCTAGTATATACACCATATAAAATAAATTTGGTGTATAATATTAAAATATGACTAATGAAGGGATATTGAGATGAAGCCCCTTAAAATATCATATTATTGAAGTGAGAATTAATAAATGAATTAATTATGTGTATCAAATTTCTATCTACATAAAAAATAGGAAATAAAATAAAATATAATCAAAATTCTCCACACACATAATCTTAGAATAACATTGACAATGAATAAATAATATAACCCAATGAAAAGAAACTGAGTTATGAAATTCCTTACCACTTGATAACTTTCAAGTCAGAAACCATTGAATGCAATAATTCAATGTTTTAAACATAAAATTCTATGAAATTTTAATTATTTAGGATATTACTTTTAAAAGGTTAAAAAGATATTCCATATAAAAGAAATTATGTTTATAACATTACAATATGCCTTAATGAAAGGAATTTAACACAAAATCTATTACCTTAAGAATCCCTTTAGATGACAAAAATTTGACCTTATTCACATTTTTTATCGTACTATATTAATATTTATAATATCATATTTGTTACTTTTATAATATCTTATCACCCATTTATTAATAATATTTCAGTTTTTCTATTGTTTCCGGTGTTAACTGCCTTATTTTCCCGTGCATGTTTTTCATCAAAGTTCTTCTTCTTGTGTATGGGATAATGTTACATCCTATCCAGCATGATATTAATGTCATAATTATCAAATTTTTGACATTATATAAATTTTTATAATCATTTATTAAATTTTTATATGAAAAAAGAATCACATCGCTTCGTGGAAATGGTAGGCTATATGTACGCCGAGCGACAATATCATTTCCTAAATGGGTGAAATAGAAAGGAAGTGGATGAAGTATTAAGTTTAAATAATTTATATAATTTCATAACCATCATATATATTCATTATTTACATCATTATTACTATAAATGTGAGTCATTTATGTAAAACAACTCACATCAATTAGCGTGGTGGTAGTCCAATGTACACAAGAGTGATGGCTTTGTTTCGCATCTGATAGAGAATGAGATGGATAATTATTATTACATAAATATAATTACATCTTAATTATAAGGTATATACTTTTTTATTATATTATAGTTGTTAATACATAATTTATTGTGTTAAAATAATAAATAAAAAGAAATATCTTCATTAATGCGATTATGTTCTCTTAGAGAAACTTCCATTGGATCACTTCTTAAAAACCCTAGGGATGATCTTTTGGGAAGACCAGAACTTGTAAAATGTGGATAATTATGTGGGTGATAAATTTTTTATTTTATATTTAGAGATAAATGTCTTGATATATGTGAATATGTGAGGGTAGTTGGTTCCCATTTATAAGTGGGGGAGGGTACCTTCTTTGGAACTACATGGAAATTTCCCAAAAGGATACAAAATGTTATATTAATTCCTAATAAAATGCTTCCAAATGAACTTATATTAAAAGTTGGTATCTATTAGGTTGAAATAGGGTCCTTAAAATTTTTTTTACATGAATAATTGGAAAACAAACCCTTATGTTTTGGTTTAACCCCCTGATAGACCTGTTTTAATCATAATTGGGGTAATTAAATTTTTTTTTTTAAAATTCATTATGAAAAAAAATTATCTTATCCTTATTTACTAATATTATTCAATATTTATCCAAATAATTAATACATTTTACCGTATTTTATTCTTAGAAGTAAAAAAATTTAATTTTAAAAATCCTTAATACTTGTTGAAAAAAGATGTATCAAGAAATGAATTTTGCAGGCATAAGATTATATTATATTATCTATATAAATATTAATGAAAATTAGGTAGAATTAAATTCAGATAGTTACATATAAAATCTATAAAACTCAAATTAAATATTAATCATTAAAAATTATTGTAATTATTTAAAATGGACATAAATTATGCCTTAAAAAATTGGTTTAAAAAAATAACATTTTTATGAAAATTTACCATTTTTACCTCCAAATGATTTTATATTTGTTTATATCAATTTTTTAGATAATAAATTATTTATAAGAAAATTTTAAAATACATTATTATAAATAAACATATGAATAGTTAATTAATACCTTTTTAGTTAGTCATCAAAGATTATTTCTAAGTGAAAACTTTATAAAAAAATTAAGATTATTTTGAAATGTAATTTCAAAATCAGTAGACATCCTATAAAATTAGAATTTTTTATAATAAATATTTGTATTTTTACTGTATTATAGATTTATTAAAATAGTTTTTTCACTTACTATGATTTAGGTTTGAGTGTTACAGTGAGGATGAGAATGAACACCCAACGATGGATACTCATTTCATATGGGTCATACTACCTATTAATGTGTGATGTTTCTATCAAATGGTTGTGGCAGAAACTCAACATTTAATATATAAATGTTATTTGGGATATTGATGATGTTTTCCAAAATTCTCTCTTGGCACTACCTCAAATCTTAAAGTTGATATTTTAATACAAGTCATTTCTAGTGATAAACCTATTTAATAGACTCCATATAGAATGAAATCTTTTAAATTATAAGAATTGATGAATAAGATCAAAGGGAATCCTTATAAAGGATTTTATTAAGTAATGTGTCACCATGTGGTTCAAATATTCTTGTTATTAAGAATAATGATTGGTCAATGTGTCTTTGTATTGATTATCAAGGACATAACAAGCTCACTATCAAGAATGAGTATCCTCTTCCCCATATTGATGATATATTTGATAAATTACATGTATCTAAATATTTTTTTACAATATTGATCTTTGATATAGAAATGGTCATGAAAGTGGATATACCAATGGAAACCTTATATATGAGGTAGAGTTATCATGATCTTATCGTGATTCCATTTAGACATACTAACCTTTCAACTGTCATCATGGATATACTGAATAGATATTTTAGAGATTACCTTGACCAAATTATGGTTTTCATTATTGATGATATTATTATATATGTCAAGAATAAGTATGATCATGAATATCATTTGAGGATATTTGAAAATACTATTACTAAGAAGAATCTATATGGTAAATTTATCATGAGTGAATTTTTGATATAGAAAACCTCTTATCCGGTCATATAATCTAAAGTGTTGGTATATTAGTTGATCCTTAAAAAAATAGTTATTTTATAATATCCAAGACTGGCCATGTAGAAAAATATACACAATTTTCTTTGGATTAAATGATACTACAAGTGCATTGTGTGATATTTCATAAATCAATCTAATATGATAACCATTTTAAATTGGAGGTGATGAATGTTCCTTTAGAAAGACGAATGTGACGAAATGTTCAAGGAATTAAATAAGAGGATTGACAGCATATATATACCTTCACAACCAAAAAAAGGATAATGGTTTGTTATATTTAATGATTAATTAAAGAAGTTATTGGGATGCATCCTCAAGTAGAATTATATGCTGATTGCTTATTAATCATGCCAATTGAAGGCACCTAATAAAGAAACCACTCAAGATTTGGAGTTTTTAGTAGTAATTGTTTTCATTAAAAAATTTGGAGGAATCATCATTAGGGTGAAAATATGTTATATATATATATATTCAAATAATAATGAATTATATATTAAAAAGAGTTAATTATTAACTAAAGTATGCGGTTATAATCGATTAATGATTATGAACGCTCAATACACTACCTCCCTAGGATGAAAAAAATAATGGTTGATGCTTTGAGTAAAAAACACCATGCAGGTTTGTCCAAGATTTTGATTGGAAGAGATCAAATATTTATGGATTTTTAGAATATGGATCTATAAATCATATGAAAAAGGGATATATTTTATAGTTCTTAGAATAACGTTCAACCATCCATCAACTTGAGGATTAAGTTTGTGTGGAAGGAGAATATGGAACTGCATAAGGAGTTATGAAATGTTTCTAAGTTTAAAATAGATTTTTATGGAATGTATATTTCGATAACAAAGTATCTGATATATTAATATAAGTATTAAATAAGGCTGTACTATAGAAGTTCATATATCATCATTTTCTATTCATCCGAGATGTAAAAAAATTTATATAGATCTGATAGTTTATTTCTATTGGGATAACATGAAAATATGTATTTTTGATTTCATATCGTAGTTATTTTCATGTCACCATGATACGGTTGAGAGACTGAAGTCTAAGTGGTATGTTTCAACCACTACCCATACTTGAAAGAAAGTGGGAAAACAACACCATGGATTTTATTATCAGAATCCCCACAATGTATAACTTCTATTATGCTATTTTGGATGTAGTCGATCACCTTACGATATTAGAAAAAATAATTACTATATGATAATATTTATCTATTTATTGGTTTTAAAAAATATACATGAAGGATGTGGTAAGGTTGAATTGATTACCACGTTCTATTATTTCACATCAATATATGAGGTTTAACATCAGGTTCAAGTGAGTTATTTAGTAATCTCTAGTTACGTAGTTATTTAGTAACTATTATCATCCTTAGATTGATGGTTGGTCTAAGAGTACCAATCAACCCATGGAGGATTTTTGAAGATCCCATTCCCTATATATAAATGGTTTTTGAGACTAATATCTTCCTCTTGTCAAATTATCGTATAATAATATATTCCACTTGAGCATTTAGATGAATTCAAGTAAATACCTCTATAGATGGAAGTATGGAAATCCAACATGATGGGATGTAGTTAGGGAAATAAATCTATTTGGATCAGAGAGAAATGAGGAAATGATAAGGAATTTTAGACCAATTTAATAGTACATCAAGGCCGCTCATAGTCCATAGAAAATTTATACTGGAAATAATTATAGAAATATATAATTTGATGTTAGTGAAAAGGAATTACTTTGAATTTCACATTGAATGAAAATTTTGAGATTTGGATAAAAGGAAAAGATGAAACCAAGTTATATTTTCCCTATAATTTTTTTTCATAGATTATGGAAAATATATTATTTCTTGGGGCTTCAAACAAACCTCTCTCATTTTTTTAATGTGTTTCATGTCTATCTTAAGTTGTAGTACATATTTGATCCTTCACATATATTTAAATTAGATGTTAAAGTGCCAGATTGTTATCTGTCAAATGAAAAAAAACTATGGTAAACATTTATCATTGAGATAAATTTCAACATAACATGAATACCCTTCTACTTAAAGCTCTCAATATCAATAGATAATTCTAAGAAGCCACCTAGTAACCCAAGGATATCTGAAATAGAGATATCCACATTTTTTTATTAAACATTAACATAATTTCAATGAAAAAATTAATTTAAGGGGTATAGAGTGTAAATCCCGAAAAAGGTTTATATATTATATCCTAAAAAATTTTAAGTATTCAATAGAAAACCTAACAAGAAACAAAAGCTTTATAAATAATATTATATTCTATAAAAATATTATTATTTAAATATAATCATTATAACATAGCCATTAATTTTTATTGCATTGATATTAATAACAACAGTTTGAAAAATTCTTATATGAGATTTATATAATTAATATTTATTTATTCATAAGTACATAATTTTCAATAGAGTCATTTTATGGTTCAAAAGTATGTTTTTTAAAAAAAATTATTACATTAAATGAAAATAAATTATAGTTAATTTACACCAATTATATAAATTTCTCTTGATAAAATAATATTAATTTTTTAAATCATCATGTCAAAATTATCTTTGGGAAAAGTTTAATGAAATTTTTGAGAATGATGAATTTTGAGTGAATTTTGAAAATACTAATATTTAAGGAAAAAATATTTTATATTACAGTATAGTAATGATATGTTTGGATTTAGATTTATATTTAAATATTATTAGTTTATTTTTGTTTAAAATATTTGAATTTATACCTTTTGGATCAATATTATACATGATCTTGGTATAAAAAAATAGAAATAAGAAGTCATTTTTCCAAAAGACGATTTTCTTTTCATTTCATGTTTTTATATTAATTTTTTTTCTATTTCTAGAGATTTACCCTAAAAATAGATTTTAAATTTTGAATCAGAATATAAATATTTAGTAATGAGACCAATTTATGTTTTTATCATCATTAATACAAACTATGGTAAAATTATAACTATGTCAATAATTAGGGAAAAATAGGTAAATTGAGGTTTATGTAAGTTATATGGACACAAGTTTCCATATTAATTATTATTGGATAAATTAATTTAATACATTATAATATAAAAAAAAATTTAATTTATAATGGGATACTTTTCTGGGAATATGAATCAATAATATTATAATCGTTTAAAATATTCATGGTGTGCCCCTCTCCCAAAATCAATATCAATAAAGGCCTTCGGGCCATTTGGGGTGTCCCTCTCCCTCACTTTTAAAAGGGAACCTGTAATATCTTTTCTTTACACCACTTTGGTTCACCTAGATCACCCAAACCATGAAAAATTATCTTCTAAAAATACCAAGACACGAAGTAGATGTTATACTATTCTTAAAATACCATTCCAAGTATTATTAATAAAGGATCTAATGGGAGTCTACAGAAGAAGATACAATCACCACACCCAACCCATTTCACCTAATTTCATCTTCTAAATCCTTTAAATATATTTTATTAATCATAAAATTATAAATTACCAATCCAAAAGATACAAAAATTTTATTATTATGTAACCACCATTATCCACCATCATATCTATCCAAAGATAAATAAAAGTATCATTAATGCGTATATATGGTCTATCACCTCCATGTAGTGATATGATTCATTTTTCATCACCATAATTATTCATTGGTTACTATGGTGGATTTAATGAGTATATATTATATTTCTAAAATATTTATACTTCATCAATTGTAATATATTATATATATTCTTAAGCTTACATCCATTGAAAATTTATAATATCGACCGTGAGTATGTGATGTCTGCCACCTCCATGAAGAAGTGTGATTCGTTTTCCATTTTTTTTAAATTTAGGAAAATAAGAAAATTTTTAATGAATATATAAGATTTAATAAATAATTTTTAATGTTAAATTACATTATAGATTTCTTTTTTCCAACCATCTAATATTAGAGACATCACTCATGTGTACAAGGGGACATCCATCTTCATGAAGTGTTGTGAATAAATTTTCATCATAGAAATATATGAATAGTTATAATAGAATTTATAATGATTAAATTAGATATTTATGAAATGATTAAAATTATAGATATGATATAACCATTATCAAATTATAATTACCAAAACAACCAAATTGAAATGTTCATGAAAAAATGAAGAAGTTATCTCTCGAAATGTTGATTATAAGAAAAAATTGTTACTAAATGGATAATAAGACATTATAAATTAATCATATTTGGTATGATATGTCTTGATATTGTTTTGGAATATATTTATAATAAGTCTATATTTATTATTAATGTGGCGTGGACACCTTTGAAGAAGTAAAAGACTCGTGCCTACATATTTATGTATCAATCCCATTTTAATCATGATTATTAATACATGAATTTATATGGAGTAAATCATATGATCCTTATATTATAACCCATTTTATTTTTCTTCTCTATAATTTATATATATATTTTTATATATTTTAGCACAATTTTCTCCTAATATTACATGAAATGGTTCAAAATTTGTTTTTATGAAAATATGAACCTAATTCTCATTTTTGGAATCAAACACCATATTCTTAAATATCTATGTTCTGTAAAAGGTGTTAAACAATTTTTATTATTATTCAATTCTAATTTGATGTTAATTATACCTTTATTTTACTATTTACTAATTTTTGTTAAAATAGTAATATTTTAATTTTCTGAACAAGGATCTTTTTATAGAAGGAGTGAATAGAATCATTGTTTTAATGATTAAAACATGAATTTTATTTTACATTGCAATGAATAATTAATTATTTAAATAATTATTTAAAAGTTTATATGGTTCTTTTAAAAGAAATTTTTTTTCTTACAATTTTCTAAATATCTGGATTTTAAGTAATTGATTTCAAAACAAAAAAGCTATTTTCCTAAATAAATGTTCCAAGTGATCTTATAAACACATTTTTATATATGTTTTAATCATTTGATGATACTAATATTTCATAGGGTACATGATTCTATGAAACTATCCATATTATTAATTTGGATGGTTTATGATTATAATGATAAATTTTTTAGGAATCCCAGTTTTTTTCCTAGGTTATTACAATGATTAAAAATGAATGTTTTTAAGACATTATGGCACAAATATGGTTTAACGATATGTGATTAGTGGGTTTGTTATATCCCTTTAATTCATTGTTTAAATATGGATATATTATTTGATAATTATGTTATTCATGAAGTTGATTTCATTTTTATAACATGATGATTGGACATTTTTTCATGTACATAAGTTAATGAGTGGATCTATTTTTATGTCCATAATTTATGCATCTTCTTAGTTTTATTTCTATAAGTTTATTCAAGGACATGATTTCATGTCTTCAACTTAACCAGTGAACCTATTTCTATTTTAAAATTTTCATAATATTACATGTTTAGGTTTTCCCACACTTCTATGTTTATAATATGCTCTCATTGAACACGATTAATTATTGATGATTTTATAGTATTTTGAATATTATCATTAGTTATGAAAATGTTTTAGGCCATGAATCATGAATACATATATTAAATTTATTGGGCATGACTTCCTCATTTTATTATTATGTTGTCTTACCACTCTAATAATATATGATCGTTGATTCATATCTTATATGTTTACCCTTAATAAGCATCTAATAACACTATTTATTATGTTTTCCTTCCCCAGGTATTGATGGATGGTCATGTGTATGATATGTCTATATGGGTTTTAAGGTGAAGAACATTGTGGTGCATATTGGAGATCCTATATGACATAATTTGTTAATGTATTTAGTCTCCAAATATGCCAAACCTTTAGGGTTCTTAGGTGTGTATAATTGTGTCCTATTTTTTATATTCATCTCAAATAGTGAAATATTTATATAAGTAATAATTGGGTTGCCTCCGACCCTGTACATGGGTCAATAATTTATGAAAAAACATTTTAAACATTAAATTTTAATTATTTCTCTACCGTAGGATTCAACATATAGGAAAATTTTGATATTTAATTTTGAAGGAGGTGTCTTTTAATGTGATTAACTATGTTTCAATGTTCAAAACATAAAATACCAATTTTTTTGTTTTTTTTGTTTCCAAGATTCACTTCGGAATTTTCTGTAGTTCAAATATTTTGTTATTTTTAGGCTATTTTTTTCCACCCAGAGGCGATTTGTTTTTTATTTCCTCAATGGTTCGTTAGGGTAAATTTTTTTATTGGCCTTTTTTTTTATTTTGAAAAACATTTAGGTGAATTCCATAAAATAATCATTGAATCTAAAAATTTGAATTTGAATTTAAATAATATAATAAGTATCTTAATGTATATTGAAATTAAACTCCTTATACATGTTGAACTCCTTAATAATTTTTCATTAATTATTGGATGAATTATTTATTCCATTAATAAATTATCATTCCACCCAATTCAATGGCGTGAATAATAATTATGATATTTTTAATAATGGAATTATGTTACCTAGATGTAATTAGATGTCTGGAATTTCATTTGGATTAAAATTGAAGTGTGATTAATTCACATAAAAAAATTTGAAGGATTTTTTTTTGTACAATGGCATCCAAATTTTCACTGAGGCATTTATTTCCAGAAGGAAATCATTTTTTTCTGTTTATTATTTTCCATTAGAGAAAAAAATATTTTTAATAAAATATGTGTGGTACCACTTTTTTCATTTATAAGATTGATTTTATTTCATCGAGTTTGACTAGTAGATTTATTAAGGATAAAAAAAATTTTAGGTGTTGGGTAAATTGATTTTTCTTTTATTTTATGCATTTCAATATCATTTTTTCCTTAAACTAGGTATTTAATGTAAAATTATGTTTCTAATTAGTTAATTATAGTGTTGTTGTTATTTTTTTCTTGAAATATTATATATTTGAGTTCTTTGTTTAATTGTGTGTTTTTTTAAAATTATTAATTTCTATATTGTTTGAATTTCTATTTATTTTAGATTTTTTTGATTTTTCTTTTAAAATATTAATTTTAATTATTTTTTTCAACTTTTAAGTATTTTTTATATTAATTTTTTTGGGAATACAGAAATTATTTTTAATTAGAGTTTATTTTTCATTCATTGTATTAATGGTTTTCTTTATTTATGAAATTTTAATTAATTATATTAATCTATTTTTGTCCCTTGTACTAATTTATTTGATTTTAATAATCACGAATTGTTTAATTCTTTTTTTTATTGACCATCCCATAAGAAAATTTGGGAAAACATTGCATAAGTGAATTTACGTATGACATTTTAAATCCCTATATAAGATAAATTGGGCATTTAGTGTGTAACTGAATTTATTTAATATAATTTATCTGGTAAGAGAATTTTCTCGAGATGGGGAATTTGTAAGATAAATTATTTTTAGTGGTAAAGATAATATCGTCACCCAAAATAATATGGTCTGTCCAAAATCGAAGATAGGGTAAGAAAATAAAGAAGTAGATTCAACCATATAGGAAAAATATTCATAACCATGTTCAATTCCATTGCTAAGTTTGTGATACAAATATCCCATGACTCGAAGACAAATCCACAATTGAGATTACACAAATTGGAATCAGGTGAATCTGAATTACAAAGCAAGAAATTGATAAAATATAAACTATAATGAATATGTGATTCCTTAGTTGTTTCTATGAAATCATGGTGGGAATAAACCAAGAATGTCTATATCATAAAAATGGAGATCCAAATGAAATTGTGTATGCCTACTTGAGATCACTCGTTGTGAAAAATCCTCATCTTATAGGAATTTCCAAAAACTAGTAAAGAAGGTCAAACTAACTTATGATTTGCGATGAAGTTGAATATCACTGAGTTAGATTCCAAATTTTTTATGGAAGAAACATAAATAGGTCACAAATCCAATATTTATAAGAATTATTTTTTCACGGAGGTAGCCAAGTCAAAACAATCATTATCATATTTTTGTTTTTATTATTATTATATTTTAAGCATATATCGATGAAGAAAGTGAAGGCGGTGGGGACATTTACATTTTATAATTTTTTGTTGGGTAACTATACATTCTTTCCTCCATGGTGTTATATAGTTTTACCTTATTAAGTCATGTATTTGAGTGATGATTCTCATAGTCAAAATTAGGGAAGAAATCAATCATTGGCCCTTTAAAGACATGTTATTTAAAGATAATAAATTTTCAAGCACAATTCTAATACATCAATGGGCTTTGTTTAGTTATTGATATATCAATGAGTGTGTGAAATCAATAGAAGCTAATATGGGGATTTTTTATGATCGTGATTTTGAATTTTATAAGAGG
This sequence comes from Viscum album, assembly GCA_963277665.1. Lineage (NCBI taxonomy): Eukaryota > Viridiplantae > Streptophyta > Magnoliopsida > Santalales > Viscaceae > Viscum > Viscum album. The sequence continues at coordinate 1,017,059,885 of OY728162.1, forward strand.
TGTTTTTAATAATTCTTTATGAAAATAATTTGGTATTGAGATTTGTAATGGGACCATCGACCGATATGAAACATTAAAGGATTTATATTAAATTTGGTTTATTCACTATGTAGAGAAAAATTGAATTCTTTGTAGTCTTTTTTCACAATGATGTGGATGAATCATTATTTGAGGATTCAGACTAGGTGCTTAACTATTTCCAATGTGATATGAGTAACATGGTCCTATTTTTTTGGAGAGGATAAAGAACATGTATGTGATGAATAAATTTAATATAGGACTTATTTATATATATTTCATGTTTTAATAAACTTTAAAAACATTTAATAAATATGAAAAATAAGTTAATACATAGATAATATTGATACTGACATGTTCCCATTGGGATTTTATAAAGAAAAAAACTTTTAAGGTTAAAGTAAAAGTAACTAAATAATTAACGATTTTACACTAGAGCATTTAATATTCATTTTCACATGGGGTGATTTTTTATAGATATTTTCTAAAGGGTTAGGGAAATTGACTCATGGATAGGGCATTAATTCTCTAATGTGATTGATAAATAAAGATAAAGTGTTTTGAGGAATGATTTAGTATATAAATAAATTATTCAATATAAAATGGGTGTGGGGGGTGGGTGAGGTAGATTTATTAAATAGATTTTATGTACTAGATCTATAGGCATGAAAACACTCAACTTTAGGTTTTAAGGAGATATATCACATGGAAGAATGTAACTTTGACCGAGGAGATTCTTTTTCACCTCTCCATTTTTATACCAATTCTCTTATAAAAATTCTTGAATATATTTTTATATCCAACTTTGTGAACACTTGTAATTATTTTCATTATGGGAATCATATTGGAAGAGATTTATTTCATGAATATGTATTTGTTTTCTTTTAAATTTTTTTGTAGTGTGATTTAATATTTAGTGATCTTTATTTTATTTTGATGAGTATAATTTTAAAATGTTATAAGAATTAGTCGCTGATGATAGTGATTAATTTAAAAATAAATATCATTTAAAGTAACAAAATTTGGAAAAGGATGATGATTATATTCTCCATTTATGAAGAAATATTTTAAAAAAATTTGATTTTTTAATTATATCTGGAAAGTCCATTGAACTATTGAGATCACATAACGAAAGTTAGGTGCTTCAACACACTTTCTTTACAGGCATTGACATTGTTGTACATACCTGAAGTTTGAGTAGAAATATAATTTTTTATAAATTACATCCTATCCAATCCCTCTAATTTTGTTTACTACCATCATTTATCCCTCTCTATCTTTTCACTCATTTCATAAAATCACTATCACAATATCACTTTCCATGTTTGAAGATTATTATTATTGTTTATTTTAGTCATATAACTCATTTTGTCCATCATTAGAGATATGACACCCCTATATCCAGAATATTAGTAATTTTCAAGATTTATAATTATTTAATTTAACTATGTTTATGACCATGAATCATCAATATGTTTTATCCTTGGGTATATAGATGAAAAATTTCAATATCATTAATGGGATAGTTAATGATAACAAATAATCAAGGGCATAGATGTTATCTTTAAAAAGAAAATAATATCGAAATATAGGGACCTGTAAGAGTAGGATATTGAGGAAAAATATACTATATAAGTATAGGTTGATCATATTATTGATAACTTGAAAAAAATAGGGAACTAAGATATAGGTTCAAAAGGAAATAGAATTTTATATTAGAGCCATAAAAAAAGGAACAAAAAGATCAATGGTTGATAAAGCATAGGCGGGGGAACCATAATTATGTGCCTCATAAAACCAATTATTAAAAATTTATATACCGTTAGAGAGAGCAGATTTTAGTATCCCAGAGTATCTAATTAAGTTTATTAGATCAACCAAAACTAGTAGACCAGTTTAGAGGGATATGGGTGATATGATTTTTATACTACTAATAGGTGAAGGATAACTTGAAAATATAGAGGAATCAACATTGATTAGTGACTATAATCTATATGATTCATCTACGGATAATGAGATAAATTCCATAAAGTTCACCAGAACAAGGGATATGGATACATATACCGAGGACAAAAAGTTCTATGGGGATAAGTTATTTTACTATAATAAGGAAGGTGATGATGGAATAGAGTGATCTAAATAATAACAAGTAGTGAAAGGGTTTCAATAGAGTATAAGTGTTCAATTAAATTATGTATTATCACTAGGAGTTAAAAATCAAACCATCCAAGAATTTATAAGCATTGTTGCATCAAAAGATATGTATTAGTAAGAGATAGCTTTCAAAAAAATCATTCTTTAATGGTGAGTTAGTGGAGGAGATTAACACAAAATCCCCGATTAGTTTACTGGTACCAGGGAACCATAATTTGGATTATCTGATAAATAAAATATTGTTCAACTTAAAGTAAGAATAATGATAGTGTAATCATAAATTTGATTTATTCGTGTTTAAATAATGGTTGTACCGGTTATTTAAAAATATCTGTTGATATCACAAAAAATTGTAATATTGGAAATTAATTATATTGATTATATATATGAATTTAATATAAATATATATTGATCGAATTATCATAAAATCATAAAGATTAATTGTGACTTTTCAAGAAGATTAGTGATAAAACATATTGGATAATGAAATTAGTTTTTGGGGATAGAGATCATGATAGATATGGGATATGGGACTTTGGTTCTATCTCAGAAGGATTATATAAAGAATATCATGTAATGTTATGGGATGGAAGTAAGTAATTTAATCCCAACCTCTCTAGACACTCAATTTTTTATGTCCATCTTGTATACACCAACCAAAATTTTGTGGCCAAGTACATGGAGAAGGTACCATATGCATTGGTGTTTAGATGTTCGATATATGTAATTTTATTCACACAAACATACATTTCCCATTAAATGGGAGTTATGAGGTGGTATATTCAAAAGAATAAAAAAGTGAAATGGGAGACAGTGAAAGGGTTTATTTCGTATTTAAAATGATTAGAAACTCACACCCCATTATATGGAATAAATGAACCATTATGAGAACCAACGGGAAATGAAATTTTCTAAAAAACCTCAGTTCTATGCTCAAATTAATCATATCAACGTAAAATAACATATCATCAATAATTTTCTTGAGGAAATGGAGTTGGAGCTACAAAATAGAGCAAGAATCCAATATCCATTAGACATATTCACGAAAGAAGTAGTTCATAAAAGATGTAGGGAACATCGGTCCTCAATGGAGAATAAGTAAATGAAAGTATGAAAAAATAGATAATGGTTCTACCTAATAAGTGTTTGGAGAGTTTCCAAAGATCACTAAAACAAATATCATATGGGAGAATTTTGGGAGGTGAAGTATATTTCAGTTAATTAAATTTTTATCCATCAAAATTATATTCTATGGAATTTTTTGTGACAGCTAATTGGATAAACATGAGGCCTAGAAAGTGGGTTCATACTTATCCTATGGATGTTGGACCACAAGAAGTTTATATATACCAATGGTTAAACTATAGAGAACTGGATGTTCTAGCTGATTCCAAAAACTGAAAGATGACCAGGTTGGGAGGTGAATTCTATTTCATTTCACTAGTATTTCATTTATTAGAATTACATTCACATGAATTTAATTTTATGAAATATGGGATGAATATGAGGTGAGAAATATGGTGGAAAATACTCTCCAATGGAACTAGGTCCATCGAATGTTCATATATAGTAATGGTTCTATAATAATGTGCTAGAAGGATGGCATATTAAGAAATACTAAAAGGTTACGAAGTTGGTAATCATGATCAAGATATAATTCTATATGACCAATGATTTTAGTGGTGTGTGTATTAATGTTTAACCTACTGGAACTCAGAATATAGTTGCATGGGTCCTTTAGTGAAATGTGTAGTTCAATTGATAATTTTATTGGATAGATGATAATTTTGGGAGGAATTATTATTTTTAGTAATGATTTATTATCACCTATAATAATATAATTTTAATTGAAAATATAATAGGTGTAGTTCCCTCATACATTTATGATATTTTCAAAATCACATTATACTTGGTGTTCATTAATTTTTTTTGTTTCATGTTTTTCCATTGAATGTTTTTTCATGGGTACATTTTTGTGTATATTGAGGTGAGTGCAAGGATGAATATGGGAAATGGGTTTTGTGAAATGACTTCTAACATCCTGTACACTGATTCATGGGGAAGTGAACATCCATATATTGGTTTCTCACCGTGCTTATTCTCCAACATACGATCATCCAAAGGAGGGTTGTGTAAGAATGTGGTTGTCTTATTGGGAGTATATAACAAATTTCATAGTCTCATCCATAATAATATATCAATAAAATAATCTTTTTCTTAAACAAAAGAACGCCAACATTTACCAGACATCATGAATCTACAACTATAGATTTCTCAATATTAATATGAGACATTTGAATGGTATCTACCTTTTTTCATCACGAGCTACCTAAAAAAGTACAATGATTTTTTATAAAAGAAAAAAATTATGATTAGGTAGAGAAATTATAATGCCAAGAACCTCATAAAAAGAAAATCATTAGTGAATAAAAAATTTATAAGAAAACCATTAATGGTTTATATTTAATTATTTATAAATTATATTGGTTAAAAAATAATTATTATATAAAAAAACACTTCTCTCAAAATTTGTAGAGGTAAGAAAACCATATTATGAGAATATTACTCACAATATCAAAAGGTATATAGTTATTAAGTGGATGTTTTCAATTTTAAGTGGAGTGGATCCTCATGGAGTTCCTAAAGATTTATATTAAGTGTATCTTAATGTTTCAATATTGGGATCCTAGTTTTTTATAGTAAATAAATGAAATTTAAAAATCTTTTTTAAATAACATGGAAAACCATACTATAAAAGGGATTTGTTCCTATATTTAAAATTTTTATCATAACAAATATTTCTTAAAAAATAATAACATTTTTTTTCTATTATCTCAACACATTAGGTAGGTTAATATTTCAAAAATAAATATCAGTAAATGTTGGATAGTGACCACGATTATCTACAAATGACCGTAATTTTGATAACTAAACTCAATAGGTTCATTTATTATTCACTATTATTCATATGAATTGAAACATACATGGATGAATACATCATGATCACTTAACCCACTGAACGTATTCATTTTGAATTGTAGATAATTTGAAAAATTCATGAAAATGTTCCTAACAACATGAAATGTGAGGCATAGTTTCTTTTCCTTTCGGTTGCATTATTCAACACCAACAGTCTAAAAATATATTCCCACTTAAACTCAATGGCTTTGAAAATGGATTTAATATTAGTGATATGTCTTTCTCTCACTCCACATTTTTTATACGAGTTAAAGGCATTCCTTTTACTGGAATATATGATCAACTCATGCTAGGGATTGGAAGTTCAATCAAGGAATTAAAGGAGTGGGATGATTCAGATCTTATGCATTACAGTACCTCTATACAGATTAGGTTTATGGTAGATATCTCTAATCCTCTTATGTGGGGATTGTTTTTTAAGAAATAAAAAAGAATATATATTTATGTATTTTGAATTCAAAACCCCCTTCATTATATTTTTTTTAGTTGAAACATTGGTAATAGATTAAAGAATTTGGAATGAAGAAATCAGATTTAGAGGGTTGATGGATGTTGAAATACAGACCATGGTTGCCGACTAAACCCCCAGAGTGAAGTTCCACTTTGAAGGCTGAAAAATAGAATGCAAAAGTCATTCCCTAAAGGAGGGTGGTCTAAGGCCCATCAGTATCTAAGGCAGTCAATATCCCATTGGGTCTTCCTTTTTCCCCATTTCCCTATACAGTTCACCCCTTCCCTGTCTAGTAGCTCTGAGTCCCTCATCACTTGGGCTTTCTGTACCAGGAATATTCGATACGGAAATTTGGAATGAGTTTGTTTCTATAACTCACCATATTTTAGGCTCTCCTTCTATTAATTATTGTACTCTTATTTCATTGGTTATTTAGGAGGCTACAGAGGGTCCCTCTTCTAATAAAATTCTGTTATATATGGGGTTTGGGGAATCATGTTCATCTAGTATGGAAGAGGTGTGGTCGACATACCCAAACACCCAATACACATTACTCCACATCTAGAAGGTCATCTTCCATGTACATATCCAACTATTCACCATGACCTGCAAAATAAGTCTTCGATGATAGATCCCTAGTATTCTCCCAGTTCATTTGATATTAGTGCTATTGGGGAGTATTTTTCCTATTCAAAGATGGTTGTTCCACCATCATTGACAAGATTAGGGTCCATGGAAGCATTTAACCCCCTTACTAGCCAAACTGTATTTTCGTCAACCATCCAGACCCATGCCTCTCCAAATCTATTGATCATTATTTACACCTTTCATGGGAATGATCCAATCCTCATGGAAGATCAAATTTTTATGATGAAAATCCTCAATAGTGTAAGAGGTTTAAAAAAGGGGATCTAGGATCTGTTTATCATGATCCTGTTTTTTGTTGCTATATGTGGTGTTCAGAGGCCTCACTGCTTGAGGATTGTATCCCAAAAATTTGGTGAGTGAGAGATGATGCTTCTCTTCTTGAAGATTTATAAAAGAGGTTGAAATGTACCAGCCATAACATCCATAATGAAAACCACATACTGGAATGGTCATGGTATTGGAAACCCATGGTTATTTTGTATGCTCCTCCAATAGACCAGTATGTTTTTCCTCGACATGGTAGTTTTGTATGAGACCATGCTGAAAAGTAAGGAAATGAATGAAATTTCATCTAAGGATATTTTTCAGTAATGTTACTCGGTCGAATGGTTAATCTATGATGGAGGAATATATTTCATATGGAAAGATGAATTGAATTGTTTAGTGGTTAAATTTTATGATCATCACATTTCCGTCTCAATCCACCATCCCCAGGAACCTGTGTGGCACTTTGTTGGTTTTTATGGATAGTCGAGAGCAAGAGATATATATATATTTTTGGAGTTGGTCAATTATATTAGAAATATCCCTTAGGGACCCTTTTTTTGGAGATTTCAATGCGATATTGTTCCACCATGAGAAGCTTTCTTGTTCTAGTTAGAGTGTTTCTTCCATGCACCTCTTTTGGGATAGTTTTCTTCAGGTTGGGATTTCGATCATGGTTGTAGAATTTTGGAATGGCTAGATAGGTTTGTGGCCTCTTGCGACTGGATGTAGTTATTCTTGAGGTTCATGGTTTCAAACATACCACCAGTATCTTGTAAAAACTGTCCCATTTTCCATCAACCTAAGGTTTCTCCCATGGACATTAATCCAATGCAGAGATTTAATTATGAATTCATTTGAATCCCCAATGAAAATTTTAGTGATGTTGTCAAAGATGTTTTGTACTCCTCTCATGATCACGTTTGGAGTAAAACTAAGGAGGTGGATTCTCAATTACAACCCTGGATTCAAAAATAATTCAGGGACTTTGATCATCGAATATGATGGCTCGAGAAAGCTCTTGCTAGATACTATTAAAATTTCTCTTTTGGGTTTTCTCTACAAGAGGTTATTAATCTAAAAATGAATATTGGATGAGTCCCTGAGAAAATAAAAAAATTATTAGTTTTCTAGAACAAGGGTTGATTTCATAAAACAAGGCGATGAAAATTCTAAATTATTTCATCAAAAGGATTCTTATAGAAGAAGGAAGAACCATATTTCAAATTTAGTGATTATGAATAGAAACATTACTCTTGATGAGGTCCTGATTCAAGAGTTGATTGATTCTTTCTTTAAAAATACGTTCTTTTTAGAGAAAGGAACCGTCAAAGGGGACCTTCTAAGTAGTTTTGATACTATGCTGTCTATATTCATGGATGAAAATCATGAGGTTGTTATCTCTAGTGGAGAAGTTGTTGTGGACCTAAACAGAATTCATTCTTTTAAGGCACCTGGTCCAAATGGGTTCAAAGCCCTTTTATTCAAATGTTTTTGGCATATTATATACTAAATATTATTTGTATGATACATCGGTTATGGGTCGGTGTACAAGTATTTACAATATTAATGAATCTATTATTGTGTGGATCTAAAAATTATCTAGCCTAGATAAAATTTCGGATTTTAGGCCAATCAGTTTGTGCAATTTGGTTTACAATATTTTTCCCAATGTCCACTCCCACCACATGGGTAGATTCCTCTCCTCTATTATTTTTGAGTAAGAATGTTTTTTTGTTCCCAAGAGACTCATTATAGATAATTCTATTGTGGTCTATGAAATCATTCACACAATTAAAACTCATTCAACATAAAAGAGGGGGACTTTATCTTGGAAATTGGTTATTTCAAAGTATTATGATAGGGTGTAATGGGACATTTTTGGAAAAGGTTATGATAAAACTATAATTTATTCCAATTTGGGTGAGAGAAATCAGGATTTATGTTAAAACGATTTCTTATAACATCAATGTTAATGTCTTCCTCAAAAAGAAATTCAAACCTTCTAAAGGCCTATTGTAGGGTGACCCTAGTCTCCCTTAATCATTTCTATTTTTTACTAATGTTTTATCTCATCATATATCTAAAGAATATCTAGAAGGTCTAATCCACATGTCCAGGGTTTTTGATGATGTATTACCATTACATACATTTTCTTCACTGATGATTGATTATTTCTATCCAAAGGAACTTCTCCAGAGTACCACGAGATTCTCTAAATAATTGAAGCATTAACCAATGCTTCGGTAAATTTGGTCAATTTCACTACGTCAAAGATGTAGTTTAGTCATGGTGTGAAAAAAGGGACCATATATACTTTTGATGGTTTGTGTGGTATTGAGGTTGTAAAGAATCATAAAAATTGACGGGGTTCCTAACGGTCTTCAGATTCTCCAAAACAGAGTTCTTCTAATTCATTCTTGATAATTTCTATAGAAAGATGTAGGTATGGCTTGAAAAAATATATCCAGGGTAGGTAAGGAGGTTCTTATTAAAGCTTTCGCCTAAGTTGTTCCATCTTACATGATATCCCTTTTGATGCTCTGAGATTTCATTATCCCTTATATTCATTTAGCTTTCACTAATTTCTGGTGGGGTCATGATAGTGGTAAAATTCATTTACAGTGCATCTCTTAGGAGAATTTGAGTACTCCTAAGGTATGAGATCGAATGGGCTTTCATGTTTTGAATGTTTTTAACAATTCCCTTTGGGACAAGAATTTCTGTCACCTTTCACAGAACCTTGATAACATGAGCGCTATAGTCGTCAAAGCTAAGTACTTTACCCATGATGATCTTGTCTCTTCTATCTTTGTTCATTGACCATGGTATTTTTGTAATATGATTTTGTGATTAAAGTTCATATTGAGCCATAAATTTTTTCATAGAATTTCTAGTTGTGATTTGATTAATACTTGGCACAATCCCTCGTTTTTTTGGTTTGAGTGCTTGAGTCCCACTTATTTTCCTACACCCATCCATGAGAAAGAAGTTGTGAAAGAGATCATGGATTATGACCAATCCGGTTGGGACATTTAGAGGCTCAATCATTGGTTCTCAGAGTCTGATTGTAAGGATATCTTGGCTGTTCAAGTGGTCCATGATGCTGACCTGGGCAAGCTATGCTGGTCTTATAGAAGTTGGTGGCCAAGAACCAACTATTTCGTACAGTATTCATTAAAGATACCTTATCACATCTTTAATGTTCTTTGGCATGAAAATTAATGTGATAATGTTATAAGGATAGACATTACATTAAAGGGTTATAGAGGATCCTTGCTATGATGAGAACCATAATTGCAATAAAACTATTCTTGAATATATGTTCTATGGCCGGATGATGTTATTTTAGGGACAAAAATAATACAAGACATTAGGGTTGAGGACTCAAAAAACATTGAGGGACATTTTCATGGTGTGCACCCTTGGTAATATCCAAGAGGATATTATGAGAATGAGACCTGCTAGTAGAAAAATCCATGTTGCATAGTGTCATTAGATAATCCTATATGCGGACATGTGTATTGGTCCTTATACATTAATATTATTATTAATGGGTATCACAACTCGCAAACATAGATGTATTCACTAGAACTATGATAAAACACTATTTACAGTGAAGTAGGATATGTTGGGTGCATCACGAGTGATACTGCATTAATATATAATGCGAGAAAAGATATTTCCCATCTGTTTCATAATGGAAGTAGATATCTCAGACCCTTTTGATGGAATTAATATCGCCTAAATAAATCCATGTCCATGGTGAGGAATGGGTAATTTCAATTCTGGAAGTCATAGAAAGAATAATCGAGCACATTGGTTGATGGAACTAGCATGAAACCAGCTTGATTTGAGATATCAAGACCAAGGGATTTCATTACACGGTATGCGTTCATAGTAGGTGACACGTCATTGTGGCCTGAAATTATTTCTCTATTAGTGCCTTGGCATGTTTATAGACTCTAACCTTGAAATTTAGGCAGGCTACACCTAATGCCATTGAGAAAAAGGCATAAAGGGTCACACAATAAGTGTTTCCAAGTGTCTAAGTTAAATATTATTTTAACAAGTTGAATAAATATTATTCCCGACCATGGTTTAATAATTATTCAAGAATACCTGATTGCATTTATTTCGACACTAGTGATTCGAAAGAATATATTGTGGGAGAAATAATATATTTTTTAGCAAGTAATGAAGTGATATTTATTTGAGAAATAAATATCCATTATTCAAGGTGCAATAAATGTGGTGGAGGAAATAAAGAAAAAAAGAAAAACAAAAGTACATGCCGTGTATTTTTTCGTAATTTAGGAGAAATAATAATATTTATTTAATTAAATAACATTAGGTTTAATTTGTTGGGAGCATGTCACGTAATAATAATAGTCAACTCTTATTATTAGACTCTGTGTATTACTATGAATTAAATGAAATGAACAAATTATTTTGGGTAATTAATTAATTTTATTATTCTGTGTAATTAAAAAAAACCAATTATATATTTCTCATTAGACTAGTAATTTTTTGTATGATTGTGTACAACAGATCTAGAGAAATCTCTCAAGCCAAGAGATAATCCTTTTCCTCCAAGAACGCTCTCAATATATGAGAGAGAGATCCTTCTCCACCGGATCAAGGTGATTGAAGGAAGACATCACAAGCGAAGGATCTTCTGCGCTAGCACCCAAAGATCCTTTCGTCGACATCCAGAGATACATAGAGCACATGTGGATCACCGCTAGTGGAATCCAACAATTGGATTCTACAATGCAATGACAGTTCAAATCGGATAGTGAACAAAAACATCAACGTAGAAAGAATTCCATAAAATTAATTCTTGACAATTAATTAAATTAATTATATCCAAAAAATTATAATCCTATATATGTTTCTGGGACTCATGTCTTTTCTTTTTCATTCTTCTTTCTAATTCGATGATCCGACATTTTATTATTGTGACAGATCTCGAAATGATCATTGTTAACACTAAAATTAATGTTTGTTACACCCACCAATGTGCTTCCGATCCGCCCAGAACGTACAAGTGGTATCCTAGGGGTTATATCATTGATTATAATTATTCAGTTTTTTGTTGATTATTTACGCATTTAGTAATTTATTTGTATAAATTCATGTTAATCATTCTTGAAATCCGAATATCAAGATTTGTTTGTCCTGTCTCGTTTCTTGTTCACCTTTCAAAAACAAATCTTTTGATTTAGATAAAAATAAAAAAAGGATCTCACTTGGAGGTGCCAAGCATTCCTGGCCACTCAACACCAGAATACACTACGTGTATTCAGCAGTACACGCTGTGTCGTCTAGGTTCAATGCATCAGACTAGTCTTCCAAATTAGGTAGTGTATTAGAGTATTTCTAAGTCTTGAATGACACCGTGTGTTGACCAGGAGAAGGTGGCACACCATTTTCAGATTACACGCTGTGTGGTCCACGAGACACGGTGTGAAGTCCCTTCGGGTTAGGGTTGGACCGTGTACCCCGTACATGGCTTGCTCGGATGGAAACCGGGCAACGCGGATACTACACGTTGTGTGTCCCAGTGAACACACCGTGTACTACATAAAATTTCCAAAGTACATCTACACACCATGTCCCCGAGTGTGTACATCGGATGGACGGTAACCCAAAATTACACTCCGTGTAGTCGGAACTACAAGCTGTGTACTCATCGAAATTACACAGATTTATTAAAATTTATTATTATATAATACAAAACATTGAGATATTTACCAGAGTGCATGCATAATGCTAAGTCACAACATGTGATAAGAGTTATATATATGGGTTTAATTTAACATCTGTGTAATGTTCATTTCTACTCATTGGGTAGTTATGAATCATAATTCATCGGGTTGCATCCAAGGAACAAGTTATGTACAAAGATAATTTTAAATGAATTTATTTGTTTAAAATTATAAGTGATGAGAGTCTCAAAGAATTTCAGAAAAAAGGTTTAAGATAAAAGGATTGATTAATTAAAGGAAATTAATTGATTCGAGCATGATTTATCTTAAACAAGAATGATTAAATAATTGAATTATAGTTTTATTTATGAGAAAATATCATTGAATGATTGGATGATCATGAGAGAGACCAAGACCTTTGTATGTGAATGTGTTTTTAATTTATTTATTTAAAATAAATTTGTAGGCATGTGAGCCTTACCCTGATTAATATATAGGGCATGCGTTCCTAATGTTTCTTTTATGTAAAACCCCTTTTATCCCTCATCTGCATGTGAGATAAAATATATGTAATGGATGGAGCTCCCAAGCTCGTGGAGGCAGCTCCTGTTAGAAGCCAAGGTGAAACCAATCCAAGGAGATACAAAGGTGGACAGATGGAATGCTGTAAACACGAACCCAAAAGGTTCAAGGTGTTTCTCCCATACGTCTTGGGATAGTTTATCAACCACTAGATAAGAAAACCAATAGAACAAGCTCATGATCACACCATTTATTTTATTTTTGTCTATTTCATTGTTTACATATTTTGGGTGTGTTCTCGTGATCACAAAATTAATGAATCAAACAACCATGAAAGATCTAACTAAAATAAGACCATATTATGTGTAAAATATTGTCATATACAAGTTTAATCACTTAAGTATATGCCAATTAATATTAGAAAGATTGAAATTAAAGATAATATAATAGAAATTTATGTATAAGGATAAAATCCCTCAAAGAAAATATCCAGACGGTATAGCCTTCCATAATATTGGACAAAATCAAACCATAGATCAATGTGCTTGACCAACCCAAGATGGGGTGCTTTCAAATATCTGGGAATTTGAGTTCATGGTTTTGGGTTGAAATGACTTGGTTTGCATCAAGGGTTGGTTGCCACAGAACGACTTGGTGTGACCAAGAGGCAAAGGTTGAGGAAATACAAAATAAAATTATTTCAGGAATATGGAGTCCACTCAGAGGATCAAGGATCTGCAAGTTAATGCAATTGGGATTTGTAATTCCTACTAAAAAACCCTTCAAGTTGCTTGACCAAACATAGTTGGTGTAATGTGAAGGGAAATATAGATCCTTTCCACTAGAATATTCAGACAATAAAATATTCTGAAGTCAATGGTGAGGGATATAGGATATCGATAAAATAGTGGGAGACTAATAATTATTAATTTATTTATCTGACTCATTTTTTCTTAATAAAGTACTAAACATTTTATCATCTTAATTTTTAGAAATGGAAAAAAATGACTTCAAAATTATTATTACAAACCATACTCAAGAAGGAAAAACATCTCACCAGCACCAATTTCTAAGAGTGGCAGAGGCATTTAGGTGTCATCCATCACCACGAGAGGAAATTGTATGTGATGGAAGAGCCTGTTCTAGTTGTGCCTTGGAAGGTTTCCAACGATGAGGAACTATCTCTCTATATGAATCATATGGATAATGCCACATATGTCCAGTGTTTCATTCTATCAGCCATGTCTAATGAGCTCTTGAGGCAATATGAAATCATAGACACATATATAATGATGTCTCACCTTAAGAATATCTACCAAGATAAGACAAGAAATGAGAGATATGAGATATCAAATTCCTTGTTTACAACTTATCTTAGAGAGTTTGTGCTTGCTGGGCCTCATGTAGTTATTCTTATTGGCTACATTGAACACCTGGACATCTTAGGAATTATGTTCCGGGATGAGTTGCATACAGATCTCATCATATCATCACTCCCCAAGACCTTCTCTAGCATTATTCTCAACTATATCATGAGAAACAATGAGATGATTCTATCAGAACTTTTGACTTTAATTCACTAGGTAGATAAGGGCATGGGGCGTGACAAACCCGCAGTCCTTATGGTGAATAATAAAAGGGAGGACAAGGAAATGGGGCCAAGAACATATAAACTGTCTAAAGACCCCAAGCATCATCCCTCCAAAAAGCAGAAGATCCATTTTTTGGGCATGGAATGGGAGGTAGTATGTTTTTATTATGTCTAGCCAGACTACAGGATGTGGAATTGCACCCAAAAGCATGGGGACGCTAAAGGTGCGTTCGTTATCAAGTGTAATATTTCTATTTCTACACATTGGGTATTAGATACTGATTTTGAAGATAACATATATATTCAAATGTATAAACCAAGTAGATTTAGAATGATTTCCATAGGATATGTGGATCTTTTAGCAACCAATGGCATGAGGCTGGCTGTGTTGGCCATTGGAAATTACCACCTCTCATTTCCAAGTAAGATGTTTTTGAATTTATATTACTATTATTATGTAAATAGTGTTACCAAATACATAATTTTTGTATCATGTTTGGATATGGATGGATTCATTTTCATGTTTGAAAATAAGGGCTTCTTCTTTTAGAAGAAAAATATATGTTATTGTATAGAACATTTAAATAATGGATTGTATGTATTAGATTATGAAAACCAAGTGTTCTGAATCGATAAAAAAACAAACTCACATGACTCATACATCACCCAGTTGTGCCATCACCATCTCTGTCAAGTAAACAAGAAGTTCTTGACAAAGCTATACCAAGACGGATATTTAGACTCTACTGAGATAAAACCACATAAAAATGTCACGTATGATTACAAGGTAAAATGACTAAGCTTCCTTTTGTTTGAAAGGGTGAGAGGGCCACAAAGCTTCTAGGATTGGTGGACCCAGATGTGTGTGGAACATTTACAATAGAATCTAGAGGTGGATATGCTTACTTTAACACTTTTTCTGATGATTTGAGTAGATATGGCTATGTCTACTTAATGCGGTATAATTTAGAATCCTTAGTAAAATTTAAGGAATTCAAGAATTAAGTAGAAAATCATCTAGGTAAGAAGATAAAGAATCTTTGATCGGATCAAGGTGGAGAATATCTAAACCAAGAGTTCATCAATCTTCTACATGAGTTTGGGATTCTATCTCAGCTCACTCATCCTTATACACCACACTGGAATGGTGTTAGTGAAAGGAAGAACCTCACATTGTTGGACATGGTGAGGTCGATGATGAGTGATGTAGATCATCCATTATCCTTTTGGGGACATGCATTACAGGCTGTAGCATACTCATTAAATTGACTACCAACTAAGGTGGAAAATGGAATTCCATCCGAGTTATGGAAGGGAATGAAACCCATTTTTTCGCACACACGTGTATGGGGATGAGAGGTATTTGTTAAGGCCTTCTCAGGAAACAAACTAACACCCATGGGAATGAAGTGAATCTTTATAGGATATCCCCAGGAAATGAAAGGATATTACCTACATAAACCTTCAAAAAAAATAAAGTGACTGTCGCCAGACAAGCCATATTTCATGAGAGGGAGTACATACTAAAAAAATATAGTGGGAGAAAGATTGACTTCAATGAAGATGATTCTCAAGATACATAGGTGTTGGTACATGAAGATGTTCCATAGGTCCCCATGGAAGAGGTTTAATAAACATAAGTTCTACATAGGATCTCAAGAGAGGTAAGAGAACCAGAGGGATTTGGCTTCCTAGTGACTGGAGATGGTGAATCATTATTGTTGGAAAATGATGAACCTCTATTCTACAAGGAAACAGTAGAAAGTGCAGAAGTTTCATGATGGATAGAAGCTATTAATTATGAGATGGATTCCACATATCAGAACCAAGTCTGGGTTTTGGTCGATGGGCCGATTGATGTAATGCTTGCTGGATGAAAATGGTCATTCAAGAGGGAAACTGGACATGGAAGGTCAATTTAGCGCCTATAGAGAAATGCTAGTGGATAAAGGATTCATAAATCATTAAGGGATTTACTATGATGAATCATGTTCCCCAGTTTCCATGTTTAAATACTTAAGAATCATACATTCCATAACAACTTACCATTACTACGAGATTTTGGAAAATGGATGTCAAAACAACATTCCTTAATGGGAACGTTGAGGAAGATGTTTATATGATAGAACAAGAAGGCTTTGTGATACTAAGTGAAGCCAAATAGGTTTACAAGTTGCAGAAATCCATTTATGGATTAAATCAAGTATCCAGGTCATGGAACATTTGACTTTATGAAGCCATAAAATAATTTGGTTTCATTATGAATGAATGTGAGCCATGTGTTTATAAGATGTTTAATGGGAATGCGTCCATTATCATAGTAGTATATTTTGATGACATATTAGTTATTGGGAATGATTTACCAGTCGTACAATCAGTTAAGTACTGGTTGAATAAGCGTTTCTCCATAAAGGGCTTAGGTGAAGCAGCCTACATTCTAGGGATCAAGATCATTCATGATAAATCTAAGAGGCTCCATGGACTATGTCAGGGTACATACATTGACCTGATACAAAAGAGATTTAGTATGGAAAAATCCAAGAGGGGATTGGTTCTATTGTCACATGGCTTATATCTTTTAATGAAAATTTTTCCTCAAACAAAACTGGAGAAAGATAGAATGAGTAATATCCCATACACTTCGGCTATAGGATCCATCATGTATTCCATGTTATGTACCAGGCTTGATGTTGTATATGCACTGAGCATAGTAGGAAGATATCAATAAGATCTTGGAGAACAACATTATAATTATGTTAAGACAATCCTTAAGTGTAATGCCCCGACCCCAGATGCCCAGAGTCGGTGCATTATTACATATCATTAGCATGATCACAAAAGATCAAGTCTCGAAAGGCCGATTAGTTTAGTAGCCTTGGAAATACTAGATACATTCCAAAGGTTTACATTACATCCTAAAATGGAAAACTACAACAAAATTTTTTCATATACAACACTGAGATCCCATAGACTACCTATGTAGGTCAATCATAATATACTTTTTCGCATCCTGGAAAAAAACATATAAAAGGGTGAGCTCAGATGCTCAGTAAGGATAAAAATATAGCATATACATTCATAAATAAGCATAAAAATTTAAGGAAATGTATAAGACTAAAATAAAATACTTTTAAACATGAAAATCAGAAAAATATGGCAATGATAAAATAAAATAATTCCATTTAATTATTCACATGGATATTCTACTAGTCGAATAATCACATGAAAAATCAATAGAAACTTTCATAATGATGGAATACATAATGCCAGACTTTATAACCACATAGTGACAGCCTTGTGCCAAGACTATAAATAAGATTTTGTCAAGGTCTTGTGCTAAGAGATGAGTTTGTCTCATGACACCGACCGATGCATCGAGGAGCCATAATGGGATCCACCCATCACTTACCAAGTTTAATGCATTCCTCATGGGAAAAGGTTTAAACATAACATAAACATCTGTATTAAAACTAGCATACAAAATGTCAATACATTATCGATAAACCATTAATGCGGTAAATACAACACATCCACAATCAACCATATCACAAAATCTTCAATACAATATGGAAGTTTCGTGTCATAATAAATCATCTTTAAGTAATCTTAAAATCCATCAATGGGTGTTGACATAGATGAAATCAAAACCTTTTTTTGATAAATATCTCTTTCTATTTTGAAATCATATAAAAGTCACATTATTATAAAGAAAACATTTACATTAAAAATATTCTTATAATATTGTAGGGGAAGCTTCTATGATGTTATAATGGTGGAAAATAGCCACAGTCGTCATATAAGTTAAAAAAACCTTCTTACATTAACTTTTTCGAAATGGTAATAAAGTACCTTTTTTGGAAAATGATGGAAGATTCCTTTCAAAACATATAATGTAAAATAAGGGTATAAATTAATTCAACACGTTTTTTAGTAAATAGATAAAAATGTTTTGAAATACATTCTTAAAAAGCAAGTATGTGGATGATAAAGAGATCCCAATAGATACTTACTTAAAAACAACCTAGGATAATAAAGAGATTGTGAAGTTGACCCTTACCTTGTAATTTTACTTGGTCGAGCATAGGTTAACCTCTCTATAATTTTGAAATAATTGTTTTTAAATTATACAATAATAATATTCACTAAAATGACATTATATATGATCTTTTAATATTACATTGATAATAATATTTTAGTATTATCGTCGTTTCAGTTGTAAAGTGATTCCTTTTCCTTTATATGATTTTTTACGTAAGTAATGTTTGTTAAGGATAGGATGTAACTTATTCATATTCATAATTAATTTAAGTCTTTAAAAATTATTTTTAATCATTTAATGAAAATTAGTTTTGAATGGATACATTGGGGAATGAATCTCATCTCGTTCGTGGAGATGGTAATCCGTATGTTCACACGAGCGACAATATCATTTTTTTATATTAAAATAATATATACTTTTATGGAAAATCATATATAAAGGATAATTAAAATGTTATATTTTTTATTTACATCAATTAAACATCATTATTATAACCATCCAAATAATAATGTATTGAATAACAACTACACCACAACGTGGATACGGTAAGATGTATGTACACATGTGTGGTGACTTTTTATTCAAAGAACAGATAGAATAATGAATATGGTTTTACCATATTTATAATAACATAACATTATATAGAATATACTGGAGTTATTATTTTAGAATAGAAATAACAAAATAGAGGAAGTGGAAGAAGAAAGGAACTTGAAAGAGGTGATGAAAAATTTACATCTTGTTTGGATTCTTCCTTTTGATTTGATCAAAAGGGATCTTTAGGTTGGATTTATAAATAATGTAATACCTCTTTGATGAAGGGCGGAAATTTTAGATGGTATTTGGGAAGGGGTTGGCCGAGCCTTATGGATTTGAGGGTGTGAATAAGAGAGAAGGGGAAGTGCCGTTTTATAAGAGGTGTGAGGGGCACCTTAGGAAAGCCTGGAATATTTTTTATAATAAAATCATTTTCACTTTTTAATGGCTCAAAAATTAATTATTTAAAGGCTACGGTGGGGATGGGTAGAATACCAGTCAACCATTAGGTTTTACACGGGTTTGGGTCACTATATTATCTTTATCATTTAGATTTAACTCATTGTTAAATAGTTTGACATTTACTATGTCTCTTTGTATTTTTATATTATATGGATAATAAATTTAATAAAAAATTTCAAGTGAACCCCAAGTTGTCAATTAATGATAGAAATATCATTATATATGTCTTTTGGCCAAACCTTAGATTTTTAGGAATATAATATCAATTAATAATATAATATTTGTTTTAGAAACTCTTTTATGTCAATTTTGACACTATTTTGTAATTTGTTTTTGCTAAATTCATAACAACATTATTACATCGAAAAAATTCATCTAACCAACCCAAACATGTAATATTAACCATGAATTCATAAAAAGTCTCAATTTACATTTATTTGGATATTTATAATATCAATTATCTTAATATTTCATTAATTAGGTAATTACTCCATTATCATTATGTCATAAATAAATTAAATAATTTAATGTATAAAAATTATAAATAAAATACCATTATGTAGAAATATTTTTAGCTTTCTAATGAATATTTATAGTCTAATTTATATTATGTGCAACCCTGTATTAAAAATGTTTTAGTTATTAAACTTTGAATTTCACTCTTTTGACTCTTCTTTAAATAAAATAATAATAAATATGCTAATATAATAAAAGTGGTCGAAAGAGGTTCATATTTTATTCATAAGGTTTTATTTTGTCGAATTATACTTATCCAATAAAATTTGTACAAGTGATAGGGTAATAATTATATCATTTTTATCCTTAATTACCCTATTTACATTTAACCGTGGTAAATTAAATTAAAAAGTTACTATTCACCAAAAAATTTATCTTATTGAACCACATTTTACTTAATGATATCATCCGAGTCTGTGTGATTTTTGAAATTCAACTCACATAAGAGGTAAAATTCTGTTTTACGTAAATTTTGTAAATGGTCCTAGGAGGTGGGTAAAAAATGGTAAAAAGTTCAATAAGATTTTTATATATCTAAAATTATTATAAACTTAATTCAATGAATTAAATTGAAATTAAATAAGTATTCTGTATATATTTTGACCTCAAAATGTAAATAAAATATATAATTATTTAAATAAAAATTTGGTTTTAACCTATAACTCTGTGTTTTTCAATATTTATCAAAAATTGAATGTTTTCCGAAAAATACCAAAAATTCACCCTAATCTTATTTAGATACTACGAATTCAAAAATAAAGTCCATTTTGAATGAAAACATTTATAAAATTTCAAAAAGCGGGTATTACTATTCATAACAGGTAGTCTGATTGGCCACGATGTGTTAGAACTCGATGTTGCGTACAACACACGCTATTGCTTTATTCAAAGGGAAACATATCTTGGAATCTTGGGGTGTTACATTCTACCCTACTTTGAATTATTTTGTCCACAAATTTTCTAGAATATTTCTGCATAAAAAGATTTGGGTAGTTCTTCATCATAAGTTCCTCGGGTTTCCACATTGCCTCCACCATCTTATGGTTTCTCCATAGAATTTTTACCAGACGAGTCATCCAGTTTCTCAACACTCGTTCTATTGTATCAAGAGTATTTATAGGATCTTCGCAGTAAGACAGATCGGGTTCTAGTTCTAAGTCCTCATAGGTGAGTACATGCGTTTGGTCAGGCATGTATTTTCTCAACAGTGATACAAGGAACACATCGTAAACTTGGGAGAGACTTGGCGGCATTGCCAAATGGTAAGCTATATCCCCAATTCGTTCTAGAATTTTGAAAGGTACAATGTACCTGAGACTCAATTTACCCTTCTTACCAAAACATATAATTCCCCTCATAGGATAAACCATCAAGAAAGTATGATCTCCTAATTGAAATTCCAAATCCTTTCTTCAGTTATCGGCATAGCTCTTTTTCCTACTTTGGGCTTCTTTGATGTGGTTTTGCATTACCTTCACCATTTACATCGTTTCCTGCACAAGTTCCGGGCCTACGAGTTTTCTTTCACCAACATCATCCCAACAGGTTGGTGTGGGACATCTCTTTCCATACAACGCTTCATATGGTGCCATCTGGATACTTTAATGGAAGCTATTGTTATAGGAAAATTATACCAGAGGAAAATATTGTTCCCACATACCTTGAAATTCATGTGAGAAAGATCTCAACATGTATTCTAAAGTCTGAATAGTTCATTCTGAATATCTATCAGATTGTGGGTGGTAGGCAGTACTCAAATGAAGTTCAGTATCCAGGTCTTTTTGAATAATTTTCCATAATCTTGATGTAAAACGTGGATCAAGATTAGAAACAATCGATAGGGGTACTCCATGAATTCTCACAACTTCATTAATATATATTCTTTCTAGATGTTAAAGTGGTAAATTTTCTCCTATAGCAAGAAAATGTGCTTACTTGGTAAGATGATCAGCAATTACCCATATTGCATTGTTCCTTCTAGGAGTATTTTGTAGTCCCATGAAAAAGTCCATCATAATATTATCCCATTTCCAATCAGGTATGGGAAGAGGTTGCATAACTCCTCTAGGATGTTCCCTTCCAGCTTTCACTTGTTGAAAAACTGTACATCTTGACACAAAATCATAAATCCCCCTTTTCACGTTGTCCCACCAAAAATGTTCCTTAAAGTCTCTATACGTCATAGTGCTTCTAGGGTGAATAGAGAAATTAGAACTATGAGCAACATCCTACAATTCCTTTTTTTGATCAGGTATATCAGGAACACAATGTCTCTTCCCAAATTAAAATATTTCATCTTCCAAGACAACGTCACCCAATCTCCCAACATTTATAGCTTAAATATTTTTTAGAAGCCCCTCATCATCATCCTGAGAACTTTTTATCCTTTCTAGTAAAGATGGTTTGGCAACCATTTGAAAAAGAATTGATGTTTCTCCTTCCATGGTTATTCCCATATCCATATTTAATAGATCCATGTATATAGGATCCTTTTCAACTCTCATCTAGTTCCAAAATTAGTGTCACATTCTGTTCAAAGCATCTGCCACCTTATTTTCCTTCCCCGAGTGGGAGTGTATGCTGCAATCATAATCCTTGAGTAGTTCAAGCCATATCCATTGCAACATGTTGAGTTCTTTTTGTGAGAAAATATACTTCAATCCCTTGTGATCGGTATATATCTCACATTTTTCACCATAGAGATAATGTCTCCATATCTTCAATGAAAATATTAGAACTTCTTACTCAAGGTCATGAGTAGGATTGTTTTGCCCTTGAATATTTAGTAGTCATGATGCATTGGAAATAACTCTATCATTCTACATAAGGACACAACCAAGTACTTTATCTGAAGCATCACTGTAAATAACAAACCTATCATTCCACGATGGTAGAGTCATTATTGGAGCATTGACTAATCTTCTCTTCAGTACTTCAAAACATTCTTCACACACTTTTTCCAAAAAATTTAACACCTTTACGTGTGCGCTTGGTTAATGGGTTAGCCAATCAGGCTAAATTATTGATGAAACACTGATAATAACCTTCTAAACTAATAAAACCACGCACCTCAATTATACTCGTCGATGCTAGCCATTATCAGATTTCTCTTGGCTTAGAAGGATCAACAAAGATTCCATCCTTAGAGACGATATAGACAAGAAAAAGAAATCTCTTGAAGCCAGAATTCACACTTTCTAAACATCCCATATAATTCATTTCTTCTAGCAGTCTTCAGGATAATGCGCAAGTGAATTTCATGATCTTCGTAGGTTTTAGAGTATACCAAGATATCATCTATAAAAACCACTACAAAGTCATCAAGATATTCTTGAAAAATCTATTAATTATATCCATGAAGACATATGGTTCAATAGTTAATTCAAAAGGCATTACTATAAAATCGTAATGCATGTACCTGGTTTGACATGCTGTTTTCAGAATTTCTTCCTTCTTCACACAAAACTGTTGATATCTAGATCGAAGGTCAATATTTGAAAAGTATTTTTTTCTATGAAGTTGGTCAAATAAATAATCAATTCGAGGTAGGGGATACTTTTTCTTTATTGTTATATCATTCATCTCCGTGTAGTCAATGCACAACCTCATATATCCATCATTCTTTTTAACAAAAAGGACACGGGCTTGCCATGGAGAAACACTAGGGTGAATAAATCCCTTATTACTCAATTCCTCTAGTTGTTTCTTTAGTTACACTAATTCTACAGTGGCCATTCTATAAGGGGTCTTCGATTGGTCCTTGAACCAAAAATTAAATCAATGGAAAACTCAATTTCTCATTCTTGAGGATGTCTTGGTAAATCTTCTAAAAACATGTCAACATATTCTTGCACAATAGGTACATATTCTATTTGAACATTTTTTCCTCACCCACAGTTATTTCACCTTATTCCTCCTCAATAATTGAATTTAGTTGAGCAATTGGGGGTGGATCTAGATAAGAATTAGGTTGTGACAATTCTCATCTAAAGATAATTTGTTCTTTATCACCGTCAAAAAATGGTAACCTGCTTCTTCTTACAATAAATTTTCGAAACATGGTTCGAAAGCCAATCTATTCAATGGATTATATCAAATTCAATCATGGGCCTGATGATGATATCAGCATATAAATAACGTTTATATGTCTTAATGGGAACTGATTCACAAAAATTTTTTGTAAGGATACTTCCCTTAGGTGTTTTGACTGAAAACTCTCTTTTTAAATAAAATTGGAAATTTCTAATATTCGTAGCAAACTGTGAAGATATGAAACAATATGATGATCCTGAATCAAATAAAGCATTGGCTAAACTTGAGGAAACCATTAAATTACATTCCACAACATCTTTCGGAGCTTCAACTTCAGTAGTAGTGATTGCATAAGGTTGGCCTTGATCCCTTGGCCTTTTCTGAGGTAAGTTCCCCTGATGATTATGAAATTAATTTTCATAATGTCCGCTTTCTCTGCAATTGTTTCATTCATCATTGAACTCATCTTTCTTCCCCTTGCAATCACGAGATTGGTGGCCTTTTTCACCTCATTTGTAACAGAATCCCATTCTCGTAAGACAAGTACATGTGTGTTTCTTCCTAAATCTAATACATGATGTATATTCATATTTTCCATTCTTACCCTTATTTCCATTTCCAGCATTTTTAGCAGATCTCTTATTCTCTTGATTTTATTTAAAGTCGTAAGAAATAGAGAATTATTTTTCTGACTTGATAGCACACGAGACAATATCTTCATACGATGAGAAGGATTGTGAGACTAATGCTCAATAGAGGAATGGTTTTAACCCATCAAAGAAATGATCAATATTATGTATTAGGTTACATATATAATATTCATAATGCCTTTCTAACCTTGTAATGTTAGCTTCATATTTTTCAACATTCTCATCCTCCTTTTTCCTCAAGATCATAAATTGTCTTTCCATTTCTGCTCGATGGTCATGAGGAAATTATTTTTCTAATAAAATATCATTAAACGCCCTCTATTCTATACATGAATCATCTTCAACCTCTTTTTTGTTTTGAATCAATGACCACCATTGATCAACATCTCCGGTGAGGTGATAAACTGCCATGACAACTTGTTCTATTTAGCTTCTCCCTAAAGCATGGAATATTTTCTCTAAGGAATTTATCCATTTCTCAGGTACTATTGTATTTTTACCCCCATTGAATGTTGGTAGTTGTTTCCTCATGATGCGATCTAACAATGATCCTCCACGATGTGGATCAGGGTGCTCCATACGGGTAAGGTTATTATACATAACATGAGTGAGTTGTCCCAATATAGTGATAAGATGATTATCATAAGTTGTACCACCAGCTCCACTATAATTATCTTGAGTAGGAGGGAAATACCTACATGGAGTGTGTGAATTGATGCGGTTTTGATTCCATCCAGTAGGTTCCATTTCTAAACAATGGAATAAACTAGAATAGTTTATGAATCAAAATACCTAATTCCAAACTTGTAAAACACTTTACATAAATTGAACAGTTTATTGACATAATTTATAATCATAAAAATGTTTTCATTGAGTAATTATATACGCTTAAACCATTCATAATGGTTTGTAAAGAAAATGAGAATTATCCTAATCATATCCCCCGAGAGTTTTGTAACCAAGAGTGCACCCGGGCCCATTGGCGTGCACCTGTTCTCGTTTGAGTCTAGCTCAATGCTGTGTTTTTGGGTATTACCTCTAGGTACGTCTTTGCCAGATCCACCTCTACATGCTCATATTCAGAAAGGAATTTATTTTTTTGGAAACTCTAAAAATATCTACAATACTAAAATTCTAAGAAGTTATTCTATACTAATCCTCAAATTCAATCTTAGGGCTATGTGTTCTAATCAGAGTTTATCTAAATCTAGTTTCCAATGTTTGTACTAAACTTCCTCTAATACCAACTGTAACACCCTGACCCAAGAATCCCAGAGTCGGTGCATTATTACATATCATTGTCATGATAACAAAAAATCATGTCTCGAAATACGGATTAGTTTAGTACCCTTGGAAGTACTAGATACATTAATAAGGTTTAAATTATATCATAAAATGGAAATCTAGAACAAAATTCTTTCCATAGACAACATTGAGATACCATATACTATCCCTACAGGTCAGTTATAATATACTTCTTCACATCCTGGGAAAAATAAAACATAGAAAGGGGTGAGATCAGATGCTCAGAAAGGGTAACAATATAACGGAATCTTTCATAAATAAGCATAATCATTTAAGGCAATGTATAAGACTAAAAAAAGACTTTTAAACATGAACATCAGTATAATATGGAAAAGATAAATCAATTAATTCCATTAACATATTCACATGGATATTATACTAGTCGAATAATCAATGCAACATCAATAACCACTTTCATAATGATGGAATGCATAATGCCAGAATTCATAACCACATAGTCAAGGCCTTGTGCCAAGACTAAAAATAAGATTTTGTCGATGCCTTTTTACAGGACACTAGTTTGTATCATGAGACCTTCCGATGCAACGAGGAGCTATAGAGGGCTCTAGACATCACTTACTACGTCCAACACATTCTTTATATGAATAGTTTTAAACATAACATATACGTTCATATTGAAAGTAGAATACGAAATGTCAATACTTTATCCATAAACCATGAATGGTTTAAAAATAACACATACACAGTCAAACATATCACAAAACCTTCAATACAATATGAAAGTTTTGTATCATAATAAATCAACTTCAAATAAGCTTAAAATCCATCAAAGGATGTTGACATATTTGAAATCAAATTTTTTTAGAGAAATATCTCTTTCTGTTTTGAAATAATATAAGAGTCACATAATTATAAAGAAAAAATTTATTTTGAAAATATTCTTATAAGCTTGTAAGGGAAGCTTCTATGATGTTATAATGACGGAAAATATCCACACCCACCGTATAAGTTAAAAAAACATTCTTACCTTAATTTTGTCGAAAAGGTCATAAAGTATCTTGTTTGGAAAATGACAGAAGATTCCTTTCAAAACATATAAGGTCAAAAAATGGTATAAATTAATTTAACCCATTGTCTAGTAAATAGTAAAAATGTTTTTAAAAACATTATTAAGAACAATGGATGTTGATGATAAAGAGTTCCCATCAGATACTTACATAGAAACAACTTCAGATAATAAAGAGATTGTGAAACAAACCCTTACCTTGTAATTTTCCTTGGTCAATGGTTGGATGACCTCATGTATAATGGTGAAATAATTGTTATTAAATTATAAAAGAATCATATACATTAATATGATATTATATATGATATTTTAATATTGCATTATTAATAATATTTTAGTATTATCATTATTTTGGGTGTTAAATGATTCATTTTCCTTTATATGACTTGTTACGTAAGTAATTATTATTATGGATAAGATGTATCGTATTCATATTCAGAATGATATTAAGTATTTAAAAATTATTTTTAATCATCTAATTAAAATTATTCTTGAATGGATATGATGGGGAATGAATCTCATCGCGTTAGTGGAGACGGTAATCCCTACGTACGCACGAGTGACAATATCAATCTTTTAATAATAAAATAATATATAATTTGATGGTATATCATATATAAAAAATTATTATGATGTTATATTTGTTATTTAAATCATTTAGACATCATTATTAAACTTATCCATATAATAATGTATTGAATAACTACTACACCACGGCATGGAGACAGTAAGCCGTACGTACACACGTATGGTGACATGTCATTCAAAGGATGGATAGAATAATTAATATGGTTTTACAATATTTATAATAACATAAATGTATATATAAGATACTGGAGTTATTATTTTATAATGGAATCAACAAAGAAAGTGGAAGTGGAAGAAGAAAGGAACTTGAAAGAGGTGATGAAATATTTACCTCTTCTTAGGGTACTTCCTTTTGATTTGATCAAAAGGGCTGCATAGGTTGGCTTTATGAAAAAAGGAAGACCTATATAATGAAGGTAGGATATTTTATAGGGTATTTGGGTAGGGGTTGGTCGAGCCAAATGGATTTGAAGGTGTGAATTAGAGAGATGGGGAAGTTCCCTTTTATAAGAGGGGTGATGGGCACCTTAGGAAAAGCTAGAAATATTATCTTATAATAAACTAATTTTCGGTTTATAATGGCTCCAAAATGAATTATTTATAGTATAAGTTGGGGATGGGTCTAAAACAGACAAAAAACAGGCTTTATACAGGTTTGGATCACTATATTAACTTTATCTATTAGATTTAACTCTTAGTTAAATAGTTTGACATTTACCATGTCTCTTTCTATTTTTATGTTATATGGTTAATAAAATTACCATAAACTTCCAATAAAACCCCAAGTGGTTCAATAATGTTATAAATATAATTATATAAGTCTTTTGGATGATCTTTAGATTTTTAGGAATAGAATATAAATTAATATTATAATATTTGTTTTAAAAACTCTTTTATGTCAATTTTGACACTATTTGGTATTTTGTTTTTTTCTAAATTCATAATAGCATTATTACTTCGAAACAAATTCATCCAACCAACCCTAAAATGTCATATTAACCTAAAAAATTAGTGGAAATCATAAAAAGTCTCAAATTACATTTATTTGGATATTTATAATATCAATTATTTTAATATTTCATTAATTAGGTAATTACTGCATCATCATTGTGACATAAATAAATTAAATTATTTAACGTCTAAAAATTATAAATAAACAAAAATTATGTTGGAATGTTTTTTATATTTCTAATTAATATTTATAGTCGAATTTATATTGTGTATAACCCCATATTAAAAATGGTATAGTTATTAAACGTTGAATTTTAGTCTTCTAACTATTCTTTAAATAAAATAATAAAAAATGTCTTAATCTAATCCAAGTGGACCATAGAGGTTCATATTTTATTTATAAGGTTTTTTATGGTCCAATTATACATGTCCAATAGAATTATGACTTGTGTTTGGGTAATAATAATATCATTTTTACCCTTAATTACCCTATTTACTTTTAACCGGGGTAAATAAAAGTAAAAAGTTACTATTCACCAATAATTATTTTCATCTTATTGAACCAAATTTTACTTAATGATATCAACCCTATCCCTCGTATTTCTTAAATTCAAATCAATGTAGTGGTAAAATTATGTTTTACGTAAATTTGAAAATGCTCCCAGGAGGTGGGTAAAAGATGGTAAAAAGTTCAATAAAATTATTATATATCTAAAATTATTATAAACTGACTCCAATGAATTACATTGAAAATATATAGGTATTATGTATTTATTTTGACCTATAATAAATTTAAATAAAATAAATTAATATTTAAGTAAAAATTTGGTTTTAAACTATAACTGAGTTTTTTTCACTATTCATAAAAAATTGATTGTTTTTTAGAAAAATACAAAAAATTCACCCTAAGATAATTTCGATACTAATAATACAAAAATTAAGTCTATTTTTAAAGATAATTTTTTTTAAATTTCAAAAAGTGGTTATTACTATTCATAACAGCTAGTTTGATTGGTCATGATTTGTTAGAACTCGAAGTTGCGTACAATACATGCTATTGCATTATTCGAAGTAAAATGTACCGTGGAAGCTTGGGGTGTTACATTAAGTATCTAAGAAGAACTAAGGATTTGTTACTAGTGTATGGAAGAGACTAGGAGCTTGCCATTAGAGGTTATGTTGATGCTGGCTTTCAGATAGATCAGAATGATTTGAAGTCGCATTCTAGATATGTTTTCTGTCTCAATGAAGGAGGTGTTATCTAGAAGAGTTTAAAGAAACCAGTTGTCACTGATTCTAAAGTGGAGTTTTTATATATAGTGACTTCTGATGTAGCCAAGTAAGCCATCTGGATTGTGAACTATTTCTAGGAGCTTGATGTGGTTATTAGAAGTAAATATCATTTCACATTGTATTGTGATAATACTACATCGGTGCCTCTTGAAAAAGAACCAAGGTTACATCAACAGACAAAGAACATACTCCGGAAGTATCAAATCTCTAGGTAATTATATTAAAGCGGTGAAGTTGCATTGATTAGAGTCTCCTCGGAATAGAACATGGCGGACCCCATGACTAAAGGCCTATCTCAGCAAAAACATGAATATCACGTGAGACATAGTGGGTTTAAAGTTGTTAGCAGTGGGATCTGCTCCCATTGGGAGACTATTGGAGTTGGTGGCCTAGAACCAAATACATTGTACTTTATACAATAATAAATTCCTTAACACATCTGGATTATTCTTCTACGTGAAAATACAGGTGATAATGTCCTAAGGATAACTGTTGCATTATTGGGTCATAGTGAATCCCTCCTATGATGAGAACCCGTAAGTTCCATAGAATTATTTTTGAATATATGTTATATGGTCGGATGTTGTAATTTAAGGGACACAAATAATAAATTCCATTAGGGGTGAGGAATCATAAAACTTTGAGGCACCTTCTCATTGTGTGCGCCCTTGGTAATATCCAGCAGGATATTATGAGAATGAGACCCACCTATATGAAATCCATATTTCATAGTTTTATTGGATTTTCCTATCTATGGGCATTTTTACTGGTCATTAGACTTTATGATTATTATTAATGGGTATTACAACTCACACAAATTGATGTGTTGACAAAAAACTATGGCAACACACTGTTCGCTGTGTGGTAGGATACGTTGGTTGCATCATGAGTGATACTGCATTAATAGATAATGTGAAAAAGGATTTGTCCCTTCTGTTCTATAATGGAAGTAGATATTTCATACCCTTTTTATGGAATTGATTTAGCCTAAAAAATTCCATTTCCATGGTGGGGAATGGGAAAGTTCAATTCTGGAATGTCAAACAAATAATAATCAAGCATATGGGTTGATGGAACTAGCATGGAACCTGCTTGATTTAAGATATCGAGAGAAAGGGCTTACATTACACAGTAAGCATTTGTAGGAGGTGACACATTAGTGCGACATTAACTTCATTCTATATGGGTGCCTTGGCATGTTTCTAGATGCTAACCTTTGTCTTTAGGAAATCTCCACCTAATTCCACTAAGACAGAGGCCTAGAGGGTCACAAAGTAAGTGTGTCCTAGTATCTCCCATAAATATTAATTTAACAAGTTGAATAAATATTATTCCCGGCTGTGATTTAATAATTAATCAAGAATTCCTGATCACATTTACTTCAACACTAGTTATTTGAGATAATATATTGTGGGTTAAATAATATATTCATTGTAGAGTAATGCAGTGATATTTATTTGAGAAATAAATAGCCATTATTTAAGGTCTATTAAATGTGGTGGAGAAAATAAATAAAAATGGGAAAACAAAAGTATGCACCGTGTATATTAAATATACATTCCGTGTTTTGTTTTTGGGAATTTATGAGAAATAATATTATTTATTTAATTAAAAAAAATTCGGTTTAATTCGTTGGGTGCATGTCAGGTAATAATAATATTCAAATGTTATTATTAGACATGGGGTATTACTAAGAATTAAATGAAATGATGAAATTCTTTCGGTTAATTAATCAATTTTATTTTTCAATTTAATTAAAATACCAATTATATATTTCTCATTATCCTAGCCATTTTTTGTGTGGTTATGCACAATGGATATAGAGAATTCTCCCTAGCCAATATAGAATAAATTTATTTCAAGATCGCTCTCATGCTTTGAGAGGGAGATCCCCCTCCACCGGATCAAGGCGATCAAAGGCGGACATCACAAGCGAAGGCTCTTCTGAGCTAGCACCTAGAGAATTAATTGGTGACATCCAGAGATACATGAACCATGTTTGGATCACTACTAGAGGAATCCTACACTTGGATTCAACAACAGAACAACGAATGACATCAGATCGTAACCAGAAACATCAACGAAGAAATAATTCCACCAGTGTAATTCTTGTAAATTAAAAAAATTAATTATAACCAACATTTGATGATCCTATCTATGGATATTGGAATCCCCTATTTTATTTTTAATTCTTTGTTCTATTCTGAATATCTAGTGTTTTATTATCATGAAGGATCTTGGATTGATCACTGTTAAAGCTAAAATTAATGTTGGGTACACCGAACAACGCGCTTTCGCTGCACTCGGAACCAACATGTCTATTGATTCATCTGCATACTACACTATTCATTCGTGTTATTGGGTGAATATTATAGGCATATAATGTAATTGGATCACCTTTGGAAACATCTTTGGAATCTGAATTCTCCAACGAAGGCCATGCTATTTTATTGGAAAATGTTTAGGGGTATCCTACCCACATATACTTGCATGGGCGATAGGAACCTTTCTGATAACATCATGATCCATGACTCTGTGTTTCTAACAGAGATATAATTTCCAACAATTTTTTCCTACCCTTGGGTCACCAGGAATTTGTCTATTTGTGCAACACATGATCTCAATCATTAGAGAAATATTTGGGACATAAGTCTCATTATGGGAGAATAGTTCATATCTTTTCTTTCTCAGACTATCACAAGACTATCTATCTATTCCTGGATTATATAGATTTTCCATAATTCCTTTATTTTCAAGAAAGTAGTTAAAGATGATAGGGTCTACATTTAATGGATACATAATTGGTCATCTCAGTGGCATGATACTGAGGGGGCTCATCCACCTTCACCTGTTTATTCACCTCTTGTCAGATTACTCCACCCAATATGAATTCTTAAACATAATACTAACATACTATCTATGGGTGATTTTTTTATGGACTATGGGAAGTAATTTGAGTTTACACTGGCCCTATTATTGTGGTTCATCATTCCTCAAACAATGCTGGTGTGTATCTTCCAGTTCCATAGGCTATGGCTATTTGGAATGATATTTAGTTCATCTCAACTCTTGGATAGAAGGATGTTGTAGTAGAATCTAATTGTAATGTTGTTATCAATCTATTGAAGAAGGAAGAATGTGGACACCAAGCCTATGGATCTATTATCGACATCATCAGGTCATTGATTCGTTCTTTCAGTTTATTTTTTTCCTTTTTTTGGAGAGAATAAAATCGTGCGTCTCATTTTATGGAGGCATTTGAGAGTCATAGGGGGTTTAAATGTTGGATTTTATATTTTCCTCTAGATATTTGTATATTAGATTAGGATCATATATAGTCTATAAATATTTTATTTTCAAAAAGAAAACAATAGATTCTTTGAATGAAACATAGTTTTCTAACCATGAAATTTAATTTGTTTATGGAGTCAAATTTGATAAACACGTTATTGTATAATTAAAAATTCTGGGTTTCTATAAATAGTTTTTCGATATGTTTTTTGTGGGTTTTTCTATTTTTAAGTGTGATATAATCCTAATATTCAGTTAAATGTAGTAAAATAGTGCTATTGTATCATGTAATAGGAGAATAAAACATACAGAAAATTAATAATTTTAGGGAAATAAAATTATTTTCATTTATAAAAAAACATGAAAAAAATTTGATGATATAAAAACATGGTATTTAAACCATGTAATGTGTGATATATAGAGGGAGATAGATAACATAAATGGATATATAATAGTGAATATTTTAAAAAATTATTACAATTGGATAAGAATTAGATTATATAATTATAGTAAATTTTAATTGAAATATCCTATTTTATTTATACATACTTATATTGTAAATAATCCAATTTTCTATTTAATAATTTAGAATTTATTAATTAATATATTCATAATAAAGAACATTGTAACCATTTTTATAGGCCTCATGATGGATGTTTGAATATTAATATGGATTTAAGTGGTTTTCGTTCTAAAAGGATAAATAACATGAACTATCATAAGATGCAGTGGACCCGGTATACCTCTGTGGAAGATAATATTGGGGGAAATGACTTATGCAATTCATGTCTATTACATGGTTATCAAATGAGTCTATTTTTATCCATGTCCGAAGAGACCACACCATGTCATTCTTGGAAGCTGTGTTTTGGGGGAAACAAACATATTTTTTTTTGTCATACTATAACACTAGTTGTTTTTTTAAAATGTGTTCACGAGCAATATGACCATTTTTGGTCTATGGTGGAGGGAGTTTCAGTGTTCTGGTTAGCTTTGAAATGGCCAAAAAACAAAATTCATCCATAGAAACTGAATTAATGTAATACCACTAAATTTTTAAATAAGAACATCGTATTCGATATCACGTAGGACACACAAAACCAATCATAGAAGGGAATATAATATCTCGTGAATTAATTATATAGTTACTATTTTAAATAAATTCAATTTGTTATATTCATTTTATTAAATGTAGCATTAATTTTAGATTATTTTACATGTAAGAATGTAATTTTTTATGGCCTGTGTTATACACAACATCAATCGTTACTGAATAATATTAATATTATTACTTAAAATGAAAATTATCTCATAGATATAAAATTAGTGGTTGTGAAAAATATTAAGTAACTTATGATAATATATGGGTTACACAAACGTAAATTTAATTAATTGGTAATCAATTAATTAGAAATGAATTTTAAAACTAATTTAATATAAAATAAATGCTAATATGAAAATGTATTTTTGTTCTCCCAAAGCCATTTTATTTTAATAAATTAAATTAATTACAATTACGGAATTATATTAATGAAATATATATATATAAATATTATATTCAATAAAACATTCTTTACAATCAACCAATAGATTTGATTGGTATGTGATTATAACGAATCCAATTTTACACATAGAAATATGTATTTTTCTGAAGGTTGTTTAACCGCTTTTTATTTTAGAATAATTTTTAAAAATAAATTTTTAAAATTTTTTAAATTAAATATTCCAAACTAAAATTCATTTTTGAAAGAAAAATTGATAAATTATATTAGGGTGAATTTTTGGTAATTTTCTAAAAGGTTTCATTTTTTGATAAATAGTAAAAAATACAGATTTCACATTGAAAGATGACTTGTCATCTAAATAATTTAAAATGTTAAAAAATAAATTAAATTTGTTTTAGAAAATAATTAGATAAATTATAAATATATTAAACTAATTTAGGCAATTGGAATCAATTTTATATTGAATTTCAATATAAAAACATAGTAATTTTTTTTAACATTTTCACTTTGAAAAACCGGTTTTTCGTTTCGGTTTGGCTTAGTGGTAATCACCCTATAATCCTACAAGAAAAATGGGTGTTCAAACCCCATTAGACGTACGTAATATAGAAGTGGAGATAATATTGCAATGACATTACTATAGAGGTCACATGATACTATAGCAGCGACATGACACTATTGTAGCGGCAGGTACTCTAGCATGAAGGTACTATAACAGTACGATTCACAGAATGGGCCTTGGGCCATAAATTAGGGCCTACACGCCAGGTAATGCACTACATGCCCACTGGGCCTTCAGGAAATGTAATGGGACTCTCTATACCTTGTTAAAAGAGGTATTTTTTTCTTTAATATGAAAATGAGACTTGGGACCCAACCTTTTAAAAAAACACTAAAAACCCACTTTTTTGCATTGCCTACGAGATTAATTTTGAAATATTTTTTATAAATTTTGTGATTTTAATTTTTCAAAGTGTATTAAATAATTATAATTAGAATAATATCTAATTTCTAACATTATCAGCTTAATTTTGGACCATAATTATTATTGAATGTAGATAATATTAATTATAGTGAATAATGTAAAAATTAGTTTACGTAGTGGTTAAACATAGAGTATAAGGTCTAAAAATGACCTAGAAACTTGTCAAAAACAAATTTTTTTTCCATATTTTGACCATATACCATATTTTATCTAAAAATCATAATTATTGGAGGATAATTAGGTATTTGTGACCTCTTAATTGTGTTTTCTTTTTAGTATTCACATGAATGTCACTCATCCACTATAAAATGGCAGTCCCTCCCCTCAGTTATTCACAAATCCCAAGCCATTTAGATCATCCAAAACCAGAACAATTCAGTTAAAAAATTCCCGACCTTAATTCTAGAAGCCTTATCTTGGGAGAAAATCCATCTTAGGAATGTGTTAGTGCAAACCTAATGAAGATACTTGAAGAAGAGCTGCATTTTTATCTAAAAGTGTTTTTATGTTATTATCTTCTCCATGTCCTTCAAAAATTATTATACAATGATTATATAATAAAATATTTATATTAAATATAAT
This sequence comes from Viscum album, assembly GCA_963277665.1. Classification (NCBI taxonomy): domain Eukaryota; kingdom Viridiplantae; phylum Streptophyta; class Magnoliopsida; order Santalales; family Viscaceae; genus Viscum; species Viscum album. The sequence continues at coordinate 1,017,095,986 of OY728162.1, forward strand.
TGATTTTTTTATATTAATTTTACTACCTAAAAACACACCAATGTCCATCAAATGGGATTCACAATCATCATTCATGTGTATAGCGGACTACCGCCTCGTGAACGGAGGTCGTTCGTTATTCTATTTCCACATTTCAAGGATGGTAATGATGATGTATTTATAGTTTAAATATTATATATATGATATTTATAATTTATTTATGACTCCTATATTATTATATAACACAAATCTTCATTATTACTATTTTTGGGAATACGACAACGTCGTTCATGTGTACGACAGATTGCCGCCTAATGAAGTGATGTGTTTGGTCACAGGTTACATTGAATGTATTAAGGATGGTTTAAAAAAATATGTGATATTTACTAAAAACTATGATACTAGAATAATAATATACATATATATCACTTACTTTTATTTCTTTCATTACGACAAGAAAATGAAACCAGCGTTCATGTGTACGTATGGCCTACCGTCTCAATGAACAATGTGTTTCATTTCCTTTCAATAAATATTATGTATTAATATAAATATTTATAATATATATATATGATATTTAAATCATGGTTTACATTTTTCATATGATGAAATCATGTTCTACATAATAGGGAAAAAATAACAAGTCAAATCATACTTGAAAATGAAGGCAATTGACTCCCAAATAATGAAAATAATGAACCATTAATAACACACAATGATTACTTGCATTACAAGGATAATATATGATATTATAAATATTAATATGCTTATTTTATAAGTTAATAACATTATTAAAACCATTATAATGTAGTATAAAGAGCATTATTTCAAAAACAATGGTAAAGTGATTGACTTCCACCTTATTTCATTTAATTGAGGAATATTAATAAGTTACACACCTAATTAATTTTATATGTTTTATATATTTCCCCTTGAAATTTAATATCATTAATAGATAATTATTCATGGTATTTTATGTTTCCAATTTAATTATATCATTTAAATGGATTTGAATTAAATGTTACCAAGTGGTAAATAATTTCATAACCCAATTCATTTTCATTGGGTTATATTACATCCTAATTGAAGCTAATTTTATAAGATTATGTGTGTAATGAATTTTGGATATCTTTTATTGTATTTCAAATTTTTTATGTGGATTAATAGATAAACATAATTAATTCATTGGTTTATTCTCACTTCAATGTTATGATCTCTGCATGGGTTCGCTTTAAAATCTCATTTTGTTCAGGATTGCTTACACTTGAATTTCCATTGATGGAAATTATTTGATCATTGTTTGATAAATTTTTTAATTTTATTCTCATATGGGTTTTCATGATTATTTTCAAGTATTTTTTCCATTTTAACCACATTGGTACATAAAATGTTTTATAAAATGTTTTTTGGGAAAACCCAACTACATTTCAATCTTCTGAAGGAAATTTATTTTCATCCAATAAAATATTTTCTAAACGTGTTCTTAAAAATACCATCAACCATTTCAAAATGTATTATTAATAGAAATTTTTACCCTTTTATTCTTTTTACAGAATTATATGAAAGGATTCTAATTGCCACTTTTCGAAGATGGCTCTTTTTAACAATTTTACCATGAAAAAAGAATGTTCCTTTTACATTTAATTACATTTATGAAATTAACCAAAATAATTTATTAGAATACTCCTTTTATTGTTAAATAAAATATTTTTAATGAAAATGACTTTATAAATTATTTTCAATGAAAATGGATGTTAGAAAAAAATTTCAAAATGAAAAGGTTATCTTCATCAATAATATATTTAAATATATTCTTTATGGTCTTTCCTTTCATAAATGACAAAAAATATTTATTTTTAACCCAATTTGTATATCATTAATTGATAAAATCTATATTCTTCATTTAGATGATTTAAGATTATTTTGACCAAGTAAGGTATTGAAATTCAATTCCTTGATACATTCTTGTTGTAATAATCTTTACATTGAATTATTCACTTTCTTATAGACATTAAATTTCCCATAAATATCCATACTATTTATCCTTGATATATTTATTCCATAACGTTTATACCATTTCTACCTATAGTTCTCACTTTAAATTTTATTTTGTTAATTAGGGGAATATTGATAAGTACTTATCCATTACTCAATACGAATATTTTATAAAAAACATTATTTATGAATTAAATCCATTATTTAATATCTAAGGAGTTCTTTGGGATTGTATGACATGGGTTGTGAGACATTTAAAGTAAGCCCATTGATTCTTTGACAAGTTTCATGATACAAACTAGATATGATTTGTGTTAGTCCTTACCCATTCTTTATATTCTTTGAAAAAATCCTGGACAATATTAATTCTCATCACGTATCCTTGATGTTATTTGACTCTTGGAATGTTACCATAATAGTATTATATTATTTGAATGAATAATTGATGGTATGTTTCAAATAACCATTGTTATTATTTCTATCATTATGAATTTAGTTATTGATATTCCATATTATTATTAGAATAGTTGTAATATCCATGATTATATTTCATTCTCAATTGATTTTTTATATGAAAGTACTTATTATGATGGAGTTATTAATTTAATGGCATGCGTTTTATTTATTTACGTTTCAATTTTCATCACACCTTATTTATTATGGGTTTACATTAAAAAATTTCCCTTAATGATAATTTGATATCACTAATATTTTTTCCTTCCAATTGGTTTCCATGAAGATTACTATGATTGATATGCCAGGATACTTCAGATGGAATATAGTTATACTTAAAAAATAAAAGAGACAAATTATGTTTAATTTGTGTATTATATTATAATACAAGTCTTAGGTATGTATCTATTTTACCAAGACTACTAAACTATATGGTCATTTGGGATGTGATTTCCATTTATCTTATGCCATTGTAAGGGTAGCGGTCACCGACTCTAGACATATGGGGATAGGGTTGCTATAGTTGGTATCATAGAATGCTTAGTAGTACCCTTGTGAACTCGATTTAGGTAAACATAGATTGGGGAACATAACCATATTATAGAATTTTTGATAAGTATTGAAGAAAATAATATTGGTTTAGTAAGGTAGAGATTATGTAACAACCAAGATGATAAAGGGTTAAATGACTAAATGATATGACTCTTGTCAAAAATTTAAACCTTTATTTTTAGGAGTCTACCAGATTAGAACCCCAAAGTTTATAATTCTTGTCACAGAATAGTGATCAGGATGAGTGACCATGTGGGATTTTTCCCCAGGTGTGTGCAGTGAGGGAATATCACACTAAAAAGAACATGTGTTGGCCTGTGGAGACCTTTATTAGTAAGATGACCTGGTTGGGAAGATCGGTTGTCCCCAATGAGCTGACCAGATGTCTGCAGGGAGATTGGTGGTACCTGGCATGCCATGACCTGATGAAAATGTGAAGGTGTGGTGTATGTTCTATTAACAAGGCCCAGTTTTTATATTTGGTATCAAAGGAGGAACCCAACCTTAAGTGCGGTTTCACATCCTAGGTGGAGATGTAGGGTCCACAATGAGGACGTTGTTCTCCAAAGGGAGTGAATTTAAAACCCTATAATGATAATGGTTTAAATGAATAAATGATATGACTCATCTCAACAAGGTGATCCTTTATTTTCAGGAGGCTACCTGATTATAACCCCATAGTTAATCATGCTTGTCCTGGAGTAGTTTTCACAATGGGTTACCTTATTGGATGATTCCTAGGGTGTTTGTGAGTGAGGTCAAAGAACCCTTGAAAGATCATTTGTTGGTATGTGGGGATAATAATTAGTCAGATGACCTTGTCGGGTATGTTGGTGGGCCCTAGGGTGGGGACCACATGTCTGTGGGGAAACTGGTGGTACCTACGAGTCTAAGACCAGATGTTCATGTAATGTCTGGGTGTCTATTCTATCAACAGGTCCCAATTGTTACATTTGGTATCAATGGAGGAACCCATCCTTGTGTGCAGTTGCACTGCCTGGGTTGAGATGTAGGGTCTGTAATGAGGATGTTGTTCTCCGAAGGGGTGAGTTTAACACCACAAAAATGATTTAGAGTTAAATGAATAAATGATATGACTCATTTCAATATGGTTAACTTTTTTTTGGAATCCTACCTGATTATAACCCCATAGTTTAAAAATCTTGTATCAGAGTAGTGATCCATATGGGTGATCCTTTGGGAAGTTTCCCAAGGTTCGTGCGAGTGGGGAAAAAACACACTATAAAGAACATGTTCTATCTTGTGGAGACAATAGTTAGTTAGATGAAATATTCAAGAACATGAGTGGGCCCTTTTGAGGGGATTATGGGTCTGTGGGGAAACTACTGGTACCTGGTGGGCCAGGACGTGAGAACCATGTTTTGGTGGGGTGTCTGTGATATCAATGGGGTATAATTGTTTTTTATATTATATAGTTATTCCTTGCAGTACATCCTTGTTTGGATAGTACATATAGAATTGGTTCTTGAGTAGATGTGAATAAGTATAATAACTACAAAAATGGTTTGTCAGACTTGATTCGAGTTTAACGTGGTACATAATAAAATTCCTTAATAAAAACCTATTTTTACACTCATGAGGTATATGCTTAGGATGACTCACATTTTCTTTACATACCATTATGAAATATTTGAATAGATAATAACAAATAATGACCTTTGTTAAACCCTAGATCAGGGAAGGAAATATTGGAAAATAATTTTTTAAAGTATTTATTGGATTCTAGAATTATATTAAAGACATATTTTTACCAATGATGTTTTTGGTCAAAGAATAATTAATAATTTTTGGATTTTGAATAATATATCTCTTCATTTAAATAAGACTAAATATTATCATCATGGGTTATGATTTTAAGGTTAGTCATAGGTTGAATGACCTAAAAACCTATTTTTTAGGTTTTATGTGACGAGAGTCCAATAATATTTAGGCCATTTTGGAAAAATTTGTGGAAATAATATGTTTTACTAGAAAAAATATTTAAGGAATAATACCTTTATATTTTATAGACATATGTTTGAAGGTATTGAAAACCATTAGGGTTAATATGATTATTAATATCATTTTAAAGATATTATAATAATAATATTAGACCTTTTGAAAAAAAAACAGTTGTATTGATAATACAATTAAAATGGTTATTTAACAATTAATATTATTTCAAGGATCTAAATCAAATTTTTATTGGAACGTTTTAGAAAATATATTAATATTGTTTTATTGAAAGGAAAACAAATATTCTTGGTGATTCCCCAACATATCTGGAAAGACCGTAGGGATTGAAACCACAATCAATGGATGATAAAAGTTTAATGAAAACAACTTCCTTGTGCAATGTTCTATCTAATATATTATTGTTTTTTGTTAATAAATTTGAGGAATAAATATTAATGATGAACCTGTAATAATAATTTTGAGTTTTAGAGACTAATATATTAATCATATTGGTTTTGTAAATACTCGTAGGCGTATATAAATAATTCTTTCTCTTTTATGTATATTACGATCCATTGAAAGTAAATTTTAGTGCTTCATGAAAAAAATCATTTTTTTATATTCATTTCATGGAGTAAGAAATGGAAGCACAACCAAATAATTAAATTATTTTTACTTCCTTATAACTATATATAGTAAAATTATCCCTTAACACTGGAAAAAGGAACATGAAATAAAATATCATCATATTTCCATCATTTCTGTTGATATCGATGAACTTTTCACACCTATTAGATTTATGAATTTGAAGCCCTAAAATTTATAATAATCATTAACTTGTTTGTGATAAAAAACTCATTATCTATCTTAAAATATTTACACATTTCCTTCATTTCCATATCTTAAATCTCTACAAATTTATGTTACTTAGAAACCCAGTTAAGTGTAATTAAAGATGAATTTCGCACCTCATTTTTTATCTTATTATGTAGATATTTTATTAACCCTTTTATAATGTGTGTTTGAAAAAAAAGTAATTTTCAAATATCAAAAAATTATTTACTAAGATAAATCTTATGTTTTGAAGATGCTATTTATTTAATGTGGGCATAATGTAACACCTTAAAATTTTAAAATATAAATACCATATTCTATAGCGTGTAAGACATGCAACACTGAGTGTAAAAGGGAATATAATTTCTCAGGAGATTATGATATATTTAATATTTTAAATACATTTACAATTTTATATACCTTTAAATGTATACTAGAATTTTTTTTATATTCTGTTACTCTCAAGAATGACTTTCTTCAATGGTTTTTATTACACACAAGATTGAGTTTACCAAATACTATTAATATTATTGTTTAAATTGAAAATTATCTCCTATAAATTAAATTGGTGGTTATTAATAATAATAAATAACTTAAAAAAATAAATGTTTTAAAAAACATTAAATTAATTCATTGTCCAACAATTAATTATAAATTATTATAAAAACTGTTTCAATATAAAAAATTGTTTTTATAAATAACTATATTTATTCTCTCAAAGGTGTTTTGTCTTAATAAATTAAATTAATTACTAATAGAGAATGATATTAATGAAAATTATTTATTATATATTCCATAAAATAGTTTTTACATTTATCCTATATCATTGATAGGCATATTATAAGAACAAATCCAATTTTATAAATAAAAGGTGTATTTTTAGGGGTTGTTTTTCCACCTTTTAATTAAACACTTGTTTTAAAAATAAATATGTAACATTTATAAATTTCTTCCAAAAATTAAATTCATACTTAAAAATATAATTTGAAAATTTTCTTAGATTTTTGTTTTTGTATATTCAGAGAATTTTCACTTTTTCATGAATAGTAAAAAATACAGCATTTAATTAAAAACAAAATAATTATCTAAATAAATTATAATGTAAAATTATAATATATATTTTTAGAGTAAAATTAGATAAATTATAAATCTATTAAAACAATTCTCTTAATTTTAATCAGTTTTATATTTAATTTAACTATAAAAGCATGGAATTTTTTTTGAATATTTTTACTTAAAAGATTTGCTTTCACGTCCCAACTGTGAGATTAATTTTAAATTAATTCATACGATTTATATGATTTTAATTTTCCCAAAAGGATTAAATATATGGAATCAGAATAAATTATAATTTCTAACATTTTATACTTAAATTTCGACCATAATGATAGGTGAACGTAGTTAAAATGAACAACATTGATTACGGTAAAAATAAGTTTACATAGTGGTTAAACATAGTGTATACTGTAAAAAGGATCTATAAACTAGTAAAACCCTATTTTATATACATCATTATACCATATAATGTCTTTTAATGAAAAATTTTCATTATTGGTGTCATATGAAGAAAGGAATATCTCCCAATAATGTTTACTCTTGGTATTTACCAGAATACCACTCCATCTCGACTATAAAAGAGAACTCACTACCCTCACTTATTCACACCACAGAAGCCATTTGGATTATCTGAAACCAGTCCAATTCAATCCAAAATACCACTCCCCCTCATCCTATAATACTTATTTTTGTGGGAAATCTATCTTAAGAAGGAATTAGTGAAAACCTAATGAAGACACCTGAAGAAGTGGTAATGTTTTTCTAAAAGAGTTTTTATATTATATCCTTCTACAACTCTTTAAATTATTCATATATCATTATTATATAATTAAAATATAATCATAAATATTCTAATATGTTTTTATGCTATTTTTACTACCTAAAATAACACACAATTCCATCAAATGGGAGATGTAATCATCGTTCTTGTTTTTGGTGGGCCATCACCACAAAAACTCTGGTCGTTCGTTCTTCCATTAACACCATTAATGGTTGGGAATAAATATGGATACATAGTTTAAATATTAATTATAAGATATTTATAATTTATTTATGCTTCTTAAAGTTTTATATATCACATATATACAATCAATCTTACCCTTTTGTGGGAATATTGTAATGTCATTCATGTGTACAGAGGAAAACCACCTCGCCAAGGGAGGTTATTCATTCACATGTTACATAGAATGTTTAAAGGATTATTTAAAAACACATATGAAATAAATATAAAGTAAATATGATTATTTAATGACAATATAAAAATATATAATATAATTTTCTTTATTTTAATACGATAAGAAAACAGAATCAGTTTTCATGTGTACGTACGACCTACCATCTCCATGAACGGTGCATTTCATTTCCTATCAATAAAATTTTTAAACTACTGTGAATACATATATAATAAATATATATATTATTTAAATATTTTTCTTCAAAATGGAGAATATAAAATTTTGATATAAAAAATATGAACAGAAAATAACATGTTAAAACGTATTAAAAAAAAAAGGAAATTTACAACTGAAATAATGCAAGTAACGAATGATTATTAACAAACAGGTCATAAGATGTTATAAAAGTAAGGTATATGACTTTAAAAATATTAATATGGTTATTATATAAGTTATTTAAATTCTTTGAATCATTTTACATGGGGTTAAATACAGGTCAACCTAGCGTAAGGTCAGGGATTTCATATCATGTTTAATTCATTGACGAATATTGTAATGTTACACACCTAATTAGTTTTTATGGGGTATATACTACACCATGTAATTTAACATCATGAATAAATCATAAATAATTTTATTTAAACATTAAAATTAAATTATTTCATTTAAGTGGATTTGAATTAAAATTTAACAAATGGAAAATAATTTAACAACCCAATTTCATTTCATTAGGTTATATTACCTCTTCATTATCATTAATATTATAAAATTATATATTTAATGAAATTTTGATATATATTTTCTTATTTACACATGTCTTTTGTGTATTTATAGATGATACAAATATTCGATTCATTGGTTGATTCTCACTTAAAGTTTACGATCTCTACAAGGGTTAACATCCACATATCATTTTACTAAAGATTGTTTTCAAATGAATTTCCATTAAATAACATTATTAAATAATTTTTTAATAAAAGAATTCATTTTATTATTCTCTGGTTATTCTTGGTTATTTTCAGTCAATATAACCATTTTACTACTATTTGGTACAAAAAATATTTTAGAAATTGTTTTTATAAAAAACTACTATATCATTTCTCTCTTGGGCCAGAAGTTTATATTATTCCCGATGAATGGTTTATAAAAATGATTTCAAAAATGTTTCTAACCATTTAAAAATGATTTATTAGAATAATTTTTTACCCATTTCATCTTTTTTACAGTATGCATTCAAATTAATCATATTGTCTCTTTCTAAATAGGGATATATTCGAACCTTTTGACCCTGTTAAAAAATTTCTTTTTTTCTTGTATGACATGTATGGAATTTCCTACTGTAATTTATTTCAAACTCTCCATTCCTTTTTATGACCATCTTTTTAAGAATTTTTTTTAATGGAAAATTTATTTTCATAATTTTTTTCAAAATAGAAAGGATATTTTCCTCAATAATGTTTTTAAAGATCTTTTTATTTTATTTTTCATTTATCAATTACAACAACCCGTTATTCCTATGCCAATGGGTAAATATTGTATTGATACCATCCTTATTCTTTCTCAAAATGGTTTAATATCATTTTTATCGAGGAAAGTGTTGAAATTCACCTCCTTCATTCATTATTTTAGTCATTAACATTCCCTTGAATTATTCAATTTCCATTGGACATTAAATTTCCCAAAAATATACAAATTATTTATCATGGATATATTTATTTCCTAAACTATTTAAAATTTTAACATAAATTTCTTATGATGAAATTTATTTGATTAATTGGGGATATAATGATAAGTCCATATCATTTTCTCGATACAGGTATTTTATAAATAAAATTTTTTATGAATTAAATCGATTAATTGATATATGAGGAATAATTTAGATTGGTATGAAACGGATTTTAGATCATTTAATGTAAGCCCCTAAATGCATTGGGAGGTTTTATGAGACAAATTAAATATGGTTTTGTCCGAGGTATTACCCGGTTATTAGATAATTGGCATGATTATCTGATGGTATTAGATTCTTGGAATGAACCCTTGATGATATTAGATTTTTGGAATGAAGCCTGGAAAATATTAGACTCTTGGCATGAAGCATCTATGGTACATTTTAGATACCCATCATTATGAATTCCATCATTATGAATTCAGGTATTGATATTCCCTATGATTATTAAATTAATTATATTATTCAGGGTTAAATTTCATACACATGTGATTATTTAAATGGGACTGTATTATAACCTTTTATTGCTGTCATATTATTATCGAGTTATATATTAAATGAAATGTGTTTCAATTATTTACTTTTGTATTTTGATTATGCCATATCTATTCATAGATTCAAATGTACACTTACCGTTACTGTGCATTTTAGATCTCCCATATTTTTTCCCTTGCTCTAGGATTTCATGATTTTTACTATGAATTATATATAGGGATATGCTAGATGGAATATAGTTATTCTTTAGAAAGAAGAAAAAATTATTTTGTAATTTGTGTATTAAATTTTAATAAAATACTAATGTATGTATATTTCTTACAAAGGCTAGTAAACTTTTTGGTGTTTTGGGAAATAATTTCCTTGTATCTTATTCTAATGTAATGGTAGTAAGAATCTAATTTATGATGCTAGGGTCAAGGTATCTATAATGGATATTCATGGGACATGTGGATGACCTGAATATGGGGGGATTAAATTCACTGTTAATAATTTATTACCACTATTAAATGATCAATTCTCATATCATTAGTGATTACGTCGATACATATGATTCCTACTAGAGTTCAAGAAGCTATGAATAAACAATTGGGGGAATAAGATACCCATATATTATTACTTCCTAGGGAGGATCATATAATATTTCTGAGGGATAGAATATAAGGATATGGATGTTTTTCTCTTTGATTATCAATGGATGATTTTTAGGATCCTTGGAGAGGGTAGTGATATAAACATTTTCTTCTTATTCAATGGTCACATACTGTATCTCCAATGATAATACTAACCAGATGTATAGAGTTTTTTTGTTGTTTAATTCCTAATTCTTGGTAATTTATATGAACGTGAATTCATTATTATAAAAATAATATGTGTATCATTCTTGTAGTTTTATATACTTTGTTTCTCTTCCTCTAATAAAAAATTCAATATTTATTCCTTATATTGAATTTATTAGATTATTTATCCTCCCCATTCATTATATTTCATAGATGAAGTATTAATAAACATGGATCACATTGGATTCCCACTTGTGTATTTATTTTATCTCTCCCTACCATTTATGTTCATATCCATTATTTTATTGTCCAGTGACTCTACTAAAACCAAGAACATCACTCATTGTTCACTTGATTCTTTATTTTTTTGGATTGTTAGTTTTATTTTGATTCTATGATTGGAGACTAGAATAAGGAATGATAGTGATGAAGGAAATTCAATGGAGGTTTGGTTTATGATGATCTTGTGAGCTGGATCATGAATATGTTTCTTTACATAAGTACGATGATGATGACTTCAACACATTCCATAAAATTCTCTGGCAATTTATTTGAGAACTATAATAGAAGCATAGGAGAAAAAATGTGGGCGATGACACATAGAATATCTACAGTTCCAAAGAAACATCAACATACACTATGTGAAATTTTGAATATCACATATCATTTAGACCCATCCTTGATACTCCTAGTCTTTTAGGCTAAGAAATAATCATAAAGACATGAAATTATTATACCTAACATATGAATCATTGAATGTCTTCAATTTGAGTGGGTGTGTTTCCCCTCAAACCATTTCAGCTTGAGTTGTTTCCTTATTTCCATTATCAGAAGGGTAGAGTGAGAAATAATATAGAGTAGATAATGTGTGAATTTCTCTATAATTTGGTGCTAGATGGAGTTAGGTATTCCTCCACACGACCTATTGTGGGATCTTTTATCTTTTATTCCCATGGTTTGGTTAGGTATCCCCTAAACGACATCAAGGGAATCTGATCACATTATTATTGGGTTCATCCAGATAGTGTTAGGTATCCCTGATTTTCCCAAGGTGTGATCCCTTACCTGTGTATCAACATCTCATGAGATCTAATGGACACTTAAACTTGGAAAGGCATGACATGTATGGCCCATTAGATGAGTTCCATCAGTATTGGAAAGACCTGTGTAGTGAGTTCCCTTGGATGAGAATTTCTTAATATCCTTAATCATAATCTCTTGGATAGAAATGAGAAGATACACCACCTAGAGACATGGATTCTTCCTTGATAATTTATAGGTTATATCTTTATTTCCCTTGTTGTAGTGATTTATAGCCGACTACCTCATTGATGCTTTATGTCTACTATTTTTAGAGTGTTCTATTGGGTATATTTATACTCATTAATAACTAAGATCATCCCATAGGATTCATGTCTTATAAAGATGATATAATTTTTGATATATTCATAGGCGGACAGGGAGATTATGGAGCTTAGATAGACTATAATGACCATGGACAACTTCTAGAGTCTTATGTTGGTAGATGATTACTTTTTATAATAGGTTTGACATCTAAAATATTTTTATGGTCTTTATTTTGATAACTTTTTATCTTTTTGTTCTCTTTTCTTTTGAATTTGATATAGGGATGATTTTATGCATTCATTGAATATATACATTAATTTTTTTATTATTATATTATACTATTGTTTTGAGATGTTTTCACGTGTCATGATGCATAATTATAAGGTCTCACATGTGAGTGATATGAATACTTAGCATTAGTTTTAATCACATAAACAATTAGAGGTATTCATGGGGTGTCACTCTATTCTAATAGTCGACTAGGTAGGCCCAAGTCAGTCAGATCATGGTAGAGTGGTATCAGAGCTAGGTTGTCTTTGGAATAAAATTTGTAGATTATCTAGTTTTGAGGATTAGCTTAGGAAATATAGAAATAGTGATAAAGTGTCTCATATTTGGATCTCATTCTAGGGAATCTGGTGATTTTGTGATTTCTAACGTATCCATTCAATGTGGCTTTGATAACCATCCCATGGACTTGATACATCTAAGAACTAGTTTCATGGAAAATTTAGATACATGTATCATATAGAAATGTGTATTTGTTTCCATTTACTTATTCAAAACTCGCTATAAAATCTATTCTAAACGTGGTGCATCATGAATATTTCTGGATGTCTCTGAAATGATATTCTTCTATGATTCTATTTCAGAATCCCAATGATAATGTATATAGATATAAGGATTTAGTTTAGGGACATATGTAAGATGAGGTCCCTCTAGGTGGAATATTAATATTACCTCTACCCCTTGGGAAGAAATTTGTTTCGGCTATGTAAAAATATGACACACATATGCACATAACACATAAAAAGTTTTAATGATAGATAACACTTAGGTTTTAAGGAAATCTAAACGCCCATTTCTTCAGGGGACTAGATCAGGGTAAAATAATAATTTTTAACCATGTGAGATCCCATCGTAGTCAGATGTGGGTCTTAGTTGTGTGCCTTCTTTGTGGCCAAGTAGGGTGATGGTGAATATTTGTTGTGAAGATGCAAGATGAGGTGACCCTCTCATGGGAAGAGTTTGAGTGTCTCTTAATGGATAAGTTTTATACTGTGACATAATGAGCGATGCATAACATGGAGTTTCTATATCTCTAGCAGTGGACCATGTCAGTCACAGAGGGCATGTCATAGATCGAAATCATATCACATTATTCCATGGACGTGGTTCATGGAAGTTACATTTGAGTACAAACATACTAGACTTAATCAAGATATCTTAGATGGTGTTGTATCTCTTTTTATTCCTTATTACACAAGGGTTCTATGTTGTGACTTTGTTATATAGAGATTCCTAGAAGTGTTGTCAGTGACTATTGATTTTGGCAGTAGGAACCCTAGAGCCAAGTCCTCAAAAGATGACAGGTAATTACATACTCATAGTCTCAGTTGAATGAGGCACTTATAGATTCAATTATAGGGCCTAAAGTCTGACACTCAGAGGTGTTGTCATTCCTACGATGGAAGAGGTCATATCATATGGGATTTCTTGACCCACTATATACTAGACAAAGATCCTGTCAATTACATTCCAAGGAAGAGTTACTGGCATGAGTAGGGAGGTCTACATGGGGGAAAATGTGGTAGAGTAGTTGGGAGATCTATGGGGGTGGATGATGTTATGATCCATTACTACCACCACCCTAGGTGGTCTATACATAGATCTGAGAGCTAGTGGTTTGGGATGTGGATTGATATAAGTATTGGATTATTAAAACCCTACAGCTCGAGGAATGATATGTTTCTAATAAACATTATATTTAGTTTTGAGGAAAATAAGAATGGTCCAATCATTATTTTCCACATGACTTCTTTGAGACATGGAGATTATAGTTGACCCTTTAGCTCAAAATTTATTCTTGTAGACTCCAACAAGGGGATATTTGGTGTTCAAACACTTTTTACGATAGTGTGACCTGGATCTTGGTAGAGAGATATTTTTACGAGATCTCTTCATAACTATGATTAGCCCCATTTATTTCATTTTTAGTATAAAATGGATTCATGTAGTCTATGAATAGATTTATTATTTCAGATGGAGGATATAGGGCATCAATCTTACAAAATATGAGATTTTACTTCATTGGTGATATAGAATCCAAGGTCGAGCAGGACCATGTCCTACCCTAGAAGATACAATCGATTTATCATCAGTTGGTTAGTATATCATTGGATCACTTGTATTAATGATATTTCAGTTCCATATAGGGTTGGTGGAGTACAATTTGTCTTTATTGAGGATGTTCATGGATTAAATCTCCATAAAGAGGTTGAATTATTCATAGAGTTGTACCTAGGGACTATCTCGATATCTATGCTAGAAAATAAGTTGGCCCATTTAGATCCATGATAGATGAGGTGTATTTGGAGGATTTATAGAGGAGGCGATTCATTAGATCCAGTGTGTCTCCATGGGTATCCCCGGTGTTGTTCTCTAAGAAGGTGGATATAATATTGGGGTTATGTACGTACTACCCTCATATTAATATGGTGAGTATCAATAATAAGTATCCACTATTGAGAATCAATATTCTCTTTGACCAGCATAAAGGGGGTAAGTGGTTCCCAAAAATTGAACTCAGGTTGTGCTATCACTAGCTCTGTATTTGGGAGGAGGATATACCAAAGGAGATATTATAGTTTGAATATGTTAATTATAAGTACACCGTGATTCCTTTAAGAATGATGAATTCCCAAGTAGTGTTCAAGGGAGTCATGAACTGGACCATTCAACCATTCTTATATAAGTTCATGGAGGTCTTCACAAATGAAATTCTCTTGTACTCAATGTTTTAGGAGGACCACAAAAGATATTTCAGGACGGTTAACGACATACTCGGAGAGCACCAACTTTATGGAAATCCCTCAAAGATTCAGTTCTCGATCAGAGAGGTCAAATTTAGGGAGAACATTATCCCATAAAAATAAGCGGTAGTTAACTTGAAAAGATTTGAGGTAGTGTTAGCTCTAGAGCCACCATATAGAATAAAATAGATATGGATATTCATTTAATTGGTATTATATTATAGGATATTCATGTCGTATTTATCTAGAGTGACGTATCCTATATCTATCATGACCTAAAAGGTGAAACTTGTTATGTGTTATAAAATGTGTCAGTTGGGATTTCAAGTGTTGCGGTCGAGGTTGATGAGTTCCCCCATCAAGAAAATAAAAAAGAGGGAGTTGTGTACATGGTTTTCTATGATGCATCTTGATCTAGGATATGATGTGCTCTTGTACAATGATAGGATGTGATTACTTAAGAGACATAATGGCTGAGACCTCATGAATAAAATTACATGACCATGATCTGGAACTGGAAGTGGTGGTCTTCACCCTTAATATTTGGAAGCATTATATTATTGGAGGGAGATTCATCATTTTCTCAAACTATTAGATTCCTAGATATATCTTCACTCATAAGAACATTTACCTATGTAAGAGGTAGTGAATAGTGTTCCTACATGACTATTATTTTGAGATAGGCAATCTATTAGCAAGTGGATGTGGTGGTATATGATATTAATAGGATATAATTTTTGGGATTTCTAAGAGAGGTTATAGAGAATTTGGTCTCTTTGAAGTTTGCACTTATGGATAAGGATATATCATCTTCCCTTTGATTTATTGTAATTCCCCACTTATTATTCATCATTCTAGGAATAAACAATTCAAATATATTTATTGTGAGTTCATACATTATCAGATATTAATTGCATAATATATTGATTGATTTTTTAATGGTGGGAATAAGAATATATTTTTTCGAGGATGGATGATGGTACATGTCATGCTTCAGGTGGAGGTGATAAGTGCGTTTCGTACACCCCCCTTAGTGGTAAATCATGTAGTGCTGAATATAAACCAGGACCTTCAGATATGTTTTTGGTGTCTAGGGATGAAGAGGAGTGTCACTGAGTTTATCCATGAATGCATTAATTTCTATAAAAATAATGTCGAGACTAAGGTACCGATGGGTTTAAACTAATCTCTTGAGGTTCTATATTGGAAGTGGGATGGAATCTCTTGGGAATTTTTAAAGGGAATTTGGCATTTTACTAGAGTTCATGAAGCTATCTAGAGGATAATAGATCAACTCACCATGTTATCCCATATTCTAGACATCCAAGAGTAGACTTCAATACTGAGTTTGGGATAACTTTACATGCAAGAGATAGTATGACTTCATTCAGTCCCCTCACTGATTTCTTCATACAATGATGATAAATTCACATCATGATTGTGGAGGGGGTTGTTGGAATATTTTGGGACATAGTTGTGGTTGATCATGACATTCCACCCCTATATAGATGACCAAAATAAGATTACCATTATAGTCCCAGAGGACATGTTGCATTCTTGTGTGTTGGACTTTGGCTATAGATATGATGAACATCTCCACTTGGTGTAGTTTTCATAAAATATTAATTACCACTCCACCATCAATATGGATTGATTCAGGGCCTTGTATTGGAAAACCATCAATTCACCACTTTTCTAGATAAATCCAATTGACACATAAATTGTTGGACCAAAGTTTGAGAAAGCGATAAAGGAGAAGGTGCAGATTGTTCATGAGTGGATAGGACTATCTCGAGCTATCATATGTACTATAAGAACTAATGATGATGTCACGACCCATCCCAGTGGGGTCTGAGCCGTAACTCCCCAAGCCCGCCTCCAATAGGCCATGGGCTAGTGACTAGCACCGAGTAGGCATGTTACTAACATGGGAGGAATTTTCTATAAACATGTACACATGCACACACATCTCTAAGCCCACCACACTGAATAAGTAAAAGCTACTAAAAACTGGAAATGCTTAAATAAACTAAAATCCCACCCAATAGAGTACGATAGGAATGTAAAGTACAGTAATGTAAAAACTTGGTAAAAAAGTACAAGCCCACCAAAAGAGAGTCTGCAACAAAGTATAACCTGTAATGAAAGGTATTGGGACTGAAATCTGTAGCCAAAGGAACAAACATCGGCCTGCGTGATCTCACTAAGCACCATCCGATCCTGGTCCACCTAAAATCCAATCAAAGGCTCACTCTTCTATACAAGACACGACAGTTGTAGGCAAAGCCCGTGTAGGGGTGAGTATGACAATACCCAGTAGGACACCCCGAACCACAAAGAAATACAACAAGTAAAAAATAAGACAAAGGAATGATACATTCATCTTTACATAGTATATGTTTATAGAACATATTACAATAATATCTAGATATACTTATACACAATCGACCATTGTGAAACCCACACTAAGATCCAGCTCGAAGATTCAACTAAGCACGTAACTGGGAGAACATATTCCTAAGCCTGCAGAATGATACGAAGCACTCATTCCGGGAGAAATCACTCCATGAGTACTGAATAAAGGTACTTGATGCGTCAAATGAGGAACACAACCAGTAGCTATGGGGTGATTCCAACAACTCAGTCTGAACTAACCTTCTAAGTAGAAGATCAGCTCCCAGGTAAAGTAGGTCACGTCGATACCAAGAAACACTATCAAGGTTACCACAGTGGAATAGAATATCCAACACTATGTCTTGCATAGGGGATTCCAACAACTCTATTCAGGAAGTCCTGCTGAAGGGATCATACTCATGTATGTAGGAAATGATACTGGAAAACTTCAGGGGAAATACCAAGGGGATGAACCCTAAGGAAACTAGTCCAAGTCACATAAATAAACAGCTTCAAGCCATGTAAAACAGGTTACACGGCATGTAGTAGGATCACACGTCGTGTTCCTTGATTCTGGGTACTACCGTGTAAATGGCCCGTTTCTCTAGTCCAGGTGTGTAAAACTAAACTACATGGAGTATAGAAGGATCACCCACTGTGTTCCTTGAATTTGGGTAATTCCCGTGTAAATGGACCATTTCTCTAGGATTTTCATATAAAAAGTAACTACACGGCAAGTAGAAGGATTACTTGCCATGACTGAGTGTCTGGGGTTCGCTCCGTGTACACTATTCATGTGCCCGTACACTGCTTCAACCCGTGTCACCATGCTCGTGTACTAGTACACGAGGTATCCCATGTATCTGGAAGGGTCTAGCCAGGGAAGGGTATACACGACGTGTCCTTGGCCGTGTACCCAATATGTATCCGTGTACTCCAAGAGTACATGCCAGGTGGTCCGCCGAAAAAAACACACTGTGTAGCCCATACTACATGCAGTGTAGTCGAGATTTATCCTGAACCACCGTCTTCCTCCTCGCACCTCGGCCAGATATATGGATCTCGTTTCTCTTGTCCGTTTTCCACGAAACTCAAGTTCCCAAGTCACCTCATCATCATGATGCTGGATCCTTGGGTTTCGGGCCTTCGATTATCTCTGAAATCGGATTTCGATAACCCGTGCAGAAAATGTTTGAAGAACGATATCTTCCGATCCGCTTGGATCCATCCGTTAGCACCGCATTCACACCTCCGTGGGGTTGTACTGATGCCAGATCATCAATTTGGGATCATTGCATCACACAACGGATGCACACAGATCCGTCGTTCATATCTTCGTGAAGAATGCATTGAACACACATGAAGAACATGAGAAATCAGGGAATAAGGGAACAACAAATAGAGAGGGACGAAGCTCGATCGATGTTCGTGTCGATCTTGGTTATTCATAGTTACTAGATTAAACGAAACCAAAATAACTTCAAGAATCAAATCCCCAAAATCCCCACAAAATCCCATACTACAAATACAATCGATCAGGTGGAAAATATGTTCGTTGATTAGTCCGCATTCATCGTAGGAATTAAGAACGGGGAAAGGAAAACAAAATCAAAATCCTACCAGGATTCGTGGCATTCGTTGGTGAAGATTTTGTCACAGCGTCGTTGTCGCCAGTGAAGCTCATCAAGAACACCATCTCCACGTTGGGGTTCCCTTTAGAGCCTCCAGAGCATCCAAGGATTTCAGGGTTATGAGGTCTATAACCCTGGATCCCTGCAAAAATCTCTATTTAAAAAGATAAAAGATATTCACTGCCACAAGATTTAATAAAATATTTTTATTAAATATTTTGTTACGGTTTCATACAGAAACTAGATTTCACCACTGAACTACGCCATCCGATGTTAGGCCTCGCCTAAGGTAAACTTTCTACTCTGAACGCAACTGTTCCTACTGATTTCTGATCTGAGTACCCATTCAACAGTTATTCCACTTTTTTAGGAAAACCACACGCTAGTGTTATTTAAATATTTAATTAAATTTAAACATTTGTTCTGTGCTCACCAGGTATCAAAACTACACAGATTCTTAGAGCCTGGTCTCAAAATAATTCCCATATAATATTAAAATAAACATACAGAGAAATATGAGACATTACATCATTCCCAACTTTGGTATTTATGCCCCTAAAAATCCAAATCATATGCTACTCAAAAAGATGTTGGTATTGCACATGAATCTGAGCCTCCTGCCCCCACGTGTTCTCCAAGAAATTCCCATGCTACCACTGGACACATAGTAAGGGAATAACTCTCCCATGATGGATCTTCTCCTGTCGATCCCCAATCTCTACTGGGTACTCAGCAAAGGTCGCTCCATAATCGATATCCTGCTCACCCCAGTTGATAACGTGCAATGGATCATCCATGTACCTCCATAGTTGCGACACATAGAGGACGTTGTGTACCCGGTCCATCTGAGGATGTAGAGCCAAGTGGTACACCACCCTGCCAACTCTACTCAGAATCTGAGAAGGGCCAATGAACCTCGGAGATAGCTTATCACCTCATCCAAATCTCAGCAATCCCCGTCGAGGTGAGACTCAAAGGAACACATGGTCTCCCACCTAGAACTCCAAGGGCATCTATCACCTATCGGCATAAGACTTCTTCTGACTCTATATAGTCTTTATCCGCTCTTGGATGACCTACACCTTCTCCATAGTAGCTCGCACCGTCTATGGGCCCATGAGTGATGACTCTCCTGGGTCAGTCTAGCTATGTGGTGACGCACAAGGTCGCCCATAAAATGCCTCTAATGGTTCCATAACAATAGTGCAATGATAACTGTTGTTATAATAAATTCCACTAGTGGTAGGTAATCCTCCCAG
The DNA here is from genome assembly GCA_963277665.1 of Viscum album. Taxonomy (NCBI): domain Eukaryota; kingdom Viridiplantae; phylum Streptophyta; class Magnoliopsida; order Santalales; family Viscaceae; genus Viscum; species Viscum album. Next base: position 1,017,116,649 of record OY728162.1, read on the forward strand.
CTATGACCGAAGTCAAGTATGCAAACTCGTTGCATATCCTCCAGAACCTGGATGGTCTGCTCTGTCTGACCATCAGTATGAGGATGAAACGTTGTGCTCAAGCGTAACCAAGTCCCAAATTCTACCTACAATCCCTTCAAAAAACGGGATGTGAAACGAGAATCAAGATATGCGATTATTTCTGATGTCACTCATTGAAGAAGAACTATCTCCTGCACGTAGAGGTGTTCCATGATCTCTACTGAACTCTGCTCTCGTATGGCTAGGAAGTGGGACGAATTGGTGAGTTGGTCAACGATCACCCAAATGGAATAATTTACCATGGATGTACATGGTAAAACAATCACAAATTCCATGGATATACCAATCCACTTCCACTCTGGCACCTCAAGGGGAAGAGTCAAACCTGCTAAAACCTGGTGCTCACCCTTTACTTGCTGACAAGTAAGGCACCGAGAAACAAACTCTGCCATACTCTTCATCATTACTGGCCAACAGAACTGACATCAGAGGTCCTTGTACATCATTGTCGCGCCTGGATGAACTAATAAAGGAGATGTATGGAACTCCATCAGAATCTACTCCCGTAATGACACTGGTTCTACTATGTTCCCTCTGTAAATATCAAGGTGCTCCTCACCTTTTGAATATTTATCAACAACTTCACCTGTGGATATCTAAGCATGTAGAGTCTCACGGCTAGTATCTTCTAGATGTGCTTCCCTGACTCGCGGTAAGAGTGGAGGGTTAACAACCATCGACTGAAGGTATGTTCCCTCATCTCTATCCATGAAGGATAACTGTAAATAGGACGACTGCCTCATCGCCTCATCCAGCAACTGCAAACTAGATTTCCTGCTGAGCGCATCCACCACAACATTCCCCTACCAATGAATATAAAATATCTTAAAGTCATAATCTTGGAGGAACTCATGCCACCGCCTCTATCTCAAATTCATATCCTTCTGAGAAAATATATTTCTAAGGCTCTTGTGATCAGAGTAGATGATAAACCGCTCACCCATCAGGTAGTTCAACCTTATCTTCAACACGAATACTACCGCTGCCAACTCAAGATCATGTGTCACGTAGTTCTTCTCATGTGGCATCAAATGGCGGGAGCCGTAGTCAATCACCGCTTGCCTCTAAATCATGACACAATGAAGCCCAGTTCCCAATGCATCACAGAATACTATGTACTCAACATCCACTTCTATTAGTCTCAATATCAGGGCAATCATCAGACTCTATCTCAACTGTTGAAAAGCTTGCTGGCATCTCTCGGTCCACAGGAATGGCTGCCCCTTTCGGGTCAAAGCTTTCATGGGTGCTGAAATCCTGGAGAAATCATGAATGAATCTCCGATAGTTGCCTTTCAACCCAAGGAAACTCCGCACCTCCGTCACACTCTGGGGTGGCTCCCATGCTAACACTACCTATACCTTGGCTGGGTCCACTGCTACGCCATCTGCTGAAATAACTTGTCCCAGAATGTGTACCTCTTGTATCCTGAATTGACACTTCGAGAGTTTCCCATAAAACTGGTTCTCTCTGAGTATATCCAAAAACATCCTTAGGTGCCACGCGTTCTCCTCCTTGGACACAGTGTACAAAATGATATCATCGATGAAGACCACCACGAACAGATCTAGAGAGGGCTAAAATATCTAGTTCAGGAGTCCCATAAACAACGTGGGGGCGTTCGCCACACCTAAGGGCATCACCAAGTACTCATAGTGACGGCAACGAGATCTAAAATCCCTCTCCAGTATATCCTCATCGCGTACTCACAACGGGTGATAGTCTGATCGTAGATCATCCTTCAAGAACCATCGTGCCTCTCTTAACTGGTCGAAGAGGTCATCGATCCTCGATAGTGGATACCAGTTCTTCATGGTCACCTGATTAAAGTGCTGGTAATCCACACACAGCCTCGAGCTCCCATCTGCCTTCTTGGAAAACAACACTGGGGCCGCCCAGGGTGAAACACTGGGTCTCATGAAGCCCTTCCTCTGCATGCCTTCCAGCTACACTCTTAGCTCGCGAATCTCTACAGGAGCCATCTGTTATGCGGATGCTGATATCGGTGTCATCACGGGTTGCAACTCAATGCAGAAATCTATCTCTCGATGGGGAGGTAGTCTGGGGACATCCTTTAGAAAGAAATCCCCGTACTCAGCAACTACTTCTAGAAAATAGAAACTCGTAACATCTACTGCACCAAGGGCTAGACATTCCAACTGATGTGAAATAGGTTCTACTTTTCTACGTAGGAGTACATACTACACTGCCTGGGTCTCCATTTCACCAATGAAGGAGAAACTCATTCCATCACCGCGGACACACCACACCCATCGCCTAAAATAGTCAATCTGGGCATGAAATTTGGATACCCAATCCATACCAGGAATAAAATCGTAAGGCCTTGATGCTGCTACCAAGAGGTTCCAACTAAAACTCTCGCCTCCAAGGGTTAGGTCACACTATCTTCAAAGGTGTGTGATATCTGAATCTTCTCCAGTAGGTGTTTCTAAGTGTAAGGGTCGAGTCAACGACTAAACTATAATCTCAAGGTCTTGAACAAGATAATAATCTCAAACAGAATGACTAGGACCTGTGTCTATCAGTACGACAACCATAGTATAAAAGACAAAAATTGTACCTCTAATCATTCTAGGAGTACCTTGGTCATAATCCTACACTGCCTGCAGCTTTCCCTGCCTCTGTCGACCAGCTCCCTGAGCCAGGGGGGGCCTCCTAAGGGTGGTGGTGGAAAAATGTCAAAACGCCGACCACCTCCACCTGCTCTCCCGACTCCCTTACTATGTCCGCCGCCCCGCGGATCTGTCTGCTCCACACGTTGCCTCTGCCTGGGTGGTCCATCCACCGCTCCCATGTCAGTAGTACGGCGGGTCAGACAATCTCGAGCGAGATGTCCCCTGCCATCACAAGAGTAGTATAGCCTCTCTCAAGGCTGGCTGGATGCGCCCTGGGAACCCTGTACGGCAGATCCCATGTCCTGGGATCTCCTCAAAAAACGTCTCCCATGCCTGGGTCCCTGAATTCGGATCCCTACTACCGAAGTCTCTGCTCCAGCTCGCTCACTATTGACAACTGCCGACTGTCTCTACTCTTCCAAGAATCTCTCGACCACCAAATCCCGCTCGAGCACCCCAGCATAAGTAGGAATGCCCATATGGGAGATGATAGCTCGGATGTATCTACGCAATCGCTACTCAAAAGTTTGAGCTCTGAAGTACTGATCCCTTACAATATCCATCGAGTATAGTGAGAGGTCGTTAAACCTCGATGAATAGTCAGCCATCAACATGGTTCCCTGCTGGAGCTGAACAAGCTCCGGTATACGTACTGCTCTCTGGGTTACTTGTGAAAACTCATCTCTGAAGAGATGATAAAACTCTAACCATGCAAGAGTTGGCACGTTGTGGGTCTGGATAAGCAAACTCCACCATTTTCCAGGTGATCCCTGCAGAAGGCTCACGACCAAGATCACCATCCGGTCTACTGGTGTCCTGACAAAAGGGAAGACTCTAGCCACTGCCTCAAGCTAGTCCTCTGCTGCCTGAGGGTCAGGATCGCCTCGAAACCTATGTGGTCTCTATCTCTGAAACTCATGAAGTGCGCTCAGCCTACCCTCCTCCTCTACTAGTACATCAAGCACTAAACACTACCCCATAGGTGGTGGAATAGCTGGCACACCACCCAAAGGTAACAATGGGGGATCAGGTCCCTGTATTGAAGCTTCATCACTGAGGGGGTCGTCCTCGTGATCGACCTACTGGATCCTATTGGGTGCTCGTCCCGAAGTCATCCTGTAACGAAACAAGATGTATCACAATCAATGAGTATATCTGGAGAGTTGAATCAAGAAGGACATGAAACCAAAACCCCTTCCTATATGAAGCATGTACCATTATTTTCCGATGCAACTAATTATTTCATGTTCCAAGTTGAGAATCAAGTTATCTGAGTCCTGGTGTATGGATACGTCAGCTTCCTGCACCAACACTGGGGTCCATGGCCTGAATGCCGAACTCGAAACACTTTACACTATTGCCCCAAACCAACTCACACACTCTCGGTCCTAAGGTAGAACCGACAACCTTTGATATCACTCTGTCACGACTCGTCCAAGTGGGGCCCGAGCTGCAACTCCCCCAGCCCGCCTCCAATAGGCCAGGGGCTGGTGACTAGCAATGAGTAGGCATGTTACAAACATAAGAGGCATTTCATATAAAACTGTACACATGCACACACATCTCAATGCCCACAATGCAGAAAAAGTAAAAGATACTAAAAAATGGAAATGTATGCATACACTAAAATCAAAACCAACAGAGTATGACATGAAATTAAAGTATTGTTTGGTAAAACCCTGGGCCAAAAGTACAAGACCACCAAAAGAGAGTCTGCAACAAAGTACAACTAGTATGGAAAGGTACTGGTACAAAAATCTATAGCCATAGGAACACACCTCGGCCTGCCTGATCTCACTGAGCAGTGTCCAGTCCTGGTCCACCAAGAATCCTGTCAAAGGATTGGTCATCTGTACAAGACACAACACGTGCAGGAAAAACCCGTGTTGGGATGAGTATAACAGTACCCAATAAGACACCCCAAAACCACAAAGAATAAAAGAGGGAAGAATACCACAAAGGAATGATATTGTCATCCCTACATAGTATATGTTTATAGAACATATAACAAGAATATCCAGATATACTCATACACAATCAACCATCGTGAAACCACCACTGAGATCCAGCTCGAAGTTTCCACTAAGAACATAACCAGAAAAACATACTCCTTAGTCTGCAGAAAGATATCATGCACTCGTCTGGGAGAAATCACTCCACGAGTACTGAAGAAAGGTACTTAATGCGTTAGATGAGGATCACAACCAGTAGCTATGGGGTGATTCCAACAACTCAGTCTGAACTAACCTGCTAAGTAGAGGATCAGCGCCTGAGTAAAGTAGGTCACGTCGATACCAAGAAACTCTACCTTGGGTACCACAAAAGAAATAGAGGATCCATCACTAAGTCTAACATAGGGAATTCCAACAACTCTATTCAGGAATACCTACTGAAGGGATCATAACATTGTATGTAAGAAATTTTACCAGAAACCTTCAGGGGAAAGACCAAGGGAACATACCCTAAATAATCTAGTCCATGTCACAGAAGGAAACTGGCTCAAGACATATAAAACAGGATACACAGAATGTAGTAGGATCACATGCCATGTTCTTGACTCTGGGTATTGCCCCTGTAAACAACCCATGTCTCTAGTCCAGGTGTGTGAAACTAAACTACACGGCGTGTAGAAGGATCTCACACTGTGTTCCTTAAATTCGGGTACTACCCATGTAAACGGCATGTGTCTCTAGGCTTGTCGTATAAAAAGTAACTACCGAACATATCGAAGGATTACATGCCGTGTCCGAGTGTCCATGGTTCGCTCCGTGTATGCTAGCCATGTGCCCGTAGAGGACCTCAACCCGTGTCGACATGCACATGTACCAGTACATGGGGTATCCCGTGTATTTGGCCAGGTCTGGCTGGGGATGGTTATACACACAGTGTCCTTGGTCATGAACCAAATTCGTGGTTGTGTACTCCCGGAGTACATGCCAGGTGGTCCATCGATGAACACACGTCGTGTATCCCATATTACACTTCGTGTAGTCGAGATTTCTCCAGAACCGTCGTCTTCCTCCACGCACCTCAGCCGGATCTATGGATCTCATTTCTCTTACCCATTTTCTGCGAAACACAATATCTCAGGTCTCCTTGTCATCATGATGCCGAATATATGGGTTTCGGGCCTTCAATCGGCTCTGAAATCCCATTACACTCACCCGTATGGAAATCATTTGAAGAACGATATCTTCTGATCTGCTTCAATCCGTTCGTCTCCACCACATCCCCACCTCCATGGGGTCGTACTGACACCAGATATTCAATTAGGGATCGTTACGTTGCACACCGGATGTGCAACGATCCGTCATTCATATCTCTGTAAATAATGTGTAGACCGCACACGAAGAACGCGAGAAATCGGTGAAGAAAGGAACCACAAATCAAGAGGGAAGAACCTTGATCAATGTTCGTGTCGATCTTGGTTCGTCAACGTTAGAATATTAAACGAAAACAAAAAAACTTCAAGAATTAAATCCCCAAAATCCCTACAAAAGAACATCACGCATATACGATCGATCTGTGGGAAAATCTGTTCATGGATTAGTCTGTGTTCGTCTTGGGAATCAAGAACGGGGAAAGGAAACGAAAATCAAACATCCTACCTGGATTCCTGGCGTTCATTGGTGAAGTTCCAGTCGTCGCGTCATCGTCGCTGGTGAAGTTCATCAAGAACACCGTCTCCTCGTTGGGGTTCCCTCAAGAGCCTCCAGAGCATCCAAGGGTTTCAGGGTTATGAGGTCTGTAACGCTGGATCCCTACGCAAATCTCTATTTAAAATGATAAAATATATTCGCCGCCACAAGATTTACTAAAATATTTTTATTAAATATTGTATTACAGTTACGTCCAAAAACTAGATTTCACCACCGACCTGCGCCAGCCGATGTTAGGCGTCACATAAGGTAAACTCGCTGCTCTGAACACAATGGTGCCCTCAAGTTTCTAATCTGAGTAGCCATTCAGGAGTTATTCCACTTTTTTAGGAAAACGACATGCGCATGTTATTTAAATATTTAATTAAATTCAAACATTTGTTCCGAGCACACCAGGCCTCAGAACTGCACGCCGTGCCAGAGCCTGGTCTCGAATGAATTCCCATATAATATTAAAATAAACATTCGGAGAAATTTGAGACATTACGGATGAAGAAATCTGAAGTTACAAGTGGGAGACCATCTATCATTAAAGGACTATCCTCAACAAGGACTGTATATATTTTTCCAAGTTGATAATATATATGTGAGGTTTGTTAGCCCTTCCCAGATATTGCATAGATTCTGTGAGGTGGTGTACCAATATAGTTAGTCCATGTACATTTCATCTTCTTTCTATTCCATCTACAGGGATACATTCAAAACCTATCAGATGTTATTGACTAGGGAATGATGGACATTGAGGATGGATATACCATCTGAGAGTACTTGTTCATGACCCGAGATTGATGGGAGAATATCTTTCATGGGTGGGGGATTCCCTTAGTGTGTATTCTTTGGAATCACAGGAACCTCTTGGAGAGCTCATGGGAGTTGGAGAAATGGATAAGAGTTGAGTACCCCACATGATTGAGTGGTTCATTTATTTTAATAATGAAAATCCTTGAGGTGGGGAGAATTTAATGAATTCATTTTTAAACTCAATAATTTATAATATTTTAGTTGATATTTTAATTGTAAACTATAGGGCCAAAATTCATTTTCAAGTACTATAATAATTTTTAGAATCCTACAGAGTGTTTTCATATTTTTTTTCTTAAATGGGTAACACCATGCCTCAGTGTAATCCATGGTGGACATGGTGGGACTCATTGTAAAACATGAAAGGGGGAAATTCCGTGGAAACTCTATAGATATTAGTAGAGTCTTTTATCATCCATTTCAGATGTGAAATCACCATAAACATTTTTGGAGGCCATGGTGAGGGAAAATTACATTTCTTATTTGGACATTCCATTGATCTAACTGTTTCGTGGTGCATGTTCATGAAATACATGACTATGGATAAGCCATGTTTTAGGGTGTGATGGTGATTGAGATGGAATTTAAATGGACAAACCAACCATTTAGGAAGTCATTTAATTAATAAATATTTATGGGAAAATTTTTTGAATTAAATATTGAGCCATACACTCTTTTTAATTATTTATTATGACTATTTATCTATCAAAACTCATCACATTCTTGATTAATTTGATCCATACGATTTCTAGAATACTTCAAGAATATTTGGATGAACCTCAGTGAGAACGAGGTCCTCTCTTATTATTGTAACCATGGGAGGTTCATCCAACATTTCTATGGGATAGAATCAGGGGATACATATTATTGTTCATACTGATCATCAAAGATTGATTTTGAGGATGATTAGTGTTGGTATTGAGTGCAGTGATTCCTTATTTTTTAATACTTGTGGGTATTTTCTATTATGATCTAACAAACCCACATTAGGGAATTTTTGTGTGGTTTAATTCAATGTTCCTGGTTATTATGATGAAAACAAATTAATTGTTGTAAAATTAATTCTTGGATCATTGTTTTTTGTTTTGTTACATTAGTTTCCATTCATAGAGTTTGGAATTTGATATATATTCATTATATATAATCTATCAATTTTTATCTTCCCTATTATTTTGATTCTATCAATGAGTTCCAAATGAACATAGACCTCATTAGATGCTCACCTTTTTATTTCTTATCTTTCACTCTTCACTAAATGTATATCATTGATGTGCAATATAATAATGGCTTCATTATACTCAAGAACCCATTTATCTAAATGATTTATTATTCATTTTTGTGGATTTTTATGTCCGATAGATAATGGGATTTGACATGTGATGAAGTAATTGAAGTGATTACTAATATCTAATGGTGATGCGAGTGAAGGTTGTTTAGTGAGCTAGATCATGTGTTGTGTTTTTTATATATGAGTGATGACGATGACTCCTACATGGTCTAAATAATCTGTGAGCATTTTAGGAGATAACAACAGAGGAAATTAGGGATCTAGTTTCTTGGGTGAAGACACATGGAATATATATCATTTTTTTGAATCTTTGTCCAACATATTGTGCAGTTTGGAAGAGCACACATCATGTGGACCCCTCTGTATGATAATTAGCCTTTAGGATCAAGAATATATCACATGAACATGTAATTATTATACATACCATTTTATTCCTTGACAAGATTCTATTTAAATGAGTCTGGGTTCATTCATAGCATTTAAGAATTAGTGTGTTTCCTTGGTTCAATTCCCATGATGGTACAATGAGGCATCCCATCACTAGTAGATTGTGAGAGATCCCATCTGCGAGTTGGTACGTGATAGAGTCAGGTATCCCTCTATGTTTCCTAAGGTGTGATCCTATATATCTTATTCCCTAGGTTGATCTAGTCATCCCAGGAATAAAATCAATGGAATGTGACCCCATTACAAGTTGATTATTCTAGGCAGGTTATGGAATCCCCCATAGACCTTGATTATGATCACCTACGTCTATATTGAAATATTATAAGATCCAATGAAAACTAAAACTTAGTAAGGAACAAAATTTATGGAATATTAGATGATTCCCATAAGTTTTATAAAGATATGAAGAGTGGGTTCCCTTAGATGAGTGTTTCTTGGAAGCCTCGAGTAGATTCCCTAGGATGGTAGTGAGGTAATACATCAAATTGAGACTTGGAATCTTCCTTGATAATATTTTTGTTTTATATTTTTTCCCTTACTCATATGATTTAAATTTTTGTCCCTCTTTTATGCATTATGTTTGGTGTTTTAGGTTTTTCTAATAGGAATGCTTATATTCACCCCTACATGGGATCTTCCCACACATATTGTGTCTTATAAAGAAGATAAACCTTTCTATAAAGTCCTTTTTGGACTAGTAGATAGTTAGATTAGTTACACAAGACTAACCATAGATGGATTCCAGAGTTATAGTTAGGTTGATATTAACTTTTTATGGTATTCTAGACACCTTTATAGTTTTGGTGGGATTGTGTTTGGCCCTTTGTTTCATTTTTTAGAATTTGTTTCATACTCTGATGTGGGATAAATGTTATGCATGAATTTAAAATTAATTTTATCTTTTCATGTAGACATTATATCGATGTATAGAGCGGTGTGCTTTGTATAGGTACTTTATGATATGACCTCCCATATTAGAGATATTCCTACTCAACACTAGTCACCAACCCCTAGCCTATTGGTGGTGGTCTTGGGTTTTCACTCACCACTTATCACTAACCATATGAGCCTTGGTGGGTTGGTTAATTTCAAATAAACTATATTTTTTAAAATTCTTAAGCAATCAATTTCTTATTTATAAAAAATACATTAAATTACCTTGAAACACATCTCATTAGGACAATTTTTTTTATATGTGTTTATTTTTTTCAATTGAAAATCAATATATTTATGGAAGAATAAAATGCACATGTATTAAATATAAACGTGGAAAATTGTTCAAGAGCGGTTTAGTATTTTGTCACGTGATATTGAAATAATTTCTTCAGAAATATATGTAGTTTATTTTTCATGGATAATCAAACATTATAAAATGGTTTAGAAATTTTTTTCTCCATCATAATGAAATTGTTAATTCATTTATAGTGGATAATGATATATAGAATATGATAAAAATTATTTCGGCTCAATAGGAAAATCCATTAACATAGTAACACATCAGCTTATCTATCTTTTAATGTTAAATATATTAGTGTATAAATGAGAACTGTAAGATAAACTAGTGAAGATGATAACTTTTGAATAGATTATATTGTGGAAATGAATAAAATAGAAATCTTAAATGAGTATAAAAATTGATTTCTAAAATCTTCCGACGATGGAAATTTAGGACTATATAAATGATGTGATAAGTTTAAAAAATATCTTTTCTAGTGAAGCTATAAAACATAATGAGTCTATATCTAATTAAAAATAATAAAATATCAATGATATTAGAATTTTTGATGATATATTTTATGAATCTAATATCATCACATAATTTTATGAGACGAAGAAGGGTTTTATTAATCTTGTAATCACATATTCAACGAAACATGCTTACTCCCTTGATTGAATGCTATATTGGGGATACAGTTTGAATAAATAAGAGTTACTAAGTTATTGGAATTCTATATAGAATTTTATAAATATTGATGTCAGCCATATCAATAAACTTCCATGATGAAATAAATAGGAGAAAATTCTTGTGAAGGTTTTATGTTACATTTCATTAAATACTTGATTAAAAATATTCATTATGCAATTTAAAAGTTTTGATCATAAGATATGGAAATATTTGAACAATAAAAATGATGAGTTAATGAAAAAAAGTGATTCAAACATGTGGAAGACCTTTGAATCATCACATATTCATTTCTATTTCAATCCTAGAAATACACACTGAGGATTATAAAATGATGGATTCAACCCTTTTGAGACTTTTAGTTGTTGTTATGTCACATGGTTGGATACTTTGACCCCTTATAAGAATATCATCTGTGAAGATATACATAAATCATCATCCATTATGTCTATTATGTGACTTGGATTAAACATTCCTTGAAATGGAACTGATTTCTACATTCAGCTTCTTATATATGAATTATAGAAGCTATAAAATGATTGTGTAGATATATATGATGCATCAAATATCAGAATGTTTGAAATGACTGCTACCCCAATGTTGACCATCATAGTCATTCATAGAATATTATTGTTTTAAAATTGTAACAGCCACATTGTGTTGAATTATATTATTTATATAAAATATTTTCATACTAAACAACTAAAATATTTAAAATGTAATGCTTGATGTATCATAGTCGATTTATTTGAAATATCTCATTAATTTATATTTAAGAAATCATTGTTTAATGGAGATATATATTTTATTGTTACACCAAAATTATTATCTATATCTGTTAACATGTAATAGTATTCAAATGTTGTTACATAGTTTCAAAAATATTTGATGTTGAACAAAGGTGGGAAAGATATATTATCATGACCCAACGCACCGGGTCCTTCCTGTATGGTAATAGGCCAAGGAAGAAAACCAAGATCCCACATATAATAGACCAAGGTTTGAGACCAATGCCAAGTAGGCATAAATCACACCAGGGTGGAATTATCCTAAAATACCTATACACACACAGACAAATTTCCAAACCAATATGATTTATAAAGCTAAATAAAAATGATACTAAAATGAATGTTTAACATCCATCACACATCAGAGTACAAAAATGAGTTCTATTGAGAAAAACGTTCCAAATAAAAATGAACCAAAAATGATAAAAGAGTCCATAATGCCATGTAAGAGGGAAATGCTATCAAATGAAAAAATAAGTATAACCTTTTTCAGTATATATTTCTATTCTCTTCCCACTTCGGGTCCTCCTAGGACACTATCAAATAACTTTCCTTCTACATAATACATGACATGTGTTTGTAAATCCCATGATGGTGTCAGTATTAAAATAACTAGAAGGATAGAAAAAAATTATAAAACATAAACATAAATAGACTTTTCATCTCATCATCAAAATGTATGACAATCAAGAATTATAAATAAAAATAATAAAAATTAGATATAATAATAATAGACTCCAATTTTCAAGGAATCCTAACTATAAATCTTGCCATGGGAATCTACTTCAAACTCCAAGGTAATTTTTATCTAGGAGTCCTCGCTCAATGAGCCATGATTTCAAAGTTGATTCTCATAAAAGAGCTTATGGTCATCAGTAATTTCCCAATAAGTACTCACATGATCTCCATGATATTGATCAATACATAGGAGATCACACACAAGGCTCATGGAGGACACTAAAAACCCTAACCAAAATAACCCGCTATGTAGGGGATCATATGACCACATAAGTTGGTAACATAAATTCCACAAAACCCACATTGGGAAGGTTATATGACAGAGGATCCTACCCATGTATCACAGAGGGAAACCATGAACTTTATACAACAAAATTCCATTATAGGGGGTCACAATCCAATTCTCATGATGTAATTCCATGTTGTACCCTTATATGACTAGACCAAGGGAAGACGCTCAAGTGATACTAGTCAAAACTAATGATATAGAAGGCATCAAACATCCCTAAAAAAAGTAATCAACATGTAATATGGGTAAATAAAATTTATTTCCAACAATGGTTCTAACTGTTTCTTGTAGTCTCTCACAACATTTACTTCTCTAAATACAAGCAATACCTTCTTGGGATACATGGAGTGTAATGGTGGGAAGACTCTCTACCCATGTTGTCAAACTAAGCCTGTGTACATCCATCCATACCCTGCATCCTAGCTATGTTCATTTCCAAATACCCCCATGGTATATGTCAAGCCTCTGGTTCCAGGTCACATAGCATGCAATGCATGTCACATTGTGTGTAAAAGTTTTCTATATTTATTAGACAAGAACTATAAAAGGGGGGACACATGATGTGTGTTATTTTGACTACGCACCATGGCATTAGAAATTCTCTAGGAATTCATAAATTCATTAGTAATTCATCCTTGGTTTCATTTCCTTAATAAATATTTCTAATCTCACCAAAATATTTTAGCTCTAGGTTGACCGACATGCAATCCATCACTAATGTCTAGAATTCATCCTTTGATCCACTCATGATGCCGCTCCCATTGCATCACCATGTTGAGCGTCCATATCCAGTTACTGAGGATCACTAAATCTGCAATCGATCCATTGGAATCGCAACTCATTAGAAAAGAATCACCTATATCCATCCCAAACCCATGGTAATGATATATTGCACAAAATATCAGTTTCAAAATTATTTATACCTGGTATTTTCCAAACCTATGGCCGAATCAAATACCAATGATGATTTCATGAAGTACGGGGAGAAAATACATAAAGAAAAAATGTGAGGGATGAAAATCATTTGATGTTCATGTTGAATTAAATATATTTTCTTATAAATAAAATATGTAGTGGAATAATTAAAGATATATAAAATTACTATTTATAAGAAGATAAACCAATATCTGCACGATATGATTAACCCAAAAATGAAACTGTTAAAAGAATCCATTCATGTTTTCATGGGTTAAATAAGTGGGGATAAATGCACATAAAATAATATCCTACATAGATTTAGGTTTAAGTAATTATGAAGAACACATTTTCATTCTTATCATGGGGGGATCCATAAACAATTTTTTCTTTATCGATCCTTGAAGCATTTTGATCATCGATCCACAATATTGACATCCAACAACACTACTCAAAACTCTCCTTATAATCATTGGGTTTTGAGGATAATAATTGGGTTTTGAGGATAATCATGAGAAGAGTTTATAACCATGTATTTAAAGGAGAAATTAAGGGAATGCTTTTAAATAAAAAACAAAATAATTATATTTAATATATTTAATTATTTTCCCTTGGTGGAGCTTTAAAAAACACCCATTGTCGAAAAATATTAGGTTATGGAAAGGGTGAGACAAATATTCTAGATTTAATAGTGGTATTAGATTTCTGATTTGATAATCTATTCATGAGTTATTCCATTACATTATAGAAACTATTTTTACACGATATTAATATAGTTAATATTTATATGATATGAATATCGAGATTCCGCAAGTCTTAGAATCGTGTGACATCCAAGATACTAGCTTCAAAAATATTTCTTCATATATTATAAAGTCATATATGTAAACAATAACGATGTTAAATTCTCCCCAATTTAGTGATTTTCATCTGGAAATGAAAAAAGAATAATAAAAAAGATGATGGTATTGAGATTTCATATGGTTTTTCTGATCCCAGGTGCTCTCCAAAAGATTCACTTACTTAGACATGACACACACTAAGGGAATAGATTTCCAATGATGTATCATCTCCTACCAATCCTGGATCTCAGCTGGGTTCTTTACAGACGTATCTCTATAATGGAATTCTATCTCTCCGTGTATGAAAATGTGTGATGGTTCGTGAACCTACACCATAGAAGTGAAAAATGGGAGATGTCCAATACCAAGATAAATATTGGTTGTATGTATAAATGGTACACCATGTCACCTACCCTATGCAATACCTTGAAGGGGGAAATGAATATCAGAAACAAGTTTCCAACCCAACGAAATATCTACAATCCAAATCATGATGAGACATTTATAAACACATGGTATCCCTTATCTGACTCCAAAGGCCTCCATCATCGATCCACATAAAACTTATGGTAGCTATGGTTAGTCCTCATTCTCTATTTAATGATCTGAACATTACCTAGTATCATTTCGTGGTGGTAGGGATAAATGGTACACCACCTCAGATACCCTATGCAGTATCATGATGGGGGTAATGAATCTCAGATTTAATTTTCCACCCTAACCAAATAACTACAATCCAAATCCTGGTGAGACCTTTAAGAACACATAGTCTCCCTTATCTAACTCCAAAGGCCTCCATCATCGATCAACATAAGAATTATGATAGCTCCAGGTAGTCTACATTTTTTTCAAGATTATGTGAACCTTCCCCAGTAACCTTTTTATAAACACTAGGACCATTAGTGTTGATTGACATTGATAAATCAAATATAGTGGTGATGTGTAGGGTCACTCATAAGAGGAATAAAATAGTGATAAACTAATGCTAGAATGGAAGTTATTGTCATAAGAAAAATCCATCAAGGTTAGGTGGTCATCCCATATCTAGTCGTAATTCAATAAGAAACCCCACTAAATTTCCTCTTAAACCTAGATGGTATGCTCAGTTTGGATATTAGTATAGAGGTGAAAATCCATGCTCAAACACATGTATGTCACACATGCCTCTTAAAATATTCTGTATAACCATGAAATGAAGTAAGAACTGTGAAATTAAAAATCATCAAGGGAAATTTGTAAAGCTATACTACCTCCTTTATATAAAGGAATCACATACCCTCTATTAAATCTTCCCTTAGATGCCTAGGAAGTGGGATGGCATGGTGGGTCAGTCCATGATCACCTATATATAATCATTTATACCCATCATTAATTTCATAGATATGCCATCTCAATTCTACTCTGGAATCTCAAGGGTTTGAGCTAAACTCAATGGAACCATGTTCTAATCCTCTATATGGTGATAAGTGAGGCATCAAGAGACAAAATAATCTACAAAATTATTCATTCAAGGACACAAAAAATAAAACATAAGGTATTAGTACATATTGTACACATTTAAGTGAACCTCCATGGGGGATGTATGAAACTCCAACATCAAATCCTCATAAAACATCACTGGAACCAACATTTATCCTCTAAAATAGACGACATGCACCCCTCCATTAAAAAATCTATTAGGAAACCATCTAGTAGACATTAGAGAACTTAGGGTCTCATAATCTCTATCTCTTAGATGATACTCTCTTATACACTTTAGAAGGACTGTGATAATAACCATCAAATAAATGAAAGCTTCATCATCCTCATCCATAAGGGACAATTGCTACATAACTAACTACTCTGATTTCTCATTATATAACTGAAAACAATATCTCATATTGAGAGATTCTACCACCATGTTCCCCTTCACATGAGTATAGTCTATATCGAACATATAATCTTGGTGGAACACTAAACAACACATTTTTTTCATGTTAAGTCCATTATTAGAGAATATATACATGAGACTCTTATGGTCTGAATAGCTGATAAACCGCTCACCCATAAGGTAACATCACAACAGCTTCCGGGAAATGACTACCACTTCCACCGCAATATCATGAGTCATGTATTTATTCTCATTCTTTCTCAATTATCATGAACCATATAAAATAAACACCTACATCTAAATTATTACACAACCTATTATAGTCTATGAGGAATCACATATCACTACGTACCTGACACCCTCCTCTGGAAGAACCAATACGGTCGTACTCAACCACCCCCTCCAAAAATCCTAAAAATCATAATGAAAACATCCATCCACAAAAAAGTATTACACTTCTAGGTTAAATTATTCAATGGTACCAATATCCTAGATAAATTTGATACAATTATCATATAGTATCCTGCCAACCCATGGATGTAATGAATGTCTATCACACTATTGGGTGGCTCCCAAGATAAAACTAACTCAACTTTAGCTATGTACCCTTACACATGCTCAGATGAGAAAAATGATTCTAGAATTCAGTCCTCATAAATAAATAACTGAAACATTGAGAGCGTCTCATAAATATTTTTCCCTCAAAATAAGCTAAATATGATCCTCACGTGTCTCACATTCTTCTACTCAAACCTTGAGCACCGTCGACTTCTATCAATGAAGACCATAAAGAATAGTATAAAAAGGATTTTAGTTATAGTTCATAAGTCCCAGGATCATAGATGGTGTGAAAATCTTTCCAAAGGCATCACGAAGTAATCATAATGATCATAGACATTTCATAATACCATCTTCATTATATCCATGTATTGTACATGGATCTGGAGATAACCAGATCTGGGGTCTATCATCAAGAACCTTATCACCACTCTCAACATGTTGAGGAGGCCACCGATCCATGGTAGTGGATACTTTTTTAGAGTAATGAGAATTAGTTGATGGTAATCCATAATCAACCTCAATATTCCATCCACCTTCATGGAAAACAAAAATAGGGTAAAATATTGTTCAAAAAAGGACTTCCTTTATAAGTCCTCTAACATCACATTCATATCTCATTGCATTGTGGAAGCCATACGATATGATGGATAAGATATCATAGAATTCCCATGTTGAATTTCTAGGTATAAGTATATATGTTATGGGGGATTGATGTCTAGAAGTTCCTTAAGAGAGACGTCCACATACTCCACCAACACTATAAGAACAAAAAATCCCATAAAAAAGAATAATATAATGGAAATAATATCGAAATATTGAGTCATCATTTATACCCTCCTATGATAAGATGTTTTCCCTCACCTAACATCTTACTAAGGAATGGATCCTATATATATAATTGTGACACGATCGGGAGTATGGAAAAATCTTTCATCAAGAATCATCTTGTTGTCCCAACCCTAGGGATGTCTAGTAGTTATTCTAGTGGTAATACGTGGTTGTGGGAGATGATTCCCACTTTGGTGTATCATCGAGGCAATGAGATCTTGGAGGAAATCCCCAGTGAGGAAGAAATTAATTCATCCATGCAAAAGCTCAACTCAAAGAGCGTACATGGCCCTGACGTCTTCCTATGATCCTTTTATAGGGGGTGTGGGATGTAGTAAAGCATTACATAACTGAAGAAATTCCGGACTACTTCCGAGATGGGAGCCTTCCTCGTAAGGAAAGTGTGACTACCCTGTTGCTCATTCCTAAGATAAATGACACCTATTCTCCCATGAACTATAGAACATTGAGCCTTTGTAACTTTCCTTATAATATTCTTTCATGCGTGCTTAACCAGATGTTGTCCAATCATTTTCTTGTGGGGATATCAATTGAGTAGCATGACTTTGTGAGAGGCCTCTCTATCCAGGTTTCAATAGATATATCTCAGGAGATGATAAGGGACAACAATAAAAAAATCCATATATCCATCATGGTGTTTATGTCGGATATGAACAAGGCATATGATAGGCTGTAATGGAACTTTATCAATAGATACCTATCGAGTTTTGTGATTTCAGCCAAGGTAGTGGACTTTATCTTCAGAAAGTTGAGTTCATCATGGCTAGTAGTTTCTTTTATAGGGAAGACCCATGACTTCTTCAGGTCTATGATATGCCTCTAGTTGGGAGACCCACTCTCTCTGAGCATAATTGTATTGCCACAAGATACCCTCAGTAGGCTTGTAAATAGAGTTTTATCCCAAGGTGTTATTATCCCTTTCACTTGAAATATTAATATTCAAAAAGATTCCATGTAATGTTTTCCGATGATATGATAATCTTCATCAATGGTGTTTGAGGCTCTATTTGCATGATAATGAATATTACTAATGAATATTTCTATTTGAGCAGGAAATCCATCAAAAATTCTAAAATAAGTATTTAAATTTCAAGAAAATCTCTCTCAGGCAGGTTTCTTCTTGGTGAAATTGTATGGACATGAAAAATGGTTCTTTTCTGATAGAGTGCTTGGGAACTATGATTTCTTCAGGTAGACATCAAATCCGAGACTTTTATCTCATTTTTTGTAGAATCACATGTTGTTTACTTAATTGGAAAAACCCGTTTCTATCTTTTGGGTGTCGTATATCTCTAGTGAATAGAGTAATGACTGCCATACCCATCAATGCATTGGCTTCATCCAATATTCCTCAAGGAGTGATTAAAAATATTGATAATATCCTATGTTGCTTTATATGGGATGTGAAATATGAAGGTAATAGACATTGGGCTTCATGGGTTAAGATAGTAAGGATTATATAGGATGGTGGGATTAACATAAAGTGTCCACAGATCACGATTCATAGTAAGCACGCCATGCTCATCTGGTAAATTCTTGAGGAAAGATCTTTATAGGGAAATTACCTGTCTTTTCATTGCGATGGAAGTGAAGAGGATGTGAGAGGTCATGCATCTACTCAGTGGGAGAAAATTTACCCCCTGTACCAGAATCTTCAACTAAACTCGCGTTGGATATTTTTGGGAAATGGGATCTTCTCTTCTGGCTCAAAACCTAGGCGTGTTCTGTTCTAGAATTCCCTGGAAGCCCAGCCATGCTAATCTCAATTAAATAAGCATTCCAACATCCTAGTATCGGTAAGGAAATTATCGATGAGGACCAATAGGCCTTTCTCGAGTCCATTGAGGTCAACGACAAACCAGACAAATGTGTTTTCACTTCCGCTTCTTTGGGGGTATTCTCTAGTAGATATTTTCGTTGGCTATTTTCTGAGTAGGATCATCAGGAGTGGTGGAATAGAGTGGTATGGGGTCATAAGATTCTATCAAAGCATAACATTCTAACATGGTAAATCGGGATATTTTCATTCGGTATGGAATGTAAATCAGAAATCTAAGAATAACCTTGGCCTCAAGGTGTCTCTACTACAATAACAGGTGGGAAGAGAACACACACCACTTGTTTTTCGATGTGGATTTGGATCATGTGGTGTGGTCCTTCTTTTCAGGTTCGATGGAACTCTCATCTCATGAGCAGAATGATGCTCCTTTGGTAGAGAGTTGGATCCATGGTATGTTGGGTTCTGAGAAGGATCAAATGGTTCGTTTGGTAATCTTTAGTGAAAAATTAGGATTCTTGTGGAAATCCATGAACCAAGTGAGGATTTAAGGCTGTGTTCCTATGGTGATGTCCTTCATCACATGGTCTCCTTTCCATCTGATTGATTTCTCTTTTCTCATCAAGGACTAGAAGGAGGCCACATCTTTCTAAATTCATCTGGTATGTATCCACTCAGCTCTACTCTCCCTAGATAGACAACACAAGAATTGGATGTTCTTGAAACCTCTTGTCTCTATTTTTAAACTAAACATGGATGGGTCCATCATAATGGGTTTGATGAATAATGGGGGATTGGTCTATGTCCATGGGCGGTGGTGGTGATATATTTCACTTATTTCTTTAGAAGTGGTACTTCACTCTTGGCCAAGGAAAAGGCCTTGTTCACAGGGCTCACCATCTATATCCAGGAGAAGATGGAGATAACCCAGTCAAGACAGACTCTAGGATTCTCCTTAACTCTATGGTTGGTAAAGGATCCACACCTTGGTCTATTGCTAACATTTTCAGGAAATGTAGATCCATTATTTAAAACCAAATCCATGTGACTAACACATGGAGTATGGTTAATAATGTCATGGATCACACATATTCCTTGGAATTCTAGAGCTCCAACATCATTAGTCTCCTCCCTATCAGTAGTTTGTAACTAGTGTGTGTTAATTTATTTAGAGGGGATGCCCTCAGAGTTCACTATTTCAGAACTCCCAAAATCCTGGGTTATCCTTGTTTTTTAATGTTTTCTTTCATTGAATATTTTTTTTGGATGGATGGAGTTATACCGTTTTACATATGATCCCATCACACTGTGCTTAGGTTTCTATCTCACACACGAAATAAGATTTAATTCCATAACAATGTACACACCACATCCTATTCCAAAAACAGCCAATCTGGGAATGAACTATGGATAGCCAGTGCATACCTATTATGAAATCAGAAGGCCTCATCATTATTAGAAATAGAATCCAAAATAATATCCCACCTCCATGACTCTATTAACACTGTCAACAGAAGTGTGTGATCACTGAGTCACTTCATACAGGAGTCTCCATGTGAAACAGTTTATCCATGGGAGTTGAAAAAATCTATAATTATTGAACAAGATAAGTGGAAATAAAAGAGTGCCTCTCACCCATGTTTATCAGAATTATAGCTAATGTAGATAAGAAAATAATTTTATTCTATTCATATGAAGATTGTTGGGGTCATAATCCTCCATGGCCTAGAACTACTATTGCACTTTCCTATTAGTTCCATGAGACTGGTGTGGACAACATAGTGGTGGGGGGTGGTAACCTGTCAAGCCATATTCCTCCTCTACATACTCTACCCACCGATCCTCCATGTATTCCGCCCAATAGAACTCATTGATCCCACTGTTATATCTTACTAGGAGGTCCATATATTGTTTCCATGTGAGATGTATGATGGGTTAGAAAATCCTATGTGAGATTTCACTAACCATCATTAGGGAAACACCTCCCATCAAAAACCATCCCAGATACCGTGGTACCATGATAACAATGCCGGTACTCACATGGCCTGAAGGGTGTTCCTAATCCACATGGTTTGGGGACAAAGACCTAGCATCATACAACATGAAATTGGGAACAAATTTTCCACATCCATAATGGAAGAATGTGATACATGTTAATATGAACAATGAAAAACTCCAGAGGTAGAAATGTACTAGAATTCAAAAAGGTATAAAAAACCAAAAGTACATTATCAAAGTACCAATAAATAAGATAACAACCCAAGCCCCAACAGAGAAATTTTTTCAAGAAAAATGATCAATAGCAACTACCACCTCCAAGTGGCGCTTTCCCCTTGCTCGAACCTGGAGAAAGGAAATCTACAAACAACCAAATGCGTTGGTAGGGTGTGAGATAAAATCATTGTAGGGTCTTAGTAAGGATTCCATTAAGTGATGAAACATTAATTAACCAAATTTGAATTTAAATTTTATCTAAAAGATACATGGTAGTTCAAAAAAAATATTTAAAAAAAATCATGCATTACATTTCATTTGATGGAAATAATTTAAATTAATGGATTATTATTTTTTATATAAAAAAATATAAATAAATTTATAAGGCATGAATAAAATAGTTTAAAATAGTGGAATATATATCAAAGCATTAACAATGAGAAACATGGCCCTCTGACAAGTGGTATGATTGTTCCAGTTTATGGTATCCTCACACACTTATATAAGGAGAATGACAAGGTGAACACATGTCCTTCTAAAATTTTCCAAAGATGACAAACCAATAGACTATAAGGGATAGGATCTGAAAATATATTTATGTTAGAGTTGTAAATTTTATGTACATTGCTAGGTAATTTCCATCCTATCATGTTTGTACCTAATAACTCGTTAACAACCTTCGGTTTCATGTTATCAAAAAAATATTCAATAATGGGAAATCCATTTCAAAATTGATCAAAATACAACTCAAACCATTTTTCTATATCAATATTCCAATTTTCATGTAAAAATAAAAATATAAATTTAATCAAATCATATATTTTTCTACGACAAAGCCAACTGGTTTCTATCAAAATAACTCAATCAATTTTTCTGAAATCCAAATTTGAAATTAATTCAAAATTAAATTTCACAATTAAATTCCAAAATTTATACTCCACAATTTAAATTTCAAAATTAAATTTTCAGAGTTTTCCATCAATACTAATAACATGACCCAATTCAATGGAATTGTAGGGGGTTTCCCTAAATTTCATGCTAAATTAAACAAAAATCCCCTATTCATTAGAATTGGGTTTTTAATAAACCAATTGGAAAAATTTTAAATTTGATCAAGAAATTACAGTTAAATTAATTAGGAAATCACAAATTAAACCACATAACTCAGGATCATGGGATCATGAAACACAACACCCACAATAAGCATCTCTAATGAAGAACACTTGTTAATGAGATCTAAGAATTAAGTAGTAATTCAAGATCTAAAACAATGGGTATTAGATACTCCAACAACATAGAGAGATAATAAATCGTAGGGGGGAGAGAAGAGGAGAGAGGGATATAGAGAATGTGAGACTAACAATTATTGGGGAAGGATTGAACAAGGATCATAGAGCTTTGATTCACTTAATAAGGGGTTTGGAGGAGCTAGAATTCGTACATCAGAGTTACAAATACCTAGGTGGATGTCCAATCCCAAGTTATTGTCATTTGGAAAAATAAATAGGGGTTTTAGAAATTTTAAATTTATTTCAAGGGTAATTAAAATCCACATGCACAATTTCATTGGAAGGGGCCCACAGTTATACATACCCAGATCCTAGATTTGGGCCCATAATGGTGGGGTTTTAGAGTTTCTCCTTACTGGGTGCATATTTTTTCAAACCATGTGAAAACTATGAAAACCCTCAATACATTGGAATTTAAGGATTTCACTAACCGGGTTCACAGTTTTGAAAAAAATGTGCACCAACCTTCCACAATAAAAAATCCCTTTAAAATTTCAAATGTTTACCTAAAGAACCCATTAAAGACACACAACCCATGAATGATCAATAGAGGGGTTTAGGAGTATCTTAAAATATTAATAAGACATTGCAACCTCCCCACCATAGAATCTTTATGACCCTATAAATCTTGTTAGAAATCTTCTATGTAAAAATGATGATTCCACCACCCTATCATCAATGACACCATCTCCCTAGACTCATAACTATCAAAACCATGCTTGCATATCAATTAAACTAAAGGTTTATTCCTCCCAAGATGTACCTTGGTTTTAGAATCAACATGCTGACTAGATTCTCTATCACACATAAATCGGGCTCAATATTGAAATCACTAAAGCTCAGAACATGGGATGGATTAGAAAGATACTTTCAGAGTGGAAAAACACGGAACACATTATGTATTGAAATAAAATATGGTGAAGGTTATAAATAGTAAGAAATGTTTCCCACCCACTCAAAAACCTAAGAAGGTCCCAGAAATTGAGTAGCAAGCTTCCCTTACCTCCTAAGTCATCGATGACCCAACTGAGGTGAAACATTCAAGAACACCTGGTCACCAATTGAAAATTCCAGTGGTCTTTGATGATGATTAGCATGAGACTTATATGGGTTCTATTCTATCAACATTATATGATGAATAAAATAATTCTATACATTCATCTCTTGAATCAAGTGCAGTCTAACCAAATAACATTTACGAATTTCTGACCAACACAATAGATACTTGCAAGTCTGACCTTACAAGACCACAAGAGGATAAATTATGATCATGAACTAGTATCTATTCTTATAAAAAAACTCAACCAGCCCCAAATGGTCATCCAAATATCCACCAAATTCAATAACATTTGAATGAAGCATATTCGTAAGAATATTTATTTCTCTTTAAGTCTGTACATCTGATCGTGGATGATATGCCATACTCAAGGAGACTTGAGATCCCAATGTCTCTTAAAGGTCCATCCAAAAGCAAGAGGTAAATGAGGATCACTATCAGAGACTATAGAAAATGAAAATATGAGCAAACCATTAATCACTTTCACATATATATTTCTTAACTACTCAAATTTTGTAGTCTCAAAAATGGTTATAAAGTGATACAATTTAGATAACCAATATATCAAAACCTATATCACATTATTCTTTATTTGAGTAAGAGGTGACCAATCCACTAAGTACACATATATCTCATCCCATATCAATGTAGGATATAGATGTGTATAATGAAAACCTAAAGATATCTAGTGCTCAACCTCGACCTGCTAGCATGTATAACAATTATAGAAAAATTCATCAATGCCATGTCTCATACCTAGCCACCACAATCTACACCACATGTCATAGAATATTTCAATTTTCCTAATCTCACATACCACATGGAGTCATAGAAATCCCCCCATAAAAACATTCTTGATCAATAATGATACCATAAAATGATTGAAAAAACATATAATTCATTACATTGATAATGACGAGTTAGTAATGGTATCCCTACCATTAATAGAGTCTTTAATGCTATGAAACTCACCATCAAGTTGATATTCTTAAAGAATAAACTCGAGAAGAGCAGTGGTCAACTGATCACTTGTTAAGGAAACCTCAATGCCAGATTCTCGGACTCCAATATGAAACATTGAAAAATGACCAATCATGTTTCGCTCTTGTAATAATTTTTTCCTGACCAGGGTCTGAAGCATCATGCTCATTACATCTAAGAAAACATGCCCCTTCCCCTAAAAATATGTTATTTTAATATCATAATATTGCAGGTATTCCACCTAAAGACTATTACAGAGATGCAAATATTTTTGATTGAAGATATAACTCATGTTCTCATTGTCAGAATACCTGGTAAACTTTTATCCATAAAAGCAATACCAGTAAATCATAATCTTCTAAATCATAATTGTGAGTCCAAGGACACTAGTTGTGTAATATTTCATGATCTATAAACAAAAACATGATAAATCTACATAATTACATACCCCAAACATCAACTAGATGCATCATAGAAGACCACATAGCCCTACCTGAACTCAAGAAGAATCAACACCGATAGATTAGTCAGAAGACATTTCAGCGCAAAATAATTATGGTATTTATCATCCTTTGAAAACATTACTCCCTTCCATGTTAGATTTGTCATCATAGAGTCCAACATTGAGAAGTCCTTTATGAACTGGGGATATTATCCAATAGAACTCAAGAAGCTCCGAATCATGAAAACATTTCATTGTTGTTCCAATGTCATAACATCTGTCAAATTCTCCAGATCAACATATAACCCTTGTTCCAACACCATGTGTCCCAAGAACATAACATCCCAAATATATAAATCACTTTTTAATTGATTTTAATTAAGATAGTTACTTTTCAACAACTCAAGATATTCTATCAAATAGTGCACAAGATAATCCTCAGACATATAGTAATCAAGGATGTCAACCAAAAAGACTAATACAAAGGTATCAATATACTCATGGAAGATTCTTTTCATTAAAGTCATAAACACTACATGATCATTTATTAGGCCAAATGGAATGAAAAGGTAGTCATAATGGCCATAGATTCTTCGAAAGTTGGGGTTTTGAATGTTAGATTCTTTTATTCTCAACTGATGGTAACCAAATAAATTAACACTATTAGAAAACCACTTCTCCCCTTTCAATTGATAAAATTGATCATCAAACTATGGTAATGAATATTTTTTCATTATAGTGATTCTATTGAGTTTTTGGTAATCTACTCAATGGTGAAGAAACCCATCAGCTTTCTTAACAAAGAGAATCAGTGCTGCCAAAGGGGAAACACATTGGTGTATAAATCCTTTATCTAACATATCATCCAACTAAGTATTAAACTCATTCATTTCAGATGGTTCCTTACAGTAACTAGTAATAGATACTGGTTGAGTACCAGGAACTAAATTGATTGAAAACTCTACCTCCATTACTGATGGAAAACCATAGATGTAATAAGGGAACACATCGAGAAACTCTACAAAAATAGGAGGGAGATCACTACTAAAGTATTCCAACTCTAGATCAATATTGATCATTAATATTAATTTCCCTAAAGAAGGGTAAACATTTCTAGATATACTCGAACTTGGGTCCCATTTTCCTTGAAAGATAAGATACACCCATCAAGTGTAGTGATGGAGACCCATCTATGATAATAATCAAATTGGGATTTATTGGAAATGATCCATTCCATACTAAATATGACATCAAATGTTTTCATGTCAAAAACTAGAGAATACCAAGCAAGATCGATATATGATAATAATAAAACACAATCAAAAATATGGATAACCTGCCCTTTCTTCATTTTGAGGTTTGTTGTAATATCCTTCACAAAAGATAATATCTCTGTAGGAAGATTAATTAGATTCATGATACAAGTTGAAATAGATGAATGAGATGTACTGGTATCAAATAAAGCAGTCACTAATGAAGAAGATGTAGTGATGGTTCATCTCACACTCACTTGGCCAGTATTTTATTCCTATAGAAGAACTTCTATTGCGTTAAGAAGATTCATTTCAGAAACATGTTTCTATAACCCCTTTGTTCATGATGCAACTGATTACACTATAGTTTTTGTAGGCAGTTACGATCTCATGCCATTATGAAAAGTTGAATAGAGATGTCAGAACTTCTTCAAGTGACTTATGCACCCACCAGAGCCACATATCATGGAAGCCTCAGTGAAAATCCATTTTTTTATTGCCAGGGTTTTCCACACTGGTAAAAAATCAAAAGGCCTATTCTTGGCACATTTGGAGGTCTAAAAAAAATTCTCTTGGGAACCATCATGAGAATCACAACAAGTTCTATTCCCCTTATAGGAATTCAAAGAACCAATACTAGGAGAAAAAAGAACTCCCTTCAACACTGATATACTATCCAAGTCTATCATGACCATCAATGCTCTCTCCAGAACATTAGTATAAGAAGGTAGCTTTTGAAAGAAAACATGAGAAAGAATATCAGATTAAAGTCCCATATCAAAGCATTGTGTCTTCGTATTTTTATTCGTTACAGTCTTATGTGTAAATTTACCAGCCTCAACAAAATGATTTTCATATTATTTATTGGTGTTATCGGCATTATTGAGTTTTAATAACTATAAAGTATTATAAAGCACCATAGAATCTTGATAGAAGTCATTAGTGAAAATATCTTTGAATTATTTCCAATATTATCCCTCATGCTTGTTCTCCATCACCATAATGTCCCACCATTTCATGTTAGGTCCCTCTAGCTTAATGTTGGAATGCATCACTATGATATCATTCTGAGTCTCTAAGAACTCAAGAGAAAACTTAATATGTATTATCCAATACTCAGCCTTTTTTGGGTCATTATAAACTTGGAATTATAGAGGCTTTTGGATAAGGAAATCCGGAGTAAAATTTTATAATGCATCCCTTTGAAGTTCCATAACTGGAGCCTGAACATGAATGGTTCCAGTTTCCTGTCCTTGAGCTTGGAAAACACACATGACATCCTCAACTAGATTCTAGACCATAAGAGGATTCACTCACTGTGTTTCATTATCAAATTTATCCTTGATCAAATTTTCATTTCTTCTCAATGGCATGATGCTATTCAAACTCAATAGATAATATTTAATAACACATATTAATACTAAAATAATAGGAATATACAAATTAATCCCATCTGATAGGTAAACAAGATTTGGATTTCAGTCTATCCCAATCAAGAGTAAGAAAAATACAATAACTAATCCTCAAGATGTCTTTCCCAAACCACCCTAGGCTACTTAAGGCTAATTTCAGTGGGAAATATCCATGCACTCAGTCATAACTACCTCATATGTCCTGAAAATATTACTCAAACTATATACTGACAATAAGGAAAGATGTTTTACCTGCATTTTGATACCACTTTTTCATGAACCAGCCTGAATACCCTAATAACTTGATTAACTGTATTGTCCTAAATTGACCAAAAGGGTTCACTCAATCCCCATGGGTCGGTGACTAGCACATATAATCATACATTATGAAAGTGGGAAATAATTTTACATAATAAAAATGGAAAAAATCAATACAAGGCAGTATGCACAAAGGAAAACTCTACCGGGGAACTATACCTGAATTCAAATAGGTATAAAAAACCCAAAGTACATCCTTAATGTACCAAAAAATAGGATAACAACCAAAGACATAGTGGACACAATATATCAAGACCAAGTATCAACAACAAATACCCCTACATGTAGTGATTTCCCTTTAATCAATCCTGGTAGGAGGAAATTCATAAACTCCCAAAGGGACAGGTAGGGTGTGAGCTCAAATCCTAGAATGGTCTCACCGAGGATTCCATAATATGATTACTCATTAATTAACCAAATAAATATCTAAATTTTAAATAATTTAGGTATGAAATTTCAAAATAATATTTAAAACAAATCTTATTATACATTTAAAATGATGAAAATATTTTAAACAAATGTATAAAACATTTTAAAAAAAATCAGAAGGAGTATATAAAATATTTTAGAAAAATGGGATTTATATCATATAATTAACATTGAGAATCATGTTAATCTTCCAAGTGGTATGATAGATCCTGGTTATATGATCCACACACACTTATATAATGAAAATGATAATGTGAACACAAATCTCTATAACGCTGGCCAAATAAGAATATCCAACATCTTATTGGGGAAAAGATCCTCAATTTATTTAAGTTAGTGTTGTAAAGATTAGAACCATTTCTAGGGATTACCCATAATAGAATGTTTGTACCAAATAACTCACTAACTACTTTGAATTTAATGTGATAGAACACTAAACAATAATGGGAAATCTATTTAAAATTCTTCACAATAAAATTCATCAAATTAGTTCATTTCAATATTTTCATTTCTATTTGAAAACCAAAATGTATATTGAAAAAATAAGGAATTATTTTAGGATAAAACCAATGGGATTATAATAAATAAATTTAATCCATTTTTCTAAAATCCAAAATTGGAATCAATTTGACAAATCAATTTCACAATTTAAATTCCACAATTTTATTTTCCTAGTTTTCCATCAATTAAAAAAACACGTTCCAATTTATTAGAATTTGGGGTCTCCCAAAAATTTCATTCCAATTAAAATTCAAATACTTAGTTAATTGGAATTAGGTTTATAATAAACTAATTGATAACAATTTATTTTATATCAAGCAATTACGTTTAAATTAATTGGGAAATTATAAATGTAACCACCTACCTCAGGATCATGGGATCCTAAAACACAACACCCATAACGGGAAACTACAAAGATGAATATTAGAAGAGGAGATCCAATAATCAAACCTTGATTCAAGATATAAAACAATATGTATTAGATCCTCCAAAAACATAGAGATATAATAAACTCTATGGAGGAGAGAAGAAGAGATTGGGAGATAGAGAACAAGAGAAGAACTCTTATCAGGGAGGGATCAAATGCAAATCATTATGCATTGATTTATTCGAAAGTGGTTTGAAGGATAAAAAATTATTCCATGAGAGCTCTAATGACCCAAGGGGACATACAATACTAGCTTAGCGATGAGCGGGGGAAGAAATAAGGATTTGTAAAATTTTAAATTTATTTTTAGATAAATTAAAATTCACGAACAAGGTTTTCTTGGTAGAACTACATTGTTAGAAAAACCATTAACCCTTGTCATGTGCCCTTATGTTGTGGGGGGAATTATTTATCCTAGGTGAGTGAAATGTTTTTAGAACTAAGTTCTAACCTTGAAAACCCTCACTACATGGGTTCTGACGGATTATTTTAGAATGGCGCACAATTGGGAAAAATCGTGCACCAACCATGCACAACCCAAAATCCATTCAAAATTTCACCTGAAGCACCCCTAAACAAATCCCAACCAAAGCATGATTAAAACAAGTCTTGGAAAGTAACTGAGAATTGTAAAAGGATCTTACACCACATCTCTCTCTCGGATGACTAGGGAAACCATGAGAACCCTGAACTACTAATCCTTTATCCTATGCTCGTCTCCTAAAGCATCTTGAATGCATGGGTCCTATTGACTATGCTCATCTACGAGTTATAAATGAATCATCTCATTGGTTATGTCTACTAGAACCCTCACATAGATTCTGATCTTCTAGAAATATCCCCACTACTAAATCCCACCCAAGAACTCTAACATTTGTGGGAATGAAAAGACATATCTTGATATCCATGATATCTCTGGGTAAGACCTATTAAACGGTATTTAATCTATATAACGTATCTCAAACTATATCCAAAATTTATCAAAAAAATTTGGTGAATCCCATTGAATATTTTTACATGTCCTGGCTACCCTACTGCAACTACAAAAGCTTCTTAATGCACATCGATCAAAACATGGTAGAGATAAATGCACTTTGAAGTGATTTTAAAAATATAACTAAAAGAGGGATATATCATTATGATACCGAGTAACCAAACTCCCCCATGACCTGTCACGACCCGTCCTCGGGGCCCGTGCTTTGACTACCCCAAGCCCGCCTTCCATAGGCAAGGGGCTGGAGACTAGCACCAAAGGCATAAATCCCGATAACTGGGAAGGCATTGCCTTTATAAAAGTAAACAAAACACTACAGAGTACAAGAGGAAGTAAAACAGTAAGTACAAAGAGAAGTGCTGAAAGGTAAATGGGCCAGAATAAAAACCCAAATGAAAGTAAAACTACAACTGAACCAAGTACAACAGGAAAAGACAACAGTTGGAAGAAAGGAAGCAGCTCTTGGGTCGTCCTCCTCAGATCCTACATGAAGGGTAGGTACAGATGGCGCAACTCCTGGATCATCCACCACAGATCCTACCTAAAGGGTAGGTACAGATAGCCTCCACAACGCTCTCTCCCGTCAACCTCCTCCGTGTGTCGTCTCGCCGTGAATTCCACTTCCAGATACTGAATCATCATGTAGTCCACCTCCAATTACTGACTCGTCTTGTACTCCACCTCCGGGTACCGTCAAGTCCTCGAACACTCGACCTCCGTCAGCACTGCCCGTCGTCTGCAACCAACACAACGAGGTGCAGGCATAGCATGTGCAGGGGTGAATATAACGATACTCAGTAGGGACCCCGAGACCCTCAAGGTCTCACTAAAACCAACAAGGATAACCACAAAGAAGATCTCAACAGATAACCTCTACTTAGGTATATGCCCATGCATATACATAAGTTATCAAGTAACCCATCTAAATCATGAGGAAAACAACAAGATCATGAAATCAACGGATAACCTCCACCCAGGAATATGCCCATACATATACCTAAGTTATCAAGTGACCCATCTCAATCAAGAGGTAAACACAAAGGTCAAAAGTCTCATCTCAAACCAGGATTTTCATTATCGAAACCGTAACTGCTGAAGAGCTCCGTCTCTGGAGTGTACAGTGGTTTTGTCACGACTCCGATGTACTGCTCACTAACCTAAGACTGCTGAGGTACTCCTCCTGTCGAGTACCATGGGTTAGCCACCCAAACACAGTAGTGCTTCCCGCTGGGGTATTCCACCCAAACACAGTAGTGCACACGCCCTAGTAGCCTGCTGAGGTACTCTCCGGATGATTTCCGCGGGTCTACACTATCACACAGGTAGTGCTCCATCCGCCATGGGTCTGCACCCAAACAAGGTAGTGCTCCGTCCACTGGGCTAGTCGACTCACTCCAAGTCGAGTCGGTCAAGCAGTCGTTAGGTATCAGTCGGCTACACGGTCTCTGTACTCCGCATGCTCGTCTCTAGGAGGGTCCGCTCCACGAGCTACAGGTCGATACTCCATGAATCTCAAAGTCCCACGAAGAAGTATCTCAAAGTCCCATGAAGAAGTATCTCAAATGGCCGCCTCGTCATAAAGGTCTCAACGCAACAGACGCCACGCCAATTGGACGCCCGGTCTGTGAGTTATTAGCCTTTTCGTCCTAGGGGCCGGGTTGGTTTCGTGAGCGAACCAACCCGGCCGTATCTCAACTGTACCCCAAACTCTCATAGGTTAAACTCATAGGGACCGTTTCTCAACGAGATCACCAACGTCGCTGACGGTTCTTCAAAAGGACGTCTGGTCTGAAAGATAACAGCTTTTCCGTTCCAAGGGCCTGGTTGGATTTCGGGTACAATCCAACACGGCCACTATCCAACAGCAACCAAAACTCAGGCGAAGTATGCCAAAAGTTCCGTCTCATCAAGAGGAATTCAACGAGATAGAAGGTGCGTCAATCGGACGCCCGGTCTGTGAGTTATTGGCTTTTTCGTTCCAGGGGCCCGGTTGGTTTCGTGAGCGAACCAACCCGACCGCACTCCGACGACATCCAAACCTCAAGCGGAGTAAGTCAAAAGATCCGTCTCACTTAGAGGAACCCATCAAAGTCGACGGAAAGTCAATCGGACGTCCGGAGCTCAAGATATAAGTGTTTCCACTCCGAGGGCCCGGTTGGATTTCGTATCCGAACCAACCCGGCCAAACCCAAAATATTCTGAAACCTTGAGTGTGATATATTGAAACGACCGTCCCATTCCAAGGATCACTACACCACTGACAGTACATCGATCGGAGGTCCGTAGCCCGAGTTATGGGCAATTGAACCCAAACGGTCCGAAAACGGGGTTTTCAGGCTCGGACCGACCCAGTCCGAGACCCCCCCGGTCTGCCCGAACTGGGCTGACCCGCCCCGGGTCTGGGTCAACCCGGCCCTGCGGCCCGGACCGGCGACCCGCGCACTGGGCGCGCGGGTCGGTGCTCGGCCAAAACGGCCGCCCCGTTTTTGGCTCGCGCGGGGGGGGGGGGTGGGGGGCTGCCCCTCCCTTTTCTTGTAACCAAGGCCCCTTAATTGGGGGCCGCAATGTTGACCGACCGAGGGAATTAATTCCCCCGGCTTCTCCTCGTCCGGTCGGCCCGACCTGGCCGACCGGTTCCTGCCTAACGGGATCGGCGTTGGCCGTTCCCCTTCCAACTCCGAAGCCGGCGGCCCGGTACCGGCCACCGGTCACCCTGCTTTGCCGCAGCCTGGAACCTGCCGCGACCCTTGTCATCCGGTGCGGTACGACGGCACCGCGCCCTTCCGCCGCAGCCTCGCTCTGGCCGCGGCGTCTTCAGTTTTCTTCGATGCGGCGCGATAGCGTCGCGTCCTTGTTCAACTTCATGGCGCGGCGCGACGGCGCTGGGAAGTACTTTCCGTGCGATTTGCGCGTGGTGCGACGGCACCATGCCATTCCATCCAATCCATAAAGTATCAACAAGGATAAAGAGGAGGGTCAGCCATGTTTGTGCGGTCCGGCCCCCTCTCGTTAAACGATAACATTTAGTCGAATATCCACGAAGATCGACAAACTAGAATCATTAACGGAAATAATTAAATAAAATAAATCCCCTACCTCGGTTTCAAGAACGGTGCACGTCAACGAGCTGCGGAAGACGAGCGTCGCGGAGGTCAGGCGTCGCGGAAAACGAATGTCGATTCCGTTGTCGTCGAGGTGCGTCCGAAGAGGAAACATCACGGAAGTAGAACGTCATGGAAGAAGTTCGTCGTGGAAGAAGTTTTCCGCGTTCTTTGGTGGAGATGTTCTTCGTTGAAGAATGGTGTTCTTCGTTGGAGTCCGAGGTGTTCTTCACGTTCTTTGTCGAAGGAGAAGATGTTCTTCCCAAAACCTCTCAACAACAAAACTCTAACAACAAAATAAAATAAGCTCCTTTCTTAATTTATTAACACAACAAGCCTTTTGAAATTCAAAGGTTTGAATTTCAAAAACTTACATTAAACACTCAACATTAAAACCATAAGTTTGATAAACGTAAGTTATCAACATTTAAAAGGGATTTGAGGGGGTTTAGAGGATATGAAGGGGTGGGGTTCGTGTGGGCCCCACCACCCTCATAACCTCCCAAGGGAGGTTGGGTAGTTGCCCAACTTCCATCCAAAGGATAAAACACTTAGAGTAAAATAAATATTGTACAATAATTATAAAATAAACTTCCACAATTTTTATCATCAACACTCGTGAAAACGAAACTCCCGAATATGTGTTTCTAAGCAATTACCGGCACTGTGGTCTCATCGGTGCCCTCAGAATTCGATTCCAAGCACCAGTTCAAAAGTTAGAAATTCCCGCTCGTTCGTTCACTGAACGTACCTGAGCTAAACTTCGGAAATTAATTCCGGGCACACCGGGCCTCGGAATCAGGCGCCGTCAGAAACTAAGTTCTTGTAAAATTCCAAAGAAAATGAAGAGAAAAATTTTCCTTGAAATTTCCGGGTCTTTACATAACTCCCACCTCAGGGCTTTACGTCCCCGTAAAGCTACAACACAAACTAGGGTCACAAAAGCGGTATTGAGCACGCATCTGAGCCTTCCTCTCTCATGTGCTTACCTGGAGATTCCGTACTGTTAAAGAAAGAGCACCCGAGGATTCGACCGTCCTCGTAGGATCCGCTCATGTCGATCCTCGATCCCTACTGGAACATCTGTGAAAGACACCCCATCGCCATTGTCTAGCTCCTCGTGGTCAATGATATGCGAAGGGTTGAGCACGTATCTCATCAGTTGAGATACGTGGAAGTCGTCGCGCACCTAGTGCAACTGAGGTGGATGGGTCAAGCGGTAAACCACCCCGCCTACCCAGCTAAGGACCTAGAAAGGTCCGTTGATCCCCGAAGATAACTTGCCGCCTTGGCCACATCTCTATAATCCTCGTCGAGGTGAGACCTGTATAAGGACATGATCGTCATCCTCGAACTATAGAGGTCTCCAATTCCTGTTAGAACTAGAACTCGAAACGACTACTGCCATGAGGGTAAGGTTGATTGACTCAAGAGTGATCGGTCGCACCCTCCTATGAAGGAGTTTATCCTGTGCTGCCTGGGGTTTCCTTTTCGCCGACCAAGGAAAACCCATCCCGACGTTTGCCTAAAACCGTCAATTTATGTATGAACAGTTAAAGCCCATTCCATACTCAAACTAAGATCGTAAGGCCTCGATGCAACTACTAAGAGATCCAACTGTCACTCTTGACTCCAAGGGTCGAGTCACACTGCCGGCATCAGTGTGAGGTCACTGGGTCTCCTCCAGTAGAAATCTATAAAGTGAGGGTCAAGTCAATAGTTTAACCGGGACCACTCAGTATCAACCAACCAAAAGGACAGGGAAGAAAACAAAGATAAGTGTCTTTTTATTATTGCTACTCATAGTACAAAGACACGAATACAATAGCAACATGGAACTTGAAGTACAAGGGACGTATCTACTAGTTCCTTTCCTGTCCACCTACTCCCGGATCTCTACTGCCTTGTCCACTGATCGGATGTTGCTCAAGCACTCGTCGCTACTTCTGCCTCGGTGGATCCTCCAAAGCATGCGGATCAACTGTACGAGGAGTTCGACAGTCACGTGCCAGGTGACTCTTTTCGCCGCATGAGTAACACTGTCTGTTTCTGGAATGCCTGGATCTGACCCCACCCCGGGTGCCCCGCACCACTGGTCCTAAAACCCGAGATCGTCCAACTGCTGGTCTGGACCTCGTGGACCTCTACATCATCTGTCTACTGCCCACAGATGACTCGGCTACTGATCGAAAAACACGCGGCAAAGGCAGATGCTCCTGTACACGCTCGGGGTGTAGAGCTACTGGCACAAACTCCACCCTGAAGAAGGTCTCGAAGTCTTTCCATGCGAAGGTCATCCCATCGCAAAACTGGAACAAGTGGATCCACCACCTGCCTGCTACTGCTAGAAGGAGGCTGGAAGCAAAGATCACCATGAAGTCTGCAGGTGTCCCAACTAGCCTGAAGAATCTCACCATAGCCTCCAGCCAAACCTCAGCCGCCTACGGGTCCGTCTCTCTCCGTAACCTAGGTTGCCTCTGGCGCTAGAACTCATGAAGCACACTCAAGTGGCGTGCATCGCCTACTGCTGGGGCTGGTGGCATCAGTGGCCCAACGTATGGTAGTACCGCTGGTGCCTCCGCTTGTGCCTCAACAGTAAGAGGGCCTTGTACCGAAGCCTCGTCACTCGGCAGGCTGTCAGTACGCACATCCCTATGGGCTCTAGCTGGTCGTTCGAGAAAAGGCATCCTGAAAGAAACAACGTCACACGGTCAAACGATTATACCTGATGAGCTGACATAGTTTGACCTGATATTTAAATAAAACATCTGGAAACACACATGCAATCAGTGTTTTCATGCACAAAGTCAGAATTCAGTTGTCAGGGTCCTGGTGTATGGATACGTCGGCCGTCTGCACCAACACTGGACTTCCTGAACTGAAAACCACACTCAGTACTCTTAACACTATTTAATAAAACACTATTTTATTGAATATTTTATTGATAATAAATGAAATAATTTCCTCACATTGTGTTAAATATGTTTATTTATAAAATATTTGGGATTTGATCATTCATTTGAAAATTTGGTGAAAATTCCAGTTTTACCCTTAATAGTGCACTGTAGTATTTCGGAGATAAATATTTTTATATTTATTCTTTACATTTTAAATTTTGTAACAATGTTACTAACTTCATATTATACAACTTTCATTCAGGACACTAGAGCTAAAGAGTGCATTTGGATGGAGTAAATGAGCCATTAATCCATTGGTGGGCTAGACTCGGCAGAATGGACATGGGTTCTGTATTTGGGCCATATATTCTACATACGGGATTGGAGTAAGCCCAAATTTTGAGGTAATCTCGGGGCCATTATTTGGCACAAATCATCCTTCTTGAAGGCCGGTCAATTCATGCGTTTTGGAAGTCAAATGGGCGGTGCACGTTGGAATAAAATATTTGGCCGAGTTTTTCATTTCACACTTAAAAAGTTATGTATCCCTAGCCCTCACAAATCTCTATTTAAAGGGAGTTTTAACTCTTTGAGAGGGCTGTTCGAGGCTTTGGGAAGGTGTGTCCGAAAGGGTGTCTCTTGGGAGCCCCTCACAACTCTTGGAGGAAGTAAGCCTTTGTGCAAACCTCTCTTCCAAAAACGCTCTCCTCTCTCACCTCTTCTTTGTATTTCTTTTCTTTCATGTTTGTTTCTTGAATTTTTCTTCAAATAATATTCTGTGTTCATCCCTCTTCTTCTTATCTTAATCTTCTTAATTAGGTTGGAATCAAGAGTGGAAACAAGATTGGGTTCTACCCTTTCAATCCATTGCTTATGCAAAACGTCTCCACGATGACTACACCACCCATGGAAGAGTAGTTCTTTTTAGTAATCGATCGACCTCTATCCTTATTCATTCCTTTATTTTGAATCAATGAGCTACTGTAATTCACATATTATGATCTATTAATTGAGTTTTTAATTTAAATGAAACTAAGAAAGCAATTGAATAGTTAACACAAAACACACGAGGTCGGGAATTGTGTGAACTATGAGAGCGCAACCTTAACCGGTAATTCAAAACCACATGAGATCAATTTGTAGAGTTCAAATATAATCCCTATACTCAATTAATCCTCATTTCCAGAG
This sequence comes from Viscum album, assembly GCA_963277665.1. Lineage (NCBI taxonomy): Eukaryota > Viridiplantae > Streptophyta > Magnoliopsida > Santalales > Viscaceae > Viscum > Viscum album. The sequence continues at coordinate 1,017,154,596 of OY728162.1, forward strand.
TGGTTATGTGCCTTAATTTACCACTGACCATAAGCTAATTTTAGAACATCAATCAAAGCAGGGTGTTGCGATTGCATGTTCCGAAGTTAGCCTAAGGTTAAAATTCACATCAATCTTCGTGGTAAAGTTAATTCTCTTAGGGTTTGGGATTTAACAAATTAAGGGATCATAATTATGTGAATATTAATTTAAATGATAATGATTAATAAATGATTTAAGAGGTAGAGTTAGATCGATTACGCCTTTTAAAATAGATTTCTAAAAAAAACATCTTCTTGTTGGGTCATTCTAATCGAAACTTCATTTCAAAATTAAAAACAAAAAAATGCAATCTTCTTCCAGCAAACTTCTTCTAGGTACATAAACTATAAAAAAAACCACCCCCATCCTTTCAATTAGTTATTTTATTCTCTTTTATTTTATTTTTATAATACCTCTAATAAGTAGTTAAATTCACTTCCTCCTTTGAGAGACGACCTTGGTCAGCCACTCTGCTGCACCTAAGTACCCCAAATTACACTAATCATTTGAGGGCACCCACGACAGCGCTCTTTCAAATTGGCGCCATTGCAGGGGAGGCAAGTAATTATTTCAACCAATTAGAGGTATTTATTTTATTTTACATTTTATTCTCTTCCTCTCTTCTTTCTCCCTTCTTTACCCAATCTGATTTTTCTTCTTCTTCTTTTATTTTCTTCTACTTCTTTTTGGACCATCAACTCAAACTTCTCATTTTAATTTTACTATGTTCCACTTTCTTTCTTTTCATTTTTATTTGATCTATGACACGAAAAAATCCCGAAGATCTCTTAGATCTTGATCCTGAGATTGAACGCAGCCTTAGGGCTCGAATCAGAAATTCTCAGTCTACAGGAAGTTTCAATATTCAACCAGTTGGTGAATTCCTCTCTTCTGGAAACATTGAAATTGGAAGCTATTCAAATTCAAACATAAAAGAGGAACCAATGGCTAAAAACAATGGAAATGAACTTAATAGAACCATTCGAGAATTAGCTGCACCTGATATTAACTATCAACCAAATTGTATTGCATACCCAAATCTCGAATCAGACTTTGAACTAAAATCGGGGTTAATTCACTTACTTCTAATGTTTCATGGCCTCTCTGGTGAGGATCCCAATAAACATTTGAAAGAATTTAATGTGGTTTACTCAACCCTTAAACCAATAAATGTTTCTGAAGATCAAATCAAATTAAGAGCATTCCCATTCTCACTTGATGGAGCTGCAAAAGACTGGATGTATTATTTACAACCTGAAGATGTAACTTGTTGGAACGATTTGAAACGTCTTTTCTTGCAGAGATTTTTTCCAGAATCAAGGACCACATCCATTCGTAAGGAGATCTCAGGGATTAAGAAAGCACAAGGGGAGTCAATGTATGAGTATTGGGAGAGATTCAAGAAGTTGTGCGCAAGCTGTCCGCATCACCAAATCAGTGAGAAACTCCTCATCCAATACTTTTACGAAGGACTCACACCTATGGAGAGAAGTATGGTGGATGCTGCGGCTGGAGGAGCATTGGTGGACAAGACACCAGTAGCTGCACGTGCGTTGATCGACAAGATGGCCCAAAACTCCCAACAATTTGGTGATAGAGGTACACCACATGTCAGGGGAGTACATCAGGTAAGTCCTTCTTCTCTTGAAAGTCATTTGATTGATACTAAGTTGGAAGAATTGACCACTATGGTGAGGCAAATTTCATTGGCACAAAAGACATCTCTACCCCCTCCTTCAAGGCCATGTGGTATTTGCACTGAGACAAGCCACCCAACTGACTGTTGCCCACAACTCCAAGAAACAGAAGATTGTGCAGCAGTGTTCCCTGGGAGACCATTTCAGCAGCAACAACAACAACCATATCCCCAAAAGAAGTTTGATACAACATACAACCAAGGGTGGAAAGATCAGTCGGACATGAGGTATGGCTCTGGACAACAACAAAGGCCACCCTTTCAACAAAACTTCCAGCAGCCTCCGCCTTACCAGAAGGGTTTCCAACAACCCCAAAGGAGATTTGAAGCTCAAACATCAACAAGTCAGCAACAAGGGAATCATTCACCAAAGGTAGACTCTAATACTAATGATCTTTTGAAGCAAATTGTTCTTAATCAACAGAATGAGCTGAAGAGTCAATGTTCGGAGCTGAGGGAGTTGAAGACTCAAATGAGCCAAATTGCCACCGCCCTCCATGAACTTGTGAGTAAGAATTCTGGAAATCTACCTTCCCAACCCACTCCAAATCCAAAGGGGAATGTTAGTGCCATCACATTGAGAAGTGGGAAGCAAATGAAAGATACATCTGCACCTACCATTCCACCGGGATTCACCTCAACATCAGAGAAGCCGCATTCCATACCAACTGATGAGCAATCCAAGGAGAAAGATAAAGGTAAGAAAAATATTGATGATGTTCCTCCTAAACCCCTTCCTTTTCCAAACAGGGTTGTTCAAACCAAGAAGATGGCTGAAGAAGCAATGCAAAAGGAGGTTTTGGACACATTCAAGCATGTGGAGATCAACATTCCCCTACTTGAAGCCATTAAGCAAATCCCAAGGTATGCCAAATTCTTAAAAGAACTCTGCACCAATTGAAGAGGGCTCAAGGGTAATGAGAGGATCAACCTTGGAAGGAATGTATCGGCACTCATTACACCAACTCTAGCAATGCCAACAAAGTGCAAGGATCCCGGGACATTCACCATCCCATGTACCATAGGGGAGTTGCACTTCTCTGATGCTCTTTGTGATTTGGGAGCTTCCATAAATGTGATGCCTCACTATGTATTCTCTTCCTTGCAGGTTGGTGAGTTGAAGCCAACAAGAGTAGTGGTGCAATTGGAGAATAGAGCTACGACATATCCAGCGGGAGTTCTTGAGGATGTACTTGTTCGGGTAAGAGACATGATCTTTCCAGCAGACTTCTATGTGCTTAACATGGAGGATGATCAGGTAAGTTATCATGCCCCCATTATCTTAGGTAGACCCTTCCTAAAAACTGCAAAAACTATCATAAATGTCAATGAGGGTACGCTTTCCATGGAGTTTGGAGATGAAGTTGTGATATTTAATGTTATGGATTCCATGAAGTACCCCTCAGAGGACCATTCTGCTTTTGTTATCTCCCATTTTGAACCACCAAGTAAAAACATCATGGAATTGGATTGTCCTATACTTAGGGAGATTATGAGTATTGGTTCTGGTTTAATGTCTAAGAGAACTTCCACACCTGTTTCTAATGAACAATACTCTCTAAGATTTGATTTTGATGTGGATTCATATTCTGATTTTGATCATGTTCACTCTGATTATGAAATGTCTGTTGAGTATGCTGATGGATTTGATGCTTTATTCTATGATGTTGATGATGTCTATTCTGATACTGATGCTCTTTGTGCACATATTTCAGTTCCTTCAATGTCTACATCCATACTACACCCTCCTTCATTAGAACTCAAGCCATTGCCACCAAATCTGAAATACTCATACTTGTTGAGTGGTGAGAGATTACCTGTTATCATTGCTAACAATCTCCCTTTTGAACATGAAGAAAAGATTTTGAATATTTTGAGGGAGAACATCAAGGCGATTGGGTGGACCTTGGCTGACATATCAGGTATTAGCCCCTCCATTTGCATGCATAGGATTCTCTTGGAGGATGGGGCTAAACCGGTGAGACAACCACAAAGGAGACTCAAACCCACCCTCCTAGAAGTCGTTAAAAAGGAAGTTGAGAAATTGCTCGAGGCAGGTATAATCTTTCCCATTTCAGATTCACAGTGGGTAAGTCCAATTCAGGTTGTGCCTAAGAAAACTGGTTTTACTGTTGTTGAAAATGAGAAAGATGATTTAGTTCCAATGAGGGTGAAAAATAGTTGGCGTGTGTGTATTGATTATAGAAAACTAAACCAGTCCACTCGCAAGGACCATTTCCCCCTCCCATTTATTGATCAGATGCTTGAGAGACTAACTGGGAAGACACACTATTGTTTCTTGGATGGATTTTCTGGATATTTTCAGGTTCCTATAGCTCCAGAGGATCAAGAGAAGACTACATTCACCTGTCCCTTTAGCACATTTGCCTACCGGAGGATGCTATTTGGACTTTGCAATGCCCCAGGTACCTTCCAGAGATGTATGGTGAGTATTTTTTCTGATTTTATTGAGACCTACATGGAGGTATTTATGGATGATTTTACAGTGTATGGGTCTTCATTTGATGAATGTCTAATTAGTTTGGGAAAGGTGTTGAATCGTTGTATTGAGAAGAATCTGGTCCTGAAATTTGAAAAGTGTCATTTCATGGTAGAGAATTGCATTGTCTTAGGGCATGTAGTGTCAAGACATGGGATAGAGGTTGATAGATCAAAGGTAGATATTATTTCATCCTTACCATATCCTTTATGTGTGCGTGATGTTAGATCTTTCCTAGGTCATGCAGGATTTTATCGGCGCTTCATCAAAGATTTTAGTAAGATTGCTCTTCCTATGTCAAGATTACTTCAAAAGGATTCTGATTTTGTGTTTGATGTTTCTTGCAGGAATTCATTCGATGAGCTAAAACAACGTCTGACCACTCCACCTATCATACAACCCCCAAGGTGGGAGATTCCTTTTGAGCTTATGTGTGATGCCTCCAACTTCGCGGTTGGAGCTGTCTTATCTCAAAGGGTGGAGGGGCATTCACATGTGATTGCCTATGCATAAAGGACACTGGATTCAGCCCAATCAAATTACAAAACCACAGAAAAAGAGTTTCTTGCTGTCATATTTGCTTTAGATAAATTCTGTTCATATTTATTGGGCTCTAAAGTAGTTGTTTTTTCTGACCATGCAGCTTTGAGGTACCTCATGAAGAAGCCAGATGCAAAGCCGCGACTTATCCGTTGGATGCTCCTTCTTCATGAGTTTGACATCGAGATAAAGGACAAAAAGGGGTCAGAAAACTTGGTGGCGGACCACATGAGTATGCTTACTCACACACTAGAGGGTGACACCTTGGACCAGGTACCACTTCGGGGCACTTTCCCCGATGAGCATCTGTATACCATCTCAGGTAAGCATCCTTGGTATGCTGATTTAGTTAATTACATTGTTGGCTCTGGAATCCCAGTAAATTTGAAGAAGCGTCAAGTCCAAAAATTAAAAAGTGAGTCTAGGTATTATGTGTGGGATGATCCATACCTCTGGCGCATGTGTAGTGACCAAGTCATTAGGAGGTGTGTTCCCGATCATGAGTTTGAGTCTTTTTTTCATTTCTGTCATACACTTGCTTGTGGTGGATACTTTGGACCCCAACGGACACCTAAAAAGGTTTTAGACTCTGGATTATATTGGCCTAGCTTGTTCCATGATGCCCATTTGTTTTGTAAGTCATGCTCTCGTTGCCAACACACTGGGAACATTTCTAGGAGACATGAGATGCCCCAACAACCATACTATTTTTTTAGATTTTTGATGTATGGGGAATTGACTTTATGGGTCCTTTTCCTAGTTCATTTGGATTTTTGTATATTTTGGTTGCTGTTGATTATGTGAGTAAATGGGTGGAGGCCAAGGCCACCAGGACTGACGATTCTCATGTTGCTGTGGACTTTGTCAAAGCACGGATTTTTTGCAGGTTTGGAGTACCAAAGGCCATCATCAGTGACCAAGGGACACACTTTTGCAATAGGAATTTTGCTTCCCTCCTTCGAAAGTATGGGGTGACACACAAAATATCAACACCATACCACCCCCAAACAAATGGCCAGGCTGAGGTTTCAAATATTGAGTTGAAACAAATCTTGGAGAAAACCGTGCAGCCAAATAGGAAGGATTGGAGCAAGCGCTCGGATGATGCATTGTGGGCTTATAGGACAGCATACAAGACCCCCAATGGTATGTCCCCATTTCGGATTGTTTTTGGGAAAGCGTGTCATCTCCCCGTGGAAGTCGAGCATCGGGCATATTGGGCTATAAAGAAATGTAACATGGATTTGGCCCAAGCTGGAATTCAAAGGAAGTTGCAAATTCAAGCGCTTGAGGAGATTCGACTGTCATCCTATGAGAACTCAAGGCTCTACAAGGAAAGATCAAAAGCAGCTCATGAAAAAATGATCCAACAAAGGGAGTTTCATGTTGGAGAGAAAGTCCTTCTCTATAGTTCACGACAGAAGTTGATGTCTGGTAAGTTGTGTTCCAGATGGTTAGGTCCTTATATTGTGTCTAATGTTTTTCCTTATGGTGCAGTGGAGATCACACAAGAGGACACTGGAAGGAGCATTACAGTCAATGGGCAATGTTTGAAGAGATACATTGAGGGACATCCTACTGATGCAGTGGATTTTATCACACTGCATGACCCCATCATCACTTGATCACATCAGGCTGTTCCTAACCCTTTCACTTTTATATTATTTGTCCTATTTAAAAATTCTGAATTTCATGTGCATATATCATCTCACGGGTTCACATTGAGGAAAATGAAATATTTTAAGTGTGGGGGACGGAACCTTTTAGTTTAGTAATTTCAATTGTTTTCATGTTTAAAAAAAACCAAAAAAATTGTGTGTTTTTCAAATTTTGTGTGTTTATTTTACAATTTTATGTGTTTTTTTTGAAACATTTTGAGCTAAAATGATTCTCATCACCATTTTTAAATCCATATCAATAAGTGAAACAATTTACCCCTTGAAACTAATCTTAAATGAATGCTGAAATGACTTTGTTTCAAGTTCAAACATTTAGTAATTTCATGAAAAGTACGCTGAATTTTGAATCCCATGCCAATCTCACTGTCTTTATATTTGAAATCACTTTCCTGTGAGGCTTCTAAACCATTATTTTCATATTCTTTACATTCACCTCACTTCTCGAGAGAACCAAACCATACTTTATTTAACCAGAATTTGATCTATTCCTGTCAAAACTTGAGGGTTTGAGGTACTTATGTTTAAATGATCGAGACATTTGTTTGGTATTAAAGCCCCTATTTCAAAGAATCCTTTTTTTATAATGGACTACCTTGAATATTTAATCCTTGTAGCCCTTAGAAGCCATGCACAGCCTGTTAGGTTAAGCCACATTACAAGCCAATTTTCCCTATCCAACCAACTCTTGAAGTGAAATTTCATAATCTAGTTGAGCTTAAGTGTGGGGGAAGTTGTCTTGGGTTTTGCCACCACATTATGTGATACTTTGGGTGGAAAATTAAATTCTGAAGAGATGTGTTTGCTGCTAAAGAAAGTCATTACATTGAAAGCTGTGCCTTTTCTAGAGCTTTCATGACAAGTGAAGCTGTGCCTTTTCTGGAGCTTCTAATTGAGGTGGAAAGCTATGCCCATATGGAGCTTTCAAGAAAATCATGTTTGAGAAGATTGACATTTTTTTATGCTGAAATGATGAATGGTGTAAACCTTTCATGACTTCTCATGATGATGGAGCTGAATTGATACTATGGGGATTGAGGAGAAGACCATACTTAAGTGAAAATTAGATTAATGCAATTTTGCTTCAAAAGAGTCAAGCCCTACTCATTCAGCCTTAGAGTTTTTCACATCTTAATCCTACCAACCGAAAGCCACAGAACAACCCGGAAAAGTCCTCATGATAAACATATGTCCTTGATTCACATCGGGTAGCGATGTAGGAATCTATCAAGCCTATGGTGACCCTTGTATGAGTTTGGATGAGAAAGACATTGCAAAAAAATTGATATTTGAGTGATGAGAGAAAATTCAAGTGAGGTAAGTGTTTTGTGCATTGGCGGATAAATGAAGTGGAAATATATTGAATGATATAAATGGAGAACTTGAAATAAGGTTTTTTATGAGGCATGATATCTTTTGATTCTTGGTGTGAAATTGATTGATCTTAAGGATATGTGCTTTAAAATTGGTTTTGATTTGATATTGATGTTTACTTGATATAAGGTTTTGCCCAGGTGTGCAAAAGGGTAAGTTTGGGAGAGTTGATAAAACACTATTTTATTGAATATTTTATTGATAATAAATGAAATAATTTCCTCACATTGTGTTAAATATGTTTATTTTGTAAAATATTTGGGATTTGATCATTCATTTGAAAATTTGGTGAAAATTCCAGTTTTACCCTTAATAGTGCACTGTAGTATTTCGAAGATAAATATTTTTATATTTATTATTTGCATTTGAAAGTTTGTTACAGTGTTTATAACTTCATATTATACAACTTTCATTCAGGACACTAGAGCTAAAGAGTGCATTTGGATGGAGTAAATGAGCCATTAATCCAATGGTGGGCTGGACTCGACAGAATGGACATGAGTTCTGTATTTGGGCCATATCTTATACATACAGGCTTGGATTGAGCCCAAATTTTGAGGAAATTTCGGTGACATGATTTGACACAAATCAGCTTTCTTGAAGGCCGGTCCATTCACGCGTTTGGAGGTCAAATGGGCGGTTCAAATTGGAATAAAATATTTGTCCGAGTTTTTCATTTCACACATAAAAAGTTATGTATCCCTAGCCCTCACAAAACTCTATTTAAAGGGGGTTTTAACTCTTTGAGAGGGCTGGTCGAGGCTTTGGGAAGGTGTGGCCGAAAGGGTGTCTCTTGGGAGCCCCTCACAACTCTTGGAGGAAGTAAGCCTTTGTGCAAACCTCTCTTCCAAAAATGCTCTCCTCTCTCACCTCTTCTTTGTATTTCTTTTCTTTCATGTTTGTTTCTTGAATTTTTCTTCAAATAATATTCTGTGTTCATCCCTCTTCTTCTTATATTAATCTTCTTAATTGGGTTGGAATCAAGACTGGAGACAAGATTGGGTTCTACCCTTTCAATCCATTGCTTATGCAAAACGTCTCCACGATGACTACACCACCCATGGAAGAGTAGTTCTTTTTAGTAATCGATCGACCTCTATCCTTCTTCATTCATTTATTTTGAATCAATGAGCTACTGTAATTCACATATTATGATCTATTAATTGATTTTTTAATTTAAATGAAACTAAGCATGCAATTGAATAGTTAACACAAAACACGCGAGGTCGGGAATTGTGTGAACTATGAGAGCGCAACCTTAACAGGTAATTCAAAACCACATGGGATCAATTTGTAGAGTTCAAATATAATCCCTAAACTCAATTAATCCTCATTTCCAGAGTGGTTATGTGCCTTAATTTACCAATGACCATAAGCTAATTTTAGAACATCAATCAAAGCAGGGTGTTGCGATTGCATGTTCCGAAGTTAGCCTAAGGTTAAAATTCACATCAATCTTCGTGGTAAAGTTAATTCTCGTAGGGTTTGGGATTTAACAAATTAAGGGATCATAATTATGTGAATATTAATTTAAATGATAATGATTAATAAATGATTTAAGAGGTAGAGTTAGATCGATTACGCCTTTTAAAATAGATTTCTAAAAAAAACATCTTCTTGTTGGGTCATTCTAATCGAAACTTCATTTCAAAATTAAAAACAAAAAAATGCAATCTTCTTCCAGCAAACTTCTTCTAGGTACATAAACTATAAAAAAACCACCCCCATCCTTTCAATTAGTTATTTTATTCTCTTTTATTTTATTTTTATAATACCTCTAATAAGTAGTTAAATTCACTTCCTCCTTTGAGAGACGACCTTGGTCAGCCACTCTGCTGCACCTAAGTACCCCAAATTACACTAATCATTTGAGGGCACCCACGACAGCGCTCTTTCACTATTTCTTCACAGGAATAAAATATCCGAGTTAAAATTTCTACGGTATAACCGAATCTTCTGATACCAATTTGTCACGACCCGTGCTCGGGGCCCGTTCCATGACTACCCCATGCCCGCCTTCCATAGGCAAGGGGCTGGCTACTAACACCAAAGGCGTAAATCCCGATAACTAGGAAGGCATTACCTTTATAGATGTAAACAAAACACTACAGAGTACAAGAGGAAGTAAAACAGTAAGTACAAAGAGAAGTGTTGAAAGGTAAATGGGCCAGAATACAAACCCAAATGAAAGTACAACTACAACTGAACAAAGTACAATAGGAAAAGATAACAACTGGAAGAAAGGAAGAAGCTCCTGGGTCGTCCTCCTCGGATCCTACCTGAAGGGTAGGTACAGATGGCACAGCTCCTGGATCGTCCACAACGTATCCTACCTGAAGGGTAGGTACAGATAGCCTCCACAACGCTCTCGCCCGTCAACCTCCTCCGTGTGTCGTCTCGCCGTGAAGTCCACCTCCAGATACTGACTCGTCGTGTAGTCCACCTCTGGTTACTGACTCATCGTGTAGTCCACCTCCGGGTAACATCCAGTCCTCGAACACTCGGCCTCCGTCAGCACTTCCCGTCGTCTGCAACCAACACAACGAGGTGCGGGCATAGCCCGTGCAGGGGGTGAGTATAACGATACCCAGTAGGGACCCCGAGACCCTCAAGGTCTCACTAAAAACAACAAGTATAACCACAAAGAAGATCTCAACAGATAACCTCTACTTAGGTATATGCCCATGCATATACCCAAGTTATCAAGTAACCCATCTCAATCATGAGGGAAAAACCAAGATCATGAAATAAATGGATAACCTCCACCCAGGTATATGCCCATACATATACCTAAGTTATCAAGTGACTCATCTCAATCAAGAGGAAAACACAAAGGTCAAAAGTCTCAGCTCAAACTAGGATTTTCATTATCAAAACCTTAACTGCTGAAGAGCTCCGTCTCTGGAGTGTACAGTGGTCCTGTCACGACTCCGAGGTACTACTCACTAAACTAAGACTGCTGAGGTACTCCTCCTGTCGAGTACCGCGGATCAGCCACCCAAACACAGTAGTGCTTCCTGCCGGGGTATGCCACCCAAACACAGTAGTGCACACCCCCTAGTAGCCTACTGAGGTACTCTCCGGACGAGTACCACGGGTCTGCACTGTCACACAGGTAGTCCTCCATCCGCCACAGGTCTGCACCCAAACAAGGTAGTGCTCCGTCCACTGGGCTAGTCGACTCACTCCAAGTCGAGTCGGTCAAGCAGTCGTCAGGTCTCAGTCGGCTACACGGTCTCCGTACTCCGCACACTCGTCTCTGGGAGGGTCCGCTCCACGAGCTATAGGTCGATACTCCAAGAATCTCAAAGTCCCACGAAGAATCATCTCAAAGGACCGCCTCGTCATAGGGGTCTCACCGCAACAGACGACACGTCAATCAGACACCCGGTCTGTGAGTTATTAGCCTTTTCGTCCTAGGGGCCCGGTTGGTTTCGTGAACAAACCAACCTGGCCATATCTCAACTATACCCCAAACTCTCATAGGGTAAACTCATAGGGATCGTTTCTCAATGAGATCACCAACGTCGCTGACGGTTCGTCAAACAGACATCTGGTCTGAAAGATAACAGCTTTTCTGTTCCAAGGGCCCAGTTGGATTTCAGGTACAATCCAATACGGCCACTATCCAACAGCAACCAAAACTCTGGCGAAGTATGCCAGAAGTTCCGTCTCATCAAGAGGAATTCAATGAGACAGACGACACGTCAATCGGACGCCCGGTCTGTGAGTTATTGGCTTTTTCGTCCAGGGGCCCGGTTGGTTTCATGAGCGAACCAACCCGACTGCACTCTGAAGACATCCAAACCTCAAGCGGAGTAAGCCAAAAGATCCATCTCTCTTATAGGAATCCATTAAAGTCGATGGCACTTCAATCAGACGTCCGAAGCTCAAGATATAAGCGTTTCTGCTCCGAGGGCATGATTGGATTTCGTATCCGAACCAACCCGGCCGAACCCAAAGTATTCCGAACCCTTGAGTGCAATATACCGAAATGACCGTCTTATTACAAGGATCGCTACGCAACTAACGTTACATCGATCGGAGGTCCGTAGCCCTGGTTATGGGCAATTGAACCCAAACGGTCCGAAAATGGGGTTTTCGGGCCCGGACCGACCTGGCCCGAGACCGACCCGGTCGGCCCGAACCGGGTCGTCCCGGCCCGGACCAGCGACCCACGCACTGGGCGCGTCGGTCAGTGCTCGGCTAAAACGGTCGAGCCATTTTTGGCTCGCGCGCGGGGGGGGGGGGGGGGGCTGCCCCTCACTTTTCTTGTAACTGCGGCCACTTAATTGGGGGCCGCAATGATGGTCGGCCGCGGGAATTAATTCCCCCAGATTCTCCTCGTCCGGCCGGCCCGACCTGGCCGGCCGGTTCCTGCCTAACGGGACCGGCGTTTGCTGGTCCCCTTCCATCTCGGACGCCGGCGGCCTGGTTCCGGTCGCCGGTCACACTGCTCTGCCGCGGCCCAGAACCGGCCGCTGCCCTTGTCGTCCGACGCGGTGCGATGACACCGCGCCCCTCCGCCGTGGCCTCGCTCTGGCCGCGGCGTCTTCAGTTTTCTTCGACGTGGCACGACGGCGTCACGTCCTTGTTCAACTTCACAGCGCGGCGCGACGGTGCCGCAAAGTACTTGCCATGCGATTTGCGCGTGGTGCGACGACACCATGCCATTCCGTCCAATCCACAAAGTATCAACAAGGATAAAGAGGAGGGTCGACCATGTTTGTAAGGTCCGGCCCCCTCTCGTTAAACGATAACATTTAGTCGAATATCCACGAAGGTCGAAAAACTAGAATCATGAACAGAAATAATTAAATAAAATAAATACCCTAACTCGGTTACAAGAACGGTGCAGGTCAACGAGCCACAGAAGACGAGCGTCGCGGATGTCGGGCATCACGAAAAATGAATGTCGCTTCCATTGTCGTCGAGGTGCGTCAGAATAGGAAACGTCGCGGAAGAAGAACGTCGTGGAAGAATTTCTTCGTGGAAGAAGTTCTCCGCGTTCTTCGGCGGAGATGTTCTTCGTTGAAGAAGGGTGTTCTTCGTCAGAGTTCGAGGTGTTCTTCATGTTCTTCATTGAAGGAGAAGATGTTCTTCCCAAAACCTCTCAACGAAAAAACTCTAACAACAAAATAAAATAAGCTCCTTTCTTAATTTATTAACACAACAAGCCTTTTGAAATTCAAAGGTTTGAATTTCAAAAACTTACATTAAACACTCAACATTAAAACCATAAGTTTGATAAACGTAAGTTATCAACATTTAAAAGGTAGTTGAGGGGGTTTAGAGGATATGAAGGGGCGGGGTTAGTGTGGGCCCCACCACCCTCATAACCTCCCAAGGGAGGTTGGGGAGTTACCCAACTTCCATCCAAAGGATAAAACACTTAGAGTAAAATAAAAATTTTAGAATAATTATAAAATAAACTTCCACAATTTTTATCACCAACTCTCGTGAAAACGTATCTCTGAAACAGGTGTTTCTAAGCAATTACCGGTGCTATGGTTTCATTGGTGCCCTCAGAATTCGATTCCGAGCAGCGGTTCAAAAGTTAGAAATTTCCGCTCGTTCGTTCACTGAACGTACCCGAGCTAAACTTCGGAAATTAATTCCGAGCACACCGGGCCTCGGAATCAGGCGCCGTCAGAAACTGTGTTCTTTTAAAATTCCAAATAAAATTAAGAAAAAAATTTCCTTGAAATTTCTGGGTCTTTACATGACTCATATGTTACATGATAAGACTCACCACTAGGAACACCATCTGATATGTATGTCTCCTCACAAGGATGAAATATTATGTAACTACTTCCAGGTAGTCCCCAGCTTCTTGGGGGTCTGGATAACCCAAAAACCTAGGAGGTCACTATCTCAAAAACTAATTGGGTGAACTCATATTATACACAACATCATAATGTAAAATCAAATCAATCATCTTCTCTATAGATGTTGGAAGAAATGGAAAACCACTCATAGGTACAACCTCATATACATGACCCTTTACTAAATGTTCTTCACATAGTGGACCACCCCTGTGATCTCATAGTGGAATATTGGTTTGGTGTCATTGTGGAGGAATAAATAAATAAATAATATGTACTACAGTCAATGAGTACATCCCAGGGGATGACTCAATAAAACATGGAAACCACAAACTAATCTAATATGATTGATATACAAAAGTTTTCTCTTTCAAATAGTTGTTACATGTACATAGCCAAGAATCCTATTATTATAGTCCTAGTGAATGGATACATCAGCTACCAAAAAAATATTAGACGCATTGGTCATATATTATAGCACAAAACACATTATCACTATTTACAAACATTCAAATACACACTCAAATCTATAAAGTCTCTAAACATCGGTCATAAGAAAGAAAAAACTACTCTGATACCACTCTATCATGAAGTGACCGGCTATGGCCTGCCTGGCTGAGGATAAGATGAGAGTGACAACCCCAATCCCACCTCCAATAGGCCAGTGGCTAGCAACCAATGCCGAGTATGCATATCATACACATGGGAGTCATCAACATAAAGTAACAACACACACACACAAAGACACACATACCAATGCCCATATAATTCTAAAAGGTAAAAAAAATCATTATAAAATACATGCATAACAACTATCCCACAGTAAAGTATGACAAAAAGTAATGAAACCCACAAAAGTCCAAATACAATCCCACTAAAACCGATAAATGAGTACAACCCACTATGTAGGAGGGGAATGTTAGAGTATGTGGCCTAGAACAAACTACTTTTTGCTTTATTCATTAATAAATACCTTATCACCTCTTTATTATTCTTTTACATGACAATACATGTGATAATGTCTTAAGGATATTAGTTGCATTAAAGGGTCATAGCGGATCCCTACTATGATGAGAAACCATAAGTGTCATACCACCATTCTTAAATATATGCTCTATGTCTGGATGATATTATTTAGGGAAACAAATAATACATTCAATTAAGGGTGAAGAATCATTAAACATTGAGGCACCTTCTCATTGGTGTGCGACCTTAGTAATATCCAGGAGGATTTTATGAGAACGAGACCTGCCAGAAAGAAATCCACATTTCATTGTGTCATTGGATGTTCTTATCCATTGACGTGTGTATTGGTCCTTAGACCTTAAGATTATTATTAATGGGCATTACAACTTGCACACTTAGATGTGTTGATGAAAACTGTGACAACACACTGTTTGCAGCGAGGTAGGATACGTTGGGTGCGTCACGAGTAATACTGCATTAATAGATAATTCGAGAAAGGATTTGTCCCTTATGTTCCATAACGGAAGTAGATATCTCCTTCCCTTTTATGGAATTGATATAGACTATGTAAATCCACGACCATGGTAATTAATAGGCATGTTCAATTCCAGAAAGTCATGGAAAGAATAATCGAGCACATGGGTTGATGGCACTAGTATGAAACCCCATGATTCGAGATATTGTGACAACTGAATTATTTTACATGGTAAGTGTTCTTATGAGGTGACACGTCATTGCGGCGTTAACTTCTTTCTATATGGGTTCCTTGTCATGTTGCTAGATGCTAACCATGGAATTTAGGCAGGCTCTTCCTAATGCCACTATGCAAGTGGCCTAGAGGGTCACATAATAAGTTTGTCCATGTATCTTAGTTAAATATTAATTTAACAAGTTTAATAATGATTATTCCCGAATATGGTTTAATAATTATTTAAGCATGCCATATCAAATTTATTTCGACACTAGTTATTCCAGACAATATATTGTGGGAGAAATAATATATATTTATTGGCGAGTAATGCAGTTATATTTATTTAATAAATATATAGCCATTACTCAAGGTCTAATAAATGTGGTGGAGGAAATAAAGAAAAATGAAAACAAGATAAACATGCTGTGTAAATTGAATGTATACACCGTGTAGTTTTTATGGAAGACGAATACACACTGTGTATTAATGATTACACGCCATGCAGTTTTTTCAGTCGGGATTTTTATGAAATAATATCGTTTTATTAAATTATATTTATTATAATCAATGTGGGCACATGTAAAGGAATTAATCATTCGACATGGGGGTTTTCAATAAGAGTTAATGAAATAAATAAAACATGTAACACATTTATTTATTTTTATTACTCTATAACCTCAAACCCGATTATAAATATCCTAAGAACCCCAACACTTTTCTAGAGAGAATTGTTGTGCAGAAAAATTCCAGAGAGTTCTCTTAAGGATGAAAGAACTCCTTCCTCCAAGAATGCCCTCAATAATGAGAGAGATCCACCACCACCGTATCAAGGTGATCAAAGGCGGACATCTCAAGAGAAGGTTCTTCGATGCTAGCACCCGGAGATCCCTGTGACGATATCCAAAAATATGTGGAGCATGTGTGGATCAATACGAGGGGAATCCTACACATGGATTCTACAATGCAATGACGGATCACACTATATCGCGATTGGAGACATCAATGAATAACGAATTTTATCAAGGTAATTTTTTTCAATTTATTAAATTAATTATATCGAACATATGATGATCATATCTCTATGTTTCCAGAAATCCCTCGTTTTTTTCATTCTTTGTTCTATTTCGATGAACCAGAATTTGACATCATAAAAGATCACAGATTGAATGCTGATAACTCTAAAATTAATGTCGGCACTCTGACCAACGTGCTTCCGCTGCACCCGGAAGCTACAAGTGGTATCAAAGGGGTCAAAGTATTGATTATAATTATTTATTTTTTCATTGGTGATTTAAGAATTTAATAATTCAGTTGTTTCAATTCATGTTAATCCTTATTTAAAATATAAATCTCGAGATCTGTTCATCCACTCTCATTTCTTGCTCACCTTACATAAATGAAATTTTTATTTTATTGATTAAAATAAAATATAGGATCTTATCTGGAGGTGCAAAACATTCCTGGTCGTACAATCTCAGAATACACAACATGTATTCGAACGAACACATCGTGTAGATTGGGTTCAATGCATTGGAATGGTCCTCCAAATCAGGACGTGTATTGAATCATATCTATGTCATTAATGAAAATGTGTGTTGACTAGGAATAGGTGGCACATAGTTTCTAGATTACACACTATGTTTCCCCTGAACATGGTGTGTAGTCCCTTTGTGTTGGGATTGGACCATGTACCCCATACACGTCTTTCTTGGTAGGAAACCGTGTTATGCCGATACTATAGGGCGTGTGTCCAACTGAACATGCCATGTAATCCGAATATTTCTAATGTAAATCAACACACCATGTCCCCGAGCATGTATTTCATATGGACTGTGAAGAAAACTACACACCATGTAGTCGGAACTACACGCCGTTTACTCACCCAGATTATGCAGATTTATTAAAAATTTATTATTATATTATACAAACCCTTGAGATATGTACCATTGTGCATGTGTAAATATGAGGCACAACACGTGATAAGTGTTATATATATATATATGTGTTTAATTTCACATATGCGTAATGAACGAGAATTCACCGGGTAGCCACCAAGGTACATGTAACGTACAAAGATAATTTTAATTTATTTAAAATTATCATGGATGAGAATCTCATGGAATTTCAAAAATAGTGTTTATGATAAAAGGATTGATTATTTAAAGATAATTACTTTATTTGAGCATGCTTTATCTTAAACAAGAATTATTAATGAATTGAATGCTAGTTTATTTATGTGTAAATATCATTGCATGTTTGGATGATCATGAGCTAGACCAAAACCTTTGTATAAGGATGGTTTCTGTTAATTTATTTATTTAAATTAAATTTGTAGCCCTGAATTCCTTCTCCTCATTAATATGTATGGCATGTATGCCCAAGGATTCTTTTATGAGAAAACCCTTTTTACCCCTCATCTGCGTGTGAGATAAATTCATATGTAATGGATGAAGCTCCCAAGATAGTGGAGGTGTCTCATGTTAGGAACCAAGGTGAATCAAATTCAAGGAGATACAAAGGTGGATAGGTGGAAAGCTGTAAACACAAACCCGAAAGGTTCAAGGGGTTTCTCCCCTAGGTCTTGGGTTATTTTATCATCTGGTAGATAAACTAACCAATATAACCAACTCATGATCATACCATTTGTTTTATTTTTATTAGTTGCATGGTTTATTTATTGTGGGGTTTTTTTTACGATCACACTATTAATGAATTAAACAAGAATCCAAGATGGAACTAAAATAATACCACCTTATGCGTAAATATTAACTTTAACATGGTTGATCACATAAGTATATCCCACATAATATTAACAATCATGTAATCAAAGATAATAAAATGAAAATTTACGTATAAGGATAAAATCCCTCAAAGAAATATTAAGTCAGTATAGCCTTCAATAATCGTGGTTAGAATCGAACCATTGTTCAATGTGCTTTACCAACCATAGTTTGGGTGCTTCAAATTATAGTGGAATTCATTTTCAAGGTTTTGGGTTGAATTGAATTTCTTAACATCAAGGGTTGACTGCCACAGCAGGACTGGGTGTGACCAAGAGGCAAAGGTTGAGGAAATACAAAATAAAAGCATTTTAGGATTGGGGAGTCCACTCTGCGGATCAAGGAGATGTGGGTTAATGCATTTGGGATTTGGAATTCAACCCAAATCACTTCAAGTTTCTTGACCAACCCTAGTTGGGGTATTGAGCAGGGAAATGTGGATCCTTTCAACTAGAAAATTCAGGCAATAAAATATTCCGAAGTCAATGGTGAGGGCTATTGGATTTCGATAAAAAGTGGGAGACTAATAAGTATTCATTTATTTATTTGTCTCAGTTTTTATAATAAAGTACTAACCCTTTTCTCATTTTAATTTGTAGAAAAGGAATGAAAAATGAAATCAAACATGTCATTGAGAACCATACTCGAGAAGGAAAAACTTATCCCCGGTACCAATTTCCAAGAGTGGAAGAGGCATTTACGTGTCATCCTTCACCACGAGAGGAAACTGAAGGTGCTGGAAGAGCATATTATAGTTGCACCTAGAAACTAGGCCAGTGATTAGTGACTATCTCTTTATACGAAACATATGGATGATACCACATATGTCCAATGTTTCATGCTATCGACCATATATAAGGAGATCTTGAAGCAACGTGAAAACATGGATGTGTATATAATGATGTCTCACCTTAAGGATCTCTACCAAGAGAAGGAGAGACGAGAGAGATATGAGATCCCCAATGCAATGTTTACAACTATTCTTGGAGAGTATATCCTAGTTGGGCCTCATGTAGTCAAGATTAGTAGATACATCGAACGCCTGGACATCATAGGGATTAAATTCTCGGTTGAGTTGCATACAGATCTCATCATATCATAAATTCCCAAGACCTTCTCAAGATTTATTGTCAACTACAAAATGAGAAATAACGAGAAGAGTCTATCAGAACATTTGACATTGATTCACCAGGTAGATAAGGACATGGGGCATGAAAACCCCGCAGTCCTTTTGGTGATAAAGAAAAGAAATGAAAAGTAAAATAGGCCAAATACTTATAAACGGTCTGAATCCCCTGAGCGACTTCCCTCCAAGAAGGAGATGATGTAGAGGTAGGGTATGGAATGTGATGCAGTGTGTTTTTCATGTGGCAAGCAAAACCACTGGAAGAGGAACTGCACCCAGAAGTTTGGGGACGCTAAAGGTGTGTTCTTTATCTACTGTAATCTTTCTATTTATACACATTGGGTATTTTTTACAGTTTGTGCGGCTCATAGCTGTATTCCAATGTAGGAACCAAGTATATTTAGAAATATTTATAGAGGGGAGGTTGACCTTTGAGCTGCCAATGGCACAAGGCTTGCTGTGTTGGCTATTGGTGATTACCCCCTCCCATTATCTACTGGGCTGATTTTGGTTTTTCATAACTGTTATTATGTGCCTAGTGATACCAAGAACATAATTTCTGTATCTTGTTTGGATATGGATGAATTTATTTTCATGTTTATAAATAAGGGTTTTATCTTTTATAAGAACAATGTATGGTATGGTATGGAACATTTAAATAATGGTTTGTATGTTTTAAATTATGAAAACCAAGTGTTGGAAATCGATAACAAAACAAACTCACATGACTCATACATCACCCAGTTGTGGAATCACCATCTCGGCCATGTAAACAAGAAGTTCTTGAAAAATCTCTACCAAGATAGTTATTAGGACTCTACTGATCTAAATCCACTTGATAGATGTCACGCTTGCTTACAAGGAAAAATGACCAACCCCCCTTTAGTGGACAAGGTGAAAGGGCCACATAGCTTCTTGGATTGGTGCACACGGATGTTTGTGGACTATTTACAGTAGAATATAGAGGTGGATATTCTTACTTAATTACTTTTACTGATGATTTGAGAAGATATTTCTAGGTCTACCTAAGGAGGTATAAGTCAGAGTCCTTATAGAAATTTATGGAATTCAAGAATGATGTAGGGAATCATCTTTGTAAGAATATAAAAAAAATTTGATTAGATTGAGGTGGAGAATATCTGAACCAAGAGTTCATTGATCTTCTACATGATTCTGGGATTATATCTCAGATCACTCCTCCTTATAAACCACAGTGGAATGGTGTTAGTGAAAGGAGGAATCACACCTTTTTGGACATGGCGAGGTCGAGGATGAGTCATGCAGATAATCCATTATCCTTTTGGAGATATGAATTAAAAACTTCAACAAACACATTAAACTGAGCACCAAATAAGGTAGAAAATGGAATTCCATCTATGTTATTGAATGGAAAGAAACCCATTTTGTCACATTCGTATGTATGGGGATTCATGGAATTTTTTAAGGCCTTCACTGGAAACAATGTAGAAAACCAGGGCATAAAGTGTATCTTTATAGGATAACCCAAGGAAACTAAAGGATATTTATTATATAACCCTTCAGAAAATAATGTGACTGTCGCCAGACAAGCCCTATTTCTAGAGAGGGAGAATATCCTCAAAAAGTATAGTGGGTTCAAGATTTACTTCGACGAAGTTGATTCTCAAGATACACATGAGTTGGTCCAGGAAATAGTTCCACAGGTCCCCATAGAAGAGGTTCCAGAAACACAAGTATTGCGTAGGAGCTCAAGAGAGGTAAGGGAACCATAGATATTTGGTTTCCCAGTCACCATGGATGGTGAATCATTATTGTTGGACAATGATGATCCTCTTTCTTACATGGAAGCAGTAGAAAGCACAGAAGATGCAAGATGTCTAGATGCTATGAATTCTGAGATGGATTCCATGTATCAGAACCAAGTCTAGGTTCTAGTTGATGAGCCAGTTGATGTAAATCCTATAGATGCAAATGGATTTTCAAGAGAAAACTAGACATGGAAGGTCGTGTTAGCACTTATAAAGAAAGGCTAGTGGCTAAAGGATTCAAACAACATCAAGGAATTGACTATGATGAATCCTTCCCGCTAGTTTCCATGTTTAAATACATAAGAATCATACTAGCCATAACAGCTTACCATGAACATGAGATTTGGAAAATGGATGTCAAAACAACATTCCTTAATGAGAACCTTTAGGATGATGTCTATATGACACAACCAGAAGGGTTTGTGACACCAGGTGAATCCAAACGGGTTTTCAAGTAGCAGAAATCCATTTAAGGATTAAATCAAGCATCTATGTCATGGACCATTCGATTTCATAATGCCACAACAGAATTTTGGTTCATTAAGAATGAATGTGATCCATGTGTTTATAAGTGGTTTACTAGGAATGCGATCATTATACTAGTAGTATATGTTGATGACATATTGCTTATAAGAAATGATGTACCTGTCTTACAGTCAGTTAAGGACTGGTTGAACAAGTGTTTCTCCATGAAGGACATGGGTGAAGCAACCTACATTCTAGGGATCAAGATTATTCGTGATAGATCCAAGAGGCTTCTTGGATGAAGTTAGGGTACATACATTGACAAGATACTAAATAGATTTAGTATGGAACAATCAAATATGGTATTGGTTCTAGTGTCACATGGCCTACAATTACTATAAAATTGTGTCTTCAGACACAACATGAGAATGATAGAATGAGTAAGATCCCTTATGCTTCGGCTACAGGATCCATCTTGTATGCCTTGTTATGTACCAGGCTTGATGTTGCCTGTAGATTGAGCATGGAAGGCAGATATAAAGAAGATCCAAGAGAACAACAATGGACTGTTGTTAAGAATATCCTTAAGTATCTGCGATGAACTAAGGATATGTTCTTGGTGTATGGAGGAGACGAGGAACTTGTCATCAGAGGGTATGTCGATGCTGGTTTTTAGATAGATCGGAATGATCTGAAGTCATAATCTAGATATGTTTTCTGTCTCAATGGAGGAGCTATGAGCTGGAAGAGTTCAAAGCAACTAGTTGTCATCGATTCTATAGTAGAGTCCGAATATATAGTGGCTTGTAACGCAGCCAAGGAAGACTTCTGGATTCGGAACATTTTCCAGGTGCTTGATGTGGTTCCTAGAAGTAATGATCCTATCTCTTTGTATTGTGATAATACTCCAGCATTGGCTTTTTCAAGAGAACCAAGGTCACATCAACATACAAAGCACATACACCAGAAGTATCGCCATTTAAGGCATTTCTATCAAAGGTGTGATTTTACAGGGATCAGTGTGTCCACAGAAGAGAACATGGTGGACCCCATGACTAAAGGCCTATCTCAGCAGAAGCATGAATATCATGTCAGAGCTAGCGGGTTAAAGGTTGTTTGTAGTTTTCTCTAGTCCAACAGGAACTCTATTGGAGTTTGTGTCGTATAACCAACTACTTTGTACATTATTCATTAATAAATTTCTTATCACATCTTGATTGTTCTTCTGTGTGACAATTCATGTGATAATGTACCAGGGACAGCTGTTGCATTATAGGTTCATAGAGGATCCCTACTATGATGAGAACCCAGATGTGTCATAACACTATTCTTGAATATATGTTCTACGTCGGATAAATTTATTTGAGGGACACAAATAATACATGCAATTAGGGGTTGGGACTCATAAAACATTGAGGCACCTTCTCATGGTATGTGCCCTTGGTAATATCCATGAGGATATTATGAGAACGAGACCTATGAGAAGGAAACCCACATTTAATTGTGTCATTAGATGTTCTTATATGAGGACTTGTGTGTTGGTCCTTAGACATTAATATAATTATTAATGGGCATTACAACTCGCACACTTAGATGTATTTATGAAAACAGTGATGACACACTGTTCACAGCAAGGTAGGATACGTTGGGTGCATCACAAGTAATACTCCAATAATAGATAATGCAAGAAAGGATTTGTCCATTCTGTCCAGTAACAGAAGTAGATATCTCACGCCCATTAATGGAATTGATATAGCCTTTGTAAATCGATGGCCATGGTAAGGAATGAGATAGTTCAATTCCAAAAATTCAAAGAATGAATAATCGAGCACATGGGTTGATGGCACTAGAATGCAACCTGCTTGATTCTATATATCATGAAAAAGAGATTCTATTAAATGGTAAGAATTCATTTGAGGTGACACATTATTGTGGCATTAACATCTTTCTCTATGGATGCCACGACATGTTGCTAGATGATAACCTTGAATTGTTGGAAGATTCCACCTAATTCCACTAAGAAAGAGGCCCAGAGGGTCACACACTAAGTGTGTCCATGTATCTCAGTTAGATATTAATTTAAAAAGTTAACAAAATATTATTCTGGACTGTGGTTTAATAATATTTTAAGGATGTATGATCTCATTTATTTCAAAATTAGTTATTCGAGATAGTATATTATGGGAGAAATAAAATTTATTTATTATAAAGTGATGCAGTAACATTTATTTAAAAAATAAATTGCATTACACAAGGTCTAATAAATGTGTTGGAGGAAATAAAGAAAAATTAAAACAAGATAAACACGCCGTGTATATTGAATTTACACGCCGTGTAGTTTTCATGGAAAATGAGTACACGCTGTGTATTAATGATTACAAGCCATGTAGTTTTTCTAGTCGGGATTTTGAGGAAATAATATCGTTTTATTAAATGACATTTATTATAATCTGAGTGGCCACATGTCGAAGAATTAATCATTTGACATGGGGGTTTTCAATAAGAGTTAATTAAATAAATAAAACGCGTAGCGCATTTATTTATTGTCATAACTCTATAACCTCAAACCTGATTATAAATATCCTCACAACCACAAACCCTTTCTTGAGATAATTGTTATGCACAAAAATTCTAGAGATTTCTCTCATGGCCGAACGAACTCCTTCCTCCATGAATGCTCTGAAAACAGAGAGATATCCTCCACCACCAGATCAAGGTGATCAAAGGTGGAAATTGCAAGATATGGTTCTTCCGTGCTAGTACCCGGAGAGCCCTTCAGCGACGTCCAGAGATATGTGGAGCATGTGTGGATCACTTCTTGAGGAATCATACACTTAGATTCTACGACGCTATGATGGATAACACCATATCATTACTATAGACATCAATAATGAAATAATTCTATCAAGGTAATTCTTATCAATTAATTATATTAATTATAATGAACATATGATGATCCTATGCCTATGGTTCTGGGATCCCCTCTTTTTTTTATTCCTCGTTCTATTCTGATGAACTGGTGTTTTACATCGTGACAGATCTCAGATTGATTATTGTTAATGCTAATATTAAAGTGGACACTCTGACCAACGCACTTCCGCTGCACCCAGAACCTACAAGTCGTATCATAGGGGTCATATCGTTAATTATAATAATTTTGTTTTTCAATGGTGATTTATGAATTTAATAATTCAGTTCTTTCAATTGATGTAAATCATTCTATAAAATCTGAATCTCAAGATATATTCCTCCCCTGTCGTTCCTCGTTCACCTTACAAAAACAGTTTTTTCTTTTAATTTTGATTAAAATAAAATAAGGGAACTCATCTGGAGGTGCCAAACGTTCCTGGCCATACAAAACTAGAATAAATGGTGTGTATTTGGAAGTACATGCCATGTAGTCTAAGTTCAATGCATTGGACTGGTCCGCCAAATCAGACCATTTATTGGATCATATCTATGTCATTTATGAAACCGTGTGTTGTCCAAGAACAGGTGGCACATGGTTTCCGGATTACATGTCGTGTGGTCCACTGAACATAGATAATTGTCCCTTTGGGTTGGGATTGGATAGTGTACCTTGTACATGGCTTGACCAACTAAAAACTGTGTAATGTAGATACTACAGGGAGTGTGGCCAAATAAACATGCCGTTTACACTGAAAATTTCTGAAGTATATCAACACGCCATGTCCACGGGTGTGTACATTAGATGGACGGTGAAGAAAAGTAAATGTCGTGCAGTTGGAACTACACTCCATGTACTCACCCAAATTATACAGATTTATTAAAAATTTATTATAATATTATACAAACCGTTGATATGTGTACCATGGTGCATGCATAAAGCCGATGCACAACATGTGATAGGTGTTTTATATATATGTGTGTAATTTATCATCAGCTTAATGAACGAGAATTCACCGAGTTGCAACCAAGGTATAAGTTATGTACAAGGATAGTTTTAATTTATTTAAAATTATGATGGATGAGAATCTCAAGAAAATACAAAATAAATGGTTTAAGATAAAAGGATTGATTAATTAAAGATAATTAATTTATTCCAGTGTGATTTATCTTAAACAAGAATGATTATAGAAAGGAAGGCCAGTTTTATTTATGCGTAAATATCATTGCATGTATGGATGATCATGATATAGACCAAGACCTTTGTATGTTAATGGTTTCTTTTAATTTACTTATTAAAATTAATTTTTTTGCCCTGCGAGCCTTCTCCACAATAATATGTAGGGCCTACACGGCCAAAGATTCTTTTATGTAAAAACCCCTTTTACACCTGACCTACATGTGAGAGAAATGAATATGTAATGGATGGAGCTCCCATGCTAGTGGAGGCAGCTCAAGTATGGAGCCAAGGTAAAACCAATCAAAGGAGATACAAAGGTGGACATGTGGAAAGCTATAAACACGAACCTGAAAGGATCAAGGTGTTTCTCCCCTAAGTCTTGGGTTAGTTTATCAACCTCTAGATAAACGAACTAACAGAACAAGCTCATGATAATACCATTTATTTTATTTCTGTCAGTATCATGGTTTATTTAGTGTGGGTGTGTTGTCACGATCAAACAATTAATGAATTAATCTAGCATGCCATATGGAACTAAAATAATTCCGGCTTATGCGTAAATATTATCTTAGACATGGTTGATCACATAAGTATATCCCACTTAATATTATAAAGAATGTAATCAATGATAATAAAATTTCAATTTATGTATAAGGATATAATCCATCAAAGAATTATTAAGTCAGTATAGCCTTCCATAATCTTGGTTAGAATAGAACCATAGTTCAAAGTGTTTGACCAACCCTAATTGAGGTGCCTTCAATTATTGGGGAATTATAATTAAATGTTTTGGGTTGAATTGACTTGGTTTGCATTAAGGGTTGACTGCCACAATAGGACATGGTGTGACCAAGAGGCAAAGGTTGAAGAAATCCAAAATAAAAGTATTTTAGGATTGGGGAGTCCACTCAGCAAATCAAGGAGCTACGAGTTAATGCAGTTGGCATTTGGAATGTCTACCTAAAACCCTTCAAGTTGCTTGAACAACACTAAATGGGTTAATTTGAAGGGTAATATGGATCCTTTCCACTAGAATATTTAGGCAACATAATATTCCAAAGTCCATGGTGAGGGCTATTGGATTTCGATAAAATAGTTGGAGACTAATAAGTATTAATTTATTTATTTTCCTCAGTTTTTATAATAAAGTACTGAACCTTTTATCATTTTAATTTTTAATAACAAGAAGAAATATTACTTCAAACATATCATTGTGAACCATACTCGAGAAGGAAAACCTTCTCACCAGCAGCGATTTCCTAGAGTGGCAGAGGCGTTTACGTGTCATCCTTCACCATGAGAGGAAATTGAATGTGCTGGAAGATCCTATTCTAGTTGCACCTGGAAACGTGGCCTGTGATGATGAACTGTCTCTTTATATAAAACATATGGATGGTTCCACATATTTCAATGTTTCATGTCATTGACCATGTCTAATGATCTCTTGAATCAAGATGAAAATATGGACGCGTATAGGATGATGTCTAACCTTAAGGATCTCTACCAATAGAAGGAGAGACAAGAGAGATATGAGATCTCCAATGCTTTGTTTACAAATAAGCTTGGAGAGTCTGCGCTAGCTGGGCCTCAAGTATTCAAGCTTATTGGCTACATAGAACCCCTGGACATGTTAGGGATTAAATTCCTGGATGAGTAGCATACAGATCTCATCCCATCATCACTACGGAAGACCTTCTCATGCTTTATTGACAACTACAACATGAGAACATACGAGAAGTGTCTATTGGAACATCTGACCTTGATTCACCAGGTAGATAAGGACATGTGGTGTGACAAACCCGTAGTCCTTATGGTGAATAAGAAAATGAAGGAAAATGAAAAGGGGACAAAGACTTATGAAGGGTCTGAATCCCCCGAGCATCATCCCTCCAAGAAAGGGAAGATCAAAAGGAAGGGAATGTAACAGGATATGATGTGTTTTTCATGTGGAAAGCAATGCCACTGGAAGGGAAACTGCACCCAGAAGCATGGGGACTCTAAAGGTGTGTTTGTTATCAAGGGTAATATTTCAATTTCTACACATTGGGTATTAGATATAGCTTGAGGGGCTCAGATCAGTATTCAAATGAAAGAACCAAGTAGATTTAGAAAGATTGCCAGAGGAGATTTGGATCTTCATGCAGCCAATGGCGCAAGGCTGGCTGCATTGGCTATTGGTGATTACCACCTCTCATTACCGACTAGGATGATTTTGGTTTTGCATAACTGTTATTATGTGCCTAGTGTAACCAAGAACATAATTTCTGTATCTTGTATGGATATGGATGGATTTATTTCCATGTTTGGAAATAAGGGTTGTCTCTTTTATAAGAACATCGTATGTTATGGTATGGCACATTTAAATAATTTTTTGTATGTATTAAATTACAAAAACCATGTGTTGGAAATCGATAACAAAACAAAC
Organism: Viscum album; assembly: GCA_963277665.1. Classification (NCBI taxonomy): domain Eukaryota; kingdom Viridiplantae; phylum Streptophyta; class Magnoliopsida; order Santalales; family Viscaceae; genus Viscum; species Viscum album. The sequence goes on from OY728162.1 coordinate 1,017,182,555, forward strand.
TCACATGACTCAAACATCACCCAGTTGTGGCATCACCATCTCGGTCATGTAGATGAGAAGTGCTTGACAATGATCCGCCAAGATGGTTATTTGGACTCTACTAATCTAAAAACACTTGATAGATGTCATGCTAGTTTACAAAGAAAAATGACCATACCGCCCTTCGATGGAAAAGGTGAAAGGGACATAGAGCTTCTAGGATTTGTGCACACAGATGTGTGTGGACCATTTCCCGTAGAAGCTAGAGGTGGATATTCTTACTTTATTACTTTTACTAATGATATGAGTAGATATGGATATGTTTACATAATGGGTTATAAGTCTGAGTGATTAGATAAATTTAAGGAATTCAAGAATGAAGTAGAGAATCATATTGGTAATAATATAAAGAAGCTTCGATCGGATTGAGGCAGATAATATCTGGACCAAGAGTTCATCGATCTTCTACGAGAGTATGGGATTCTATCTCAGCTCACTCCTCCTTATACACCACTATGGAATGGTGCTAGTGAAAGGAGGAACCACACCATGTTGGACATGGTGAGGTTGATGATGAGTTGTAATGATCTTCCATTATCCTTTTGGGGATATTCATTACACACTACATCATAAAAATTAAACCGAGTACCAACTAAGGAAAAAAATGGAATTCCATACGAGATATGGAATTAAAAGAAACCCATTTTTCCACACAGACGTGTATGGGGATGCATGGCGTTACAAACTAGCACCCCGAGGCATGAAGTGTATCTGTATAGGATATCCCAAGGAAACGAAAGGATATTACCTATATAACCCTTCAGGTAAGAAAGTGACAGTCGCCAAACAGGCCATCTTTCTTGAGAGGGAGTACATCCTCAAAAAAGGATAGTGGGAAAACGATTGACTTTGATGAAGTTGATGCTTAAGATACACAAGAGTTGTTACAGGAACAAGTTCCATAGGTCCCCGTAGAAGAGGATCCGGAAACAAAATTACTACGTAGGAGCTCAAGAGAGGTAAGGGAACTAGAGAGATTTGGTTTCCTAGTCACCAAGGATGGGGAATCATTTTTGTTGGACAATGATGAACCTCTCTCCTACAAGGAAGAAGTAGAAAGAACAGAAGCTACAAGATGGAAAGAAGCTATGAATTCTGAGATGGAATCGATGTATCAGAACTAGGTCTGGGTTCTGGTCGATGATCCAGTTGATGTAAAGCATATTGGATGAAAATGGGTATTCAAGAGAAAACTAGACATGGAAGGTCAAGTTAGCACCTATAAAGCAAGGCTAGTGGATAAAGGATTCAGACATCATCAAGGAATTTACTATGATGTACCCTTCTCTCCAGTTTCCATGTTTAAATCCATAACAATCATACATTCCATAGCATCTTACCTTGACTACAAGATTTGGAAAATGGATGTCAAAATAGCATTCCTTAACAGGAACCTTGAGAAAGATGTCTCTATGACACAACCAGAAGGGTTTGTGACACCAGGTGATGCCAAACAGGTTTTCAAGTTGTAGAAATCCATTTACGGATTAAAGAAAGCATCTAGGTCATGGAACATTCAATTTGATGATGCCATAAAGGAATTTTTGTTCGCTAAGAACTAATGTGAGCCATGTTTTTATAAGCGGTTTAATGTGAATGCATTCGTTATCCTAGTAGTATATGTTGACGACATATTGTTTATTGGACATGATGTACCAATCTTACAGTCAGTTAAGGACTGGTTGAATAGGTGTTTCTCCATGATGGACTTGGGTGAATCAGCCTAAATTCTAGGGATCAAGATCATTCGTGAAAGATCCAAGAGGCAACTTGGACAAAGTTAGGGTACATACGTTGACTATATAATAAAGAGATTTAGTATGGATCAATCCAAGAAGGGATTGGTTCATGTGTCACATGGCCTACATATTTTTAATAAAACATGTCCTTAGACACAAAAAGTGAATTGTAGAATGAGTAAGATCACATATGATTCGTGTATAGGATCCATCATGTATGCCGTATTATCTACCAGACATGATGATGCCTATGCACTGATCATGGTAGAAAGATATCAAGCAGATCCATGAGAATAATATTGGACTGCTGTTAAGACTATCTTTAAGTATATGAGAAGAACTAAAGATATGTTCCTTGTTTATGGAGGAGATGAGGAGCTTCTCATCAGACGGTATGCTAGTGCTGGTTTTAAAATAGATTAGAACGATCTGAAGTTTCATTCTGGAAAAATTTTCTATCTCAATGGAGGAGCTGTGAGCTGGAAGAGTTCAAAGCAACCAGTTTTTGCTGATTCTACTATGGAGTCCGAATATATTGTGTCTTCTGATGCAGCCAAGGAAGACATATGGATTTGAACATTGTCCAGGAGCTGGATGTGGTGCCTAGCAGTAAAGATCCTATCACATTGTATTGTGTCAATACTACAACCGTGGCTCTTGAAAAAGAACCAATGTCACATCCAGGGACAAAGAAGATACTCTGGAAGAATCACCTCTTGAGGGATATCTATCAAAGGGGTGAAGTTGAAGTCAGAAGAGTGTCCATGAAATAGAACCTGGGAGACCCCATAACTAAAGTCTTATCTCAGTAGAATCATGAATATCATGTCATAGCTAGCGGGTTAATGGTTGTTAGTTGTTGGATCTTGTCCATGTGGGATTCTGTTGGAGTTGGTGGCCTAGAACCAACTAGTTTTTACTTTAATCATTAATAAATACTTTATCACATATTGATTGTTCTTCTGCATGACAATTCATTTGATAATGTCCCAAGGACAACTGTTTCTTTAAAGGGACATAGCAGATCCCTGCTATGATGAGAACCTGGATGTGTCATAACAATGATCTTGAATATATGTTCTATGGGCAGATGATATAATTCGAGGGACACAAATAATACATTCCATTAGGACTGGGGACTCATAAATCGTTGAGGCACCTTCTCATGGTGTGCGCCCTTAGTAATATCCAATAGGATATTATGAGAACGAAACCCACTAGTAAGAAATCCACATTTCCTAGTGTCAGTGGATGATCCTATCTGCGACATGTGTATTCGACCTTAGACATTAAGATTATTATTAATGGGCATTACAGCTCACGAGCTTAGATGTATTGATGAAAACTGTGAAGACACACTATTCACAGCGTGGTTGGATACGTTGGGTGTGTCACGAGTAGTACTGCATTAATAGATAATGCGAGAAAGGATTTTTCACTTCGGTTCCATAATGGAAGTAGATATCTCATTCCCTTTGATGGAATTGATATAGCCTAAGTAAATCCATGTACATGGTATGGAATGGGCAAGTTCAATTCCATAAAGTCAAAGAAAGAATAGTCGAGCACATGGGTTGATGGCACTAGCATACAACCCTCCTGATTCGAGATATCGTGTCAAAGGGATTATATTACATAATAAGAATTCGTATGAGTTGACATGTCATTGAGGTGTTAACGTCTCTCTCTATGGGTTCCTTGTCGTGTTTTTAGACACTAACCTTGGACTTTAGGCAGGCACCGCCTAATGCCACTAAGAAAGAGCCCTAGAGGCTCACACATTATGTGTGTCCATGTATCTCAGTTAAATATTAATTTAAAAACTTAAATAAATATTATTCCCAACTATGGTTTAATAATTATTTTAGGATGCCTGATAACATTTATTTCTATAATAGTTATTTGAGAGAATATATTTTGGGCGAAATAATATATATTTATTAGCGAGTAATTCAGTTACATTTATTTAAGAAATAAATAGACATTACACAAGGTTTAATAATTGTGGTGGAGGAAATAAAGAAAAATGAAAACAGGATAAACACGCCATGTATATTGAATGTACACGCCAGGTAGTTTTCATGGAAAACGAGTATAGGTTGTGTATTAATGATTACACACCATTCAGTTGTTCCAGTTTGGATTTTGATGAAATAATACCATTTTATTAAATGATAATTATTATAATCAACGTGGGCACATGTCAAGGAATCAATCGTTTTACATGGGGGTTTTCAATAAGAGTAAATGAAATAAATAAAACATGTAACATGTTTATTTATTTTCATAACTCTATAACCTCGAACCCAATTATAAATATCCTCACAACCCCAACACTTCTCTAGAGAGAATTATTGTGCTCAACAATTATGGAGTGTTCTCTCAAGGCTGAAAGAACTCCTTCCTCCATGAACACTCTCAAGACCAAGAGAGATCCACCACCACTGGATCAATGCGATCGAAGGAAGACATTGCAGGTGAAGGTTCATCCGTGCTAGAACCTAGAAAGCCGTATGGCGACATCCAGAGACTTGTGGAGCACGTGTGGATCACCACAAGAGGAATCCTAAACTTGGATTCTACGATGAAACGACGGATCACACCAGATATTGACCGAATACATCAACTAAGAAAGAATTCCATCAAGGTAATTCTTGTCAATTAATTAAATTAATTATAATCAATATTTGATGATCATATCTCTATGGTTCCGGGAATCCCTAATATATTTTTTGTTCTTCGTTCTATTCTGAAGATCCAACATTTTACATCGTGATGGATATCGGATTGATCATTATTAACACCAAAATTAATCTTGTCACTCTGACCTATGCACTTCCACTATGCCTGGAACGTACAGGGAATACTATCAAATGAAACACTAAGTAAATCCATGATCAGTCTATCTCTCATTGCTCCACCCACTCCTAGTCCTCCTAAGACACTATCAAATTTCATCTGAGAAGAGGTTATGAATTGGTGAGTATATCAATACCCAATAAGAAAATATAGAATAACCAATAAAAAGCATCACAAGAGTAGTTATATCATTATAATAATGTATGTTAATCCATAATTATACATAAAAATAATAAATCCAGGATATATTCATAATAAAATCCAATTCTCAAGGGGTCTCAACCATACAACCTTCCGTATCATTTTACATGAGGCTACATCGTAATTCTCTAATGGGATAACTGGATCCATTAGCTATGTTTTCACAATTGATGATCTTCTAGGAGGTTACATTCATTAGGCCCCACACAATAACTCACTGGATCTATAAGATATAAATACACTATAAGGGATTATACCTAAGCCTCAGGGGGGACACTGTAATTCCTAATAATAATAACCCCCAACGTAGAGGATTTTACTCCTACCTAGGTTGGTCATGATGATTCCACAAACCCCACCTAGGGAAGGTGATATGATCAAGGATCCCACCATAGTCTCATAGCGAGATACCACAAACTCTATCAATGTAAATTCTAGTAGAGTGGATCAAAATCTAATGATCCGGAAGTAAATCCATCTTGTACCATTATAAGATTTGACAAAGGGAACAATCTAAACTAATACTTGTTCAAACTAAAAAAATAGGGGGGAATAAATTTTATTAGAAAAAGTTAATAGTTTGTACTAGGGGTATAAGAAATGACTTTCCAACCATAGGTTTTATTGTCTCATGTTATCTGACATGGAATATATCTCTCCAAATACAGGTCGTGTTTTTTTGGATACATGACATGTAATGAGATACTACCACTATACATGTTCCATCTTCATGTGCATGTGATAACTTATTCATTCCCATGTACTTGAGCCCATTTTCGTATGAGTGGATATGTTTGGTCCTGTGTAACCCAAGGGTACATGCCAAGCCACCAACACTATGTCACAACCAATGTGATATTATTTCCATGTGAAATCACAACCCTTCCAAAGAGTGACTACATGGAGTGTGTTCTTCAGACTAAATTCCACTTTGTATGTAATTCTATAAAAATTCATAAACTCATCACATGATTTCCTTCACCACTATTTCCTAGTGATCTACTGCTAATCTCACCCATATGATGTAGATCTATTTTAACGAATGCCTAAGTTATTATTATGGGTCGGACATCAGTGTTCGTTCCACTCATGATGCCTCCCCTATCACACCACCATGCCACGATTTTGAATTCCATGACTATGGATAAAAAAAACTTTTCCCGATCTGATTTTTTCACTACACATTGTAATGAAATCCTTGATCTCTATCCCAAACCAATGGTAATGATCAATTTCAGCAATGATCAATTTTAAAATGTTCTTTTATATGGAATTTTTCAAACCACTATCCAAATAAAATACCGATTATGAACGAATGATAAATTGGGATACAAATGAATAGAGCATAATCATAAAGAATAAACCTTCAAAAAGGTTCATGTTTTCCTAGATCTATTGATTTAGGAATGATCAATAAAGAGGTAAAAGAAAATCATTTTCAAAATTCCAATTTATTGGATGATAAACCCCAATCAATACAACACTTTCGACCACAAATTTTTTTTTTTGAAAAATTTATTTTCATTTACTACGACGAAAATAAATGATGATAGATAAAAAATAAAAAACATACCACCTAATGGTAGGATTGAATGCTGATAAAAAATATGTAAATATTGTCATAAATAGTGAGATTCATGAACTCCATTTTCATTAGATATCATTGGAGTCTTCTGATCTTTGATCCATGATCTCGATGATCACTAATGATCCTCCAAACCTTCCTCTCAATTCTCAAGGATATGTAGATAACCCTTTGTATTAGCTATAACAATGTATTTATATAGGATAATTAATTATGGATTTTAATTTAACATTTAAACAAATATATTTAATATATTTAATATTCTCACCCATGGTGGAACACAAGCCAAAGAACTGATGCCAAAAAATATTATTTAACACTTATTGTAAAACAATCCTCCAAGATTCCACTATAGTCTATAATTTATGATCTGAGACATTGTTCATGATTTATTCCATTACATAAGAAAAAAATAGACACATGTGATATTAATATATTTAGAATTAATATAATATCAATACCGAGCCTCTCTGAGCCTCTCCGAGCCTCAATATCTGGCCACGTCTCTGTCCCTGACTCCTAAAATATTCTATAATATATTCCAAAGTCTTATAAGGAAAAATCAGTGATATTACATCTCTAGAATTATATTGATGTTACTAATTTTTGTTTGTGGTGTATTTTCAATCAAAAATAGAATATGTGATGAAACTCTTGAAGTTAATATTAATTTAATAAATCAGAGAAACTTGGAAGTCAATTATTGTTCCTAAGCATGTTATTTTGATGACTTAAGTGAAGTTCCCAAGAAAATATGGGCATTATGTTGGGAATTAATCAATTAATACCAATGGATTATTGGTAATTCTTGGATTTATTTTTGTTACTCCCAAATAATATTTATAGATGATATTTTATTATTTAAATTTTTTTTAACTAGTTCTATCCATAGATGTTACAATGTTATATAATATATTTTGGATGAAGAAAATTTAAATGTGATTATTTTTTCACTGATATTCAAGAATATACATGTTTTGGGGGATGTTTAAACACGATCTATAACATTTAATGGAATATATAAGGCCTCTAGATTTGTTTTGAAAGGATTGAGAAAAGATTGTTTTAAATTAATTAAATATGTAATGGTAAAATGGAATTGTTTTACCTATGTAAGGATAAAATGTGAATTTCATTACCTAAATAAAGATAAAATAGTAATTTTATTACCTACGTAATGGTTAATAGATAATTTTATTACCTAAGTATCGGTAAAATGAGTTTATTCTACACTACATAATGGAACTTGTGATATTTCGTAAAGGTAATTGAAGGGTATGTATAAGTGGTGACAATATCATGGCACTATGTAAGGGTAAATTGAGGATTTATAAATGTATCATTACAATTGCATAATGTTTGGATGCTAAATATCTAAGGGAAAGCTGATCTGATTTTGTAGTGAATAAGGGAACATTGGGTCAATGTAAAGGTAGCATGACCATTGCATAAGTGTTAAATGAGGATAATGTAATTTTAGGTGATGATTTTTTAAAGTCAAACCACCACATTGTAAGGGTAGTTGATACTTGATAAATTTTATTCAAGAACTAGGTAAAGGTTGGACAAGGCTCCATAAGGGTATCCAACACTACATAATTGGAATTCTGACACTATGTAAAGGTATTCCAAAGTTATCGAATAGTAGTTTCACTTTTTGATGCACTTTATAAATTTCCTTATAATTTTACATATCACACCAATGAGTAAAATGGTTAGGTTCCATTTTTAGAAATAATGTTCTACCACCAAGCCACGAGTGCTACCACCAGGCATCATGTATTATAGCTAAGCAATAGATGCTACCTCCAAACATAATATCCCTCCACCGAGCATCAAATGCTACCTCCAAGCATCGTTTGTTACATCTAGGAAAGATACCTCCATTTTTACCATGATATATGATATTCATAAATCTTCCTTTAATAAAGATTTATTTCAAGTTTCCATATCTCATTTAATTAAGTCCATCCTTTAAAAAAGACAAAAAAACAATTCTCATGAATTCACGTGAGTACTTATGATAGAATGGTTATGGTGTTATCCAAAATTGATGGAACATGATGAAATTACGATCCCGGATAATTTAGTAATGAATAAAGAAGTGAGATATGATGGATTATAGTGTTCATGGATATTTGAATATGGAATGAATGATGGGTTGAAGCATGATTATATAGGGGATATAAATTATTTTTTTCATAGTATTTAATATTAGTGTAAAAGAGAAATATTAATTCCACAGATAATGTAAAGAACGAAATTATACTTAATGAAAAATGATGTTGTAGGAATATATTTTATTTTTCAGGAGTATGGATGGGGTGAGGTTAATGTGTTGTGTGGAATCATCATTTCAAAAATGTGAAATCAAAAACACGAATGTAGAAGGAGCCTATTAACCTGAAGTCATAACAATAATAATCCTTGTATGATTTCAAAAAATAATAAGGAAACAAATGTCTAAAATTTTGATATATAAATGAGATCATAAACACTTTGAATAGTTACATGATTTATACTTTTAATCACATAGATTTACAAGGTTTCTTGTCTTGAGGAAAAAACTCAGAGGATAATTAGGGGGTCCACATCTTTAATTACTGTGTAAACAAGTTGAGTTGGGGTTTTTTTAAAAAATCATTAGAACTATCCTTTATCTTAAATATAAACTATAATATGCAAAGTCCCTTTTCGGAGTAAAAGTTTCCATCCACAATTTTGATATGTAGAAGAACCAAAAACCTTCATGGAATCTCAACGGAAAGATCCATGAAACTATATTGATCATAAAAATAAAGAACCACATACTTACTATACGGTATTTAAATAAGGAGAGGGTATCTGTAGGTTGACGTAGTTACAAAAAAAAGGCATCCTACTTGAAGTTTGTATGTCCAAGAACACCATTTTACTGGTTAAAATTAGAGGTGGCCCAATACATTGTTGTATAGAGAGTTAGTTGATCATATTCATTGGAGTCTATAGAAGAATTTTTTTATTGAATTGTAGAACACTAAAGAGGGGACATGCTGATATATTTTAATATCGTGCATTAATAAAAAATATTTAAGTGTGCTTGGTCAATGATAGGAGAAAAAATTCATTGTCTTACTGTTGTCAATGACTTTATTGAAAATAAGATGAAATATATATGTGAGTGGTATTTTAAAAATTTTACACCAGGTATGTAGTTATCCATGTTTTAGGTGAACCTCACTAAAAAACCCTGCTGTTCGTTGTGCTTTACTGTATTATGTGCATCTTTGTATGTTATAGGGGAATAAAAAAAGAGAACCTATTACTGAATAAGAAACATAGAAAATGAATTGAAAATAATTGAAATGTGATAAAAGTATCCCCACATTGATTCACCCCTATCAGTGTGTCTATCACAAACTAATCTTAATAATTTTTATTAGTAAGATATGTTATATCTTTGATTGGAATCTCATATTTGAAGCTTATTTAATATTTTAATTCTCATCCATGTTCAAAATAGAGTGGTAACATAGGGTATTTTTATACAATGATGATTTGAAATATATCTCAAAAAATAATTAGGAGAATAAATGAAAGAATGAATTGAGAAATATTAATAAGACATCCTTATTGTGAAAATAAGACTACGAGTAAATTTTCAGGTGTAATATTTTGGATAAAGAAAAGTCATGCAGTGGAGTCTAATATATATTAATTTATTCAAGTTCCAAATAGAAGGACAATAGTTCTTCCTCATTAAGTTCTTCATCCATATATAAAGACGAGGAAACAAAAATTTCCAATCATAATTGTCATAAAAAAGATCCAATAATTAGGGGGAGTGTTCACATATTAGAATAACACAATGTTGAATAAGTTTCTACTTTCAATGATATACTGCATAGTTTTCCTGAAGAAATAAAAACATTTATCCATTGCTCATTCAAAGGATTGTTGAAAGATATCTTATGCCTGAAAAATATATCGAACTTTGAGAAATATTTTGATGAGATAATGAAATCCAGTATTAATATCTCTTAGAATATTTGAGCCAAAGAAGAATAGAATATTGAACATGAACAAAGATTCCCCAGTTTGGATGATTAGTTGCTAAATTCAATTCATGAGAAATTGGATTCCACAAAAGAATTTGAATAAATGTTCCATGCATTCTAAAAAACTATTATGGCTATAATTGAAGTCACGAATTACCATCAGGACATTTAATCAAATATGATCAATGATATTGAAACTTTTCTGATGGAGAAAAATAAAATTAATGAGGAAAAACTTATAAATTTAAAAAAATTAATATAAAGAAATTTTGAAGGTAGTAGAGCATGATAAATTCATCATAAACAAAAAAATTCATAAACATGGAGACAAAATAGAAAATATAGAAAACATTCATGTTGAGTCTTTAGAAAAAGATAAATTAAGAGCTATTAGTACATGAGTGGTAAAAAAATTTCTAAGGAGGTCTCTTATCCTAAAATTCTTTTATCTAATGGAAATGAAAAATTTAAATAATACCATTAACAATAACCTCAATATATTAGAAAGATGTTCCATAAATCTCTATAAATAACTTTTATTCTAATTAAACTTATATTCACAGTATAACTTAAAAATCAAAACCTATAAGAAAGTGGATGAGTAAAGGTGATGAAGTTATTACACTACATATATTGTAAAAAAAGATAAGTGTAAAATATTCTATTTCCCTAAATAATACCACTAGAATAATGAAAAAAAAAATTGAAAAGTATGAAAATATAGATAGACTATAATTTTGAAGAAGAGATCAGTTTATTTGTCTATTTTTGGTGTTGTGAATGATTCCGGCACATTGGATCTGACAGTTTGTTTAAAATTTAAGTATTTGAAAGTCAAAGGAATCACCCATCAAGGGGGAGAAAAGCAGCGATGAATAAAATTTCATTTAATAAAATGAAGAATTTTATTGTTATAAATAGATTTAATGCCTTAAATAACCTCTATGGTATTTTTGATGGACGTAGTAACAAGGAAGTTGTATGCAAGTACAAATCAATCAGGTATTGCACTAAACTATTTCAGATGAAAAGAACACAAAAGACGATGACTAGACATAAGTATACCTTTTTAAGTAATCAAAATAAAATATTTACGAATATTCTATAGATATTACAATGGAAGTAGAAAATATCAAAAAAATAAGAGACTAATACTAGAGGAAAATAAAATTGTTGTAGTGGTAAAGACCACACCTGAGAAGCCATGTGGATCTATCTATCATGCTATTCCATTTATAAATAAAATATTTTTTATTTTCCCAGATTTTGTGTATAGAAAAAAGAAAATCGCATATGTGATGGATTAATAATATGTTAATGGAAAGAAAAATATTCCACGTGAAGAAATAAAATTTTATGGTTGGTTGTCAAAAAGTTATAAAAAATAATCTAAAAAACAATGTTAAAGTTAAAAGAAGGATATTATATTTCAAATGTTTTTTTTCTTCTTAACTCCATCTCAATAATAAATACTAAAGAGGAATAAGAACGAAAAAGGTAATGAATTTGCGTTGATGTCCATGTGAAAATGAAAAATCCACACATGGTTTTCATAAAATAATGTAGAGATTCCATGACACTCAAGACCATTACAAAAGATATAAAACCAAGAATGGAGGGTTCCACCTCACTTGGAATAGAAAATATAGGAGTTTCATCGTTGATAAATACTTCCCAGCATTGTTTCTTATGTTGAAAATAAATGGAGGCCCACCTAATTGACATATAATTTTTTCATTTCATATAGCGAATTAAACATGATAAACATAATCATGGGGATAAAAAATGATTATTATATATTTGCATCTACTATCTAGAATATATGTTACAAGATGTATGGAATTCACCATCCTGGTTTGATCTATCTATAAATATTTGGAGTATTATTTGTTGTAAAATATCAAAGCTTAACATTGATGAAAATGATCAAGTTGGTATAAATAAAAAATTTATTTGAAATAGCCATCATGAATGGGAGTACAATAAGTGTTACCCACATTAATTTTAATTAAAAAGACTGTATAATAAAATATCCATCTTAATTAAGTGAGGCTCTAGATCTCCCATTGTGGGGTAGTATCCAATGAATTTACCATAGAATTATACATCAATTAAAAACGTTATCTCTGGAAGGTACAGATTCAAAATATAATTAATGAGGTATTCTGGAACACTCTCTTATCCTTATTCATAAATATAAAATGACATCTGATCTAAAGATAGAGAACATAAATGAATCATTTAAATGAAAAAGAGAAATGATGAATGTTTTCGAGGAATGATTTCATAATCTTTACCATCATATTATAATTCACTATTTTTAATATATGTATTGATATGATTGTCGAAATTTTAGGTAGAATGTATATTTAAAATTTATTCTTTATGAGTAGTATCCGAAAATTTCCAATTTTATTAGTTTAATTAGTTTCAATGAATTACTATACAGTAAGAAATAAAAGAACAATCGTCGAGGAAAGAAATGTTTTGTTTTATATTAGTTTGTATCATATTCTAAATTGATAATAGAAAACATTGATGTATAAATTGGACATAATTATTTTCTACCCGGGATTATCTGAAGTAAAATATGAGTGTAATAATTGATGGAATATTTCATTATAATGAAATTATACCATCAAATCTCAGGGCCTTTTAATATTTTTATCGATATGGGTGAGATGTGAAATTTAAAATTTAGAGAACAATAGATGAGAACATATTGAAATACCATTTTACATATTGGTATTGACAATAACTAAAAAGGTGGTTATTGACAACAACACTTTGTGTTGGTATTATATTATTTCAATAAGTTTGTAAGTTGTGAAACACTTGATTAAAATATGTATTTTTTAAGGATGAACAACTAGTAAGTTCACTAGTGGTCACATGCAAGTTTGTTGAAGAATGATGTGGAGTTCCCAAGAAACCATGTGCATTATCTTTAGGATTACTATGTGAAGCTCAAATTTTTATTAAAGAATCATGGATGTGTTTTATGTATTATAAAATAATATTATTTGAAGATATTTTTATATTTTGAAATAAAATATTTTAATTAGTTCAGTACGTAGAAGTTTCGAGGTCACATATTATATTTTGGATAAATTAAATTTAAATGTGATGACTATTACACTAATATTCAAGAATACCATGTGTTGGTGGATGTAGGGACATTTTCTAAAATATTTCATGGAATATGAAATGCATAAAGATTGATTATTAATGTATTGAGATGATTTTGAGTAAAATTCACTACCTTCATTAAGGTAAAATTTGAATTTCATTACCGAAATAATGGTAATATGGGAACTGTATTACATATTTAAATTTTAATTGAGGATTTAATTATCAAATAATCTGTAGAATGAGTTTATATTTCATTATATAAAAGTACATGGGAGCTTGTATATATGTTATTGAAGGCTATGTATAAGAATTTAAGAAATTTAAGAAACCATGTTAGTGTACGATAAGGCTATGTTAATATACCACACCATTAATGATATGTCATTACCAATGTAAGGGTACCTGAGAATATTCTACACCACGTAAGGTTACATTGAGGAAACATAATGTTAGAAATAACATTTTATAAGGGTAAACCAATGGCTACATAAGTGTATCTAATGCTACATAAATGTAGACCAATCATTGCCTAAAGGTTGATAAAACCACCTAAAGGATATTCTAGTGCTTTGTAAAGGCGGAACATGGCTTTGTAAGGGTAGATAACTCTACATAATGGTCAATATGATGTTATGTAAAGGTGGGATAAGGCTGCATAAGAATTTTCAGGAGTTCTAATTCATTGAATAAAGTTCATTCCAATATTATACAACTCACATAAGGTTAAGAAGATTAGGTTCTCTCCCCATTCATCGTGTTCTATCAAGAGGTATCGAGTGCTACCACTAGGTATCATGTACTACTATAAGGAATAAAATTCTACCCCAAAGCAGCATGTACTATGCCCAGGCATCAAATGATTCCACAAATAATCACATTCTACCACTAGGTATGTTACCACTAGTTCGTACAGTGAGATATTATATTCATGCATTTACCATACATAAATATAATAACCCATGTCGTGATGTCGCCAATAGTGAAGTGGAACCTACAAATGAAATAGAAATTGTATAAATAAACATGTATTCAAGTTTGATCATATTATAAATGGGCCATTGGATCATCCAATTATGAGACCTCATAATCAAATGTGAGGCCACAAGTATTCAAGAATGAATGAAGAAGCGAGATATGAGGGATTATAGTGATCATGGATATTTAAGAATCAAATGAATGATTGCTTGAAAACAAAGTTTCAAGGGGATTTAAATACATATTTGAATGGAAATTCAGATGAGTTTAATTGAGAGAAAATTATTTATGAGATAATGTAATGAATAAGATTATTTTAAACACAAAACCATGTTATATAATCTCATCCATGTTTTTGAGATCATGGGTGAGATCAATTTACATAATTTTATGTAATCGTCATCAAATGAACATGAGTAAAACATGAAAATGTAGAAGAAGATGATTAAATTGAAGAGGGAATAATAATAAAAATTATTTAATATTGAAAAAATAACAGGGAAACCCATTTTCAAAATATTCAGATATAGATGAGATCTTCAACTCTTTGAATGGGTCCTTGAAAGAATATTTTAATATGATATATTGACATGGTTGCATGACTAGACATAAAAATTTGAGGATAGTTAGTGGCTACTAATTTATAAATACTGGGGGAATGAGTTGAGTTGAGGTTGATGAATAAAAATTTAGAACTCTCATTTCTCTTGAAAAAAATGAAACAATCAATGAGGTACCTTTTAAGTAGGGTAGAAGTTTTTTCACACAACTAATATGAGAAGAAGAACCAAAAACCTTCTTTTTATTGAAAAAAAAATATCCATGAAACTCTATTAAGTTAGTGAAGACATATATTCCTTCTTAATTTAGGGTTTGTGAAGAAGGAGATGGTACCCTCAAGATAACATTGTTATTCATAGTTAAATAAGATGAATAATAGGAAGCCTAATTTATTGTTGTATATTCAAGAAAACCCATTTTTTTTAATTATAGAAATCCTAATAGATTTATACATAAATAGTATGATGATAAGATACATTGGAGTCCAGATTAGAAGTCTTTTTTTTATTTCTGATAATGTTCTATGAGAAAAATCAATATACTATAACCCTATGCTTCAAAGACAAATTTTTCATTGTAATAGTTTGATGATAATATAATATGTTAAAGGTCAAACCCTTTCATGTGGGTTTCATGACAATAAAAGGAATTATATGCGTGAGTGGGATATTAGAGACCATACACCATGGAAATTTCCATGACTACTCGAAGAAAATATCATTAACAAGCCCTGGTATCCGCTGTGCTTTACTATATCATGTCACTATTTTCTAATTACAGTTGAAGACCAAAATAGTTCCATTTAATGAATATTTAGCATAGGTAAAGTGGGGGAAAAATTATTAAAGTGATAAAGGTAGTCCCAAAATGATTCACACCCCTCTAAATGTGGTAATCCTAAATAAAACATATGATACAACTTGAAAACATTAATTAATTAAAAATTATATAATTTTTAACATCACTGTTGAGAATTTAGTTTTTTACATCATAATATTTATGTGATACACCTTATGAAAAATGTTTTTGGTGATGTGATTTTGTACAGTAATTAATGATATTAGGAAATAAATTGATCATCTAAATTATTTCAAGGACTTATAGGCCCTAAATATATTTTGTATTATATGGGTATATGATAATGGAATGAATCCAAATAAAATGTTTCACTGAAAAATTTATAAGAATGTTTTTTTCATCAAATATAAGAATATTTGAATGTTATTAATTGATATTCAATTTTTTTTATTTGAATTATTAAAAAATAATTGAATTAAATTTTCATGACTCACATATAACGTTTGAGCAATTGATACCTTTAGAAATGCTAATGATGATAACACACATTAAAAAAATATTATTATTAACTTTTCTATATTCTTCAAATTTTTTTAAGAAGATGTTAATTTCAATTCAACTACATAAATATTAAGAAATAATTTACAAAATTTAATTTCATTTGAAGATAATATTTCCACTACCTTTTTTTCACTCTTAACGTTCATTTCACTTTGAATTTTTACGTATAAATTTATCTATATATGTGATTAACTAAATTGAATTAATGGAAATATATGATTAATCAGAGAAAAATGAATGTTGTGTTAGGTTTTGAAACTTCTGAAGGAAATCAGAAGATAATCCTACTATACAATGTTTGGATAATGTTAAAATTTAACGGGATACATAAAATTAATCTATACCCTTGTAAGAGTAAATATAAGCTCTCATCTAGAGTGAAACTAGTTTATATAGGACATGTACGAATATTTAATTTATAAACTGATCTATATGAGATTTTTATGTAATTTAATGTAAATTTTTATATCAAAAAATCATATAATAACTCTTCTTTTAGATACACCTAGCTAAGAAGTTTGACTTTATAATAAGCGCAAGGGTGATGAATAGTGATGTAGGGTTAAGAATTTAGAGATTTAGCGGTGGATATCATTTCTAGGGGACATGAAGTTCATGCAATGATGGTGGAAAATGAAAGATCCTAATACATTTCAACATAAATGAATCAATTAATGACGAAACTCAAATTCTTCATTCCATATAATTTAGGAGAGAAAACATTATAGGATATATAGTTCCAACATTCACCAATGGAGTTAATGGAAGTAACATACTCTATAGAGACTAAGTTGAGGATAGTTATTGTGTAATTATATGTTTTCACATGGTGTAAACCCCCTCTAATTGAATTATTTTTTTGGGGAGGAGAACATTTATCAGACATACGTAAAAATATATTTCTTATAATTGTCCATATATCTATTGATCAAAATTTATAATATAGAAATCGTTTATTATACTTTATTATACACAGTTTTTTATTACTATTATTTTCATTCTTCTTTGGTTTTTAAAAACTTTTTTAATCCACTTAATCATCCCTTCATTTGATAGATATTTTTTTTGGTATGGGATGTAATTAAATATTGATGGAATGTTATTGGATATTAGAAAAAATTAATTTAATTACTTTAGTTTAACTTATCATAATTGAGAGTTCTTAAATTATTTTAAGGTTGAATTACATATGAATTATTATTGTAATTTTTTAGTATCTTCATATATACATGGGAAGATATATAAAGTTACAATAATTATTTTATGTTTAGACTCACAATTCATATAATTATTGGGTGAGATGGTCACTATATTTAAATAAATTATTGATTAATATCAACATAATAAATTAATCATTTTATGAACAAGTTTTCATAATATTTAATTATATTATCCCATTATTTATCACTGCTAATAATCTTAGTCATTCAATATTTTTTTTATATTTTGTGGTTCTATTTCATCACAAAAAAAGTTGAAACCACACTTATATAGTATATTCTACTTTTGAAATGATAATATATAAATAGAGTGAAAATCATTAAAATTCTAACATCAATATAGAGTATCTCATGTCATTCAATAACATAGCATTAATAACTATTTTTACACAACCCATTATAAGCCTATGTAAAAAATTTCATTCCTTTTCTAGTTTGGTTGTGCCATATTCATAACACAACCACTTGAAAAGGAGTGTATGATCAACTACGATAGTAACAACCGATTCACTTTTTATCAGGAAATTGAGAGAACTTATTTAGAATGATAAATAAATTTATATTCTTTTGACAATCCACAATCTAAATTTGAAAAATAATTCCTTAATAGATTTATTTTAAGCTAAGTGTGATCACTCTAAATCATTATTTCATATCTTAACTAATAATATCAATTAAACTTTTAATGGATTTTTTCTCATCATTTTATAAATTATAAAACTAGATTTTTACCCTTCATTATAATCTATTTTTGAGCTTAAAACTATACTTATTCATATTTTACAAAAGTATCTTGGTTGTTTAGTTGAGGATTTGAGACATAAAATAATTTACCATGGTGTGTGAACCATTGAATGAAATAAAGTAAAAACATTATAGGAAGTCTTTTGTCTTCTTTAGAGATGATGAATAATAACATTAGTAAACTATAAGTTCTGCCACTTCCAATTCGCTAAAGTGTAGAAGATGTTAATCCTCCGTAGAACATTATTTATAATGTCTAAAGTTATACAATGAAAAATAGTATGGGAAATGTTTCCGAAGGAATGATAAATAACTATAAAACCATCTTAAAAATTATAAAAATAAAAGAACAACATTCCACTTCCATTTCCCTCTAAAACGGTGAAATTAAACAAAATACATAAAGAGGAAATCTATAAAATGATTCTTGACACATTTAATAATGTTTAAATAAATATAACTTTTTTTAACCATAAAAAATACTAAATTATTAAATTTTTCTTAAGTAATTATATAAGAATAATGGAACAATTCATGTTAATTCTTGAACTAGTGTTTTAATATGTGAATCAGTTTTGATCACACGACAACTTCAAATTAATTTCCAAGATCTTGTAAAATTTTCAATTCGCTTTGCAATTGGATCCATGTTTTTAATAGATTCCTTATGTGATGTTGGAACATAAATAAATTCTATACCTCACTATACTATTTCTTTGTTATAGACTGGATAATTAAATCCAACAAGAGTGGTTGTTAAACTTGTAAACGATTACATTGCATTTCCATATATAGAAATGGAATATTTCCAGTAAAGAGTTTATAAATTATGTTTGTAAGATAATTTTATGTTCTTAATATATAGGAATAGTGAACCCCATCTAAATCAATAATCATCCTAGGAATACTATTCATGAAGATATCTCGAATAATCATCAATCAAAAATAAATTAATTTAATAATTTAATTTTTGTAGAATATTATTAATTTTAATATTTTTGTTTTATTAAAATATACCTAGAAATTATAACTAGTTTTCATAATTATATATGGGGACATCTTAAATATAAAAATATTAAAATAATATTTTGGTTTTGGAAATAAATTAATTTTTGATGATTCTTGGAAAATATTGAAACTACTTGGAGAATATAATCAAAAATAAAGGAAAGAAACCATGAATTATTTGATTTCTTTATTTTTTCTACTTTCAATGATGATGAATTGGATAATTTAACTTCATTTTATGAAATTCCACCCTTAATGGTTATTAATGAAAAAACATTTCCTTTTTTAATTCACTCACTAAAAAAATCACTAAAACCATCACCCCTTGACCTTTAATATAATTTTTAAATAGATAATAAATTATTAATTAAATCCCAAACATAATTTTTTTGAGAGGAAATGTGAAATATATATGGTAGAGTTTTGGTGATATACATATACTTAGTCCAAAAATCATCAGGCCTATAATTATACTTGATAATGATGTAAATTTCATGAGATAACCATAAAAAATTATTAATATAAAATGACGGTGGTAGTTAAAAGGGAAATTGAAAAATAAATGGAGGAAAAAATAATCTACCCAATTTCAAAGTCATGGTGTTTCTGTTGTGTTCATATAGTTACCAAAAAATTACAAATTGTTTTACTGATAATGAATAAAAAAAGAATCGATCCCTTTGAGATCCCAAATTCATTTTTATTTTTTGCATTAATTATAGAATACTGAATCAAGTGATATGGAAATATATATTACCAATAATTTTAATTGAAAAAATGGTGTAGTGACTAATATTGGAGACACATTACTATTTTATAAATGGATTTTTAGGGTACTTCCAAGTATCTATTTTTCTAAAATATCAATAGAAAATAACCATCAATTGTTTTAATGGTTCATCTTTTTATGAGAGTTTTCCATTAGGATTTATTTTGTGATATTAAATCATTTCAATGGTGTATGGTAGTATTATCTCCAACTTGATTGAAGACAGTTTAAGGTTATATATTGAGAACCTATTTTATTTCGAAATTATATTGATAACTATTTAAAAAACTTAGACTAAATGTTATACAATTATATAGAATACAATATTATTCTCAAAATTGAATGATTTAAATTTATAGTCAAAAAGGAATGATTCCTAGACAGGTAATCACAGAAAATATCATCTATGCAATTAAATTCTAGATTAAAATAATTAATTTTTTTCTATAGGCCATTATGTGAGACATATATGTTTTTTATTAGACATGGATGATTATAAAAGTTATTTATCAAGGGTTTCATTAAAATTATTTGAACACTTTCTAAATTACTTCAAGAGGATGTTGAATTCAACTTTTATTAATCTTTATGGACATAATTTTATGATATGAAATTATTATTGGACACACCCCTTGTGATTCAACACATAAAATAGGAAAATCCATAAAAATTATTATGTGATACCTCTAATTGCGAGGTATGTCTATTTATTTCACAAAAAACTGGATGTGAATAACTTTTAAATTTCATATGATTTTAAGAAAAATGATTCTATATAAAGAAAATAAACCATCACTAAAATTTATTTTTATCAATTCTCATTTCCTTATAGAAATTTAAATCCTATTTAAAAGGAACTCAATTTTAAATTTTATCTAAACATGTTTAAATTTCAAATATCAAGAATAAGGAATAGAATAAAACAATATTAATGGTATGAATGTTTTTATTAATATAGTTTTATTTATTGATAAAATGAAAGAGAGTAATCAATAATCATGTGGTCAACCAAATGAAAAGACTTCCTCACATTTTTTGGTAGGCATTTTTGATAAGGATCCATTGGATGAATCTATATTATATTAAAAAAATTTTGTGTGTAAGGGAGGTACTTTGGCATGAAAAAATCCTAATTTATGATATGAGTTCTTAATTAAAATCCCTCATTACTAAATATAACGTTTTAATACATAAAGTTAAATAAAAAATATATGTTTTTTGTGATCTATATCTGTTGAGAATCTTTAGAGATGAAATGATTAACATATTCAATCTTTGATGTGAAATCCCTTTTATATTACAAAATTATAAACAAATTTGGATGTGTTAGATATTTTAGATCCTATAGAACTATAAGAAATTAATTAAGATTTTTTATATTGGAGTACAATATTTGAATTATATTGTAAGTTTTGTGGGAAATTAATACAATTCCAATTAACTTAAAACATTTCAAAAAGACCTGAAATGACTCAAATACCTTTGAAATATTGTTAATTCCTTGATTTATAGGAAATATATATTATGGTATTATTTTTTAAAACCTTTTATATTCAAATATCTTTCAGTCTATTGATTATGTTTCCATGTGGTTTGATGAAAAATTTACCAAAACTAATGATTTATCTACTATGTTTTCATTTTTCAAGACTGTCATCTTCGAAACATTTTATATTTTATGAGAAATGATCCATGATAAAGGTACTCATTTTTGTAAAAATAAACCATGAAATTATTTAGAAAAACATATAGATTTGACAGTAATTCATCAACACCATACCACTCGTAAACTAATATGTAAGATGACATCTCTATTAGCGAGATAAAATTGGTCTTTAGAAAAGATTGTCATGCCAATTAAAAATGATCTGATCTAAAGGTTGGTATAATCTATAACGGAATACATGTAAGATTGTTATAACTCCATTGGATCTATATTATATGGGTTAATAAATAGGTAAAAGTTTCTTATTCATGATTAACTAGGGTATAATTACTATTGGGTGTTAAAAAAGCTGAATATAAACATAGATGAAACTGGTAACCATTTTAAGCTACATTTGTATGAAATTAAGGAAATAATAAGGGAATACATTGACCATTTATGGATTTACAAAGATAGAACATGAATTTCTTATGATATGGTTCTACATCACGAACAATTTTACCCAATAGAACATGTTCTAATCCATAATTCTACCGTAAAATGTATAATTGGTATACATCATTCCAAATGGGAAGGAAAATTCATAGTTACTATTTTTTTTATTTTAGTGTAATAGAAATCACTAGAAGTAGAGAGAAGAAGTCATTCACTGTGAATGGATAAATTATGAATATGTACTATGAATATCATCTAGAGGTACACTTTGAGGAAATTACACCCATTTAACTATTCTATGAATGATCAATTTGGTTTTACCTTTATAATAATATTTTAATAATTTAATAAATTTAAACATGGTATGTCTGTTTATATATATTATAATGAATTGAGAATGTTATATAAATCAAGTATGTTGGAAAACATTTATATATTTTTATGTGTTTTGTTTAATTTTTATCTATTTTTGAAACCCACTAATCTCAAATTAGTACTCTGATGTGTTTGAGACATACTAAATTTCAGAAGAAAAAATTTTATTCTAGAAACTAAAATTTAAGAAATATTTAAATGAACCAAATTCCTTATTTCAAATATTAGAAATTCAAGAAAATCCCATGAATTTTTGAAATCCATTCCCTCTAATTTAGTCTAATCCTTTGATCACAAAACTTAGAGGATTCTAGATACTTATGAAATATTCATCACAATAATATCATTGTTTGTGTGATTTGAGACAAGATTGAATACAAAGAAATTTCTATGTATTTTTTAGCCAATTATTTTATATTAATGAAATTATTTAGAAATGATTTAGTAATTATTTATAAAAATCCCCTTTTGTAAAAATATTCTATTTGTAACTGCCCTAACACATGATCTTTTCAATTATCCTTTAATTGTCATGAACATCAATGATAGGTAGAAACATTAGATACTAAATACCCCTAACCACTACACTCTAGAAGTAAATTCCTGATTATAGTTGAAATCAATTATGTGTGGGGGGGATATATTTTTTGACTAGTTTATTGGGTGAATAACATCAAGAGAGAATAAATTTAAGGTTAATTATAATTTTAATAGGAAAGAAAGATCAAATTATTATTTTGAATTCCAAAAATAATCTCTATGTTAATAAAAACTTATGAAAAAATAAATAAAAATTCTAAAAATTATTTAAGAATCAGTAAAAAATATATATTTTTGTGGGGAATATATCAAGTGTAAAATTCATATATATAGTTTGATGAGTTTACAGATAGATCAATGAAAATGGGAGTGAGACAAGAAACGTATCTTGAGAGTAAAATTATAATCTAGAATTTAAAATTTTATAGATAAAAACATCTTCATTCTAACACTGAACATTTAACATTACATAAAGACCATTTTGACTCATTAATGAGCCCATATAGAAGAAACATTTATTTAAAATCATAGTTTGACGTGATAATGGATTTTTCTTCCTCGACAGTAGTCGAAGAGTCCAATTTATTATGATGATTATGATTGTATTTATTTTCAATAACTATGGTTATTAATATTTGTTTCTTATGATGAAGAACCCAATAAATGAATACATTATAGTACTACATGATTATAGTTGTGTTCCATAGAAATGGGAGATTGAGGATCCCATCGGTTTGAGATATAGCTAAGTGTTTCTTATGGATTATTTGAATTGAATCTATCTTCCATTATACATGATTAGAAAAACTTATACCTATATTAGTCAAATAAATTAAGACAAGATATAGAGATTCTATCATGGGTTGATATAGTATATGAATACCACTGAAAATTAGAGTCTATGGTTATGGAAATTTATAGAGGTAGTCCTGATTATTTTATTATTGTTATGTGAAATCTTGTTTTACTAAATTTCATGTGTTGTTCAATAATGAAAAAACTGTAAGGTATAAATTTATAATATTGAGAAGCTGGATATTAAAGATGTAAAATTTAGTGGAGTTTGATTTTAAGTAAGTACTCTTCCTTAAAGTTTTAGTATATTATTTTTTTAAATGTTTCACTTGGATGATAATGAAATTTAATGAAGATGATACTGAGTATAGGATTGAAAATGGTATTTTATTTATCTAATAAATAATTAACTACTAATTTATGAAGGAATTTCGTGAAATAAATAATTATGAATTTCTGAATAATTAAAATACATTGAAATACAGAAGAAGAGATTTTATATAATTTTGTGCGATTTCTAAATTTCTCAAAAAAATCTTTTTGAAGGTTTTAAAATTTATTGAATTAATTAATGTTTTTTAAGATGATTTGAAATTGAAGAGTTCAACTAGAGATGAATTGAGAAGGCTAGTGTTGGACTATGTGAGTTACCCAATTCACCTATAATATCTTTTTGTTAGCAGAATTTGAGGACACATGTGTGATCTCTCAGATCAAATATTATTAGTGTAATGAAGCTCATTAAGATATGAGAGAAACAACATGAGCTATTGTTATATAACATATTATAGATGATGCATAATACATAAGGGTGAATACATAAGAATTAAATGAACTCACAAATATATATAAGATCCATATGATCATATATAAAAACAATATGAGTTGCTAGAGGGTACATAATATATTTTAGTTGATATGTAATATTAATTGGTGATATGTAATATTCATTTCAGATTTTTATGTGATACAAAAGAAAAATTGATGATTTTATAAGAGATTTGAAAATTGAAAAGTGCTATATATGATTAACTATTTTATACATGTGATCAATGTGTTTGAAACGCCCAATGATTTTAGGTATTTAAAATATTTTTTTATGTGCTTCATGTTTTAATAATCATGTTTCTATATACTTAACCGTGATTCTATATAAGGATAATAGAGACACGATTTGATGAATAATTTTGTTCCATAGGTGAAGTATATACTGCAATTATTGATAGCTTGTGTATTATATAAATGTGTGATTTTTCCATGAGTTATTTCAAGTAAACAACACAATACTTGAATGAGATATTAAATTGAGTTGATTCAAAATTAGTGATTCAATACCTTTATAATAATTCATGTGAAAATTAAATCCAATGTTGAAAAGATAAGTTGTGATTTTTGTGGAAGAAATGTGTGCCACGAAATATAGATAATTAAATGTTGGAATATTGAGACAGTCTTCTCATCATAATTTTGGATTTTTTGATACAATGATTTAAAAATAATTAACGAATATAAAAACCGATGAATATTTCTAATGAATGTTTGGGTGATTTAAAATAAGAGATCATGATGATTAATATCATGGGATTCCCATTTTTTAATTATGGAAACAATATTCCCTTGAAAAATTGACAATTTTATAAAAATAAGGAGAAGATTATAACATATTTTTTTAAGAGTTATGTTAATACGTATTTTTTACATATTCTATGTATTGAAAAAATAAGTTGACGATATATTGATTCATTTTTGATCAATTACTCTTTAAAAATCATTGATGAATTAAAATGAAGAGAATTCGAAATAATCCTTTAATATGAACACTATAATGATGTTTTTGATTGAAGAGGAAGATAAAACAATAGTGAATCTTGCTTACATATACATTGATCATTATGAGGTGGAGTTGAAATCAGTATTTGTAATAAGTTTATTTGAATATCCATTTTTCAATGTCCTTATTTTGGGGAATAATATCTACCATAGTGATACTATGTCATCATGATCATATGAAAGAACTAATTTGATATTTTTGATGGGGATGTCCATTAAAAATTGGTGAAAGATAGTACGAAGATCTAGTAAAGATATTATATAACTACTCTGAAATTATGAAGGATTTCAAAAAAAATATCCTTAGAGGTTGTGGATGACACATTTACCATGTGTATTTAATTTATGATATTTATTAAGAACTCAAGTCTCAGGCTTCATTGAAACACAACAAGGATATAGCCACCCATGTCATGGTAAAACCATGTAAAAATATAACATGACATGCTCTCATTACTAGTTTCTTTCATGTGGTGGGCATCCATTTCAAGATTTTCATGACACAAATTCATCATAATAAGAAAATGAGTTCAAATATATTAAGAAAAATGAATTCAGTAAATTAACTAATAACACTTATTCACCCACTATTAGTGTCATTTTATTATAAAATTGATAACATCAACTTGTATTAAAACAATGTATCTACCAAATATTGGATATATAATTTTTAAATTTTTTTATTAACCCATATGAATTATATATTTGATGAAATGATTTTTTTCCCTTCAAAATTAGATATGAATGTTTCTACAAAAAATAGAAGAACAATAACAATATGAAATATACGAATTTGAGAAGGTATTTATCAATAAAGAAGGGAATATAAGATAAAACACTAATTGAAGGTAATAATTGGGGTAATTCTATAGTTATAAATGTTGAGAATTATCATCATGATAAATGTGTTAAAATCAAGGAAGAGTATGTGAAAAAAATTCCCTTATTGGATTTTCCATGTAACTAAATATTATTTAAAAATTCCACTCATGATGTTGTCAATATTATATTTTATTTTATCAAGGATCTGAAGGATGAGAAAACACATCTGATGTTTGAATTAGAATAAATGGAAAACTCTTAGGTAATAAATTTACAAAAGTTCAGTACTCTTATCAAATTAGATGAAGCCAAAGAGTATCCTTTCCTGATATATAGTAAAAATTAGCCTATAAAATAGAATTATTGAAAAAGACCGTTACAGAAAATGTTGAGCCAAGGAATATCAATATATGAAGGATCCATGTATTGAATGAAACTCAAAGAGTTATCATTTATGTAATTTATTTTAAATTGGAGATTAAATATAAAAGGCTAAAATTGCTGTAAAATTATATGAAAGATGAAAATAAGATACCTGAAGATCATATTATGAAGATCATAAAGGAATGTTAAAATATCGTGAAATCTAATGAATATTAGATGTGTAAGACATTGTGAATTTAGTTTATAAGAAAACTATGCTCTATTGATTTCATAACACGCAACACTAGTGATTACAATAATTGTGATATATAATAAAAATAATATTATTTAAAATTTTACTATTATAGCCTAGCTCTTAAATTAATAGGTTTGAATAATAATACGGACATTAAAAAAATTAGGTAATTTTTTTTAAATACATCAAATTTATGGAATTATGTATAGAATATAATAAATAATTTTTCAATAAATTCACTTTATTTTTTAAAAATATACTTTCTATATAATATAAATTTTATTAGATGTCTCTAAAGAGACAAAAATATCATTTTTTCAAAGTTGGATTTTATTATATTTTGTGTGAAAAAATTATAATTATTTTTTACCATTTTTAGAATTTGTATTTGAGTAAATGAATTTAATTTTTGATATTATCATGTAAAAATTATCTTATGGATAATTTTTTGGATTATTCTACAAATATTTATGTTCATATAAATAGTAGAAAGAGTGATTTTTATAAAACTATAATTTATTTTCATTAAATCATGTAATTTAATTCCATCTATTTTTCAGAATTTGAAATCAATATGACATATGTTTCCTTTAATTATAAATAATATGATTAATTTAATTTTAATCAACATTGTAATTCATTTTTTATACGTTCATTTTTTGGATTAAAACACATTTCTTCTAAATACTATTTTTACATGAACAATCTTTTTTATTTCTCAATTAACTAAAATTTTCATAATAGATTACCTATTAAAGTTTAGTTTATAGATTTTATATTAAATAAAATATTATAACATTCATTTTATATTTTTTATATGGAATGGAATGGATGTAAATTTAATTTTATTTTTAAAAATGCATTTGTCTAAAAATAGGTAATCATTGTATTTTGTGTTCTTACATATGAATAATTTATACCACTTATATAAATTGAATATTTTAAAATGTATTCCATTTTTTAATTCAATATAATTAATAAAATTAAAACGGATCACCATATTTATTTGTTTTAAATAATAGTGAAAACTATAAAATTTTTTACAACTTGTAAGGTTAAAACGAGTTTATCTCGTGTTAAACTAAATGATAAGGGTATTAATTCCAATAAATCATATTTTAATATTACTATTTGAATATTTTTAAACAATATGTTATTAAAATTTTTATTTTATCTCAATTTTATACAATTTTACATGAATGTCTCCTTATATTATTGAAATCTTTTAAGTAATTCTTGTATATCCTTCCCCTCATTTGTTAAAGGGATCCTATTATACAGTATTATTCAAAAACCTTGATTGCATTATATAAGAATATACCATGAAAAAAAACATTGCTATATTCATTTCCATTATCATAGAAATTTTTTCTTCTCTTAAACCCAATATTTTAAGGATTAAGGTTTAAGAAAAAAGTGGTCTCTCAATGAAGAGGTATAAATATTAACCCAAGATCTTCAAACTTTTTTTTGATATAAATCCTTATATAAAACTATTTTATCCATAAAAAATTAATATTATTGTATTATATATACCCTGATATTTTATTATAATGATTCCATAACCATTTATCTCAGAATATCAAATGGGAATAAAAGTATAACTTGCGCATACATGTGGACTACTGCCTCTATATAGATAAATGTTTTTGTTTCCATCACCATCATTCATGGATGGTTATTATGATGTATTTAGTGATTATATATGATATTTATGTCATTATTATGCCTATATAATTATAATATCTTATATACCTCATCTTTATTCCATCCAATGGAAAACCATTACGTCGATCGTGCGTACATCTGGACTACCACATCCATGTAGCGATGTGAATAGTTTTTCACTTCCATATTACATGGATGGTAATAATGACACATTTTATTAATATATATGATATATATGATATATATGATATAATAATTATTCTGTAAAGTATAATTATTCTTTTTCTTCATTTATATCAATCTATCAAAATGTGGAAACCTCACTTCTGTGTACATTTGAACTGCACAAGGTGATGTAATTCATTTTTCATCACCAATTTATTCTTACATCCATAAAATTTCATAAAAGGATAAAAAATTATAATTAAAAAATTATTATTAATTTTAGGATGATGGAACCATTATCAATGTTTAAAGAACATAACTGTTTAAAAAACAAGCATGAAAATGGAAGACTTATCACCAAGAAATTAGGATTTTAATAAATACATATTAATAAACAGGTGTTGTAATAAAAAAATAGGGTCATATATGATTTAATATGCATATAAATGGTTAATTTATACAATTATAATATATTTAAATATATTATATAGGAGTTTAGGTTACTTATTTATGAGGCCAGACATTAGGTAAGGGGTTCTTTTTCCCAAATTTGAATTCCTTGAGACATTTTTATATTATACACCATGTTTAATTTTTCATGGTAAAAATAAAAAATCAGTAATTTTTTTTATAAATAATCCATTATATATAAATATGTTCAAATTTTGATTCCATTTTCATTCTTTCACTGGAGTTTTACTCAAAGATTACAAAAGTGTTAAGTGTTGTTCATATCCATATTTTTTTAGTGAGACATATTTAATAATATGAACATATATATGTTTATTTGGTGTATATAACACTCCATTAAAATGTTATAAAATTTATCCTTCTTAATTAGTGGTATTTAATTATTAAAATAAAATTTTCACAATCGAGGAGTTATAATTTGAATGTTACCAAGGTGGCAAGGGTTGATCATCTCAAATTGTTTTCTTTTGGATATAAGTTATGTTGTACAACTATTTTATTTTATGATGTGTATCTACATACACATTGATATGTTTTATCATAAAAATATATATACTAATGGTATTTAATGTTTTTTATTTCATATATATTATGATTTAAAATTTACCGAAGCAGTAAGGGTTTTATGTTATAATATCATTTTTTATTGTGATTCTTTATGATTATAATTTAAGTGATGAAATAATATGATCCAAATCTTCATATTATTATTTATTTTATTATAATATATTTATTTCCCTCTTCAATATTTTATCATTTCATTTTACTCTCTTTAACTACTAAAGAGATAGAATGAATGTTTTTAAGTAAAACCCACCTTATGTCTCTCTTTAGTAGGGAATAGTTTTCTTTCTTATCCATTTTTTCTTTAAAATGATTCACAAAATATTTCAATAAATACCTAATAATTTTATAATTTCATTTTTAACCATATATGCCTTTTTATAAGTTTCGTTAATGGATTCTTTTTGTAATTTTGTAAGTGATGTGCATTTTACATTTTTTTAATTATAATAAATGATATTTTTTTAACATACACCGCATGAATACATTTTTACACCATCATGAATAATCATTACATTGAAAAGTTTTGTGAAATTTTCCATGGTTTTATTAAATTAATTTTTTTTTAATTTCATTTGAATTTTTGAGATTTTAATTAAGTGATTTCAAATTAAAATATTTGATTTCCAAAAGAAATTTTTTAGTGACATTATGAAGGTATTTTCATCTATAATATTTTTTTTATATTTTTATGAAGTAATGTTGATATGATCAAATGTTACCATGTTGATTCCTTATTTAGATGAATATTGATTACGATGATGTAATATTATTGAAACCCATTTTATATTCCATGAGTTATTCATTGATAAAAGGATAATTACTTTTAATAATCATGTCTATTACATATGAATGGATTAGTATTTTTTGATAGGTGGTTATATAATATCCTTCTATTTTATTGGATAATTCTAAATGTTTTTTGAGATTAAAGTGTACAATATAAGTTATCCAAAGCCGAAAAGATGGTATAATAGAGATTTTCCCCAGCTTAAAGAATGTGCATGAGTGGTTCTCTATAGCCTTCCCTGTGATGAATATCTTGGTGGGTTATCTTGAAATAATATTTATTTGAATCTGATAATGCAATACTTATTGCCACTATTTTTTGACATGATATTATAAGAATTTAATGCTATAATGTTTTATGGTATTTGATTCCATTATGATTCTTATCTTATATATTTAAAATATTTATGTAATACCTCATGATTATGTGAGATTTTGGTTATTCATTCTAAATTTTATGTACATCTTCTCACACAATTTTCCTCGTGATATTTTTACATCTTATCATTGACTTATTTTTCCCCTATTTCCTTTTGATGGGAATTTGCTCTCACCCTTTCTTATGTATCATTTTCCTAGAGATATAAAAAATCAGGTATAAGTATGATACGTCTAAAATAAGTTATATTTTGTTATGAACTATGTTGGAGATGAATTAAATATTTTATGTACCATTTGTTTATGTATCCATGTTTCCAAATACACTAAAAGTTTATTGTTTTATAATGGATAGAAATAATATGTAAGGAATATTTTTATTATATGATGAAATATTAATGTATGAAATTAATGGTTCACCTATGTCTGGGTATGATATATATTAATTATTTTTTGAAATTAGAATGATAAAACATTAATTAAAACCCATAGGATAAGCCTATGTATCAAAGAACGTACTAAGTTGTATTAACAAAAGGATTGTGGATTTTGTGACAAATTCATCCCTATCTAGATACTAAAAAGTGGATAAGTCTTGGTCACATATTCAACTATTAATAAAATCTAAAAGGGAATGATTGGGTATTAACTCGATCATCAACGAAGCTTGATCAGTTTCCTTTAGACTATACACCTAGATAAAAACCCTTGGTGATTATTCATGGGTATATTTAAATTTTATTTCTTATCCATTATGAATGATTTTAATAAATGATTGCCATGGTTGACCAATGTTATACCAAATGTGTCAATTAATAAAAATATGGTGATAGGATTTAGATATCTCATAACTGATTTTAATGATTATATGATTTATCGCTATGACTAATGTTATATAAATTATAAATTTTTGTTATAGTTAATAAATGGAACCTAATGTAATCATGTAAAAAATGGATGTGATGAGAGATGCTATGAGTATCCTCATGGTAAAAAAATGAAATATGAGAAGGAATGTGAAATATTTTAACATTTATTAACCATCTATGTCGATATATGATTAATTAACTTAATATAGGTGAGTTTTTAGATGATCCAAAATAGCTAAAAAATGGTGTTCCAAAATTCATTGGTGGAAAGAGGATTCATTTTTATATATGTCAATAATGTGGGAAGAACCACTATAAAAAATACTGAATATAACATTATGATGTTTTGGGTGTGGAAAATAAGGACATAGAAAAAGTAATTTCATATGAAAATGTAGAGATAAATGAAAGGAAATAAAGAACATAAAATGGTTCAATTTATATTTCAACATGTTCTGTATGGGGAACATGGGAATTATCAAATTCAATACTAGAAAACTAGGGGTAACTTCTAGATTAATAAATGGAATATTTTGTTCCAATCATTGAAGTGGAATGACTGAAGAGTTTAAATATTAGTATTTGATACTGATTTTTTAGACGTTTTTGTCAATGATTTTATGGACATAAAAATAAAACACCATCTATGGATGGATCTATAATAGTTTTCCATTACGGTTTTTAAAGAATATATTAAATGTTTGTGATAACATAGAAAATTTATTTAGTATTATGGTGATATTTGTAAAAATGAAATGAGTGAGAGATAGATAAAACATAAAATATTACTAAAGATGATATAATAATTTTTAGTTAGGAAAAATATGTGACTGATATTTATAAATTTAACCGGATAGTATTGGTTTCCTTGAAATTGATTAAAGATTTGAGGAGATATTGATTTAAGTTATCTTTGGGAAATATTATTTCATTTTGGGATTTATGAAATATATTCAATAATAATTTATATTATTTGAAGAAAAAGGAAAGAGTTAATTATTTAAGAATATATGATTTCAATGACTTTATAATGTGATTTAAGATATCAGGATATTTGAGGAGAACATTGGATAAAGGTATTAACATGTTTGGTATGTGGAATTAAGAGATTAATGTTGTTTTGGGATAATTGTTAATTTGAATTTTGTAGTTTTTCATCCTTTTTTGTAAATTTTTAGGTTTTGAATACAAGTTAAGCATTCCTTAAGGTATTTTGAAAATTAGTTATTTATGGAAATAATTAAATAGATCGTCAGGAATTATAATTAAAATATTTAATATTAAAATTTCAAATAGCATTTTATTCATCTTAGTTATCTTATAATGTAATTACCATTTCCAGTTTTAGTAACTGAATAGCTAAATAAATACATTTTCATTATTTTATAGTCATTATGATCTTTTAAAAGTTTATTTTTCATCTCTAGGAAAGACAAACTAATATAGTTAATTCATCATTGATGCTCATGATTAAAATAGGTGAAAATAAATTGAAACACACAACCAATGGATGAAATTAATTTTATGGAATTTAATAAATAAAGTATATTTCACCATATTCTATGATAAATTAAATCCTCAACTATAGTTAAAAGGTCCCTGAAAATGAAAATTATATCCTTTTTATAAATATTTATGATGAAATGATGGACTTTTAACCCATCATAGATTCATGGTTTTGGGGACATTAAATTTCACATGTTTATTTTCTTTATCACTAAATTTAATTCTTTAAAAATTATATTTCTAATCAATGTATTTATTTCCACATTATCATAATGTTCTCTTAATATTGGGAAATTATTATGTGTTATTTTAGGTAAATTTTTTGATTCCGGTTTCCCCTTTTCAGATGAAGTTTTATTATCCCTATGTATAATGTGTGTTTTAACAATGGTATTTCCCATTTTAAACCCTTTAATATATTTAGATAAAATTATGAGGTTTAATGTTGTTAAAGTGAGGATAATTTAAAAAATTTATAATTTAATTTAATATAATAATATCCTCTATAGATTGCTTAAATAGAATCATTGAGCATTAGAAGAATTATTATATATAATAAAAATAATTTTATTAAAATGTGACCATTATAACTTATCTATTAAATTATATGGTATGCATAGAAATAAACAAATTATAAAAATATTAAAAATTTATTTAAATAATGATAATTTAGGGATTGATGCATAATTAATATGTACTCAATTACTAGTAAAGCAATTTTATACCTCAAGAATATGCTTTATTTAGAATGTTTTTATAGTTTTTTAACAGGAACTATAATTAACTTATATGATAACTGTAAATTTTATTTTAGTTAATAAATAAAATTTTGGTTTCAAAAAATAAATTTTTTTCTTATGGATATTTTTTTTATTTTTTTATTTTTTTTGTACGGAATAACAAACAAAACAATTTTTTTTTTAAAAATATCATTTATTTTCATTAAATAAATTAACAAAAAATTCCCATTTTGCTTTTAATTTTATCTTAATGTAAAATAAATATCCTTTATTTATAAAGAATATAATTAATTTTGTATGAATCCAAATTATATATAATTTTTGTATAAGTTCATTTTTGGGATTAAAACACACTTATGAAAAAATTGTTTTATATAGTAAAAATCTCTTTTTAATAATTAATTATTGATTAATTGTTTTATATTATTATATATACTATATATAAAATAATATATTTTATCAATCATTGTATCTGTTTTAAAAAGAAATTAATATAATCAAATTCAATTTTTTCGGTTAGAAATTCATTTTTCTAAAAACAAGGGTGTATGGTGTTTTTCCTGCTTATTTTAAAATAAATTGTTCTACATGTAGATGTTAAATCTATTAAAATAGATTTAATATTTTTAATCATGATATTTAATAAACTTTAGTAAATTATTCTGAATTTTTGTTTATAATAAATATAAATAGTAATTTATTACTATAGTTATGCTTAAAACAAATTTACGGGGGGTTAATATAAGAGACAAGGGTATTAATGCCACAAAAAAATATCTAATTATTAATGGGTGAAAATATTTAAACCATATAAAATTATTATTATAGGTTATTTTTAGGAACTTGAACATGAATTTTACCATATATTATTGAAAACAATTAAGTAATTGCATGTCTATCCTACCCATCATTCGAAAAGAGAACATCTTATCCTCCATTATTCACTATAATTGAACCTTATATATCATAAAATACACACCATAATACCGTTATATATTAATTTTCTTTTATCATAGATCTCTTTTAATTATCATAAGTCCAATCATTCACGGTATAATGAGTAAGCCAAAGTAGGTCTTTCAAAGAAGATGTATAAATATAGACCAAATGTTTTCAATTTTATTTCTTCTTACAAATTTTCAAACCTATTGTGTACATAAAAACAGTATAAATCCAATATATTCTATATAATTATATTTTATTTTTATGATTAAATAGAAAATTTTAACATATTCCTAATCGAATGGGAAATAAACGTATCACTCGTGAATATGTATAGATTATGACCCCCATGTGTCTATATGATTCATTTTCTATCACTATATTTCATCATTGGTTATTATGATGGATATAAAATTTTCATATTATAATTATATCATAAATATTCCTTTATAATAATAATATAATATATTCTTTATTAAAATCCCATTCATTGGAAATAAAATCCCACTCTTACATACACCTGGACCGCCACCTCCACGAAGCGTTGCGATTCATTTTACCATTCGACATTAAAAGGATAATAAAAAAGATATTTTAAATTACTATATATAATATTTTGGATATAATAATTTTTCTCTAGATTCTAAATATTTTTTAACATTTATTTCTTTTCATCCATCTAAAAGTTGAACTATTACTTATGCATATGTACGAACTGCCATCTCTACAATGTGATGTAATAAATTTATCCTTACCACATTAAAAGGTTTGTGATACTAGTGAATATAATGAGTAAATATTATAAATAAAACATTATTAATATTCATTAAATGATATATCCCTGATTAATGTTGAAGTATTATAACATTAACACCAAAACATACATAAAAAATGAAAGAGTTATCACCCAGAAACAAGGATTTAAATAATAAGTTAACAATAAAAGGGCTTTAAAATGTTATAAGTAGGAAATATATAATGCTATATGTTTTTAAATTATTATATTATATTATTACAATAAATCTAAATTTATTATACATGATTTTACCATTTTTACAAATTAAGTCATACACAATATAAGGGGTTCTATATCCAAAATTGGAATTCGAGGAGACACATTTATGTTATACACCCTATTTTCTCTTTCCCAATGAAAATAAAACCCCACAATCATTTTTAATAATGGTTCTCTTATATGTAATTTTTTACAAAGTTTTATTCGGTGTCCATTCATCCAGTGGATCTTTAATAAGAGATAAAAAATCTGGTAACGTTTCTTCATCACAATATTATTTTATTGACATATATATGATGTTATGTAACTATTTATATTATAATGTGTATATAATTAAAAATAGAAATTTATATAACAAATATTTTTTTATTAATGTTATTTAATTTTATAATTAAAATTTTTCCATTGACTGGTGTTGATTTGAATGTTATCGCGGTTGTAATGGTATTTTTCTCAAATTGTCTTCTTTGAGATATATATAATGTCACACAACTATCTTCTTTTAGGTGGTGTATATAATTATATATATTTATATTATAAGACTAATATATTTATATTAATTGTATTTTATTCTTCATTTGATTATATTCATTTCATGGTTGTTATGATTCAAAAGATACCAAATTTTTATTGTTTTTTCATTTAAATCTCCTTTTTATAGGGATTTTTTAAGATAAAATTTCCAATGAAGCTATTTTATGATCTATCACTAAAAATTATTGTATATATTATTTACCTATTTTTATTTTTTGATATTATATTTTTTCCTTTAATTTTTTTTATTTATGTAACCATGATAGAAAAAGAATATTTTTTTAAAAAATTTACTTTATTCACTTCTTTGTCCAAGAATATTTTTCTTCAATATAATTTTTTTAAATGGTTTTAAGAATGTATTTAAAAATACCAAATGATTTTATAAAATCATTTTTTATCATTTTTTATGTTAAATCAAAATGTTAAAATGGAATTTTCCTTTCATTTTATGAATAATCTATATTTGACCTTTTTCCAATAATTTGAGGGGAATATTTATTATAATATTTTTTGTATAAACAAATTTTTACGTCATCATGGATACTATTTATCTTGAATCTTACCTTAAAAATTTCAATGGTTCTTTTCAAATATATTTTTTCCCTTAATAATATTTAAATTTTTATATTTTCAGTAAGTGATTTCAAATTGTAATGTGTATTTTCACCAAGAAATTTTTGAGTGACATTTAAATAGTTTTTTATTTATTAAATTATCATTTTATGATGTTTTACATTACAAGGGATATGATCAAATTTTACCATGGTCATTATTTCAATGAAAGGTTATTTATTTTAATTATGAAATATTGATGAAATTTGTTTTTTTCATTTTTTAAGTTATGTTGAAAGGATAATTTTTGTAATGATCCTAAGGAATACATATGATTAGATTATGATTATTTTATATGATGGTCTATCATATCCCTCAAATAAATTAAATAATTAATGATGTTTATTGAGCATAAATGGTACTCATGAGGTTAAAATAATCGAAAAATAGGATATGAAAGATGTTATATGACGCATAAAATATAATAAATGGGAGGTTATTCAAAACCCAAAGAAGGTAAATAGTTGGTTATCCCATGATTAACTTGTGATTAATGTCATGGTGGGTCAGCCTGATATAGTATTTTTATTATTGCGATTGTACCACACATTATGCCACTGAAATTTGACAAGATCTAAAGCCAATTTTATTCTCTCATAGATCCTGTTATTTTTTTCAGTTATGATTTGTGTCTTATTAAATACAAAGATGTATTCCATGCCTCATGATTATTTGAATTTTTGGTTATTAATTTAAAATATTAAGCTCTTGTTCTCATACCTTTATTCTCATGATGTCCTTACATATGATCATTGATTGATATATCCCTTGTTTACCATAACTTATAATCTATGCAGATCATATATTATATTTTATTTTAACTAAGATATATACAATGGTTTTAAGTATGATATGTGTTAGAAAGGTTATAGTTTTGAAGAACTATGTGGGATATGATCAATATATTTTATGTATTAGTTGACGTATCCAAACATCCAAGAGAGTAAAGCATTAAAATTTTATTGTGGATCATAATAATATGTATTTAATATTCATATACTATGATATAAAATTTACGTATGAAATTCACTAGTTATCTCATGAATAACACTAAATATTTAGAACTCCTTGTGTTAGAAGACAATTTGAGAAATATGAAATCATCTGAAGAAGAATATTATGATGATTTTGGGAGATGTGATACTACCATGGATGTTTCAAATACGAAATGTTTTTCAATAATGTATCATTATAATTTGAAAAAGGTATTTGAAGAATAAATTTAATCATCTATCGTACGATCAAAGAGAAAGGTTACCATTTTTAAAAAAAAATTATTTCCCTTGAATATATACATGGTAGGTCCAGGGGAGGGGAACAAAGGAAAGAAAATCTGCAGACACGGAGGCTCGAAACCAGGTCCTCCTCAACTCACCACCACAGGTACAACAGATGCGGAACCACTGAACTGTGCCGTATGGGGTTATTTCCATTGAATACATTTTTATAAAACTTTTAGGTTATAATTTAAATTATAAACATATATGGGTGTGGAAAAATAATGGTATACCCATGATTACGTCAATAAAAAATTGGAATGATATAAAAATATTACCCAAAATAATCTTACAATATGGGTAGTAAAATCCAATTACAGTTGTGATATTAATATATAGAAATTGATTATAAAATGAATAAAACCATATTCATTTTTTACTATTGGTGGTGTGGAAGTTTAGAAAAGAGATAAAATGTTTTTTATCATAATTAGTTAAAATTTAAAAGATAAATTAATACTATATTATGATGGGGTAGACCTAATATGAGTAGAAATCATTATTATATTAATCAATGATTATATAAGAAAAGAAAATTAAACTAATGATCAAGAACATATTTCGATACTTGATAAATATCTTGGTAAATTGAAATAAAAGTTTTCATTACGATTATAAATGCTAGATACATCAACTAATAATTTAAAACAATTTCCTATTGAATGAAAACCTTAAGTGATGAGAAGAAAATGATGAAATGATAGAATGTTTAATTTGGATAAAATAAAAAAGAATACTATTAATAAAAAAACACCCAATAAGATGGATATAGATGAAATAAAATGGAATTAAAGCCTGTATCATGTAAAAAAATTAAACATAATGGATCATTCCAAACAGTCCATGAACATCAAAGATAAATAAATCAGTATGGAACAACAAAGATAAAAAACACATGAATGAAACAATAAATCAATTTTGTGGAAAAAATCTATGAAGAATAATTCCTATTTCATGAGAGGATTCAAAATTAGGGTAAACCAAATATTCTTGAGAAACCATGGACGAAGATCCATAAAATTTTTTACTGTTTCAAATGATTTCAGGATTATTTGGTTGACCTAGTTGGATATATAGAAGAAGATTGAGAAAGAAAATTAAAATGTATAGACGTTTCAGGTTGACCAGAAAATATTAATTATGCATAATAAGGAAGTAGAATAAATAATGGATACCAAGACCCACAATGAGATTTATGTCTAGAAAATCAAATTTAGATCCGGTATGGGGATTTATATCAATTTTTTTTTGAAATAAATATAATTTCTAGGATGATGAAATATTATCACCCTTATTGATCTCAATAATTAGTAGTAGAGTACCCATGTTATTATAATATCAAAGTGTTTCTTTTTATTTTAAAGGAATTAATCATGATGCATATAGAGGATAAATTTAAATTTTTTAGGAAGGATTTATAAAATAATTCGATATATATATTGTAGTTATATGTTTGATGAATCCTTGCAAAATTTGAATTTGTATTAAAAATTAAAGACTTCAAATCATTCTTTTAAAAAATTAAAATAATGAGAAATAATATAAAAGAATTTTAGCCCATGAGGGGCATTTTATTTCAGGATGTTTCTACAAGTGATCACAATGATACTAGAAATTTTGAATTTGTTTCAATTTATCATGAATGAGGTATGTTGATGTCATTATTTTATCCTTTTAAGGAAATATTAAATTATTTTATTAAGAGTGAGATATTATTTATTTAAAGATATTATATAATTAACATCAAAGGGGAAGGAAATACTTTTTTATTGTTTTAAATATTTAATTTATATATGTGAAGGAATAATATTTAGAATAAAAAATAAAATATTTTTGAACAACCTTATGATGTTAGTTTCAGAGTTGGTATCATATAATGAGTTACTTTATATAATAATTTTAATAAAAAGTTTAATATCTTTTATTTTATACCCTCATATTTCTCGCATATACTTATAGTTGATTAATTTATGGATCATTGATTATGTGTAGCATGATACCACCCCTATCGAGTGTAACTTTATAATTATTTTCAATATAGGGATATAAAAGTATCAAAGAAGAGAACATATTGAAATTAATTTATTATGGATTTTTAATAGAATTGAAAAAAATTATAAATGGGGATATTAAATATCCAAATGGATTTTGAGGGTGGAAATTGTTTTTATTTCAAATAACTAATGTTTTGAGTATTTGTAGGGTTTGATAAAGAAAATAATAAATGACTATATTTGCATAGACTATAGCTATTGATGTATTTAAAGGAATTTTGAGATTGAATATACCATGGGATTGAGATAAATATTTTTGTTCCTATGAATCATTTTTGTGGATTTTTTCATCCAATTTATATCCTGATGAAAAAATATATTTATATAAATAAATAATATTGAGACAAGGGATTAATATGACCTCATTGATTAATAATTAAGATTTTTTTTTATAGTTTTGGAATTTGATTATATAATGAAGGATTTTTGAATATATAGAAATTATTGGGATGTAATTTGTTTCAATTAATAATGGGTTCTAATAGATGATGAAAGTGATTTCAATAATAGAAATTTAAAGTCGAGAAGGCATTGTTTAGAGAAATTAAATGAATCTAATTTTGATTTAAAGGGTGTACACATTATTTTTTTCACATACTCATATATTTAAAGTTCAATTGGATAAATATTCATATGGAATAAGTAGATTCAAAGTTTAAAGTTTATAAACATGTTGTATTAGCGTGATAGTTAATAATTCACTTATTACTGTGAATATTTAATGTAAAAAATATTGAGAAATAATTGTGGAAGTATAAGACATTAAAATGATAAATAAGAGTTTTAAAATTATGAAATGTTCTTTGAGAATTTTTATGAAATGATTTTTAAATTTTGTCTATATTTATAAAGTCATTAGATCCATTGTTATATGATTTTTAGTGGATGACATTTGCTGGAGATGAAATGAGAATGCCGATGATTGATTTTGTGAGTTACCCATTTCATATGTAATATGTTTGTGTAAGCTTAAATAGAAAATAATATATTTGTAGTATATTTTGTAAAATATTAATTGATTATTGATTTCTAATTATATATGTATTAAAAACAAGGTGCAAAATAATGATACGTAACATACAGCTATTAACATGTAAAAAGTGCTGGGGAATTCATAAGAAGTTTGAGCTCTAATTAAGACATGTAAGATTAGTCTAATCATTGGTTAGAAAAAATATGAGTTTCTAGAGGATACGTGACATCTTTGAGTTGATAAAAAATATTTATTGATGATTTTTTATGTTTTTTCTATTGTTTTATGTGATACAAAATACAAATTTTTTGTTGTGTAAGATAGTTGATCTTTCTAAAGTGCTATGTGTGATAAATTATTTCTTTTATGAGATCAATGTGTTTGAGAAATGTGAGTATTTTGGAGATTAAAAATATTTATATTCTTTTTATATTATTCATGTTCAAATAATCATGATTCTCAATGGATATTCATGAATCAAGTTAATTATATAGTATAAGATATTTGAAGAAGAAGGTTTTTCCTTGAGATAACAGACACCCCAAAATGAGTGTGGGAGTTATTATTTGAAGTCCTAATTACATCATAATAAGAAGTCATCAGAATATGGTTCAATACAAGAACGACATATTGTATTTAATTGATTTGAAACTATATATTCAATACCCTATAATATTATTTGTGAATATGTATGAAAATGTTGACAAAAAAAGCTGTGATTTTTTTTGGATGAAATATTTTGTGAGATTTATGGAGAAATAAATGTGAAAAATTTATGAGGGGCTTCACATGTTAATTTTTCATTTTCAAATAAAAATATTATAATCTCATTAGTGAAACATGATGTTTGGGAACTTTCTAAAAGAACATTTGACATGATTTGAATGAGGTGATCAAGAGGATGAATATCAAAGGATTTCTATTTTTGAACTACAGAAATAATATATAGATGATAAATTATTGAGTTCAAATAAGGGACAATGAGAATAAGATAATGTTATTTTTAAATAGTGAAATCGATAAATCTAGTATTTCGTATTCTATGTGTTGATGGAAATAGAGTGAATTTATGTGGATGATTTCATAATCCACGAATATTCTATAATAATTGAAGAAGAAAAATGAGAGGAAGAAGAACTACTATGAAAATAATCACTAATTGTTGAATTTATTGATTAAATAGGGGGAATACAACATGATGAAAAATATTTATTCCTTCATCGATCCTTTAGATGTTGAGATAATGATTATAAACTGTATTTTTGTTACTAAACTTCTACTAGAAGTTGAAAACCTTACAAAGAGGTAGATAATACACTGTAGAGATGTTGTTATATCCTGAACATACTAATTATCTTGTTTAAGAGTTTGGTTTGGGATGTCAATTTTTAACAGACATAAATTCATATAATGAACCTCTTATCAAATAATTTTACTTTTAGAAAATAGTAAATGATTTTTCAGATAAATTTACATGGGTAATGAAAGCTACATTGCCTATTTGTATTCACTTTGTGATATTTTGGAAGTATTAATGTCTTCTAAATGACCAAAAAAATAAATTATGTAGTCACCCACATCATGTGCGATCTATTTAAAAATATCATGTTCCATTTGATCTTTAATTAATGTCTTTCAGGAATTGATCATTATTTTCATGATTTATTTAATATCTATTATTCCTAATATCTGTAGAGGTTGAAAGAAATAAATATAAAAAAGGTAATTAAAAAATCGATTACATTGATTCACCCCCTTTGTGTGTGACT
Source organism: Viscum album (assembly GCA_963277665.1). NCBI lineage: Eukaryota > Viridiplantae > Streptophyta > Magnoliopsida > Santalales > Viscaceae > Viscum > Viscum album. Next base: position 1,017,226,194 of record OY728162.1, read on the forward strand.
ATACTAGATCCCAAAATTAGTATAACTTGTATCACTTCCAAATTTATACATCTGACTATATTTTCTATGTTTATAGTTTGTTTCATTCACCTATATTTAATAAATATTCTATCATGGATTTAGATTTATATTATATTATATGCGGTTGTTTCTACCAAAAAAATAAATAATATAAATAAGTGATAATTTGAGTAGATTATAATGTCATTATCTAGAAAAATGACCAACCTACTTTACAACTACATAACGATAATCAATGATTAATTTTATATATCATATATATTGAGTGTAATCCTATTGAATATTCAAGAATGATATATAAAGAGTATGGTTGAAGTAAATCAATTTGTTTTGTACACTCAGTTGTTAAGGATTATTTGAAAATTATCCCATATGAAGTTATTAGTTTTAAATTTGAGTTTATCTTGGGTCTATACAATGAAAAACACAATTTGAGATGGGAGATGATGTATTGCTAAACACGTTGGTTGGGAAGTTGAAAAAGTGTAACACTTTCATCAATGTTATTAATGTAAAAGGGTGGAATTAATTGGTATATAGGGAAAAATCATCTGTAGAAAAAAATTATTGTAGAAAAAAATTAATGATGAATTAAAGAAATATGAAAATTGTAATTAACAGATCTGTAACATGAATGTTAATCAAAGATTAATTGTGGGTGTCAAGAATTCTAAAATATAGAACAATGATAAAATGATAAAATAACATAAAAATTCCTTATATGGAGAAAATAAGATTAATCGAGATTAGATTGATAAAATGAAAAAGTCATGTCACGATAGATTGAAATATTTACCATATAATGAGAGAACTAAAAATCTCAAATTCCTTGAGCTGTAATTCAATTTGAAAAATATTAACGTATCCCAAAATGAATATTAAGATTACTAAGAGAAGACTTGTTGTATTGGATATTTCTAACAATATCCATGTATAAAAAATTACAAAATCTAATAGCTAGAAGGACATGAACACATCTATTAATTAATTTTTTATAATTATTTTAAAAATAGTAACCCTTTCCCTTAAAAACATGGATTTCAGTAATGTTTTACTTCTAAAAATCTATAATTTAACTTAAATTTTAGAAAAATATTGGTGGATGAAAATTGGGTGAATCCCACCATCACATCAAGGGTGGATGGGATCCAGCGACAATGTTTTTTCTCAAACAAATTTAAAAACATGGTATATATGGTCTAAAAATAACAAGGTGATAAATTTTTATATACTCATGCATAGAGAAAGGAAAAATATTTATTGGTGACAATTTTTTGTGGGGATAGTTTGGATAAAATTACATTTTTTGGGGATCATAAGATAATTATTTAATGAAAAAATAAGGAAAATATTATGGGGGGAGTAGACCTGACATAAAGAGGAATTATTCTAATTTGAATCAAATTTATAGAATAATATGGGAATGGATCTAACCATCTAGAAAAATTCTAGAAGCTTAGGAAATATCTATGTAAATTATAATAAATGTTTTCACTCAGATGATGAGTCATTATATTCATCATCCAATATCATATAATAATTTATTAAATAATGAAGACAATTTGTGATGAGAAGTAGAATCAGAAATGATTGTATGTTCACATTGTGTAAAATATAAAATAATATTTTTAAGTAAATAAAACCCAATAATATAGAGTGAAATATAATGCCACAGAAGATAAAAATATATTATAGAAGAAAATGGCTCATCATAGATCATTTCAGAAAAAATCTTTTATATTAATGGTAATGGAAGAAATATAGAATAAAAAATTTCAATCTATGAATGAAAAAAATATTGTTTTTATGGAATATATATATATGGATAACAAGTCAAATTTTATGATAGGACTAAAAACTAGTTAAAAAACTCTTGAGAAACCATTTGAAATATCCATGAATGATGAGAATATTTAAAATGGTTGTATAATTATTTTTATATCCCTATTAGATTAGTAAAGCAATAGAGAGCATGCCGAAGAGAAAACATATTGCATGGTAGTTGATGTGAAAATAATAATTCCATATAAAAATAAAGTTGAAGAAATAAAAAATACCATACTTATTAAGAAGGTTTCTGTCTATAAAATCATATGAGTAGAAAATATGAAGAGTTATAAAAAATGGAGTGGAAATAAAAATCATTTCAATGTTGAGAAAGAACTCTCAACCTCATATATCATACTACGATGTAGTAGATAACCCAACTTATTACCATTACATTGTTTATATTTTAATTTATGCTGAATTAAATGTTATGAATACAACAGGTAAATTATTGTTTAGCCTGATGTGAAGTCCATATTATAGTGTTTTATTTGATGAAACCATAGAATATTTTCTTTAATATCATAAAGAGTCTGTTAAAGATCATTTTAAGTGAAGAAAATTACTGATAAAGGATATAGATTGAGTTTTCCCTTTGACGTAGAGTTGATTTGAGCATATTTATATAAGGAATCATTGGGTTGATAAAAATATGTAAGGAACATGAATTTATGAATAATAAGTCATGTAGATAAAATTAATATATCCTTTTGTGGAAGAACTAAATAATTTTATTAATAGGGAGGGATTTGTTTTATATAAAAAGAGAAAAGAAAATTGAATGTGAAAAAACTAGTTCCTTTTGATTTTTTTAAATTTTTTGATGATATTATTTTCGGAATTAGATTCAAAAGGAAAAATAAAATATATTTTAATATCCCAATGATGTATGTTTCAGAGTTAGAATCAAATGATGAATTATATTTTGGATATAATTTGATTCATAAGTTTATAAATATTTTTTCAATAATATAGATCACATAGACTTATATTTGATTAGTTTATGCCCAAATGTATCTGTAAAGAGTACTATCATCCCTAACAAAAGTTACATTGTCTTTATTTTTGATATGGTGGATATAAAACTAGTAAATGTGTGAATATAATAAAATTGATCTGTTCAAGGTATTTTAAAGTATTGAAAACAAATTAAAATAGGGATATTGAATATCCTAAATGATTTTGATGATGAAAATTCCATTTATATTCAATAATTAAAGCGGTAAAAATGAGTTGAGTATGATGAATAACATAATAAATGAATTGTTTAAAGTGACATATGATTACTAATGTGTTTCATATAAATTTCTGAATTAATATACAAATGGATTGGGATACAATATAGTGTTATAATGGATTATTTATATCGAAGATAACTTCTGCTAGAAATACTGATGAAAATTAATACCCATATTTTTATAGAATATTGAGATAAGATATTTAGATGATGAAATAGATTTTAAATATATATGAAGACTTCATTTTCATAGGGATTTGGGATATTTTTATTTTATAAACTAGAATTGAAAAAGTGAAGGTTTTTTAACTATACATTTCTTTGAATCAATAAAATGTGTTCTGAGTTATAGTGATTATACATCCTATTTTGGATATATTAATATATTCAAACATTACATGGATGATAATGATTATTGAATAAGTACATGATAAACATATAGTTGAGAAATGTGTTCCACCAGTATGATAATTAATTAATCACTCATTACTGTAGTTATTTTGAGTACTTAATAATGAAAAATTATTCAATATCTAAAATAAATTGGAATAATAAATAATATTTTCTATATTTTGAAATGTTCATAGTGAATTATGTTGAAATGATTTCTGATGTTTTGATAATTCCATAAGTCATTAGATCTGTTTTGAGATGATAGGAAGTGGTTGAGACTGACTTGAGATGAATTAAGAAGAATGGTGTGAGATTCTATTATTTACCCTGGTCATATGTAATATTTATGATTTATTAATAGATAAAAAAGGTAATACATATGATATTTTGATTTAAATATTATAATAATACCCAATATCATTATATTACGTTAGAAAAACTAGGAGAAATATTGTGGTACATAACATCTACCTGATCATTCATAATATTTTCCAAAAAATATTTAAGAAGATTCAATCAAAATGGGGTATGTGTGACATATTTTATCATATATAAGTAATAATCTAAATTTACAGATGATATGCTATATTATGAATTTGATATATAATACTTACAGATGATTTCTGATATTCACTCAGAACATTCATCTGATAAATAAGAAAAATTTGATGATTTGTAAGAGATATGAGCTATCTAACGTTCTATGATCATATGTTATTTTATTGTTCATAAAAAATGTGAGACTTAATTAGATTTAAAATTTTAATATGGCCTTCTTTTCCTTCATGGTTTATTAATCACAATTATCATTAGTTAGTCACGATTCATGCTGAGAATAATGGAGATGATATTTCAAGAATAAGTTTGTTCCAATAGAATAAAGCCACCCTACAATGAGTGATTGAGTGAGTATTACATGAGTAAATTACATAACACTTATAAATCATAATATACCAATACATTAATATAATTATATATTATATTGAATTGAAATGTTACAAAATATTTAATAGAAAAATAATGTTTCATGTGAATCTATATGAAAATCTTGATGTTGGAATTTGTGATTTTTATATATGAAACAGGAAATAGTAAATATGTAGAATTAAATTTCATAATCATGAAAGGTTCTTCTGATAATAATTTTTAGGTGCCAAATAAAATTATTTTAAATTTATTACTGGATCTCAATGCCGATGGTAATATCCAAATGAATGTTTGTGTAAATTTTAATTATAATTCCATGAGGATGAATATAAAAGTATTGTAATATCTGAATAATTAATATAGTATTCAAAAAACATATTATTTATTTGGCATAAAAAATAAGAAGAAGAGAGTAAGGTGTGTTTTTTATAGTGAATCTATAACTTTTAATCAATCATATTTAGGATATTGGAAAATATATAGAAACATATATCATGATGAATGAAATGGGGAGGAAGAAAAACTACTACTAAAATAAATATTGGCCACTTATTTTCTCAATTATCGATGATGAAAGAAACCTATAGGAACCCATATATTCTAGCATTGATCATTCAGAAGTTTAGATAAAGTAGTAGGCCAACATATTTTATTTCTGAAAAAATATTGGATGTTAATTACATTATATTATCAAAGAATACCAACCATAGGGATATTGTGAAATACATAGTATATTAGTGATATAGTTTAAATGTTTGATTAGGGAGGTCCATTTTAAAATTGAAGGAGTTCAAATAAAAAACCATGAATGAGACTATAAAGTTTTCGTGAAATAGTTGAGTATTTCCAATATATATTCTCATGGGTAAAAGATGATACTTTGAAAATTTGTTTTCTCTTTATAATATTATTGAAGAAACCTTGTCCTATTCTTGACCTAAACCATAAAAAATGTTTTTACTTACATCGAAGGATAACTAGGTAAATATATTTTGTTACATTATCTATTTTCTTTCAATATTTTATTCGGTGTGAATGTTTAGCACAATTCATATAATATACATCCATCTTAATAGGTGTAATATTTCATATAAATAAGAAGAAAATAATTTAGTAAAAACATATATACACTGATTTATTCTAACTCATCATAAATATTCTATATCATTGTGAACATCAAATAGTATTCAAGAAATAGTTTTATCTCTAATTTGAGCTATTGTGTTTTTAATTTTTATTCATTAACCTTGAGTACATGTAGATTTTATGAAGTATTGGTGTTCCGTTTCATAGTAAATAAGGATGGTTTTCCCAAACCTTTAGGAATAAGTGAAATATAGAATATATTAATAAGATAATGTCATTTTCAATTAAGAATGATAAATTTAATTCACTATTAGAAATAGGTAATCAAAATTGTAATTGATTGATCACGTCTATTTGGATTTATCCTATTGAAGAATCCAGTAAAGTATATGAAGAGTTTGTAAAAATTGAATAAATTTTTGATTTTTATGTAATTAATGAATATTTTTAAAATATCCCTATTTAATTGGTAACTTTTATAGTTTATTTTATCAAGAATTTATTGTATGGGAAAAAAATTGTGTTCGAAAATGTTTCTATGTAAAAAGATTTGGTTGGAATGTCTTAAAAGTAAAACACTCTCATCAAAGGGGATAAATCAAAATGGAATTAATCATTGATAAATATAGAAAAATTATTTATGGAATAATTATTATTTCAAAATACCATTGATGATAAAAATTATAATAATAAATTATATGATGAAAAGATCTACACATTGAAAAAATCTCAAAGTTTTTCAACATATGTTCAGAAGGATAAATTATAAATCATTAAGAAAATAATAAAGGTGATTGAAAATTATATACAAGAAGAAAATAAGATTCATGAATAATATATTGAGAAGATGATAAATTAATTTTAATATAACAGAAAATCTATTGGACATCAAAAGAACATTCACAATAAAATATATCACGAGTTGGAAATCAATTTTTGAAATATAAATGTAGGTCAAGATGAATCATCACATAATGATGATTAAAGATATACTTCCATAGATGTTTCTAATAAGGGTATTGTTTGAAAAAGAACATTTTCTAGTTGAAATAAGGGATTGAATACATCACTTCAATCATTTATGATAATAATAGATAAAAATGACATCATTCTTAAATAATAATCTATTTAATAAATAAATCTTATTCTCAAATGTTTATGTCATAAATAAAATTATAGGAAAATATATGTGGAAAAATAATATGGTTAAACTGGAAATATATCAATGGTGTATATTGAAAGATAACAATTTTTCCCAATACAAGATCAAAAGATTGTATTTTTGGTCTAAAAAGTGCATGTTTATAAATATATCTAAATTGATTGAAGAAGAAGGAAAACAATATTTATCGATCATTTTTAGTGGTGAGGATTGTTTGGAAACAAATAATATGATTATTGAATTAATATATAAATCATATAAACAAAAAAATACCTATATTTTGGGGGATCATACATGAATTAAATATGAATCTTGTTGTGATGAATAAAATTTTACAGAAGTCGATGGTAATGAATCAGACCATCAAGAATAGGTTTGGAAACATTGGAAATCTATATAAAATATTTACTAATTTTGTTATGGTGATTATGATTTATGGTATACATTAACAAAGAATATATGAAAATGATTTAATTTAATAATACCTCATGTGATAAGAAGAAATCAAAGAATTAATGGTAAGTTATCCTTAAAAAAAATAAAAAAAAACTATTAAGTAATCAACACCTATGAAGACTGGTAGAGTTTTTATACCAACAAATATATACTTTAACTATGGAATTAATTTTTTTGTTATGGGTCATTGAAATAAATTGATGAACTATTATGATAATATAATAAATTTGTAAGAATAAAGATAATCAATATAGGAAATAAATAAAAGGATTGTTTTTGTTGGTAAAAAATCGCTCAAGGTAACATTATAGAATTTATGGGTTGGTTGTGTTTTTTGGTAAAATGGTTTTCATGTTGAATTGTCGAGTTCTAGATAAGCTATTGAATATAATTGTTGAAAAAGAACCATGAAAAAATAATAGATGATCTGGAGGCAGAAAAAAGGACAGAAAAAATGTGGCAACGTTTTCCATTGTTTCCCAATTTGTTAGGGTCCAAAATTTTTGTTTGGTGAGGATCGTGAAAATTTAATTTTCATGAATATCTCATAAAAACATGGAACGCAAATAATTTTGTGAAGATGGGATTCGGGAATTATATTTTTCAAAGACATGGTGAATGTTGTGGTTGAGCTCTACGATTACGATGAGCATCACGAACAATAGAGGTGAAATGAATTTGGATAAAGAATTATGGTGACTGTGAAATGGAATATATAGAATAATCCACTCTTACGGTGAGATATGTGACCCAAAAATGTTTTTTTCTTTGAAATATAGAGAGAATAGTCGTGAGAATTTTAGAGCTTTGCGATTTGAGATGACATGGTGCTGACTTTGCATAGAAGGTTCTCTATTAGGTGGAATCACCTATAAATAGGCCCCGACCCCCTTAAGTATATTACATAGTTTATCAAGAAAAATTGGTAGCTCTATAATCACAATGTTGGTTCATGAAGGCAGTGTGCTTCATGAAGGGTAGGAGCTTCGGGACAGCTAATCTAGCTCCATAGAAGAGGTGAGTTCTGTGATGGCTCAATGAGCTTTTCATAGGAAGCCTCTTTGTGTCGTATTCATATTTTTGATGGCCTTATCTATGAGAATGAGTGTTATTTTTATAGAAGAAGACACTTCACAAATGATTATTTGAGCTTCGTGAAGTAGGGAGCTTTGCGAAGGTATTTCAAAAGATTGTTTCCTAGTGATCAATTTCAAAGTGGTATTCATTAGTGGATGAAATTTTAACTTCCAAGGAGAATATATCTATAACTGAGGATGTATTCAATAGTGATAATGAAGAGACTTACATGTCTTTAAACTCTGAGTGGGTATTCTGAAGAAGCAGTGATATAACTTTAATTGAGAGAGTAGTGAGTTTATAACTTTTAAATATTTTAAACCAAGAGGGACAATCAGTCCAATTCAAACAAGTAAGCAATAGTGCAGTTATAATGGATTTGTTACATCGGTAAAATTCTATTTTGTGCTCCTGGGATGTAACGCAGTGAGGGTCAAGTAAGTAAAATTTTTGTAACATGTGAATGTTTTACGATTCATATATACTCTACTATGGAAAAAAGATAGAGAAGAGAGTTTTGTCTAACAAAATAAACAACATCGAAAGTGGCAGTGGTTTTAATTTTCCATACCTGATTCAGCCCCCAATCAGGGTATCTATCCTAGTGGACCTAACAATTGGTATCAGAGAGAAAGATATTTATACGTGTTTCTCTCTTTAATAAGGGTAACCAATTATAAAGGGATTCTTATCTTCGATGGGTACACTTTTCAGATATGGAAGAATCAGATGAAACATTACTTCTGATCATTGGAAATGGAAGTTTTTACAACAACAATGCATGGTATAATAGCTGAAATTAATAGTGGTACATTATCAGAAGCCAATAAAAGATAATTGCATGTTGATGCCAAGGGAATCAATGATTTTTTTGGTATCCCTATCAAATTCTATCTAAGCAAAGGTGATGTCATGAAAAACATCACATTCCATGTGGGAAAATATATTAAATATATATGAAGAAGATACAAAGGTTAGAGAGGCTATGTTGCGAGTTCTATGGAACAAGTATGAAGATTTAAAAATGAACCTGAATGACTCTATTGATGAATTCTTTGAGAGGGTAAATATTGTTGTGGAAGATATACGAGGTCTCAGAGAATTCATTGAAGACATAAATACCGTGAAGAGAATCTCGAGGAAACATCCACACCACTTTAATCCAAAGTGTTCATTATTGGAAGATAAGGATCTAAAAGAGCTGAAGCTGGATAACTTTAATAGTTCCCATGTAGCTTATGAAATGAGAAATTATGATAATGATATTGTGGAAAAGGGAAAATCTATAGTGGTGGCAATCAAATTCATAAAGAAACTCACTATTGAAGAATCTCAGGAAGAAGAAGAGAAAAATGAGGTGATGTCATTACTTTCCTCAAATATTCAATGAGGAAAATGAATGTTTAAATGATAAATTCAACATTCCTATATTAGATGTGGAAATGTTGGTCACCTTGTGGAAAGGATTACTAGAAAATTCCATGAATCAGATGATGTTGATGAATCCAAAATTCCCAAAAAGTCTTCAGCATATGTGGAAGGCAAGAAAAATTTCAAGATAAATTTCTTTAAGAAGAAGAATATTCTTTCACAAGATTGTGACAGTTCAGATGAGTCTGATGTTAAGGATGTTGAATAGGTAGCGAACAGAAATGATCGTGGATAAAATTCTATGATGGGTATTGTTGGTAGTAATTAGAAAGAGGATGAAAACGACATTGATGAAGAAGAAGTAGTTGAAGGAAGAGTTGATACGCAAGATGAGTTAGAGGCTTCCCTGGAAGAAATAAATTTTTAGAGAAAAAAATAAATCTAATAAAGTACTTCATGAAGCCAATATCTATATGAAACAGTAAGAAAAAGAGAATTCATGAGTCGATGGAAGAAAATGAGAAACTCAAGTCATCAACCCCACAGGACTCCGAATGATCTATTGAGTACAAAATCAATTTTGAATAATATTAAAGGGAGATCGATGGATTGAATTCCCTAATGAAAGATAAAATAAAGCATATCGAAGAACATTGATAAGACATTTTCGATTTTTATAAGAAGGTTTAGGATCAAGAAAAACTCATGGCTCATTATTTGATATTAGGAAAGAAGGTCCCTAAAAAACCATGAAACTGAAAGTGGAACATAGTGGTTCTGCAGAAAGAAAGAAACAACTATGTTGGGATGTTATGGACGATATGGGGATTGAATGAAAACAATATTCTATTAAAATTGATGTCTGACTAGAAGAACCCATTTCGATATTGAACGTGGATTTGGGTATGAAGGAGAAACCAAAGAATCAGGTAACCCAAGGGAGACCCAGTGGTATAGAAGTGACACACAATAATGCTCCCTATATTAGTTGTTAATATTGAGGAAAGATGGGACATTCACAGTATGTGTGTACCATAGACAAGAGATACCAAAGGGAATACGAACAACATTGGTATCCAAATAGAGAAATATATTATAGAACATCCTTTGAAGGACATTGTTTTTTATGTGGTTAATTTCGGCACATGGATAGATATTGTACATCAACCATGCAGAGGAATGTTCCAAGGTAGAACCAAAGTAGTCACAAGCAGCAAATCATCAAACCAATAGTTTAGTTGAAAATAAAAAATCGATTTACAACTATACAGGATAAAGATGGTCCATTTCACTCTAATTCAGATCAATATTTTCAAACTACATTGAGTGTGAGGTCAAAATCATGGATAAAAAAAGTATGAGAAGGCAGTGGTGGCAGAAATTACCCTTAAAGCATCAAATCAATCGAGTGTATGGATCCTTAATAGTTGTTGCATATCTCACATGACTATTAATAATGATCTTGTCACATGCATAATGTATTATGATGAAAGGGTTTTCATGTTTTAAAAAAATTAATTCCTAAATATTATTGGATAAGGGAAGGCTAGGTTTGGGTGAATGAGATGATACAAGTTGATGTCTTAGTAGTAAAATGTATCAGTAACAATTATCATAGCCTCATTCAACTATGTGACTCAAGAAATTAAATACGGTTTGCTAAGAAGATGAGTATATTCAATGGAAAAGATGGTGCATTGGTTAATTGGGAAAACTAATGAAGGTAAATCTCTACCTTGTAAACAGAGAAGAAGATATGTGCATTCTATTTAGAGAGGAAGAACAAAAGTTGTGGCACAAATGACTTGTTCACATATTCCAACCATCCCCAGAAGATGTTGTGAAATTTTATGTAGCTAGAGTACTCCCTAATCTATCATGAGATCAGACTCATACATGTGATTCATTTAAAAAAGAAAAAATCATCAAAAAAATGTACAAGTATATGGAAAAAAGTCAATAAAAGTGCTTGAATTAGCGAATAAAAATGTTTGTGGAACGATCTCACCAAGATCCATTGACAGGATGATGTATTACATTTTTGGATGGATTATTATAGTAGAATGAAATAGGTATTCATCATTTTCCATATGTCTGAAGTGTTCAGTTGCCTAAAACAGTATCCGAGGGAATCTGAAATGATGCTTGGACAAAAAATTATGATGTTTCGTAATATTAATGGTTCAAAATTAAAAAACTCTCATGTGTATGAATATATCATGAAACATTGGAAAATGAATCCATTTTCATCAGTGAGAACTCCTTAACAGAATGGAGTGGTTGAAAGGAGAAATTGGTTCATCAATAACTTGGATAGAAAGATGCTCATTAAAAAAGTTCTACTAGAGAAATTTTGGTAAGAAGAAGTTTTAACATCATTATACCTTTATAATAGGGCTATGTTGTGTCCAACAGAAGGAAAGAATCTGTGTGAGATGTGGCATATAATTAATCCTATAGTGAATTAATTTACAATATTTGGAAGTAAGTGATTTATTCTCAATAATGAAGAACACAACAAATTTTAGTCACAAGCAGATGAGGAGATATTCCTTGGCTACTCTAGAAAATGAAAAGTATAAAAATGTTTTAATAAGAGACTGGGAAAAGTAGATGAGTGAAATGATGTAACAGTAGTGGAGAATGAAGAGAGAATTCAACAACATAGTGAAACATTTCCTGATGAATGTGATGAGGATGAAAAAAATGGATAGGGAGCATAAGTAGACGATGCTGATTCAGAAGAAGATACTAATGATGAGAATGAGAATGTAAAATCTGTATCTGCACAACAGACTTGGAGTCAAGATAAAATTGATAGGAAATATATCATTGGTGATCAGTGAACTCCAATTCAGACCAAAACAATAAAATCACTATAGAAGACATTTTTCATTCTCAGGTAGAGGCTAAATTCTTTGTAGATGCAACTGGAGATGAAAACTGGGTTCATGATATGAATGAAAAGATAGATCATATTGTGAAGAATCTGACGAGGAATCTTATTTTAAGTCTAGTAGATACGAATGTCAGTGATTCAAAATGGGTCTTACACAACAAGATGAATGAATATGGCACAGTGATTCAAAACAAAGATGTACTAGTGTGCAAATTATACACCAAGATAGAGGGTATAAATGTTGATGAGACATTCGTACTGGTTGCATGGCTGGAGACAATCAGATTATTCCTAGCCATTGTGCTGAAACAGAAGTTCAAAGTGTTCCTAAAGGATATAAAATCATTATTTTTGAATGGGGATCAGTAGGAGGATGTTTATATTGATAATCCAGATGGTTTTATCATTCATGATGAGGAGAACAAATTTTATCACATGAGGAAAGTACTATATGGGCATAAACAACCACCAAGAGCATGGTATTTGAGGTTTGACCAGTTTTTGAAGATGCTTAGTTTTCAGCATAGTGGAGTTGATTATAATCAACATTTCAATAGTGATATAAATCAATGCATGACGGTGTGGGTTTATTTCGATGAAAAAATATTTGGCTGATCAGAAGAATCTTAGTGCAAACATTTTTTTGAATTCAAGAAAGGTGTGTTCTAAATGTCAATGATTGAAGATATGACTTTTTTCTTGGTTTATAGGTGACACAAGGAAGGAATGAAACTTTCATTTCCCAATCCGAATATGCCAAGGTGGTTTTGAGAAGATTTGGAATAGAAAATTACAAGGATATGAAGACTCTGATTTCTACCCTGATGAAATTTTCAGAAGATGATGATGGAAATGCAGTTAGTGTAACATAATAAAACCAGGTTATTGGAAGTTTACTATACCTAATAGTGAAAGGACCAGACATTTTTTTCACCATATTCCAAGTTTCATGATATTAATGAAATAATAAAGAAATCCACATTCTTACAATTAAAATAATACTTTGATATATCTATGGAATGATGGATTTTAACATGATATATAATGTTAAATCTCAGTCAATGTTATTGGAATATACTGATGAATATTTTTTCGGTTCAGCAAATGACAGAAAATCAACCTTAGGAGGTGCTTTCTATCTTGGTGGATTGTGTATTTCTGGGCCAATAAAGAAGAAATATTTCAATTCATTGAGCACTGTAGAAGCTGAGTATGTTACAACCACTGAAAAATGAACACATTTATTATGGATGAAGTGGTAGCTTGATGATGTGGGAGATTAAGTGAAGTCTCCGATCGAAATCCAGTTTTATAACTCAAGTGCTATAAATATCATAAAAACCCCGTCTAACACTGATGGACAAAAAAATTGAGATAAAGTATCATTTTATAATGGAGAAGGTTGTGAATGGTATCATGATGTTGGAGTTTATGCCAACAGAACTACAGGTTGTAGACATTTTGAAAAAGGCCTTACCAAAGGAAGCATTTGTGTGGCATCAACTGGCTCTGGGAGTATATTCAACTTCTATCGCTTAAAAATGTTTGGATGTGGGACCTTCCCTCTCCCCGAGGTATGATGTGTTATTCCCTAATGTTCTAATATGTGTTCTTTCCACTATTGTAGGCTACAAAATAGGGAACATTGGGTTTGTAGAAAAAGGAGGATAAAGTGAGGTTTCTTAGGGGGAGAAAATTTATTAGTTAAGACTCTAGGAGAAGTTGATAGGTGGAGTAATGAGATAATGGGGAAATGAGATAGTGGAAGAGTTTTAAATCTAAGGATGCTTAATGGGATCGATCAAAGATTAGATATCATGACAACAAATGTCATTGATGAACGCAGTTTATTGGTATCAGTATGGTATCAATGATTAGTGTAAAAATGAAGTGATTCATTAATGAACATTACATTATAATATTGTTTCTCACACTGAGAATTGATCATGTGGGCATAGATTATTTGGTGAGTGAATCTTTAGTTGCTATATGAATTGGTAGAGGTGAATGATGGTAGATTATGGAAGAAGATTTTGTGAGGTATCTGAGTAGAGAGAATCATAAGGAGAAGGGTTTTCAACAAACCCGAAGGGGGAGATTGTTAAAACAATCCCTCAAGTAAATATTATAGAATTTTTGGGTTTTTTGTATTTGTTGACAAAGCTGGTTTCCATGGTAAATTTTTGAGTTTAAGAGATGTTTTTGAAAATACATTCCGACAAAGAACCACGAAAAACATGGTTTTAGTGATGATGGGATTCATTTTTTTCATTTGAAAAATATATGTTGAATTTTGAAGGTGAGCTCTATGATTAAGATGAGCTTCTCGAACAATATAGTTATAGAGTATTATGAGGTAGTGTTGTAGAAGTAGTGAAAAGGAATTGATGGAACACTCAACGATTAAGATGAGATCTACGATCTGAATATTTATGTGGGGAATTATGATATAGAGAATGTTTCGGCGGGAATTTCAGAGATATGTGATTTGAGCTAACATTTAGCTTAATTTCGGAGGATGGTTCCTGAGTCGGTGGAATTTATTATAATTAGGCATGTTCCCCCTTGATAAGAGTAGGGAGTTTTTCGTTAAAAATTTCTTTCTCTCAAATCGCAAAGGATGTACGTAGAGATTTTGTGATTAATAAATAGTAGGAGGTTCTCGGCAGCTAATCTAGCTCCACAAAAGATGTGTGTTCTTTTTTGGCTTATTGAGCTTCCTGAAGGAAGTCACATTTCGACGAATTGAGCAATATGATAGCCTATTCTCTGTGAAGGTGCATGCTTTGCAAAGAAGAAGGGACTTTGTGAAGGATTGTTTAATCTTTTCAAAATTATGAGCATCATGATGTAGGGGGATTTGTGAAGTTATTTACAATGATTATTTCACAGTGATCAATTAAAAAGGAGAATTAATCACTGTATAAAATTTGAACATCAATAAAGAATCTCTCTATAACTGAGGATTTATCCATTACTGATAATGAAATGAACTACATGTATATAATCTATGAGTGTATCTTCTGAGGAAACAATGATCATACATCAGTTGAGAGAGGAGTGAGTTCTCAACTTTTGAATAGTTGTAAACTATGAGGGACAGTGAGTTAACTTTGAACTTGTAAATAGTAGTGTGCTTATAGTGGATTTGGTACATGAACACATTGCATTTTTATTCTCCTCGGACGTATCCTAGTGAGTGTAGACCAACTAAAATTTATGTGTCCAATTCATGATTTAAGATTTATTCATAATCTATAACGAGGAGGTGAGAGAGAATATTGTTTATTTTAATAACAAAACAAGATAAAAATGGGCAGCTTTTTTAATTTGTCAAACACTGATTCACCCCCAATCTTAGGGTATCTAGCATAGTGGACCTAATAGTTTTTGTGGATTTCATCTATGAATATGAATTCAAAATTCTTAATAGGTTTCTATTAGGGGTAACCAAAACACTCTTGATAAACCATATGGATGATCTATGAATGTTGAAAATGTTTCTATGTATGACATGATTATATATCCTTCGAAGTTGGAGATCACATGGTAGAGAGAGAATACATCAGAAAATGAATTTTCATTGATTAATAATTTTAAAAAACCAATTTAAAATATATATAAAGATCAAGAAAGAATTAATACAACAGTTTCCAAAAATTCTTATTTATATAGAATCGTAGTAGGATAAAGCATAAAGATTTATCATAGAAAATTAGAAAGAATAATAAGAGTTTCCAGGTTTATAAGAAACTCGCAACAATGTTTATCTCCCAAAGGATATATATATATAACCCACCTAGTTACATTATCACATCTTTTTTGCATCTTAGTGAATTAATGTAGATGTATTTTATGGAGTAATTGATGTGTTCTATGAAATATGTAAAAATCGATGATATATCCAAAATAGAATGATATATTTGATGAATTATTGAAATGATTCATTAGTATCAGTAAAAGAATCATAAAGAAACTTTTTTAGTGAAGAAAAATAATTACAAGGGATCTCCCTTGTAAGGACTCATTATCAAGATAAAAAATATGAAATGTGATGGAATTTTTCAAAAATAAGCTAAATTGGTTTCATTCATATATGATTTTTTGGAATGGATAAATCTCTTTATTAAGGGGAGAGATTGATTATTAAATGATAAAATTAAAGTACATAAAAAGGGGGAATTTTTTTTGGTTTTTATTTTATTAATCTATTAGCTAAGATAAGTGAAATAATCAAATTCAGAATAAAGAGGAATACTTATTTAAATATATCCAAAAAACATGTTTTTGAGTTGGTTTCAAATTCTGAGGTATTTGGGGATTGATTTTGATGTCAATATTGATGAAAAATATTTTACCCTAAGTTAGAGGTTTTAGACATATATTTGATTTCATTATGGATAAATTATCATATAAAGTGGGTTACCAAATTTACTAAAAGCACCATTTTAATAATTATCTATAATTAAGAGATATAATTAAAGATGTTGAGAAAATATTGAAATTGATTTATCTAATTTATTTAAGAATATTGAAAAAAAAATCTAAGTGGAATACCAAATATTACAAAGGATTATGATAATGAAGACTATTTTTTTAATAAGAAATGTCATCAATATAAATTGAATATATTGAAGAACCCAATAAATTAAGAGATTAAGGTACACTAGTAATATAGAAATGTTTCCCAAAAATGGAAGATTGGGGATCCCATTGGATTGAGATACATCTTAGTGTTCCTATGCATGATTTGTATTTATGTTTTCTTCTATTCCCCTTGGTGATGAAAATGTGTACCAAAAAGTTATAAGAAAAATATGTTACGAGCAGGTGATATTATTTGTTGAAAATGTAGATAAAGACTACAATTTCATAGAGTTTTTTAATATATTTCTTTGAGGAATTAGTTTTGAATATTTGACAATTATCGTGCTATAAGTTTTTTTCATAAATGAAAATTCATGATGTATGAATAAATAACTATCAACTAGAGATTTATAAATTTGAAAATATATATGTTAAATTGATTTAATAAAGGTGATTTTGAGTTTAAGTAAGAACTCAAAATTATTTTTCTATAATAACCATGCAGAAAATGTTTCACTTGTATTATGGGGAATTTAATAGTAGATTATATTAAGTAGAGTTGATAATGTATCTTCATTAATTTTGAAAATAATAAAGCGTTTATTAATTAAGTCATTTTAAGAAAAAAATAAATAATAATTATTGATGTAGAATGATATGTAGAAATATTAATGAGAAGTTCATTATGCTACAGAGTTCATGGAGATTTTATTTAAAATACATATTATGTTTTAAAAAATTCATGAAGATAATATAGTTTTTAGATGATTGGAAGTGTATCAGATTTAACTGATATGAATGTAGATCTCAAGTGTAGAATTTTGAGAGTTACCCATTTTATTCCGAATATCTTGGTATTAGTAGAATTTAAAATGGAAATATGTATGATTTATTATAAAAATGATTGTATGTGTTTCAAATTTAATTGAGGTATGTAAGAAAAAATTAGAGTTATAATAAGATATGTGACATCTAATAAAGGAAACATAATTTTTGTTCGGGAGTCAAAAATAATTCTCTGTACTCACTGAGATATATAATAACCATATAATCATTCATAAGAAATTTTTTAAGTTTATAGGGAATATGAAATATTTTTTAGTTGGCATGAATTATTAACTATAATGTTTCATGGGAAATAGAATATAATTTTTATGATGAGTAAGAGAGTTTATAATTCTAAATTTCTATGTAAAATTGACAATTTCATTCGAGAGATCCAAGCAATTGTAAAATGAATGAAATTTGGAAATTTAAAACATGATTTGGAATTTTTAATTATAAAATAATAATGATACTTAATTGTTATAACTAATTAAATCCAATTATAATAGAGATGATATTTGAAGAATAATGTTCTACCGTGAGAATAATACCACTCACAATTAATGATGGAGTGAATGTTAAGTGAATGAATTAAATTACACTGAGAAGTAATATGAAAATAGTGAAACACTTGATTGTGATAGGAGATTGAAATATGATGTACTTATAGAATCTATTACATAGTAATGTTATATGTAAATCTAAATTCCAATGTTGACATGTGATGCTTTGATTTTTTATATGAAATAATATCCATGAATTATGGAAAATTACATGTGGGAATTTTAAGAGGGTCTCTTCATGATAATTTTAGATTATTAAATATGAAAATTTTAAAATAATTAATAAAGATAGAATATTTTTCATCATTATAATTATTTTTTTAATAACATTAAATTTTATTGTCACACCTTATGATTTTATGAAATATATTTTTTTCAAATAAATTATATTTCGTTGATAGCTTGTGTTACACGCAACGTCTATTTATAACAAATGACAACAAAATATTAATATTATTATTTAAACAAGAAATTTATTAAGTAAAAATTAATCTCAGATGAATTAATAGTAATAAAAAGAATTTAAATATTCATTATTATTATTTTTTTGTTTAAATAAAAAATAGTTATTAAAAATAATTAATTTTCGGAAAAGTCTTTGTGTGTTTCAAAAATACTATTTTTCTCAAAAAAAAATATTAATTTATTTTTGTAAAAAATAATAAAAATAGTTTTAAAACGTATATAAAATTAATTTCATAACATAAAATTCAATTTTGAAACTAGAATTTTAAAATTATATTAGGGTGAATTTGTGGGATTTTTTTGAAAATTATAATTTTTTTATGAATATTGTAAAATATTAGTTTTTATTTAGAACGGAATTTTCATTTAAATATTTTACAAGGATACTATTTTGTTATAATGTTTTTGGAAGTAAAATTTGTTCATTAATGTATAAATTAATATATGTTTGTTTTTTGGAAATGTTTCGAAGTTCAATTTTGAAAAAAACCGATTTAAACCTTTGAACATTTACTCTCTGGAAAACTACTTTATCGTCGCGTATTTGAGTTTAGTTTTTAATTAAAAAATCCCACGTATGTGAAATGATTTTTAAAAATTTTATTATATATTTTTTATAATTACATATTACATTAACCAGAAATTTAAATATAAATTTTAACCATACTAAATAATAAATTCATTATAAATAATTTATCGTGATTAAGTTAAAAATGGGTTTAATGGGGGGCGGGTAAAATAAAATTATATGATTTATAAAATCGAACAAAAATTATCCAAAACCCATTTTGACCATATTTTGACCTCATTATTTTCAATTCATGATAATGGTATATTTTTTATCCTTTTGGAATGTGAAATTTTTTTGTTACAACTTTTTTTTACAAAATAACAAGTGTGCGACTCACCTCACTTATAATATGCCACCAATTCTTCCCAAATATTCACACATCAAAAAATATCTGGTTAATAAAATAACAACCAAATATCCTCAATACTACCCTACTCTTTCCTAATAATCCTTATATAAAAAAGTATAAACTAGGAATGACTTTGGTGAAAAACTATGAAGCTTACCCGAAGAATTGGGGACATTATTCAACGTGATTTTTTATTTTATTTAATACCAAAAATAATTAAATTGTTTTAAAAAAATTATGATATAATAACCTAAATATATTTCATATAATTATATGTTTTTATGTTAAGGTAATTACCTATAAATATCTACACATTAATGAAATTTGATATGAAATCATCATTCATGTGGACATCAGACTACCAACTATTTAGTAAATGTTATTTCATTTCCATCACCATATCTCATGGATAAATAAAATTATAGATTAAATGTCTATATATATATTTTTTGTGATATTATTATAATTTTTTAATTATTATATCACATATAACTTATTACATTCCATTTTTGGGAGTTCGGTAACGTCACTCGTGTGTATGGCGGGCTACCACCTCATGAAGAGATGTAATTCATTCATGATTTACATGGAGGATGATAAATATAGTTTTAATGGAAATATATTATATATATGACATGAATATTATTCTTTATGTAAAATATCTCATTTAATTTACTTTATTTCAATTCTCCAAGAAAATTCAATCAACGTTCAGGCTTACACATGACCTACTATCTCAATGAATGGTGTATTTCATTTTATATCTATAAATTTTATATATTAAAATAAATATATATGATATTTATATAATTTTTGACATTATAGAGATTATTTAACCATTATAAAATTAATAGGACTATAAAAATAACTAATCAAAACATAGATGAAAAATAATGTAGTAATTTCTTTAAACGTGACTTCAACATGGGATTATTAATAAATGGGTAAAAAAATGTCAAATGTTAATATTATATTGTATGATATATATATATATGTATCATTATTTAATAGATTTATAATAAAATTATATTTTTAATACATGAAGTTTTGATGTGTATGAAGGAAGTCAAGACTTAAGGTAAGGGATTTTAGTCTCAGTTGTATTTTTTGTGAGACAAATTCCATATTCACCACTTGGTTCTTTTATATGGTGTATATATAACCCCTATTAAATTTAATATAAATAATTCATTTATTCTCATGATATTTTCTATTTCATTTATTGTTATTACATCATGGGTCTCATGAAAAAAGGTTACCAAAGTGGTAAGGGTTTTACAATATAATCTCATCATTTTATATGATTGTTTACATTTATGTTTATGATAATGAAATATTATAATATATATTTCTAGAAGATCAATAATTTAGATTTCATAAATTTATTCCATGATAAGACATGTTTTAAATTCTTTTTTATATATACTCAATAGTTTAAAATTATGTGGTAACGAAAAACTGTCTTTATTTCACTCTTCGATTGAAAACACATTTTCTTCAAAAACCATGTTTTCTAAAAATGTTTTGAAAAAAAAAGTTTGACATTGAAATTTTTTTGTTAAATAAATTTCCACCCATGTTTTTATTTTTTAATTTTTTTTAAAATTAATATTTTTATCATTTTCCAAACAATGACCTTTTGGTTCTTACCCAAAATGTGAAAAAAAATTAATTTAAATGTGTATGTTATGAATGAAAATTTCCTAGAATCTGTACCATTATTTTATTTAAATACTTATTTATAAATTTTCATATTAATTTTAAAATGAAATTATTTCCACAATGTTTTATGAATTTCTAATTTTAGAAAATTTGATTTAAAAAAAATATTTTCTCTACGAAATTTTCGAAGTTATTATTCTTTCAAAATAATTTTCTATATAAGTTGAAATCAATAGATGTTACTTATTCATTACTGGAGATATAATCTAAGGATACCATTCTTATTATTTCTCTAAATGTTTTATTTTTATGATTAAAATTGGTTTATGAATCCCGTTTCTCATCCCTAGGTTATACCATGGTAAAATGCTTACGAAACCTACTACTTTTTTTCCATTGGTTATACATACATGAAATGATGAAAAGATAATGAAACCTCTTTATTTTTCATAGTTTATGTAATGGAGATATGTTTATGAAACGAATTTCATTTCATTATTTTTATTATGATGAATGTTTTATTTTCCCATTGAACAAATATGTTTCATTTTCATAATGAGAATAGTGTGACCAATATGTCCCTCAAATTGTAATTAACCTAACCCTAGTATCCTAGAGCCAGTGTCTTAATTTATTACATTTGAATATATAAAATAGTTCGAATCACAAAGGACTAATCAGGTTATTAGTTTTGGAAAACTAGATATATACATGATAACCATTATACATTAGGAAAAGGAAATAAAACACAATACATAAAAACAGAAAATTCATAGAATCCTTGAAAAATCATACTAATAATGCATCATCATATCATAGGGAAAGTAAATAAAGTAAGGGATGGAATAAATGACCATATAGGTTTAGGTAAATTAGTAAAACTAATGAAATAATAATGAATAATCGATAAGGAATGTTAAAAACTGAAAAAACATACCATTTAATTAATTAGACAGGGATAAAACGAGTCCATATATTTTTTCATAGTGAAATATTAATAGATAATAATAAATAAATTTTGAATGTATAAAATTATTAAGTTTTTTTATAATTATTCCTCAGTACATGATACAATTACCTTCAATATCTATTCTCACAATATTTTTAAACTACCATGTAAAAACCCATCTAATTTGACAAACTGATCCATCAAATGAGACTACCGATGCATCGAGGGGATATCATTAACCAAGGTACAAAAATGTCTTTAGGTCCAAAGAAATCATCATATATTTAATAATTGATTTAATAATGTTCCCCATAATCAAATATCCATATTGAGTAAATAATACATATTTGTCAACATTTACCCAGATATAAAAATAAATTTCAATGTATACATCATATGTATACGGTTTAGGATGTAACCAAATACATCATATATTAATATGAATAGTTAAGATAAATTAAAATTTTAATGAATAATTATTTCAATAATGTGATAGTTTCATGATAAAGTTAACAATCACAAAATAGAGTGACATTTCAAAATAACTTTTGTCACAAGCTAATTTTCAAGAAAAATCCTCGTCGATGAAATAATTCAAATTGAAACATTAAATAAAATGAATAATTATGTATTCATGATATTACATGTCAAAGAGGAAGTACATGCACAATATTAAAGTGATGAGGATCATAATATTAAAAATCTATTCAATGAAATGAAATTTAGGTGAAATCTCTTACGTTATACTTAGTTTTAGTTGATCAAACATTAACCTACTATATAATAGGTCTAAGAATCCTATTATAATTTTTCAAAACCAACTAAATATTAATAATATAATATATTATTATTTTATAATTTTTTATCAACCATTTTTTAATAATCTCTCATTGTTAATTATTTCTAGTGTTAAGATCATTTTTTTCGAGTATGTTTTCATTTTTTAGTTTCTTTCTCTTACTTAGATCAAGAAATATTAATTTCTAAAATCTTAAACATCATTTAAATATCATATATAATCATTGTATATGTATTTTTATCAATCGTTAAATTATTTTTTTAAAATTAAATACACCTTTTATGGATATGGTATGTATTACATACAAATCAATGCTTTTTCCATTTTCCTGTCGTATTGAAAGAATTAAATGTAAATGAAACATATATATTTATATATTATAGTATCATTATTATTTCATATATATATCATATGTTTTCTAAATATATCCTTAACACATTCCATGTAAAATGGTAAAAAATCACATCGCTTCACGAGACAGTCATCCGTTGTACACAAGAGTGATGATATCGTATTCCAAAAAATTAGAAAGCCTGAAAATATGTCTGATATAATAATTAAATAATAATTATAAAATCATAAATATCATAAATATGATATATAAACATTAAATGTACTATTATTCCCAACCCTAAAAGGTGGTAATGTAAAAAAGACGATATAAGTTCATGAGGCGGTAGTCCACCTTACACACGAACAATAATTTCGTATCTCATTTGATGGAAGTTCTTAGAAGTTGTAGGCCATAAAATTAACAAAAATATCTATTTATATTGTATATAATGTGGTTATTATATAAACATGGTATAATAATAATTGATTTATGTGGAGAAAGAAATAAAATAGAAACGCTTTTAGAAGAACATTACCTATTCGTTGGGCATCCCCCTTAGGTTTGCACTACAACATTATATGGTTGGAATTATGAAAAATCTAAGGCATATAGAATTATGGGATGGAATTTGGGTAGTTATTTTGTTAGATATTGTTTGACCCAAATACCATGAGAGGTGTGAAGGAGAGGGAGAGTGAGTGCCCTTTGATAGTAGATGAAGAGTGAAATTCTTATAATACACAATAATATTCACTATTGGGAGGTATCACATACCTCATGTGGCTCCCAAACTGAATAATAATGTAGTGGAGGGATTATTTGGTCAAGAAATATCTGCAACACACAAAAATAAATTCATTTTTATAATTTTAATCTACAACTACTATGTTATATTATTTTACCATTTTGGGGTTTTCATTATGTTAATATGTTTTCTAATCAATGCAATTTATCTATTAAGTATAAATAAAATTTAAAATTATTATAAAATTTATACCCACTTATTATAAATATGATGTTTAGTTTGTAAAATAATAATCAAATTTTTTATGGAAAATACTTTTAATAAAAGCACATTTAATAAGGGAAAGAAATGTTTTAACCCTAAGTCCGGTAATAATATTTTTACTATTTAGGGGTCAATATTTTCATTATAAATAATAAAATGGAAAATTAATAGAAAATATATGATATTTATTGACATTTATAAATGAATTGGAAGTGGATATTATTTTTAGTAATTTTAAATAATTTAAAAATATATAATGTATTATTAAATAACATTAATGTCCATTTGACATTATTTATTTAATTTCAATTTAAAAATATAAAGACTATGATGGAAATTGAATATATTATATTCCAATATGTATCACATGAGATACTAAATTATACAATTTATCCCAATTTTAAAAATTTTAATATCATTAATTTGAATTAATTATTTACATAATAATTACAATGTTGGATTAATGTTAATGTTGATGTTGCCTATAAAGATAACCAAGAACCCTCAATATTCTTCTATGAATTGTTTGATAGATAACAAGAATAGTTTTCCTCTTATCTCTATTATTTACCCAATTCATTTACCCGAGTATACCAATATATATATTTAATATTTTCTAAATTCTACATGTTTTGATATCCCTGACAACGTCTACCATGTCATTGAAAACTACACCTTTGCGGACGCCGATGATTTTTTAATTTGGGATCCAGTTCATAATAGCATGATAGACTCTAAAGCTTTATATAATCACCATTTTATAAATTTAGATAAATTTGTTTCATGGATTAAATTATTTGACATGTTGTGGATAAAACCATCAAGTCTCACCCTTGTTTTGTGGCGGTGGAACTCAACACATATGCATGAATGACAATGTCATTTTGTAGTGAATGAAATGTTAGGAGATAAAATGATGTACTATATTTTAAAAATGAAACACATTTCATGAATATCATATATATACATTAAATAAATCACTACAACCAGCTGTTAGAGTATGTGATGAAAATTAATTACATCGATTTGTGAGGTTGTAGTCCACCGTACACATTAACGATGGGTTCAATTACCATTTTATAGAAGGGGAGAATAAAATTGGTTATAAAATTAATTTAATAAAATCTTAGTATATTTATATAAATTTTTTATTATTTCCAAATAGTTTAATAATAATAGAAGAAGTTAGAAAAAGAAAAAAATGACCATTCTTGGTTATAAACTGTATATCTTCTTTGGACATCATCTTATGGTTTACAAAAAATATTTCCTAGGTTTGTTTTCTGACAAAATATTCATCTATAACATTTTGAGGGATATAAGGAAAATATTTTGAGAATAAATGGGTGAAACAAAAGGCTTTTTAATTGTTATTAATACATGAGAGGAGGTCTCAATTTTTAGAATGGGGAGGGATACTCTTAGAAATTCTCAACATTTTTATTTAATATAAAATAATTTTATATCCCAAATGTCACTAATTAAATAATAATAGAATATAAAATTATGTATTTTTAAAATCATTTCCTAAAATAAAAATTGGAATTGTTTAGGTTATATTTTTTCTCTTATATATTTGTTAATCTGTTTTAATCTTTTTTCTCAATTACTATCAAATTAATGTTTTTATTCATTACGGGGAATGAATGTCCCTAAAAATGAGTAAATTCATATAAATTGAACATTATATATATCATAAGCCATATCTTATTCACAATTCTGATGATAATATTTTTTGGGAATTTTAAATCATTTAATAAATCATTATTTCTTATAAAATAACAATAATTTCATTTTTATACGATTCATTTTATTTAACTTTTGAAAAAAGTATAAGAGATAAATAATAAGAATATATTCCACTAAATCCTCTATAAAAATGTTATATTTACCCAATATTTTATATTAATTCCATACTTAATTCAAATTATTATACTTTTAATATTTCTAAAATCATTTACTACATTTTATTTTTAAATAAATAATTAATGTGCTTGCATTACATATAACTTTAAGGTAATTATGTTATTACTTATTTTTATAAATATATTAACATCAAAATATAATAATTAATATTTTATATAATTATTTATAACCTGAAAAATGTTTTTTATCACTATTTCAAAAATATTATAAAAATAAAATTAAATGACATTTTTGACTTTTATATACTTAAAGGATTATTAAGGTCCCAATCATGGATGTATAGAAACAAAAGATCGTATATTAAAATATGAGATTATTATAGAAGAGATAAACTCATAAAATATAAATAATTCAAGTGTTAGGGTTTAATTTTAGTCCTTATAAAATTATTTTTACCGTTAATTAACACATTTTACCTTTTATTTGATAAAAATATTTTCTATAGTTACTATTTATAATGGAAAAAAATAATAGGGGAAAATTAAAAAAAAATTAATACCACCTAAAAATATATGGAATCCATTTTTCAATATTAAAATCATATAATTAAATGAATTTAATTTAAAATTAAATCTGAAAACCACGTTGAAATACATTTCTTAATAAATGCATTTTTATTCAATATATATTCTTATATTAACTCATTGACTAAAACTAATCATTATATATATTTAAATTAATATAAAATAGACATAATATATAAATTTAAAATAATTATTTATATATTAGGGGTTATTTTAATAAATTAAAACTAATATCTTTATGAAGTCAAATTCCAAGAAAACTACTTTTTTAAGCATTAAAATAAACTTATACCAAAATAATAAAAATAACCTATTCGAATTAAAATTTTCATATTATTATAAATAAATTTTTTGATATTTTACATTTATAAAAAATCCATAATATAATCGGAATTTTATATTATTTTATTTAAATGAAAGAAATGAAAATATTTAAAAAATTTGAAATTTTAACTACTAACTGAAAAATTTATCATGTTAGAAAAATCCCAAATTTTCACTATTAGATAAATGTTATATGAAGATTCAATTTTTTTTTTCTAATTTTATAAAATACAATTTCAAAATTTATTTTAAATTTATTATGATATTGCTTGATAAAAAGGAATAGAAATTATTTTGTAGGTAAAAAATATTTATAAAGAATAACGTGAATCTTATGAATATTGAGTGATTATTTAGTTAGAATTTATATATAAATTTATATTTATTCAGACCTATATATATATTTCAATGATTATTTAATCATATTTATACCCTCGTATTTATCATATAGGTTATAATGATCATATTTCAATAATAATTCATTGGGTTTTAAGCTTAATGTCGGGTGTCATATACTCTATCAAGCATTGTTTTCATTAAAACAATTACATGGTGTCACATTAGAAATCAATTTAATAAATTTCATCATTGAAATTATAACTTGATCTCAGTAATCATATTTTTGACATTCGAAAATACCTTTCTTGAAAACACACATCTTAAAATGTGTTAAGAAAACTTTCTCTCGGTAAGAGAAAAATGGAAATAAAAAGGACATCTAGAATAAAAATAAATTGGTTTCCAAATAGGAGAACATTGGTAGAAAGTGAATATATGAGCCTAAAAAATAATTTCCAAATAATGATGGAGATTTATTGAGGTTATTGTTCACCTAAAAGTGAATAATCATGAGAATGTCCATGACCACAAACCATAAACCAATATAGTGTGAAAAAATACCATTTATACAATAGAAGAGAAAGTAAAACGACAAAAAAATTATTTGTAGATCATTTTGAATGATTTTAGGAATTCCTTACCTTCTAAAATATTAACATAATATAAATATACTAACTTTACCAGTATAATATAATTGTTTTATAAATTTGATCCATAATCCTTTTCTCAAAAATTTGAGTATAAAAAATTATTTTTAATGAAATAATGACTAAAAGAAAATTATAACAGATCAGATTAATATATAATGGATCACAATTTATTCCTCATATCAAAATATTTTATCAAAAATTATATTGGTTAGAAAACAATATGATAATTCACAAAATAAATAAAACATCTGATGAATAAATAATACATTTATCTCAAAAGATCAACATTATTACCCAAATTTAAAAATAAACCATTATATAAATAATGAATCTTAAAACTACTAAAAAATATTCTAAACTAATAATAAAACCCAAATATTATAATGAGTGTTCACATATTCTTCGAGGATAAAAATATAAAATTTACCTCCAAATAACACCAATCAATCTTAATATTTCATTCTAAAATTGTATATGCCCTAATCATATAATCTCCAAGATAATATAATCATTTAAAATTATATATTATTAAAAAAGGAAATTCAATCTTTATTCCTCAAATAAAATCCCATAATTTTCTTTTTATCTTAATCATATATGTTTCCCAAAATATTGAACTTATTTTGAAATATTATAAATCTCGTAATCACCTAATCACTTTCCAATCCCACAATTATCTCTATGATATAATATTTGTTTCCAAAATAAAATTAATTTTATCAATCACATAATTTTTAAATAATATAATTCATAATAACAAAGACATAACATAGGCTATCAGTAGGTATTGAACCTTTTTCAACAACAAATTGTGGGTTCAAGCCCCACGACCTTATCATACATCACATGTTTTTATTTTTAATAAATATACATTAATATAACTCTTATAAAGTACCAAGAAATAGTATGACGATCCAAATAAATAACCTTAATCAATAATATTCATGTTAAACCGATTTTTTCAATACCTTTAATCATATGTCAACAATATGAAGAGATAATTCTTTATTATCTAAAATTTTAACATGTTAAACATAATGGTAACATTTTCCTCAAAAATATCTAAAAACTAAAAAAAATGTCACGAAAATTACTTCCATAAAAAATTTAAAATTGAATATTTATGCCTTTAAACTTATGAAAATCCTTAAATCTACACCATAACTCTTGAATCACTATATGTGGAAACCTTAAGCATTAAATGTTCATCATAATCCATTAATCATTCTTTTCTATATTAGTACATAATAATTCCTTCCTATAAAAAATATTAATCATGTCATATGATCCACCCACATTAAAACATAAGACAATATATAATCCATACATTTTATATACCATTTTTTGTTTCCTTATCAATATATGTAATGGAATAGGAATTTCCAAATATTTATCTACATGGTATTACTAATACGAATCTTGAGGTTTCCCTCTTAGAGATGGATTTTGATAATTACTATACCCTCCACATTTTAAAAAAACTGAATTAATAGTTTGGGACAATTTCCCCCCTTAATGATGTTAACTGATCACTTCAAGTTTTATTTTTGATTAATTATTTATTCCCTCTATTACCACATACAAAATATTTTTCCACTCTTTTAAGATAATTCCATAGGTTAATCTTCCAACATACTTAACACATAGGTTATTGATTATTTTTCCATTATGATCTCAATCACCTAAAATTTCACTGTGATTCATTTTCTTCTTATTTGATGTTTTTGTAAGCTAACTCGGTTCATGTTGTTAATCACATATCATGATATCTAGTAATTAATAACTCTAATAGTTTTAACAACACCTCCCATTTCATTGGGCTACTCATTCATAAAGAAATAACACATTCCTTCACATCCATTGTTTATTTGGTTCATACTATATCCATATATTTACTAAAACCAAAATTACTATTAGTATATCAATAAAATCATAATAAACTATCTTATAAGGAGAATTAACACTAATATATCCTTAACCTTGATTTCTTTTCATCTTTATATTTATCCAAAATAACTATATTTTACCCTAAAATACCAACCATTATGGTTAGATATGTCTTTTAACTATGATCAAATGAAATAAAATCCAATAAATTCATCTAAAAATTTATTTAGATACCAAATATATATACCACACCATAAACATAACATAATAATTATTTTTTGAGACAAAAATTCGTATTATTTAATTTTAGGGATCTTTTTAGATTTAATGTTTTATATAATATGGTCATAAATATTGAATAAAAACCATATTATAAAATGTGGAAACTTCTAATATATATCCATTGTTTCCAAAATATAAAACAATTAAAAATCAAGATATTTTCATTCCATGAAATATTATAATTTATTTATAATTAAATTCATTTTTATTCTTACCCATCTTTAAAACCAGTGAAAAACATTTTAAACCATGGGATGAGAAAAAATTGCTCAGCAAGGGTTATAAAATAAACTATATAAAAACCAGGTAGTTCATTAATACTTTAAAAAATTCCCCTTTTCAAAAATATCATTAGTTCCAAAATAAAAATTTTCCTAATTTAGAAATCAAATTTTCTACCCAAATATTTTTATAAAATATTTCATTATAAATATTTAAATTTAAAAAAAAACTCATAGGAATTTCATTATATTCGTGAATAATGAATAAATACCTTTTCACAATGTTATATATTCCACCCTTAATAAGTATCATATACTTCCCCGTAAACATAAGATCACTATAAAAACTTGTAAAATCATAAGAATTATATAAAATAATTGATATCATAAACAAATCATGTAGAGAACATGAGCCATCATTTTATATCACTATAAAATATGGAATAACCTCTATATTTATAAATGAGAAAATTATCATGTTTATAATTATAATATCATTCATGTTTAAATATGGAATAATCATCGTAGTTACTCTTATAATAACCAACACAGTTACAGATGTTGTAACTATCACGATTACACTAAGGATAACCCTTAGTTTGAACTTCCAAACATAACTCTGATCCAAAATATTGGAGGGAAACCAATGACCCAACCTTATATGGTTTATAATGAAATAAACCATAATCATAAATAATTTACAAGAACTATAAAATACTAATAGCACCAAAAGCATAGAGTTTCCAAATTATTACTTTCATCCTTAATAAATCATTTTTTGATATTGAAATATCAATTACATTATAAAATACTTTGGGAAAATAAAAATAACATAGGGAATGTGGGTTTTCCTCTGAGTAAAACATAAAATATTTTAAACCAATTGAAATTTCAAATATTACATCAACAAGAAAATTATTTGTCAGCTTATACGGTACAATAGAACAATTTTGTTCATATTGAAATTCAAATTGGTCGATAAAAAATATTTAATATGATTAAATATTATAACCATTGAATTAATGTATAAATAGAAATAAAATTTCTTTTCTAAATTAATTTCTGTCAATTTTAGTACAACCATATATTAATCATAAAAATATGTAGATGGTAGGAAAATAATAGGATGGGATTAATTAAAAATAGATTCCTTTTTAAAAGAAAGTCACTTACATTGAGTCTGTCCTGTCACATATATTATTTATCTGATTGAATAATAAAATTATTTTAATCATTCTCATTATAAATAAACTTTTCAATTTTATAATTAATTGTACCATTTTATGATAAATTATTTAGTCGATTAAGTACAAATTGGGCATTTTGATGATATTCAATTCACATCTCCCAAAAAAAATTCCTAGGTTGACAAGGGTGAATGAGGTCATTTTTCCATGATCGTAGAAATAATAATTATGACATAGATATAATTTTTATATATCAATTTTACATTTTAAACCAATCCTGATATATTGTCATGAAAAATTATCTACATTACAACCGTGTAGATGGTAGGCCGTACATGCGGATGATTAACGTTTCAATTTTTCAATGATAATAATAGAAATAAGGTAAATATTATATTATATATATAATTATAATAGTATAATAAATAAAATAGAATTTCCTTAAATATAAATATATATAGGCCATGTGATGTGGTGATGAAAAAAGAACCACATCGCTTTGTGGTTGTGGTGGTCCACTTGTACACATGAACGACATTATCAATTTTCAGTGAATTAAAAGGTAAGAAATTAAATAATATATTACCTTATAATAATGATAACTATTTCATGAATAATATATATATATATATAAATTAAATCCATCATTACAACTATCCATAAGAGTATTTGTTGAAATACTAATTACTTCGATTCTTGAGGCAGTAGTCTGTCGTCTATATTAATGTTAGTGTCAATTAGAATTTGATGGAAGATGATATGGATATAGGTTATTTAATTAAAATATTGAATTTTTCATATATTGAATAAAATTTTGTTAATATTTCCTCATTGTTGAATAATATTTTATAAATATTGAAAAATAATTAAATAAAAAATCTTAGTTAAAAACTATACCGCTTCTTTGGAAAACCACCGAACGTTTAAACCAAAAACTTTCCCAGGTAAATTTTATGATAAAAAATGAATCTATAAAATAGATATAGATTTAAGGATGGTATTTTGGTAGTAACTTTCAAAAGAAAAATGGTTTAGATGTGTAAATAAAGGAGGAGAGTAGGTTTCCTTTTATAAGGGATGAGAGGGGCTCTCTTGGAATTCCCCAATGTAATGAATTAATATAAATTAATCTTCATTTTGAAATGGTTTTAAATTAATTGTATTTGAAGTTAAAATTATGTTTGGTTGAAATTAATTCTGAAAATAAATAATAAAAATTCTATGTTATGTTTTTACTATTATACATTAAACCCGATTTAACCCCATTTTATAATACCTTAGTATTAATACTTTTACTCTTTATGGGTTTACATATATCATAAATAAGGGAAAAGGCACATATGTGGAAATTGGTTGACATAAAAAACAGTATCAAATATACTGGGATAATTATATGAATTATTAGTAATTTTAAATCATTTAGTAAGGTAATATTTATTAAAAAATAACACTATTCCATTTTTAAACTATTCATTTGATTTGACTTTAAAAACAACATGGAAATAAAATAATTAGTATATGTTACATTTAAACATTACTAACTTGATATATGTTTCTAAAAAATTAATAGAAGGGAATAATTATTTCAAATTATATTACATTGATTATTTCTTAAATAATTTATTTTATTTTACTTTTAATTAAATAATTACAGAGTTTACCTTGCTTAAGATTTTATGGTAATTTTCTCATTAATAAAAATTATATACTAACTATTCAAATATTTTTTTTCACCTTTGATATTTATATTTAAAACTCGTCATTTGTTACTTTTATCACTATTTAAAAACTTAAAAGTTAATAAAAAAGAATATTACATTTTATAATTTTCATTAAAAAAGTATTATAAAGGTCACTTTTACGAACATATAGAAAATAATTTCATATATTCAAATTCTGATTGATAATGGGTGAAATATAATCATACAATAAAATTACCGAATGTTTTACGGTTACCTATTAGTCCTTATCAAATTTGTTTTCCCTGAAACCCATATTTTACCATAAATCTGGAAACAAAATATTTACTATGATTACAAATCATACTGACCAAAATCCAAAGCGTACTATTTTAAAAATTATGAACTCCTTATTTTAAATGTTTTATCCATATATGAATATTGAAAATGAATCATTTTCTTAATTTATGACAAAATTAAACTGAAATAATTTGGCAAAAAAATGTTTCAAAAGAATGATTTTTTCAAGAAAAATATTGTCTTATTTAAAAATAGTGAATAGATATCATAATTATATTAATTTAAATTAAAATAAATCTATAGATAATCTATAAATTTATTTTAAATAATTAATTATTTGGGGTTATTTTAATTAATTAAAAATTATTAGTTTTTGCACTAAATAATTGTTTTTTGAAAATTTCATTTCGAATCAAAATAATAAATATATACCGGAATCATAAATATTTTTTATTTTGTGGAAATAAATTAATGTATTTTCAAAATGAGTTATTTTCACTATTCACTGAAAAATCAATCATTTATGAAAATATCAAAGCATTAGATTGTGTTAATTTTTATTTTATGACATAAAAATCGATGTTAGCATTATAAATTTTATTATGAAATTTTAATAAATTATGTATATTTTTTTATCCCAAAAATATATAAAAATTGTCTTTGAAGAAAATATATTTTTGAAGAATAATATGAGTTTATGTAAAAGTGAGTGAATATATTTTACGAATTTATCAAAAAAACTATATTGATTATGACCATTATATTTTTTTTCATAATGTATTTCATCTTATACATACCCTCTAATTCTTCATCTAGGTTATAATGGTCAAATTTAAAAAATAATATTTCATGGTTTGTTTCAGATCGATGTTGCTTGTCATATACACTATCGAACATTGTTTTATGTTTTTAAAAGAATAAATATTTGTTATATATTAGATCTCTATAAAAGAATTAAAATAAGTGTAATTAGATCAAAATATGAAATATTGATCTTTCTTTGATATTGTAACACCTTGAGATTTTAAAATAACACTATGTTCCATAGCATATATGACATGCAAGACTTAGCCTATATGAACCACAAAAATATTATTATTTAAATATGATCAGTATCACAAAACCAGGTAATTTTCTGTTATATAAATTATTAACAAATTTTTTTAATATATACCAATGAACTAATCAATAAAAATTAATTGATTGGTACTCAAGAAATTATTACTCAATTTTCACTAATGTTATTTTGTGCTACATAATTTTTTTTCTAAAATTTTTTTATATTATTTTTATGAGAAATATTATAACTATTTTATATAAATTCTATAATATTTATTTTATATGAATAATATAATTTTTAAATTATTATACCAAAAATATTTTAGGAGAAATTCTATGATGTTTCTAAACAGAATGATTCTGTTGTGAATACTGAAAAATTTAGAATATTTATTGAAGACTAGATTTTTGTTTCAACTATTCACACATATCCATTCTCTAAAAAATTATATAAAAAATTAATTTTAATATATTATTAATAATCTGATTATGTTCATTCTAACCAATTTCATGACATACATTTTTTGTTAATAGATATCTTTTATTTTTAGTCAATCTGAACATACACCTTGTTAAAATTTATCAACTTAGTAAAGGGTAAATCAGTTAAATCTAGTTAAAAATCATTGATAAGATAATAAAATTTCATATTAATTATTATGGGATGAATTTAATTTTACCAATATCACCTTAGGGTATAAATTTATTTTTTTAATTGATACTAGTCCATGAAAATGACTATTAAAATATTAAAATCATACAAAGTTACAAAATGTCACTCTCTTAGTTTTAAATATAATTTTTGTGTTCATGTATGGTAAAAAGAAATTAATGGATGAATATAAATATCAATATAGAGATTAATGAAATTATTTTCATGATGGAGGTTTTTTTCAAAATTTCGATAATTATATAATTACACTAATTCTTTGGTAACACTAATGTAGTATTTCTTCAATTAATAGAAAAACAAAATAAATGATTTGGAGTGTAATATTATTTTTTAGGAGTTACAATGTTCCATGGGTTCTATGTATTAAAATAATATATTAGTATTGTGTTAAATATTTATATTTCAATTCTAACATTGTATTTATATCTTTTAAGTCAAATTAAATGAATAGGGTCTAAATTGACATTAAAGATATTTTTTTAGAACAATATTTTATTATCTTATTTAAATATCCATGAAATATTAGAGTAGGACACTATTGATATTATATAGTCACCAATTTAAAACCTTGTCCGTTTATTTTTTAATTTTCACCTTATATGTGAAATTAAATCTCATTTAGTGTGAAAAATTTACTGTTGTGGTTACTGTTAAAATATGTTAACAACATAGAAAATCTAAGTGATAAGGTTTAAAACATATCGCAAACTTATCACAATTTTATTGTTTGGTTTTATTTCAACCCATAATATCTTAGCTTCAAATACCTATACAATTGGAGGAGTTGGGGCTAGATAATGAATTTATTAGATTTTCATCGTTTATGAAATTCCAAGAGCTCCCCTCCATTCACTTATACAAGTTCACCACTCCTTTCTCATATTTTCACCACACTAAACACTATATCTCAACTAAACCAATTAAAATAACATTAAAAATAAACAAGAATCATTATTGAGGTTATGGTCCTCTAAATGGAAACCTATAGGTCCTTGAGAAGAGATATAATATAGATCTTTTAAAGAGGATGTGATCTCCTTATTAAATCAAATTTGTTACTTCTTCTTTTACCTCATAAAAATATATTTTATTTACCAAAAATAATAATAATTCATGTATCCTAAATATGAATCAATGTTATTATGATAATTAAACCTCAATTATCCATCCTTTTTTGAATCAAATAGAATGTGAAATTATTGATTCTATGTACGAATGACTTACCGTCTCCACATAGCGATACAATTAATTTTTCGTCATAAAAATTTATGGATGTGTATTATGATGAATTTAATATTTATATATGATATTTATGACATAGTCATGATTCTAAAAATATAAAATTATATCTGTATTATTAGCTTCCAATCAATTGGAAAACAGTAATTTCGCTTGTGCTTACATTTGGACCACCACCTCCATGAAGGGACATTAATTGTTTTTTATTTCCATTGTACATGGATGGTAATAAAGATATATTTAATTAATATTTATTATATAATAATTATTTTTAAAATATTAATTATTATTAACCTTTCTTTCATTCCATCTATTGTAAAATTAACACAATTTTCATGTGTACATATGACCAACCGTCTCCAATAACGGTATAATTAAATTTTGTATAACATTTATAGATGAAAATAAATATGTATATAAATAAAATATATTATTTTTATCTCATTATTAACATTATGTAGATAAATAAAAAATGTCCAATGAACATGTATTTAAAGTACTAAACAAAAGCATTCATGAAAAATAATTAATTATTCAAGATTGTTTATATTTAAGTCTCCCTTGGAGGATTTTTTTATATTTTAATCATAAATACAATATATTTTATTATACAATAGAAATTCATAAAATAATCATGTAATAGTTCTATTTCACTCACATTTTTACTTAAAATTATTGATAAAACATTTTTAAGAAATGTTGAATTTATTTATCTCTTTGTTCGAAAATCTATTTCCTCCCATATCCATGATTGTTAAAAATATTTTCTATATTGTTTTTAATATTCTCCAAATGATTTATTAATGAAATATTTACCCATATATATATATTTGAGAAATGATTTAATGTGATCTCTATGTAGTTTTCAAAATAACGCAGTTTTTGACATTTCTACAACATTTGAAAGGACTGATTTTTATCTTATATGACATGTACAAAATTACTCACCATCATAACATATAATTAATTTGAATATTCATTTACTGTTTTCTATAATAATTTTAAAATAGTATATATTTCTTTATACTCTATAATTTTTATTTTTTAATGTGATTTTCATAAGTGAAAAGGTTGATATTCTCAATAATGTTTTTAATTGAATACTGATGTTATTTACATTCCTAAATGATAATGATACTTATTTTAATTATTCTCCAATAGAGATATGATATAGTGATACTATCCTTATTAGTTATCTGAACAGTTTAAGATTAGTTTGAATGGGGATATACTATTCTGATACCAT
Organism: Viscum album; assembly: GCA_963277665.1. Taxonomy (NCBI): domain Eukaryota; kingdom Viridiplantae; phylum Streptophyta; class Magnoliopsida; order Santalales; family Viscaceae; genus Viscum; species Viscum album. Next base: position 1,017,264,299 of record OY728162.1, read on the forward strand.
TTTCCATATCCATATAGATAGTTTATGATTATGTTAATTGATGGGAAACATTATTAATTTTCCACATGTTAGTTCTTCCACTATGGAATTTTTTTTTATTTTATTAGAATGTTGATTTATTTTTTTGTTTATTCATATGATGGATGCGTTGGACTAATTAAGTCATAGATGGGGCCTTAAAATACATATCCCCATGATTCAATGGTAGATCTCATGAGACAACATAGATTTGATATTTGGATGATACCTTACCCATTTATGTAGATATATTTGAAGAAGGACGTGATGGTGTTTTTAGATTCAATGGAAAAATGCATTGATCGTAATTTTAGATGTCCTACATTATGAATTCATCTATTATGATGTTAATTATTGATTCCCAAATTATTAATTGATTAGTTATGATATCAACGGATATGATTCATGATCATGTTGTTATTTATATTTCATTATTTGATCGTAATTAAAACTATATTTTTCTTTAATTTATTAGTATGGATTAAATAGGATGAGTTATTAGGTATTTACCTTCCCATATTGATCTCACCATATTTATTAATGATATATTCCACTGTAAAAATGCCCTATTTGAGTATATGAGATCTACCCTTTTTTATTTCCTTTTTGCAGGATACCATCATGTCTTTTATGATGGGTATGAAGTGATATTCTAATGGTAATAACGGTTTACTCAAGAAAAATACTATTTTGTATTTTATGATTACAAATTTATCATGAGATTAATTATGTATGTAGTTTCCAAGATTACCAAATAATTCATTCCTTTGGGATGTGATTGCTTGTATCTAGGGCCAATGTAATAAATTTTCCACTATCTCTATGCTACTAGGGTTAAGGTCATTATAGTTGTTATCATAGAAATTTTAGTTGAATCCTTGGGAACTAGATATTGTGAAAAAATATTATCTAACAAAAACCTATGAATAAATTTTAGTATAAGTCATATTATAAGATAATATCATAATTTTATTAAAGGAATATATTATATAGATTTTATATTAGTACATGTCTATATGAATACTACATGTGGAAGTGGGTGTAGAATAATTTTTTCTAGAGGTAATAACTCTAAAAATGGAACATTGGTTTTTAAATTTAGCGTCACCTAGTGAAAAATAATTGGCCTTATTTCTCACTTATTTTGAAAATTACAGGGGATATGCTTAGGATAATTCACATTTCCTTTAGAAACCATTTTAAAGGATTTGAAAATAATTTTCTGATTTAAAAAAATCCCAAATAAACTGTGGTTATTATTACGATATTAACTATGCATAAATTTTTCATATTTGTTATGCATTTTACTAGTTTTGGGATTATAAATTATGTTTCATAATGTTATGATCTAATTTATTAATTTATATGTTTTAGAAATAGAACCTACTTGGAAAAATGAAAAATGTATCAAGGTACATAATCCATGTAGGGATATCCCTCCCTACAAAGATAATGAAGTTGGAGCTAGAGATATATCTATAATAGAACAAATTATTACAATATTGAGGTTGCTAACCTAGGTTATAATCAAAATCCTTGCCTATATAGAGTGTCATTCTGATCTAAAATGGGGTGTAACAATGTTAGAACACTTCATTAATCAACATCCTACATTATTCAATGGGACCAAAAATCTATTTTTCTCTATGAAATGGATGAGTTTCTTGGAATTTATTTCTCTATTAAGAAAGTAAATATAAATGGTGGGCTTTTCAGTAAAATTTATCATCTAATAAGAGATATATTACAATGTTTATTTTGCTTCAAAACACTGACAATTAGGATGAAATTACATTCCTGTAATGAAATGACTTTAATGTACTATTTTCAGAGAAATATTTTCCTCATGTGAAATGAGGGGATATATTGGGAAAATTCCCTAGTATATGAAAAAATGAAGATGAATATACTGCAATATATGAATCAATATTTACAATGTTAGGAAAAAATGATTTAAATTACACATGTTAACCAAAGAAAAATATTTATTATTTCATTGACGTACATAAGCCAAACCTTTGAAGGGAACTAGTTTATCACGAACCAATGTGCTACGATAGTTAATCAGTCACCTGAGCTGATACGTGACATGGAGGAAGGGCATTCTTGATCCATACAGAATGACAACTACTGTTTGACATTAACATAGTAAACCAAGGTAATTATATTTCCCAAAAACTAAATGAACTATACCGCAAAAAATTATCCTAATAGAAATAAAAATATCGAAATTTAACATCCTTTAATGAAATAATCTAAAAAACAACCAAAATATACAATAAAACCCAAACGGAAACCCGATAACCCAATATAACCATGTGACCCCGAGGGTCACTCTTTGATACCAAGAACCACTATCACCCATGACAATCAAGACCAAGCTGAGACACCTACCACAAGATAAAAATGAAAAACAACTATAGGTGTGAGTATTAAAACTCAGTATTTATGCCCGAACGAATCAATTCCCAATGCATTTCCTTTAAAATAAATGAATCATGAACATAAATATTATAATAAAATATATAAAGTAATCTTTTTTTCTATTGTTTTTCTATTTTAAAATAAATCAAATCCAATTTACCTTTTTTGTTCCAAAAAGTAGATTTGTTTCTTTTGATGGAATATTAACCTTTTCATGGGGAAAGTGTTTCTTTCATTTCAAATCGACATAAGAGAGTGTAATAATTTTTTATTTTAAAACATTTATCCATAATATTTTGTAATTCCACTCATCTCATTCCATGAAATTCACCACACACGAGAGCACTATAATAATAGAATAAAAAGGATAAAATAAATAAACACACAAGAGTAATCAAGTATCTTAATAAAATATCTTAAGTAACTAACTTCAAAAAGAAATGGTAGAACCTAGGAGATCTTGAATAATATTGAACATACTAATACGTGGGACCCATCCACAAAATCCTTTATCACATGATGAATTCAAAATTCCCTAAATACTCCTAACCACCAAACTTATGACAAACAGAGGGGAAACTCTCATTTCCATAATCCAAATATATCCTCCTATTATAGACCACCGACTAGTTCTTAATCTTGCCAGTATAGAAATAGTTCTTAGGAAATTTCCTCACCATTCTTGGTTCCCATGTCTCATGTAGAAAGGGGTGATCCAACCGATTCCAGTCAAGCATCCAATCACATGCACATATAATATTAATTTGAAAACATTTCTCACCTAGAATCACCCCATGGATCCATCTCTTACGTTAAAACTCATATATTAAAAAGGATTCTATACCGAGAATCCCCCCATAACATATAATTGATGGGTCATGAGGATTCCACAATGAGAACATCCCACCCATACAAATAAACAAGACAATATAATCATCAAAATAGAGTTTGCATAATAAAAATTTGTACCATTTTCAAAAAACATCCAAATGGGAATCAAGAACATTTTAGCTAACTATAATACCTTGAAGATCCAAATACATTTCCTAAAAACGGGGAAAAACACCCCTTTACATTTCTAACCATTTCTAAAATAATTCCATTGATGTACTCACACCACATTTACAAGCTATAAATGTTTCCATCAAGATGCCAAATGGGTCATATCCATCATGACACACCAAATCATTTCTCAGGAGCCAAACACATGTTTATTTTAAATCTAAACCTCTTGGTAACCCTTATATGAAATTGAAATATTTATTTCACATGTCACACATTTATTAACCAATCCAAACCATTCATTAAATATTAACAAACACTCAAAAATTCCAATGTTGCATTTTATCAAATAGTTGGTGTGAATCATTTATCAGAACAATTGTATTTATCAAAAAAAAAAAGAAATAAATCACTACATTCAACAAAAAATAAGAATTTAAAAGATCACACTTCAATATATCATATTCAAGAGAGGTTTGAAAAACCGGAAATAAATAATTATTAAATTTACAATGTATGTGTAAGGGAAACCTACCTCAAATCCTTTGGCACTTCAACAACACAAACCCAAAACCACACCACAAGGGTTCCAAAAGAAAAGAAGATTCAAGTGGAATCATATAAAACAAAAATTCCAATCATTAATCTAGGGGGAAAACCCATGATCGACATGACCATCAGAGAAGAGGATCTGAAGAAGAAATGGATGATAAAGAAAGAGATAGATATGGAGAGAAGTTTACCTTTTGTGATCTATCACATAACCTAGATGAAACCATAGATCTACAACATGGGAGGAGGGTGGAGGCTTGTATAAAAAGGGGAGATGCCCCTTAGGGATACACAAATGATAGGAATGGGAAATGTGGTCAATTGGTTCCAAAATCATAAGGGGAATGGTAATTTAATAATTTATAATATATGGGATGATCACATGGTTTGGACACATGGTTTACCAAACTGTGTTCCAACCATGTGGAAGATACTGCCTTGGAAGGGAATAACATAATGACCATCCCACATGATTTGACTTACCATGTAAAAACTATGTCATTTTTTTGTCTGAAACCACCACTTTCAACATAGTTACATTGGTTGGGGTGCACAATTTACCAAACAAATGTACCAACTGCAGGTAGGATATTACCATATATAAAAACCCAAATTTTTCCTATGAACTCCCAAAAAAAATAAGGATCAAAAATGGGGTTAAAAATGAGAAAAAAACACCAAAAGTTATCCCTCATCACACATATAACTCGACAGAGATACCATCATCCCCAAAAAACCAGAACAATATATGAAAATCAAAAAATCGGTGTGAATATTTTCCCCAACATAATGATTTCAACCCTCAGAAATCCACAATAGTTTCCTGATGATCAGTCAATTACTAATGATTCTAAGAACAATAAGACATAACCTCTTGAGCAATGAATAACCCAACCATTGCCAAACAGATCTTAAAACACCTACCATATATGGAATAATAAGACAGAACCACTTGTTGAGATTCAATGGAAACTTAGAGACAAAACCTTCACAACCATACATTGAATAGAACCATTGCACACACTCCAAAAATCCCAAACATTAACAAACCAGAAAAGGAAACTCAAAAATAAAACAATTTCAAAAAGAAATCTATGTCCACTAGATTAACACAAAAACCAAACAAAAAGATATCACAAATAGGAGGAGGCTTGAACAGACTCCCCACCATTTGAAATGAAATTTCACTGGTTTCTCAAATAAAAGTTTTCAAAGAGACCCATTGTGTATATCCCAAACATTAATAATTGATCAGATTAAATATACTAAAAAACTTCTCCACATAGATGAAAAGCCGCCTCAAAAAGGGAGGGGTGGTAATGGGCCAAATGAATGGAACACTGAAACAATAACTAACAAATAACCCACAACTCATCACCTATATATGGCCACAACCCAATCCACACCTGATTTACATGGGAGGCCCATGAATGGAAAAATGTTCAGAAGATTGCATCTAAGAAGGAATAATAATAGATATTGTGTGAGGGATAAGTCCACCACACCCTTTGAAACAAGAGGGAATTCATAGAGACAAAGAGTCCACAATAGAATTACATGAACTTCCTCACCACAATAGTGAAGTCATGAGCTTAGGAAAACATTGTACAACCATGGGATTACTGACTATGGCCAACATCATTTTGAGGCCTTTGGCTGGAGCCTGAATGTTCGGAGCATCCACTACCTCACAATTCAGATATAATAGTCCCTAATTGATACTCCATTTGGTGAAACAAGCAGCCACATAACACCCCAGGATGAAATAAAATATTATAACACTATGAATCTCACATGATTTAACAAGAGACCCCCACCAAAATAGACATCTAAAATATTCACACAACGAATACACCACTACATGGAAGAGAAGAATTTTCAGGATTCCTAAAAAGGAACACACACTTTCATTGAAATAAAAGTTACTAGGATATCCACATCATCCCCATTACATTACAAAAAAAGGATCACCACACAGAAAAAAATCCACCAAAGTTGAAATTATCATAACATGAAGGCACTTTAAATCAAGCCCAGTCAGCTCTCTACTCTAGCAAACGTGCTAGGGTATCATATAAAGAGGTTGATTTAACATCGGAAACAAAAGGATTAAATACTTAGGTCGATCAATTGGAAATATTTTGAACAATTAATCTCTCATATCTTCCCCAAAAATATTCATCATATCCATAATGGGGTGAATAATAGGAAACAAGAAAACCAAATGTTTTATAAAAACCAATGCATAAAAAAAACTCACCTCAAATAAACATCAAATCCCATAAGGGAAACAAAACAAAACAGCCCAAAATATTTTCTATAAACACACTAAACCTCACTTAAAAAAAAATAGAAATAATAATTGAAACTAAAAACAACTCATAATTAACATATCCCAAATAACATGAAAACAAACCACCAAACTACCAGTTTTTAAGGGATCACAAATTTTGTCTGGAAAACATTTTCAAAGAAATAAACTTAGTGGGTTTCACACTCACAAATGGTATTCCATGGAACCTATCGCATGAACATTCCATGCCACCCCAGATATCCAACAACCCATGCCATTCTAGGAATATTCCAACCACATTCCAAATATATCTATGCATATGAGAACCCTTGTAAACACCAAATGTAAAAATGAAAATTCAAATTCCATAGGCGATAAAAGGTTTCAAAATCTCATAAAACAACAAGTGAAACTAAATATTCAACTCCAAAATTATTTCAGTTCTTAGTTTTTTTAAAATAAATGCCATGGATTCTTTTAAAAATCCGAATATTAATTCCTTTTACAAAAAATATTTTTTTCAATAACTCACAGTACCCATTTCATCAAAATAATTTGATAAAAATACAAACACCCTCTCATTTAAACCAATTAAAAATAAAAACCACTTCCAAACAACCATTTTCTTTAAATCCAGAGTTCTGACTATAAAAATACAATCTCATTAAATCATTTCTAATTTAAACCTAGGGGTAATTTTGTAGAAATTCTTTTTTTCTAAAGTCTTCCATAAGGCTAATTCTGAAAACCATTTTTCCCATTATAAAAAATCTGACCATTACCACTAAAACCCCATTTACAAGATTCCAACATAAGGGGTTTAAAAATTATTTTAGGATCTAAGAAGAAAATATGAAAATCACAAATGAATATAGTACTGATGGGTGATTAGGACATATGGTTGGTGTCAATATTACAAACACACCAACATCACAGTGAGCCTTTTAGGAAATTTCCCCCAAAACTCCACTTGACTTTCTAGGACATGTAAGATTACATAGACCACTAGAACAAATCACTTTTTGTATCCAAAACACCAAACAATCACTAATAATTTCATTGAGCCAACAAAAGTAGACATCCCATGGAATCCTATGGATCAGAATGAGCTAGAGATTGTGATGTCCTTATCTTTCCTACATATCATTTCCTGATAGTCATAATATATGATCTACAATGAAATCCCAAAATAAAAATGTAAAATTATAAATGAAAGGTCCTCTAAATATCTGATCTCTTATGATACAAATTTTCCATGAACCAACCTAGGTCGACCATGAACCAGTCACCCGAGCTAATCTGTGACATGGCCTGTTGAGCATTCCTGATCCCCAATAGATGAACACTAGTGCTGAGCATCAATAGAGTAAAACAAGGGAACCATTTACACCAAAAATAAAAAAACTAAATTTTATGGAAATAGAATCAGACCAATAGATATATAAATATCCAAACTGAACATCCTTTTATAAAAAATTATAAAAATAAAAACAAACTATATAATAAAACATGAAATCAAACCTAAAAACACATCATCTCCATGTGACCCAGGGGTGACTCTTCGAAACCATGGACCACTATATCCCATGGAGTTGAAAACCAAGATACGAACTACAACATAGGATAAAATAGAAAAAACTCTATGCATGAGTATTATAACTCAGAATGTATGCCCCGAAAATCTATTCACAATTCACTTCCATTAAAATACAAGAAACATCAACCTCACATTTCAAATACAATATAAAAAGTTCCATTTTTCATGAATTTTCCATTTTAAATTAAATCACAGTGTGTTTCCCTTTTTCAATTTCTAAACAAGGGTTATTTCTCTTAATGGAACATTAACATTTTCAAGGAAATTGTGATGCTTTCATTTTAAAATAACTTAATAGAGTGTAAATTTTTTTTTAAAACATTTTTCTATAAACCATAGGAAGAGGACTCATCAATTTTCAAGAATGAACCCACATATGAGATCACTTTAATAACCACATAATATGGGTATCTAAAATAAACACACTAGAGTAACCAAGTATGTCAATAATCTATCATTAGAAACAAATGGCCTATTATCATTGGAGAACCAAGGAGATCATGAATTATCTAGAACATACTAATACATGAGATCCATCCATACAATAATTCCTCATACGATGAACTAAAAAATCCCTAAATACTCCCACATAGTCTAAATTAGGATAGATCAAGGGGAAAATCCCATATAAATAAATCCAATATATCCACCTATTATGGTCCACCAGCTAGTGCATAATATATTCAGTCCTGCAATCAATGTTATAAATTTTTTTCATTATGTTTTCTTCTTGTGTCTGACATAGAAAGGGGGTGAGGGAGCTAAAGGATCCTAATCAATCATCTAACCACATGCATACATAATAATATTTCAACAATATGACACACCCTAAATCACTATAGGGTTCCATATCTTGCCTTAAAACTCATAGATCATAAAGGAGTCCATAATGAGGATCCCCCATTCCATAAAAGAGATGGGTTAAAAGGACTACACGATGAGTACATCCCACTCGGTCATGTAATTGTGTCAAGTGAATCATTTATGGAGAGTTATCTTGATAAATATTTTCACCATTTTCACAAAAGTCCGAAACGGGCCTCAAGCACAAGTCACATAACCATAATCCTTTGAAGAACAAAATATATTTCATATAAATGGAAAAAACACCCTTTTATATCTAATATACTTAGGGAAAACAATTCCATTGAATCAGTCACACCACATTTACGAGATAAAACTATTTTCATCAAGATTCCAAACAAGTCTTTATTCAATGTAACAAGCCAAATCGTTTTTCAAGATACAAACACATGTTTCCTTAAATTATGAACCACTTGGTAACCCTTATATGAATCCAAAATAATTATTTAGAATGAACCATATTTATTTACAAATAAAAAACATGCATTAATTTTAAAAAAACATTCATAATGAACAATGAGACATTTTATACAATAGTTGTTGTGCAACATTTAACAAACAATTGAATTTGTCACAAAAAAAGAGGAAATATTTTATTTTCACACCAAATAATCATCTCCAAGATCACACATCATTATATCATAATCAACGGAGGTTATAAAAACATGAAATCAATAATTACTAAATTAAAATTATAAGTCCAAGGGAAACCTACATCAAATCATTTGGCGCCTCACCAACACAAACTCAAAACCACACCCCATGGGTTACATAAAAGAAGACGATCCATGAGGAACCTTAAACAACCAAAATGAACAACATAAATCAAGGGGATGAACAAAACCTAGGTTTAAATGACATTAGGAGTAGAGGAACATAATAATAAATTGATGAAGATGGAAGAAGGAGATGAGGAGAAGAGTTTACCTTGGGGTTTCTAGACTGATACCAATAAAAACCCCTAGATCTATAACATGGGAGGAGGGTTGTGGCTTTACGAACAATGGGAGAGGCCCCTTAGAGTTGAATGGGCTAGAGGGAGGGTAAATGCGGATAATTGGGTCTAAAATCCTAAGGTGAAAAATGGAAAATTTTCAAATATTATGATATGGGCAGCACCCATGGTTTAACTGCATGGTTTACCTAATTGTGCACCAACCATGAGGTAGATACTACCAAAAATGGGAAAGAGCGCATGAATATCCAACATGGTTCTACTTTCCATGCACAAATCGTGTTGTATCTTTTGTCTGAAACCAACACCTATGGAATGGTTAGAAGGATTCGGCTGCATGGTTTACTAAATTGTGCACCAACCATGCACATGCTACTTTCAATCCTAAAAAACCAAACTTTCTATTAGAACTCCTGAAAAAACATAAGATCAACCATACGGTTAAAATAAGCAAAGAAACACTTCAAAATTTAACCCTCGTCACACCCATAACTTGAGGGAAAAAACTAGAGCCTAAAAAACCATAATACAAGATAAAAATGAAAAAATAGATGTGACATAGTCTCCCAAAAATTAAAATAATATTATGATATAGTATCATGTGCTATTAAGGTAGAGAAATAATACTCAATGCCTTCTGTATTTGAATGAATGAAAGGGAAGAAGATGATTTAAGGGAGAAAACGTGACACAAGGAAGAAGAGGAAGAAGGGTTTTACTACATGTGATTATTATGGAAAAAATATCCTAGTACTTTATTGAAGGGAATGAAAATTTTCATTGAATTTGGTGAGAAAGTACATCAGTTGTGTGAATGAACAGGTAAGAAAAAAAACTCTAATTTTTAGTGTTTCAACTCTGTGAAGACTGAATACTAGGGAAACAAATTCCTCAAAATTCAAGGGAATATACATCATAAGAAGTTAAATGAAAAAGGTCAATCATATGTTATTGCTATAGACAATGTTTAATGATTAAAGTGATTGTGTTTTTAAAATTCAAAAATTATGTTGTATATGTTTTTTAATCAATGATATTATAACTATAAGAATCCCAAAACATATAAGGATTATACTATAGTAGTTTTTAGTAAGGATTTAATGGAAAATGTTTAATGATACTGATAACCTAGATATGTGATTTAATATAATGTTGATATTTTTTAAAACATGAATAACTGAAAGATAACACATAATTTGTTCTCGATGCTAATTTAATAATTCTGAGTTTTGGAAAAAGAGAATATTTACATCGAAATGGTAAACGAGATAGTATTGGTGTCATTAAAAACAATTAGTGATTTCATGAATTTTTTTGTTATATTTGTTGATGATACAACTTTTTTAGATTTATGGAATTTCGTTGATAATATATTATTTTAATTATTTAAAGAGTAAACATTTAATTTTTGGAATCATTTATGTTTTAGTTTTTATGGTAATCCATGTTATTACTATTTTTCAAGAGAATATGTGATCCCGGTATTCACATATTTTTTATCTGACAATTAAGAGCTACATTATGTTATTTGGGTGATTAATGTTAAGTAGATTTAGGGACCCTCTTTCTTATTTTTTGGTTTTAGAATTTGTTCAGATATATTTTTGAAGGGTCCTAAGATTAATTATTTATGGATATTATAATGTTGAAATTCGTGTGTTATTTTGAAGGTTTTAGAGTTTAATGAAATGATGGATTTCTTGCGCTTGCAAATTGGTTTTGGGAAATATTGGTACATGAGGAATGATGTAGAACCCGCCCTGATTAGACACCCAAATAGTGCTTTCGGGCCAAGTTCAATTTTCCTTAGGCGCACCTCCATGTATGCCCAAGGATACTGACTAAATGTGAGGGTGTGAAGGAGAGATAGTGGAGAGACTATACCCTCCAATTATGGTGATATAATTTTCCACATAGATATATAATATGTAGAGGATGGAAAGAATAAATTGACTCAAACCAGTATCCTTACAATGTCGGAAGAACATATAATCATGGACAATAGGCAAAGAAAAATAAAAAACAACAAGGGTAATAAATAAACAAGTCAATATTTTATTTTTAGAATCTGAAAATGAACATGAATCAAATATAGGTTACACAATTCAATATCAAAAAGGGGTCTCCAATGGATGACCACAGTACACAAATATATATAAGCATGCTAAAATAGAACGGAAAAAATAATAAGTTAAAATCTATCTAGGTAAAGAACAAATTGTACCTTTCCTTCCATACCATGCTAAACAACCACTAATATCTAACTCCTAAACCTTGTCCTTTACATATACCCAAATGCATAAAGTCAACATGGATCCAATAGGGCATGTATAGAGTGTGAGAATGAGTCTTAATAGGCCACTAAAAAAATGTTCATTCCTTAAATATTTTATCAAGAACGTGTGAATGAAAAATAGATAAAATTTTAGAACATGCACAGTGTAAATAAAACTTTGTTGGTGCTCAAAATCCAACAGGAATCCATCACCTATAGGGATCATTGAGAGAATAATTTAAAAGGAGAGGATCCATAGTTCATGGATCAAGGAATCTTATAATGATAAATTGTCTCAAGTGAACCCTCAGGTTCTAGCTCCAAAAAAATCCTTGAACCTCATGCTATCATCCAAGAGATTGATGTCCTGAAAGAATGACCAATTAGTTAAAATTTGTCACTCAGACCCCTGATCGGAAGTACCTATCAGCTCGTGGCCTGATTTTTGGAGGCACATCAATACATGCCCTCAAATAGTGACCACTGTCTCCTAAAAAAATTTAAATCCTAATGAATGTTAATTCTAATCATCCAATGATATCCAAGACCAATGGCCTCAAGCACGATGAAACTCAACCCCCACCTGATGTCCTCAGGGCTATCCTTCGATGGATCCTCACCACCCCACGGTTTTTTATTGCAAGAACTCCCATCTGTTTACCTAATTTGCCACTATATGGGGCTTATACTCACACGATTATTCAAAACCACCTCATCACCTAGTCAACCAATCTGAACTTGACTCCATATAGTTTCTTTGCCAATACGGGTGAGCAGAAATAAACAAATAGAACCTATGAAACATCTATTTCCGGTACCTCATGCCCCTATCACTACATCGCTCAATTTGACAGCCATTCCATCCAACATCACACAAGATATGCACATACATGATGATCATGCAACCTCAAACAATGGAAATTTCATCCAACAAGTTATCAATATCACTCAAAAAAATATATATATAATGTTCCACTCCCATCATGATGATCATATCACCAAAACAATATAGAAATTGCTATCTCAATATTCTAGCCAAGCCCATCACATTCCCTTGGAACTCAAAAATATATCAATGGAATCTAACATTTATATGAAAATTCAATATAATTGAATTAAATAACTATTATTCAATAAAACAATTAAATTTAATAAAAAAACCATGTTTAGTATTAGAAATATTCCTAGCCTAACTATCCAAGGTCTAGAGCCTCATAAATAGAACAAAACATTTCTAGGATTTCATGATCCTACCTATAGGATTCTCACAAAGTAAAAATTCTATTAATTAAAGGAAACAATTTGAATTAATGGGTCTCACATGGTCAAAAAAACAACACATTAATGGTTACACTCCCAAAAAATCATGAAATCACAAGCAAAATTATGAACCACCTACCGTGGAGTCATAGACGTAGGCACATCCAATCTTAGCCTCTAACTTCATCAGATTTGGTAGAATTCAATGAATATGATGAACCTTAAAAAAATATGGCAAAATGACTCAATCTGGTTTAGCAGTTCATGATAAGAATGAAAAGAAAAATAGAAGATATAGGATGGAGAGACATATCGAGATAGATCCAATGCCGCAAATAACGTGAAGAACGCTGATCAAATGTATTATTTAGATAAAAAACAAGGAGATGAGGAGAAGGATGGATCCTCTGTATTGTGAACGCACCATAGAGGAAGAAGGTGGAGATTTTTAGGTTAATATAAGGAATATAATTTTTATCATATTTCACCATTAAAGAGCCACACAGTTAGCAAATATGATTTTCCAAACCATGTGGAAACTGTGCGACCTATACTACATTGGTTCCAAGCCCTGCACGCTTAACTCGTACACATTGAACTAAAAACACAGAAACCATGGGTGCTACAGTTTGTGGTTACTTCCCAAATAGCCCAAAACAGGTTTCTTTCACGTGGTTTTCCATTACAGTGCTCAAAACGTGTGATTACCCTTTGCTAAAAATTATAGAGGTGTCGTATGATCATATTCCTCATCTCGCACAGTTTCCAAAACCATGATCCATTTAAAACAAGGGAACATTTGTACCACTAAGACACCACAATGTTTGATCTAACAATGCACCTTAGCCTACCCTTCTCCAAAACTGGTCCTTTGGGCCTCCAGCACACCCAAAAACCCTCTGAATACCCGAGGGTTTTTTTTCAAACCACTAAACGCATCCAAAAATTGGGTTTCATTTTAAATTAACACATGGAATTAGGTTTCAAAGGACAAGGAAAAAGTTGGAACACCAAAAAAATATAATAATTTAAAAGGTGCAAGTATTTTTACTAAATAAAAAACCCAGGATGTTATAATATCTCCATATCAACACAGCACATCCTTGACATAATAAAAAACACTTGGGGATGACACCAAACATACCCATCCCCTTAAAATTACACAATACTACCACGGTCAAAAAGGAATGGGTAAACTACCTAAAGGGGCTTCCCACCTTAGGTGTAACCTACTATGATCAAATATCAACCCAAATCATAAACAAAGTGATAATACATCGATCATCCCAGGACAAAAATATCCTCCCATGATGCATCATCACTCTTACAACACATTAGGTACCATTGTGTCATACTCAAAACCCCCTTTAATCCCACATGACATTGGTTCCCACCTCATACCCATGTAACAAATGGCACTAATGTAGTCAAGCATTTCAATAGATGCTCAAGTTAGACCCCATCCCTCAAAACTCTATCAAGTACCACATCACACTAATACCCAAATGCCTACACAACTCATGTAACATGCATCTCGTTGATGTCCTGATGATAATGCACCTCATACATTCATAAATATGCATAACACACATAATCTAGTACTGACCTACTAACCAACATCTAGTTAATCCATAAAATGCCTATGTGTGCCACATGCACCCCAAACGAACATGCCTCAATAGGCCATTCCAAAACAATAAAGTGACCACTTTTTATGCCCACATCATACCTATAACCATAGTCAAATAACCAACCTACTATTATCCTGTAAGTTGTATGAAATACACTTGACTTGAAGCCCGACTCCATGAAGCTTGACCTCAATAGGTTGCTACACTACAAATCAGCCAATGATATCACAACCCCTCCCAACAAATATGCCACATTGAATGAAGAGAGATACTTATCCCTGATCCCTACATTAAATACTTACTAGGATGGCAACTAGCATAAAGGGTATAAATATCTCACATTATGGGAGATATTTCAATCTATAATAAAAATATATTATAAAATAAGATGAATGAATCACAATCAACTCGATGAATTATATATCAGAAAACCAAAAACCTTCCCACAATTCTTGTTTACCTAAAATTGATACAAATAAAAAGTCTCCAAAGTAAAAAAGAAAAAAAATACTAGGGAGGTGACACAACAACTGTCCAAGGTTACAAATAGTGATGTCCAACAAAGAACACAATGTCCTCCTTGAATCATAAAAATTGTTTTACATATGTAGGGTGAGCATATAGCTATAGTCTATGGGAAAACTGGCGTCTCTCATTAACATTTTAAAAGAGAAACTAATGCACCCATGTGAAGGAAGCAGAAGAAAATAACACCTAATCAGGTATACTAACCAAAGCCCAAACCTCACCATGGGTCACTCACCAAATAACTGAATACAATTATAATAATATAATATGAATTAAATTGATTTTTGGGTACCCTGAACCACTTTCCCACTGATTTCCCAATCTCAAACCCCCACATCATATGTCCTGGGGATTCCACCACTTCTGAATAACATTCCAACACATTACATCCCTCTTGCAAACACCATGGAAATCACATCACATATCTCATGAATACACCTAATACATCAAATATCATCAAATCAAAACATGAAAATGAACCTTTTGAATTGATTCTACCATAGCTCATGAATGTCCTTCTCATCTCTTGAAAGATGGAGCATGGAAGAACGTGTTTCCATCCATCCATCCTCCCATTTGGATTTTTGAAAAAACCACCCACGAGACTTTGTGGGTTTTAGAATATAGTGCCTGATGATGGTGTGGTGTTTATATATATTATAAGAACATAATGGGTATATACATATTGAAAAATATTATTAAATAATCATCCTAATGTTTCAAAACTAGGGTATTATGCAATTCACAGAACACACCACTTTTACAATAGAATATAAATGCACAACCCCACATAAAAAACAGAATCCACATTTAATATTTAAATAATTGATTATCAATAATCTGTTGTGAATATTATCCATTACCGACCTAATATAGTAAAAACATTTATTATTATTATCATACAATAACGAACATAAGATTTATTCATTAAACATGCTCAAAATTACACTTTTCACCAACCATTGCTAATAGGGAAACCAACAGAGCATTTCCATTATAGCCACACTACACAACAACACCTTATCTTCTACCTCTACACACGCCACATCACATACCACAACACAAAAGATTTTTAGATTTTTTATAGGTTCTATTATTCAATTTCACCTCATTAATTAATGGTGTTATCACATAATCCATTATATCAAGGGGTATCCATTCTAGTAACCGAATATACATAGATAGCTAGTTATTTATGATGATATAAACCAATCACAAAAATAGTGGTTTCAAATATGGTCACTATAGTATAATCAAGGCACAAATATAGATGATTATTTCCAAAAATTATTCCTATAGAATAATAATATCAAATAAACTATATCAAATCAACAGATATATGTAACATAATACTCTACATTACCATCCCATTTAAACAAGATTCAAAACCCTTCCACAGCTTTATTAATCCCTATGGATCCATGTTCTTAATATTTTATAATAATAAAGTCTTCCTGCTTGATAAATATTAGGCGAAATGAAGGAAACAATTACTTTGAAAAAAATAATCTTTTCCTAAACTCGCTGCACCAAAATAGGGGGTGCACATACAAGAGGGATCTTCTTCTAGGGAAACTCATACTAACTACAATAAATATTTCTTTGAATATCAGAGAATGTGGATTTGGGGCCACTCATATCAAGATTAAATAATCCGGAAGGGATGAAATAATGGTTATACTCTTTAGGAGGAAGAGATAGGATACTTGGAGATAAGTTATATAAATTTTACAAGACATTAAAGGACGGTCCCATAAATCTATGCAATTTACAGAATTTAAATGTGTTTATACGTTTTAAAAAATTAAGGACACTATTAATATACTTTGAAATGGATTTAAAGCCCCTATTTTATGAATTTAAACTCAATTTTCCTCACAAAATACATTAAAATGAAAATTCTATATTTTTTTTGGAAAAACATGAAACATTGTTCATGACCCGCTACTAGAAATGAATCACCACCTGAATTACTCACACTAGAATTGAAAATTTCTATAAATGACTCACCACTAGAATGAATCACCACTAGAAATGACTCCTCGACAAAAGGAATTACTGTCAGAATGAATCACCTCTAGAATGACTCTCTTCCAAAAATGACTCAACACAGAAAATGACTCACTACCAGGATTAATCACCAACAAAATGACTCAATTCATGAAATGACTGACCATTATAATGATTGACTGCAAGAATGACTCACCACTAGAATGAATCGCCACTAGAGTGAATAATTTCCATAATGACTCACTGTAAGAAATAAATGACCACCAAAAATGACTTAAAACTACAATAACTCAGCATAAGAATGAATCAACAATGGAATGACCCACTGCCAGAATGAATCACTGCTAGACTAACTCACCACTAGAATGACTCACCACCCTAATGAATCATTTCAATAAATGTCTCTATAGAAAAGAATCACTTCCAAAACAACACATGACTAGAAATAACCCACCACCAAAATGAATCACCACCATAAATGAATGATTTCCATAATGAATCACCACCCAAAATCTGAAAATTTGAATGTTTTCAGAATGTCTTACCATTGGAAGGTATAAAATGTCCCAAATCAACCCCATACGTCCCCCAATCACCACAAATATAAATATTTTGTAAATTAATGGTCCATAAGGTTTGATCAATTACACTGGATACCTCTCTACCAATTCTATCCAAGATGAATTGAAAACCAACCTGGAAGGAAGTATAGAAAGGATCCAAAAAACCATCCCTTCAGATACCTCCCAAGGAACCCATTACATTTTTCAAAATACCCTCATATAAAACATACATCCCATACGCCAAAAAGAACTAAAAAAATTTACTTCTACAAACATAATAATCAGGTAATTTCATCCCCCAAGTCAAGATGTTATCTATTGTGTGCACCACTGAATCAACCACAAAAATTTAAGCATATCGTAGTAAAAGGAATCGTGATTAGGAATACGGTCTTTCCATTTTCCCATGTTAGAAAATTATCACACATCAGACAACAGACACCACATCATGTGGAAAATCATATTTCATAAAACACCAATGTACGAACATCACATCACAAAGAAAACAGAGTATGGAAAATTTTAAAAAAAACTCTAGGTACTGGGATCAAATATTCACTACAGGCTCCCACATAATCTCTTATAGGACACCGTGAATACAAAACACATGAAACAGGGGAATGTTCCATCCTCACAGCACCCTCTTTAGATGGTCTTGGATCTCCAATGGATGCTCCATGAAGGTCGTTCCATTCTAGATATCTGACTATCACTAGTCAAAGACATGGGAGTCTGAAAAATGAAACCATAATAGCTGAGAGATGTGGAATAAATAAAAGATTCATTCATGTTGAGGAAGAAGTGTAAACTAGAAAGCTACCTCTCCAACATGCCCAAATATCATGAAGGGACCAAAAAAACAAAGCAATATCTTACATCCATTCTTCGAACCTCTATAGCCCATGTTGAGGGGAACCCTTCAAGAACACATGGTCCCAAACCTCAAACTAGATGGACCTCGTCCAAATATTAGAATAAGACTATTTCAAATCCCATGTGACTTTCATCCTCTCTTGAACCGACCAAACCTTATCTTTTTTTTCTTTGTACCACATCAGATCCATGAAATGTTGCATCCCCAACCTATTCCCAACATAACAAAGAAAAAAGAAACCTTTTATAAAAAGCCTCTAATCGAGCCACACCAATGCAAGAGTGATGTTTATTATTATAAGTGAAATGAACCATGGGTAGGTTTTTTTTCATGGTCCTATAAAGTATAGGAGACTTTCCCACAACATATCCTATATCATTTGTATATTATGTTTCATATTTTTTTTCTGTCTAAAGGTTGAAGGAAGTGTCATGGTGGATCAGGGTGCCAAAATCATGCTACAATCCCCTCGAGAATGAAGAGGTATAACATGAATCTTGATACAAGACAATGGAACATAGAAATCCTTGTAGATGAACTATATCCCTTGCATACCATTTCACTAAAAAAATATAATGTTCTAGACTCCCTAATTTCTATAAAGTGATTTGGTTTCGTTAACCAATCCATTATCACCCAGAAAACATCGCAACCTCCCAGAGATCTGGGAAACCATGTGATTAATTAAATCAATATTTAATCCCATTTCCACTCCTGTGAATTCAAGAATTGTAATAAACCTCCCCGAAAACAATGCTAATCCTTTACCTGCTAGAAAACCACACAGCAAGCCACAAACTCTGTCACAGCTTGTTTTATCCAAGGTCGTTAAATACGGGTCCTCAATCCATGGTATATTTTGGAAACTCCTAGGTGTACCACCAGAGGTGATCAAATATACTCATGAAGGGATCCCTCAAGAATCACTACCATAACAAAAAACCTGACTCAAAACAAAATCTGGGTTTGACCATCCTCTGACCATCCCTCTGGAGCATCATTATGGCCAATGCAATTGCACAACACCTCTGCCTATGACTCTCCCCACTATGGTTCCACCACCTACTGCATTAGAGAATATTGATCTATCATCTAAAACAAATAACCTATACCACCATATTCCATTTAATTTATGTGAAGGGCTGATAAATCCACCATCACTCTCCAGGCATCTACAGATTCCAAAACAACATCTTTCAGGGAATCTATGCTCCAGGAATCAGCCATCACATTCCCCATTCTTGAGGTGTACGAGATATCAAAATAATAGTAATGTGGAAACTCCAAATTAATTTTCTTAAATAGATATAGATCATTATGAGAAAAAACATACCACACAGTCTTATGGTCCTTCAATACCTCAGAGTGCTCCTAAATTAGGTAATGCATCCATAAGATCAGTGCGAACACAACTGTAGCTAGCTATAGATGATGGGTGTAATTTTTATTTTTCATGATGGAATAACTTCCTAGAAACATAAGATATCAATACCTTCTACTACATGAGGACACACCATAATCCATGAGGGGAAAAAATCCAAATTAGACTAAAACATCACACCCACCTCCAGTAGATGAAGTAGTAGAGTGCTAACCAACATCCATTTTAGGTAACCGAATGCGTTTGGACACTTATTGGTCCATAAAAATTCATAGTACATCTTGGTCAATGATATCAACATGTCTCTAAATCAAGATAAATTAGGATTAAAACCTTTGATAAAACCCCATGACACCATGAAAGCTACAAACCTCTACCACATTCTTGGCTGTTGTCCAGGAAAAAACTTCCACGACCTTGGACAGGTCCACAACAACACCATGATGAGACCACAAATTCCCAAAAAAAGAATCTATCTTGTCCAAAACATGCACATGGAATACTTTCTCCAGTTTTCGTTCCAAAAAATATCATAAATAATTTCTCTATGATATTTGAAATGATCCTCCTCTAAGATTGAGTAGATTAGTCTTTCATCAATGAAGACAATGATCAATTGGACTATAAACCTATAGAACAGTGAGTTCATAATCCCCATGAACATGAGTAGTGTGTTGGTAACACCAAAAGACATGACTAGGAACAAATAGTGTCCATGTATACATTTAAATGGGGTCTTCTGGATATCGCCATCCTTCACCCTTAACTGGTGATATCCAGGATGCAGGTCGATGTTGGAGAACCAACTATCTCCCCTCAACTGGTTGAAAAGTTCATCGATCCTTGGAATAGGATAGTGATTCTTTATCGCAAAATTTTTTAACCTCTGATAGTCTTTAAACAACCTCATACTAACATCTGTATTGTTATAAAATAACACTGGGGCCCCCCATGGTGACAAAGTAGGTCAGATGTAACACCTCTACATCAAATAATCTATCTGAATCCTCAACTCCTACAACTCTAATGGTTCCATTTAGTATAGATTAATCATAATAATAGAAGCACTAGGCTTTAATTTTATCCCATACTTAACATCATGTCGGGGGGGGGGGGTAGTGTCAAAAAGTCATTAGGGAAAACATCCACAGATTCTCGAACAACATGTTGACACTCCTATATCCTTATGTCTACTGAACCCACCTAAAACTAATGCACCAATGAATTTAGGGGCTCCAATTTCAAAATCCTCACATGAAAACCCCTTTCACTGATGAAAACCACACTCCAGCCATATAAATCTACGAACAAAACACTTTTATGAAATCATTCAATAATAGTACGCATATAACATAACATTTTGATGTCGTGGATGATATTATATAGATGCATATCGAGTATGTTAACGTAAAATCACAAATGATGCTTCCCCATCATCAGTTAACATCCTCAACACACATCAATCAAGCTATCCCATACTCAACATCATGTTGGGGGGGGGGTAGTGTCAAAAAGTCATTATGGAAAACATCCACAGATTCTCGAACAACATGTTGACACTCCTATATCCTTATGTCTACTGAACCCACCTAAAACTAATGCACCAATGAATTAAGGGGCTCCAAATTCGGAATCCTCACATGAAAACCCCTTTCACTGATGAAAACCACACGTCATCCATATAAATCTATGAACAAAACATTGTTAGGAAATCATTCAATAATATTACGCATATAACAAAACATTTTGATGTCATGGATGATATTGTATGGATGCATATCAAGTAAGTTAACGAACAATCCCAACTTATGCTTCCCCATCATCAGTGAACATCCCCAACACACATCAATCAAGCTATCATGGACTTCATATTTCATTTTAGACACTAGGGGAATAAAGATACTAAAAACATCTAGTCATAACGCATAGACTAGAGAGGGTGAAACAAAAGAGTTTTGTACTACTGAATAAAATATGGAAAAATAAGGGTAGATGATAAACTGAGCATACATCAAATGATCTATAGTGCCAATGGTGCTATTTCCACCACTCCCTACAACATTACATACCATACTCCTATTCCCCAATGCTGATGACCACCACCACAACCACACTCTAGTCGATTTCCCTAAGGATGAGGTACATCCCGAAGTCATATGATACAATCCCCATTTGATCCAATGGGAGAATAATAATTCTTCCCATGTAGGTAGAATGGCCAAACTAGTAACTACTAAAGAGGCTTCTACAGAACATTAACTCCTCTACCTAGCTCTTATCTAGAAACCATTGGGCACTAATCATGATGAGGTACACAAATCCCAATGAATAAAAACAATGGTCAAAAGTGCCTAGGTTGAGTATAGAAGCCACTGACCCTATATGGTGAGAAGGGAAGCTGCTAATGTTGAATCCCATCTAGTCAAATCCTTGAAGTCCCTGGCACCGGAGACCTACCATTGAAAACTCTATCTCTCGACGAACACTATTGGTTTCCCTCTCACAGTTATCCTTCTTGTGATTCCATCCACTTTATCACCTATGACTTCATTTGAAACTCTAGATTTATTGGAAATGTAAAATGGGTAAAGTTATACTTGATCAATAGATGGAGTGCATCCTTATGAGTCCTCACCAACTAATTCTCACCAAATAACATAATCCATGTATAATAATATAACTGGAATCACATCAATGATTTGTTACCCTGAACAAGTTTCCTGTTGATTTTACGCTTTAAAACCTCAATGACGTATGTCCTGAATCTCCCACCTCTTCCAAATAGCATCACAACACATCACATCCCCCTTACACCCACCTGGTCTATCACATCACATATCATATGTACACACATGGTCCATTACATCTCATCACATCACAACTCGATAACAACACTTTTGAATTTTGGCCATCACTACCCATGCATGCCTTTTTCATCTCCTAGAAGTGGAAGTAAGGATGTGTGGATAACTATCCATCTATCCTCCTACTAGGTTGCTGGCTAAAAACAACCCCAAGTGACTATGTGTGTGTATGCACATAGTTCACAATGACGGTGGAGGTGGGTATAGAGATCACAAGAATATACATGGCATACACATACAGATAAACAACCCACAATCCCTATCTTAATGGTTCATAACCAAGGTATAAAACGTTTCATTAAACAATCCAATTTTGTTGGAAAATATAAATGCATAACCCTCTATAAGATAAAATAAATCATAGTTCATATTTTAATTATTGATTATCATTAATCTATTTTCTTGATTCTCCATTACAAACATGTTCTAGTAAGACACTCTCATTTTCAAATAATACAAGAAGAATCATAATATTAATTTGTTAAACATGACCAATATTATTCATTTAACCATCCATTACTTCCAGGGAAACTAGAACAACATTGTACACCCGAAGAAAAAAAAACCAACAACAACATCCAAATCCACCTTCCATCGTAGCCCCAATGCACAACCACATCATAAAAACCATCATTCCCCCCTGCATAACCATACCTCATCCACTACATCCATACTCATTAAATCACATACCACAAAACAACAATTTTTTAGTTTTAGTAGAGGTTGTATTATGAAATTTTACTTATTTAATTAAGGGTGTTGTCACACAAAACATTAGACCCCGGTGCATCCAGTCCATTTACCAATTATATGTGGTTAGACAGTTATTTATGATGAAATCAAAAAATAAAAAATAAGTGGTTTCAAAGAAGGTATATATATAGCATAATGAAGACACCATAATACATTATTTTTATTATAAAAACATATGGTTTTGAAAATAAATATTGAATGTATGGAACACTGAGTATCTAAAAATACAACTTTATTATAACCTATCCCGTAAAAATAATTCTTTCCACCTCTGTGATTTGAAATTCGAGAAATAGACATACACAATTGCATTCAGAAAGATATTTAAGGATTGATAAGACAAACATACTTTTTGGTGAATAGTAACTTACCATAATGAATAGTAATTTCAAAAGTAATATGACCATTTTGAATAGTAAATAATAATATTATTTTATTTTCTAATAGTAATAATATAATGAGATATTGATTACTTTTTCAATGGGATATAAAATAAATTATAGTTTTTAAATTGTTATTATATAGAAAAAAAACTATGATTTTATTTAAAAAATAAATTAATAATATCTGGAAATTTATTTTTATAAAATGGAGTTAATTTTTGAGTTTTACAATTCGTAAAATGGCTATGGTTAATTTTTTGTATTTTTCTGCAATACTATATTTTTTTATGAATAGTAAAATACGATAATTTACGATAAATACTAAATACATTGTTTATTAGGTCATTGGTGATGTAAAGTTTATGTAAGGCCACTTGGTTCAAACTCACATGCACATATTACTATTCATGGTCACATGAATCATTACCATTGGTTTTATATGGGAAAATAATAATATAAGTATTAAGATATTCAAAAATTACTCCTCTCGTCCACTATAAAAACCTTCATCACTCCCTCTTCTCTTCACTCCTCTAATCCATGAAGATACTCAATGTACAACCAAAATAGACATCCCTATTCACTCCCCATTTCCATGATCAGTTGGTCTTTCCAGAAGATATAAACCCCTTACCTTAAAAAGATAATCAATGTGGTGGATTTAAGAGGTAAATTCACATTTTATTTATTTCATTTTAATTTTAATTTTCATTCTTTTGTTATCCCCTCCTCACATCCTCTATAACAATGACCATTATAAATCTTTTATCATCTATATAATTAAATTATATTATGTTAATTGAATAAGAACCATCAACATCCTTACTTCTCTCTTTTATTTTATAAATGAAATCATTGTCCGTGAGGTGCCAATTTAAACCTTTGTGTATAACAAAGTTTAAGTCTTCAATTTTTCCTTCATCACTAGTTATGAAACGGTTTTGATGGTTAAAATAGACTTTCATATATGTATTATAAATTATTTTATATTCAGTAACTAGTATATTGACAAAATATAAAATCATATGACCAAACTATTCCTTAATAATCAAAATACCACTAAAATAATCTATGTGATTATCATTAATATTTCATGTAATGCTTCATCCTCATCCCATGTATCCAAATGATGTAAATTATAATTAAAACCTATGTATGTTCATAAGTAATATTGAAATACAATTCTGGAGATTTATTACCATTCCATAGGATCTCCATTACATAAAAACAATTGAACTGAATATGAAAATCAAATAAAAGAACACTCTGGAATGACGAAATATAATATTATAAATTATCAATTAAGAAATAAATGAACTAAAAAAATATGATAAAATAAATACATGTCTAATAGTTTGTTAATTAATTTATCAGTGAGTCTAATTTCATATTACAGGACCATAAGGTCAAGAGAGGAACACTCATACTTAAGGTAAGGGTTTTTTCACCTGAACCTCCATTTTCATTTGGGTTACTTTTATTCTCTACTTACCTCAATTAAATTATTATTAATTCATCTTTACTCAAAATAATGTGTGTTTTAATGTTTTATATATTTTTCTCAAATAGAATCATAACTTAATTTATGGGGAGTAATATGTTTTTTAAAGGATCATTCAAAAATTATTCTCAAAATACAAGACTTTTTTAAAATAATATCCCAAATTCATACATATTTTCAAGGGAAATCTATTATTTTTTTAATATACCATTATTTTCTATAAAAATAAATTTTTTATTAAAGAAGATATATCATTTCAACTCAAGTTTTAGACAAAAAGTTTCCCAAAATAACTCTTATTCTTAATGTATTAGATTATTTTTCTCAAGAATAACTCAATGATTTTAAAAGAGTACATTCATTTGTATCAACAATCTTATTGATTATTATGTATAAATTGGAATAATATCCTATGATATCATCTAACTCATTTAATTGAATGGTTTATGATTATTTTGTCTTTGGATGTGTTGTCTTGAAACCATTCACCATTTTACACCAAATGGTTAGTGTTTATGTTTAATGATTTGGAAAATTAGTTACATTTCATATGTTTGTTTCAATATGTATGTATATATTGTTTATGGTTATCCCCACTCTTACGAGGAATGAATTGGAGTTATTATGTGGAAAATAGGGCCCGATATATCCCCTCGATGCATCGGTAGGTCTAATGAGACAATAGACATGAACTTTGCTAAGGATTTTCCCATTTTCAGATATGGGTTTGGTCGATGTCGTAATCATTTTTAGATATCATGGCCTCGGCCTTGATGGTATATTCTAAAATTTCTGGATTAAGCCCTTCTCTCATTATGAAGCTTATAATTTTATGTTCATTCTGTTATTCAACTAGTAGAATACTCGTGATTATGTTTTATTATAGAATTATTTATTTAGGTCATATTCCTTACATAATTTGTTCAACTTTATTTTTTGTAGAGCTATGTGTCTTCCATTATTCACCATTCCAAACATTTTGGGTCATGTTGTCTTCTTTTGTATTTCTTACTCTTACTGGGTGTTTGAGCTCACCTCTTTTTTATGTTTTATCTTCTCATCACATGAAGAAGTTTATTATGAATGACCTGCAGGGAAACACTTATAGTTGTTGATGTTTCCAATAATTTGTTGTTATTCTATTTAAAGATGTAATGTAGAACTCATGTATGTATATTGTTTCCAATTATACTCAACTACTCAGTACTTTGGGATTAATATCCTTGTTAATATTCCTATGTAATAAAATAAGGAAATGACTCTAGGAAACTATGGGCGATTCCTTACAGTTGGTATTTGAAGTTGTTTAGTAGAAATCATGGAAACTAGAATTAGAAAATATAGATTAGGAAGAAAACCTCTAAGATAGTCATTAAGGATAAACATACATGACCATCCTAGTATTTTGGTAAAGAATAGATTATGTTGATTTTTAGAGAAAACATATCCCCGTCTGGATACAACAAGTGGACGTCGTTCTGGAACAGATGTACCTAAGACAAAAAGCAATGAAATAGAGTTTTGGTCTTAACTCGGGGTATACTGGTACACCACAAGCGGCATTAATTCACACATGGTTTGACACTATAGGTGTATATTCTTAGGATAATTCAAATTTTTATTACAATCCATTAAGAAAATTTTTAAATGTAAAATTTTCCCCAATGAAACCATGTTTGTGATTATGGGATTATCCATGGATATGATTTCAATTTATTTTATATATTGTACAAGTATTAGATTATAAATTATGATTCATAACCTAATATAGTGTATTCCATTAACTAGAAATGGAGTCAAATGGAATAAATGGAAACCACATGAAGATTCATATCCCAAGTAGGGATTTCTCTCTGATCCAAGATAATGATGTTGGCTTTGTAGCAGCAACTGGTCCCGAGCAACTTATAACTATACTGGGAAACATTACTCAGGTTATGAAAAATATCATCACCCATATAGGGCATCTGGATCCACCACATGGAGGAGCTATGATAGATGGATTTATGTGACAATAGATTCCATCATTTAATGTCACCACAAACCCATTTGTAGCTGAGTAGTGGATGCGTTCCCAAGAGAAGATATTTCTCACTTTGGGATGAAACAAAAGAGAGAAGGTTGTCATGGAATTTTTCATCTATTAGGAGATTCAGATTAGCAGTGGTAATTAATCCAAAACACAAAGGAGGTGAAAGATATAGAATAGATGTAATGGATGGACATTATGGTAGTATTCCTAAAGAAATACTATCCTTGTAAATAGTGAGGGATTATGGAAAGGAATTTTCTGAACTTGAGGAAAAAGGGAGATGAGAATGTTGCAATGTATGGAGCTAATGTTACAAGGATAGAAAGTCATCTAGTGGAATATATACGAAATCCGAGGAGCAATATTGATTTTTTATTATTTGGCCAAAGGCTATTCCTCTAATGGGTACTAATCTCCCAAAGATTATCATCATATTATGATATAGATTCACATGAGATCAAGATAGAAGAAGAATTCTCTATTTCACATGAATTTAATGTAATTTAATATAATAAGAGGGTTGTCGAAAACAATGGAAAAGGAAATAAGGAAATAGGTATGAAGGGGAGAGTTGAATTTCCACCCTTCGATAATTGTGGAAGGAAACACCCATGTGTCTGCCTAGAAGGAAAATGAGTATGCTAAAAATGTGGACAGAAAGTCCATCTTGAAGGTGATTTCAAGGGGATGAAGGAATCTATTAATGTTAAATTTTCTAATAATATGGGGATGGAAAACTATACTAATGTTTTTCCAAAGAGTAAAAGAAACATGCCACAAAAAGGCCATGGTAGGAGGGACAATCTTATGTTATCACAATTGCTGATATTGAAGTACTTAATGATGTAGTGGAAGGTAGTTTAATCATTTCCAATAGAATATCCAATGTATTATTTTATTTTGGATCATTTAATTCTTTCATATTTTCCTAGTTTTACCGGAAATTTGATATTTCCAATTGGATTTAATAAGGGAGTTTTCAGTTAAATCTTTTAAGTTATGTATCATTCCCAAAATGGTGTGTTAGGAAGTTTCCATTATGGCATAAAAATATTATTTATCTACTGATTTTATTTTCATACCCATGATTGAATTTTATATAATCCTCGATATATACTGAATTAAGAACCTTGATGTGAAAATTTATTTCATGAGGAATGAGGTTACAATTATTGAGGATGTCATGCAATCACTTATATTTAGGGAAGAAACATCACCCTATGATTTTAATCATGATCCACCCCCATTAGCTATACTAAGTTCAATTTTTGGGGAGCAAGGGAATTCAATAACTATGTATGAGGAAGAGAATTGTTAGATAAGGGACATTCCGATTGTGCAATAATATGTTTATGTGTTTCTAGAGGATTTACCTGGACATCATATGGAGTGAGAAATTGATTTTTCTATTCACTTAATTCCTGATTCATGGCCCATATCAAATACCCCTTATATAATGGCCACTATGCAGTTATTGGAACTAAAGAAACAACTAGAGGAATTGAGTGATAAAGGATTTATTCTCCTTAGAGTTTCTCTATGGGGGGCTAGGTTCTTTTAATTAGGAACAATGATTGATCTCCAAGATTGTGCATTAATTATAGAGAGATCATTGATATAAAAATAAAGAACATGTATCCCCTACAATGCATTGAGGATTTATTTGATCAGGACCATGGAGCCCAATATTTTTCGAAGATTGACCTTTGATCTGGATAGCATCGGCTGTGTGTGAGGAAGTTAGATAATCCAAATAAAGCATTTAGAAGAAGGTATGGGAATTATGAGTATATAGTAAATCCTTTTGGACTGACTAATTAACCGTCTATTTTCATAGATCAAAGGATTAGAGTTTTCAATGAATATCTTGATTAATTTCTAGTGGTATTTATTGATGATATCTTGGTATACTCCAAAATCTATTATGATCATTAAAATCACTTGAATTTTTTTTTCAAAGCCTCTTAGAAGAAATGAATTACATGGGATGTTAATAAAGTATGAATTTTGGATTAAATCCGCTTCCATTCTTGGACACATTGTCTCTAAGGATGTAATATCTATTGATCGTGTTAGGGTAATGGCTGTTCAAGAATGACCAACTCTAATAAACATAACTGAGTTACGAAATTTTATTGGTT
Source organism: Viscum album (assembly GCA_963277665.1). Lineage (NCBI taxonomy): Eukaryota > Viridiplantae > Streptophyta > Magnoliopsida > Santalales > Viscaceae > Viscum > Viscum album. Next base: position 1,017,294,200 of record OY728162.1, read on the forward strand.
TAACATGTTATTATCGGCATTTTTATTAGAACTTATCCAATTTATCCAACCTAATGACCAAGCTTATATGTAAAGGGTTTAAGTTTGTATGGACAGAAGAATGTGATGACTTTTTCGAAGAATTTAATATGAGATTACTGAATGATCCAGTCATAACCCTACTTTTGGAGAAAGATGGGGTTGTGATCTATAGTGATGCACTAATGAAATGATAGGGTTGTGTCATTATGCAGAATTATAGAGTTATAGCATATTCATCTGAGAATTTAAAAATTCACGAACAAAACTATCCTACTCGTGATATTGATTTAGCATATGTGATCTTTTCAGTAAAAATATAGAGACACTATCTCTATGGTAAATAATATGTGTTATATACATATCAAAAGAGTCAAAATATATATATTATAATAGAATGAACTCAACCTAAGTCAAATCCGATGGATCAAAATAATCAAGAAATATTATTTTACCATACAATTACTCCCACGAAAGGCAAATACAGTTGTTGATTCTTTGAACAGGAAGGATCATGGAGTTCTCAACAAAATTTTGATTGAGAAGGATCTTTTGTACATGGATCTAATGTGGATGGATATGGGAATTATCAAAGAAGTAGAAAAATCAATAATTTTTCGATGGTATTCCAAATCATCTATATTAGAAAGTATTAAAATATTTTATCCTAATGATGGGAACATGTAGAAGACAATTGATGTTGTTAAAGAGGGGTAGTTGGCTGACATTGTGTTTAAAGATAGAATTTAGAAATTTTTTAAGAGGCTTTGTGTTCAAGCTATACACAAGATAAAATGGATGTCATTAGATGATTCCCATAGTTTGAATTTCTCCATACATCTAGATAACACTAAGATGTATAGAGATTTAAGGGCCATTTTTCATGGGATAACATGAAGATGAAATTCTAGATTATGTATCATGATATTTATTCTCTCAACAAGTGATGGCCAAATAATAACATCAGAGGAGTCATGAAACCTCTAACAATTCCTATATGGAAATGGGATGACATCACCAAGTATTGTTTCACTGGATTACCCAAAACTCCAAGAAAAAATAATAAAATATGGGTATTTATGGATCGACTTAGGAATTCTGACCATTTCCTCGCTATATGGGAGGATTTTCAACTGGAGAACCTAGTAAGACTCTATATCAATGATGTTGTGAGAATTCAGGGAGAACCTCTCTCAATTATTTCTGATATTGATCCACAATTTACATCAAAATTATGAAAAAGGATTCAGAAATATTTGGATACTGATAATGTTTGAGTACTGCTTATCACCCCCAAAATGACGTGCAATCAAGGAGGATGATCTAAGACATAGAGGAGATGTTGAGGTCATATTCACATGACTATCAAGGTATGTGGGATAAATATTTACCATTAGTAGAGTTTTCTTACAATAACATTTTCTATTCTTGTATTAAAATGGAAGCATATGAAGAATTGTATGGAATGAGATGACATACACTAACTTTTTGGGATGGCGTTGGAGAAAGGAGGATTGTAGGCCCAGAGCATGTGAAGGAAACACCAATGAAGGTAAATACTATTGAAGTACATATCAAAGAATCTCAAATTAGGCAAAAGATCTATGTTGATATATGAATGAAGGATTTGGAGTCTCAAGTGGGAGATCTTGTTTTCTTAAATGTATCTCCCTGGAAGGGAGTTATAATATTTGTGATGAATGGAAACTAGGACCTAGGTACATAAGACCTTTTGAAATTATGGAGAGAATTTGAGCTATTGCATATCATTTGGATATGCCACCTAGCCAGTATAATATAAAAAATGTGTTCCATGTCTCTTTGTTGAGAGAGTACATGCCAGACTCAACCAATGTCCTCACTTCTAAAGATATAGAATTATAACCCGACTTATCATACTGTGAAGAGCCTATCCAGATTCTAGACACTAAAGAACACATTTTAAGGAATCAATCAACACAAATGGTAATGATACTTTGGTGAAATCATAAATCTGAGGTGGAAACACGAGAGCCATATGAGCTAATGACGATGACCCACCAAAATATTTTTTGTGAGGCAATATTTTTTCAATTTCAGGGAAAAAAAATTTTGTATGGAGTAGAGAATTTAACACCCCATGTTTTTTAAATAAATATTGAATGCATGAAACACTAATTCTCTATAAAACTACACTTTTTTATAACTTGGATAGTAAATATAATTAATTGCACTACTATGATTTGAAATTTGAAAAACTGACATACACAGTTGTGTTTAGTAAAATATGTAGAGTCTGATAAGACAAACATAATTTCAGGTGAATAGAAACTTACCCATTTGAATAGTAATATGAATAAAAATATGACCCTTCTGAATAGTAAATAAAAATATTATTTTATTTTCTTAATGTTATAAGATAATGAGACCATGAATAATTTTTCAATGTGATATAAAATGAATTATTGTTTTAAAATTGTTATTGTTCGAATAATCTATAATTTTATTTAAAAATTAAATTAATAATATTTAAAAAAAATTTAAAAAAATTAGATTACAATTTGGTATTCTACGTGTCAAAAAATGTTTAGGGATAATGTTTTGGATTTTTCTGAAATAATTGAATTTTTTATTAATAGTAAAATACGTTAATGTATGATAAATAGTAAATACATGATTTATTGAGTCATCGGAGGTGTGAGGCTGATGTAAAGAAACTCGGTTCGAACTAAAATACACATATTACTATTCTTGGTCATAAGAATAAATACTATTGGTTGTCTTTGTAAAAAAAATAAAATAATGATTAAGATATTCAAAAATTAATCATCTTTTCTACTATAATCTCCATAAACTCCCTCTTCTCTTCACTCCTCTAAGCCTTGATGATCCTAGATGTTATACCCAAATACAATTTCCTAGTCACTACCCATGTCTTATATTTGTTGATATTTCCAAAATACCATAACCCCATCCCTTAATGATATTCTTAAGGAGGTGGATTCAAGAGGTAAATTCACATTTTTTTCTATCATATTCAGTTATTGTTCCCTTATATTGTTATCTTATCCTCACCTAACCTATCCAAATGACCATAATAAATAAATTATCATATATATAATTTAATTATGTAATGTTAATATAATAACAATCATAAATATCCTTAATCTATCTCTTTTATTTTATAAAAGAATTCATCTTCTGTGAGGTGTAAATTTACAACCTTCGTGGGCGATGAAGTTTTGGTCATCAATTTCCCCTTCATTGCTAGTCTGGAAACCAATTTCATGGTTCAAAAAGATTATAATATATGTATTATGACATATTTAATATTCATGGACCAGTATATTTATATAATATTTAATCATATTCCAAAACTAGTTCTTAATAATCAAAATAGTGCTAAAATAATCTATGTTATTTTCATTAATATTTCATCTAATGATTTATCCTCATTTAATGCAAAAAATTTGTCTAAATGATCATTAAAACCTATGTATGTTCCTAATTTGTATTTAAATTCATCTCTGGAGATTTACAGCCCTTCTACATGATCTCCACTACACAAAAACTTGTTAATTGATTATGAAAATTAAGAAAACTAACACTTCGGAACTACATAATTCCATCTTATATCTTATCAAAAAGGACCCAAATGAAATAAATAAAATATTAAAAATAGAATAAATGTCTAATAATTTCTTAATTAATTTATTAATGAGTCTAATTTCATATTCTTGGACCATAAGGTCATGAGCATAACATTCAGACTAAAGGTAAGGGGTTTTTCACCCAAAACTCCATTTTCATTCGGGGCATTTTTATTATATACTCACCTCAATTAAATTATTATTCATTCATATTTACTCCTCATAACTTCATTATAAATTTTCTATATATGTTTCCCAACTAGAATCAGATTTTCATAGCAAAATAGTATTTATCCTAATAATTACTTGATGATTTTATAAGAGTACTTTCATTTGTTTCATCACTATTATTGACTATTATGTATAAATGGGACTAATATTTTATTATATCATCTACTATATTTAATTTAATGGATTAATATTAGTTTGACTATCAATGTGCTATCTTGAAACCATTAACCATATTTCTCTGAATGGTCAGTGTTTTCTTAATGATTGGGGAAAGTTAGATACATTTCATATGTTAGTTTCAATATGAATGTATGTGCTGTATATAATTATCCCCACTCATTTGAGGAATGGTTTGGAAATATTATTTGATGTGTGGGGCCTGCTATAGCATATTAATACATCAGTAGGTCTAATTAGACATATAGATGTAGACTTTTCTGAGGCCTTGCCCATTTAGAGATATGGTTTTGGCCGAGGCCTTAATCATTTTTATACTTCTTGTTCATGACCTTGATGGTATGTTTTCGAATGTCTGGCGTATGCACTTCCCTCATTATGAAGATAGTAATTGAAATATTGGGTTTTTATTTAACTCTTACAATATCCATGATTATGTTTTATTATGAAATTATTTACTCAACTCATATTCTTGAAAAAATGTGTTCATGTTTATTATTTTTAGAGGTGTGTGTTTTCAATTATTCTTCATGCCTATTGTTTATATTTATGTTTTCTTCTGTTGTATTGCTTACTATTTTGGAGAAATTTGGCTCACCGATTTATTATGTTTTATCTTCTCAAGACATGAATATGTTTATTATGAATGACCTGTAGGGATAAAATTATAGTTTTGGATGTTTCCAAAAAAACCGATATGTCGTTTTCTATTTCAAGTTGTAATGTTGAAGTCATGTATTTATCTTGTTTCAAATGCTAATAAACTAGTCGGTCCTTCTAGGTGAATATTCCTTGTTTATATTCCAATTTAATAAAATAAGTCCCCAACTCTAGGAATCTAGGGTCTAGTGCTTACATTCATCAAGTAATTATGTCCATATAATCATAATATCAAATCAAATCAAATAAAATCCACAAAAATATGTAACATCCAACCTCACTTTCCCCTACCCCTTTTAATTCAATTTAAACTGATTCATTATCTTTATTTATCCAGATGAATCCATTTTCACAATTTATGAGAATAATGAACCCATCCCTCATGATACACATAATGATAAATGAAGGAAAAAGATACTTTGAATAGTAAATCTTTTCTGAAACTCGCTTCTCTAAAAATGGGGTTGTGCATACAAAAGGTATATTCTTCAATGGAAACTCAATTTAACAACAACAACTAGTTCTAAGACTCCCATGGATGAAGTATTTTGGGACTCTCATATCAATAGAAAGTAATCCCGAAGGAAGGAATTAATGGTATCCTTTTTTAGTATGAAAAAATCCATTACTAGGGAGAATTGGATAAAGTTTTAACTTACCATTAAAGGCATATCTCATTAGTCTACACAGTTTACACATTTTAAAGGTCCTGATAAATTTCTTCAAATTAAAGGAAATTATTAATATCCTTTGAAATGGAGTAAATCCCTTATTTAAGGAATTAAAACTCATATTTCATCTTAAAAGTCTTTAAAATGCAATTTTTTTTTAAAAAAACTAGAAACATTGTTCATGAACAATTATTAAAAATGACTCACCGCTAGAAATGAATCACATCCAAAATGACTCACCTCTAGAAATAAAACACCCCCATAATGAATCACCACTAGAATGTTTCACTTCCATAAATGACTCATCACTAGAATGAATCATCATAAAAAATGACTCACTACTAGAATGACTCACCACTAGAATAACTCACCACCAGAGTAACAGATATCCTGAATGATGCACGACCAGAATGATGCACCGCATGAATGAAGCACCACCAGAAATGATTCACCAAAAAAATGAATCACTGCATGAATGACGCACAATCGGAAATGACTCACCTCTACAAATGAATCATCAACCGTATGAATAGATACAATAATGACTCACGACCAGAATGACTCGCCACTAGAAATGACATAACACTAGAAATGAATCACTACATGGATGAATCATCATAAAAAATGAATCACCACTAGAATGTCTCACCAACAAAATGACTCATATTAGAAATGAATCACCGGTAGAATGGATCACCCTCAAAATCACTCAATGCAAGAAATGAGTCACTTCCAAAATGACTCAACACAAAAAAGATAGAAATTTAAAAAATAGAGTGGATGTATCACCATTAAAATGTCTCAAAAGTTCTAAAACACACTAGACTCCCCCCAGACACCTATATTATCAAATTTTTGGAAGAATAATGTTCTATAATGTTTGACCCATTAAAAATTACCCCACATCTGGGTCTGTATGTCTCCTACACAACCACTTTATGTAGTTGAACCTCAACTAGCATCACATGGTGCCAATCTGGATCTAGTCTTAGAACACAGAGTCTGCCCTGACCACTAAATGTCACCTATTCATAAATTATTCTTATAGAACCTCTCAAAATTCTTGACCTATCCACATGGTTGAAACTATTTTGGTGGTTACTGGAACTATGTCTAGACATTGCATGGCTACCCACAATGTATGTATACCTTCCACAACCGAATCTGAGGGGGTCTTCTTGATTCCTTGACATGACTACCCTATTGGAACTCATATCTTCCTATCTTTCGTCTATCAGAAACATCACCACTGATATCACCTGAAACCCTCACCCTACATGAATAAAACTAGCATGTCAGGTTTCCCTCAGCCAAGAGCACCTAAATCACCACCTATGAGAATAATTTAAATATAAATATTTACACCTTCACCCAAATGGAATTACATAAACCATACTCAAAACTCCTCACCCTCAAGGTGTCATTACTCACCATACTGGGTAAGGAGTGAGACAATTTTATGAACATCGCTACATAGTCCTTGAAATAAATGTCACCATGTTGAAATCTAATGAACTCTCAAGATCACTCTGCCATTACCATATCTGGGAAGAATTGATAGAATAACCTTGCCTAAGATTACTTGTAGGACAATCTATCTTATGTAGGTTCCTAGACATGAACGTCTTATAAGTTGTTTTTCGATCCTTTGAGAATATAGGTCTCTTTCTTCACCCTCTATCCTGGAGGTGTTTCTAGGCACTCGAAAAACATCAACATCAACTCTATCCAGTTCTCAACCACATATGGGAAACCCTCACCATGTAAATGTTTGGGTGCTATGACTAGAACTCCCGAGTCAGATATTCAATTGAAGTCCACACTCCATGAGATCCCATTTTTTCCCCTGTATTATGTCTACCAGGCCCTCTCTAAGTTTCTTATCAATCCATGGCCTAAAAGATATGAAATATGGTGTCTTCCCCACCTACACTAGATCATGTACCTATGGATCATGATCTACATGAACTGATGGGGTATCTAAATAAGAATTTACCATCAACACACCATCCCCTCCCTCCTAACGCTCTATCGGATACTATCTCAGTGGAAACATGATAAATACAATTACATGGTTAGAAAAACAAGATAACACACACACACATGAACATCACATATGAGGAAATCAATAACAGTCAGTTTCAACTCAATGCCCTCAATCTTCCCCAACACAACCATACAACATGGAATCCTGGTCTCATGGCCTCTTTACATTCCCATAACAGATCTAAGTATCACATATACCTTGGGCCTTTCATATCCTGACAAACCATGTTGCCTAAAACTAATTAGAACGTTGCCTAACCTGGGGATCATCATCACCCATTATATCATAGTTTCCTTCTCATATAAGATACATACCAATGTATACATATATACATTTCGCACATCAATAGATATTTATATAGCACATGCATATATATATATCACAATCCTACTATATTCCTATCAAATCATAAACATGCATAAAACACATCCCATTATTACATTCGGCCAAGGGTCCAATATCTCGTTCCATTCTATTCTAGGAGAAGGATCCTGATTCATAATGAGAAACAATTCACATCCCAAGTAATCTTCTCATGGTTTAAATCAATGTAAGTGTAAAATGAGAAAAATATAATGGAAATAATTACCCATGGAAACTGGTTCTATCCCCCATGCATGGAATTTTAGGAACCCAAACACAGTTGTAAACCCATTCTAGGAAACATCATAATCTTTAGTCTACCATATCCTAAATTGTAATACCAATAGAAAAGAAATGAATTGGTTACCCTTAACATCCATCGGAACACCCCTACTAATTCCTAGTAAAAAACTATTGTATTACAATTTATAGCATCCCAACCTGTCTATCCACATAAACACTACATTCATGTTTAGTGCCAATGACCTTATGTGTGCCTCCCGATACACCAAAGGTAGCTGACTAGAACAAAGCGTGTATTGTAGAGATAATGGGGAGACTATAACCTATGGCCCTGATGATATAACGGTCCAAGATGATATGTAACAGGAAGAATAAGAAAAGACTTAAAAAATTTAAACAAGTAACCATCCAATGGAGGAACTACAAGTAATCACAAAAAATAGCATAAGAAAAATAAAAAATAGTTGATGAAATAAATAAACAATTCAACATAAATTTTTTAGAATCTAAAAAAACAATCATCTAATACAAGTCATATAATACAATATCCAAAAGGGGTCACCAATGCCTAACCATGGTATGTAAATATATAAAAGAATGATGAAATAGAAAGGAAAAACCAAAAGTGTAAAATCTATATGGGGACAGAACAAATGGTCCCTTTTCTTCAATCCAAATCTAAATAACCACTGTGACACAACTCATAAACCTGGACCTTTATAAGAACGTAAAAGAATAAATTCTACATGTGTGATGAGGGCCCAGTGTAGGGTGTAGGAATGAGATTTATATAGATTTCACCAATGTCTGTGTACCTTATATTTGAAATGAAGATTGTGTGATTGTTAAATTAAAAAAGCAGAATCACATGCACAATGTAAACACAATCTTCCCTGGTTCTCAAGATCCACCGGGAAGCCATCACCTACCTCACCCAATGTCGGAATAACTAAAAGGAAGAGGATTCTTAGATCATGGATCAAGTAATCCTCTGCGGTCAAATAACCCCATGTTAACCCTCGGGTTACACATCAAAGTTTCACTTAATGCCTCATTCCATAAACCATGTAACCAATGACCCAAAGGCACTCCCAATCGATACACCTCGGATCCTTGGGACCCTTTCATGAGAACACTTATCGACCCGAAACATGATGTCCTAAGGCACAATGATATCTATCTTCAAATAGTATCCTCCATTGGCTCATCAACTTAAATCTACCAGTTTTGTGATTCCCTTCTACCAAAATAATCCCATCCCAACTACCTCAAGCATGGTGAGCCTTCACCCCCAACCGATAGTCTCAATGATGTCCTCTAATGGCTCCTTGCCACCCCCATGGATTTCTATAAAAATTGACCCCATCAACTTTCCAAAGAAATGACCATCAAGAGATTCTGACTAAATGAGTCATCAAAAACACCTCATCAACAAGTCAACCTATCTGAAAACGACTCTAATGGGATTTTTGGCCTACACCGGTGAGCAGAAAAAAATAGAACATATGTGACATCATATTCTATCACCTCACGCCTCTTCAACCATGTCTCTCAATCTAATGTCCATGAAATCCAACATCACATGATCCTTGATCATACCTAATGACCTTGTTGCCTCAAATTAAGAGTGGGTCATCCATCTAATGATCTAAATCACAAAGAAAACACACATATATATTTATATAATAGGAAATGACAATCATGATGACTACATCATCTAAAAACAGATATCCATCACTATCTCAATCCTCATGCCAATCCTCTCATGTTCACTTGGAACGTGGTTCTATTTCATAAGAAATTGAAAATTGTATAAAAATTCACAATAATTTAACTGAATAACTCAAATTCAATAAAAACATTTCAATTTAGAACGACACACCAAAATCAATATAAAGAACACCCCTGGCGTAACCACCTAAGGCCCAAAGCCTCTCACATGACTCAAACCATTTGTAGGATTTTGGGATCATGCTCATAGGAATCCTAATAGGGACCAATTAAATTTATTAAGGGAAATAATTTGAATTATTTGTTCTCAGGTAGTCAATACAATGACACGCTGAAGGTCATGCCACCTAAACACTCATTAAATAAAAAATAAAAGTATACACCACATAAGTGTGATTCATAGATGTAGGCACATCAGATATTATCCTATAAAATTAATTGATTAAATGAAATGGATTTTTTATATGATCACATTGAAAATAGGGGGAAAATTATAACATATTTAGTAGTTTGTGAGGCAAAGGAAAAGGAAAATAGAATATAGAGGTTGGAGATCCTTACCCAGATGGATCCATCTCCACAAATGGCTTGATGAACAAAGATTATATGGATGATTTGGATCAAATACAAGGAGAGGAGGAGAAGGAAGATTTATCCTCTCTATTTGTGACCCATATGGGTAGGATGACGGGAATTCCTGGTTTATAGAAGGAAGGTAAATATTTTCATTTCACACCATTAACGAGCTCCACGGTTAGCTCATAATGTCTTCCAAAACCATGAGGTAACCATACAGATCCTGATTCTTAGGAGTTGACACCACATAGTTATCATGAATGGTCTTCTTGAACTATGTAAAAACCATGCATGCTATAGTGTGACATTATTTCCCAAATGACACAAACCATGTGTCTTTTGCCTGGTTTTCCCTAACCTTGTGAAAACTATTTGATTAATCTCTGCTAATAATTATTGAGGTATTGCATAGCGGTACTCCTCATCTCGGATTATTTTCCAAAATGTTCCCAATTCAAAATAATGATGGGTACTTTTCAGTAAGAGGCTTCAAAATTTTTATCTGACTATGAATCTTAGCCTGAACTTCCCCACAAAATGGAATTCGGGCCTCTAATGCACCCAAAACCCATCCGAACACTCAATTATTTTTCCAAACCACTAAACACATCAAAAAACAAGGTTTTGGATTAAATATCAACTTATAATTTGGTTATGATGAACAAGAAAGATGATTTAATATCACCCATTTGCTAATATAAGGCCCCAGCCTTAAAAATTACTTAATCTTGATATATTTCAAGAATACACCTTGAGGATCTTTTCAGGTTTATAGTTTTAGAGAATTAGATCATAAAACATGCATTACATTCCACATTTAAACAAAGTGGTTACATAAAATATAGTACTCATTTTTCCCATCAATGGAAACATATTTAAAATAAAACATAGATTCTTTCTTGACACTTCCTTGACACTATCATCATATCATGTACGCTTCCCTTGACCTGTGAAAAACATTTCAAAAACATGGGATGAGCATAAAAAGCTCAGTAAGGGATATAAAAATATGGAAAGGAAAAATGAGTACATGTATACATAAGAATCAATGAAATCATACTCTACTCATAAAACATACGCACTTTAACATAACTCATCAAATCAGGAATAAATCAAAGAAATCATAAGACATAAAGGTAACTTGAGGCATTCATAATATTCTTACGTAGGGAGTAACCCTCTTGGTTACGTTTGGAATACCCATCACAGTATATTACCAAAATATCTTCGGAGAAACCTTAACGTTTAACTCCTTTGTGTTACCCAATGCATTGGAGAGCTATATTGGGCTCACCCGCCCTTAGTTTATCACGGATCCACCTGTCTTCATAACAATGCCCAAGAAATATAACATAATTGTATCACATAAAACATGCATAAATGAAACATAGAATTTCCACATTTCAATCACAAGATATCAATAAAACACATTGATATAATAAAAACTTTATGGAAACCATTTTCAACAGTAAAATAAGGAAAGTAATACATGGTATTTATTTTTAATTTTTTTTAAAAAAGTTATGACTTGTAGAGGAAGCTGAAACTCAAATAATGGTCACGGTGGCGGAGAAGTCATTGTCGCCGCATACATACGACAAAAAAAACATTACCTTTTTTCATTTAGTAAACACTTCGTATAAAAAATATTCCTTTTGAATAAACGTAAAACTAAAAGGGTTTTATACACTGTATAGAAGAAGGTTGTGTATAAAAAAATATGCCTCAATGAAAGGAGATTGAGACGAAGTCCCATACCTCGTGTCCGACTTGACTCGATCGTTCTTTAATCTCCTGAATGATAAACTTGAGTTAATTTCTAATTTTATAAGAACCTTTTTCAAGTTCATTATTCCTTTTATATCACTTATTACCATGTCATGAACACTATGTAATTATTTAAGTTAACAATGATCGTTTTAACGATCATTGGTACTTGTGTCAAAAATAAACTCTTTATAATTAGAATTTGTTCGTGTATCCATTATATCCAGAGTTATATTCATGATTTAGATATCATATATATTATATATATCCAGTATATACATGCATTTATAATATTACATAACATTTAGAGGTAAGAAATGAAATGCACCGTTCATGGAGACGGAGATCCCTACGTACAAATGAATGCTACTTTCATTTCTATTTCATATTTTATGGAATGGAATAATAATGACATAAAGGTATATTATAATTACAGTATAATATCATATATAATATAATTAACTCTATTTTTTATACGTCCCACATATGGCATTAACGAATCAAATCACTTTGAGGGGGCAGTAGTCTGTACTTCCTAAAATGAAGATACTGCGTTTAACAATAATGGAAACCATAAAGGTATCACATAAATCCAAAATACAGAAGAATAAAGAAATCATAAACATATTATATATCATATATATATATATATATTGTGACATCTTAATTGACACATTTTAAGGTGTTATAATAGTATTTAACAATCATCGTTTCGTGAGGCAGAAATGTGCCATCCAGAGAAACAATATGTTCTTTTGCACTTAGATAAAGTTGTGTGTAAGTGTATCTCGAATAATTCTTATGATAACATCCTAGTATATGGAAGATACTGGTGTAGTTACAAAATAAATGAACAAAAAGAGTTTAGGGGGTTGGAGAAGAAAAATACAACATATGAACACAAGTGAAAACACTACCTTTAAATCGGGTAACTCTTTTTAATTTGAGCTCAAAGGCTTCCTTGGAATGACTTCTTCCCAAAGTGAGGATTCTAGAAGTTAGAGAGGGATGTGGAGAGATAATATGGGCAGGGGTTGGCCGAGCCAAAGGCTTTGGAAGTGTGGTTAAGGTGGTAGAGGTGGGGGCCTTTTATAAGAGGAGAGGAGGGGCACTATTGGAATGTTAAGAAAAGAGACTTTGTTATAAAATGATTTTAGGATAAAAAAGGTCCCAAAATTATAAATTTCGAGTATATGGTGATAAGGGTTCTAAATCCACCCATCCAATAGTATTTTGACAAGTTTAGGTCTTATATTTTACATTATATTTTCATTTTATTTAAATCGTTAAATTATGAGGTAATGGCTGCATTATCATGGTGTCATAAAAAATTTAATTTATTGGATGTATAAAAATTATAAAAAAACTATAATGATGTAGAATATCTTTTTATATTTCCAATTACTATTTATATTCAAAAATTGGACTTGTATAACCCCATGTAAAAATTGTTTTAGTAAAACAACTCATGTTTGTGACATTTTCATTTTAACTTTAAATAAAAAGTTATTAATGTCATTTTCCTACCAAAGTGGCTCCATGGGGTCCCCATGTCGACCCATGGATTTTCTTGGTCGGCCATGACACATTCAATAAGGGTAGGACTGTGTCTCGGTATTTTCATTTTGTTATAATATCATTTTTTCCTTAAATTGCACTAATTACCTCTAATCATGATTTAAAACATAAAAGTTACTATTCACCAAAAAAATTATTTTAATCCCATTGAACCACATTTTACTTTCTAATGAAAACCATGTATGTTGGATTTTTGAAATTCAAAACACAGAGGTCATAAAATTTCATTTAAACGAAAAATCAGTTTTTTAAGTACCACTTAGTGGTTTCACTATTCATAAAAAATTGAAGCGTTTAAGAAAAATACCAAAACATCCCCCAAAGATATATTTGATATTCCAAATTAAAAAATGATGTCTATTTTAAAAAATTAAAAACATATAAGTTACAATAATTAATTTAATAATTAATTCCCACCGTCAGAGCAAATAGCGGGGTTTTATGAAACAATAAGTATCAAAAGATTGACACAAGTTTAAGTCCAATTTCAAAGTGAAATTAATTCCAACGACCACTATTGGATTTAATGGTAAAAATATATTCTAATTGAACTTTAAAACAAATTCAAAATATAATCTAATCATATAAATAAATTAGATTAAAAAGAGTTTTTGAATTAAAATACAACAGTTTTCACTATTCATTAAGAAAATGAACTTTTTCTGAAAAAATACCAAAAATTTACCCAAAGTAAATTTCAATGTCATAATCATAATGAATAATTTTATTTTGACAAATATTGCTTATAAAATTGTCAAAAGTTTGATTTAAAAATGGTTTTCCATCAAAAGGCAGTAAAACAATCTTTTAAAAATATTAGTGTATTCAATGCTTAAGATTGGATTTACTCTCATTTTAAGCCATTAAAAACTATCTAATTCATTAATAGACATAGATAAAAATATCTATTATTCATTAATTACGTGGGATGTTACATCCTTCTCCTCTTTAGAAAATTTCATCCCTGCAATTTATTTACTTATCGAATAAGTGGGGGTATTTAGCCCTCATTGCATTTTCAGATTCCCATGTTGCCTCTTCAATCATGTGGTTTTTTCACAATACTTTTACCTGATGAATCACCTTATTCTACAAAACTTTCTCCCTATGATCAAGAATCTGGACCGGTTGTTCCTCATAAGATAGGTTCTCTTCCAGATGAACTAGCTCGGGTATCAAAACATGAGATGGATCTAGAATGTACTTCATTAACATTGAAACATGAAAAATAGTGTGTACCTGAGATAAACTCGGAGGTAAAGCCACTCATTAAGAAACTGATCCAACTATCTCCAGAATTTCACATGGTCCAATGAACCTTGGACTCAGCTTTCCTTTCTTACTAAATCGCATCACACTTTTCCATGGCGAGACTTTGAGAAAAAAATGATCACATACCTCAAAAGAGAGATCCTTCCTCATGTTGTCCGCATAACTCTTCTGCATGGTCTGAGCTGTTCTCATGTGTTTCTGTAGCATCTGAACTTTTTCTACCAACTCTTCTACCAATTCTGGTCTCATCAGCTTCCTTTCACCCACTTCATCCTAGAAAGCTGGAGTTCGACATCGCTTCCCATATAACACCTCAAATGGTCCCATCTGTATACTGGAATGAAAACTGTTATTATATGAAAATTCAACCAAAGAAAGTTTTTAGTCCCAATATCCCTGATAATCCATCGAACAAGCACATATCATATATTCCAAGGTCTGAATTTTTCGTTCTGACTGCCCATCTGATTGCGGATGAAAAGCTGTACTAAAATTTAATTCAGTACCCAACGACTTCTAAAGGCCTTTCCAAAATTTAGAAGTAAACCTGGGATCACGATCAGATACAATGGAGAGAGGAACTCCATGTAACCTGACTATCTCGTTAAGATACAAATGGGAAAGTTTATCTAGGGAAAAAGTATCTCATATAGAAAGGAAATGAGTAGAATTAGTCAAGCGACCTACAATAACCCAGATTACATTATTACCTCGAGGCATCTTTTGCAATCCCACAACGAAGTCCATGGGTATATTTTCCCATTTCCACTCGGGCACTGGTAAAGGCTGAAGCATCCCTTTCGGTAACTGATGCTCTGCTTTAACCTATTGACAAGTCAAACACTTCACTGTAAAATCAACAATATCTCTTTTCCATCCCACCAATAATACTCCCGCAGATCTCTGTACATCTTAGTACTGCCAGGATGAACTGAAAATGGAGAACTATGAGCTTCACATAAAAACTCTCTCTTCAACTATTAATCACAAGGCACACAAAATCTCTTCCCAAATCTCGAAACACAGTCATTAACAATGCTTAATTCAGGAAACTTACCCTTCTAAACCATCTCTACCTTTTTCTGCAACTCACTGTCTTGCTTCTGTACTTGCTTGATTCTGTCTGATAGAGAATATTTCACTGATAAATGATACAACTTCATTTGATGGCCTGACATCTTCTGAAGTAGTTGCAAAGTATTTCACCACCCATTTATGCTTGTATTCTAACTGCTTCCCATCAATCAAGCTCTTTGTCGGACATTCATTTGCATAATGACCCATCTCATTTCACTTAAAACGTTTCACTAACTGCAAATCAAATTTGGACTTACCATCACCTTGATCTTTTTCAGTAAAATCACGAGCCTTATGTCTCATTTTACCACATCGGTAGCACTTTCCAGTGTTCAGAAGACATTCCCCAGCATGCCTTTTACCAAATTTATAAAAAACTAGAAACATAGTTTTCTTACCGTCAGACCTTTTTGAATAATTATTTCCTTTCTCCTTCCAAATCGGTCTCTTCTTCTACTGGTTGTTATAGAACACTTGATCATCGGAAAACTCCATTTCCACCTTCTCAGCACATCGAACAAGATTTTCATAACTTCTGAACTAATGAGAAGCTAAATCCCTTCGATATTTTGGCTTTAATCCTGAGTAAAAATGATTGATTTTAATATCAACGTCTCAGATAAAATTTGGAGCATACCTTGCCAATCGAGTGAACCTTTCTTCATAGGCAGCCACTGATTCCTCCTCTTCCCTCAATTCCAGGAATTGTTTTTCCATCCTAAGTCGAACAGCCTTAGAAAAATACTTCTCAAGAAACATAATTTTGAATTCATCCCAGTCGAGAGCATCAATATCATCAGCGTCCCTAATATTTTTAACCATTGACAACCACTTATCTGATTCACCCTCTAAATGTTAAATAGCAAGACTAACCTTTTGATTTTCTGAACACCCCATGACATCGAAAATCTTCTCCAGTGCTTTAATCCACCCTTCAGCTGGCACAAGGTCAGATGATCCTCTGAATGATGGGGGATGGTGCCTCATGAAATGTTCCACCACTGACATGTTCCTCTGTGGTTGATCTGGCTAATCTATTGCAAGGATACCACCACCATTTATCACTCGAGTCAACTGCGACATTGCTGCAACAAACTGTTCAGTTCCAATTCTGACCATTTTAGGATGCTGATTCGGAAGGTTATTTCCTTCTGTATGCCTTCCTAGCACTGCTTCCCGGTTTCCTCGGTGGAAAAACATTCTGAAAAAACATGTCTTAGATGAAGAGACATGGTAATATTCAAATGCTATATCATTTCAATTTGACCATTAAAAAATATTTTTGGATAATAATTTAATAAAATTCTAACTCCTAAAGTTATCTAAACCGACATCTGATACCAAATATAAGGCCCCAACCTTAAACATTACTTAATCTTGAGATATTTCAAGAATACACCTTGAGGATATTTTCAGGTTTAGATTTTTAGAGAATTATATCATAAAACATGCATTAGTGGGAGATGATTTAACTCACTTTTGGACAATCTATTTATATTCCCATGTTTATGAAGGAACTAGGACTAAATTATTATGGAATGGATTGTTAAATTATGTATTTAATATTTATCTATTAAGATAAACTACTTAGGTATGATATGTTTTGGTTGCTACAATTGGAATTAGAGAAAGTTATAGTAAAAAATTGGAAACTAGGATGAGAAAATTGTTGTGAGACAACTATGGATTAGTCTAAGGATAAGTCTAAAGATGAGGAAAAGTATATATAAATGTCATTGAATTTTGGTAAAGGATATATTTAGTACCTTTAAAGGAATTACATCCCTATCTTATTACTACAAGTGGATGTGTCTCTGAAATCTAGGTATATATGGGAAATAATTTTGGAAAAGTTTAATCATGCCTCATTTGAGCATTACATGGATCGTGAAAATGGCCTTTTCTACCCACCAAGTTTTACACTACGAGAGGATATTCATTGGGATTTAACATACTATTTATAAACCATAAATAAGTATTAAAATATGATATCACTAGTAATAACCTATGACAAAATTAATATTTCATGATTCAGACATCCTATAAGTAAACATTAATAATTATGTGGTTCTCTACTAGGATTATTGTTTCCTAAAATATGATATTTTATTTCTTAAAAAATCTAGAAAAAAAATTGTGTTAAAATTAAGTGTGATATAAAATGCAATGATATTCCTCATGAGCAGCCAAAAATTATGGGTGGTGGAGTAAAAAATCATATTTCTATGCTCACACAACTTTTTCAAGCCATGAATCATATAGAACATCTAAATGAGAAAAGTATGGAATATTTTTTCTATTGATTCATTAATGAGTCATCATCTACCTTATTTTAGTGGATTCATGGATATGCTAGTTATTAAGTAGTAGATCACTACCATAAAAAATATATTTTCTATTATCTAGTGGTAAAAAAGTAAAAAATTCATTTGGGATATCTATAATTTGGAAGATGAACGAGACTAATAGTGGACTCTTATCAAGAATACAAGGGAAAAGGATCAAAATTACTCAATGGCTTTGGATGAGTTTAAGATATTATTATTAATATTTACTTCCCTTATATCCTTCATACAAACATTGAGGAGGAATTTTGGGAGAAAAATAATAAGGATAATGAATGTATTTCTTCTTATAAGGAAAATGCTACCAGACATATGAGGTATGATTCATTCTTTATCATCCGACCTAAAAGTAAAGTTGGTCAATTATTTCAAAACAGAAAACCATTTATTCAAATGGTGTTCTCCATAAAAGTTATTACTAGCTATTAATAAATCGTTCAATGTGATATTAAGGAAGAAATAGAGATCAATGTAACCCATCAATGTCATGGTTTGGAAAATAAAATAAAGATGTAGATCAAAGAAAACAGTAAAAACAATAGTGGGGAGAAGATGCATTTTTCTTCCTACTTTATGTGTGGAAGGAAAAATCGAGAAAATTGTCTTAAGGGGGATATGAATTTTTTTTGTCTGCGAGATGGAAATTTAATGAGAAATTGATTAACAATGTGATGGGAAGAATTTATCCAATTATACCAATTATTTAGTTTCTTAAAACCAAATATTTTGATTTTGATAAATTTAGTGACCTTATTTCAAATGTTTTGGATTCTCATATTTTGGAAGGGTTACAGGGTTATGGAATGGTTTAAGTTAAAATCTTAAAATGGTTATAGAGATTAATGTATTATCTCACTATATTATAATTTTTTCAATTGAAAAAACAATTCTAACCATTTTGTTGTGATGATTACAAAAGAAATATGGAATAAATTATCATCTTATGTATGGATCTCATGATCTGTTAGTACTTTGGGAATGAAAAATTCACATAAATTTCATGATGTAATAGACGATTTGGAAATAAATCAATGAAAACCAAAGTGTGATATACTGCATATTAAGAGGAATGAAAATAATTAATTGTATTTTCTTTGGTTCAAAGACAGTTAAATAATTGCCCATATCTAATAAAAGGATATTGCATAATAGTTTTCCAAATACTGTCATTTTAGTTGAACCGATAGTTTTATAAATAATCATAGATTTTTGATTGTGAGGCCCTTAACACTCCATTGATCATTCACTTTCCAATGATCAAATACCTCATTCAAAATATATTATTATATAAACTTATATTCAATACCAAATCTACAATTCACCCCTATGTTCTCATATGTCAAAACCAAGTTATTAGTTATTTTGGGTAACCATTATGTTTCTAACATTCCCATTTTTACCATGGTTTTAGAATTAATTTTTTTATTTTGGTTTGTGAAAGAAACTATCAAGTATTAAACCATTGATATCCAATATAAATTTCAAGATAGAAATTCATTTTAAGTGGTGTAGAATGTAACACCTCAATATTTTTTCAATCTATTTTTGAATTTATTTAATCTTTTCGTTATTCAACATTTCATGAAATATTGTATATAACTTGTGTTATATGAAATCACAATGTTTTTATTTCATTACATGAAAAAATGTTTATGAATTCACAACACCTAACACATAGAATAGCTTTCGGTATATGCAGCACTATATTTGGATTGTGTTACAAATAATACTGAGTTTCTTTAATAGCTTGTTTTACACTCTATGATGAGATTTACCAAACTACGCCATACTGTTAATATTGTCATTGAAATGATATTTTAGTTAATACCAAGCTTTTAGAATAGAATCTATGAATAATATTAACTGAATTAAGAAAATATGATTTAAAAAATATATATATTTATTCCATTGGTTGTCAATTATTTATAGATTAATGTAAGAGTTATTTGAAAATAAAGAATTCCCCTTTATAAGAAATCATTTTTTACATAAAAACTCCATTTTATCTCAATAAATTAAACAAACCAGTTTATATAAATGTTTTTATCTAAATTTATATATTATATATTCAATATAAAAAATTTTCACTCATCCAATATAATTGATAGGGAAAACCTAATAATAAATATAATTTTATTAATAAAAAGATAGATTTTTATAAATAGAAATTTTACAACATTTTAATAGAGAACGCATTTTAACGATAATTATACAAAAATTTATAATTTTAATTTTAAAAAATAGACCTCATTTTAAATTAGAATATGAATGTTTAATCTTGGTCATTTTTTTATTTTTCTAAGATGTTTCATTATTTGATAAATAGTAAAAAAATTGAAAAATTTTAATTGAAAATTACATTTTATCTTAATTAATTTTGTTTGTTAATTTTTTTTAAAATTGGTTTAAAATATATTATGTTATTTTATACATAAAGATATCATTTTTAGGTCACCGGAATAAATTTAAAATTGAAATTCCTTATAATAACATTTCAATCTTTTGATCATTTTAAAAATAAAAAATAGTTGTATCATCCCATATGAGGGATTAATTTTAAATTGATTTCTTACAATTATATTATTATAATTTGGAAAAAGAGGTTTCATATATAGAATCAGAATACTTTATAATTTCTATTATGATCTACTTAGGTTTTTATAATTAATATTTGTGAATGTGATTACAATTAATAATATTGAATAAGAAAAAAATTGGGGTTTTAAAGGATATAATTTATCTTTAAGCGATATAAATGACCCTAAAATAGTCCAATATACATTTTATGGACATATTGATAACATAAAACTTCAATATTCCGATTTCGTGTCTCATTAAAGCCTCGTAGTATGTAAAAACGTGGGGATCACAAAATTCTTTTCAAAAATGAAAAGTGTGTCCTCTCCCCCACTAAAAAAATGTCACCCACCCCTCCCTTATTTATGAATATAAAGACCAAAATTCTGATACAAACACTACCAAAATAATCTACCAATATCTCTCTATTGATCCTATAATCATCCTTTTGGAAGAGGAAAAACCCAGATAGTCCGTTTTGTGCAAACCAAAAGGAATTACCAGAAGAGGAGGTAATGTTCTTCAATGAGAAGTTTTGTTTCATTTATTTCTAAAACCTTAAATTAATATTATTATATGATTTTATAATAACATAAGTATCCTAAATATATTTTGATATTTTTATATTAAAGGTATTACCTCAAATATTAGTCACATTAATCAATTTTCATACACAATCGTCGTTCGTGTGTACGATAGATTATCGCCTCCCAAAATGATGTCGTTTATTCTACCATAAAGACATTTCAAGGATAGGAATGATAATTTAATTAATATTTTTATATTATATTATATATATATTATTTATGATTCATTAATTCTTCATTGATTATTATATAATACATACCTTAATTCTTTACATTTTATGGTAATATGATAACTTCGTTTATGGAAATATAGACTACCGAATACTCAAAGAGATTTGATTTGTTCACACATTAACTGATAAGAATTATTGATGATTTGAATAAAAATATATTATATTTTTGAAACAATAATTATACTATAAATATAATATATCTAAATATATATATCATTTACTTTTCTTTCCATAAAAACACAAAAGACAATAAAAATAGTGAGCATGCATACGTACAACCCACCGTCTCCAAGAATAGTGTATTTAATTTTCTATTTATATATTTTGTATATTATTATATCGAATTATATACTTAGTATAAATAATATTTATATCATGTTTCATATTCATTAAATAATGAAATCAGGATCTATGTAAGAGGATCAAGATTAATAAGTCAAAACATATACGAAAAAATGAGATATTTCCTGAAACATTACTTCAACATGATATTGTTAATAAAACAGTTAATATTAAGTCATAATAAAAAAATATACTTAATGAGATATAAGAATATGGTTATATAGTATTTTATGATAAACTTATCTTTATTATATAGCAGGTTTTAATGTCAATGAAGAAATTCAAGACTTAATGTAAGGGTTTTTTATCACACATTTATTTCTATGAGATATATTATATATTCACCATTGATTATTTTGTGTGATGTATATAATACCAATGAATGTATTATATTGTTGTTATAAATAAATTTAGAGGAGTTTACAAATACATTTTTTGACCTCTTTTTCATTGGTTTTATTTTTCTATAGTTACAAATCCGGTAAAGTAATTTTTTCTGCCTTTTTTGAGACACATGCAATGTCATGAGCCAGTATTCTTCTATGGGGTGTTTATACTACCCTTTTACATGTTAAATCATGAATATAATTATTTTAATAATATTTTAAACTACATTTATTGTAAATATATCATGGGGATTATGATTCCATGTTACCAAACTGGTAACAGTTTATTGCCACAATCTAATCGTTTATTGGGATTGTTAATGATTATGCTTTCATTGATAAAATATGATGATTCATCTCTAAATAACTCGAATGAATTTTCTTCTCCTATGTTTATATTTAATATATTAAAGCCAAAATATCATTTTCCACTCATTTTTAATTAAAATAATTAATAAATTGTTTGTAAGAAAATCTATCTTTATATCACTCTTTTGTAAGAAATCTATTTACTCCCAAAACCATGTTGTCTAAAAATGGTTTCAAAATTGTATTTAAGTGAAATCTAAATATAATTAAAAAAAGTATTTTAAAATTTTTTAATGTTTTAAAATTTTTATTAAAATTGTTTTAACATAATCATACATAAGTTTTATAGGTTATTTTCAAAGAAATGTCCTTTTAAAATGAATTATGATTTAAAAATACTTTTTCAAAGTGGAAATTTTATTTTCCTTGTGAAATTTCTTTAAATGACCATTAAAATTTATTCTCAACATAATATATCCTAATTTGATATAGTATATACTTTTATAGGGTTACGATATAAGGATACCATTTATATTCTTTCTCTGAATGGTTTATGTTATGTAGAAATGATGATTATAAAACTCGTTATTTTAAATGGGAAAATCACATTTCAAATATATTTACATAAAAACCATTCCATTTCCATGGGTGAATAGGGTTATAAAATAAAAATTGATTTTATGTATTATTATTATTATATTCAAGAACATATTACTTTATCCATTTTGTGGTTCATAGAAATTTTTTATACCATGGTTTTTTCCAGTTAGCATTGAGTATGCCCATTAGGGAGTGTATGATGGGGAGGCCTGGATATCATTGGCTAATCCCATTATTTATTATATGATGGGGGTGGCCAAAGTAGTGATTGGTAAACCCATATAGTTTACATGATGGGAAATCCCATATCTCATCAGGTATGCTTGTTATAGTTTATATGATGGGGTGGCCCGAATAGCACTTGGTAAGCCTATTATAGATTTTATGATTGGGTGGCCTAGATAGCACTCCAATGAATTGGATAAATATTTATACGGGAACAAGTCAAAGGGCTTGATCCGATATGGAAAAAATGAATAACATAATCCACTATAATAAATTTGATGTGATTAGAGATGGTGGAGTGTCTTACTCTGTTGGTTTATCCCCCATGAAGTACACTGATATGTTTTGGAAATAATCCTTGACTTATAGGGAAATGATTTTACATTCTTATGTTTATGTCAAAAATTTAATGTATTATTCCTATGTTATGCTTTAATGGATTATTCTCTCAATTAAATTATGATTCATGTCTTATGAACTATCAATGATTATTAAATGACTTTTAATTATAATATTTGATACATATGTTATAGTTTTCTAATAATATGATAATGTTCTCATACCCTTATGCTTGTGTTATTATTATATAACAACCATTTTTACCCTTGATGAGCATATGATCAGACACATTTAATATGTTTCCTTTTCTAAGGTGAGGAACAATGTTTTTATGTAGTATTACTAAAGGGGTTGATATTTAAGGTAGATGTTGAAGATCATTCACCAAGATAAATGATTATGTTTCTTTGTTTCCAAATACAATAAACTATTGTGGTCCTGTGGTAATTACTTTTTTATTCTACTGAATATTCATCTAAAATGATGTAAAAACCATGTAAGTTAGGCCTAGATCCTAATAAGTGTGTCCCTAGGAGGGGACATCATGAGTTTACCATTTTTAGGATTGAACATCAAGGAGGAATCCTATTCAGAATGCTTATAAGATAGGGATCAAAACTGACTCATTCGATGCCACAATTTATGCTTATGCGATAGGACGGTTCCAAGAAGTTTAACATCATGTGGTATGGGAAATCATATTGTGAAAGTATCATCCATGAGGGATGGTTTGGGGTTGACACATGGAATCTTCCCTTTACAAGAGGATTTAATTTGGTTATCATGGTATGGGGCTTATGCAATATGTTTTTTAGAGGCTACTAGGATCAGTGACGACATGGATGCCAATTATGTGTAGGAGTATCCTCGAGGATCTCATACCATGTGATGGTAGGAGGTATATGGGTCTTCCCATGCCACTCATACATAAGGAATACAATACTTATTTCAAAGTTTAATACAGTAGTTTAACATCTTGTGCTGAGGATGTTTTCATGTAATTTATTATCATACGACCAAGATGAGGAACTAGGATGTTATACCTCATAAAGCATAGATGTGGGTGGAATGAATCGTGAACACTATACCTTATGTAACCACCACTCATGATCCTTTGGGAGGGTCATGTTGATGGAACTACTATAGATGTGTTAGTCATAAGGTCCATGTTAGGGTCTCTATGCTTATAAGAAAACATGGGTAAGGTACCTTTTCTTAGAAGATATAGGTAGGTGGGAGAATAGATCCACATTTAGGGTGAAGTGGGTGGACTGAGAAGTTTCTTTCACTGGTCTCATAAGCACATGAGGTGCATCTGGACTAGTCTTGGATTGGTGTGGGGGTTTTGGAAACGCTACCTTCTTGAAGTGGTGTCAACAGAATGGTGGAGCCATCGAGAGGACTAGGAGACATGTTTCTCAATGCTTAGGGCCATAAAGAGAGGTGCTTCTTAAATATTTGGTGCCTCCCAAATGATTGGATCTTCACAAAGGTGTATACTTTGAAAAAAATGAATCCCCTACATTAGAGTGAAGTCTTTGTTTAATAATATAGTGATTCAAAAAAGATAAATGCTTCGCAAAGCCTCAAGTTCCCTAAGAGGCCATATTCCTTCACAAAGGGAAATGGCCTCCATGAATGGAATCTCCACATAGGGTGGAGGCTCATAAGAACACAAGTAAATGTGTTTCGTGAATATTTTATACCTTGGGTGATCTAGTTTTTCTTCGTTTCATAAATGATTGGTGGTTCTCAAATTGGGAGCGGTTTTGGAATTCCATAGGTCACATACCATCCATAAAATACAATAAAAATGGGTAATTTATATGAAATGAGATTATAATATATTAAAGGCTCATGAAAAGTGGAAATATATATTTGAAGGGGATCTACTCCTAAGAGCTTGAGTGTTAGGTTTGTGGGTCTCACCGTCAATCGTTCCCATGTTCGTGATGCACTTCGCGACTCCAGGTTTTGTTGCGTGGATGTAAACATCATGACTTCAGGAATTTGTGATGTAACACAGTTGTCTATGGATCTTCATGAGTTCCAACCATTCTCAAAGAAGCTGATCGTTCTGATGCAGACCATTTAAAGGTATTTTGATTTTGTTTTAGCCTGAATTCACTCTGCGCAATTCGTGCCTTTCATGACCATCCCGTGTTACATGTATTTCTGCCCCAAAAATTTTAAAAACTATATTACTGAGAATAATTTAAATTTTTGGGGACATAAATTGTTTTAAGGTAGAGAATGTTTTAATATGGTATTTTAACATAACAATTTTTTCGATATCATTTTTGACTCACAAAATTGAGTCATAACAAACTAGAAAATATTATTTTTTAAATATGTTTGTTAGTGCATAACCATTTAATTGTTGGGTATGAATTAAACTAATGGATTTGTGTAATATACATAATGTAGCAACTCAATAAAAATTCATTGATTAATTCTTAGTGAAAAACTACTCAATTTTTTATAATGTTATTGTATACTTCAGAAACACATTTTAAAAAGACAATATTTTTTTGAGGAAACATTATTGTTAGTTTAATGAAATTACAGAAATTTTATTTTATAAAATATAGTATCAATTTTTGAATCATCATATCAGAATTATATTAGGATTAAAAATTTATATTTTTCTGAAATTTTTTGTTTACAATTGAATAGAGAAAAATATTGATTTTTAAAAAAAAAATTTATTTTTGTATTAATAATTTTAAAAGAACCATTTTGTTTAAAATATATTTAACTTTAAATTTATTTATTATGTTTTTCAAAAAAAAGAATGATTTAATTTTTTATAAAAACATTTTTCTATATAAAGTAATTTTTTCCTAAAATTTGTATTAATTGCATTTTTTATTTTTAAATTAATTAATACCACATAAATAAATTAAATCTTGAAAAATTTATTACATATTTAGAATCAAGTGATTCATATTTGGTGAATATTTCTCTTTTAGTTTTGGTCAATATGAATAGTATTCTTGGTAAAATTTAACATATCTGTAAAAGGTAAATTAGGTTAATCAAGTCTAAAACTAAATGATAAGGTCATATTATTTCGTATTAATAATTATTTGTTGAATTTAGTTCAAAGATTATCACTTTGGGATCTAAATTTTTTTATTTGAAAATAATCTATGACAACTACCAATGTAATATTTAAATCAGAGAAAGTAACAAAATGTCCCTCTCTTAGTTTTAAATATCTATTATGTGTTCATATAAAGTCAAAAAATATCATACAGGAATTTAAATTTATATTTTTAGATTAATAAAATTATTTTCATAAATTAAATTTATTTTTAAATTTTTGTAATTATATAATTTCCTTAATTTCTAATGCAATGCTGATGCTATATTTCGTTAATTAATAGATAAATAAAATAAATGTTTTTGAAAATTTTAATTGTAACCTAATTTAAATAATTTTAATTATTCCATGAATTTTTTAGATTAATATGATATATTATAGTTTTTTTAATAGATTATGTTCTAATTATAACGTTCTCATTGGGTATTTTAAGTCAACATAAGTGAATTGTGTCGAAATTGACATTAATAATATTTCATCAAAATAATAATATATCAAATTATTTAAAAATCATAAAAATAATTAATGTGGACACGTTAGATAATATATGGTATGTAATTTCATTTATTATCCATTTATGATCCTACTTAAACCTTATATGTAAAACTATATACCTTTAAGGGTGAAAGATATATTGCTGTAGTTAATGTAAAAATATATTAGCAAAGGGGTTAATCAAATTGATATGGTTACAAAAACAATTATACCTATAAAATTTAAATTATTTTATTTTATTTCGACTCCATATAATCAATTATTCAAATACATTGACTTTTGGACACATTTGGGATAAATAATGACTGTTATATTCTAATATTTTATAAAATTCCAAGAGTTTCCCTTCCGAAAATTATAATGGGAACCCCTCTTTTATTTTATCATAAAACATTAATCCCTTTATATCGACAAATCCAAATGAAATATCTTACCAACTCCCCTAGCAACATTATATAAGTTATGGTGTTCCAAAATGACCAACCCTGGTGTTCTTAAGGGGAAATTTGAATGATTTGTTCCAAAGTAGAGGATATCGTATTAATGGATCAATTTCTTTTATTAAGTTCTTGTTTTAGGTCCTATAAATCTATGATATCTTCTATTAAAAATGAAATTAGTATAAAAAATAAACATAATGTTTAACATTATTATTAAACCACCATTATTGATCATTTCCCATGAAATAGAAACTAATGGTATCGTTCGTTTGTACATAAGAATTATCATCTCCACATAGTGATACAATTAATTTTTCATTAGCATATTTTATTAATGGGTATTATGTAAATCGTAATAATTAAATATTATATTTATTAAATAATTATTCTACTGAAATTATATTGTCATATCTATATTATTACCTTCATATCCATTGTAAAATCATAATGTCGATAGTGCATACGTTAGGACCTCCACCACCACCAAGTGATGTGATTTGTTTATCATTTTCATTTTATCTGGATTGTAATAAGGATAGATTTAATTATTATATATGATATAATAGTTTTATTGTAAATCGTAAATATTATTTTTATTTCTTTCATTCCATCCACTGACAAAATAAATCTGCATTCATGCATATGTACTTCTTACCAACTCCATAAATAGTGTAGTTCTTTTTTGTATTTATAAATTTTATGGATAACTAAAAATTTAGATATAATGATTATATTATATTTCTATATTTTTATTAGAGCTATTAATATTAATAAAAAATGATCAAATTACATGTTCTGAGACTACTAAATAAAAAACATAAATGGATAATGTAATTATCATTAAGAATAGTGATTTAATAAAGAATTATCAATAAAAGAGTAGACGATTTTTATAAGTAAATCATATATGGTATGCTATATTTGAGTATTTTTATGGAATACATTTATAATAAATTCATATTTATTATATAAGAGGTTAATAAAAATATTAAGGAAATAATACATGAGTAAATAGTTTATTTTACAATCTAGTCGTTATTCAGGATTGATTAGGTTTAAGCCCCCATTATAGGAATTGTTTGATTTTTGTTTCTTAAATCAAATAAATTTCATTCTCATATGGTTATTCATGGAAATTTAAAAAATATAAGCATTTTACTCTCTTTATTAATCATTATTATTGAAATAATGTATTTATGAAAAGACCTCTTTATCTCTTCAGAAGAAAATTATTTTTCTTCCATATGCGTGTTTTATAATAATATTTTCAAGGATGTTTACAACATTATCCAAATTATTTACTAAAGACCTGTGTTTGAATTTTTTATATAATATATTTGAATTAATTTTATTTTAATATTCAAAGTGGGTAAATTTTTGTCCTATTTACAACATTGTGAATGGAATGTTCTTTTTTACTGATACGACATGTATGGAATTAACATTTTTCAAGACCACTCATTGCAGGGAAGATTAGGTTGTGACTAATTGAATGCCTCAATAACCCTAAAGTGCATATGAAAAGATAAAAACTAAATTTTCTTTTATTATTGTTTCAAGATGTGACCCATTATGTAACACATAGATATTTTACAAAATAGTTTTTTTGGAGTTACTTAAATTTCATTGATTGATTGTGTTACACCAAACACTGAGTTTTAACATTCTATGAAAAACAATTCATCTTGTTATTTTAAAATGTCTAATATTACCTAGAAATAAATATATTATAAATAAATAATAATAATAAAAAAACATTAAATATTAATTATAATTGTTTTAAATAAATAAAATAATGATAAAAATCACTTCATTTTTGGTAATGTCTTTATATGTTTGGGAAATACTATATTCTTAAAAAAAATTCATATTTATGAAAAATAATAAAAATATTTTTTACCCATTTTAGAATAAAAATATGACAATTAAACATTATTTTTTATGTCATTATGTCAAAATTAGCTAAGTGTGAATTTTTTGGATTCTCCGGAAAAGATTAATTTTTTAATGAATTATGGAAAAATAATAGTTTTTATTGAAAATGTCCTTTTCATTTAAAGAACATATATGTTTTTTTAAAAAAATGGGTATTAAATTAATATTAAATCAAATCAAAAATAATTAATCCAATTTTTGATATTGGAGTAATTTTTATATTGAAATTTTTTAAAAAAACTATTTAATCTTTTGAAAATTTTCACTTTTGAAAAGAAATTTATTATCCCGTTTACATGATTACTTTTAATTTAACATTTCCCAATTATGTGAATGTAATTTTGAAAAATTTATTAAATATTTTTAATCACCATAATTTATCATATATAATGATTTTTAATTTGTTTTTTTATAAAGAATAATAAAAACAATAAATTATTTACCGCGGTAAAGTAAAAATGGGTTTATCGGGGGTTAAAAATTGATATGGGATAAAAAATGAATAAAAAACATTTATAAAAAAATTGATATCCAAATATAGACCATATCATTTATAATTTTTGATAAGGGAATTTTTAGAATCTTTTCCATGTAAAAAATCGCTCTACACCTTTTCATTCATAACTGTACGCGTGTGCCACTCACCTCTCATATAAAAGTCAACCCATTCCCATTCTATGTTAACACTTCAAAAACCATTTTTTCAAATAATAAATAAAAAAATATATTATATAACTCACTAATATTATCCAATAATCATTATTATGGTGATAAATCCAACCTATGTTGGTTTTTTTTGCAAACCTAAGGAGATTACTCGAAGCAGATGTAACTTTATTTAATAAGAGTTTTTATTTTATTTATTCCCCCAATAAATCAAATTCAAATTAAAAAAATTTGATATAATAATATAATTATACTACATATAATTATATCTCTTTTAGGATTTTAATAACCAAAAACTATCTACACTTCCATCAAATGGGATACAAAATCAATATTTGTTTGTATGGCGGACTATCACCTCATGGACCAATGTAATTCGTTTTCCATCACCACCATTCAAAGGTTTCTATAATGATATATTATATGTTTATATAATCTATATATGATATTATTATCCTTATTTAACTATAATTTTAATGATACCTTCTTACGTTTCATTCTATTGGAATACCATAAGGTCACCAGTGTGTATGGTGGACTACCACCACACGAATCGATGTGATTCATTCACATTTTACATGGAAGGTAATATAGAAGAGTTTAATGAAAATATGTGATATATATATATATATATATTAAATTAATATTATTATATAATTATAGAATATTATGTTCCATTATTTAATTCAATCTATCAGGAAAATGGAAACAATGATCATGCATACGTACGACTTATTGTCCCCATGAACGATGTATTTCATTTTTTATCTCTAACAATTATAGATTAATCTAAAACATTATGTATTTAATATATATTATATTTATATATTGTCTAAAATTTGAGATATTATTGAACCATGATCAACGTAAGGGGCCCAAAAATAAAAAATTGATACTTACCTGAAAAACAAAGTAGATATTTCTTAAATTGAGACTTTAACATGGAATTGTTAATAAAAAAGTAAAAAGTTGTCATAAGTAAATATTATATGGTTTAATATAAAAATATTTATGTTTATTTAATTTATTTATTATAAACTTATATTTTTTATACATGAGGTTTTAACATGTATGAAGAAATTTGACACTTAAGGTATGGTAATTTATTTATCAATTTGAGTTCATTGAGACGTTATTTTACCGAACTATATTATTTTATAATGTTTATATACAGATTCATTAACATGTAATATAATTAATTAATTTATTTTCATGATATTATCAGTATCATGTAATGTTATTCATTCATGGGTACTTTGATTCAATGATACCAAATTGGTAAGTGTTTTATGTTAAAAAAACACCATTTACAGGGATTACTCGTGATTATGCATTCAATGATGAAATATTAAGATCTATATCTAATAAAACTCAGGAATATTTATTTTTATATGGTTGTTTTGGGTGAATAAATGTTTTCACGCTCCTCTCTTTATATGATCAAGTATTCAAAATAACGTTTTTTTGGAATAATTGGAATTATTTATCTCTTTGGTTGAAAAACCTTTTCCTTCCAAATTAATGTTTTATATTTTTTCCAAAAAATGTTTTTAAATTCTACAATTGATTTATGAAGGATATTTGTAACAATGTTTTACTTTTTACAAATATTATTTTAAGGTAATATTATTGGTTTTTTCCAAGCAAGGAAACTTTGGATTTTACCAAAAATGTGAAAGAAATATTTGTTTTAAAATGTACAACATGAATGAAGTTTT
Organism: Viscum album; assembly: GCA_963277665.1. Taxonomy (NCBI): domain Eukaryota; kingdom Viridiplantae; phylum Streptophyta; class Magnoliopsida; order Santalales; family Viscaceae; genus Viscum; species Viscum album. The sequence goes on from OY728162.1 coordinate 1,017,326,543, forward strand.
TCCAAATATACAAACCATTATTTTCATTTAGAATACCTTTATAATTTATCAATTTTTTTCAATGAAATGGATTATCAAAATATTTTTTTAATTTTTTATTTTAGAAATATTATTTCATATGTAAGGATATTTTCCTCATGAAACGTCCAAAGTGAATTTTATTTAAAATATTTTTCCATCTAAGATGACATCCATTGGTGTTATATATTATTTACTAAGGATATGATCCAAGGATACCATTTTTATTCTTATATTTAATGGTTTATGTTTATTAAGGAAATATTTTTATGAAGCATGTTTCTCATCCACATGTTATACCATGATAAAGTTCTTATGAAATCCACATATGTTTTCCATGGCTTATGGTTTAATGAAATGATGAAATTCTTAAAAAACCTATTTATGTAACATTTTTTTATGTTAAAGTGGAATATTTATGAAACACATTTATTTTAAATGGTTATAATATTATTAATGATTTATGATCTTATGTCACACATATGTTTGGTTTTCATTATGCGATATGTGAGACCTATATCTCCCTCCAATTGATTGGGTAAAGGTTAATATCTCATGAGATAAAAAGGACAGGAATGTAGAGTGAACAGATTTTGGTCAGGGTCTCTTACCACTATGATAGTATTGGGAGTTAATCTTGACTACTACAATGGTTTTGGTTGTGAAGGCATTCAACAATGATAGTCTTGGAAATGATCCATGAACTATTGAGGAAATTATTTTCTATAAAAATGTGTATTATGTACATCTATGTTTTATTTCATTGTTATGTTCTCATGTATCATGTTCTTTGAATATTTTTTATTTATGTCTTATTGGCATCCATGATTTTTACTGGGAATCATGTTTATGATTTATGATATACATGGTATGGTTTGAAACTTATATTCCCATATTCTCATACCCATATTCTCATTATATGTTAATATCTACCATATTTACCCACACTATTAATCTTAGTTAACCAATTCTTTTGTTTCGATTCACATGGTAATGATGAAAGACAATATGTATGATATGCCAAATTAGGGTGGTAGTTATGAAGAACTTACATGGAGATGATTCAACTCACATATGGACAATATGTTTATGTTCCCATGTTTATAATGGAACTAAGACTAAATGATTATGAAATGGATTTTTATTTTTTGTATTGAATATTCATCTATTAAGATGATATGCATAGGTATTATAAGTTTAGGTTGTTATAATTGTTATTTGAGAAATTTTTAGTAAAAAATTAGAAACTAGAATGAGAAAACTATTGTAAGATTCCTATAAATATTTCTATGGATAAGTCTAAGGATGAGGAAAACTATATATATATGTCTTTGAATTTTGGTAAAGGATATAGTGAGTAAATTTCAAGCTATTACATCACTTTATTAATACTACAAGTGGATTTGGCTTTTGAACATAGGTAGATATGGGAAATAATTTGGAAATAGTTGCATCATTCTGGATATGAGCATTACCTGTTGCATGGAAATGGGCCTTGCTACTAACCTTTTTTTACACTCCCAGAGGAAATTCATTGGGAATTCACATACTATTGATAAACCATCATGAATGATTAAAATAGTAAAACACAAGTATTAACCTTGGAAAAAATTATTATTACATGATTAGGACATCCTATAAGTAAACAATCATAATTGTGTGGTTCCCCACTATGATTATTGTATCTTAAAATATGATATTTTATTTTAAAAAAATATAGCACCTAAAGTAATTGTGTTAATACCGAGTGTGACATAAAATGAAATGATATTTCTCCAGAGAAGCCAAACATTATGGGCGGTGGAATAAAAAATCATGTTTCTATTCTCACACATCTTTCTCAAGCCATGAATCATACAAAACATCCAAATGAGAACAATAAAGAATAGTTTTCTATTGAGTCCTTGATGAGTCATCATCTACCTAAATTTACTAGATTCATGGAACAACTACATACTGAGTAATGGATCAGTACCATTAAAAATATATTTTATATTCTCAAGTGTTCATAAAGAAAAAAATTCATTTGGGATGTCTATAATTTGGAAGGTGAAGGAGATCGATGGTGGACTCCTATCAAGAATATAAGGGAACCTGATGAAAATTACTTAATGGATTTGGATGAGATTAAATATTATTTTTAATAGTTAATTTCCTCATATCAATCATAGAAAAATGGAGGAGGAATTCCTTGAGAAAAATAATAAGGATAATGAATCTATAAGTTCTTATGAGTAAAATACTACCACACATACGAGGTACGATTATTTCTTTATCATCCAACCTACAAGTAAAGTTGATCAATTATTTAGTGGCTTAAAAACAATTTTTTAAAGGGAGTTATCCGTAAGGGTCATTAGTAGCTCCTAAAAAATCGTTCAATGTGATATCAAGGTGAAAATAAAGATTATAGAAACCCATTAATCTCATGGTTTTGAAAATAAAATAAAGATACAGTTCAAAGAAAACTCTAAAAACAAGGTTGGAAGAATGAGCACTTTTCGTGCTATATTATGTGTGGAAGTAAACATGGTGGAAATTTTCTTATGGGGTTAGGAAATTTTGTCTATGTCTGATGAAATTTTATTGAGAAATTTATTGAAAATGTGATTGGATGAAGTTATCAAATTACGCTAATTGAGATAAAGATGAAAAAAATTCACCACCAACACTACAATGTTTCAAATTCAAGGAGTAAGGGAACTATGAAAAATACTTCCCAAATCTTAAGGTTAATGATGCTGATTGATTTCAAAAACCTCTTATATAAAGGTATTAGGGGAAATCTCAAGCCATCAATGTTTCTAATGATGAGTGAAACGATGATATTGGGAAATGTAAACTTACCATCCACTCTAGAACAAATTATTCCTTATTTGAATTTGGATATACCCATTCATTATTATATAATAAATAATTTTAAGGGTATCAATATTAAAAAAAATTCAAAAGATATATAATTATTAGTTCAAAAACCAAGTGTAATTATGATCACTTGTCTATTATATAATTCCTATCAAGTTGAAAGTTCTGGGATTATGCTTTCAGCAACTCTTGTAATTTTTATCTAGTTGAATTACATGGTATATTAGGAAGGTAATTCACATTTTATATTTAAATACATCATTTGAAAATATATCTATGTGATGATATATATGATATTGTGATAGAAATCACATCCATTTTAGACGTTTTGATTCCCATTCAGAATTAGTGTTATTTCTCGGTTGTTTTAAGAGAAACATCACATCAATGATATACCTATTGTGTGATAAATTTTTAATGGGTATCTATAAGAATCAACTTGTTTTCATCTGAAAAATGATGTTGAGTTTTAAATATAAATCATCACTGATTCGTCAACAATTTCATTGAATCCATATATAAGATCCACAATCAAGTGGAAAAAATAGAAAAAGAAACTCTAAGAGAACAATAAAAAAAGAGTTTTATTCGGCCAAGTGTGTCACCTTGGGGTGAACTTGTTATTTTAGTTAAAAAGAAATATGGATTGATGTGCTTCTGTATTGATCATATAGAGATGAACAAGATCACCATCAAGAAAAAGTTTCATATTCCCCTTATTAATAACTTACATGATGAAATATGTGGACATTAATCCTTTTCCATGATTGAAATTCGTTATGTGTGTCATCAATTTATGGTCAAGATATAGGAGTCTCAAGACATTATTCCAAAAAGGTTATGGACACTAGTAATATATGGTAATTCTATTTTTTCTAACTTGTTCCCCTGATATCTTCATGGATTTAATGAATGATGTTTTAATGATTACCTTTATCAATTTGGTGTAGTCTTTACTAATGAAATTATTATCTATTAAAAGGGTGATGAAGGGAATTAATATCACATGAGAATTGTAATAAATATTCCAAGGATGCAGAAACAATATTTAAAATTTACAAAATGTAAATTTTGAATGGAAAAGTTTTTATTTTTTGGTTATATAGTCCTAAGAGAGGGTATATGTGTAGATCTATAAAAGATATAGGCTATTTAATGTTGGCGCAGACCCACCAATTCAACTAAGACCCATTTTTTCATGGTTTAGATAGATATTATTGATAGTTTTGGAATAATTTATAACAAATTTCTAATCCACTCACTAAGTCAACTCCTAAGGGAGGCTGATTTATTTGGAATGTTGAATGTGAGGAAGACTTCATGGAATTGAATAGAGGATTAATCAACGCACCCATGATTAAATTAACCTATATCATATAAGTATTTTTAATATATAGTTACTGATCTATGAAGCTATTGGGATATTCTCCAATATAGAATGGAATTATTATAAGTTAAGCCTCGTGATAATTAATGTTTCAATATAAAATATACTAAATCCATAATTTGGAGTTATCTTTGGAAATTTTTACATTAATGATATCGATGCATTATCATTATTGGGGAAAGAATGATATATATTGATAAAAAATTTAAAAGTATATATTCACAATAAAAGAGTCAAATATAATATAGATTAGTTTCTTAGGTATGATTATATATAAATACTTTTCAATACATTACCACCCTTGGAAAATGATCAAGGCATTTGATACATTTAGTCAAAAGGGTTATGCTAGATTATCCATGGAGATGATTAAAAAGACTTAAAATTTATAGACATTCAAAGGATGGATCTAGAAATACTAATTTATGGGGAGAAGTCATTCCATTCTCAATTGAATAACCAACAATCTATATATGTGAGGATTAAAGAGGCTTAGAAGGAAGATTTAGTTCTTCAAAAGAAGTTTACAACGGTTCTTATGTTTTACCATGATCATTATTTCGTTATTATGGTTAGGAATGATGTATGAGATTCATCCATTCTATATTTTATGGAGTTGTTCAATGAATCCAATAGTTCTTCACTATCAATTCATCCTAGAAGTATAACTATGTAGGTAAATTTGAATGAGGACTTCTATTTGGATGGCAAGAAGATGGACATCATAGAGTTTGTATCACGGTGCATTGTATGTTAGAATGTTATGGATGATAGGGAAATGTATAATGGTATATTACATCCATTATAAATACAAGAATTCAATTGGGAAAACATCACCATAAATTTTGTCATCGGACTCTCCAAAACATTTGAATGGAATAATGATTTAAGAGTTGTAGTTGATCTTTTGAAACATTTATTACAACTCATCGCTACCAGAGAAAATTTATCTCTAGATAATGATTCAATGATGTACATCAATGAATTATTTAGGTTGTATGGAGTACCAAATTCCATTATGTATGATGATGATCCCAGTTTTATCTCAATGTTCTGGCATAGTCTTCAACAATCTCTTGATATTGAGTTGAGTATTCGTACTTTATATTATCCTAAAATAGATGGACATTCAAAGAGAATAATTAAAACCATATACGATAAGTTGATACCTTGTACTTTTTATTTTAAAGGTGGTTGGGACCAATAACATTCTCTTGATGAGTTCTCATTCAACACTATATTTCAATCAAGCATTTAGATGGATCCTTATGAAAACCTCTACAGAAAGAAGTGTAGAGCTCCAATATTCTGAAATGAAGTTGGTGAAATAATTCTATTTGGTACTAAAATAGATGAAAAATGGAATAGAAGTTTAAATCTATTAAAATAATATTTATGGGGGAAAATTATATATAAAAGTGATGTCGATAATCATCGATGTCATCTGAAAGTATATGTTTGATAAAAAAAATTCTATGAATTTCACCATGGAAGATGGTTATGAGATTTGGGAAGAAAGGGAAAAAAACAAATGTATATAAAACCCTTTTAAATTTGTGATGTTATTTGGAAATTGGATTATCATTTTGCATTGCTACCAAATCTATATCCTGTATATGATGTGTTCTACAAATCTCTCCCCAGAAAATAAATATATAATCCTTTTTATATAGTTGTCACGACCCGTCCTCGGGGCCCGTACCGTGACTATCCCAAGCCCGCCTTCCATAGGCCAGGGGCTGGCGACTAGCACCAAGGCGTAAATCCCGGTAAAAAGGGAAGACATTGCCTTTGTAAAGTAAACAAACACCATAGAGAAAGAAAGCAGAAGGAGTAACCACTAAGTAAAAACTGAGTACAACAGTAAGTGTAGAAAAGTAAGTCGGCCAGAAATACAAACCCAAACTGAACGTAAAGTACAACTCGAAAAGGGAAAACAACAACTGAAAAGGAAAGCCGCAACGTCGAGACGTCCACTGGAAGTCCCACCTAAAGGGTGAGTACAGATAGCCTCCATAGCTCCTCGGGTCCAACCGTCCACTCCGAGTACGTCCCGCCCAGTGGTCCACCTCCTGGTACCGTCCTGCTCCACAAGCCTCAACCACGATCTGCGCTGTCCGTCATCTGCAACCAACACAACGTAGTGCGGGCATAGCCCGTGCAGGGGTGAGTATAAGCAACTCAGTAGGGACCCCAAGACCCCTGAAGGTCTTCGAGAATCCACAAAGGATAATCCACAAAGGAAAGATACAATCATGAAGTAAAATCTGACACTGCTTAGGTATATCCCCATACATATACCTAAGTTATAAATTCTCGTCCGGCTCCAACACCCGAGCTCAAGTAAAACCCAGTCCACATTGGAAAGCAAAACGTAAATCCACACAGGATTGCTCAACACAATCCACATAAGAAAGTAAAATAGGATTCATCTCACACAGGTATACTTCTTCATATGACGATAAAGATGACCGGATATTTCCACTGATTCATCTAAGCCGTCGGACCCACAAAGGATTGAAAAGTACTAACCCCTGCAATGAACCACACAGGATCGGTCCCACAGATGATTTGTAGGTGCTGGCTCACACAGAACCTCTGAGCGCTGACCCACACAGGATCGGATCCACACAGGATCTATAGCACTGATCCACGCAGGATCGCTGAGTGTTGTAGTCATAGCCATCGAATCCACTGAGGATCTCTGCACAGTCGTCGTCATCGTCGCAGTCGCAACCAGCTCTAGGGTTCTCGTACACAGCAAGCTCGTTCGGAAGGGTCCGCTCCACGATCCGAGAGGCTGATCCATAAACTGACACATAGTCCAGAGTTGATGTATCCAAATGTTCTGTATCGTCAACAGGAACTCAATGTCGCAAACGGTGTGTCAACCGGATGCCCAGTCTGAGAGTTATTGGCCTTTTCGTCACAGGGGCCGGTTGATTTTTAAGTCAAAACCAGCCCGACCGTACTCCACCTGCGTCCAAACCTCAGACGGAGAGAGCCAAAAGATCTGTCTCACTTAAATGAATCCAACCAAGTCGACGACACGTCAATCAGACGTCTGGAGCTCATGTTATAAGCGTTTACGCTCCGAGGGCCCGGTTGGTTTCGTGTACGAACCAACCCGGCCGAACCCAAAGTATTCCGAAACCTTGAGTGTAATGTACCTAAACGACCTTCTTGATCTAAGCATCACATCGCCACTGATGGTGCATCGATCGGAGGTCCGTAGCCCAAGATATGGTCAAAAGACCAAAAAGGGGCTGAAAACGGGGGGTCTGGGCACGGGCCGACCCGGCCCAACCCCACCCGGGTCGGCCAGAACTGGGTCGACCCGACCTGGGTCCGGGTCCGACCCGTCCAGCGCGGCCCGGCCCGGCGGTCCGGCCGGGCGGCTCGGCAGGCGCGCTGGCGCCGGCCCTGCGCCGCGCACGGCAGCCGCGGCCCCCCGCGCGGGGGCCGCTCCGTGACTCCCAGACGCGGCTTAAGCCTCGTCCCTCCTTCGCGGTCTCACGCGGCCACGGGACCGGCCAGCGCCGCCGCGGCTTCAGCGGCAGCAGGTCTTCCCGGCGGCGCCCCCTGCGCCGCCGCATCCTGGCGGTCGACCGCTGCCGGCGGGGGGTTCCGCGGACCACAGGACGCGCTCCGGTGGTCCGATTTGCTGGCGGTCTTCGCCATTACTCGTCCCAGGACTCATTCTTTACTGAAAAGCCTTAAAAAATTAACTTGCGGCCCCGTTTTTCACCGCCTGCCAATCCGAGCATAACAAAAAAAAGGACGGTGGGTTTGGACTTGTTCGTTGATCCGCACCCACCGCGTTAGCGGTTTTTAAAGTCTCACAATAGTCGTATTTAACAACCGGGGATATAAATCACAATGATTTAAAATGAAACAACCCCTACCTCGTCGTTGACATCGAATGTGAGTTCTTCGCGGAATTGACCGTCATGCTAGAAGAGGATTGTCACGTCGCGGAAGGGGTGTCACTGTCATCGTGGTACACGACGCCGCGTAGTCAAACTCCAGGTATTAAAAACACACAGATTTAATTGCAATAATTAAACCCATGTTGAGAAAAGAATAATTCTTAAAGAATTAAAAAGGACCACAATCCCCTACCTCAACCGGTTGTTGATCGAAGATTGTCGTGGGGATGGAACGTCGCGGCAGAAGAATCGTCGGCGTCACGTGATCGATCTTTGAGGGTTCGGCGTTCTTCGTCACCCTTCGTCGAAGGATGGCGTTCTTCGTGTTCTTTGCGTTCTTCGCGTTCTTCGTGTTCTTCGCGAAGAAAGATGAAGATCTTATAGCTTCAGAGATTTCTCCAAATCCTATAAACACGTCACCCCTCAAAAGACAAGTGTTGGTCTTATTTTTAATCTCATGACAAAAATTGATTTCAAAGATAAGTAACGAACAAATTAATTCATAGAATTAAATACAACGAATTAACCGCCCAATTTAATGGGGCGTTTCTTTACTAAAAAAAAGCACGGTTGACTTTGTTTTAAGAGGGGGGGTTGTGGGTGGGTTACATAGGGGAAAAGAAACGGTGCGGCTCGTGTGGGACCCACCTCACAAATATCCTACCATGGGGGTAGGATATTTTGGGTTCCACCCTATCTGCTTCAACTTAGCTTAAGTGGCTTTAAGTGGCTTTTAAGTGAAATAAAAATTAAGTTGTCGCACCACTTTATTTTATTTCTTAACTTAACCCCAAAAATTAAAAACCACAACCAAGAAAACGCAACTCCGAAAAAGGCATTTCTAGGCAAATACTGTCGCTACGATTCCATCGGTGCCCTCGGAATTCGATTCCGAGCACCGGTTCAAAATTTAGAAAAACCTGATCATTCGTTCACTGAACGTACCCAAGACAATCATCGGAAAATGATTCCGGGCACACCGGGCCTCAGAATCAGGTGCCGTCAGAAACTGCGTTCTTGTAATATTCCAAAGAAAATTAAGAAAAAAGTTTCCTTGAAATTTATGGTTCTTTAAATTACTCCCACCTCAGGGCTTTACGTCCCCGTAAAGATTCATCATAAACTAGGGAAACAAATGTCGGTATCGAGCACGCATCTGAGCCTCCCGATCCCAAGTGCTCTCCAGGAGGTTCCCATGCTGCCATCTGATGCGCGCTAGAGGGATCGATCGCCCACGTAGGTTCCGCTCCTGTCGATCCTCGATCTCCACTAGGACCTCCGCAAAAGTTTCCCCATCATCAACGTCCAACTCCCTATAGTCAATGATATGTGTCGGGTCGTGCACGTACCTCCTCAGCTGAGATACGTGGAAGACGTCGTGCACCCGGTGCAACTGAGGTGGTAGAGCCAGGCGATAAGCCACCTCGCCAATCCTGTTGAGGACCTGGAAGGGTCTGATGAAGCGCGAAGATAACTTTCTGCCTCGGCCAAATCTCTGTAATCCAAGTCAAGGTGAGACCCGCAAGAAGACGTGGTATCCATCCTCGAACTCTAGTGGCCTCCGCCACCTGTCAGCATAAGACTTCTGCCAGCTCTGAGCTGTCCTCATCTGCTCTTGGATGACCTGGACCTTCTCTGTCATGGCCTGGACCATTTCCAGTCCCACAAGTGCTGACTCTCCAGGGTCTGTCCAGCACAACGGTGATCTGAAAGGTTGGCTGTACAAGACCTCGTATGGTGCCATCCCGATGGTGGAGTGGTAGCTATTGTTGTACGCGAACTCCACCATGGGTAGGTGGTCCTCCCAGCTATGACCAAAGTCGATGACACATGTGTGAAGCATGTCCTAGAGAGTCTGTATGGTCCTCTCCATCTGACCATCCGTCTAAGGGTGAAAGGCGGTGCTCAGACGTAGCTGCGTCCTGAACGCCTCCTGCAACCCCTTCCAAAGCCGAGAAGTAAAGCGAGCATCTCGATCGGAGACAATAGATGATGGCACACTATGAATCCGTACAATCTCATTAATATAGATACGTCCCAAACACTCCACTGAGCCCTTCTCTCTAAAGGGTAAGAAGTGTGCCGACTTGGTGAGTCGGTCGACAATCACCCAAATATAGTCGTGACCTCTGGAAGTACGTGGAAGTCTAGTCACGAAGTCCATAGATATGTCATCCCACTTCCACTCCGGGACCTCCAAGGGCTGTACCAAGCCTGCTGGTAGCTGGTGCTCTGCTTTCACCTGCTGGCAGGTGAGGCATCGAGAAATGAACTCTGCCACAGCCTTCTTCAGGCCCGGCCACCAGTGCTGTCATCTGAGGTCCTGGTACATCTTCGCCACTCCAGGATGTACCGCCAAAGGATAAGTGTGAAACTCTCTAAGCACCTCCTCCCGTAAAGAAACGGGTACCAAGGTATGTCCTCTGAAAAGGACATCGTGCTCTGATCCAAAGGAGAAAACATCAGGTGCCTGACCTGAGGATATCTGTGCACGCCGCGTCTCACAGTCAGCGTCCCCACGCTGTGCCTCTCTGACCCGCTGTAGTAGTGGAGGAGTTACTATGAGTGACTAAAGGAAGGCTTCTCCATCTCTATCCATGAAGGATATCTGCAAAGAGGCTAGCTGCTTCGTTGCCTCCTCAAGCAGCTGAATGCCCGTCCTCCTGCTGAGCGCATCGGCTACTGCGTTCCCCTTCACAGGAGTATAGAGTATCTCAAAGTCATAGTCCTGGAGGAACTCGAGCCACCACCACTGTCTCGGGTTCAGGTCCTTCTGAGAGAAGATGTACCTGAGACTCTGATGGTCAGAAAAGACTGTAAAGCGCTCACCCATTAGGTAGTGTTTCCATGACTTCAGAGCGATGACCACTGCTGCTAACTCCAGGTCATGGGTAGTGTAGTTCTACCCATGTGGCCTCAACTGACATGATCCATAGGCGATCACTGTCCGCTCCTACATTAGGACACAACCGAGTCCGGTGCCTGATGCATTGCAGTAGACTACGTACCCTATCCCCTCCTCCGGCATCCTCAAGATCGGTGCGCTGGTCAATCTCTGTCTCAGCTACTGGAAGCTCTGCTGACATATGTATGACCACACAAAGAGTTTCCACTTCTTTTTCAAAGCTGAGAGTGGTGCTGCAACTCTGGAGAAGTCTGGCACAAGTCTCCAATAGTGGCCGGCTAGTCCCAAGAAACTCTGCACCTCTGTCACGCTCTTTGGTGGCTCCCAAGCTAGCACTGCCTTGATCTTCGAAGGATCCCCTGCAACTCCAGCCTCAGAGATGACGTGCCCCATGAAATGGACCTCACGTAACCAGAACTGAAACTTCGAGAGCTTTCCATAAAGCTAGTTCTCTCGGAGTGTGTCTAGTACAACCCATAATTGGTAGGCGTGCTCCTCCTCAGTCGTCAAGTATATCAAAATGTCGTCGCTGAAGACCACGACAAATTGATTGAGGTATGGCTGAAATATCCTGTTAATGAGGCCCATGAACACGCTAGAGCATTGGTTATGCTGAATGGCATAACCAAGAACTCATAGTGGCCATACCGACATCTGATGGTCATCTTCTACACGTCCTCGTCCCAAAATCTGACCTGATGATAGCCTGACCTGAGGTCTATCTTCGAGAACCACCGTGCTCCCTTGAGCTGATCGAAGAGGTCATCAATCCTCGGCAGTGGATACTTGTTCCTCATTGTCACCCGGTTCAAGCGACGATAGTCGACACAAGGTCGCAAGCTCCCATCCACCTTCTTGGTGAACAAAATTGGGGAAACCCAGGGTGAAACACTGGGTTGGATGAATCACTTGCCCTGCAAGTCCTCCAACTGTACTCGTAGCTCTCGAATCTCGGCGGGAGCAATCAGATATGCTAGAGTGGATATCGGGGCTATCCCGGGGAAGAGATCAATATAAAAGTCTACCTCTCTATGAAGAGGTAGCCCTAGGACGTCGTCGGGAAAGACGTTCGCATACTGATTCACCACTGCATGAAAACTAGGACTATGCACGTCAACTGCTCCTAGGATGAGGCTAGCAAACTAATGAGTGATGGGCTATCCTCTCCTCTGTGAGAGTCCATCATGTGCTGCAATGGCTCCCTTCTCGCCGGTGAATGTGAACCTGCTCCCATCGGTGCGTACACATCGCACCTTGCGCCTAATACAGTCGATCTGAGCATGGACCATAGATAACCAATCCATGCCCAAGATGACGTCGTAAGGCCTCGACACCGCTACAAGAAGATCCCAGCCGAAGCTCTCACCTCCTAGAGTAAGCTCACACTGCCAGCACCAGTGTGTAATCATCGAGTCTGATCCCGTAGGAGTCTCTAGCCGTAAGGATCGAGCCAACGGCTTTGTCAGAATCTCCGAGCTCCGAACAAGGGCATCGGCTACGAAAGAGTTACTCACTACTATGTCTATAAGAACTGCAACAAGGGTGGAATAGACAAAAATAGTACCTCGAATCATCTCGGGCGCGCCGTGGTCGTAGGCCTCCACCGCCAGGAGTTGTGCCTGTCTCTACCCGCCAGCTCCCTATGGTTGGGGTGGACCTCTTGGTTGTGGTGGGTGTAGAGCCTCAAAGTGTCTCCCACCACCTGCTGCTTGGCCAGCTCCTCTGCGTCGTCCGCCTACTCCCTACGGACCGCCACGGTCGACCCTCTGCCTCTGCCTGGGTGGCCCCTCAACCGTCTGCTGCTCCTCGGCACGGTGGGCCGGGTTGTCACGAACCATGTTGCCATGCCCGCCGCATGCGTAGCACTGTCTCCCTCTCGAAAGATTGGCCCCGCGTTGTGTGCCCCGCATAGGTGAGCCAGTTTCCTGAGGTCATCTGCCTGAGGGTCTGGTCTGCCTGGACCCATGAGTCATCCGTCGACTGCCTGTTGCGGAAGACTTTGCTACCTGCCGCCCTGCGGTAGGTCTCGCTGGTGAAGAAGGCTTAGCAAGAATGCTCTCGATCAAAAGGGCTTGCTCCAGTACTCCTGTCTGGGTTGGAATGCTGAGGGATACCAGTGATTCCCTGATCTCATGCCTCAATCCCTGCTCAAAGGTCCAGGCCCGGAAGAATGGGTCTCGTACCATGTTTTTCGAGTAGCGCGAGAGATCAGTAAATCTCGCAGAGTACTGGGAGACCATCAAGCTTCCCTGCCGTAGCTGAAAAGCTCTTGGTTGCGCACCGCACGAAGGGTGGCTGGGACGAACTTTGAGCGGAAGAAGCTCTCAAAGTCTGTCCTGAGAAGAGATGCCTCATCGAGCACCTGGAGCATCAAGCTCCACCATCGGCCCGCTGCTGCGTGCAGTAGGCTAGCTGCGAGGATCACTATGAGGTCTGCTGGTGTCCTCACTAATTGGAAAACTCGTACCACTGCCTCCAGCCAGTCCTCGGCTGCCTGGGGGTCCGTCTCCCCACAGAACCTGGGCGGTCACTGGTGCTGGAACTCGTGCAGTGCACAAAGGCGATGTGCATCGTCAGCGGCTGGGGCTGGTAGAATCGGTGGCTCGGTGGGTAGCGGTACCGCCGGTGCCTCAACTGTCAAAGGGCCATGTACCGAGGCCTCGTCGCTTGGCGGGCTGCCTTCACGCTCAACACTCGAAACCCTAGCTGGCTTCCGTCATGGGGCCATCCTGAAAAGAAACAGGTGTTCCACGGTTAGTACAATATACCTGGTGAGCTGACATAATGTAATCACAATGAAAACTTGAATCACACATGCAATCAATGTTTTCATGCATTAAGTCTGAAATCAGAATTCAGGGTCCTGGTGTACGGATAAGTCGGTCGCCGCACCAACACTGGACTCCCTTGACTGATAACCACACTCAATACACTTAACACTATTTCTTCACATAGAAGAATGATCAGAGTCTGTGGTAGAACCCAACCTCCCTCTGATACCAATTTGTCACGACCCGTCCTCGGGCCCCGTGTCGTGAATACCCCAAACCCGCCTTCCATAGGCCAGGGGCTGGCGACTAGCACCAAGGCGTAAATCCCGGTAAAAAAGGAAGGTGTTGCCTTTGTAATGTAAACAAACACCACAGAGCAAGCAAGAAGAAGGAGTAAACACTAAGTAAAAAATGAGTACAATAGTAAGTGTGGAAAAGTAAGTGGGCAAGAAATACAAACCCAAACTGAAAGTAAAGTACAACTGGAAAAGGGAAAACAACAAATGAAAAGGAAATCCGAAACGTTGAACCGTCCACTGGAAGTCCCACCTAAAGGGTGAGTACAGATAGTCTACACAACTCCTCGGGTCCAACCGTCCACTACGAGTACGTCCCGCCCAGTGGTCCACCTCCATGTATCGTCCTGCTCTACAAGCCTCAACCACGATCAGCGTTGTCCGTCGTCTGCAACCAACACAACGTAGTGTGGGCATAGCCCATGTAGGGGTGAGTATAAGCTACTCAGTAGGGACCCCGAGACCCCCGAAGGTCTCCCAGAATCCACAAAGGATAATCCAAAAAGGAAAGATACAATCACAAAGTAACATCCGACACTGCTTAGGTATATGCCCATACATATACCTAAGTCATCAATTCTCATCTGGCTCCAACACCCGAGATCTTGTACAACCCAGTCCACATAGGAAAGAAAAACGTAAATCCACACAGGATAGCTCAACACAATCGACATAGGAAGGTAAAACAGGATTCAGCTCATATAGGTATACTTCTTCATATGATGATAAAGATGACCAGATATTTCCACTGATTCATCTAAGCCGTAGGACCCACAAAGGATCGATAGGTACTAACCCCCGCAATGACCCACAAGGATCTGACACACACAGGATCGATAGGTAACTAACCCCCGCAATGACCCGCACAGGATTGGACCCACACAGGATCTGTAGGCACTAGATCACACAGAACCGCTGAGCGCTGACCCACACAGGATTAGATCCACATAGGATCTGTAGCACTGATCCTCGTAGGATCGATGAGTTCTATAGTCGTAGCCGTCGAATCCACTGAGGATCTCTGCATAGTTGTCGTCATCGTTGCAGTCGCAGCTAGCTCTAGGGTTCCCGTACACAGCAGGCTCGTTCGGAAGGGTCCTCTCCATGATCCGAGAGGCTGATACATCAACTGACACATATTACATAGTTGATATATCCAAAAGTTTTTGTATCGTCAACAGGAACTCAATGTCGTAGACGGTGCGTCAATCGGACGCTCAGTTTGAGAGTTATTGGCCTTTTCGTCCCAGGGGCCTGGTTGGTTTTTAAGTCAAAACCAGCCCGACCGTACTCCACCTGCATCCAAACCTCGGGCGGAATGAGCCAAAAGCTCTGTCGCACTTAGAGGAATCCAACCAAGTCGACGGCACGTCAATCAGACGTCCGGAGCTCATGTTATGAGTGTTTCCGCTCTGAGGGCCCGGTTGGTTTTGTGTACGAACCAACCCGGACGAAAATAAAGTATTCCAAAACCTTGAGTGTAATATAACGAAACGACTGTCTCAATCTAATGATCGCATCGCCGCTGACGGCGCGTCGATCGGAGGTCCGTAGCCCATGATATGGGCAAAAGACCGAAAAGGGGCCGAAACGGGGGGTATGGGCCCAGGCTGACCTGGCCGGTGTGGCCCGACGGTGCGGCCCGGCGGCCCGGCCGACGCGCTGGTGCAGGCCAGGCACCGCGCAGGGCATCCATAACCCCCCGCATGGGGGCCGCTCCGTGACACCCGAACGTGGCATAAGCCGCGTCCCTCCTCCGCGGTCTCACGCATCCGTGGGACCGGCCAGCGCCGCCGCGGCTTCAGCTGCGGTGGGTCTTCCCGGCGACACGCCGGGCGCTGTAGCGTCATGGCGGCCGGCCGCTGCCGGCCGCCGGCGCCGGCGGGGGGTTGCACGGACCACCGTACGTGCTCTAGTGGTCCGATTTGCGCGTGGTCTTCGCCAGTGCTCGTCCCGGGACTCGTTCATCGTTGAAAAGCCTCCAAAAATTAACTTACGGCCCCATTTGACGTCGCCCGCCAATCCGCGCATAACAACAAAATGGGCGGTGGGTTCGGACTTGTTCGTTGGTCCGCACCAACCACGTTAGCAGTTTTTAAAGTCTAACAAAAATCATATTTAACAATCGGGGATATAAATCAAAAACATTTAAAATGAAACAACCTCTACCTCATCATTTTCGTCGAACGTGAGTTATTCACGGAATTGACCATCGCTGTAGAAGAGGATCGTCGCGTCGCGGAAGGGGCGTCGCTGTCTTTGTGGTACACGACGCCGCGTAGTAAAACTCCGGGGATTAGGAACACACAGATTTAATTACAACAATTAAACCCATGTTGAGAAAAGAATAATTCTTAAAGAATTAAAAAGGACCACAATCCCCTACCTCAACCGGTTGTTGATCGAAGATTGTCACAGGGATGGAACGTCGCGGAAGTAGCGTCGTGGAAGAAGAATCGTCGGCATCGCGTCGTCGACCATCGAGGGTTCGGCGTTCTTCTTCGCCCTTCGTCGAAGGCCGACGTTCTTCACGTTCTTTGCGTTCTTTGCGTTCTTCGTGTTCTTCGCATTCTTTGCGAAGAAAGATAAATATCTTCTAACTTTATGGATTTCTCCAAATCCTCTAAACAAGTCACCCCTCAAAAGACAAGTGTTGGTCTTATTGTTCATCTCATGCCAAAAATTGATTTCAAAGATAAGTAACGAACAAATTAATTCATAGAATTAATTGCAATGAATTAACCACCCAATTTAATGGGGCGTTTCTTAACCAAAAAAGAAATGCACGGTTGACTTTCTTTGAAGAGGGGGGTTGCGGGTGCGTTACTTAGGGGAAAAGAAATGGTGGGGCTCGTGC
Source organism: Viscum album (assembly GCA_963277665.1). Lineage (NCBI taxonomy): Eukaryota > Viridiplantae > Streptophyta > Magnoliopsida > Santalales > Viscaceae > Viscum > Viscum album. The sequence goes on from OY728162.1 coordinate 1,017,343,571, forward strand.
GGGCCCCACCTCACAAATATCTCACCAAGGGGGTAGGATATTTTTGGGTTCCACCCTATCCGCTTCAACTTACTTAAGTGGATTTAAGTGGCTTTTAAGTGAAATAAAAATAAAGTTGTCGCACCACTTTATTTTATTTCTTAACTTAACCCCAAAAATTAAAAACCACACCCGAGCAAACACAACTATGGAAAAGGAGTTTATAAGAAAATATGGTCGCTACGATTCCATCGGTTCCCCTGGAATTCGATTCCGAGCACCGGTTCAAAAGTTAGAAAAACCCGCTCGTTCGTTCACTGAACGTACCCGAGCCAAACTTCGGAAAATGATTCTGGGCACACCAGGCCTCGGAATCAGGTGCCGTCAGAAAATGCGTTCTTGTAAAATTCCAATGAAAATTAAGAAAAATATTTCCTTGAAATTTACGGGTCTTTACAAAAGTGAACTCAATACTCATATCACTGGAGAAATATATTTCTTTTGAGGAACAACCAGTGGAGATTCTGGATTGGGTAGATATGAATCCAGGGAACTATTCATCTCACCTGGCCAATGTTTTCTGGCGAAACCACCAGTTTGAGGAAGCTATGTGGGAACATGATGATAGGATGGGGAAAATGTATCCTCATTATTTTTGATCTATATTGCTGGAATATCTAGGAATAAGTTCACTATAATGGGGGTATAATTATACAAAATGTTATTTTATAAAATATATTTTCTCAACTAAAATCTTTTTTCTCATATCTTATATTACACGAAACACCGACTTCTATTGAACCATGAGAAACTATTAGTTTTATTATTTAAAAAAGAATATTATTGATTAATCAATAAACATTACATTGTGAATATAAAAAACCAAATTTTAAATATTAATTATAATAGTTTTATAAAAATAACACATATTGAAAAAATATTTTTAATTTTTTGAAATGCCATTAGTTATTTCAAAAATACAATTTTCTCAAAAAAAAATTTTTTAATATTATTTTGTGAAATTAATAAAAATAAATTTTTGACTCTTTTATAAATTAATATTATAAAAAACCGCATTTTTGAAATAATTAGGTCAAAATTATCATATGGTGAATTATTGGTATTTTTCTGAAAAGATTAATTTTCGGATGAATTGTTAAAATTGGTGGTTTATTTTTGAAAACTGCATTTTTGGTTAATACATTAATAAGGTTAATTTATGTTTTAAAATGGTATATAATGTTAAATTAGTTAATATATATATAAATTATTTGAATTTATGTCGTTAGAAATAATTTTATTTGGAATTTTTATTATAAAAACCTTTTAAACCTTTAAACATTTTCTCATTAGAAAATCACTTTCTCATTATATCTCTGTGTTTAATTTTAAATTCATTCTCCATTTCATTAATATAATTTTGGAAAAATATATTCCATATATAAAATAAATAAATTATAATACTTAATAAGGTCAAATTAATTTTTGAACATAATATATATTAATGATATAAAAAATTATTTACTACATTTAAGGTAGAAATGGGTTTACCCAGGGTTAATCTAAAATTATATGGGTAAATAATGAAACATAATGTGTAAAAAACCATTATATCTCCATATTTAGACCTTTTGGTGTTTATGTTTCAGGAATGGTCCATTGTTTATTCTTGTTCCATTAGAAAGATATGGGTACACCTTTTTTCAAAACATTATAGGTGTGCGGCTCCCCTCACTTATGAATGACCACCCCTTTTCATATAGTATTCATTATAACATAAATATTTTTTTGGAAAAACATAACTAAATATCCTATTTACTTGCGTTAAATCATGCTATAATTCATAGTGTGGCCATAAATCCATCCTATGAAGGGTTTTTGTGCAAACCGAAGGAGGTTACCTAAAGAAGAGGCAATGCTCTTTAACAAGTGTTTTTTATTTTATTTATCACCCAAATACATAAATTTTTGTAAAACAATAATGATATAATAAAATAAATATATTATATATAATAATATTTAGTTATGTTATGTTTATGACTTACGACTATTTCCACTACAATCAAATTCTATTGAAAAACAGCATTCGTGTGTACAGTCGAATACCAGCTCGCAAGCAAATATTTTTCATTTTCCCTAACCACCTCTCAATGATGGATATAATAATTTATTATATGTCTATATATGACATTAAGGATATTTTAATGCTTTAGGAATTATTATATCACATATAACTTCTTACTTTCTGTTCTTGGGTATGTGACAATGTTGCTCATGTGCGGGACAAATCAATACACCATTAAGCAACATGATTCATTCACGCTTCACATGGATTATAATAAGGATTGTTTTAAAGAAAATATTTGATATATATGACTTAAAAAGTTATATATAAGGATAGTATATCATTTATATTTCCTTATTTCAATTCATTGAGATAACATAAACAACATTCATGCGTAAGTACGACCTACCATCTCCATGAACAATGAGTTTCTGTTTTTGTCCCTAATTTTGATAGTTTACTATTAATACAAATATAAATAATATTATATATATATACATATATATTTTTCAACATTTTTGTGATGATGAAATCAGGATCCAATTAATATGATCAAAAACAAAAAATAAAAACATATTGGAAAAATAATATAGTTGTTTCCCAAAACATAATTTTATCAGGGAATTGTTAATAAAAGAGTAATACACGGTCATAAATAAAGAATATATGGAATGATATATAAATATATTGATTTATGTAATATATTTTTATTATATTTTTATTTTTTCTTAGGATTTTGAATGTGTAATAATGATGTTGAGACTTAAGGTTAGGTAATTTGGTCTCAATTTTCTTCATTTGAGACATATGTTATATTATGAACCTATATTCATTTATAAAGTGTATATACATCCAATTTTAAATAAAATATCATGAATTTATTTATTGACATGATATTTTTGTTTTCATTTAATTCTATTCTTTCATAGGGATTTTGATTCAATTTTACCAAAGTGATAACTGTTTTATGTTATAATCTCACTATTTATAGAAATTAGTCTTGATTATTCTTCCAATGAAGTTATATTATGATCTATAATTGAAAAACAAATATATTTTACTCTCCTAGTTATTTCTGGATAATGAATATTTTCCTTTTATTTTCCTCCTTTTAATTACTCAAGATACCAAAATAATGTTGTTATGTAAATCATCTCCATTTCTCACTTCATTTAAAAACACTTTTAATTCTAAAACAATTTTTCTAAATTTTTTATCATAAAATAATTTTCACAATATCTAAATAATTAATTTAATGAACTCTAACCGATGTTTTAGTTTTTATAAAATGTTTTGAAGTGAATGTTCTTTTCATTTTTCAAACAAGGCCCCTTTGTGTTTTTTCGAGAATATGAATGGTATATTTGTTTTAACATTTAAAAAATGAATATAAATTTTCAAAAATCATAACATTTATTTTATTAATATATTTATTTATTAGTTCTGAATTTTATTTAGAATGAAAATTATTCCAAAATATTTTTAAATTTTTAATTATATTAGAGGTGACTTCTAAAGAAAGGATATTTTCCTTGGGAAACGTTCTCATTGATTTTTATTTCAAAATAATTCTCCATCAAAGATATCATCCCCTAATGTTGCATATTCTTTACTTGGGATATAATTCATGTATTACACATATATTATTCCTCTAAATGATTTGTGTTTATTATAAAAAGAGTTTTATGAACTATGTTTCTCTTCCAGGGGTTATACAAGGATAAAATGATTGTTAAAATTTATTTTCTTACATGGGTTATGCTTTGGTGAAATGATGAATCGATTATGAAACTTGTGTTTTTTATAGGTTATGTTAGATAATATTTTTATGAATCCCATTTCATTACATGGGTTCTAAAATAAGTAATGTTTTATGATATTTTTGGATATATATGTGTGATTTTCTTTCTATGAGGGGTGGAACGTTTATCTCCATCCAATTGATTATGTAAAAATTGATATCTCTTAAGATAAACTTTGACAGTAATGTGGAATGAACCTATTTCAATAAGGGACCTTATTCATAATAATGGTCTTTACGGTGAACCTTGACTACTACAATGGTTTAGGGAGTGAACACATCCCACTATGATAGTCTTGGAAAAGATTCTTGAACTATTGATGAAATGATTTTCTAGGATAATGTGTATTCCAAAAATCGTCCTCTTATGTTGATGTTATGATATCATGGATATTTTTCATGGATTCTATTACGATTCATGTCTTATAAACAACCATGATTTATGCCATGACTCATGTCTATGATATATGATATTCGGGGTAGGAATTTAATTTTTTTTCCTGATCTCATACCCTTATTCTAATGATATATCAACATCTACATGTTAACCATTAATAAACATCTAATATTTTTCATTCTTATGTTTCATTTCCATAGGTTCTGATGTATGATATTATGTATGATATGTCCTTTAAGGGTAGTAGTTATAAAGAAATTAGTCAGAGATGGCATAACTCAATAGTTATTTATGATTCCATGTATCAAATGACACTAAAAATAATTTTTTTTGCCATGAATCATTGTGTTATGAACTGAATATTGGTATATTATGTTTTTATATTAATGTACAAGAAGATCGATTCATTACATATAGGGTGTCAAAATATGAGACCTTCCACTGAGTTATATAACAAGATTCAGAGTGGTTTAGGGAAAGAATATATGTCCCTGGAGGCATCTCCCCATCAACAGGACCTTTTATAGAAAGAGTGACCTTTAATAGTATAACATTAGAGTAAACAAATCAAAGACTGTGGGACACACAAGGTGGAAAATATTATTGGTAGTAGGGAATACGTCTTTGGTTTTATAAATTTGTCTTATGAATGGGTACATGACTTTCTCAAATGAAAAGTGTCACATAAACTATGATAGTTGATATCTTGATCCCTCATGATGGTTTACAACTTGAACATGTATTCTTAATGAAGTGAAATCAAACTTCTTCTTCTTTGTGAATGGTACACCCGAACTCATGGTAGTTCATAAAAAGAGGATTATTACACGTAGATGTATCATGAAACATTGAGTGTCTTTGTGGAATACTTATTCACAAATATATTCAAGTGTAATTGACAAAATTAAAATTCCCAGAAACTCTTATTATTCATCACACAAGAAAATGATTGTCGTTACTCTCTCCCCTTTATGCATTTGACGCACAATTCTATGTTTTTTATAAGAATAATGGGTTCATTTAATTATTCTCAACAACTGACTATGTCCCATGAAGGTTTATTTATAAAAAAGTAACACTATCATTCAAGAACATAGCATTAGGGAATAATTCTATGTCAACTAGAATTATTACTTAGCTAAACATATCCGAGTATATCAATATTTTGAACATAAAAAACCACTTATTTGAATCTTATTTACGATGATAAACAAGATGAGTCGTACTCTATATTCAAATCTTCACATGCATGATAAGATTCATCTGATCCTATTTAATAAAAAATTGAACCCTTCTATGAATATCAACTATTTAAATTGATTCTGAAAATATTTTGTGCATTGATACATGATGAATTCTTCATGTTAACTATATACATGCAAGGAATAGATTTAATTCATGGAGGTTTTAAGAATCATCATATCATAATCTTAATTAAGGAACACCCCTATAATCCTTGGTTAAATAATAATATGTTCATCAAAATCTTTATTGTTATGGAAATACATGAGGAAGCTGGATGTATGAGACAAAGTCATTTATTCACCAGGAATGTCAGATATAAAATTAGACTACCATGATTCTATCCATATAATTTAAGTGATAGAGCTATAATATATTGTGACCCAAAATCCGCATCACACAATGCACCATTATGATTATCCTTAATAATATATATTGTGCTTACTATAGCAAATTCCAAGGTAGTAGGGGATGAACACCAGTATTCATCCAATCACACACGGGCCTCACGACCTAAAAAACCAATGATCTCCCATCCATATTCATTCTTAAGATGACATTCCAATATTTCTATACACAACCCACTCTCATTCATTCCATTTGGATTACCCATGAATGGGTTGTATCCCACATGGTTGAGCCTATCTTCCATAAGTGATTAAGATAGCTTCCTTAGGTTGGAATGGTTTACCCATTTTATTATATAATTCCCTTACTAAAAATACAGATAATATATTCTAATAAAATAGTTTTATTGCTTAATAATGTATTCATTATAAAAATTATATATATGGATATATATTTATTTTATTTCCATATTATTTAATTCATCCAAAAACAAATCATCATGAAAAATGTAATTTTCTCATGCATGGACTTCTTTTTCTTCCAATAAATGTTGTAAAAACGTGGCAGTATTGACATAATTTTTTCTTATTTATGATTTTTCTAATTAATCATCATATTTACATGTAAATGATTTCGATCGTGCTATAAAATTCCATATTGTTAATCCATAACAAATTTCCATGCATAACTAATTCTTCCAAACCCACTTATCATATATTGACTCATCATTGATAATGTATAAAACACTAGGCCACATAAATGGGATGGCTCCCTTTAATCCACATGTTCATACTCTTTGAAATTATGTTGTTTCAAATCATAATTGAGGCCACATGTAGAGAACTATTCCATATTAGATTCCACAGAGAGGGGGGTGAATTAGTGGTGCCATAATTTTATGAATTATATTACTTTTTAATACAACCTATTAAAATTAAGATGGTTATCAATCCACTCTTTGATAACTCTAAATATCACCTCATGATATGTAGTTATAATAGAGAGAAAAAAACAAAATATTTATAATGTTTGACTGAAAGGGATGCCCCATTCCTTGTTCTTTATAATCCCCAACATGGATTCATGAATATAATATTTTTATCATTTAAACTTTGTGATATATAATCACACTATATCAACTCATAAGTTCACTTAAGAGGTTATTTATACTTCATTCCATAGAAATAATGGATTCCACAATAGCCTTCTACTAAATCCATACAATAGACATCTTATACTCATTTTATAACCAAGTGTCTCCTTCTTATTCCATGTCAAACCAAAATATTTCAAAACATTTAGAATCATAATGAGATACATTTCTTAATAGAGCTGAATACATGATTTTATACCTTTATTCATGTATGATCCACTATAGGATGGTAATTTGATCTTCCTCTATGAAATTATTGAACCATTGTTTCTCGTACACACTTCATGTATCTCTAATAGCCTATTATCAAGTATGTTGGTCTTTCTAAAATATTCTAATCACAAATAAAGATATCGTTTCCTCATTTAAACAATTCATGGGATATTATTTATTCGTTATGAATTATGATATCCTAAACTTAATTTGATGTTCATAGGTTTTTCATACAAGTTCCTTAATATATTACGAAATATTAAGACATCAAAAATTGAACAAAAATTATTATCATTTTGAAAATGATAAAACAAAACAAATATTCTATTTATTTATTATGTCCTCTTATCATTTCAATACCTCAATTGTTTACTCATTCTTTGATACATGCATGACCATCCATGTGAAACCCTTGGTCTATACTACATAAACCCAATTAGCTGTGAGTGCACTGTATTCATCGTAGAACAATGTAAGTAACTTTATCAATAAAATACTTAATGAAAATATATTAATATCCAATTTTTTAGGTGTCTCAAAATTCATTCTATAGGTGTACATGATGTACAAATCCTATGTGTTGGTTTGTCACCTAGACTGTGTTCTTCATGAATTCAATCACACTGGTTCTTCTTTAGGCATGATCCAAAATAATATCTCATTGGATTTCACAAATTCAAAAAGGTATGTGGAACCATTTATTAACAATTAATTTTATTTTGTTAAAAACAAGTCAAAATACCAATGATATCTCCTATTATTCAGGAAATAAATTTTTTCACAAAACTCATTTCTAGAAAATTTTCATAGACATTCTGGTTTTCGCCAGAAAAGATGAGGGGTCTTTAATATCGAAGAAAATACTCTTGTACTCAATGAATATTTATTTATAAGAAGATATTAATATCATCATACCACCTTAGGTCCATGAAACATTCCCAGTCGAGGAGCATCATTAACAATACAAAAATCATTGTATATTTCAATATTTTGAATGTTGTAGGTATCTACATCCAGAATTATTCATATTCCCAAAACAAGGCATTTATTCCTTTGAGAAAATGATGATCACATGCATATGATATGATCATTTGATCCTTATTTTTAAATTATAATGAATCTAGGTAGTTTTGATAACCAGAAAACTAACATCAACTTTGTTTGTATTCAGTAAAATATCCTTCTTCAAACATCCACTTGAATGGAAGACATAGATTGAATGCATGGAGATTTCTGGCCTTATATCCTGAAAATCCGGATCTCATAATGATCATGGTAGGATCAGGTTAATCGACAATGGTCCAACTATCAAATTTAGTAGGAGAGGACATCATGTGTCGTTGAAGGAAGATTTTTTTCATCAAGGAAGATCAGATGTCCTAGATGGTTTTGATCATGTGGAAGATGAAATGTATATATCTATAAAGCTAGAGGAATAGTATCTCGCTTTTCCATAATACCACATTGAGGATTTAGTATTTCTAGGTGGTGCATTATAATCCTGGGAACTGTAATTTGACAATGTTCCATAATATTGGGGGATCAAACCCACAATACACATTCAAAGACCGAAGCAACAACCCCACTATAATAGTTATAATATCCTCATGAACTCTTAATAACATGCTCCTACGTGACTATACATTACCCACTTGCATACCGCTGCCATAGTTAAGTCTCTTTGGGATGACTCTCTGACAAGTTTGACCCATTTATCCCTTATCTGTGGTTGATGGTCTGACCTTTTATGGTTTGTAATTGTTGGACTTTATTTTTTACTAAGGGCTCATTCATGTACTTATTGAAACACTAAACAGGGGATACAATTTTATTCGCTTCAATAGAATTCTTCATAGAATATATAAATTCTTTTGAATGGATACATTTAAATCATATTCTAAAAAATGAATCTAAAAAATCATTATTTTCACAGTCTTCGTCTACCCTTCTTCATCAAAGACAATAATGGATAGTTCTTGCAACATTGTGCACTCCTTAGCACATGTATTTAATCATTCAAGATCTGTTCAATATTTTTATGGACACTATAGGGAATTGATCTAGCAAGAAATCAAATTACATCAAGTGAATCATTATCAATTTTCTAACCTTCAATAATTAATATTCATGGTACCAAACAAATATTGAAAAATATATGAAAAAAAAACAAAGCTTGAAAATGCATGTGTTTGTATTTTTTTGTCAACATCCCTTTTTAAATATATAAGTTAATCTGATTGATCAAAAAGTGTACACCTTATTGGATATCAAATTCAATGTATGTGTGGGGGTATTCACATATTATATTTCATAAAAAGTTTATCTTATCTCTTATATAAAAATTCCATGACCACTTATGAGAGAGGATCTATCTAACATGGTTCTCTTAGAAAAGTGACATTAGTTAGTAAACTCCTTGTATATGTTTGCTTAGCCGGTGTATAAATCAATAGAGATATAACGAAGGTTGTCTAGTTTGTCCATAATGTACCATTCATGTTATATCATGCTTATAAAATCTCAACTATCATTATTGGTGTGGTAATAAATCAGATTTATCAATAAAATGAATAATAATACACCCCCTTCAATAAGAACATTAAAATGTTCCGGTGAAAAAGACATAACTCTCCAATTATATCATTATTAGGTCATCCAAGGATTTCCCCTTAATTTATATGATTAATACAATTAATAATGAGGGATGAAAGTTTATTTGTAATACCTAATCATTGAATTTTATATGTTTTATTTGGATTTTCCATATTTACTAGATATAAAACATTTAAAAACATTATCTAATCAATGATCCCATTAAATTAATGAATCCATATCCTTCAATTCCCTATATTTTAGTATAAAAACAAATTTATATAAGGGATAAGGATGGTCTTTCTTAATCATTATCCCTAATATTCAGGTTGAGAACTTCCTCTGCACCAAGGAAATTATTTTATCCCATTCCAGTTCAACTTCATACCAACTCTATGTGGAGTTACTTACTCAACCTCAACATGAAAAGATACATATCTTCCTTTTGATTTTTATTGATTTAAATATTCATTTAATTTCTTATCCAATTATATTTGATTTATCAAAAAACTAGGAACTCTTTCTTGACATTCATTTTCATCTTAGAATCCTCACATGACTTACCACTATTTTTCTATTGAAATCTCTTCCCATTCACATAGGGAATATTTCCTAGGAGTGTTTTCATGCATGTCATAGGTTTTTGAACCTTATTATTACATATAACTCAAAATTATTTTAATTATTCATGTTTATTCTAAATTGTAATAATTGATGGATTTTGGGTCGAAATATTTTTCCTTTTGTTGATGGTTTGTTTATTAGTTTTCCTGTACTATTCACATTTCATGATTGACTTATAACACTATCTCCTTACCATATACCCCTTCTGTTGTGGTATTCTCTTCACATTATCAAAATAGTTAGGCATGATTGGTAGATAACATCACTTATCATAATAACTACCACTTATAGTATAATACTAACAGAAATATCTAATGAATTAAAATTTTTTCATTGTATATAGATTTATTTTTATATATTTTTCTTCTACTGTGTATGTATTATCTTAATGTATGATTTTATCACCCTTAATATTGGACCTTTTCAATTTTATTAGATCTTCATTTCATGCTAACAAACATATTCATTGTTCCTAAACTTCCTGCAATACCCATACTAACCTATGATAATCCTTGTCTTATTTTCTAGTATGTTATTCCCATATTTTAGAGACGATGAAAATTTCATTTTTTTCAGTGGATCTACAAATATGTTTGAAACATATTGGGGAAACACTATTCAGTTTTCATTTCATATCCACCCTTGATGTTGTGGGTTTATCAGTATTGTTCACCATCCATACTTTCCAAACTTTTGATTCAAAACCTTTTCATGTACCTTAAATGAAATTACTACATGATATTATTTCTAAATTATTGGATACCATATTCATAGTGGATGTTTATATTTCGTCATATAATGGTCTAATTCTATAATTGGAGTCATGGTACTCATATCATACTTGTGTATCAATATCTCTTTTTCTAGGAATGTGAGAAGTTCCATCTTGTGGTGATTGCTGATTCTTCAATTTCACCTCTTTCTCTAAAAACGTCATGTTGATGGATGTTGGAAAAAATCCATCATGGTGGTGATTTTGAGTCTATTAATTTCTAGTGAAAAGTTTTGAGGTTGCTGAAAAATGTTTGTTGTCATAGGAGGTGTGAATATTGAGAGAATTCTTTTGATCTCATGGAGCATGAGATTTCTAATCTCGTGGAGTTAGAATGTCTGATATCATGAAGCATAGAATGTCTGGTCTCACATATCACAAATGTATGTTCTCATGGAGTTATAATGTCTGATCTCATGTAGTGAAAACATCTAATCTTATAGAGAATGAATGTGTGACTAATGTCATGAAGCATGCATGATTTTTATAAGATATCACATTGAGATCATGAGAAGAACATGAAGGCATTGCATGATTATAAGAGGATATCATAGATAAATCATGAAAATCAATTGATGAAAAGGAATTTGGAAATGAAAGAGGTATATAATGGTTGTTCAAAATCACATGACCACATGACTATATTTTTATCTCATGATGGGGTCATGCAAAGAACTAGAAGACAATTTCAATGTCCACATGATTACATTTGGATATCATGATGGGCTTATACCAGAAAAATGATTATCTATGGATATCATGATTGGATCATGTGAAGTAATATAAGATAGTGTCACTGACCACACGATTGTCATTAAATCCCATGATGGTAACTTGCGAAATAATTAAATACAAAGTAGATGATCATGAAAAGCACCTGGAATAAGTTAAAGGTGATCATGGTTCATGCTTGTGAAATGTGGCACCTTGTCATGAGAAGTGATCACGCGAAGCACATGATTCCAATTATTGTGTTGCTGGAATGAAATGATATCCATGATTTGTAGAGTCAATATGGTTGAATGTTTCCTATAAATTCTCATTGAATAATCCTTAATAGGTGAATTTTGTTTTCTTAAAATATTCATAGAAATTAATTTATATTTTAGTGGTTTCATGTAATGTTAAAGAGAATTAATGATTTACATCACAAAAGTTTTTTTCATTTGTAGAATGAAGTCTTTCACTGATTCCCAGTTTGACATTGCAGGGCACAAGGAGCTCTTCCATCTCTGTGCTTCAGGTAAAGGGTCGATGCGCAATGGTGGGATCCCACCGGAATGCATGGGACCGAAATGAAATTTTTCGGAGGTTGTGAAGTTGTCTGTGAATACCTCTCTAGACATTGGTATTCCCTCTCCAGGAAGGATCATAAGGAAGGGTAGGATTGCTCATGTCTCTGCAAACCAAGATGCGGTTGAGGAAAGAATTAATCTGTGCAAATTCTCCATTATTGTGAGAGTTCTGTCTCCGAAGGGTGAGATGGCGTGGAGGTTTAATGAGCTTTTTGACAGAATAGCTGCAGTCTTGGGCATTGGGGACTGGCAAATGACTGCTATGGGAAGATGATATTTCTATATTATTTTCCCCTCTGATGAGTTGAAAAGACGTTCTTGGAGTTTTGGTGCCATCAGTTTAAAACCTAGAGTGCTTAGGATATAGGAGTGGGATCGAAATTTTGATCCAATGAATGAGAGGAACACTCATACGCAGATTTTTTTCCGGATTTGCAGGCCTAATTGGCTGTATTCGCATCCTAGAATTCTATGGGATAACGCTTCATCGATTGGAAATCCCATTAGAATTGATAACCAAACAGACAATCCTAGGTTTGGAAATTATGATCGTGTACTGGTGGAAGTCGACATGGCCAACACATTAGTGCAAGAAGTTGTTCTCACCACCAGGGATGATAGTTTCAAACTGGAAATCCTTTATGAAAGGAAACCCATGTTTTGTAAGGAGTGCAATGTCTTTGGTCATGTAGACCTTGAATGTAATAAATCCATGGTTTGCATGATTTTAAATATCAATGGGCATGACATCCAAGCATGTCGGAGGGATAACACTGAAGGAAAGGGGAAAAGAGAAAATAATGTGACTATTGGCACTTCTTCTAGGGAGGTCCCTCAGTACATGGGAGCTAATGACCGATCTCTTGATGCTGATGAAGCCCTTGAGATGGAACCAGATGTGGCTGAAATTATTGGCATGGTTGAAATTGAGGTGGTTGCAAAGGATTTTAATCCTCTTCAAGTTGATACACCGCTGAAGTTGATGCAGATGGATGCCTTTTTCTAGAGAGAGTGTGCAGAATGGGATACTAGTGGTGTCACTACTCTCTCTTTACTGGACATGGCCGTGTGTTCTAATAATGCAGGTGCTGACCTGGCTATGTCTATAGATGTGGAAGCTGGCCAGTGCAATGCTCAGGATATAACTAAAGGCAGTGCAGGGGACCAACCTGTTCAGCGCTCCACTCAAGACTCACACAAAATCACCCACATCATGTAGATTCCGGGGGAGATGGAGGAAGGGGTCATTCTTGAAGGTGGCCCTGCTCACCATATGAGTGTGACCATGCTTCATCAGACCTATACATATTCTCCACAGGAGCAAGGGCCTGGCCATTATGTGACTATACAGGTAGAGAAGCAGGTAACTGGAGACTCACAGCTTGGCGGCATGAATCAGGTCTCTTCAACTCCACAGGTGCAGGTTCCTGTCTCATGGTTCATCTCAGGGGTACCACCATCTATGCTGGAGAAGGAACATGTGCCTAGAGGCACCCATACTGATGGCATGAAGCAGGTTATGGCTCAAAGACAAGATGGTCATGCCAATGTGATGTACCATGAGATTAATGACCAATTCCTGCAGGTCCCTTCTGGGAAAACAACCTGGAGGAGATCACGCCAGGGCTCTGCCATGGGCATTGATCAATCTCCTGATAAATTTACACCAATTAGTGGATGATTATGGTCTGATTGTAGTGAAGACTGTGAAATATCTGAGACTCCCTCTAAGGTTGATAAATCAGGAATGGGGAAAGGAAAGGGAAAGGGTAAAAAGAGAAAAGCGGAACCAGTACAGAAAGAGGGGCCTTAAACAAGGGGAAAATATTCCATCAAATGAAGATATTTTTTTGGAACTGTTAAGGGCTTGGGAACTCCCCCACGGTCAAGGCCCTGAGACATTTTATTATGAACAATAAACCTTTGATTGTTGCATAAGATGAACCCAAAATGTAGTTTGAAAACTGGAAAGCCTCTATATGGGACTCCCTTGGGTACTCTTTTGTTTCTCAAAACTCAAGTGATAGCGGGGATGAGTCATTGGGGGTTCTTTAACACAACAGTATTTTCATTCTATCGATGACCAAGATGAACCGGGTTGTTTCTATGGATATTGGATTTCATTGAGCTATCATCTCTCTCTCGTTTGTTTTTTCCTCAAACTTCTATATTAAAAGAAGATGCCTTTGGATGGATCTTGTGTCTATTTCTGACTAGTTGACTAAGAGTTGGGTGATCCTAGGTGACTTCAACACTATTCTCAGACCTGATGAAAATACTAGTTCTCACTTCAACAATCTAGCTATAAATGAATTTTCAGTGTGTCTTGACAAATGTAATCTGTCTGAATTCCCAATTGTTGGAGCAGAATGCACATGGTGTATGTAAACTTTTAATGGACGCCAAGAAATTAAATTGGACAAGTGATTTGTTTAGAAAAATGATAGGAATGCTGCTATCACCACCTATGTTCTCACCTTGCCCAAATGTCACTCTGATCATAATCCAATCCTTGTGGATATTTGTGTTGGTAGGACACGATCATCTCCCCTACCTTTCATGTTCAACAATGCATGTCTTGTAGTTCCTGGATGCAGGGAGGTCATACTTAATGCTTGGGAGACTGAAGCAATTGGCAGACCTCTTACAATAATGAATAGAAAGATGAAAACACTAAGAAAATGCTCATAGACTGGAGCAATGCATCTTTCTCAAACATGGAGCAAGAAGTCCAGGCTGCCGAACAGCGGCTTCTGCTTTGCCAGAATACATGTCAAAATCAGTACATCCCTTCAATGGATGAAATCCATGCCCTTTCTCATCTTGATGATCTTCTCTTACTGCAGGAATGAATTTTGAGGAGCCAATACAATATCAAATGGATGCATGATGGAAATAGGAACTCAAGGTTTTTTCACTGCGTATATAGAGAAAATAAGTCCAAGATAGGACTCTCTGCGATTGAAGTAAATGGGTCTATTTATACATCAGATCTGGAAATTTCCAATACTGTGGTGAAATACATTGAAGAGTTTTCCTCAGATAAGGTATTTGATGGAACTTCTCTCTTGATAGACAATATTCAACCAACATTCAGTACACTCCAGAACAAGTTTCTTGTGGAAACCCCAACGGAGAGGGAAATCAAATATGCTCTTTTCTTGTTAAATAATGATATTGTGGCTAGAACAGATGGGTTTACCAATAAATTATTCATGTTTTACTGGGATATTGTACGACATGAGGTCATTAATGCTGTACGAGAGTTTTTCATCCATGCATCCATTCCCTATGGTGCTCATGCTTGCTTCATTACTCTGCTTCCAATGAAGTAAAATGCCTTGGACAACAAAGACTTCAGGCCTATGGCTATTGGAAACACCATCCCCAAAGTTATAAGTAAGATTATTTTATTAAGGCTTGGATAAATTATCAGTACTAAGATTACTTCAAATCAGTTTGGATTTGTCCCTGGAAGACATATTCAGAATTTCTTTCTCACTACCTCAGAATGTGTCATTCCATGAGGAAAAATATGATGAATGGATTCTTCTCTCTCAAGATGGACATTTCTAAGTCCTTTGAAACCTTGAAATTGAGCTTTATGTTTGCAGTTCTCAAAATACATGGCTTTTCTGAATTCTTCATCAGATTTGTCAAGGAAATTCTCCATAATGTGAGACTTTCTATTATCATTAATGGATTTCCCATGGGTTATTACCAATGATGTAGGTGAGTCAGACAGGGGGACCCCATATCTGGACTTCTCTTCACTATGGCTGAATATTATTTGAGTGTTTTCTTGAATGATATGGTGTAGGCTGGTCTTTAAAAGAGAATCAAGGTTGGAAGAGATTTCTTCACCACCTCACACCTCCTGTATGCTGGTGATATTATTCTTTTTGGACAGGCTAATAGAGGTACAATATCCTGCATTCAGAAAATCTTTGCTCACTAAGAGGATGTCTTTGGGTAGGTGGTAAGCTAGAATAAATCCTTCGTTGTATTTGGGAATGGAATGATTGTCTCCAAATAGAACAAAATTGCCAAGAGGCTTGGAGTTAGGAGAAGTGCCCTTCTTTTTATGTACCTTGGAGTACCGCTTTTTTAGGGAAGAGTTAAAAGATGCTAACCTAAATCCATATAATCCAGAATTATTAATCAACTGTCTACATGGAAAGGGAAATCAATCTCTCAAGAAGGAATAATTTGTCTTGTGAACTCAGTTATCACTTCAATGTTTGTATATGCTTTCTTTGTTTATCGTTGGCCTCGTGCCCTTATCAAGGAACTTCAAAGTTTAATCAGAAACTTCATATGGATTGGGTGAATACATGAGAAGAAACAGGTCACTGTTGCCTAGAAATATTGAATCAAACCCATTGAAATGGGGACATGGGTGTTGAGGACCAGAAAGGCTTCAACGATGCCCTTATAAGTAAATTCACCTAGAACATGTTGACTTCTAATGATGATTCCTTGGATTTTCATGCACAGAGATTCATATCAAAGCTGCATAATGGGTACTCAGCATATGTATCTTCCTCCATATGGACTGCCATTAAAAAGGCTTATAATGGAATCATGTACTGCTCCTCCTAGTTGGTTTCCAATGCATCTGGCCTTAATTTTTGGACTATGAAGTGGCTGGATAGGCCCATCATTGAATTCATGGATATCCCTCCACAGCTGAAGGATATCTCAATTTCTGACATGCAACGAGATAGGGACTTTTGGAATTACCTTCCAGATCATACTAGGATGGCTATGCAGCTTTATACCTTCATGGATGTTGACACTTTGATCTGGACACCCAGCACCTATGGGAGGCTCACTTCAAGGGAGTATTATAGACAATTATATGGAAACAACACGACTTCTCCCTTGTGGTTGCATAATTTTAAAAAACCTATCATTCGTACTTCTAGTTACTTGATACTATGGTAGATTTGGAATGGAAGGATTCCTGTGTAACATCTTCTGTAGCAAATTGGAATTTACTTAGCCTCTTGCTACTATTTGTGCACCCAGGCAGAAGAAACAACTCAAATTTTTTTCTTTGCTTGCAATTTCTCTTGCAGATTTTGGGAACATTTAAAGAGGTCATTGGGACTCAGTTATCATTGAACAGTCTTGATGATTTCATGAACTCTGTCACTACATCTGGTCAATGTGAGTTGGTTTTTGCACTTATTCTCACTACTATTGCAACAGCTTTTGCTCAGATTTGGAGGGCGCTGAATCAGGTCATTTTTGAAAACTGCAGGCCTTCTTTGAAGGTTGGTCTGACTGTTGTTTATAGGGAAGTGCAAGATTATTACATGATACAAACAGGTACAATGAATAATAATATCTCTGATCTCATAACACTGAAAATGTTTGGGGTTTCTGGTAGTGTCAAAAATCCTTTGATGTTGAAATCAATTAGATAGATTCCTCCCATTTCATCATGGTTGAAACTGAATGTTTATTGTGTGGAATTTGGTACACCAGGACCTTCGGGGTGTGGTGGGGTTTTCCGTAACCATCAGGGCTTCGTTAAGGGCTGCTTCTATCATTATATCAGAATTGGTTCTATTCATGAAGCATAATTATGGGCCATGATTAAAGCTATCAACTATGTTGTCTTCCATGATTGCAGACACCTATGGGTAGAATCTGACTCAAGTAGAGCGGTGCACATTCTGTGGGCAAGGTCCAAGGATGTTCCTTGGAGGATTCTACCATCATGGACTGCATGCCTGCGTCTCCTTGAGGGTCTTAAACTGGAGTCCGGTCATGTTTATAGAGAAGCAAATGAGGTTGCTGATGCTCTATCCAAGAGGGCGGTCATGGAGGTCTCCTCACGATGTTCCTTTGTCATCCCGGAATTTTTCTCACATCTTGTTGATTTGGACGTTCATGGTATGCTCTATTATCGCCTTTGTAAACCACCTTACACTACCACTTTTTCACTTTTTTAATTTTTTTGTAAGGGGTGGGCTTTTTCCGGATCCTGGACCTGCTTTTAAATTATAACTTGAATAATTATTATAATTTTATTCATAAGGATATCATGAAGGTGTCTCACAATTTGAACTAAATGGTTGGTGGTTGAATGCATAATAAACCCTCTTTATATCTCATAATCCACATGAACTGAACAAGATATCATGATCCGCTTGAAATGAAAAAGGTGTCACAATATTCATGGTCTGAATATGTTGTTACAACCCATATGATCGGAATATCATCTAAAAAAGGGGACCCTCTATTGGAACTCAGGAATGGTTTTCATGCTTGGATCTCACACAAATGTTATCCTCCTAGATCTCAAACATGGAGTATCACATAAGGTTCTCATACAAGGGTTACATTCTAGGATCTCATGTAAGGGGTTATCTACCAGGGTCTTGAGTAAGAGTCTTGTGGAGGAGTCTCATGAAAAGGATGTTCTTATCTCACTGATGAAATTATATCATAAAGAGATAAGTGGGTGTGAATTTACTCAGATATTATTTTTAGAAGATTCTACTGGGGGAGCTGTCCATTCACTTTTTTAGAGAGAGTATAGATTTTTAAAATTGTGAATGGTTCCATACTAAGAGGGATAATGATTTCAATTGTAACCTTTTAAAAATAGTTAATTTTAATGGATTTATTACATCGACACATTTCCATTCTATGACCCTTGTATGTATCCCAATGAGGTTGAGCCAAGTAAAATTTCTATATCCTTTACATGATTTAATATCTTTTATTATATTTTACAAGTAGAGAGAAAAGAGTTTTGTTTAATTAAAAATAAATATATAAAATGGACTGTTTTTTTAATCTATCATACAAAAATTCTCCACCCTATTTGTGTATTTATCCTAGTTGGGCTAACAGTTAGTATAAGTGGGAGATGTTAAAATCAGGGTTTCCCTCTAAGTGGCTTAAATGGAGGTTGTTATTCATAAATGTTTCTATCTTAGATGGAAAAAATTTTCCATTGTGGAATAATCTGATATAGCACTAATCCAATAATTAGGTACAGATGTATTTTTAATATTGATGTTTGTTATTTCTGATAGTGTGGATATTGGAGTTTTATGTGAAGAATAGTTAAGAGAAATTGAAGTTGATTCCAAAGGAATCAATGCATGTGGAGGGTCATTATTATCCAAAACCCACATGAAGGTGATGTCATTTAAGTCAAAAAAATTTATATGGTAAATTATTCTTAGCGTTCATGAATACGATTCAAATATCATAGATGTAAAATTATAGTTTTTGTTAAAAAAATATGAGGATCTAAGAATGAACCCCCCCAGAGTCTATAAGTAATTCTATGACTGGGTGGTTTTTGTTGAAGAAGACATGTGTGGTCTTAGAGAAATTTTTGGAGACATAAATATTGTTATGAAAATCATGATAATACTTCATAATTGGTTCAATCATAATGTCTCTATACTAGAAGATAACGACCCAATGAGCTAACATTGGATAACATATATAGTAATTCTGTCACGAAGAAGATGATAATTTATAATAATGAGTTTGTGAAAAAAGAAAAATCTAAAGAGGTGGATTTATAGGTTATGAAGAATCAAAATATTGAGGATATATACAAATAAGAAGATGAATGTGAGGTTATGTAATCCCGTTACTCAATATATATAAGCCGGTACTGGAAATTTCAAAGGCAATGTTCCTCTAACATGATATTGAGGTGGAATGATTGGACATCTTACTACAATGTGCCCCTAGAATTTCCAACATTATTATAAAGATGAAGTCAAAATTACCTAGAAAAAGTAACCATTCTATATTAAAGGTAAAATAAATTCAAAGAAAAATTTATTTAAGAAAAATTACATTCTGTCCCAATAGAATGATAGTTTTTATGAAACTGAGGAATTTGAAATGAAAGACAATAAGGATCTTAAAGATGATGTTATTGTGGTAGTTGTGTGTAATCCATAGTCAAGGGTATAATTTGATAATGATAAAGGATTATTCAAAGGAAGAGATGAACTTCAGGTTGAATAAAAAGCTGTAATTGGGGAGATAGATGTTTGGTGATCCATAATAATGAAATCCCATATGGTGGTTCATGATTATAAACACAATTTCGAGCAGTATAAAGAAAAGAAATTTGAGTTGAAGGATGAAATTGAAAATAATATATCATAAATTCTATATAACATAGGGAAATTCATTTATTTTATTGTCATGGTTGAATAATGGGCCCCGATTATCGATATCCTGAGTAACATAATAAAAGATCAAGTCAAATGTATCAGAGAACATGAGGAGAAAGTTGACAAATTTTGAAAAAGATGATGGATCAAGTGAAACTATTAACTACTAATATGATATTTGGAAATATGGATTAATTTGGGGACAAAAAATGGAAATTATAATTAAATGTCCCAGTAGAATAGTAAAAGTAATCTCTAGGGAAGAAGTTGTAAGATTAAAATTAAACCACTAGTATGTGAGCTGCCCGTAAACATAAAAATTAATTATTGGTGTCATATTAAAAGATCCCAGTCTTAGAATGAAGAATTATGTTGGTATTAATCACATATAACATATTCACAATACTCAAGAAACAATACGTGGTTCATAAAGAATGCAAAAAAATACACCTTGTATCATATTTTATTACCATGAAAAGATGGGACATTGGAAAAATTTATGTTCTATATCCAAGAGTTTTAAATGGGAGGAAGATCAACATAAGTAGTAAAAAAATGTTTAGTTTTATAAGAATTCATTTTATTTTCCTTGTTTTTGGTGTATATGATTCAAATAGATGGCCATATATTGTTCATCCACAGTGTATATAAAATTATGAATGTAGACCCAACAATGTTTCATACAAAATAATATAGGATCATCAAATGAGATGTGAACAAAAAATCAATTTTTATCTTTACATGATTAGATAGGGCCATCATATTTATAGGAATATCAACAATATGATTCAACATCATGTATGAATCCAATGACATTAATTATAAAGAATTTTGATGATCAGGAAGTGGTTGTGTGATTGCCTTTAAAGAATTAGATCACATTGAAATATAGATTACTGATAGTGGATACACCTAAAATATGATTGGAAATAAAAATTTTGTGACATGACTTAGGTATGATAAGGAAGGGGTAGTAATATTTGAAAATTATGATGTAATGAAAATCATTCGATTTGGGAAAGCCATGTTTAGAGTTAAATACATGAGATGTAAAGATATATTGTTTGTAAAATGTATAAATCACAATATGATATGTGTCTATCAATTTATCATCATAATAAATTATAAAATATTTAACACAA
Organism: Viscum album; assembly: GCA_963277665.1. Lineage (NCBI taxonomy): Eukaryota > Viridiplantae > Streptophyta > Magnoliopsida > Santalales > Viscaceae > Viscum > Viscum album. The sequence goes on from OY728162.1 coordinate 1,017,365,359, forward strand.
ATATTTGAAAAGTCAAGGGAAAATATGGAACTGTTTTTTAAGGGATGAAAACGATGGTCAATCTCAACCATGTGAGTGTAGAAGAAGATATATGTTTCCTTTATAATGAAGAAGAAGAACAATTATAGTGTAATATTCTTAGCTGTATGATCCAGTAATCCATGGAAAATCTAGTGAAATATGATGCTACTCGAGATCTTTATAAATTATCACATGATCGTACTCAATCATATGAAGCTTCTAAATAAAGTAATATTACTTGAAAGTAATATATGGAAAGATATCAAAAGTTAAAAATGGTTTTTGAACTAGTGAATATTAATGTATGTTGAACTATCTCACCAATTGATATTTATGGGAAGATATGTTTTTTATTTTTCATTTATTATTTCAGTATAATGATATCGGTTTCTATAATGACCCAAACATTCAATGTGTGCAAGTGAACAACATGTTATCAAAGTGTAGTTGAAAAGTTTATTGAAAAAAAGTTCCCAAAATTATAAATTGATAATGGAACACAGTTCAAAAAATTCCAAGTGGATGACTATCTTGATAAACATGAGATAAGTTACCATGTTTTTCCATTATGAAATACAAAAAATGTAGTGGCTGAGAGAAGAAATCAGATTACATAAACATGGAAAGAATAATTCTTATCTAGAAATACCTTCTAGATAAGTTTTAGAAATATTTAGGGTTAAAAATAATTTATATTTATAATAGAGTCTTATTATTTCCATAGGAATAAAAGACTCTATATATGATATGTTATTGAATGAATACAACATTAAAAAAATTTTGATTTTTCATAAGTATGTGTTTTATTCTCAATAAGGATAAATACATGATGTTTGAATCCAGTGGAGATGATGATATATTTCTTAGTTACTCAATAAAAATCAAATCATATAAATTCTTTAATAACCATATGGGAAATGTTATAGAGATTAATGATATTTTTTTGATGTAAAATTAGAAGAATCTTCTGTAATTCAATAAACAGTAGGTGGAGGAAAGTGATTAATATGTTAGTAGATCAAGTGGTGTAAATGTAATTGGGAGGATTTAGAAGATGATTTGGATTATGATAAGAACAAAAGTACAAATAAACTAAAGAGTAGAGCCAAAATGTAAAAGGAAAATATTATCGAGGATCAAATTTCCCTCGTGAAGAAGAGGATGATTAAAACACTACATGAAGAATAATTATTATCATAAGTAGACCCAAATTTTTTTTAATAATATATAAGGGGTTGATATGTGTACATGTAATTTGTGATGAACCAGACAAAATAGAGAAGAATCAAACATGGGAATTTGTTTTGATGCTAATAGATAAGAATGCCATCAAGACCAACTGTGTTTTCTATAAAAAACTTAATGAATATTACATAATTCTTAGAAATCAATAATTAATGGTTTTCAAGAAATACATTCAAATAGAGCCTATTGATGTTGATGAATCATTTACACATATTGCAAGGATAGAGACAATTCAATTATTCATGGCCATAATAGTGCAAAGGAAATTCACAGTTTTCTAATGGAAGTGTTGTCATCAGTTCATGAATAGATTAATATTTGAAAAATATCAGTTTTTTTGCAAGGTAGTGTAGATTATAATATCTTTTTGATTAACTAGAGTAATTAAAGGTTGATTGTTCTAGTATATGTCGATGAAATAATATTTTGTGGATTGAATGACGTAGAGTGAATTTTATTTCAAAAATTATGAAATTTGATTTTTTAATGTTAACAATTGGATAGGTGACTTTTTTACTTTGTATAAAGGTAAGACAAAGAAGAAATATGACATTTATTTCTTAAAAAACTATGATAAGGAGGTTTTGATAAGGTTTGGGATGGAAAATTCTTTTGATATGACAACTCCAGTTGCTACAATGATGAAATTTTCATGGGATGATGAATAAGAAGTAGTAAAGATAACATAATATAGACATATAATTGACACACTATTATAATTTTCATCAACATAACCTGATAATGTATTTTACAGATTCTAGGTAGCATGGTAAGTGTGTGATCAGAATGAAATCCACCTACATACAGCAAAAATAATACTTTAGTATATCAAAGGAATAATTTATTTTTGTTTTCTATATAATGAAAAATCTCATCAAGAGTTATTGGGATTTAAAAATACATATTTTGGTGATTCAGTATATGATCTAATGTTAACATTATATGGTGAATTATAACATATTGAACTATCTATTTCTGGGATAAGCAAGAATTAATATTGAATTTATTTGAGCACTGTATAAGAAAAATATATTTTAGCTACTCAGAATTGCATGTAGTTACTATGGATGAAGTAACAACTTGAAGCTATTGGAGTTGAATTAAAATCACCAATTAAATTTAACTGTGATTACACAAGTCCTATATATCTTAAAAAAATTAGATAATCACTCAATATCAAATCATATGTAAATAAAATATCAGTTTATCAAGGAGAAAGTGGATCATGGTCTTGCGAAGCTAGAGTTTGTTCCTACTAAACAATAGGTTGAAGATATCCTAATAAAGTTGAAAACTAGAAATTATTTTAAATGACATCAACTATATATTGGAGTCAAGTCAACTCCCCATGGGTGAGTAGTGCTGATGTGGAACTGACCTCCCTCTGAGGCATGGTGTGTTCATTCCAATATACTAATATTTTTTCCTTACCATGATTCATACTAAAAAGGAGTGACCATTGGAATCCATGAAAATGTGGGATACAATTTCATAATCAAGGCAAGGGAGAATCTAATAGAGTGAGTCACAAAATAGGGTAATTCTTAAATGTAATGATTCTAAAAAAGGTCAATAAATGTGGGGGAATATTGAAAAGGAGTATCATTTGGGATCACTATGTAAGTAGTTCACATCTGTAGGTTGAGAAGTTTTCTCAATGGCTAAACATTTTATTAATAAGGTTTCCAAATGATGGTTTGAGAATGAAATGATTCATTAATGAAATTTTTATGATACTCTTATTTCTCATGATGAGCATGAAACACGTGGTCTTAGATTACTTGTTTTGGAATCCCCTAATCACTATCTAGTGTTGTATATGAAAAATGGTTTTTCATGATCCTGACTTGTCAAACAATTAGTTCATTATGATTATAAGTGTTCTCAAGAAACCCAAATGAGGAGATTTATAGAAACAATTATGAATTGTGGAGATTTTGGGTTTTATGTGTTTGTTTCCATGGTTTTAGGTTGTTGATGTAGGATCATTTTCAAAGGAGGCCGGAAGAGTGAGAGATAATGTTTGATAACATGAAGCTTGATATGACTAATCTATCGGAGCACAAAATGTCTAATATCATGGAGAATGATTGTGTGATCTCATATAGTGTAGAATGTTAGATTGTATGGTGTATATTTGTCAAATCTAATGGAGTGGGGATGTCTGATATTACAGATAATGACTGTCTAATCTCACATAGCATGAATATCTTAACTAATCTTATTAGGTAAACATGATTGTCAAAGAATATCCCTTTGGGATCCTATGGAAAACTAAAAGGCATCAAATGATTTTAGAGGATCTCACAGATAGATCACATGATTCACAGGATGGGAAGGAATCCAAAAATGATGGTGGTGTATTTTAGTTGTTTCAAATCACACAACCACATGATTATCTTTGGATCTAATGGAGTGGTAATGTGAAGCACTGGAATACAATGGTTCTGGTCACATAATTTTCTTTTGATATTGATATGGGATCATGCAAAGAACATGATTGTAAGTGGATCTCATGATGTGCAAGAAGAAAATGACACAGACAACATGATTTCCAATAGATCCAGAGACAAAATCATTTTATAAACTCAATGACAATGAAATTGACCATACGAAGCACTTTAGACATGTGGGAGGTTATCATGATAATATATTGGGACATGCGGTAGGTGACCATGCATAGCGATCATGTGATGTGAATGATTCTAATTACTATGGTGGTGGTATGGATTACTATCCATGATTTATGGAGTTAATGTAGGGTATATTTTCTCATAAATACCCAATGAATCGTTCAAAATAGGTGACTGAGTTTTTCATAAAATACTCATGTGACGTAAATTATAGATAATTGATTTCATGTGTTTTCAAGAAGAATACAACATTGACATCATACCCGTGTTTTTAATGAGCCAGATAGAGTCATGCATTAGAAGCATGCAATATGCATAATCCATAGAAGGTCTTACGAAAGGACACTATGAAGGATTCCTTCAAAGTGAAGAATGAAATGGGTGGCTAAATGCATATGTTGTCTCATTTATATCTCATGATTCACATGAACTAAAAAAGAACTTACAAATTGCATTAACTAAACAATGTCTCATGATATGCATGATCTGAATAAGGTATTGTGATCTACATGATCTGAAAAGGATCTAACACATGGGGTATCATGAAAGGATCTCTCACAAGGGTTTCACCCCAGGATCTCATGCAAGGGATACATGCCAAAAGATTATGATAGGGGTCTCCCTCCAAGATATTGGACCAGGGATTAGTGCAAGGATCTCATGAATATGGGTACATGCTAGGGTCTCCTATAGAGGTGTTTTGGAGTATCCTCATGCAAAGGAGGTTTTTATCTCATTGATGAAATATGAGAATAAATACATACATGAGTTTGAATCAATACAAAGCCGATTTTTAGATGATTTTAATAGAGGAGAATTGTGTTTACTTCAGTATAGATTGAAGTAAACATTTATATTGTAAATGGTTGTAAACTAGTAGGGTTAGTGAGTTAACATCAAACCATATAAGGGATGTTTTATTTAATATATTTTGTGCATCAGTACATTTCCATTGTATCCTTCATGGAGATATCCCAATGAGGGTGAACCATGTAAAACTCTTATGTCTGGTGGATGTTTTAATATTCTTTTATTTTATGCTATGTGACCGAGATAGAATATAGTTTTGTTTAATGATGAAAATGATGTAAAAGAGATTTTGTTTTTAATCTATCATACCTTGATTCACCCCCAATGTCAAAGTATTTGACAATGTTGGGATAATGAGGGAATTCTTCCCATCCTTAACTAATCTCATCTTGGAATTCCAATCCTTATTCAGCGTATTCATTTGTTCTTCTCAAATGATTCAAAATTCATGCATATATTTTTTCAGATCAATCAACCTATTAGATATAACATTTATTTTAGAATATAAGAAAAGCATATTAATTTTGTACAGTTTCTAAATCCAAGTAAAATTTATACGTATACAATCTCAATTAATTATTTTTGACAATAAAATCCAGGAAATTCATCAATGGTTCTATCATATATTCTTCCCAAATGGAAACTATTTATTCGGTTTTTTCACATGTTTAGTGAGATTTTTGTATATGATTACCATTTTAAAAAATTCATCTTCCATGGAATTATCCACTTCTTCTAGCTATATTATTTCATCATGAAGATCCTTGATTCCCCTAATAATAATTTTTCCACTTCTTTTTGGATATTCTTCTAGAGTTCATTGAATAATGAATTAGTATCAAAACATTATCCATCATTATCATAGTTTGAACATGCGTCTTGTGAATAATAACAATCAATATAATTATTTAAACATATACAACTGAGATTATCATCAATTAGTGGTTTATTTTCCTTTACTGTAGGATTATTATTCACCTTCATTTCTTGTCAATTATTTATATAACATTGAGACATCAAAAAATATATATGAGGTAAATTATTCATTTTGAAAAAGCTACCCTTCATAAAGTCTCACTTGGGTCATTATAGGGAACCTAGCATTTGATAGAACTTGTAGGTCCCTGGTCAGTGTGAGATCAGTGAGAGGGAGAGGATGTGAATCAAAGATCCCTTGTTTACTAATTGTTAATTTTCAATTAAACATATATGGATGGATAATGACTCAATTCACTCTTCTTTTTCCTCTCATACTTACGTGAAATAATTATTTAAATAAAAGGATCAAAACACAAGGAATTACAAACTTCTGTACAAATAAAAACTCATCGTTGACTTGTTTACTCTCTCCACAATAGATCATCCACTATAATATCATTATCAATTTCAATATTTTATATAGTGTGACATATTTTATCTATATAATCCTCATAGTATTATCATTGTATTATATCCCAAAGAACTACTGGAATCCATATTGGCCTCCTCTAGAGTCCCACTAGATTGTTCTTCTCCTGAATCACACATGAAACATATACTACTCCCACCTCTAACTGAGTGACTTCTTCCTCTCATAAATTTTGATCCACTACTGGATAATTTATTGAACTTCTTATTTGATATCATTAAATATAAATAGAACATGTACGTTTTCAATAACCTTTACACCATACTGGTTTTTCTCAAATAACTATAACCACCGGTATCTGATTAGTTGCCTTAGTGAAACAAATTATCTGGAAATTCTTTCATTAAAATTATAACATATTAGCCTCACATTGATTTGTGGAATAAATGCACAAAATTAATTTCTATTGGTTTTTATATAATAATAGCGTACAAAATCTCAATATTCATCATGTACTTTTCATCCATGAATTTCTTGGTCTTCTCCTGGTATAATCCATTTAACAATAAATGATTTAATATTTATTATTTTATATACATATCATCCACTGTATTAGTTCATGTTTCACATTTACTTATAGTGAATCATTGTGGGGGACCGATCATTATAGATGATTACTTTACAGAAAATCATTTAATTTAGGTGTCCAGGGGGATGTTCGGTGTGGTTTTGTGATATGTGAGACATTCCCATGGTGAGAAATTCTAATAGTTTCCAAAAGTGTTATATTTTTTATGGTGATTCATTCAAGAATCGAGTCATTGTGGTGATGATTTCTTCTGGTGGTGAGTCATTTCTGGGGGTGAGTTATATCGTGGGATCAGTCATTCTTGTGATGATAAGCTTCTAACAGTGAGTCATTCTGGTGGTGATAAATTCAGGCGGAAATTGATTTTGGTGGTGAGTCATTTCTAGCTGTGATTCATTTCTAGGAGTAATTAATTATGGTTGTGAGTCATTCATATATTGATTCATTCTAGAGGTGTGTCATTTCTGAGAGTTACTGATTTCTAGTGGTGAGTCGTTCTGTTAGTGAGTTGTTCTAGCGGTGATTCCTCTCTAGTAGTGATTCATTCTTGCAGTTTTTCATTCAAACGGGGAGTCATTTTGGTGGTGACATATTTCTGGCTATGATTCATTCTAGTGAAAAGTCAATTCTTGTAGTGATTCATTATCAAGATGAGTCCTTCTGGTAGTGTGTTTTTTATTGAATTGATTCATTCTAATGGGAGTCATTTCTAGGAGTGATTTATTTTAGGCATTATTAAAGGAATAATGTTTCTTGTTATCCTATTCATGATACATGATTTATATTTTGACATATTTTATGAAAAAATCGGATTAAATTCCCTAAATAAGGGTTTAAATGTCATTTCAAAGATATTAACAATGTCATTAATTTCTAAAAAATGTGATGAGACATTTTTAATGTGTAGAACACATATATTGATGGTATCCTCCATTATTGGTTTGTTAAAACCATATCTAATACCACCTTGTATTGGATCTGTTCATTCTAAAGGGAAGACCATTCATTCCTTCATTTACGATAACTTTATCTGGATATGAGAGGCCCCAAATCTATATTCTATGGGACTTATAGAACTACTTTCTACATTTACATTGATTCCCCCCCCCCCAAATAATATCACTCATGTACATGTGCCCTCTATTTTAGTGCAATGATTCTGGGAAAATATCATTTCTTCCAAGTAGGTTCTTCCTTCATTTATCCTTATGTGTATTATGTATGACTGGTTTATTTTTTTCATATCGGGTGAACATGGTGACATCCAGTTTATGATAGATAATGCATTGGTATACATTGAATTTAATTTTGTAGGGGAATGTAAAGTATGATGTTACATCTCTTTGTGGATTTGGCTTGATTCGATTTTATATTATGATTTTATGGGCATAATTCTTTGATGAAAATTATGTCGGATACTAAGTTGATTATGGTGTAGACACCTTTATTGAACCCTTACATATGTTATTTTTTATATCATCATAAATAAATGGATAACCATGTATATTTGGTAAATGGAATGGATATCAATGATATAATGGCTTGTGTGATGAAAACCTTAATTAAAGAAGTAAAATTGAATAAGAGAACCTCTTCTAAATCTAAAAATTTATTGTTCTGTGGTATGTGATGGGATGTGTGTGGATGTAGTGGATGAGGAATGTTCTTGAAGCTGTGATGCAATGGTTTTCATGATGTCGTTTTGTAATGGGTTTGTGATGGAAGGTGGACCCTTATATAGATGTTGTTTTTTGTTTTGATCTTCTTATGGTGGTCTATGATCTATTAGTTTTCTAGTTAGAAATGGATATTGAAATTAATAATTTTGGGAAAGTTTAATGAATATGACTTACGCTTCTTGTTGTATACTCAGAAAAAGTGAATGTTTATCCCGAACGAGTACATAACATAGAATCTTGACAATTGATTAAAGATAATAAAATACTGAAATATATACAATGGATTTTTTTTCTTATGGGGTTTTGTGCATTTAGACTTTGTAGCAAAATTATAGTGTTTTATGAAACGTTTTATACCTTGGTTGTGAACTAGAAGGATGGGTATTGTGTGATTCATATCTATATGTATATACAATGTATGTTATTTTGATTTCTATATGCATTCTACCCTCACAGAGCACTATGTTTGGACACAGAGATAGTAACATGGGGGTGGTTTTTCCAAAAAATAATAGTACAGGATGGATGGATGGATAAAAAATCTTCTTCACACCCTCTTCCATGAGATGAGAAGGATCTGCACAAGATATGATGGACATAAGTCAGAAGTTCCACTGTCGAGTTGTGATGTGATGGACTAGGTGTGTATGTGGGGGACTGTGATGTGTTGTGATGTTATACAAATGTTGTGGGAGATCCAGGATGTACAATTGTGGGGTGTGAGAAAGGAAAATTAGTGGTAATGTGTTGCAGGATACCAAATCCTCAGGGTGATTCATATTATATTATTTTAAATTGATTGAGTTATTTATTGAGCGATCCTCATTGAGGTTGTGTTTTTTGTGATTATACATGTTTAGGTGATGATTTTTTCTGCTACATTCACATGGATGAATAAGTTTTATTTATTCACATATGCATGAGAAACATTTTCTTCCCTACTATGTATACATGTATTCTAACCCTACATCGGTAAAACTATTTTTAGGATTCTAGGAAATATTCGATGATCGTGATGGACCATACTAGATACACCCTAGGATTGTGGTTGTGTCGATTCACTAGTTTATGTTTTCAAAAAATTACATTGGAGGCATTTTATCTATACCAATTTTATTTTCACATTCATTGTGTGATGGGTTTTCGTTTTGTTACATATATTACAAGGATTTGATGATTATGGATTCATCATAAACCTAATCTTGTTTTGTTATAGACTGTAATGACTCCCATATTGTGATATTTTTAAACCCTCTATCCAATTCACTAACCCAAGACCTACTGGTGGCAGAACTCGGGAGTCATTATCTTTCTCCCTTTATTGAAGTATCTTTAGTTGGAGAGTTTTATGATAGAGTTGTATAGAAGGTGATGGTTGAGAGACATGGTGTAATTTTGACTTCGGAAGACTGAGAGATTCATGGGTTGGTATGGAAATAGTGTTATTTGACATGGTGCATGACATATGCCAAGGAGACCGGATAGGACATGGGAATTTAGGGCCCTGATGATCCAGTGTATGGACTCTGAGCATATAAAACAACTAAGAGAGATGGGTCTTCTTTTAGTATGGGGTCTTAGGAGAGGTGAATGCGTCATTATGACTTGTGTTTTCATTTAAATTGTGTTTCTTGGGGAATGTTAAAATGTATAAAATGAAAAAAATTGATTACAGTTAATTAAAATATATCATAATAAAAATCCAAAATATTGGGCTTACAAAATCATTGTTTCACTTTCATCTATGAATCTTGGTCATTATCCGTGTGTGGATCAGGTAGTGGATGATTAGTGGGCTGACTCGATTGATCGCTGGAGGATTGATCATGTTGAGGATGATGATTAGTGGTAGAGGACATTGTGAGCTTTTCAATTGAAGGTTATGGGAATGTTCGAGGGAAGTGCTTCAGATGTGGTAATAGAGGGATAGATAGAGGAAATGGATATCACATTTAGTTCAATCAAATCATCGAAAGTGTATTGGGTCGCCATCGTAGTTTGTCCGATGTGAGGAGCACCACATCAGTGATGGACCCTGAAAATTGGCGAGAAGATGGATAAAAATGATTCTTTGGCCAAATTATAGGATTTTAGTGAAGAGTTACATTCATTAACCATGATGGATGTGAAGAGGAAAGATATATTGTACGTTCAGTAGGTAATCATATCTTTTCCGGATATTGGGATTGAGTTATAAGAGTTTCTACGCTTTTCCACACATATTTTTATATTGGAAGAGTCATGTGTGGGTAATATTAAAGTTGCACTCCACAATTCATACAATATAAAGTTACTCCACAATGTTTCAAATGTATATAGAGGTTCAAATGATGTTATATGTGATATAAAATATTCTCTCTCATGGGGGATTACTGCGAATAGGGTAACCATTTGGGTTCTTTGTGGGGTAGAGTTGTTATTGGTAGGTTTCAGGTGCTAGGGCCTTTGATGTTTTAACCAGTTGGGAGTCAACATTAGCATCTTCACATCAATCCACCAAGGTAAAATGGATTTCAAAATCATACCGGGGACATTTGAACAATCTATTTATTCTATTTGGTTTCGGTAAATCATCATGATCATTCCCCAATGGATTTCCAATACCAGTTTAGAATAGGTGGTTAGGTTCAACGATAATCAGAACAACATTTACTAGTGTGGTCGTTCCACCAGTAGGGGATACCGTTATACGATCATGTCATAGTTGATATGGAAGGAAGAGTAAGAATTCATGATGTATCTAATCATTAGGGACCTCAACCTAAGCATGGATGTGGTGGTTCCCATCAACTGAGGGACAGAGGAGTTGGGTGTGGGAAGTTTCAGGATGTGGTGGAAATTGCACCATATAGGCTATAGATCATTCGAGATAAGCTCATTTTATAATGTACCCTTGTTTTTACTTTGATTAATTCAAGAGTACCACACTCTATTGTTTCACCCTCCCTTGTCCACGCTCTAGAAGTAGACGTGGATAGGCTCTCTGTGCCCTTGGTGTTTACTATGCCATTCAGAGGCCAGACTAGTTTGTTTGATGTATGTTAGGGATGTGAGCTGATGACGGGGAAACATAAATTAGGTCTCAGCCTTATCATACATGGTATACAACCATACATTGTTATCCTCATCATTGATTGGATGTAATCATCATGTGTGGTTATCAAGTTGTTCTGAAAGAGAGTCGTGTTCTCAGATGTAGAAGGCTAACACATGGTTTTCAAGTGTGAGAGGGGTTTCCAAGATAAAATTCATCATTTGGATCCCCTTCATTCATTAGTGGATGAGTATTCTATTATATTTTTAGGAACAAGGATATACGAGGCTTCCAAGGTTGTTAGTAATTTTCAGGATGTTTTTTCCAATTATTGTTTGAAACAACCCCTCGACACAATGTTGTGTTTGGGGTAGACATGCAACATGGTGATTCGTTGATTTTGATGGACCCCTACTGAATAAAACATTTTGAGTTTCTGTAGCTGGATATTCAGAAAGATGATCTAATGTTTAGTGGTTTCATCCAACATAGTGTGTCACTGTGGGGTGCCCCAGTATTATTCACTAAGGAGGATGGTAGTATGTGGTTGTCGGTAGAATATTGGAGGATGAAATATGTAGAATAAAGGAATATGTATTCTAATCCAATGGTAGATTCTCTTTTCATCCAGTTGAGGGGATCTAGTTGGTTCTCCAAGATTAATCTATGGTATGGATATCATTAGTTTATGGTGATGGATGGAGATATATAGAAGACTACCATCAAGAGAAGTTATAGACACATTGAGTTCATGATGATGTATTTCAGTGTTAGTATTTCATCGACTATGTTCATGGGGCCTATGAACTTAGTATAATATTAGTTCCTTTACTATTTATTAATATTCATCATCGATGACATACTGATCTACTCGTGGTTAGAGAAGGATCATGTCGAACATCTCAGAGATGTGTTGCTGGTTCTTCATCTCCACCAGCAATATTAAAGGTTGTCAAAGTGGATGATTTTTACATGAGAAGTTCATTTATAAGGTAATGTGTTGTCTCATCAGGCTGTGGTTGTGTACCCATAAATTGTTGAGGCTAGTTTTTCTTAGGCAGCATCCAAGAATTTGGTAGAGATTTATTGCTTCCTTTATCTAAAATGATATTATGATAGTTTTGTGATAGATTTCTTCTAATTTGTAGCCTTGATGATAGCATTGACCAAGAAAGACCAAACATTTTTATTGAACGATCAGTTCGAGACAACATTCAGTTACCTTAAGGGGAAGTTGTTCGGTGCTCCAATGCTTTAGCTGCTAAAGGAGATAGTGTTGTTTGAGGGTTTCAGTGACATGTATTGTCTGGGATTAGGGTGAGTCATGATTAAATATAATTATGTGATCTCTTATGGGTCAATGAAGCTATTCCCTAACAAATTTAATTATTTCAAACATGATCTAGGGATATAGATATATTTTTTCTCACTGATGTTATGGTGACATTACCTCATTTTGGAGAGCTTTTTGGTCTTCACAAATCACAAATGTTTTATTTATTTCTTTTTCCAGCATTATTCCAATCTATGATACTGAAGCTATATAGAGTTTCTTTAGGACGACTATTTTTTTATCTATTATACCTCAGGAACTGGGTATTTTATTTCTGATGATTTTATCCTAAAGATGGAGAAACATGTTGTTTGGGAATCTAGGGATGCATGGATAGTGACAGAGGATTTGGAAGACCTACAGTTATATATAGGAGTGGATGGTGGTAGAATCTATTTTTTTTCAGATAACATACCATTATTCTATAATAGAAATGCTGAAGGAGTCTCATTGGGGTGACACAGATGTAGAGGTGTTTCATGATCATGTCGGCAATGGTGATTCTCTAAATGGATAGTCAATGGTTGGTCAAAACCAGATGTAAATTCATGGGAGGTTGTTTTTTATAGTATAGATAAATGTGGAAGCCCTTCATGAGTTTTGTAGATATAAATTAGAGGTACACCTTGGAGTTTATAAAATGCACCAAGGCTTGATGACCAAATTTTGGTGTTCTGAGATGAAATAGGAAGTGGCCGGGTTTCTGGCACGATGTCTTGTTTTTCAACATGTAAATGTAGAGAATCTTGTTTTGGGAGGTTTGTCACATCATATGGATGTTCTAGAGTGGAAATGGGATTAAATATCGATGGTCTTTATCACATGGTTACCAAGATCTCTGGGTGGTTGTGATGATATCTAGGTGAATGTGGATTAGTCAATGAAATCAAATAAATTCCTATAAATATAAGATTCTAAAAATAGTAGATGTTTTGAAAAAAGTCATGTAAAAGATGTGGTCCAGCTATATGGACTTCATAGGTCCGTTTTCTTAGATAACGATTCTTGTTTTTCCTTAGTATTCTGGAGGTGATGGAATTATACTTTTGTCACCCAGTTGTGCCTCAGTACTACTTTTCCATCCTCATATAGATTTGAAGATAGAGTAGAAAATATAGTGGTTGGAGGATATGTTGTGGTCATATATATTGGACATTATCGAATCATGGACACAACACCTACACTTGGTTGAGTTCACTTTTTAGAATATGTATCACTCTTCCATTTTCATGGATCCATTTTAGGGTTTATATGTGAGACCATATCATTCTATATTGGGATGGACGAGGGTTTTGGATGTAGCTGTTCTTAGACCTGATGTGGTGTAGAGCATGAAAATGAAGGTTCGTATGGGTCATGATATGATGAATGTTGCACATGATTGGAAAAAGTTATGTGTTGATCATAGGAGGAGGGCCATGGAGTCTTAGGGAAGGGACAAAGTGTTCTTGAAGGTTTCACCTCAACGTGGGTAGCGGAGGATCGAAAAAGGAAGTAATCTCACTCCTTATATTATTGGGACATTCAAGGTGTTGGTGTGAATTGGTGAGGTAGATTACCGGTGGGCACAACTGGAAGGACTGGACTAGATCCATTATTTCTTCAATGTCTCACAACTCCATTGTTATATTCACAATGACTCCCATGTAAGTGGATGGGGAGAGTTGGAAATGGAGGATGAAACAACCTTCATGGATCATCTATCAGAGATCCACAACCTTTTAGAGGAGGTGCTACAAGGATATAACATTCCTTGTTCTATGTGCTATAGAGGTATGGTGCCATAGAGGTGAGTACATAGGCGCATGATATGTATATGAGAACCTAGTTCCCAGGGTTTTTTGAGTTTCCCCGTCTCTATTTTCATTTTTATGTGTTGTTTGGTCCATTTTGTTTTATGAAATATGTCTTTCCCCTTGATTTGATGTGTGCTGCATGATGTGCGTTAATGTTCCAACATGAGAAAAAGGGATGAACTGATTCCTAATCAAGACACATTTTACTATGATGCAATTAAACCCATGCAGGCGACTTAGTTCCACCCATAGCGGATAATATCTTAACATAGAGGATGGAATTCTCTGATTCTTATTTTATGAGAAGTATGTTTTGTTCTGTTGTTGTGGGTGTTTGGGATAACAGGTTTAGTTGATGTATGTGTTTTAGACATAATGAGGCCTTTGAGAGGTATCTCGAGTGATGATTGTTTGGACCCTTTCTCTCCTTCATTCTGATTTATTTATAATTCTTAAGGGTGGAATAGTTGGATTGGTATCCGGTGTAATGACCCAAACCATATGGACCATTAATTTTCCAAAAATCTGATAATTGATGCGTCTGGGGGGATTACAAGGAGCTCTTGGTACATGAGACACATTACAATGGTACAAAATTCTAACAATTTCCAAAATTTCTAGATTTCTATTGTGGGGACATTCGGGCAGGGAGTGATTCTAGTGGTGAGTCTTTTTTGGGGTGAATCATTTATGACTGTGAGTTATATATGGAATTCAGTCATTTATGGTAGTGATTCAATTTTTTGGTTATTCATTTTGGGTAGTGTGTCATTTCTGATAGTTAGTCATTCTAGCCGAGAGTATGCTGGTTGTGAGTCATTCTGGTGGTGATTCATTTCTGGGAGTGAGTCATTTCTAGCAGTGAGTCATTCTGGCGGCCAGTTTTTTTACTGGCATGTCATTATGGAAGTGGGTCATTTATAGCAGTGATTCATTTCTGGCGGTGATTCATTCTGGATGTGAGTCATTCTGGCAGTAAGTCATTCTGGCAATAAGTCATTCTGGTTGTGAGCTATTCTGGTCGTGATTCATTTCTAGCAGTGAGTGATTTTAGAGGTGAGTCATTACTGGAAGTCATGCATTATGGGGTGGATTCATTCTGGTGGTGATTCATTATATTGGTGATTCATTTATGATGGTAAGTCATTTCTAGAAGCGAGTCATGAACCATTTTTTTTATTTTTCCAAAATGATAACAAATTTTTTATTTTGATCTATTTTATAATGAATAATTTGTCTAATTTCCTAAAATAATGGATTTAATTATTTTTACATGGAAAATAACAATATCCGTAATTTATAAAATGTATCGAGACCTCAAAATTACATAACATGGATAGATTGATGGGTTCTACCATTAATGGTCAGTTAAAACAATATCCAATTCCCCACAGTATCAGATTAATTTGTTCTAAAGAGGATAATTTTCATTCCATTTTTATACTTTCACATGATACAAGAGGCCCAAAATCCATCTCCTTTAGGAGTTGTAGAACTAGTCGATGTAGTTAGTTTATGTTTTCCCCAAATAATATATCTCTTGTACGTGTGCCCCCTATTTTGGAGTAGTGAGTTTATGAAAAGATTCTTTCTTCCAAGAAGAATTTTCTTTTGTTTCTACTTACATGAGAAATTTGATATGGGTTTTTATTTTCATATCTGGTGAACACAGCTGCATCAGTATTTATAAAGATAATATATTGGATTAAATTAAATTTAAAGAGGAATGTAAATGTAATGTTTGATGTTAAAATGTGTTATTGATTTTATTTTATTACATTTTATATGGTAATTGTATGGGAATAAATACCTAATGAATATCATGTCTATTGGTGGCTTGATTATTCTATGGAGACCTTCTTTGAATAATCTGTTTTTTATTTGTTTGATATTATCATAAATAAATAGCTTACTAGGTATATTTGGTTAATGGAATTGATTCCCCATGATCTAATGGATTGTGTGATTACACTCTTAATTGAGAAAGTGAAATTTAATAAGAGAACCACTACTTAATATAAATTTTTTATGTTCTATGGTTTGTAATGTATTTTGTGTGGAGTTAGTGGATGAGGTATGGTTTTGTAGTGGGGCTGCAATGATTTATATGACGGGGTTGTGTAGCAGGGCTGTGATGGAAGCTTGAAATATATATGGCTCTTTTGTGTTTTGTGTGCTTCTTGTGGAATTATATGCTCTATTATTTTACTAGTTAGTAATGGATTGAGAAACAGATTTTATTGAGAATGTCTAATGAATAAATAATTTTATGCTTATTTTATTCTCTGAAAATGAGAATGTTTTACAGAATGAGTTGGCAATTATGAATTTGGGAAATAGATTAATGATAATCAAATATTGAAATTTGAATTGCGGCCTACGATTTTATTATATGGGGAGGGGTGTTGTGAATTTAGATTCTCCAAAAAAATAGAGTGTATACCTTCATTTTGAACCATTAGTATGGTTATTGTTTAATGTTTATCTATTTCTAAATACCATGTTAGTTTTTTTATCTCTATATGCACCCCACCCTCATTGACCACAATGTTATGACACCCAGATATTCATATGGGGAAATTTTTCCCAGCTTTTCGATGAGAGGATGGATGGATGGTACCCACTCTTACCTGCTCCATATTCTAGTTGATGACAAGGACATTCATGAGATATGATGGCCAAAAGTCAAAAGTGCCATAGTCGAGTTGTGATGTGATGGCCCATGTGTGTTTGGGTGACATTTGATGTGATGGAATAGGTGTGTCGGTGTTGGATGTGACATGTTGTGATGGTTTTTGGAAAATGTGGGGGTGCTAGGATTAATAATATTGGGTTATGAGGGAAGAAAATTATAGGGAATGTGGTGTGGGGTACCCAATTGTCAATGTTCTTTATATTATATTATTATTCTTGGAATGAATTATTCTGTTATCAAGCCTTGTTGAGATTATTGCTTTGGTTAGTATACCAGTTTAGGTGTTGTTTGGTTCTGCAACTTTCAAAGTGGTTCATTAGTTTTCTCTTTTTCAAACATGCATGAGATACTTTGTCTATAGTGATGAGTATATCAATATCATAACCCTATGTTTGTAAAACAAATTTCTAGAATTCTTGGAGGACTTCGCAGACCATTCTAGAACTTACTAGTCGAACCCTTGAAAAATTTCTTTTTCTCCACTCTAGTTTTTATTTTTGGGTATTTACTTTCAAGAATTTAATCTTTAGTGGTTTTTTTCACACTCACTATGGTATGAATTTTTGTTTTCATATATATATTTCATGAGGTTAATCATGATTGATTAATCCCATTTCCAAATCTTTTTTTCTTATAGATGGTAGTGAATCCCAAATAGTGAGGTTTTTATACCCTCGAT
The DNA here is from genome assembly GCA_963277665.1 of Viscum album. NCBI lineage: Eukaryota > Viridiplantae > Streptophyta > Magnoliopsida > Santalales > Viscaceae > Viscum > Viscum album. The sequence goes on from OY728162.1 coordinate 1,017,383,221, forward strand.
GCTAGACACCAACCCAGGTCTTACCGGTGGAAAGACTCAGGGGGTCCTTATTTATGTCCCTTCATTATGGAATCTTTGTTGAAATGGGGTCGTGAAAATGAGGTTTCAGTATCTTAATTCATCGGTTCTGTTCTCTACTTCATGTTCATTCATATATCAGTAGAAGAATTCATGGGATCTTAACTTCCTTATTCATGTATTAGTGTATTCAGCCTTCGTAGACACTATATTTTTGGAATCCTAAATCGATGTAGGGTTATATATCATATGGAATCCTCCTTCGAGAGAAATTATAAGTGCCCAAATTCACCATTTCTTTATTTCTTCTTGTGAAAAAATTTATTAAAATGAGGTTTTCTTCTTAGCACACCATTTTCAAATTCTATTTATACTATCTCTTACTCATCACATCCCTTCACATAAGTATGAATAAGGACTGGTTTTTAGCGCATTCATGAATGTTTGGATGATTATGAATGAGAATATCAGGCTCTGAGGATTAAATTCACAACACCTATAATTTTTAAGCACTTCGATTGTTTATGAATTGTTTGATGTCCAATAAAATATCCTCCCCATCACAAATTAAAATCATTACATAACTCGTGATGAAAGAGTGTTCATGGATGTGCTGGTTATCATTGAAAAAATGAGAGTGATTTGATATCAACTCTAACCCTTCCATCCGTGATGCCTCTTTATTTATAGGTAGAGCTATGTTTTCACACAACGCGTTAGGTTTGAGAAATAGTCTATATCAAGTAGCATCATTACAAAAGAAAGTACACTAGTGCATATGAATATTTTGATCCCTATATCTATAAGAATTTTTAGATATTTTTACACCTAAAAATATGATGTATCTTATGTCGTGAAAATGATGTTCACATACACATCATATGCTCACATGATTCTCAATTTAAAACTCAAATACATCCAAGTGTTTTTTATTTAATATTCCATCTTTAAAATAATTTTAATTTGGAAATATCTCATTTTTCAATAATATACATACATGAAAGAAAAAGGTTTCATATATTGAGATTCAAGGACATATATCCTAAAACTATTGATCCCAAAAAGATCATTATAGTCTCATGTTTTTTGAATACTATTCAAACCCTCTATTTAGGATGGTAGATGATTTCGGGTGAATTTGGATGTACAAGATGATCCAATTATATGATTGGATGACCCGTATGGCTTCGATCATGATATAGATGAAATTTTAGAATATTTATTAGTGGATGAAGAGTACCCTTCCTCACTACAGTCCCACATAAAAATTTTGGTATGTCTCAGCCCACATTATTATTTGGGAATTCTTCTACAATAAATTACACAATAGTGGGTGACTTTCACCAACATCATACCTTCACACAAATGGGCTACGAAACAATTGGACTTGTTTTCCCATAGGCATGTGTGATTAGGAAATCACTCTTATGGGCCTGTACATAGCACATTCACAAACCCCTCCTACCGTTCAGGCTTCATAGGCTAGTTCTCCCATGAGGTTGACCCTTTGGTCCCTCATGCATGGTAGATGATATGTCCATTGTGGACTTTTAATGTTTCTCCTATTTTTTTGTTAAGGGGTCATTCATGTACATTGTAAAATACTATGTATGTAACACAATTCTCTTCCCAGTTCATGTCTTTTATATGTAATATATAGTTTATATTTTTATAGGATCCTTTCAATATTCTTCCATACAAAATACATCATTCAAATATATATTTTTATGGTCTTATTCTATTATTCTTCTTCCAATAATGGAATTTACACTTTTGGAAACATTTCAACCTCTTTAGAAAGCTCCATTAATCATTAATGATTATATCAATAATAATTACAGTTAGCAAGGTGTAGTTTATGAAGAATGAAAACGAATTCCTTCATTTCAATCCATAATAATTTTCCAAGACTCACGACTTCATCTTAAACTCACTAAATATATATTTAAACTTCATTGATAAAAAATAAAATACTAGGAAAAAATAATCCTTTACTAGTTTCCATGGTTTTTTTTCAAATAAAAATATTTTTCCTAAATTTTTGGTTTTATTAATTTTTTAATGGAATTTATCAAAGTGAAAATGTTTAAATTCATCATTAATGTTTTTAATGAATTTTTCTGGTACTTCAATTCATCAATGATAACAAACCTTATTTCGGTTATCCTCTACAAAAGATTTGTTGTAATGATATAATCTTTGTTAATTCCAAAGAAGGTTTATTATCTGTTTGACTAGGGGTTTACTAATTTCAAACTATTATTCATATTACTCTATATGGGTTATGATAATGTTTATTGACATGGAAATGTACTGATATTTAATGAGATAGTTCTTACAATAATGAAATTTATTTCTTTTTATGTAATTTTGATTTGTTTTTTATTTGTTTATTCATTTGATGAATGCATTAGACATTTGAGGTGTCAGTTGGGTTTTGGAATTAAATAGCCCCTCGATGCATCTACATGTCTTATGAGAAAAAATAAATTGGTTATTTGGATGAGGCCAAAACCATTTAAATAGAAATGTTATCCTGAGGTGTTGATGTTATTTTTAAATGTCTCAGCACATGGCCTCGATTGTATGTCTAGATGTACGACATTATTCCTTCCATAATTATGAAATAAATTATTGATGTCAATTTTATCATTTGATTTGATGTATATTCATGGTTATGTTTCCTGATCTTTTGATTATTTATATAGAATAATTTTTTTCATCATTTAACCCCATCATATTATTATTCATTATCATTTTATTGATTAAATAGAATGTGTTTTTAATATAATAACCTTATCATATTAATAATATATTGTTTATTCATGACAGTTTAAAATTTATTCATACCCTTATTGAGCATATGAGAATATTCCATTCATATGTCTTATTACCCTAGGATGCAAGGATGTGTTTTATAACTGATATTTTGGATATTATAAATGAATTGATTGTGTCCTAAAAAATACTATGATGTGTTCAATGTTGAGAAACGTAACATGTGATTCATGTATGTATCTAGTTTACAATAATAATAAAATATTTATTGTTTTGGGTTTTAATTTCTTTAATCTAGTGCCTATGTAATGAATTATACCCTGAATCATGGATATCGGGGTTGGGGTATTTATATACATTCTGGATTTTACCTGTATATGAAAACAAGAAAAATATTTCCAATCCAAAAATTGGTCATTTTCAATATGAGATAAATATTCTAACCTATACGTTATATTGGTCGATATCTAATTGATATTTAATATCATAATTTGAGGAAGCTGATGAATAATTTTAATTTTCTGACATATTGTACCAATTAAAGATCTTGTTCGAGATTTTGGTGGGGGTGGCCCACCATAAAATGCAATGAGATAGTGAAATGAACTAGTAAAGATACTATAAAATTATAAATAAAAACAATATATTTTTTAGATTTTATTATAAGGGAAATGGATGATATCCTTCCCATGTGTATTCATATCTTTATTTTGGGTATACATCCATTTATCTTACTCATCCCAAACACAATAATGATGTAGTAAGCCACATCATGAAAGACCAATGTAAACATATCATAGCACCACAAATTTTATCACATATGAGGGGTAATTATGGTGATTAAATGATGTTACCAATGGTTTTGGATCAAAAAGATACCTAAATTTATAATTTAATATATAAAAAAACAACGAAAAAGAACAATAACCAACAGTATGACAGCAATGATATTGATAATATTAATTTAACTTGATGACCATTACATGATGATAATGAGATTCACATCAAGTTCTCTATTATTATTTTTGATTTGAATAATATCAAAGGGTGATGTTTAAAGTGGTTTTGTTATTTTTACACTGACCATATTTCTTGATTTTATGTTTCATTTTGGATTTAATTTTTTTTGTTTCTAACAGGTATCTGCATCCAATGGTGAATTTGATAGTGGTGATTTTATTTTGAAAAAAACCATATCAATTAATATATTATTCACATATGTTTCAAAAAATTTTGACCAAATTCTATACAATAGTATTTTTTGTAGTACTTAGTCCTAATTTCTAAAGGAAGGATTTCACCAGTACATACTAAAGAAACCTTGAATATGAGTCGAACCGAGAGGATGGGAGTTCAAGATCACCCCAAAAATTTTTGGGGGATTATTTCATAATCTAATACATTAATATATATATATATAATACATGTTAATGAAACATATATAATAATTGAAGTCAATCTACAAGTTAGGCTTACGAATGATATTTGATTAACTGTAGAATGATATTTTGATTCAAAGAGTCTTTATCATTGAACTATGTCATTTTTCATCTAATAGAGAGACAACTGGTAGTTAGTGTTTAGATATGGTGCATTAATTGTTTTTACTATGTATCCCTATGATGTGAATCAAATCCTACAGTGTTTACTTCCACCTAAAATGATAAATTTTACCATTTATTATTTTGTGACGAGGACTGATCTATGTAGTGTAATGTCCTATTTTAACGAATTAGATGAATGGTTTCTAAAAATGGATGGTGTGGGATGTCCATACAAGTTCCCCTTTTGGTGTAATAAATTTGGAGATATGGACCTACAAATTTGTTTTGGGTTTACCAATATAGATATGTACAATTTAGGGACAAATGATTGAACATAGAGGGGATATGGATCTCTAGATGGAGAAATGGTGTCATCAGAGATATAACTAGACATAAGAATAATAATGTGCTATAAATATAGCATATTGGGAGACTTATAAAGTAATTAATATGTGAATATGTTGGTTTCAAGCCCTTAAATGATGTCCAACATATCCTATTTCTAAAAGGAATCAAATCCCATATAGTTCTACTAACATAGTTTATGATCACATATAGGGATCACATAATTCAGTTTAACAATAATTGGTAAGGTTTTTGTCATTCAGTTTAACATTAGCGTCTAAGGATGTTTTATATGTAGTTTATTTTCACTCTATTTGGATTTCCATTATTTGAAAGGTGTGATAATTTTGTATTGAGAAAAGATATTGTGTTGAAGCCTGCCTAGAAGATAGGTTATGGAGTACACCTTGTAAGAGTCCTAGTAAGAGTAATTATCAATTATTCTTATGTCATGATACATATGAATATCTTTTCCTGGGTGATTAATGCTCTTTATGAGAAATAAAAGATAAAATAATACCCCACAACCCATAATCATGTTCGAATGAGAATTAGAAGTATACTAGAATATCTAAATTTGGAAATCCTTTACCATAACCTAAAGGATGTGGGATGATTTATGGAATGTATGATGAATATTATGTCCTATAATAATGTATGGGATTACACTAGGTGTATTCCCCAAAAGAATCTACACTCTTCCTACTGATGGAAGAGGGAGGGTTTATTAGGGCTATCTAATAATGAAGAGAGGGGTCATAATCCCTGAGGGATACCCATTTATATATTCCCATGTGTTTCAAGAAATTGGATTGGTTTTTAAATTCCATTCATTAGAAAAAAATATTAATTTATACTTCCTAATTCACATCAAAATTAAAGAAGCATGTGGGAGGTAATTACCCCTACCTAAAACAAAAATATTCCCAGCACTACATCCAAGATTATAGTCCTTATTATTAAGTGGATAAAAATTTTAAAGTTCTAAAGGGCCCCATATAATAGGGAGGTTATGTGGGGGACATCCTTAACCAAGATTATACATGATAATAATGGGGCATGCATGTGTGAGTGATACACTGATCATGTGGATTAGGTGGTAGTGGGAGGGCTTTATTCGGCTTGTTCATGGTTTTGAGCCCATAAAATGAAGGAAATGATGTTCTTAAAGCCTTATCACATACATGACTTATTCTAAACTTAAATTCCATTTATTTTACATTCATGCATTGTTTTGAGGGTTTCCCAAGCATTTATGGAGGAATGAGTGAGTTTTCAGGAATTGGGCCAAACCGTGAGCCCAATTCCAGATTTAAAATTAAATTTTTATTACTTTATAAATATTTTATTTTTCAAAATTTTTCATCCATTACAATTCCTAATTGTCACCCCATGACCTATTAACACTATCCTATTAATTTGGACCATTTAAGAATATATAATCATGATGGATATGGGTTTCAATTTAAGGGATTGGGCCTAACCGAAACCCCATTTTATACATTAAAAATAAATATTAATTATTTAAGATCTACATCCCTATTTGTGTTTTATCGGTGATTCCAACTCTCACCCGATCCCACATACCTAAGGCTCATCCCCATTCCCCCCTCCCACAATTTGAAGCTCAATAGTGTCACGAAAGTGGTCGAAACTTCTATAGATTTCAGAAATCGCCCAAATTTTGAGAGGTAAATTTATCATTTCATAACTCCTCCTATTTTAATCTTTTCCCGCCATTCTAGTTCCTACATGATCTCGTAATCCTTTTTAGAACCTCCCATGAATGGTAGGAGGTTTTCATATTCATATACTGGTTGATTTTGGACCGTTCTCTTTGAGATTGTTTTAGGTAACTGTTTCTCTCATCAATTCCTCCCTTCACCTTAGGGTTTCCCCCATATTTCATTAATTTATAGAATGTCCCTATGTTAGGGTTCTAACTTAGGGTTTTATTTGGTTTATTTTTGGTCAAATATTGTGTTCTAGTGCGGCATTTATCTTCCTTGTGGTGTGGCGGTCGTGCGGTTGATGTTTCGTACCATGTTTTGAGGGATTCGACACTTTTGGTAGGTGGTTCCATGTGTAAACAATTATTGATGAGTTATATTGCTGTATTTATTTATTTATTAATATTCCTCATATGATAGGTGTGGCGTGAAAACTTTTTATGATTTATTTGGATAATTGTTTAATTTTATAGTTTCTTTTTAACTTTAAATTGGGTGTTTTCGTGTGTAACACATGGGGTATTATTTGGGTGTATTTTAGAACATATGGAATTGGTTTAATAAATATTTTTTGGCCTTCCAATTCTGGTTTGGTAATTTATTAGTGTCTTGTGGGCATAAAAAAGAGGTTTTTTGAATAGGTTTTATGTGTAAAAAATTGTTATACTTCTTGAGAGTATTTTATAAAAATGTGTGTATTCCTCTGGATCATTTGTAGTATTATTAAAGGTGATTTTATAAAACTTTAAATTGGTTTTATAAATGTCTCTAGGGCTTGCAATTCTGTTTTGGATAGGAATTGTTACGGTTTTTTGTCTTAAATTGGGGTTTTGAAATGAGTTTTTTGTGCAAGACATATTTACAACCCTTGGGTTCTTTTTATGAAAATTGTAAACGTTTTAGTTGGTTAAACAAAGTGGGAAAAGGTTCAATATGTACTGTTTGGTATGTGTGTTCACCTATTATGTGGTTTTGAAAGGTGAAGTGATGTTTTAATATGTCAAACATTTTTAGATTGTTTTGTAAATTTGTGAAATGTTTTATTAAATTGTGATGTTGGAGGGAAACTTGATTGCGGGATATTTCATGTAAGTTTGATGATGAAATTATTTTGAAGTTAAAAAGGGTATTATGTAACAAATGAGTGGGATGTTATGACAGTTTTAATATATTGTAATGGTTTTAGAAAATTGTTTTATGGATTTTTGGATGTGTTAGAGAAATGTGATAAGTGATGTGGTCTATTTTGGTGTGAGTTAGATTTCAAAATCAATTTGAATGAAAAGTGGACTTTTGTGACTTGTGTTGTATACATGTGAGCTGTTTGGTGAATTTATGATATGGAAATGATATTTTCATGTGAAAAGTATATTCATTGACTTGTTGAACTTGTTTAAGCACAAAGTGAAAACCTGGGTAACATGGTGGGTGGACGTGTACTAGTATGCTAGTGAATCTTTGGGGTTTGGCCTATATTTCACTTAGCTAGATTAACGCTTACAACTCTAAATAAACTATGATGATGATTATAATTGGGGACCACTAGGTTATGGGTATGTTCCCTACTAGTTGATTGTGCATGAGAACATATATTTGTGATGGTTACTCTCACCGAGATACGAGGTACCTGGGACCAACAACTAGCTAGTGCTTAGGGGTTATTTCCCATTGCTTGTGCTCACTAGATATTTTGTGCTTACTGTCAGCATATGGTATGCGTGGCTGGAAAATTCAGTAGCATTGTTATTTATATTGAATGTGTTTGTTTTTTAAATTATCCCACATGAAAACTGTTTATATTTAATGATGCTTCTTTTAGAAATTGTAACTAGCATTTCATGTTTTTGAAAACTTACATGATTTTTGTCATTAAATGTTTATCACATGGAATATTTTAGTGGTGGTATCCTACTGGGAATTGTATCACACCATAATTACACCCTTGGGTGTATGTATACTTGGTTATTTTTATTGTCGCGGGTTGAGTACTGTTTTTAATGCCAGTGGTTCAGGTCTCAAGGAGGTCCTTGGTGGTGAAGTCTTATGGGGATGGCTTGAGGGAGGTGCCTCTTGATAGGTGGAGGTTATTGAGAAGTCATTATTTTGTTTTGTAACTTTTTAATGGTCTTTAAACATAGTTTTATCTTATTTAATTCTGTTCTGAAATTTTTGTAAAAGACGGTTTTAGTTGAAAAATCCAGATTTTTTATTGAGTTTGTTTGTTCTTTAATGTTTATAAAATTGGGTAAATCTTTCCCAATTCTAATTATATGTTAGTCGGGAACTTGTGCCAACCCATGGCGATCGGGGATGCCCTTTGGGCCTGGTCCCGGGCAGGGTTTGGGGCCGGGTTTGGTTGCGACCAGATTCGGTTCGTGACAAAATGGAATCAGAGGAGGTTCAGGTTAACTCTTAGGGTCATGTTATTTGTGGAATAGTGAGGATAGTATGGAGTTAGGATTTTTGGGAATTTTTATTCTAGTTATGGTTAGTGTTCCTAATCACCAAACATTTTGACAGGTTTCATGTTTCTAGGGGAAGTCAGGATTTATCTATGTCCTTTGGTTTTCTTTGTTTGATGATGGTTAGGGGAAATGAAAAGAGAGTTGGGTTAATGGTCTCTGTGTGCTCGCAGGTCCTGGAAAGCCAAGGGGAGCCAGAGATTTCACTAGAAAACTCTCTATGACATTGAATTGATTGTAATATGGTCGCCAACAGTATTTCCAAGTCACCCACTAAAACTAGTTTCCTCCCGCATTATCTTGTGTTCTTTAGTTTTGAAATCATGGAACTTTGGTTTAAAATGACCCGGTTCTAAGAAGTGTATAGTTGTTTTGAATTGATTTTCAAATAAAGTTGGAATGGTTTGATTTAGGAAATTGTGGAACTGAATTTTCAGAATAATATTCAAATTGAAAATGGTGTTCTTACACATTTTTTTAAAAGTAGAAACAATACTAAAGTTGGTTTTGAAAAAGTGTTTCCAAAAGAGTTTTCTAAACAATAAAATGGCGTTTCAATGGGATAAGATGATATGAAATTGATGTGATTAACATGAAAGTGAGTTCTTGTCTAAATATTAGTGTCTTTCTAAATCATTTAGTAAGATTTGAATTGGTATTTTGATCTCCTGGTTAGTGGTTTTGAGAAAAAGGATGTTTTGGTTGACCGTTTTGGTTTTGAAAAGTGGAGGGAATCTTTGTTTTAACCTTTTTTATATTCATGAGCGACCAGATGAATGTGGTTGTATGGGATGATGGATGGATTATGGAATGACTAGATGTGTTCCGGAACGGATATAGGGAGGGTGCCCGGTGTGGCACAAAAACATGCATGTGTCAGGCCCATGGGGTACCATTGGTGGATACGCTTACCGCTGAACTGTTTGTTTTCAAAGAAATGATTTTGATGAAAAATATGATGTCTTGATAAATATTTTGGGATGGTGTGTATTATGTGTTTGTGAAAAAGTTGATGTTGTGGGATGATTTGAGTCCATGAACCCCTCCTGTTTGAACTCTGTTTTGGGTTTGGGTTTGGTCAGTAAGTTGTGTTGTAGGGACGGTTAGTGGTCTCTTTTGAAAAAAATTTTGGGACGCCTTAAGATGGTTCCCTTCATGTATCTGGATCTGTTTTATGCTATATATTGACCAATGGACCATCTTGGTTGGGTCATTGGGTTCAATCGTTGGATAAGGTACACCCCATTAAAGGTTAGTGCACAACTGAAGTGAAACCCGGATTGTTTCTCCATTAGAAAATCCTCTAGTTGATCAATAATAGGAATATTCTATCAACTTTTTTGATTGACTCGACACCCATTCATGTCGTTGATTTTTAGATCCTCTTGTAGTAGGATATTTCTCGTGGAAGGTTGAAAGAGACCTTAGTTTCTTATGTTTCCTAATTCGTCAAAGTTGGAAGTGGTACAGGGATGTTAGTGGGGATGGGTGTCTCAATGGTGTCTAAGAGGGCCTCTGGTTTCTTCACAGTTTATTGGAAGCATGATTTTATGTTATAACACATGTGTGGAAAATATGGTCACGATATGATATTGTGGCCACATTCTATAATTGTGTGTTGTTTGGGGATGTTTTATAAGGTCCCACTCCATGAATTGTTAATATCAGTCACAATGGTCATGTTCAGTGATGCCTTATGATGTTTTGTGCTCGATATACCATAATGGTGAAAGTTGGGAAATCAACTGAGAGTCTCTATTATATTGGAAGAATGTCTCCCTTGGAAAAACATAAAAATATTCCATTTTAGAGGAAGGTTAATATAGGTTTTCTTTACTTCTATTTTTTCTCACCCGAACAAACAAGGTGCGATGTTTGTGCATCTTCTAATCCCTTGTTTCAGTAAAATATCGAGTAAGGGTAAAGTGAGTTTGGAATGCGTTATGTCATGGAAAACTTATCGGGGATTGTGTTGTAGTTGTTGGTTGCACCGAAAGAAGAGTTCTCGTTCATGGGGTTTCCAATGCCTAACTGCATGGCTGGAGATGCTTCAATCATTTGAGCTCGAGCCATAGGTCTTAGAGAGAAGGTGGCTTGTAGTCAGGGAAAATCACAGGGTTGTTTAAACCCTTGTACAAAGTCATATCCTCAGTATGAAATTTAAGAAGAGTTTAAACCTATGGTGTCATCATCTTTCTTATGTTGTTCATGTTTGGTGGAAATAGGTGGAGGGTCGTGTACCCATTTCATCTCCCAATGTTATTCCCTCCCCCCTTTGGTTTCCACTAAGTCATTGGAGAAAGGTTTGAAGATTGTCTAGACTGGTTGAGAACACATTTTTCACTTGGTTAATAGTGAGCATGCCCCAGAAAACCGTGTGGATAGAAGGATCCACACTGTTAGCGCATGGTTTCCCAAATCGTGCGGACTAACCATGTGACCTTCCCAACTCTTCAAAAATTGGGGTCTTTCTGTACAGACCCATGCTGGTCGGTTAAGATGCTTGGTTTTATGGTGGGGAGCCCCACTATAAGTCTTATATAAGTTCTTTCATAAATATCTGATTGAAGTATACCCATTGGACCGAGGATTCCGTTCAGGCCTCCCCTTGTTAGTGTCCCGATTCTGTCTCGGGAAAAGTATAGGTTTTCTCTTATGGTGGGAGCCCATTTTGGTTCCCTCGTACCAGTAAATCATATTTATCCATGATATTGGCTTGGTAGCAGGTAGTCTCGTTTGGAGATATCAAGTTACCTATATCTTCCTTGGGTAAATGTTGATATTGGAGAGTGCCCAATGGTTTAGTTATAGCAAGGTAAGTGTAACCTTATTCGATGTTGTTGTTCATTTGGGTGAATTCCTTGAGTAATGTTCGAATAGTGTTTATAGAGTTTTATTTTGGGATAAAGGTTGAATGTGATTGATCAATTCTGTAAAGTGGTGTATGTTTTGGTTGTGAGAGTAATCCTTCATTAATTGATCACTGGAGGTGTTTTGGCCTTTTGGGGTGAAACCTGACAAGGGAGTACCTCTTTGTTACTCAGTTGGGTTTGGTTGTTACTTTGGCCTTGATGTGACTTTCCAGGGCGGAAAGTTTTCATGGTGGGGAGAATTTTCACATACATGAATTATTTTAAAGTTAAATTCCATTTAATTTCCATTCATGCTTTGTTTTGAGGGTTTCTCAAGCTTTTATGGAGGAATGAGTGAGTTTTCATGAATTGGGCTAAACCGTGAGCACAATTCCAGATTTTAAATTAAATATTTCTTCCATTATAACTCATTGAATTGTCAACATTTTTCATCCATTCTAATTCCTAATTGTCACCCCATGACTTATTAACACTACAATATTAATTTGGACCATTTAGAAATCCATAATCATGGTGGATACGAGTTTTTATTTAAGGGACTGGGCATTCCCAAATTCCCATTTTCTGCATTAAAAATAAATTTTAATTCTTTAATATCTCCTTACCAATTTGCGTGGTGTCGGTGATTCCAACTCTCAACCGAGTCCAGGTACCTAAGGCGCGCCCCCATGAACTCCCTTCACAATTTGGATCTCAATAGGGTCGTGAAGGTGGTGGAAACGTCTCTGGATTTCCGAAATCGCCCAGATTTGGTGAGGTAAATTAATCATTTAATAACTCCTTCTATTTTTACTCCTTTTCCCTCATTTATATTCCTATATTATCTCTTAATCCTTTTTAGAACCTCCCAATAATGGTTGGATGTTTTAAAATTCAGATACTGGTGGAATTTGGGTCATTTTCTTCAAAATTGTTTTAGGTAAGTGATTCTCTCTTCAATTCCTCCCTTCTCCTTAGGGTTTCCTCCCTATTTCATGAATTTATAGAATGTCCAGATGTTAGGGTTATAACCTAGGGTTTGATTTGGTGTATATTTGGTCAAATATTGTGTTCTAGGTCTGGATTTAACTTTCTTGTGGTGCGGTGGTGGTGCAGTTGATATTTCGCACCATGTTTTGAGGGATTCGACACTTTCGGTAGGTGGTTCCATGTGTAAACAATTATTGATGAGTTATCATTATGTATTTATTCATTTTTCATATTCCTCATATGTTAGGTGTGGTGCAAAAACTGCTTATGATTAATTTGGATAACTGTTTAATATTATAGTTGCATTTTAACTCGAAATTGGGTGTTTTTGTGTGTAACTCATGGGGTATTAATTGGGTGTATTTTATAACATTTGTAATTTGTTTACTAAATATAGTTTGGCCTTAAAATTCTGGTTTGTTAATGTATTAGTGTCATGTGGGCCTAAAAAGAGGGTTTTTGAATAGGTTTTATGTGTAAAAAATTGTTATACTTCTTGAGAGTATTATATGAAAATGTGTGTTTTCCTTTGGATCATTTGTAGTATTATTCAATGTGATTTTATAAAACATGAAATTCGTTTTATATATGTCTCTAATGCTTTAAATTCTGTTTTGGATAGGACTTTGTATGGTTTTAGGTCTTAAATAAATGTTTTGAAATGAGTTTTGTGTGAAAGACAAACTTACAACACTTGGGTTCTTTGTATGAAAATTGTAAATGATTTAGTTGGTTAAACAAAGTCAGAAAATGGTTAATATGTACTATATGGTATGTTTTTTCACCTATTATGGGGGTTTTAAAGGTGAAGTTATGTTTTAATAAGTAAAACATTTTTATAATGTTTTTTAAATTTGTGAAATGTTTTATTAAATTGTGATGTTGGAGCGAAACTTTTTTGTGGGCTGTTTCATGTAAGTTTGATGATAAAATGATTTTGAAGGTAAAAAGGGTATTATGTGACAATTGAGTGGGATGTTATGAGTGTTTTAATATATTGTAATGATTTTGTAAATTTTTTATTCATTTTTTGAAGTGTTAATGAAATGGTAAAAGTGTTGTGAACTATTTTGGTGTGAGTTGGATTTCAAAATCAATTTGAATGAAAAGTGGACTTTTGTGACTTGGGTTGTATACATGTGGTCTGTTTGGTGAATTTATGATATGGAAATGATATTTTCATGTGAAAAGTATATTCATTGACTTGTTGAAATTTTTTGAGCACAAAGGGAAAACCTAGGTATCTAAGTGGAGGACGTGTACTAGTATGCTAGTGAATCCTTGGGGTTTGGCCTCAGTTTCACTTTGAAATATTGACTCTTAAAACTCTAAATAAACTATGATGATGATGATTGGGGACCACTAGGTTATGGGAATGTTCCCTACTAGTGGCTCTTGCATGAGAATAGATATTTGTGATGGTCACTCTCACCGAGATACGAGGTACCAGGGACCCACAACAAGCTAGTTCCTAGGGGTTATTTCCCATTTCTTGTGCTCACTAGATATTTTTTGCTTAACATCGGAATATGGTATGAGTGGCTGGAAAATTCAGTAGCTTTGTTATTTATTTTTAATGTGTTTGTTCATTAAATTATCCCACATGAAAACTATTTTTATTTAATGCTGTATGTTTTAGAAATTGTAACTAGCATTTCATGTTTTTGAAAACTTGCATGGTTTTCGTATTTAAATGTTTATCAAATGGAATATCATAGTGGCGGTATCCTAATTGGAATTTTCTCACACCCTACTTACACCCTTGGGTGTAAGTAGAATTGGTTTTTTTTTGTCGCAGGTTGGGTACTGCTTTTAGTTCCTGTGGTTCGGGTTTCTAGGAGGTCCTTGGTGCTGATGTCTTGTGGGGATGGCTTGAGGGAGGTGCCTCTTTTCATGGGGAGGTTCTTGGGCAGTACTTATTTGGTTTTGTAACATTGTAATGGTATTTTAACATAGTTTTAACTTATGTAATTAAGTTCTGAAATTTTTTAAAAGACGGTTTTAGTTGAAGAATCCAGATTTTTTTATTGTGTGTTTTTGTTCATTAATGGTTATAAAATCTGGTAAATCATTCCAAATTCTCATTATATGATACCAGGGCACTTGTGCCAACCCGTGGGGATCAGGAACGCCATTCGATCCTTGTCACGGGCTGTGTTTCTGGACAGGTTTGGTGGCGACCAGATTCGGTTCGTGACACCATGGATTGGGAGGAGGTATCATACTAAAAGATGATATGTAAAATATTTTTTTGAGGGTATCACCAAAGAAGATTCAATATAAAGTATTTAAAAGAAAATAATGACCCCAAATGGGTGTGGGGTCATCCGATATCATAAAGCATTTCAATATCATTAGTGAAATGATAATGGGTTTAGACATGATGGATTTCAAGGTCTGGATCTCATGAGATGGATCTGGTGGAAATGAATATTGCGATAGAGTCACTTGGAATAGAAAATTATTTTTAATGCCTCAGATTGTTTTTCTTTTGAATTCCCCACGATCTTTCTAGGGATGTAACCCATATTTTAAGTTTTTCTTCTGTTTCTTAGTATTTCAGAAGTTGGTATTTATAGGAAAATAATATTGATGAAAGATTTTGGAAATGTTGATCTTTCCGAGATAATCATATGGTAGTGATGTTATACACGAAATCATATGTGGCCCATACTCGAGAAACAAAATGAGAATGTTTTTTTGTGGCCGTATGTTTGGACAAACTCTGAGCAACAAAACATGTGATTCTTGAGTAATGTAGAAACTTTATCTTAGTAGGGACGTTGATTTGATCCACATAAGGATAGAAATTCCTTTTATAGTGTTGTAAAGGGTTCATAAGAACCCAATTTCATCAATTATTGGCTCTCTTAGAACATATGGAAATTTATGAGTAACTTTTATTTGGAATTTTATCTTGTTTTATTTTTTTTGGGAAAACTACTATCAGCAATTGTATAATAATTAAAAATCTATATGGTTATTCATTATTCATGGAATGTATTTTTGGGAGTATATTCATGAAATAAGGTTGTGCCATGAGATGAACATCACCCTATAATGGGTGATGAAGTGAGCATTACTAGAATAAATTACATCACAATGAGAAGCTACAGTAAAATTGGGAAATAATAGAGTGATATAGTATATTTAATTGACGTACAATAAGAGATTCAATTACATAGCATTTTCGAATTTTAAATTTCATACAAATGTTGACTGGATAAGTTTTAAATTTATTAGAATAAATGTGAGAATATAATTAAGGATAATTAAATATATTAATTAGGAGAGGATATTCAAATGAAAATTTTGATGTTTTAAAAACAAATATCTAAAACTCATTAATGAGGCTCATAGATGGGGTCCATTACAGAATAATACTTGTAAATATTTATCTTATATGACCACAAGGCTAAATATTAATTGGGTTCCTTAGTTAAATCAGGGAAATAAAATTTACATGATAAATTAATGAGTTTATAAAACTCTGTAGGATACGAATTTAAGGTGATATTTTTAAGAGAAAAGACGATGATTCTAATATTTAATATTATTAATATTCTATAAAATAGAGTGAAAATATATCAAATGCGGTGTTTCCCATTAATATTAAATCATTGTATACAAATAAAAATTATAGGATGATGACCAACTTCTAATGGAATGGCTGGAAGTTGAAGATATCAATTGAAGAAGAAGGTTTCCACATGAGAGAACCTACCTATTCCTGAACCAATATTTATAAATTTTTTATTAATAACTTATATTCTTGTTGTGTTACTAATCATCTACTAGATATCTATATCACTCCCATGATTTCATTCATTCCAACAAAATTTATCATTTTTATTCAATGTATTTATTCTTATTCTTTTGAATATTTCTTATGAAAATTGTAAAAAACTATGTGATAGTGTGAATTTCATTATTTGTAACATTGTTTAAAAACCATGTTGGAAACACAAGAAAAACATGCAGTTCTTAGTATTGATACCTGCATTGTGGTTACATGTTTGTTAAACCATGTTTCTAAACCATTCAGACCTTCTAAGAAGTTCTTGTTCCATTCACATGGTTGAAAGATAGTTTAGAACACCATATGAATATAAAATGTGGTATGACTAGATTTTTAATGGTGTGAAATACTTAACAACACCTTATTGAAATAAAACCCCCATTAACCCTCATTTCCCACCATAATAATTCTATATTCCCCTCATGTTCAAGACAACCTCTACCCTTTATCTTTAGGCTCAATTCTATGGGATTTCTTCATGAGGAATTAAGAAACCATCGTGAATGCTCCTCCTCAATTCATCCATGGGTTCTAATCCACTTTATAGGGTTACCTGTTACCCCCAGTATATAGTATAAATTGGTTTACTTTACTTGAAATAAACATCATCAGCTGTTGTTTAGGATTTTATTATTTCATTTAGGTTTCCTCATTTGAAATTATTAGTGGATTCTTTCCATATACAAGGGTATATGTGAATTATGGTAGGTGGGATTATATCCCCCCTTAGTTTAATGAATTTTTAAGGCATGGTGGTTAAAATTAATTTCCTAAAATTCTAAAAATTGAATTATATTGTTTTTTAAGGACTAATTTATATATATTATAAATCCTTGGGTTCTTTCATTTGATTTGATTTCATAATTTGAGTTTTTATTCTTTTTCAATATATAATTAATGATACATATGAGTTGTATGATGAAATTCATTATTAATGAATCATTGTTATATTAGTTAAACATAATGGGAAACTTAGAAGATTGAGTATGAAATTGAAGAATGGGAAGTTGTCCCTTTATAATTGATTTCCACATCTATTTGGATCTCATTAGGGGTTAGGGAAATTGAGCGGGGTGGGGGGGGGGGGGTGAATTATTGCCCCAAAAATTTAAAACCTCTATTCACCTCATTTTCTGGTTAAAAAATTTCTCCCAATTTTATAATTGTTTCAAAAAGTGAAATTAGATGCAACATGTTTGTAAAAAATGTTTTCCTCCATTAATGGTTGACTACAACCCTAGTGTTGCATGATTATTATCCTAAGCACACTGCCCCTTCATATTTTCAAAAGGAACACAATAATGTGTATGAAATTAAAATCATCCCAATTTATACCAACATTCAGTTACAATCTCATGTAAATAAAATAAAGTTAATATTATTAGAAATTGATCACCAATATATATTGGAGTCTCATGAAGACTCCAAATATTATTTTTTCCTCTTCTCATCCCTGAAACCTTAAGTATCTATTCCAAATACATAAAAGATATTCCATGTCATGATAATTTTTCTATATATAATTTATCTAATTTTATAATCACATCATATTTCCCTGACTATTAATTTTTTAATTTAGTAAATCTGCATTCTTTTTTGTTAGTGATAACATTTCATTCAATCAAAATTTAATTGTGTTAAGTTATCTATTTTGAACTCCCTTTTTCTCACATATTCATTTAGACTTATAGTAATCTATAAAATTGTGTTTGAATATTGCGATCTATTACTTATGAAAAAACTAAACATTGAAATCAATTAAAATTTCAACCCCTATGGTCATTGGATAATGCAGTGGTGGGATGAATCATATTATTTTATTATGGAACCCATCATATTATTCCATCACCCTCCTTAGTTGTTAATTATTTTTAGTTTTCTTTTATAATGATCCATTTATGTGCATGATAGTTTATCCATAAAGAATAGATCATTTTCATGATTTTATATTGCCTCCATTTATTCAGAATATATATTTTGAATCTACATAAAGAAATAAAACAAATATATCCTGCAAACATTTCAGATGCTTTTATATCAAAAAATCTATATAATGAATGATGATTAAGTAGATGATTAATTAGATAATCATGGTTATAATGACTTGAATGATTCTTAAATTTACTTTTATAAGGATACATAGGGAAATATTATTGTAAGGTAGCTTTGAATGATGGTTAAAAATGAGGAAAATCATTCTTACATGATACTAGATGATATCTACATCGAAGAAATGCAAGGATTATGTAATGGAAAGTATATTGTTTACATGGAATCATATCTGTCATATGAAGAGGTGAATTATGATTACATATATCTAAAATTATTATTATATAGATTATATAACTTTTACAATTATCAACCTCAAATCAAGAAATTATATATTATCCTAAAAAACAAATAGAACCATTTTTTACTGTAGTTGGAGACGTAAATGAACAAAAAATAATCCTCAAGCATAATTTAATTAATAAACACCTTATCTAGAATGACATCAAATTTCATCTTCATAAATCTCCAACACTAATAGAATACATACCAAAACAATCTTAGATGTGGATAATATAATACATGTATTTTTATTCCATATATATCATCAGTACAATAATTAAATTTAAAAAATTATTTAAAATGAATAAAATATCATCATTATAGGTCAACAATACCACTTACGATTTTTTAGAAATACTACTCATTTTTCTACCCTTTATTGATAATAAATCAAACAAAATAGAACATAGTAAAAAATTATAACTTTCTAAAAACAATGAGTCATGATATAATCATCACTATTTGTACATAACGTTTATTAGAGTAGAAAACAGGAGAAATTAAACACATATCATATGTTTCAGATCTCAATGTTTATACAAAAAATTATTTTTTCAATGGTTTTTTATATTCTTTCAAACCAAACATAAGAGACAAGTGAAAATAGATTACAATCAAGGATATAAATTTATTCAATCTAAATAAAATTTTTACTCAAGAGTTATTTTCAGATAGTATATGGGGGGTACTCAAAACATTAATATCTAAATGATTGAGAGTACGATTCAATATCAACTCTAGCCTTATATTTTTGATTTTTTTGATTTTTATGGTTTTACAAGTAAATTATCCAATTGTTAATTAGTATAAAAAATTACAATTTAGTGATACAATCTCTCTCATTTAATTCTAAGAAAAAGAACATAACATTAATATGTCTGGAATTATGATAATTCATAAGATTGTTGAAAAAATTAATGATTACTTGGTTACTATAGTTTATAACTAGAGGATAATGAGCTTAAAAATTAAAATCATAGAGATTTTTCTTTAACCACATCATCTATGTAGTTACCAATAATAAAACTACCTACTGTGCTTCAGTTTTTCTCAATTAAACTGATGTTTTCTTTTCTTGATTTCATGAAACATAGCATATTCCAAAAAGAAATTCTCGACCAAATGTATACTACCTATAATCTATATCTCATTCTAAATTAACATCAGTATATCATATTTTATTATTATAACAATTTTTCATGCCCAACCATTGATAAATTTATGAATCTAAAATGACTCATAAAATCATCTTTCAAGAAAGAATATATTATTAATTATGATATATTAGAACATTTGACAATGTGTGAAAACATATACGAATAATATGTCTATTTTTTTAAATACCCATGAAATATGACTAATCTTTTAAACTAATTCCCATATACTCCTTGTACTCCATAATAATTAATATGTTTTTCTAAATAGAATTTTCATGAAAAAAATCCAGATTCCTATATGTAAAAATTATTTAAGATCACTCTAAAATACTTTTCTCATGAATTGAATATGTATATAGTAACATGGGTGTCCAAAAAGACAAATAAAATTATCATTTCTCAGAAAATATAAATCTCAAATACTTTTTCCATGTCCCTTGAAAATCTTCACAAAAATAATATTCATTTGTGAAAAAATTATATCCTCAATATAGACAATCAGAAAGAGACTTATGGTGTTGTTCTTCATGACTAGATAATTGTTATCCACATTCCTTTTTAGGAATTTTAATCTATTAAGATATCCATCATTTTTGACATACCTAGATATTGGGGAATTTTTTTTATGTATAATGATAACTCTTTATCTTACTTAGTTTTCCTCCACCAGAGTAATGAATAATTCCCTAAGGAAGTTTTATGTACATAAACTCATCAATATCACCATTCATAAAAGACGATTTAACATTGAAATGATTTTTTAAGGTTCATCGAGATGTTATGTAAAGTAATATCTTAATTATCTCAAGCCTAGACACTGGGGAAGGGTTTTATAAAATTAAACCCCTTAAATATGTGAGTATCCCTTCCATAATAGCATGTGTTTTTATAACAACTTCACCATTATCATCACGTCTCTGTAAGAAAACCCAGTCTACTCTAATAAAATTTTGTTCAGTGGGTCTAGGAACAAGTTAGCCTATTTTATTCAATTTTAATCATGTTAAATTCTTTATTCATGTCCTAAACCAAATCATTACCTGATAAATTCCCCTTATTAAATTTCAGATTAATGTTTTATGTAAAATTAGTATAGGTTTATGATATGGTTTTCCTATTATATCTAATATGATTATTCTAGTATCCAACAATATTATTGTTGTTTAAATTCATCAATTTAATTAAAACAACATATGTAGTCATCTAAAATTTTCTTTCACCACTAACATTATTTTCCATTGACTCTAGAGTCTCATCATTTACACTTTTTATATCAAAATCCACAACCTAATCTTTTATCTATATTATTTATACTAATTATTCAATAGATTTATATTTTTCAACATTTCCTATATTACATAAAAAATAATTCTTTTGATATATTATTTATTATCTAGAAATAAAAAATCATAAATTTTAACAATTATTTTTTATTTCTTATTATTTCACTTATTTGAACTTCTATTATAAAATTAACATTGGTAAATTTCATCTTCATCGTTACCTTCAAAAATTCATGCACTTTTTTCAATTTTCATATTGAGTGATGTAATTATATGTAATCTAAAATTACTAAAAATTTTATCCTTCATAATATAAATATAAAAATGAATCATGTTCAAAATATTACTTAAGAGACACCTTCTATAGATGAATATAGTAATTTAAATGTCCTTCATCAAGAGGAATCTTCATGTATCACTCCCTGTTGTCATTGTTATGTCCATGTTAACGTAATTCCAATTCCTCCTTTTCGCCACCCAATTTTGTTTAGTAGTGTATGGAGAATAAAATTCAAACCTAATTCTCTATTTATCAAGTTATATAATGTATTTTTCATTGGTAATCATATTTTCATTATTTAATCTCTACAACATTAAGTGTAATCAAATTTACTTCTTTTCAAGACTCTTAAAAATAATGAATCGTTTTAAATTTTATGATATGTTGGACATAAACATGATAAATTTCTCTAAAAGTTGATTTCATTGACATATTACTAGATGATATAGAATAGTTAAACTCGACTATTTTAGATATTTCAATCTAACCTATTTTATGAGATTATATTTTCAATATTTCATTTCTTGTGAATACAAAAACTATATTAATATATTTTTTAGGATGGGAATATTTCACTCATATGATCCTTTTTATGTTTCTTCATTATTATTTTCATGGTGGATATGTATTCTATTCCATATGTTGCGTTATGCTTACTTGAATAGACAATAGTTTACACATGCCTCAAAAAAATAAAATCAATTTCTTACTATTGTCAACCCCTTAGTAATAATAAATATTTATTTTAATATCACAACAACAAAGTCATTTTCAAAAAAATAATCTCATTTACAACATCACACATCTTTTATAAACATAATATGTTATGTTTTAATCCATTCATATATGAAAAATTCCCAGAGTTTATTTTATTTTAAAAAATATCATATATTCTAATGCTTGCAAAAAAATTATTTGTCAATTTTTTACCACTATATTATTTTAAAAATAATAACATTATGTTTTATAGTTTATAGAATAAAAAACACTAAATCTGTAATTTTCCTGATTCTATTATATGTTTATTTTTATGCTTAAAAATGATGATTTCCACGAAATGTTTACAAGTTCATATGGATTATCCATTTTAATTAATTAAAATAAACCATAATAAGAAAGATTTAAATTAAATTAATATATTTTTTATCAACTTATACGAATGAAAATTAATATAATGATCATTGATAGTCATACAATTAATAAAAGATCATATATGGATTAAAAAATGAATTCTCCAAAAAAAACTTTCTCCATGCTTTATGGGATTATTATAAAATTATTTTTTTCACATATTGATATTGAATTTCTTAAAACATATTTAATATATTTAATCATCAAAATTTAATTTATTTGTTAATTAAATCTTAATATTTGGCCATTATGAATAGTAAACAGAGTACAAAATTTGTTACCATGGTAAAAGAAAAAATCAGATTAAGCAAGGTTAAAACAATTGTTAAGGACACCATTTTTATGTCAATTCTAATTAAATGAATACATTTACACCCTTATCAATGTAGGAACATGATTAAATTATTGATGGTATGCCTATCCTTATGTATAACCTAAATAATAATTTATTCAATAAAAAAGGCAAAATGCCCGTCTTTCCATTAAATATCTCTTATATTTTCTAACGGGGTTAAAACTAATTTTTAAATTAATATTAAATTTTATTTTATATAAAATAATATTATTCTATTTATGGTAATTTACATATCATTTTTTGTGATTATATTCTTAACATAAACTTTTATTAAATACCGACTATGTGCTTATGAAACCACCAGTTAATTGAAGTTAAGTCATTTTGAAAATATTAAAAGTGATGTATTTAATATATTTTCAGTTTTGGAATGAATTTTACATTCAATATTGATGTATTATTGATGTATAAAAATATTATATTCTAATTCATTATTATCTTCATGTATTTAATGTAAAATTATATGAATAGTGTAAAAATGCTATTAATGATTTTTTATGTTAGATAATATTTTATTAAATTATAATAAAGTACAAAAAAACATGAAAAATTAAAATAAGGTTAATTAGTGTTCTATGATTTCATCCATTTTCAATTTTTGATGTTATTATTATAATATAATTAATAATTATAAACCATCCAGTTTGAAAAATTGGTTGCTATGGATAAGGTTAAAATTTGTTTGATGTGAGGTAAAGCCCAAATATATGTGTTATTTTTATAATTAAAATTAACTAAATCATTTTGGCTATCTATATATCAATGTTACCCTATCCCAAAATCTAATACATGGCCATTTGTAAGTGTTTTAATTTAATATTAAATTATTATAATTTAATATTGAAATAAATTACAAAAGTCTACCTCCCTTAAATAATATGTAGGGATTTAAAAATAAATATACGTTTTTTGATAATGCGTACGACATACAACATTGAGCTTAAAATAACCATGAATATTATTAATTTAAAAATGATCATTATATCAAAGTCAATATATTGATGGGTATTAATTGGATTAAATAATATTTGAAATATATAAAAATGTTCAAATCAATACAAATGTATTACTTAATTCTAATGAAATAAATAGTACATTTTTAGTATAGACATTTTTTCGATTATAATATAATATTTTTAGTAAACTTCAATAATTTTATATTTTATAAAAACATGATTTACTTAATTTTAGATCTGATACCATAATAAATTTATTTATTAAATCTCACTTCATTGGCATGTCATTTATAGGTGATTTTGTCTAAATTTTCACTCCATTAAGATATATATTTTATTATACATCTACTAATTTTTATGAAGTGTATCTAATACCCCTTTTCTTATGTAATTTATTTAGTATACTTATTTTCATGTCATTTATTATTTTATTTAATATTATTTCTTTTTAGGGGGTTATGATTCTAATGTTACGAATGCGATAAGGGTTTATTCATCAATCTCATTCTAATATGGGTTTTAATACTGAATTTACATTGATTAAATTGAAATATTTTCATGTAACAATAGTATATTTCTCTTTTTTGTACTTAAAATGATTAAGAAAATATTTCGAAGAAGAATCAATATTATTTCTATTTTTTGTCAAAAATGAATTTTTATCCATATAAATGTATTCTAAACATGTTATAATATTATTTAATATTCTAAAATAATTTATTAAATATAGGTTTACCCAGGATATTCATTTTACAAAATGGTTTCATAAATATTTCTTTTTGTTTTTCGATCGATGTATTTTTTTTATTTTTTTTCAAAAATGTGAAACGAATCATTATTTTAACATACTCAGAATGAACATAATTTTACTAACATAATGTCAAATAATTTTAGTGAAGATAATGTTAAAAGTTTACAAGGTTTTTTCCACGATTTTTTTTTCAAATATTCTATAAATTTTTTGTTTTTAAACGTTATTTTCAAATTTAAATGGGTATTTTCCTCAATAATTATTTAATGATCATTTAATTGTATTAATATTCATCATTGTAAAAATAAATTTAATTTATATATAATCCACTCTAGATATGATTTAATGACACCATTATTATTCTTTCTATGGATGTTTTAAAATCAGTCTAGAAAGGGAAATTAATAAAGTAATCATTCCATATAAATTTTGAAGTCATTATAATTTTCTGAATACATTATATTTCATGTGATCACTAGACATAAAATTTATCTTAAATAGACATATTCATTTTATTGATTATATTAATATATTCAAAAAAATAAACCATCTGTAAATAATATATTTTACTCTGAATATTACTTTATTGACTTGATAAAATCATGACAAATATGTATTCAAAACATTATACCTATATTAATTGATAATACATACTATTTATGTGTTAACGTTTTTATTTAATTATTGAAAAAATCATTTTTAATGCAGTGAAATGTGGGGGTATTTAATAGATATCAAATTAATACATCTAAATGTATTATGAGACCAATTAGCTATCCAAATTAAATGAGGTTTTAATGTATACATAACCATAGTTTTAAAATGTATTAGCATAAGAACATTCTCTTAAACATATCGTGATGTTTGATACCATGACATCCATTTTTTTAGAAGAATATGAGGCCTTACCAAGAAAAGAAAGGCCCCTAAATTAAGATAAAAGGTCCAACTTACAGAATTAGAAACACATGGGTTTTTTTCAAATCCCTTTTCAAAAGGGGTAAAAAAGCAGCAGGGAGATTGTCATACCATGTGAAATAATCATCTTCAATTCCATTGTTAGCCAAACCATCTGCAATAGAATTCGCCTCCCGATAGACATGAGTAATAATGTGATTCAAATTCCGAAGGGAGTCCAAGAAATTTATCCAATGATTATGGAATTTCCAAGATAAGTTATAAGAACATTCCCTAATAGCAGAAACAATACCAGTCGAGTCACATTCAAACCAAAGATTATTCCAACCACGATTTATAGCCAGCTCCACCGCAACAATAATACCCATCATCTCAGATTCCAATGAGGAAGCAAACACATAGGAGCCATGAAGGAAACCAATTACCTGACCCATATGATCTCTGAAAATAGATCCATATCCAGAAGGCCCTGGATTTCCTTTCGATGCACCATCGAAGTTAATTTTCAACCAACCAAACATTAGTGGTTTCCAAATAACTTCAAAAGTATTATAAGAGGGCCTGAAATTACCTTTAACACCAATACGAGCAAGAACAAAGAAATCATGCATAGAATTGTCACAGAAATGTATTTTAGGGAGGCTAACCATGCGTGTTGCAGCAAGGATGTTCGAAATAGTAGAAGTAATGGAAAAAGGTTGCTTTCCATGAATTTCATTATTAATATGTTATTACATTAAAAATTATATTATTATTATCCATGATATTATTTCATTTATATTTTCCATGTATGCATTTTTTGATCATGTTTTTTATTTAATGGAATGGTCTTTAGTTATTTAACATTCCATTTTATTATATGATATTGATTAGTGATGGATTCTATAATACATAACCATTAATTTGTATCACAGATCAAAATTTATTTATCTCCCTTTCCCATGATGCTATGAAGGAATCATTATCTGATTTCGAGAATGAAAAATATTTACTTTCTCTATGAATTACTTAATTTTTTAAATTATAACATGATTCTCGAGTATGTGTCTAGTCTAAAAATTCTACTAATTGTTTTTTATGATGTGATATCATTTATCTTATGCCAGTCAAATAATGAAACCATAGATTCTATTATACTAGATTTAGGGTTTTTATAGTTGGTATCATAGAATGTTTAATATAAACCTTGGAAAATATATTTAGAAAAATTATTGATTGGGGATGTAACACCCCAATCTTCCATGATATTCTTCACTTTGAATAATACAGTAGCTTGTATTGTACGCAACTTCGAGTTCTAACACACACCACAACCAATCAAAGTAGCCATTATGAATAGTAATACCCACTTTTTGAAATTTTATACATTTTATATTTCAAAATGGACATCATTTTTGGATTTGGAATATCAAAATTATCCTAGGATGAAATTTTGGTACTTTTTAAATAACTATTATATTTTGATGAATAGTAAAAATTACTAATTTTTTTGTAAAAATAACTTTTTTAATCAAAACAATTAATAGTGATAAATTATGAATTTGAGTGGTTTTAAAGTATATTTAGTATATATTTTTACCATTTAATAAAATTTTGGTCATTGTACATAATTTCATAATTAAACCGGACATAAACAAGTGTTAATATTTTGATAGTTATTATATCTTAAAAACACACTTTTTGTTTTAACAGCAGGATTTAATTTAAAATTAATTTCTTCCACTTATATGTTTTGATTTTGGAAAAATGGATTTCCTATTTGAAATCAGGATGTCCAAATTGTGTGAATATTTAACTTTTATTTTTAGCAATTTTGAATAATTACTTCGGTAAATATTTTATTTACAATGGTTAAAAGGTAAATCCGGTAAATAAGGGTTAAAAAATAATATTATAATAATAATAAATTACCCTAAAACGTGTTCTAACCTTATTGGTAGATATATTTCCTACCATGGGAATATTTGGGTCGATTTTGGTACCCCATGGAGCCACTTGTAGGTGATAGGGACACTTTATTTTAATTAAGTTAAAGTGAATACAAAAATGACATAAGCTTATATCTTTTAGCAAAAAAATTTTTAAATATGCTTATATATGTTATATTTTCAATTATAAATATTCATTATAAATCTAAAGATATGACATGTTAGGATTACTTAAATTAATTTGGTTCGAATTAATAAAGTTGTTGAAACGTTAACAAAAGTCAATTATTGAGTAGTGTCAAAATTGACATAAATGAGTTTTTAAAAAAAATATTATATTATTATTTTTTATTCTATTCCTAAAAATCTATGGTTCGGCCGAGAGACTTATATCATGATATTTTTATCATTAATGGACCACATGGGTTTATCTTGGAGGTATATAGCATGTTTATTAACTATATAATATAAAAATACAAAGTGGCATGGTAAGTGTCAAACTAATTAACTAATAGTTAAAACTAAAATATAAGTTTAATATAATGACCAAAACCTATCTAAATTCTATTTATTGAATGTTTTTAGACCCATCCTCACCATAAATTTTAAATAATACACTTTTTAGATATTATAAACCGAATATGAATTTATTATAAAATAATATTTCTAGATTTTCCTAAAGAGCCCCTCCTCCCCCTTATAAAAGGACACCATTTCTAACCAATTCCTCACACCTATCAAGCTTTTTTCCTTCCCCAATATCTACCCAATTAAGTTCCCTACATCCCTATCCACATCTTAGAAGCCTTACCTTAGGCAGAAGGCACTTCAAGATACTTTTTTGGTTCAAACCAAACAGAGTTACCCAAAGTAAAGGTAACACTTTCTCTTAGCTTTTTTTCTTTTATTTTAATTCTCCAACATCTAAACTCTTCTTATTATTTTATTTTGTAACAAAAACAGTATCCTAAATATACTAGGATATTTTTATTATAATTATTAGAACTTCACTTACACACACATCCATCTAATGGGTGAAGAACATAATGTTTCGTTGGATGGCAACCAAACGCCCCACGAAGCGATGATTGTTCAATTGTCTCCTACCACCTCTAATGGTGTCCATTATGATGGAAAAATAATTAAATATGATATTAATGATATTCATTTTATATATAATCTTCTGTAATTCCATTTTATATCATACCATTATTCGTTTCATGTTGTATATATATACAATAATTTCATTTGAGAAAGTGCAGACTACGGCCCCCTCAAAGTGATATAACTCATTCATACCATACATGTAACGTATAAAGGATGGTTTCAATGAAATTAAGTAACACATATAAGATATTATATTATACTGGAATAATTATATACCTATTTATCATTCAGTTTTGATTCCTTTTAAAATGAAAAATGAAATGGAAGTAGAGTTCGTGCGTACGTACGGATTACCGTCTCCATGAACGCGATGAGATTTATTCCCCATCATATCCATTAAAGACTAATTTACATTTGATGATTAAAAGTAATTTTTAATAACTTTATATCATTCAGGATATGAATAAGATACAACCTATCCATAACAAAAATGACTTACATAACAAAGCATATAAAAGAAAACGAGTAAGTTAACACCCGAAATGACGATAATACTAAAGTATTGTTAAAAAAGAATTATTAGAAGTACATATATGATATAATAATTATATATATGGTTCTTTTATAATTTAATAACAATTTTTTAACTATTATACATGAGGTTAACATACCATCGATTAAAGAAAAGTTAAAGGTAAGGGGTTTTCATCTCACTCCTAATTCCCATGAGATTCAAGTCATATTGCCACTATTACCTTTTGTGTGGTGTATGTACTGCCCATAATTGTATTATTTGTGTAATACACGTTAATGTGTGTGTGTATTTACATATTCATTGTATGATACCTCTTTCATGGGGTGTATGTTTCGTATGTTACCATATTGGTAAGGGTTAATTTCACAATCTCTTTATTATCTGATGTTGTTTTTACGTAAGTATCTAATGGGAAATATTTATTATCCATGTCCATGTTTTATGAAAGAGTTTTCAAAGGGGTTATCATAAGGGACTTTTTACTA
Source organism: Viscum album (assembly GCA_963277665.1). Classification (NCBI taxonomy): domain Eukaryota; kingdom Viridiplantae; phylum Streptophyta; class Magnoliopsida; order Santalales; family Viscaceae; genus Viscum; species Viscum album. The sequence goes on from OY728162.1 coordinate 1,017,412,956, forward strand.
AAACATCATTTCAAATGTTTTAAATATTTATTCTTCTAAATATTTCTCCTTAATAATCATGTCTTCAAAATGGGTTTTAAGGATTTATTTATTTAGACATGAATGGTTTTAAAATGTTAATTCCTTACAAAAGTTTCAAAGTGGAATGGGACACTTTGATTCAAAAATTTCTTTAAATGAAATATCTTCCAAATTGTGTAACTTTTAAATGATTTAAAAAAAGATATATTTCTCTAAAATAGATGAAAATCCAGTGTAAATGTATATGTATTTAACGCAAGCTTAAAAATGTTTCCAAAAAACCCGACTCTCAAGTGTGGTAGACTGGAAGGGATTGGGTGTGGACCCATCATGGCATGTAATTAGTCGTGCAGTCTCAGAATTAATTATTTTGTTTTCAGAAGTTTGCATAATGTTTTCAGAAAAACACCGGAGTATATTTGAGAAATTTTTAACGTAAGTATCTTCTAAAAAAATTGCATCGGTAGGTCTCATGAGACAAACTAGTGTCTTGGAACGAGGCCTTGAAAAAAATCATATTTGTAGTCTTGGAATGAGGCCTTGGCTACGTGGTGATGATAGTATGGCATTATTCAATCCGTCATTATGAAAGTGGTTATTGATATTACATGTGATTATTTGACCAGTAGAATATCCATGAGAGTAAGTAAATGGCATTATTTGATTTTTATCATTTCCATATTATGCTGAAGTTCAAGTTTAAAAAGGATTTTGTTTTAGTTATACTTTCCCTTAAATGTTTATGTTTATTAATTGAAATTTTCTGCTAAATTATTTACCCTTAATGGGCAATTGAGCTCACCCCTTTCTTATGTTTTATTTTCCTAAGATTCCGAGAAGTGTATTATGATTGATATGCAGGGTTAATCTAAAGGAAAAAATGCCATTCTCAAAGAACGATCTATGTGTTGTTTTATGTTCCAAATTATAATTTAAATTTATTGTATTCAATCTAATTTTCAAGACTGCTAAACCGATCGTTACTTCGGGACTTGATTCCTTGTAATCATGCCAATGTATTAAAATAATGCATCGACTCTGGGAAACTGGGGTCGGGGCGTTACAGTTGGTATCAGAGGAAGTTTAGCAATAACATTGGAATCTAGATTTAGATAAACTCTGATTAGAGGACATAGCCCTAAGATAGACTATGAGGATTAGTAGATAAGAACTTCCTAGAATTTTGATATTGTTGAGATTTTGTGAGTTTTCCTAGAAATACATCCCTGTCTGGATACAAGCAGGTAGAGGCATCTCTGGCACAGATGTACCTAGGGGTAAAACATGAAACTACCTCTTTTAGCTAGACTCGAACAGGAACTGGTGCACGACAACGAGGCTTGCTGCACTCTTTGTTACAACACTCCCGAGGGATATGGTAAGGATAATTTCATTTTCTTTACTAACCATTATGATGTATTTATGAGTATATAATTCCTCAAAGAAAACATTTTTATGATTATGGATTATATCCATAAACTGTTCAATTTATATTAAGTGTTTTATAAGTATGGAATTATGTATTTTTATTCATAAACGGATCTAGTTTATACCATTGTTTAGAAATGGTGCCCAGTAGAAGGAATGAGAACTCCAGCAATACGCATGATCCAAAGAGTAAGATAGATCATATCTTTTATGGTCTTAAGATAGAATTTAGAAGGGAAATATTCTCCCATGTATTATCATCTTATGAAGAAATAGTATCATGTGTTGATATGATAAGTAAAGAATTCTCGGAGTCCTATGGCTTTGAAGGGAAGCCAGAGAAGGAAAGGATGTTAGAGAGAAGGATAGATAAAGGGAATAAGGTAAAGAAGGATTTTCCCATATGTGATAACTGTTGAAAAAATCACCTTGGAAAATTCTTGAAGTGAATGGGAATTTGTTATAAGTGTGGTGAAAAAGGACACCAAGTATGTGACTGCAAGGGAAAGAAAAAGGTTTCAAATGTACAATGTTTCATTTGTAAGGAGTCTGGACACTACGCAAACCGATGTCTAAATCATCAGACTATGCCACAAATAATGATATTGGATAAAAATCTAGTTATGATACTACCACAGATGAAGAGGAATGACTAGTGTTATTATGTTTTTATTTTGTAATTATTTCATTGAAGTGTTGTATTGATGATGTACTGGAAATAAATAAGGATTGTACTGTAGTATTATTTCATTGAGGATTTGAGATTTTTTGGTACTAATAAGAGTGACTCTACAGCGAGTTATACTTTTTGGAAATTACACGGTTGAATGAAAGATAAACCTTAATATGGTCATAATATTGAGGTACAAATTTTGGAATACGATACAGTTTATTTTGGAATATTATATTGGCTATTCTTGAATGCCTTGAAAATGATTAAATATTTATATATTCCATCATTTTTGGAGTTTAAAACATTTTTGGATTAATGAAGTATATCCAGTATTCTATAAGGAATAAGGGAGAATGAATGCAATCAATAAGGTTTTATGGTAATTCATGATGTTTCATTGTTTTAAAAGAATACACAATGATGGTATTCACATGCTATTACGGGGTAAAAAGGATCTACATTATGTTTACCTTTCATATAGATTTTGGACTGAGAGTTTACATAAGTATTTTGGATAAGTATAATGGTTGGAAGGGATTTAGTTTGAATGTTTATTTTTAGATTTCCATAAAAATGAAAACCCGGAGGTCGGGCGGCAACCCGTCGCGTCCAGCAAGGCTGTGAGACTTGAACCCAAAACTGAAGGGCGACAAGGGTGTATCACCTACCACTGACCCACGTGATGTCCTGGATTTAATGACGTAGTTTTTTAATGGTTCTGCTAGATTAATTATAAATTCATTTTCTAGAACCCTATACGAATAGGATAAATAGAATATGATTTTTAAGTTCTATTATCTTTTAGAGTGAAAGATGAGTTTGTGGTAGAAATTTTTTAATGGATAAAACTCTAAATCTAATGTAAGTATATCTCCTTATTATCTTAGCCAATCTCATAAATAACATCCTCAACATTAAGAAAAGGAACTTAGAACAAAAATTTTGTCCTAGATGATACCTTAGATCATCACAAATTTATGGCTTTGGGATTGTTGGCATGTTTATAGCCATGTTCTCCACCACTCTCCATCAGATATTGATTGTTAGATTTATCTTTCATATCTTTATTTTCCTAAATGGAACCCTTGTATGTGTTATTTTCGGTAACCATCATACTTACCACTCTTTATTTTAAATAGAGGCCTCATTAATCCATTTTTCGATGTGTGATTTCAACTAAGATGTTTTGAAATGTCAACCCCAAGTTTCCAATACCGAGCATAAATTACGAGGATGCAATTTATTGAAGAAGGGGGTATTGTAACACCCCAAGCTTCCACAATATGCTTCACTTTGAATAATACAATAGTGTGTGTTGTACCGAACTGCGAGTTCTAACACACACCACAACCAATCAAAGTAGTCATTATGAATAGTAATACCCACTTTTTGAAATTTTATACAATTTATCTCTCAAAAGGGACTTCATTTTTGGATTCCGAATATCGAAATTATCCTAGGATGAAATTTTTCTACTTTTTGGATAACTTTTATATTTTGATGAATAGTGAAAATTACTAAATTTTTATTAAAAACAACTTTTTTAATCAAAATAATTAATACTGATAAATTATGAATTTGAGTGGTTTTAAAGTATATTTAGAATATATTATTACAATTTAATACAATGTTGGTCATTGGACATGATTTGACAATTAAACCGGAAATAAACAAGTGTCAATCTTTTGATAGTTATTATATCTTAAAAACACGTTTTTTTGTTTTGCTAGCGAGAATTAATTTTAAATTAATTTCTGCCACTTATGTGTCTTGAATTTGAAAATATGGATTCCATATTTGGAATCAGGATGTCTAAATTTTTTTAATAGGTAACTTTTTTTTTAGACATTTTGGATAATTACTTCATTAAATATTTTATTTACCATGGTTAAAGGGTAAATCCGGTAAATAAGGGTTAACAAATAATATTATAATAATAATAAATTGCCCTAAAACATGTCCTAACCTTATTGGTAGATACATGTCCGACCATGGGCATATTTGGGTTCATTTTGGGACCCCATGGAGCCACATGTAGGTGATAGGGACACTTTATATTAATTAATTTAAAGTGAATACAAAAATGACATAAGCATATATCTTTTAGAAACACAATTTTTACATAGGGTTATATATGTTATATTTTCGATTATAAATAATTATTAGAAAGATAAAGAGATTTAATACATAATGGTATTTTATTTATAATTTTTAGACTTTGAAAAAGTAAAAATATATATGACACAATAATGATGCAGTATTTTCCTTATTAGTGAAATAATCAAATAATTGATATTATAAATGTTAAAATAAATATAATATGAAAGTTTTGATGACATACACGAATTTTATTGGTTAATATGACATGTTAGGATTTCTTAAATGAATTTTGTTCTAATTAATAATGTTTTTAAGACTTTAACAAAAATCAATTATTGAGTAGTCTCAAAATAGCCATAAATGGGCTTTTAAAACAAATATTATATTATTAATTTATATTCTATTCCTAAAAATCTAATGTTCAGACAAAAGACTTATATCTTGATATGTGTATCATTAATGGATTACTTGGGGGTCTTTGGGAGGTATATAGTAAGTTTATTAACTATATAATATAAAAATACAAAGTGACATGGTAAGTGTCAAACTAATTAACTAAGAGTTAAAACTAAAATATATGGTTAATATAATGACCTAAACCTGTCTAAATTATATTCATTGAGTGGTTTTCGACCCATCCCACCTTAACCTTTAAATAATCCACTTTGGAGCCATTATAAACCGAATATAAATTTATTATAAAATAATATTTCTAGATTTTCCTAAAGAACCCCTCCTCCCCCTTATAAAAGGACACAACTTCTAAACAATTCCTCACACCTATCAATCATTTTGGATTGTCCATCCTCTACCCAATTAAGCTCCCTAAATCCCTATCCTTTTCTTAGAAGCCTTACCTTATGCAGAAGGCACATCAACAGTCCTTTTTGGTTCAATCCAAAGGGAGTTACCCAAATTAATTGTAACGATTTCTCTTAGCTTCTTTTCTTTTATTTTACTTCCCCAACCCCTTATATATTCTTATTATTTTCTTTTTTTAGAAAACAAGTATCCAAAATATAATAGGATGTTGTTATTATATGTATTATAACTACACTTACACACACATCCATCTAATGGGTGAAGAACATAATGTTTCTGTGGATGGCAACCAAACACCTCACGAAGCGATGATTGTCCAATTATCTCCTACCACCTCTCATGGTGGCCATTATGATGGAACTATAATTAAATATGATATTAATGATATAAATTTTATATATAAAGATTCTGTAATTCCATTTTATATTATACCATTATTCGTTTCATGTTTTATATATATACGATAATTTCATTTGAGGAAGTGCGGACTACCGCCCCCTCAACGTGATATGACTCATTCATACTATACATGGAATGTATAAAGGATGGTGTTAATGAAATTAAGTAACACATATAAGATATTATATTATACTAGAATAATTATAGACCTATTTATACTGGAATAATTGAATGCCTGTTATATTATAATCGAATAATTATATACCTATTATATTCTTATTTATCATTCGGTTGGTCTCATGAGACAAAATAGTGTCTTGGAATGAGGCCTCGACAAAAATCTTATTTGTAGTCATGGAATGAGGCATTGGCTACGTAGTGGTGATAGTCTTTCATTAAGCATTTCGTCAATATGAAAGTGGTTATTTATATTGCATGTGATTATTTGACAAGTAGAATATCCATGCGAGTTAGTAAATGGAATTATTTGATTTTTATATTTGACATATTATGCTGAAGTTCAAGTTGAAAAAGGATTTTGTTTTAGTTATACTTTGCCTTAAATTTTTATGTTTATTCATGAAAGCTTCCGTTAAATTATTTACCCTTACTGAGCTTCTGAGCTCACCCATTACTTATGTGTTATTTACCCAGGATTCCAAGAAGTGTATTTTGATTGATATGTAGGGTTAAGGTAAAGGGATACATGGCATTCTCAAAGAACAATATATGATGTGTTTTATTTTTCAAATTATAATGTAAAGTTAATGTATGTAATCTATTTTCCAAGACTACGAAACTGATCGGTCCTTCGGGACTTGATTCCTTGTAATCATGCCAATGTATTAAAATAATATACCGACTCTGGGTAACTGGGGTCGGGGCATTACATGGGAAAATAATTTTATTATATTCTTTAAAGTAATTCCTAGAAGTCACTACTTTATGGTTTTGATGAGGATAATCTAGTATTTTAAGCTACAACCATTGGGGAGTAAGTCAATGTATGATTATATGTTTAAAGGAGAAGATTATCCTTTTTATGTTTTATGTTATTAATATACATTGGAATCATTTATTGAGTTTTAATAGATGTTTGAGGGATTTGTAACCCTTATGTAACAGTTTTTTACTTATAATTTTATTTTAGAAATTAAAATATTATATTTTGTGGACATCAGATGTAATTTATTAACAACCATTAATGTTAATATGATCATTGATGGTTAGGTCACCAGAGTATAAATGAATTTTCATGTCTAATTTTTTTCACATGGGTTATTAAGTGGCATTATTGGAGGCAATGGTTTAAATAACTTTTTAACATTTTTTAACAAAAAAAACACTGTAAATTAATATTTTTTCCATTTTATCACATTTATTATCTAATAATGGATGTGATAAAAGGTTTTTTCCATTAGTTATTCAATAACTGAAGTGAAAAACAAATTACCTCATTTTTTTCACATTAGTTATCTAATAACTGATGTGAGTTTTTTTTAAATTGAACATTGATTCATCCTCCGACATAGGAGTATAAAATAGAAACTGAATAGTAGAGAAAGCAGTAGAAAACTAAAGAAAAACACTTATAATTTAACATTGAAATTTTCAAAGTATATTAAAATAAACATTAAATTTGTTAAACCTGTAAAATGATTAACCGATTAAAATTTTAAACATCTCAAATCCTATTCTCTATATGGAATAAGGTCATCAGAATGATTAAAAATAGTAAATAAATCATTTTTTTGAATTATTAATAAAATATATGAAATATTAAAGAAAGATTTGTAATAAAATCTAACCTTCTGAGGATTTTAAATTTTCCCTATTAAAATTATTTCATCCATAAATATTAAAACATAATATCGATATTCTTTTAAACCTTATTTTTTATGACACAATTTAAAAGAGATTTTTATTTTAAAAATACATTCTTATGTAATATTTCCAAAACAATAATTATAAATGAAAATTCACCATATCACGTACAAATTTGATTTTGGATCTCTTCCTTGTTATTGTCTCTCTTAATAAATTCAACATCCCATTTGAAAATAATATGAACAAAATAAATTTTATACATTATAATATAATGAATTATTAAAATACTCATACTTATGTGTTTTGTACATTCTAATTTTTTTTATTAATTCAACATAGATAGAGCATAGAGAGTACATTGTCCTCCCTTTTAGAAAAACACCGAAAATCTAATGACCACTGTATATAAGACATTTTAACATTATTTTTTAATATGTTAAGCGATATATAACATTTTTTGTGAAAAAATATGTCACACTCTAGAAGATATGGAATTATCCAACACTGAATAATGATATTCTTCTTAAAACATTCATCTATATATATATTTTTTTGCATCGGTCAATGTCAAAGCTGGAGGAGAGATATATTTGTTGTCTATTAATCCATATAAATCATCCTCTTCATGATATTTTCAAAATTTATATAGATACATAAAACAAAATATATATAATTATAAATTTTCTAGAAAATAAAGGTATTTTTTTAATTAATTTACATGGAAAAACATTTTGTCGTGTTGATTAAAAATTGATCTCTAGCTACAAGAACCATGATATCATTATTAAAAATCCTTGTAGTCATTTTACACACACAAATTTCTTTAACAATTGGAATCTCATATACTTACAAAAAATTAATTATGTTAATAATCAATCAAGACTAGTAGATTCTGTATCTGAAGTCCTGGAATGTTGAATTTCACTTATAAAGTATTCTATTACCTTTAATGTATTATTGTAAAAAATTAGATAAATATATGAACATTAAATATGGAATGAAAATTTAATAAAAATAAAATAAAAGATAACATATATACATAGGTCTACGGTAATATATCGATGCATACTATATGTTCAAACATAAAAATGATGGAAAAATTGTCCAACTATACTCACATCATCTATAGGACAAAGTATTTTTGCTGATGTATATAAGAAATCCAACAAAAATACCATATTAATCTCTTTCTTGATATTCTAATGATAAATGCTATCAAAAAAATAATATATCACCCTATATGAACCAATATGATGATGAGAATAAACATATAGCTCACAGAAACATATAGGATTTAGAGTATATGGTGTTGGTGTAGAATAAGAAGTAGTGTGTTCTAGAGGTACAGATGTATGATTAAGATTAGGAGGAGTGGGATCTGCTTATATAGGTGGATGATTCGGATCAGCATGTCGAAATAGTCCAACAATGTATGCAAAAAACAAATGCACTGAAGCTATGATTCAATCCTCCATCATCACTATAATATCCTAAACATTGGATTCAAAATATTATATAAATTTTTATCAACAATATACAATGAATAATCATAATAATGTGGAAAGTATTTTCTTTCTGATACGCATTTCGGGCGTCCTATAACATGGATTACGTGTTCAAGCTTTCCCAATGTTATAGATAAAATATAATTTCTACCCTCAGTAATAAAGACCCCATTTGGGGTATTCTCTTAATAGTAATTCGGTATAGAATATTTGAGAAATATTTAAGGAATCAAAATATACAAATAGTTGAAATAACATAAATACGTAAATTAATTAAATATCTTACCTTATTTTCTAGAGACAAATACTGACTCTTTTGTAAGATATTATCTTTTCTACTCATTTCAGCCCTCTTCAATTTATCCTATCTAGCGGGGGGTGTGGGGGGACATGTATCCTCTAAAGAACCTGCAGACTGATTTCTCATCATTTAATGTTCTTCTGGTATCATATTTTCTTCCAATAATGTATACCCTCCCAAAGGTAAAATATAATGGTATACGTGCGTAGAATGAATCTTCTGATGAGATCTCCCTAATTTCTATAAATTAAGAATTAAGAATAAATAAATTATTGTCATGGTAATAATATTAATAAAAATATTCTAAAAAAGTAACATTAACTTACGAAAAACAATTCTTGTCATCTACATTGATAAAATTGCAACCATCTATAATCATATATAAATGGATATATATCATGTATATTTTGATGTTGTCTATCCCTAAAGATGAACTGTGATGTGAGGGATGATTTATAATTCCACCATCTCCTTGCAACCAATGATACACATTCCCTTTTAAATCCCCTAGTATAATGTATATCATATATCATTTAATAAGTAAGGGAAACATATATTACTGAAAACATTTCTGGATAAATAAAATAATTACAAACAAACTTACCAAAATAGACTCCAATAATTAAGATAATACCAGTTCTTCAACACTATGCCAATCATCAAACAAAATACTACATTTTATTTTAGCCTGTAATGATACAAAATTCATGATTTGTTTTCAATTTTTATATCTTAGAATATCATTACCATGAAATTATATTTGTATAAATTGTTCCATTATACGAGAATATGACTTTTTTTTAACATGTGGTAACCCATTAACACACCCTCAAACTATTTTTAACCCTGTGGAAGTAGATGTCTCGTGTAAGGATGGATGATGTGGCTCATTAATAAGATCATGTGTATGTTCCTCCCTACATTTATGAGTATGATCATCTCTAGAAATATTTGGTGGATTAGAGGATTGATTGGTAATTATCCTATAAATGAATAGGATAACTATTAGTACATAAATATTCAAATTAAACAATTAAATACAAATGTAAATAAAAAAATTACAATTATCAAGAAAAAAAGTAAATTAAACTAAAATTTAGACATTTTTATTAATATTTTTTAATTAAAATGCTAAAAATATTAACAAGATATGAAATAAAAAAAAACCAATTAAAGCTACATGATATTAATGAGAGCTGAAATGACATAGTAAAAATTCACCAACTTCATAAATCATTTTTCCATTTTTTTAATAATATATTATTATAATATTTTTCTTTAAAATGTTAAATTTAAAATAATTGGTTTTAAAAAAAAAATCTATCAATAGATATTTTACCTAAGGGTAAACATGGAAACTATAAAAAAATAAACTAATATAAACAAATAATTTGACTTATTAGTTATAATACATATTTTTATAAAGGAAATCAAATTAAAATATCTATCTTATAAATTTTAAATAAGAAAATTATAATTAATCAAATGTTACCTATAATAATTAGAATTTACTAAAGGATTGTTTTCTTAAATTTCTTCATCCGGATCATTTTGTATTCAACAAATCATGTATTATATTTTATCTTCAATATTATTTGTTAACATTTCCATGTAAATTGGGATATCACATAAGTCAACATCTTTTTCACAATTATCATCACCAAAGTATTGTTTTTTTACTTGTAATGTAATATAACAATAAATATCAAACAGATCAAGAATATAGAATTTTTTTCTTGTGTTCCCTTGATAATTATCAGTTGTGTGTTTCAATTTATTTAGATTAACAAGTTTCATTCCAAATTCATCGTGTCAAACAATATCATTACAAATAAACCATTTACATTTAACCACTAGATCATAAACATTAATTCAGGAAACTGTCTATATTTCTTTAATGACTCCATATTTTGTAGCTGATGTGGAGATTATGTTTTTTGTGTTTGGAACTCGAAACAATTATTGCTTCTATGAATACCAATACAGTATTATACTAAATTACAATATTGTTGTCATGATCTTTAATATGAAAAGTATAGAAGTTAATGTCATACCTGGACCATGTTCGGAAATTTGAACATGGAGTCCCCTCTAACCACCTCATTGTTTTTTATTCATTTGATTTAACAGGAATGGTTCCTTTAAACCATTGAAAATTGTTTTGTTATGCACATTCAAATTCAACATATCTTTATTATTTGGATAGCACTATGTAAACACATTAATATTAAATTTTATGTATGGTTGAGAATCATATATGTTATTCAATATGTATATATGTACCTTATTTATTTTTCCACCTATAAAAAAACTTCACTTTCAAGATAAAAATCCCTTCTTCCCCATAATTAACTCATTCATGGAAAGATGTTGGAAAACTGATGTGCTCTACTAGAGATAAACAGCGTGAAAAAAAAAATCCAACCTCATTATAAATATATTTATCAATAATGGATGATTATTATTGATATGGATTATCAACATACACATTCAATATATTAATATAAATTTCAAAAAGATAAATCTATTATAGGTATAAAGGTTAGAAAATAATTATCTATCACGCCAAATGAACTGTTAAATTACCATGATATCAAAAAAAGATGGAGGAAAATTCATTTTCAATTAAAAAATTATAGAACCCAATTTGATGTACAATGTGTTAAAAGCATTCAAATTAATCATCTTATTAAAAATTTAAATTAAAAAAATAACACACATTCATGATTGTCATTCTAACATGGGAGGGGGATGAATATTCCAAGCAATGCAACTGGAAGGAGCAGCTACATCATGATGTGGTAGTCATAAGATTTCATACCAGTCAATATAAAATCCATTAAAGACACATTTTTTATACATTTGACAAATAAACATGTGGAAATTTTATATCATGAAAACACTAAAAAAAGTTAATTTCACCCCACATGTTTAGGGTATGACAATCTGGGGGTTGGAATGTTTACCTTTCATTAGGATTGTGAGCCAACTCCCAAAATATTCCAATTGAGATTAAATCCAGTATTTCAGTCGACCAGTCTTTAGTCATTCCTTTAATATATTACAATGCTACAGTCAATATGTCATAGATATTCTTCTCCACAAGATTGAAATCAATTTTATGTTTCTCCTCATTAAATTTCCAAGAATTATAGATCCTAAAATATTAACCAGTTCATACAAATATTTCAATAATTCATAGTTTTTTATGTCTTTCTGAATGTCACATCAATGTTTTTCACCCTCTCAATATAATGATTAGTGGATAATAGTTTTGGAGAAATATCAAATTCATATGAAACGTGAATATAAATTAAAATCTAATATAAGAGTGATCCAAAAACAAAAATGTTTGAAAAACCATGTATACTTTTTTTTTCTAATTATAGAGTTGATAATATTAAATCAGTTGTTCACAAATTTTACAATATTTACACCCCTTACCATTATATCGAGAAAAAATTCCATATGTTGAGAACTAATTTATAGTGAACATAATAATTTAATGAAGATGAAAATATTCCATTTTAAAATAATCATAAACACTTATACCTTCCTCACATAAAATTTTCAAATCATCAATTAATGGTGGCAAGAAAATTTCAATATCATTTCTGTAATATTTTAATCTAGAGATCATTAAACTCAACATGAAATATTTCCACTTCATACAAAATTCAGGAGATAAGTTATAAATGATATATAAAGCAGGAAATGAACAATTTATGCTACTAAGGCATCGATATGGGTTCATTCCATCCATGAACAATCCATGTTTGAGATTTCTAAATTTATTTCTAAATATAGGAAAATGGTGATCAATTTTCTTACACTATGAACAATCACCTAGACAATGTGTTTTACCATTACATATCCCCTCATCACCATACCATATTTACCATGATTTCATCCTACTAATTAAAAAATAAATGTTTCTAATGAATAATTATTGGAATATACCAAAATTCATTTATAGGGGTCTCCATAGTATCTAAATTAGTTTTTCATTTTTCTTTTAACTTATATAATGACATCCCACATTTAGGACAACATAAAAGAAATTAATATTCCTTCCTATATAAGACATAGAAATTTGGGAAGGCATGTATTTTTTTGAAACATAATACAATAATGAATATTATTTTATATTCTTTATAATTTATACCTCGAAGATCGTTGTCTTTATGAAGAATATCTTTTAACAATTATAGAAACTCTATAAAACTCTTGTCACTTCATCCATTTTACTCCTTAAAGTCAATTAATATTAACATGGTCAATAAAATTTTAATGTCTATAAAACTTGGATACAATGGTTTTTAACTTCTCTATATAGACCCTTAACTGTAAATTGTTTATAATATCCTATACCTAAATATCATGAATAATTTATTTCATTTGTCAAACAGATCATATTGTGAAGCATTATTTTCAAGATATCTAAATTTTTTCCCGATTTTACCACACCAAATCCAAGGGATGTAAATAATATATAAACCATGACACATTAAATGATATATGATCTCTCTACATTTGAGCTTCTTCATGTTTAAACATTTCTGGAATGGATAAAAAATATGTCGTTGTTTTGAACATTTCATTTAGAAAATTAAAAAAATCACAAACACAGTCCTCGTATTCATCACTTATTCGATGTTCTATAATCCAACATTGAATCATTATCTTCTATAAAAATTATGAAAAATATATTTCTTGTCATTATATTCTAATTTATATGAAATACTCGATAATTTCTATGTTACACAATAGTGAAATATAAATCAAATATATGAGTATTAGAAAAGTAAAATTATAAATTCTATACATTTATGTAGATGAATTTAAAATATAAATGGTAAATAATAAAAATAGTAGCATAGAATTAATTTATAAAAGAAAATATGGTTAAACTAATCTCTCAATTTTCATTAACTTATGAATAAAATTATATAAAAATAGAAATTTAATATTATTGAATAAAATAAAAATCAATAGAAATAACTATAATAGAGACTTCATAAAGCTTAAAAGAATGTGATGTGATCAATAGTAAATAACACGAGGCAATCAATCAGTTATTCTAGAACCCAATGATTCGTCGACATTTTTTAGAGAATTAATGAGCATGTGGGATTCACCACTAAATGGGATTTACTTTGGTTCCATACAAGGTAATGATAGAACATTTATGGAGTTGAAATGATCACAATACTCTATGAAGGAAGATCTATAGATTGAGTAACTATTTCATCATGTTCATAAATTAATTGTAAAATTTAAAAAATAATGTTTACTCAAAAATATCTATTTATATTACTTTTTAATATGAATTTTTTTTCTAGTTATATCATATGTAAGATAATTTTGATATTAATATTTTATATTGAAATAATTTGTGTTGTCTATAATGAGTTTATAAATTAAATTAAATTAGAAATATTATAAATTAGTTTGTATTTATATTTTTTAAGATTTATAATATATAATTAGAATTATTCTAAGTAATAGGCCTTATGAGAGAATTTATTTAAAGTAAACAAAAATTAATTTTCATAATAGATATGATCCCTGTTGAGATAAATTTAAATTTGTGATATTTATATTTTATAAATTGTTTACAAAATTTAATTGAAATATAAAATATTTTATTTTGTTTATTATAATATTTTTGGGAAAAAATTTCATATAATGAATAGTATGGAAGAGTTAATTTGAGAATGAAAATAAATATTTTATGTTCATATAATTATAGACATTTCTAAATGCATAACTAAATTATAAAATGTTTACAATTAGTTTTATTGGTGAATTATTAATAAATACAATATCTCATGTTAAATAAATGGATTTTTCATTATTTTAGTTAAGTATATGTTTCATTCATAGATATAAATTGTTCATATATTTAATATATGAATTCTTTCGTTTAAAAAATTAATTAGATTCTATAATGATAAAAAACTCATCTATGGAGTTTAATGCTATGTATGCCAATTCATTAAGCCTTTTTATAACTCGGTTATAGATTTTTTGGGTTATTATTTTTAATTAATTAGTAATTTATAAATTATAGAAATTTGGTGTCATAATTATGTTGAAATTAAAATTTGTCTTGAGTAAAGTATCCTTAGGAAGAGATAAATTATTTCGAACTTCTAACTTCCCTAGAGGATTATTATTGGTCTTGAAAAGTTGGGTTTTACTATATTTAGCTTCAAGATTAGTCTTGTGGGGATTGATTACTTCATACAAATTTTAGTTTTTACATAACATAGTTTCATGTATGTATGAATTTATATTTTTCTGAGAAGAAAAGAGTTTTATTTTGGGACAACAACGTCATATATATGATATTTGAAAAGTTTCACATAAATATTGATTGAAAATATTCAATTTTTATGGTATAAGATTCTAAAAAAATTAATTAGATTCATGGAAACATGTAAATAGAATATATAACATAATATAACGAGATTAAAAAACTTGATAGTGTAATACTTTAGAAAATGTAATCCAATAAATGAGAGTTTGGACATCCGGGACATTGAATGTCCAACCAAAAGGTGTGTGTGGCAATCTTGAGAGTTGAGAGATGATCAGATAGAATGATCTAGTGAGAATGAAGATGTATGAAGCTGGAAAAATCAGATTAGGGGACACTGAATAGAAGAAAAATGATATGGATTCCGCGCGCAAGAGAACCAAGTTTTCTTTTTCACAACCAAAAACACTAAAATTATTCAAAATGGGAATTCAATAAATTTTAATAAATTTATACCATTATATATTATATAAAAAATATTATGAAGAAATCTTTATTTTTTTATCAGATCAGTTATATAGAAAATGATGTGAAAAACAAAATTTAATGTGTAGGTTATAAAATAGCCGATGTTTTAAAGTATTGAGATTTTTATTATAAGGTCTGTTATTATATATAACTGATATAAAAAACATACATTATCATGTTTGTTATTATATTATTTACCTGTTAAAGAAATATAAATAGGATTTTCACATTAGTTATAAATAAATGGTGTGAAAAAGATGATGCAATAAATACAATTTATACTAGGTGGTAATTATAGTAAATTAAGAGAATTTGATTTGATGAAAAAATATGTAATATAGAAAACCTTCGCACTTTAAGAGTGATTTGAAAATTATTTTTATTTTTGAATATACTCAACATTATTTTGTGAATGTTATTATAATTATATTGATGTCGTTTATTAAAAATAAAAACCTACCTTTCAAATGATACCCCATCACATTAAGTATCGCCATGGGAATTGTAGCTACAACCAAAGGGAAATAAGGATAAAATCCATACCAATGGTCTAAATGATATATAAGTTACAATAACATTGATTTTAATTAATTTCATAGTTGAAAAATATTATTATAATTTTGATAAAAAAGTATGGTATGTAATCATATTTTAGCTATTTAATAATATTTTTGGAGATGTTTTATTTGGTTGATAAATATATTACAATTATGATTACCATAAAGAACTATTTAAGAAGAATGAAATTAAAAAATTTGGATGCATTTTAGAAGTTATGAGATTACTTTTTATGTTAAATAAATTTTTATGGAGAGAAATAGGAGGTTAATAGGGATGTAAATTTACCAAATTTGTGAATAATATATATTGAATGTTTTGTGTAAATTTTTATAAAAAATGTATTATTTCTACATATGAAGGTTTACACATTTTTTATCATCTTATATTATGGTAGCTATGTTATTTGGGATAAATATTTAAATGCATGATTAATATTTTATTAATCTTCAATATATAATTTCATCCATTACAAGTTAATATTCGTGATGTAGGTAAAAAAATTCAAATTTGAAATCCATATAAAAAACTAAGAGATGGAGTAAAATTTGATCAAAGCCCCACAAAAGGGTGAAATTTTTCTTGTGTAATAGAAATTTATCATGTGATTATATTTCATTATTTTACTAGTCTAAATGGTATATTAATTATTTGAATATATGATAATGATGATGAAAAAAATTATCCAATTACAATCATTCTTGATTAAATAATTGGATTTTTACGCAAAAAACATTTATTATTTTTTTGTAGTTAAATTTATCCAGATCATCTTCTCTATAACTCTCTACGAGTTCATGAGTTTTTTTTCCTCTTAAATATCTATATTTTCAGTTAACATTAATATTATCCTATTTGGAAATATAGTTTTCAATTATTATTGATATACTTAATATTTCCCTTTATATATTTTTAAGATGATGTTTTATTACCTCTTTTATAAAGTTAGTCTTCCACAATGGTATTATAAAATATCTAACCCTTGATTTTTCTGCACAAGTTCAATTTTAGAAGGTGAAATTTATTTAAGGTGGATAGAATTTAATACCTATATATTTTAAACTAAATACATTTTGTTTGATTCGGTATATGACACACAAAATTGAGCGTAAACGAACAATTATATACTATTTAAATGTGATAGTAATAACATAACCATAAAAAAATTTCTATGAATGACAATAATTAATTTTTTTAATAATATTTTAGATCAATAAATATTTTTAAAAAAAAAATTAAAAAATCTTTTGTAAATTATTTACACTTTTCAAAAATATATTTTTCCTTCAAAAATGAATTTTGTCACTATTTTTTATCAAATATTATAAGTATTTTTTTGAAACAATTATAAACATTATGATATAAAGTGAAATTAAAATTTTAAATTCAATTATTAAAATTAACATAATGTGAAATTTTGGTATTTTTCTAAAATGATTATTTTTTAGTGAATAGTGAGAATTACCGCTTTTCAAATGCAGTCATTTATTTTAATTAAATAAAGTTATTTAAGGAACCCAATATATTAATTTATTAATTATTAAAGTTAATGATAAACCATTTTTTATAATAATCGAATAAATTTTTTTTTGAATCATTCGTATTCAATTTTTTTATATTAGATTATTTTTATTCTTAAAAAAATAGTTATTCTGAATGTTGTTTTTAAGTGCTTTAGGATTATCCATTTTAATTAATTAAAAGAAATACTTACAAGGAAATATTTAAATTGAACTTTTAGAATATATAAAAATATAATTATTAATTTAAATTTTTAAAATGAATATTTCTAGTTGTAGATTTATTATAAGATCATATATTTCTTGAAAAACTCATTAACATTAAAAACCAATGTCTGTCGCACATTGTGAGATTATTATAAATTTAATTTATCATATTTATGGGGTTTGAATTTGGAGAAATGGATTCCAAATTTATGATAACCCTAATTTATATTATTTAATGAGGACAAAATATTTTTTTTCATAATGAATATTAAAATAGTAAAAATATTCATCACCACTTCAATAGAGGTAAATCATGTAAATCAAGGATAAAAAAATTTTGATTAGAATACCATTTTTCATCTAAATTATTGTTGGATTAATTTATTTCCACCCTTATAACCTTAAACTAATGATTAAATTATTAATGGGACACTTTTCAATAAAAGTTATAACTACAATAACTTATATAATGAAAATGAAAAAATATCACTCTATTTACATTAAATTTCTCTTATATGTTTAAATTGGTATTAGAATAAGTGGAGAACAAATATGAAATATTTACTTGATTATAATGAAATTACTTTCATGATGGTAATTTTTTTTTACTTTTTAGTGATATTAAATTTAACCATAATGCTTACACAATATTGACATCGCACATATGAAAATAGTAGAAATGTCAATGAAAATAAATTTTAAAAAAATAATGTAATTTTTTTGGGTTGTGCTATGATTCCAAAAGTCTTTTTTAGTTAACAATGATATATTATTTGTGTTTAAATTTATTATAATCCAAATTCATTATTATCTTAATGTTTTCATAGTCAAATTATATGA
Source organism: Viscum album (assembly GCA_963277665.1). Lineage (NCBI taxonomy): Eukaryota > Viridiplantae > Streptophyta > Magnoliopsida > Santalales > Viscaceae > Viscum > Viscum album. Next base: position 1,017,431,947 of record OY728162.1, read on the forward strand.
TAAGTGTCAAAAATGGCATTGATGATATTTTATATTAAATAATATTTCATCAAATTATTTAAAAGCTCAAAAATTACTAAAATTGAATAATTAGGATGATAAGGTTTTTAAAATATCATCCTTTTCCATTTATCATCAAATTAGTTTCATAAAATAAAAAAATATAACCCTATAAATTTGTAAAATTTCATACCATAGTTAATTTTTAACAGGTTTACCGAGATATAAACCAAGAGATAATGGTTATTTCGATACTTAAACTTTTCTAAATACTATATACTAATCAGAAATCCAGTCATGGAATGATTTTGGTATAATCCTAAAGTGGTTTCCCATATAATAATATATCCATATTATCCTATATTTTTGTATTATTTCTTCTTCAAACTCAATTAAATAATATTCATCCATTCATATAAAAAAAAATATGTATCTACCATATATTTATTTGTTTTTTATGTCAATTTCATGCCCCATATCAGTCTCCTCTTTCATAGTGGGAAACAAAAACTTTTTTCATATAAAGGATGGACTACTGCCTCAGGAACCGATGTAATACATTTTCCATCAACACAAAAAATGATACTTTTATATATTGGTTTAATATATATGATACTAATGAAATATTTATCATTTTTAAAATAAAATGTATTATTCACTTTATTAACATTCCATTAACATGTTTTTTTAATTTGTTCCTTTGTATGTGTCTATGAGTTCCAACATGAAGAGAAGAGATTTTTATTATCATCAAATCAAATGGATGATATATATAAGTTTATTTTAATAAATAATATGTAATTTATGATATGATTATCATTTTATAAATAGAAAATATTATAGACCTTCTTTCCATAATAATCAAAGATAAATGGAAACGTTACTCATGCGTACACACAACCTACAATCTCCATGATTGTATAGTAATTCATATTTAATTACAATATTTTCGGGTTTGATCAAAATTATAGTTGATTCACTAAAATGATAAATTTTTTAAAAATTTTATTGTGTCAATGATGGATTAAAGATGCAATTAACCACTATCAACTAATTGATGTAATTTTAGAGATATGAACTGAAAATTGTCAAAATGTACGATGTGAGCATAGTTAATTATTTAATTCAATATATCAAAGAAAAAAATAAAATAAATGGAATTATAAACATGATATAGTTTATTAATGTCCTAAAAAATTAATATATGTTTATTATTGTTACATCCCAGGTAAATAAAAAATAAGACATTTTCATATTTAGTGATATTTTTGATTTAAATAATAATTTTATTTTAAAAGGGATTGTTATGTTCAATAGCGTACCCAATATGAAACAACAGGTTTCATTGAAATCTTACGTTGCACACAACGTTGAGTCATACTGAAAAATAATAATATGATATAGTTTTAAATAGTAATTAATGCATATCCGCTGTATTGGCGGGAAAGGATAGAACTAACTAAAATATGAATATACATGTCTGTTAATTTTTTTTACAATTATCCAATAAATTTTAGAGGATTAAAATAATAAAGAATCTGATTTTAAGCTTAAATACTCAAATATTCATTAAAAGGATTATTTACCCCCATTTGATGGAGAACCCACATTAAATCTAGTTTTGGTCACTCTAATATGTTCTATTTGAAAGAATAACATTTTTCTTTAGAATCAGGACATCAAAACATACTTTTGGTAAATATTTGGCATTTTTCTGATAAAATTCATTTTTAAATGAATAGTGAAGATAATGTATTTTAATTCAAAACTACTCTTTAATCTAATTTATTTATAAGGTCAAATGATCTTTTTAATTTGTTTTTATGTGTAACTATATTAAGGTTTTACTATTTAATCAAATTTTGGTCATTGGAAGTAATTTCAATTTGAAATTGGACATAAATAATTGCTGATCTTTTGATAGTTATTATTTCATAAAAACATGATTTTTGTTTTGACAGTGGGAATTAATTTTAAATTACCTTCTGCCACTTATGTGTTTTGAATTTGGAAAATTGGATTCCGTATTTGGAATTATGAAGTCCAAATTTTTTAAATATGTAGCTTTTATTTTTAGACATTTGAATATTTATTTCAATAAATATTTAATTTACCATGGTTTAAGGGTAAATATGGTAAATACTGGTAACCAAATAATAATATAATAATATTAAATATCCCTAACATGTGTCTTAAAAATATTTGTTGATACATATCCGACCATGAGAATCCTCTGGTCGATTTTGGGACCCCATGGAGCCACATGGTATGGATAATGTCACATTATATTAATTAATTTAAACTAAAGACAAAAATGTCTTAAACATATATATTTTAGTAAATAAATTCATACATGGGGTTATATAAGTTATCTCATTGATTATAAATATTAATTTGAAAGATAAAAATATTTCCTAAATCATGGTATTTTGTTTTATAATTTTTTAAATCAAATAAAGAAAAATATTTATGTCAAAATAATGATACAGTGTTTACATCATTAAAGAATGATTTAAATAAATAAGATTATAAAAATTTTAAAAAATATCCAAAATTGTTCTTATTATTATTGGATGATTTTATTTCAAAAATTATTCATCTTAGCTTTTTCATTAATGAGTTTTATACTTTGAGAAACTGAATATCACAATATAATAAAATAATATTTTTAAACATTCCTAAATAGCCCCTCCTCCCTCCTATTAAAAGACCTCACTTTTAACCCGTTCCTCACACTTCTCAAGCACCTTGGTTCTTCCAACTGCTTCCCAATTAAGTTCCATATATCCCTCTCTTCCTCCAAGAAGCCTTATCATATTTTGAAGGTGATTCAAGTAATCCTTTTGGTTTAAACCAACTGGAGATACCCTATTTAAAGGTATGGTCTTCTCTTAAGTTATTATGTTTTATTTTCATTATCCAGCCCCCTAAAATATTTTTGTTGAATTATTTAATAGAAAAACCAGTATCCTAAGTAAACAATGTTTATTTTGTGATAAGGATTCTAACTACACTTACACACGCCTCTAAGTAATGGGTAAAGAACATATTGTTTTTGTGGACGACAAACTAATGCCTCACGAAAAGATGATTTTTCAATATTCTCCTACCACATTTTATGGTGTCCATTAAGATAGAAAAGTATTTATATGTTATATATATTATATTTATATTTTTTCTATTCTTCTATATATATCATTTAAAGAATAACTTTATTGCTTTCATAGTGGGTAAATACGATAATTTCATTTGAGAAAGTGCAGACTACAATACCCTAAAATTGTTATGACCCATTCCTGCCATACATGGAATGTATAAAGGATGTAGTTAATAAAATTATATATGATATTATACTGGAATTATAATATACCTATGCATAATTTTGTTTTTATTCCATTAAATATAGAATATAAATGAAAGTAGCGTTCATGCATATGTACGACTTAACGTCTCCATTAAAGGTGCATTTCATTTGTTATCTACAAATGTTATGTGCTTTTAAATATATAGATATACTATATAGATATGATATATATGATATATAAATCATGAACATCATTCTAGAGATAATGGAATTTCAACCGCTTGGACAATTTATAATTATAACAATTTCATTGTAACTTAAGTTCTGAACATTGACAAAATGTCCGATATGAACTCAAATAATTAACTAATTGGTATAGCAAGGTAATAATTGATATAAAAGTAATAATAAAATTTGATAAATTTTCATAAGAAATTATAAATGAAATATATTTTATTATTCAGTAGATTAAATAATGATATAGTCAAGTCAGACACGAGGTATGAGACTTCGTCACAATCTCCTTTCATTGAGGCATATTTTGTTTTATACACAAATTTCATTTATATTGTGTATAAACACCATTTAAATTTCATTTCATTCAATGGGAATCTTTTTGTATGATTATTTTTACTAAACAAAAAAAAAATGTAAAATTTTAAAGTAAGTGGTGACAACATCCTTTTCTGCTGCCGCGAGTATTATTTGATCTATGTATTCCTTAACAATACATAATGTTTTTAAAAGTAAAATAAATACCATATACGTATTTTGGTATGGAAAATGTTTTTGATAATATATTTTTTATGTCAATATATTTAAATGATATATTGAGATTGAAATGTGGAAATTTTATCTTTCATTTATGAATGTTTCAATTGTTATGAATATGTTATAGATCATTTGAATTGTTTACATATACTGGTGGTTCCGTGATATAGCTATGGTGGGTGATCCTGAGATAACTCTCTAATGAATTGGGTTATGTGATAGAGGTAAACATGAGTGTTTCTCCTAATAGATTTTGGGAATATATTGTGATTGGTATTCCAAATGTTACTCCTTACAAAGTTGTGAAAGATATAACGTTATCATGTAATGTATACCACCAGATTCCTTTATGATTTATGATTTTTATATATTATTCATTAATATTTTGATTTCATGAGATATGATATAGAGCTTATGTTATATATGTATTGATGAACTAATTTTTCCTTTCATTGTTTTATAACCCTTACTGAACATTTATTTCTCATCACAAGTTTTAAAATTTTTTTCACATGACTTAAAGATGAATAGGTTCAAGGCTGTGATCAAGGGAAAGCCATGCTGTCTAAAACATGGAACAAGACAAGAATATTTATTTCAAAATTTTTTATTTTATGTACAAAAATGGAAATTGAGTACAAGTGTCTACATTGTATCTTTTGAGATATAATGTATTAGTTGTTGCCTAATTCTCTAGAACTCTAAACCTGAAATTATCATCAATGTGAATTATTCATTTAATTAAAGATTATTTTATGTTTAAAGGTCAAGTCCTTACAGTGGGTTTTAGAGGTCGGTTTAGACAACATTAAGAGTTAGGATATTGTTAAATAAATATCTATAAATTATTTTTTGTTTATGTTATGATTGAAATGATATAGAATTTACAGATTACCATGTTGATTCAACTATGATATTTCTGTATTCAGCATGGTTTTCCGCATATGAAACAGAGTATCTATGATGGGATGACATCAGGGGGAAGACAACTTTGTAAATAATAAACTTGAGATGGTCAAAATCAGAACTAGGCAGTTTTTTTTGCTGTGATGGAATAGTTGACTCAGGCTATATATGGTGGTGGTATCCAATCATGAGATCAGCCAAAACAACCTCAGAGGAACATTTCTATAGTGGAGCATTTCATGAGGGAGGATCCCCCATAACTTAGAGGATCATCTAACCATTTTCTTGCTAAATTGTGGATTAAAGCACTTGAGAATATATTTTATGTCATGGGGTGTTCATAACATCAAAACATTAGTCTCTTTGTTTATCTCTTTGGAGGTGAAACCAATCAGTGGTTTTTGATGGTAAAAAATATCCAAGATAGTGAGGAAATTGATGCTCTTGATTGGGATGAACTCAATGGTATGATTCCTTAGAAATATTTTTCTAAGATAGTTTTTCTTAGGATGGAAACACAGTTCATGGAATTGAGGATGGAGGATGACTCAATGGCTGCTTGTGATGAAATATTCGATCGACTGACATGGTATGGTAAAAATTTCATACGACAACTTGATAGAAAAATAAATAATTTTTAATCAGGATTGAAGCCAATGTATCAAAGATATTTTTATTCTAGAGATTTCAAATGTTATGAATTTTTTTTATGTGTGGAGAAGGTGGAAATGGAGTTTACTAATGATCAGGTGTTCTTTGAAAAACAACATAATAAGAAGTAGATGTGGATGATGAAAGGGAATAACACTTCCAAAAATTCTGTTGGTAAGATACTTAAGTTTACAGATTTTGAAAATTGTTGTACGAATCATTCTTGGGATTTTCTTTTGAATTCGAGTAAGTGATACTAATGTTGTAAAATGGGACATAAGGCTCATAATTAAACTAAAATGAATAAGGTAATGGTAAGACAAAATATGATATACAGTCAGAAAAATGTTTTAAGTGAAATTAAATGGGTTGTTATACAAATGTGTGTCCAATAAAGAACTCAACTGAGGTAAAACAGCTAGAATACTTGTAGAAAGGGGTGGTGAAATCCTTTGAAACTACTTCAACAGATATTGGGACATAAAATGATGTAGTATCTGGTAAACAGTTTGTTTGTTCAGATAATTTCAATGTGTTGTTTGATTTAGGGTCTACACATTATTTCATTTTTGAGAAGCTTTCTTTTAAATTGGGAATTCCATCTCATGATATGAATCATTATCTTATGGTAAAAACACCTTGAGGAAATGTTGATACAAATTGAAAACATAAGAACCTTCATGTCCCTATGTGTAGAACGAATCAACCTAAAACCCTTATTGTTTTGCCTCTAGTAGAGTATGATGTAATTTTGGGTATGGATTGGCTTTCTATTTATCATGCTATGATTGACAGCAGAGCTAAAGAGGTTTCATTTCAAAATGATTTTCAGTTTGTGTACAAGAATAAACACTTAATTTTGATAAAAAATCAGGACGCAGAGAAACTTGTAAACGATGGAAATCAATGTTACATTGCACATATTGTTTAAAATAAAGAACTACTAATATTAATCATGTTCCCATGGTAAATGAGTACCTTTATGTTTTTCCTCATGTGTTTCCAGATTTTATACCTGATCATCAAGTTGAATTTATTGTTTACTTAGTTCTTGATGCTATGGAAATTTCAAAACCCTCTTATCGAATGACTGAATGTGAACTTTTTGAGTTAAATAACACTATTGGAAAATAAACTATTAGTGGTAGTATTAGGAAACTGCCACTAAATTGTGCGTTGGGAAACTATTAGCATCGGTTATATCTATTTTGTGACAGTTTAAATGACTCGTCATATTTTCCTTATTTGGTAGCAGTTCTGTTTTTTTAGTTGTGGTTTTACGACCGGTGGATCTCCTTTTATTTATGGCGGTTATAACCTTCGCGAATACAAAACACCCCCTTGCCGGAAAAGTGATGCTAAAATACTAAATACCGCCGTGGAATACACGCAGATGGTGGAACCTGTAGTGGCAATTTTAACTACCGCTACATGAAAAATATCTATATTTAGTGGCAGTTAAAACCACCCCTAAAATTTTACCATTTTCATTTAGCGGTGGTTAAAACTACCGCTAAGAGCTGATCCGAAAAAAAACAACTCTGAATCCCCAGCACCAGTGCACTGAAAAACAAACCATTCCAGAAATAAAAATAGTCTAACAAAATAAATTCTAGTCTATATGAAAAGAGATGCTTAACTATGAACAATCAAATGCATGTTTCAATAAAGGAATGCAGATAAACATATCACATGGCCATTAGACCTTTAAAAAAATTATAAACAAGAATGTCTGTAATATTTCATGAAAACAATGTCAAGCCAAGGTTCAACCTATTCCATCCATACAAGTTTCAACCGTAAAATAAAAATTCATATCAACATAAATCCCACTTGATTGGTAACTCTATAATAGGGATTCCCATGACTGGGTTTAGATTCTCTGAGCCTTGTTGGTATGTAAATTTTTCTAAATCCTTCATTATGCTCCAGATATAATGATGTAACTCGGTCTATCATCACACCCAACCCATTATACTAGAGTCCATCACATCTTTCTCGTACATCCTATTCACCCTTGTGAATAAAAAACCCACGCTATGGTGATGTGAATGACACCCTTTGGTGATAACAATCAATGTAATCCTTTTAGGGGAACAACCATTCCATCCCAAGAATGATGTCAAAATAATTATTTCGAGGAAAACAAGGTCACATACGAGGTGACACCCACTTATATCAAGGTCCACTCCCTACACTAACATAAATTCTCTAATCAAATCCCCAAATATGTTTAAGTGTCATCACTTCATTGGAAATATGAATGTCAAGCCTAGGGATCTCCACAACATGCACAAATATGATGGAATTAGAAGCACCTATATCAAAAAAAATTAGATACTAAAGTGGAAGTTACCAAAATAGTACCTCTCACTATAGAAGGTAAAACACTCTGTTCCACACATATTGGTCTCACTTTATACAATTATTCCAATCCATGGACCTAATATATAGCCTAGATACTTTGAGCAGGTCCTCTATGCTTGTGATGTAAGTCTTGTGTCTGGATTCTTTGACCATGACCACCACTTCAGACTGATCAATTGGCCAAACAATATCTCCCTTCATAACATGAATATGATTTCCCCACACCTAAATGTGGAATTATTTCAGAAACTCATTCACTGTATAATATAGGAAATGATCTACAAAAATCCTGTAGATGGCTCATCCTACTACAATGTCGTCACTCAACTTGATTACTATCACCCAGTCTCCCAATGTATTTCTGCCTCCCACACCAATGATGGAAAATATAATTACCAACACCAATTCTCTAGAAATTATTCCCCTAATGATAGGTCACAAAGTGTCACTTCATTCCAAAAAACAATTTCACATTGGGTCAACAAAATGAACTACCCTGCTTTGTGCCCAAACCTTACCCCATTTTATGTTATGTAATAAGAAACTAATTTATTTTTGATATGGTGGAAAACCAAAATACATTCACCAATTATCAATCAACATGATTGCGCCCAAACATGAATCATATTGTAACATCCCGGCTTCGGGTGCCATGCAACTGGTGCCCCGAACCTAGTTCGCCACGTGAACTCATGTGCATTTCCCCAAATGCCAGAGGCTGTCGACTAGCAGTGAGGGCCCAGGTCTGATAGCGGGGAAACAATGCCCTCATTTTTCAAAGTGTAGCACCGCGAAATGGAAATATAACATATAATAAACAGAGGAAGCACTAAACCATACACAACTGAAATAAACAACAGTATCTAAATAATGATGCTACATGTATCAAGTACAAAGAAAACAGCCAGAATATGTTATACATCAATACAGTTAAAAAAAATAGAGTACATCAAAGTAATGAAAAACAACTGGCAGTGGCATCGCGAGCCTAGGCTCGGTCCCATGCCCTCCTACTCCTCAGCAACGGTTAAGTACATGTATAGGGACTCTTTCCCCTATCTACACCTGCAGAAACGTAATCTGTTTGGGCTGAAAAGCTTGACCCAAACAGGGTGTGAGAAATATATCTCAGTAGGAACCCACCAAAGGCCCATTCCCAACCGCGTGTAAGCATGAAATAATAGTGTGCAGTAGTAAAATGCAATAAAGAATGCATTACTAAGAAGTAACTAACTTAACAAGTTATATTGCCATTTTAATATTCTTTTTAACCATTTAATTGAAAACATCACCACATTGAATATTCTGTGCAACCAACTAATGTCTTCAGACCTGTAAACCCCTACCCTCAGGTAAAGAGTATCAAACACAAGAATCTGCCCTCAAGAATAAAAAAATTATTCCCTCAGTCGTAGGTAGTGTCGCCCACATGAATAGAATCAGCTGCCCACGGACATGGAAGATGTTTCCCTCAAGCCGAAACAACTACTGTCCACAGGATAAATAGTGCAGGGCCCACAGGCTAATCACAACAACGCCCTGAGGCTAAACAGGTAACTGGGCCAAGCCCAACATATAAACAAACAGTAAACAAGAAATTCCCCTTCAAGGAAATTTTTTCAATTACTACTTTAAAGGCATACCCTCGGGTATCCTGGCCAAATGGCTAAACAGTAGAACACACCCCCGGGGTGGTCCTGGATCCAAGCTATGATTCCAACCAGCATTTTATTATCATAATTAAAAACCTAATCAATTATAGGTGTTTAAAATAGAAACGACCTCTACCACATGACACCCCAACATGGGTTATTGGCACAAAACTGCACCAAACACACGACAGTTGGAAAAACAAACACCTAGCCACCTACCGTAAATGCCAACGAATGTTATACCCGAATTCCGACTCCAGAAATGACCAAGAACGGCGTAGATATGACGAAGAAAAAACTCTCTTAACCTCAATAACTCATATTAGGAGAAGAATGGGTAAGAAGCAGTCAAGGAGATGGAATCCATTACCCGTGCGGTTCCAACGAGATCGTCTAAGGCGGAAACCAATTCCAAACGAACACTCGGCGAATCATTAAAGGTTCGGCCTCCTCCTTTGGCTCCAAAACGGCTCAAATGCCTCCTCTGCCAAATGAGGAGGCTACTGCATGTTTTAAGCTGAAAAAACAAAGTACACGGTGTGTAATCCCTTCATTTAACTATTCCTCTTGCATTACCACAACACAATTCTTTCGTCAACATGAGTACACGGAATGTACTCTCGAGTACACAGCGTGTATTGTCGCCCAGCTGGCGGCCACTCCACCGCCTTACTGTTTTGGCCTGCCGACTGACTACACGGCGTGTAGTCGATTCCTACACCCCTCATCGCCGACATGGCTACACGCCCTGTGTACCCATCCCACACGGAAAAAATTACACGGCGTGTAGTTCCAAAATTTAGGATTTTTCCCAATTTTCCATATTTTCTCAAAAACACTTAAGGAAAAGGAAAACGAAGAAGCCCATACTTCAAAACTAGGAACCAGGTTCTTACAAACATCCCCCCTTATAGCAATTCTTCCATGAATTTCCCTTCCAAGGGTGGAGAAGATATTGTCGTGAACCACTCCAGCCACTGAGCACATACATCAGTCTCCCACTCTTAGGATTCATCCTACACTCGGCCATGCTGCTATAGCACCCGTACGAGAGGAACTGACCGACCAGGAAGAACCTTTGTGTTCCTATCAATGATACAGATCAGATGCTTCTCAAATGACGCATCATGCTGAAGCGCATCCTCATCTGAATGAAAGGTGTGAGATGGGTCTGAATGGTAGCGACGTAACTGAGACACATAGATGATGTTGCGCATGGCTCGATACCGCTACAGTAACTACAACTGATAGGAAACCAGACCGAATCTCTCCAGTATCTCAAATGGACCCACATACCTCGGTGAAAGTTTACCCTATCTCATGGTCCACTTGTGTCCCCGCCACGGTGAAACACGCAAGAAAACCTGATCCCTAACAATGAACTCCAAAGGTTGTCTGCCTTGATCAGTATAAGATTTCTAACGAGACTGCGCGGTAGCCATCTGCTTCTGAATCAACTGGACCTACTCAGATGTCTCATGCACGACCTGTGGCCCCAGTAAAGCTGCCTCACTTGCCTCTAAATAGCACAAAGGTGAACGGTATGTTCTACCATATAAAGCCTCTTATGGTGCCATCTCAATTGTCACCTGAAAACTATTGTTATAGGCAAACTCGACTAGGGGTATATGCTTCTCCCAAGAGCCCCCAAAGTCTAGGACACATGCACGTATACTGTCCTCTAGCACCTGTATCATACACTCTGACTGGCCATCGGTCTGAGGGTGGTATGTTGTGCACAAATGCACCTCTCTACCCAGTGCCCTTTGAATACTCTACTAGAAACGAGAAGTAAAGCAGGCGTCCCTATCTGAAACGATAGGACGAGGGACCCCATGAAGACGTAAGATCTCTTGAATATACATCCTTTCGAGATCGTCAACACTGTAGGTCTCCTTTATCGGCATGAAGTGAGCTACCTTCTTGAGTCTGTCCACAACAACCCACACGACGTCATTACCATGAGGTGACCTCAGCAATCCCATCATGAAATCCATCGCGACATCATCCAATTTCCCCTCTAGAATGGGTAACAACTGTAATAGCCCAGCTGGCCTCTGGTGCTCTTCCTTCACCTTCTGACAGGTGGAAAATATCGTAACAAAACCATCAATCTCTCTCTTCATACCTGGACACCAGTACTGATGCCTCAAGTCATCGTACATCTTGGTTGCCCCGGGATGAACTACCCAAGCTGATGCATGAAACTCCTGTATTAGCTCCTCACGTGTATCCCCTAGAACCCATACTCTTCCATGGAAACATAGGACCTCATCATCACCTACCTTCCAACTAGGAGAAGGGTCCCCACTCGCCATAGACTCCTGTAGAACTAGGCCTTCTGGATCCGATAGCTGCCTCATCCTCACTCTGTCCAGGAGGGTAGAAGTCACAACTAAAGATGAAAGATAATACTGCCCCTGACTGTCGTGCACCTCCAGATGAATTTTAGAGAACAAGTCCATAAGCTTCCACTCACCACTGGCCACCTGCACTTCTTGTATCTAAGTCTTTCTGTTCAGTGCATCAACTACTGCATTACCTTTACCAAGTGTATAGGCAAGCGAAAAAAAGAAGGACTGTAGGTACTCGACCCACCACCTCTTCCTCAGATTCAGGTCACCCTGAGTAAAGATATACTTGATGCTTTTATGGTCGGTGAAATCCACAAAATTCTCCCCCAATAGATAATGTCTCTAACAGTGAAATGCATGCACAACTACAACCAACTTTAGATAATGCGTCGGGTAATTCCTCTCATGTGGCCTCAACTGCCGAGACCCGTACGCAACAACTCGGTCACCCTAAATCAACACTAATCTCAGACCAATACCTGATGCATCATAGTAAACTGTATAAATCTTCTCATACTCTAGGAGTATCAGGATCGGTGCTGATGTCAACCATCCATTTAGGTCATGAAAAGCGGTCTCTCAAGCTTCCGACCAAACAAACTTCACACCCTTTTTAGTCAAACCTGTCAACGGTGCTGCTAAGTGGGAGAATTCTTATATGAAGCATCTGTAGTAACTGGTAAGCCCCAAGAAACTCTGTATCTCAAACACGTTCTTAGGTTTCTCCCAAGAAACTACTGCTCTCACCTTCTCTAGGTCTACTGAAACTTCTATTTCAGAGATAATATGACCCAGGAAGTGAATCTGGTCCATCCAAAAGTGGAACTTCAAGAGCTCAGCATATAGCTGATTCTCTCTCAGTGTACTCAATACGATCTCAAGATGGGTGGCATGGTCGTGTCGACTGTGAGATTACACCAAGATATCATCCATGAATAATACCACAAAAGAATCATGATGCGGATGGAACACATGATTCATCATATCCATGAAAACTGCTGGCGCATTCGTGAGTCCAAATGGTATAACCAAGTACTCGTATAGACCATACCTGCTCCGAAAAGCCGTAAGCGGTATATCCGATGGTCTCACGCACAGCTGATGATATCGAGATCTCAAGTCAATCTTCGGGAACACTCATGCTCCTCGAAGATGATCAAAAAGATCATCTATTCTCAGCAAAGGATATTGGTTCTTGACCGTCAACTATTTCAGCTTCTGATAATCCACACAATGTTTGAGGGTACCATCCACCTTCTTCACGAAATGACCGGTGAACCCCATGGAGAAGTACTGGGTCGGATAAAACCCTTTTCCTGCAACTCCTCCAACTGCCTCTTTAGCTCCTCCAACTCAGGTGTAGCCATCCTATATGGAGGAATGGACAACGTTGCTGCTCCTAGGACAAGATCAATGGAGAAATACACCACTTTCTCCAGTGGTAGACCTGAAAAGTCATCTGGGAAGACATCCCTGAAACGATCAACAACTGGAGGGCAATCTGTCTGACATGTCCCCTGATCATCCAGATATATGCTCACAATCTGGGCTCTGACTCCACCACTCCCATGATGCTCTCGTCCAGCTCGACTCTCTTGAACATCCCATTCACCCTTGTATAGGAACTCTCCGCCCTCTGGTGACGTGAAACTCACCCAACGACGATAGCAGTCTACAAAGGCTCAAAAGGGAACCAACCAGTCCATCCCAAGAATGACATCATAAGCTGTCATCTCTAAGACATAGAGGTCCCATAGAAAGTGAAACCCACCAACCTCAAGGGGGCACTCCTTGCACTGATGCACACCAGCTGTTCTAGTCCCCAACAGAGTGTCTAGCACTATGATACCTGAAGAAGTAGAAACACAGTGCCCAAGGATCTCCACAACGGGTACAGATATGAAACTATGTGTATCACCTGTATCAAAAAGTACTGAAGATAAGACAGAAGCTACTTGAATTGTACCTTTGACTGTCGAAGGTCCGGGATCCTACTCACGCTGGGTCTGTTGCACTGAATATACTGGCCTAGTGCTGCATCCTTGTGACATAGCCTAACTACATTAAGCTGTCCTGCCCTACTGCCTCTAAGATCCTCATGTCTAGCTACCACAGCAACAACCACCATCTATGCCTGCACGCCCTGACGTATTCCAGTTTCCGACTAGTAAGAAGCCACTGGTCCTGCTCCCGCATGTGGAGTCTGCACATAAACCCTATCACTAGCCATTGATGGAAACGCCCAGCAAAAGCACTGCAAATAACCCAACATGCTACAATCTCGACACTCCACTAGGTCTCATGGACACTGTGACCTCTTGTTCCCCTCTCTACCACACTAGTAGCACATAACCTGGCCACCTGAAGCATTCTTCTGACTGGTACTGCCACCCTAAGAGAATTACATCTATGTATTCCTCTTGCCAGCATAAATAGTACCAGTAACTAGTGCTAAACCGCCATGTCCCACACCACTAGATTCCAACAGGTTCCTCTATATAATCAGTGCCTGATTTACAATAGCATGTACTGAAGGAAACCGGAAAACATTCACTAGCGCTCAGATTCCATAATGAAGACCATCCTCTAAACACATGGTGCTCAACGTCTCATCACCCACCAGCACAGGTGCAAAACGCTGAAGTTATATAAAACAAGTAGAATAGTCCATCACTAACATAGCGCACTGCTGCAGATTCATGAACTCTCGAGCTCTATCTTCTCTCAGCGTCTCTGGGAAGAATAATTCCTAGAAGACTGCCTGAAAGTCTTCTCATACCATGTCCCTGTGATGTTATGACTAGGTGGTAACATCCCACCACCTATAGGCAGAATCAGGCAGCATATATGTCGCGAGTTTGACCCTCCACCCCAGAGGTGTCTCAAGATGCTCGAAAATAGTATGCATCGACCCCAGCCAAGACTCTGCAGCTTGTGGTCCGCCATCCCCTGAAAAGGTAGGCAAATGATACTGCTGGAAGATACGAGTCATCTCAGCCATAGATGTGGCATCATGAGGTTCTCCCTAAAAGGTCTGCATGAACCACATAAATCCTTCACGGAACTGCGCCTCCGTGCCTGTCTCCGGTATAACAGCTAGCGCCGCATATGGCTCTGCTAGAGGGTCCACTAGTAGCCCATGGCCCACCATTTCTAGAGTATGGTTGTCGCCGCTCTCTTGGCAAACAACATGCGGTCGTCTAGGCAGCATGACACTATAAGGTCAAAAGAACACCTTAGAATCAAGATTATTAATACCTAAAAGCAAGAAACCACAAAGGAAACAAGAGGAAGAAGGTATTTTAAAATTTTCAAAAGAAGACTACATGGCGAGTATAATGGCTACACGACGTGTACACGACTTCTGTTCCCCTACCCTAGTACTTCGACATGGCTAAGCCACATGTCTCCCATTAAACCAAAAACTACACAGTGGGTATGGTGTTATTTTCCAACTGCTCGTGTCGTCTGTGAAACGGCCGACTACTCGTCTTACATCTACATGGTGTGTTACACCCGCACACGGCGTGTACAGAACCTCGTTTCCTAGCCACATGGCTAACACCACACAGTCTGTCCTCGGACAAGACTATACGGCATGTCCCATGGTTAAATGGCGTGTTCAAGGAGAGGTGACACTAACCCATGTTGTTAGTTACACGACCGAGTCCCCAGGTCACACTACACAGTGTGTGCATCACTGACACGGCGTGTTCTATGAAGGAGTTCACCGACCCGTGTTGTTAGTTACACGACCGGACCCCGGGTCAACACTACACGACATGTACATAAGACACATGTCGTTTTTACCCAAGCTCTTCCCTTCCCCGTGTCACCGCCAACACGGTTTATGACATAGGAAGAGACTACACGGCGTGTAGGCAGGGTACACGGTGTGTACTCAAAAAGGTCATGTTTCTTCCCGAACAGAAGTTCATACACGGCGTGTATAAAGATACTACACGGTGTGTATACTGTGTTTCTGGTCAGTATGCATCAAAAACTACCTTGGAACACAGAAAATACTAATAACCATCACCTAAGTGTCAAATTCAATCTCGTGGGGACCCATACTCCCCATGAGTCAATGTTTGACATCTTATCTGTGTCACAACAAGATAACCAGCCAATGATTCACCATATTCCGGTCAATGGGGGCCCATACTCCCCAAAAACTGAAGTTTGGAGTCCATTCATTAAATAGGCTCACACAAGAAAACAACCTATCACAAAGTAGGTATTTATCAAGCAGATATCACAACAGCATGCTTTGCTGGCACAACAACTATCACAGCAACATGAAAATTCTAATGCACCTACATGGCATGGAAACAATGCATGGCATGTGATATCTAGCATGTGCCTATATGATGCAGGAGATGGAATACCCTCATCTCATCGGGTTGCAACTAAATATAAACCATAGATAAATTATAAATAGAATAATCTCAAATGTGTCACCCAATGGTGAAACCATATCAACTGTAAAATTAACAAAATAAGAAAAATTGAAAAATGTGAGGTAGACTGGCTTTTCCATGTACATGGGTTAGATACGCCTGAGCATAGCTTCTTACCAACTACCATTCATCCTATCCCTGACTACGAATCCGACTAGTAAGTCAAAGAAAATAACTCCTCTGATACCACTTTTAACGTCCTGGTTCTGGGTGCCACACAATGGGTGCCCCGAACCCGGTTCACCACGTGACCTCAAGCGCATTTCCCCAAATGCCAGAGGCTTCCGAATAGCAGTGAGGGCCCAGGTCTGATAGTGGGGAAACTGTTCCCTAATTTATCAAAGTGTAGCGCAGCGGAATGGAAATAAAAAATACAACAAACAGCGGAAGCAGTAAACCCTACACAACTGAATTAAACAATAGTATAAAAATAATGATGCTACATGTCTCAAATACTAAGAAAACAGCCAGAACATATTATACATCAATACAATACAACAAAAAGGAGAGTACAGAAAAACAAAGAAAAACAACTGGCAGTGGCATCATGAGCCTAGGCTCGGTCCCATTCCCTCTTACTCCTCAGCAACAGTCAAGTACCTGTATAGAGACTCTTTCCCCTATCTACACCTGTAGAAACGTAATCTGTTTGGGCCGAAAAGAGTGACCCAAATAGGGTGTGGGAAATATATCTCAGTAGGCACCCACCAAAGGCTCGTTCCCAACTGCGTGTAAGCATGCAACAATAGTGTGCAGTAGTAAAATGCAATAAACTAAGAAGTATTAAGAAGAAACTAACTTAACCAGTTATATTGCCATTTTAATATTCTTTTTAACCATTTAATTTAAAATGTCACCACAGTGAATATTCTAAGAAACCAACAAATTTCATCAGACACGAAAACCCTTACCCTTAGGTAAAGAGTATCCAACACAAGAATCTGCCCTCAGGCATAACAAAGTTTTCCCTCGGGCATAGGCAGTGTCGCCCAGAGGCACAGAATCAGCTTCCCACAGACATGGAAGAAGTTTCCCTCAGGCCGAAATAACTACTGCTCACAGGCTAAATAGTGCAGTGCCCAGAGGCCAATCACAACAACGCCCTCAGGCTAAAAAGGTAATCGGGCCAAGACCATCATGTAAAAAAGATGTAAACAAGCAATTCCTTTCAAGGCAATTTTCACAATTACTACGTTAATGGCATAACCTCGGGTATCCTGGCCAAACAGCTAAACAGTATAACACACCCCCGGGGTGGTCCTGGATCCAAGAAATGATCCCAACCAGCATTTTATTATCATAATTAAATACCTAATCAATTATAGATGTTTAATATAGCAATGGACTTAGCCACATGACACCCAAACATGGGTTCGTGGCACAAAACTGTACCAAACACACGATAGTTGGAAAAACAAACACCAAGCCACCTACCTTAAATGCCAACGAACATATACCCAAACACCGACTCCAGAAATTCCCAAGAGCGGGGTAGATCCGATGAAGAACAAAACTCGCTTAACCTCAAATAACTCTTATTAGGATAAGAATTGGTAAGAAGGAGTCAAGGAGATGGAAGCCCTTACCAGTGCGGTTACAACGAGATCGTCAAAGGTGGATACTGATTCCAGACGAACACTCGGCGGATCTTCAATGGTCTGGCCTCCCCTTTGGCTCCAAAATGGCTCAAATGCCTCCTCTGCCAAATGAGGAGGCTACTACCTATTTTAATCTGAAAACAAAGTACACGGTGTGTACTTCCAAGAACACGACATGTACTCCCTTCATTTAATTGTTCCTCTAGTGGCACCTCCACACCGTTCTTCCGTTGACATGAGTACACGACATGTACTCTTGAGTACACGGCGTGTACTGTCGCCCAGCTGGCAGCTACTCCACCACCATACTATTTTGTTCTGCCGACTGACTACACTGCATTTAAAGGACCACTACATGACGTGTAGTCGGTTCCTACACCCCTCGTCGCCGACATGGCTACACGCCCCGTGTACCCATCCTACACGGCCAAAAGTACATGGCATGTGGAAAAGAACACGGCGTGTAGTTCCAAAATTTAGGATTTCCCCCATTTTCCATCTTTTCTCAAACACTCTTATGGAAAAGGAAAAAGAATAATCTCGTACCTCAAAACTGAGAACCGGGTTATTACACATATAACAAAATATGGATCATCCATAAGAAAAATACTCACAAAACCTAAAATCTCGTAAAGTTAGTCAAACACTCCATAAAAAACATAGAACCATACTCTAAATAAATAAATTATTTTTCCCTTTCAGTCCAAAAATCCTATGGAAAAAAATACTCATAAAAAAGAATCTTAAAAATTGAATCATCATAATAATAATCGACATATACGGTGCATACCACACTCGAAAAATCATGACAAGAAAAGAAACATTAGAAATAAATAAAATGCATAATAGGAAACATGAGAAATCAAGAAAATGTTATGTCATGAAAATGTTTGGTGGAAAATATGTGCCACACATGATACATATACAAACCAAATGTTCCCATATTTTTCCAACACATCAAAAATACAACTACTCACATTCCAATGATGAACACGTATCATCACCCTCTCCACCTCCATCTCTACTTTCTGTTGTCACCTGTAAGAACAATATATTGAATATTAAATACTATTTCATATTTATATTTAATTTTAAAACCAATTTAGGTTTGAAAACTGAATGATTTTTATTTTTTTTATTTACCTGCTTACCACCAGTCGATGCACTACCACCGAGGGCATATCTACTCATCTATTGTTGTATATCAGTCATCTTTTTCTGGAAAGAGGATATCTGAGCTCCCTGGGATGGAACTGTGGTTTTTAGAGAAGTAATATTCCTTTGAGAATCTTTAGGTATAGACAAACTATAAGTCAGAGTAGATGCAGCTGAAATTCAAGGTGGCATGCCAAAGACCTCAAATGGTACGGGTCTGAAACCCATCCCATGCACTCTACCAGGATGCTCCTTCCCATGGACTTTAGCAATCGGGTCATCCTGGGATTCTAATTAGGACTTCCAAGGATTGGCATACCGTAGTTATTTTATTTTTACCTATAAATAAAATATCAATATATATTAACATAGTATAAACTGATAATAAGTTATTATAATAAAAAATTGAATTCATACCACAACTTCTTTTGCAGGCTCATTAACAAAACTTCCATATGATTTTTTGTGATCATCCAACCACACTTAAGTTCGGGAAGCTTCATGCCCTAAACTCTGTGACTGTATTAAGAAAATATAAATGAAAAATTTAATATATGAAACAAATAATATTGTCTTCTAAATATTTAAACTAATGAAAAGATTACCATTTTCATTCGACATCTAGAAAATCATTTTGACCCCATAGTGTGAGGGATGACTTGCTTAGCCCAATTTGATGAATTCTTTCTTGAGAGATTCAGAATTAAATAAAATGAAATTTAACAGTAATGTATTCAATGTCATATCTTCTTCATAAACATTTATAAATGTAAAATAAAGATAAGAATATAATATATATTTCAATAGCATCTTCTTCTCATCACGATGTCGGTCAACGAAAACTTTCAAATGTTCCTTCGGTACCCCACTGGGTAGCTTCTCTTACATTTGTTGCGTGATCAATGAAGTATCATTCACATCGAACCACAATCTCCATTTGATGTCTTTCCATTTCTTACAATGATTCTTCATCATCCACATTTGTGATATCACATCAACAACTATAAAGCCAATGAACATCTGTATACAGAAATTCATTTTTAACATATTAGTAACATGAAATTCAATTAAACCATAATTTATTTAAGTTATCTTTATTTGGGAATCAAAAGCATCATTTATCCAACATGGATGAATATGTCTCCAATCATCATAAGAAACAGGTTGGGAAATGGGCTTCGGTTCTAGTTGGCCTAGAATCTAGCCATGTAACCTCACGTCGTCATCCATATGGACCTCAAATGAGTCAAATAGCATGACTATCTTCTTGCCATTCACATTCAAAACATTTTAACTTTTTATGTTTTTCTCCACAGTTTCATTTTTTTCATCTTCAATGAGCAAACAATTTGTATAAACAAAATTCAATAAATTTATTTATATTAAATTTTTTACCTATGATAGTGACCCTCTAGTATGCCCATGAAGAACTGGAAGGGGTGTGCTGCCACCCCACTACTGAACCTCTTGAAGGGAGATTCGGAGACTCAACTTCTAATGGGACACCCACAAAGGGTGTGAGAGATGGTGCAGGGGGAGATTGAGAAGGGGTGTACACAGCTGGTGGCCCGGCTACTGTGGGGAGGGAGAGAGATGGATCATCATCTGTCGCAGTAGTAGATGAAATAGTATACAACTTCCTCCTTGGTATTCCTGTCATTTAATCAGACAAAATTAATTTCATAAGATATATTTCAAAAACATTATGCATAAAAAAAATTAAAATTGATAATATATTCATAGTAAATAAATAAAATATATATAACAATGATAATGAGTGACTACACAAATGAAATAAGTGGTTACTGAAAGAATAAATAACTATACATACAATAATTTTGCACATCAATCATGTCAATTTCCTACTAAATTAATTTATCCACATCATTCTTCCTTGGTAGAATAATATTTTCAATATCATGATGGAAAAATAATTCAACTTCATGTTGTTGATGAGATTCAATTTCGTGGAAAAATCTTCCACTTCATCACCCATATCATACAAATATCATTGTATTACGTGAGCAATTACACTCAACCCTTCATCCACAACATCATTGACATAATATAAAATTTTTTCTTGAGAGGATAAGATATATGGATCATGCGTTTCACGATCACCAACATCCATCAATAGAGAGAAGTTCGTAGAAATAAATTGCAAGGAATCTCTTTTAACACATCTAATAATATCGACCTAATTGCGTTAGAATAAATCAATAGAAAAATGCCCATGGTTGTTTAATTCAATAATATCAAGGATCATTCCACAGTATCCCACTTCAAAAAATGTAAATATAAAACTATTATAGGTTTTCAAACCCACATCTCGATCGACATTACGAAATCTTAAGCCATTCACACTGTAAGCGTCGAACATTATAACTTGTTTTATAGGACCTTTGGCTAGAAAATTCAAATATTTTGACAAATTTTTTCGAGTATCAGTATTCATGATCTAAAGAAATAAATATAATATATTTGATATACAAAATGTATGTATCAATCTAATATTTGTATTTATTGCTATATTTATGAACTTACACATCGTGCAAACCATTCTACAATATCTTTATTCACAGATTTTAATATATCTTTCTCATTTTGTGTTTAGTCTCTCATTCATCTCTTAGTTTGTATCCTCAACTCTTCGATAAATGGATCTGCAATTTCACTATTTTGTAGCACATATCTATGTGCCTGTAATATTTCCAATTCTATCACTGTCACATTTGTGATCCTCCCAACTCATCGACAAATAGCAAGAAATAGTTTTGATTTATGATGTATTTGAGATTGATTCGATGTGTCGTCAACACGTCTAACTCGATTAAATATTGTCTAAATATCATCCATGTATCTGGAACAAAAGGAAAGACACTCCTCAGCCAAATAGCCTTTAGCGATAAAGCCTTATGGTTGAGCTTTATTTCTCACTTATGCTTTCTAATGCCCATGATATCTAAGATATAAAATAATTATAATTATGAATTTATTTTAATTCCAAAACTATTTAATTAAATGAAAAAATATATATATAATACATCTCAATTGGATACATCCATAGATATTGTACGAGGCCTCCTAATTTAGCTTCCTCAACCAAATGCACAGTTAAATGCATCATGACAGTAATAAAAGATGGAGGAAATAGCATCTCCATTACACAAAGGGATAATACAAACCATTCCTAGAGGTTTTTAAGAATAAATGGATGTAGAGATTTGTCACATAATTTCCAGAAAAATATATAGAATTGGAGTACAACAATAGTAAATATTTTAGGTAATAATATACGCAATGCCAATGGTATTAACTATTGTAACAAATTATGTGAATCATGAATTATCAATCCATGTAACATACGATTCATCAAGTCAACACACCTCAAGATGTTTCGAGAATACTCATCAGATACCTTCTCATTCTTTAAAATTCAATGTAATGTATCTTTATCCTAATTTTTCATTGCAGAAATTGCAGATCATACTTTTCATTCTAATCTGTCCAGCTATCACTTTTTATGTTCATTACTTGTAAGTCTTTGCGAACATTGAGATGATCATTCGAATTTCCATTCTCATTATATAATGTGAAAATCAAATTTTCATAGACATTCTTCTCAATACGCATCACATCAAGATTATGCCGCCAAAAATTAAATTCTCAATACAGATGTTTTATAAATATACTTATTTTCTTCCATTGTTGCGTTCTGATTTCTCATGATGATGCACTTCGAATCCGTTTTCTGCTATCATTCAAATGATTATCCTTCCCATACTATGTTTCAATATTTTCAAGTTGTGTCAGTATTTTTAAGAACTAGTTAACAACTTTGGAGGTTGTCTACGATCAATGAAACCATTAAATTTTGATATGTTCAGCCAAAATCTATGAGATGCATCAAGAAATATTCGATGGCACAAGAAGCACCATTTTCTACTATGAGGTAGTCGTTTGGGCACAAAATCAAATTGAGCATCTGGATAAGCCAAAACTGTGTATGTATTCTAAACAGATAAATTTCAAAGCCCATAGAAGTCACTAATGGTCCACATTAAAGCAGCATTCATTTTGAACATTTTTTTAGAAGAAGCATCAAATGTCTCAACACCATTTCTCCATAAATCCTGCAATTTGTCAATCAAAGGCTGCATGTATACATCAATATAATTTTCAGGAATTTTTTTTCCAGTAATAATCATCGAAATGATAAAAGATGTTTGTTGGATACAAATCAACGGAGGTAGATTGTAAGGGATCAAAACAACTGGCCAAATGCTATAACTGGTACTCAAAGTCCCAAATGGGTTGAATTCATCGGCAGCCAAACCCAATCGAACATTCCTAGGTTTAGCTGAGAAATATGGATGTAATGAATCAAATGACTTCCACGATTGGGAATCTCATGGATGTCTCATTAACTCATCATTGTTATTATCTACAAAATTCCACTTCATGTGTTCGGTGGTTTTCGATGACATTAATAATCATTGCAATTGAAGATTCAATGGAAAGTAACAAAAAACCTATTCAAGTTTGTTACTTTTCTTCTTCTCCATGAAATTATGTTGATTCAGACTTACAACATCACCCTTTGACTACCATCTAGAAGAAGATCATTCTTTCAATTCTGTCTACTTGAATCATCTCCCCAATAAAGCATACAATAATTGGGACACATACGTATTTTTGTATAATTCAGACCAACCCTGTTAACAACTTTTTCATATCATAAAAATTATTGGGGAGTTTTGTTCAATAAATTAATCAAGAATCAATTTCAATATCATGGACACTTACTTATTTGTAATTCCACATGAACATTGGTATGGTACAACTTCCACAGAAACTAAATATTTTAATATTTCAAATAACCACTACACAACTCTATATTTCCATCGTCAACTAAATCATGAAACTAGTTTTCCTCTTTGAACTTTAATCTTACCTTTGTCTCAACAAAATCAAGAGGAGGATCCAATGATATGTTACAATCTTGATCAGGTTGTGTTACAGTCTCAATAAAATCATTTGTCACTTTGCAATTTGTAGCACCCTCATCTGGTTGTTCTGTTATGTTTTGATGTTGATAGTGTTGTATTGTATTTCCAAATGCATCATTTATGAGGTTTTTCATTTCATTTTCCATTGTCAGCGAAGTTGGGACCTCATTCTGTGGATTAAGATTAGTGCTCAATCTTTTTGTAACATTTGATTCACCATTCCAAATCCAACACAAATATTGATCAGGGAAGTGCTTCAGTAGTAAATGTTCATAAACATCATCTCTCTTCAACCATCTTCTAAATTTACATTTAAGACATGGACATCGTATTATCCCTTCAACAGACAGATTAGAAATTTCAAATTTTAAAAACTCTTTCATTCCCTTAACCTAGTGAGATGCGCTCCTCGGTAATGTGATCCATCTTTTATCCATATATATCACAATGTGCCAACACAATATTAGAAAAAACACATAGTTACTAATAAATAGAGAAAGAGATTCATATATATTATAGTCTATTATTACATAAACATATAATAATAATGGTGATCTATTGATCATAATGTAGCCATAATATAATTGTACGTATTTGAGGAGAATATTCTCATGAATTTGTGCTATGGTGTAGTGAAATTCATAATAGTTTTGATGTGATCATGCGAGGAACTATAAATGTGGGAGCTATATAAGATCTTATATTCATGGAATTATGTATAGTAAGGTAATTATTGGGCCTATAATGTTTGACATGCACTTCCAAACTAGGCGTGGTGTGTATTTTGTTCCAGTAGAGTAGGCCTCGCATGAACTCAGGTTTGCGTGGATGTACTTTTTGTTTCCCTTGCACTTTTGATTGATGTTTCTTGGTATCCATTTCATTTTTTAGTACACTGGTAGAGACTAGATTCAATGCATGATCATAAGTATCAAGATTCATCACCATTAAACATTTTGAAATAATAAAGAGATATTACTATCCACTGAATTGTTAAATTCAAAAAAAAATCATATTTAATAAATTTAGTTCATTAGATCCAACTGGATTTATTATTTTCCATTAAAATTCTTAGATTTCCATTAAATGATCCTCTGGAAATTAATCTAATCTTCCCATAGTTTCCATTATCCCATAAACCAACATCAATACTCATCCCATGAGTTCAATTTCAATTACATTATCAATTTCATAATCATGGAATTCAATGATCAATCATAAGCTACCATAATGTGATACACTCAATAGGGCATATAGAAACTACAACAAGTATTTGGGAACTAAAATAATAATCCATTTGATAAATATAAATCAAATCATTCAATAATAAATAATAAAGATAGGAATACCCATTTCTAAATTGAGACATAAACAACCCATCAGAAAGATTTACACAATAACCCAGCAAACCAGATAACACAACTCTCAACCTGAGGCATCTATTCCTATTAACCATATGACAATAAATGGAAAAAATAGATCCCCTATATTAACAAACACCATCCTCCACTTTTTTTCATCAAAACACCAAACATCAATCTTATAACGCCTCTACCACCCTAGAGCACACATATATATAAACAAATGTATTTCTTATCATCGTAAAGACAAGGGGAAACTACATCCATAAAAATATTGATTAAATCCTTTAGAAACCAAGAATAGACTCCCCTAGCCCCAAATAATTATTTCAATAACCAACCTTATCATTACCAACTTGAATTAATAGATTCATAATGCGTAGGTTTAATATTAATTGTTTTAACTTGTTTTATATTCCTATGTGAAATTTATATTAGAATTTTTATTTTTCTAAATTTTTAATATTTTTATAATCATATTTTTTTCAAGTATGTTTGGTAACATTGATTTATTGGATGACTTATATGTCTGATACCTATTCTCTAATCTTTAGAAAATATATGAGTCTTATTACTTTAAAAAATGTGGTTTGGGTTTTATGTTAGTTTAGTTTTTTAAATATCAATTTACCCCCACACTCTTGTTTCTATCATATGCACTTACAATACAATTTTTTCTATATCGATTAAATTTAAATTTATTGAAAATTAGTTAAATTAAACCATATTGAAATGAACCTAATCTAAATGAACAAAATAATTTAAAACCGAAGACATGAACAACTCATTGAATATATATAAATAATAAAATGCTAGATAAAAATAGATTCAAAAGAAATGAGTCGAACCATATTTAATATTCCAAATCCAACATAATTATAATTGAAAAAAAAATTAATTGAATTTAACGGAAGTGAACACAATTGACCAATACAAAACTAAACCTAACAAAACCATATCAAAATTAATTTAGTCGAAATGAAACACAAAACCCTAGATTCACATTTATTGATAAAAAAATAGATATAAATCTCAGTATTCAATATCCAGTGTCCCCTCAGACGTATTTCACCAATGTAAAATACAATGGCATGTCTTAAAATAGGAAATACATAGGAAATATTTGTAATAAATTGATCTAAAAATATTAAAACCAACTAACCCTACCCTTTACACAATTTCTAAAAAGACATTTTATAATATGAATATATTTATTTCAAACTATTTGAAATAAAAAATTTAGAAACCCATTTCATGTAAGATCATCTCAAGGTCTACCCAACCAATTACAATGCTATATTCTAAAACAACTAATTTTAAGAAATCTCCACTCATATACACCGATTGTATAAATTTATTCCAATGAGTTAAAATTTCGAAAATCATTTTATATTATAAAAATATTTCATTGGACATGTTTAACCAAAATCATTACCCTTGAATCATTCAATTTTAATAAAATAAACCCTCATATAAATTTAACAAAACCATTATAAAACCTTTAAATTTTCTAATTTTATATCTTATAAATATTCATATTTATAATCACTACATTAAAATGTATCACACTATTTCAAATTAATGAAAAAGTGATCAATAAAACAATAAAAATTGGGAACCAACCTATCGAGAGCAAAATTAAATTAAATCAAAGAGAATACAATCAAACTGTAAATCAATTAAAGTGTAACAATAGTTTTGAAAATAATATAAATCGTAATTTATTTCATTTAACTTCACCAAAATCAACGAGATAAAATGAGAAAAATGTATAAAATTGAATTGATATGAACCAAATCATATATATTCAATATTTATAAACACTATATTAATTAATAAATACCAAATAACTATAAATTGAAAAAAAAATAGACCAATTCAAATTGATCTGAACAAAACTAGATCAAACTAAAATAAACTATATTTAACTTACAGATATTGAACTGATATGTTTTATTCATAAATATAAAAAAATATGAATACAATTTAAGCATGAAAAATTATCCTAAACAATACATGCAGATAGTAAACTCACTTGGAGAAGGGGGGGGGGGCACAGGGTCTCCAGGAGAAGTTAGTTTGCGGGGTTTTGGGGTCACGGGGGGTCACAGGGTTGTAGGGGGCTGCTGGGGAGAAGGGGTGTCACCAAGAGAAGGGGGTCGCCGGGAGAAGGGGGTCGTCGGGAGAAGGGGGTCGGATGGGGTCATCGGGAGAAGGGGGTCACAGGGTCGCAGGGGGGGGGGGGTCGGGGGGGGGGATAATTGGAGTCGTGGTCAAGGGGGGGGATGGGAGTGTAAAAAAAGAAATTATTTAGTGGCGGTTTCTTATAAACCACCACAAAACCATTTTTCAAAACCTTTATTGGAGGTTTTGTGAACTGCCACTACAAAACTGCCGCTAAAGTAATATTATGTTTTAGTGGAAGTAATTAAAAGTGTTATTAGATAACAGTTTCATTCGACCTAGAACATCATCTTGGGGTGCTCTAGTTTTGTTTGTTAGAAAGGATGATGGTTCAATGAATCTTTACATTGATTATAGAGCATTGAATAACATCACTGTTAAGAACACGTTTCATTTACCTAATATCGATGATCTGTTTGATCAGATCTAGCGAGTTCGGTGTTTTACAAAGATTGATTTGTGGTCAAGGTACCATCATTGAAAGTAAAGGAATAAGACATTCCGAAGACCACATTTTGTACTACATTTTTCCATTCTGAATTTCTGGTTATGACTTTTGGGTTAACCAATGCACCTACTGTATTATTGGATCATATGAATAGATTTTTTCATGAATTATTGGATATGTTTGTGGTTGGGTTAATTGATGATATGTTGATTTTTTATTAAAATTATGATGAGCATGAAAGTCATTTAAGGTTTTTCTTGCAATCGTTAAAAGAAAAAAAATGCATGGGAAATTCAAGAAGTGTGATTTTTGGTTACTATATATTTCTTTCCTTGGTCACATTGTTTCAAAAAATGGCATATGCGTTCGTCCTACTAAAACAAAAGTTGTTGAAGAATGGCCAAGAGCATAAATATAATCGGGATTCATAGTTTTCTTAGATTTGAAGTCTATTACCAGAGGCTTGTTAAAAATTTTGCATTGTTATCTATCCTAATGACAAAGTTAACCAGAAAAGGTGTTATGTTCATTTGTAAAATAGAATGTGATGATTGTTTTCAAGAATTGTTAAGAAGATTGTTGAATGCTCTGGTTTTGGTTTTGCCTTCCAGAAATGGTCAGTATGTTATATATTGTGATGCTTTGTTGAATGGAATTAGTTGTGTCCTATTGCAGAGTGATTAGGTTATTGCTTATGCTTCACATTAGTTGAGACCTCATGAGTTAAAATACTCTACCCATGATTTGGAATTAGCTGCTGTAGTTTTTGCATTAAAATTTTAGAGGCATTATCTGTATTTTGTATAATGTGAAATATATACTAACCAAAAAAATTGGAAGTATATATTCACTCAAAAAGAATTTAACATGATATAGAGGATATGGTTAGAAGTAATCTTGAATTATGATTAAATGATCCATTACAATCCGAGAAATGAAAGTAATGTGGATGCTGCTTTGATTCGAAAAAGTAATGCTTCATTAACCATACTACGTTTGGAATGAGATCCTTTGGTTTTTTATTTGAAAAAAATTTGGCATATATGTTTTTGGTGCAATAAATTATTCTATTTTGTTTCAGGTGTTAGTGAAATAATTTCTATCAGACAAAATTAAGAAAGCACATAAGGAAGACAGTGTGTTGCGTAAAAAGGTAGAGTTGGTTCAGAATGGTAAGGTACCTGTTTTTAACATTGTTAATGATTGTGTTTTGAATTTTGGGAAGAGACTATGCATTCCTTGTGATTCACAGTTGAATAATGAGTTATTATGTGAATCTCATAGTTCTCTAATTTCAGTATATCCTAGATATAATAAGATCCACATAGATCTTCAGGTGTATTACTGGTGGGATGGAATGAAAAGAGATATTTCGGATTTTACTTTGAAGTCTTTTATTTTTCAACAGGTCAAAGTAGAGCAGCTGTTATCTAAAGAGATGGTTCAATCATTACCTGTGACAGAGTGGAAATGGGAAAATATATCCTTGGACTTTGTTTTGGGATTACCAAAGACATCATGATGTAATAATATAATCTAGGTTATTTTTGAGTGAAAATCTGCTCATTTATTTCTTATTAGAGATACATTTTGTCTACATCAACTATCTCGGTTGTATATTAGAGAGATAGAAAGGTTTCATGGTGTTTCCCAATTCATTGTTCGGGATCATGATCCCCGGTTTACTTCTAACTTTTGGAAAGGCCTTTAGAAGTTGTGGGGTAGAGAATTAAATTTTTGAACAACTTTTCATCATCATCAGAAGTGTAGTGAGAATGAAAAATTTTGTCTTTTGAGGATATTTTAAGTGCTTGCGCAATGGATTACAAGGTAAGTTGGCACTAACATCTTTATTTGGTTGAATTTTCTTATAATAAATGTTTTCATTCTAGTATACAAATGGCTCTATTTGAGGCATTATATGGGATGCAGTGTCGAACTCCAGCTTTTTGGGATGAAGTAGGTGAAAGGAAACTGATGGGACCAGAAAAGTTAAACGAGATGGTAGAAAAAGTTCAGTTGATTCAGAAACACGTGAGAACAGCTATGAGCAGAAAGAAATTTTATGTTGATAACTGGAGGAAGGATCATTCATTTGAGGCAGGTTATCATGTATTTCTCAATGTTTCTCTATAGGAATGTGTGATTCATTTTGGAAATAATGGAATGTTGAGTCTGAGGTTCATTAGACCTTATGAAATCACGTTGAAAGATGGAGTCGTTGCGTACATAGGGTCTTTAACTCCATGTTTATCCCAGGTACACAATATTTTTTGTGTTTCAATATTATGAAAGTATATGCCAGATCCATCTCATGTTTTGAGAACAGAAGTAGTGCAGTTGGAAGATAGTCTCTCTTATGAGGAACAACCAGTCCAGATTCATGACCGAATAGAGAAAGTATTGCAGAATAATGTAATTAATCATGTAAAGGATTTCTGGAAAAACCCATATGGTTGAAGAGGCAACATGGGAATCTGAGAATTCTATGATGGATAATTACCCCCATTTATTTCGTAAGTGAATAAAATTGTGAGAACGCAATTCCCAAAAGGGGGGAAGGATTTAATATCTCAGGTAAACAAAGAATAAATCATTTTAATATTTATTAATATTTTTGATTTAAATAATATTTTTTAAAGAGATTATATGTTTAATATCATACCCAATACGCAAAAATTGGGTTTTTTAAATCTTATTTTGCACACAACAATGGGTTATACTGAAATATAATAATATAATATTATTTTAAATGGTAGGTAACTTCTAGACATTGTATTGGTGGAAAAGGATAGAACTAAATACAATATGAATATACATGTTTGTTAAATGTTTCTACATTTATTCAATAAATTTTAGAGTCTTACAATAAGAAAAAATATAATTTTATGCATAAATACTCTAATATTAATTAAAAGGTCGATTTACCACCTTTTGATAGAGAAATCTCATTAAATATAGTTTTGGTCCCTTCTATTATTTCTATTTGACCAAAAAAAAATTATTTATAATCGGGATATCATGATTTAATTTGGGTAAATTTATTGGTATCTTTTGGATAAAATTCAATTTTAAATGAGTAGTGAAAAATACTATTATTTAATTCTAAAATGCCTTTTAATTTTATTTGTTTATAAGTATAGATTATATTTTTAATTAGTTTTAAACTGTGATTATATTATGTTTTTACTATTTAATCTAATTTTTGTCATTGGATGTATTCTCACTTTGAAATTGGACATAAATAAGTGTCAATCTTTTGAGAGTTATTATTTATTAAAAACACACTATTTGTTTAGACAGTGGGAATTAATTTTAAATTAATTTCTGCCACATCTATATTGTGAATTTAGAAAAATATATTCTATATTTGGAATCAGGAGGTCCAAATTTTATAAATAGGTAACTTTTTTTTATACATTATGAATATTTTTTTCAGTAAATATTTTATTTACCATTATTAATGGGTAAATCTTGTAAATAAAGGTAAAAAAGTAATATAATAATAATATTCGATTACCCTAACATGTGTCCTAATCCTATTGGTAGATAAATTTCTAACAATGGGCATCCATGGATCTATTTTGGGACCCAATTTATCCACTTGATAATGATAATGACACTTTATAATAATTAATTTAAAGTAAAGTCTAAAATGACTTAAAAATATATCTTTTAGTAAATCAATTATTAAATGCAGTTATATATGTTATCTATTCAAATATTAATATTATTTTGAAATCTGACAACATTTAATACATCATGGTATATTTTTATAATTTTTAGACATCAAATAGATAAAAATATTTAAGACACAATAATGATGCAGTGTTTACCTCATTAATGAATGATTTAAATAAATAAGATTATAAAGATTAAAAAAATATCTAAAACCTGTTTAATTCATATTTAATGATTTTATTTCTAACATGAGTCATCATATCTTTTTATTTAATGAGTTTTGGACATTTTGAAATAAAAATTCATTATATTATAAAAAATATATTTTTCATCATTCCTAAAGAGCCCCTCCTCCCTCCAAAAAAATCCCTCACTTCTAACCCATTCCTCACACTTATCAAGCCCCTTGACTAAACCAAAAACTGCCCAATTAAGCTCTATACATCCCTATCCTTTTTCTAGAAGCCTTTCCTTAGGAAAGAAGATAATTCAAGTAAACGTTTTGGTTCAAACCAAAAGAAGATAACTGATTTAAAGGTAGCGTCTTCTCTTAAGTTTTTATGATTTATTTTCTTTCTCCAACAACCTAAAATCTTTTTATTCTTTTATTTTATAGAAAAAATAGTATTATCAATATAATATGTTGTTTTTATGATAAATATTCAAACTAAACTTACACACACCTCCATTTACTGGGTAATGAACATACTGTTCCAGTGGGTAGAAACCTAACGCCTCACGAAATGATGATTATTCAATATTCTCCTACCACCACTTATGCGTTAAATTAAGATGAAACTATATTTATATTCTATATTTATAATATTTATATTCTTTCTATGATTCTCTATATTTCATTTTTAGAAAACCGTTTTGGTTTCTATAGTGGGTAAATATGAGAATTTCATTTAAGGAAGTGCGGACTACCACCCCCTTAATGTGATATGACCCGTTCATGCCATATGTAGAATGTATAAAGAATAGAGATAATGAAATAATCTATGATATTATACTGTAATTATACTATATCTATGTATCATTATGTTTTTATTCCATTGAATATGAAATAGAAATGAAATAAGTATTCATGCGTACGTACGCCTTACCGTCTCCATGAAAGGTGCATTTCATTTATTATCTACAAATGTTATATAATATTATAAATTCATATATATACTAGATATATATGATATTTAAATAATTAATATCATTTTTGAGAAAATGTAATTTCGACCACATGGACAGTTTATAATTATAACAAGTTCTTTTCTAACTCAAGTTCCGAACATCGACAAAATGCCCGATATGAAATAAAATAATTAACAAATTGTAATAGCTAGGTAATGATTGATATAAAAGGAATAAAAAACATTAAAAATGTTCTTATGCATGTAGAAATTAAATTTAGTTTGTTATTTAGGATATTGATGAACGATCGAGTCATGTCGAACTCGAGGTGAGGGATTTTGTCTCTATTTTTGTTCATTGAGTCATATTTTGTTTTATACACTACTTTATTTTATACGATGTATAAACACCTTTAACATTTCATTTCATTCAAATAGAATATTTTTCTATGAGGTGTTTTACTAATAGAAAAATGAACAATGTTACTTTTTAACAAAAGCAGTGACAATGACCTTTTCTGCCGCCGTGAGTATTATTTTATCTAGGGCATCCTTAAGAAATCAAAATATTATTAAAACAAAAATAAAAACCATATTTTTATTTTGGTATTTAAAATGGTCATGATAATGTATTTTTTATGTCAATATATTTCAATGATATATTTTGTTTGAAATATGGAAATTTTATCTTTCATTTATGTTGGTTTTATATTATATGAATATGTAATGGTTCTTGTACATTGTTTAAGTATATGGGAGGTTCATGATAAATCGATTGCGGTTGATCCTGAGATAGCTCTCCAATGAATTGGGTAACGTGATGGATGTAAACGTGAATGTTTCTCCTAAGATATTTAGGGAATATACTATGATGTGTATTACAAATATAACTCCCTACATAGTTGTGAAAGATACAACGTATGTATGTTCTATATGCCACAAGTTACCTTTATGATTTATGATTTATACATGTTATTCATAAATATTATGCTTTCATGAGGTGTAATAAAGAGATTATGTTAAGTATGTATTGATTAACTAAGGTTTTCTTACTTTGTTTCATAACCCTTATTGAGAATTATATGCTCATCACAAGTCCTGAAATTTTTTTCATAGGACATAAAGATAAATAGGGTCAACGATGGGATCACGAGAATGTCATGCTTTCTAAAACATGGAACTGGACATGACTAATTTTTTTCAAGATTTTTTATTTTATAAAAAAATGTAAACTGAGTAGAAGTGTCTAGTTTGTATACTTTGAGATGTAATGTATTAGTTATTGCCTAATTCTCTAGAAATAAAATCCTGAAAATATACTCAATTTGAATTATACATTTCATTCAAGATTATTTAATGTTTTATGGCCATGTTCTTATAATTATTTAGGAAGATAATGAATGCATGTGACTAATCGAGCTCGTGTTTATGGACTCCACATTAATTTCATCTTAATGAGGTTTATTTTAATGTTATGAACCAATTTATTTTATATTGTGTATATACATCCCTTTTACATGTTATATCATTAATAATTATTACATCATGGTATTTTAGGATTCAATTCAAAAAAATTTATCTAAGGGGTTTAAAATCAAATGTTACAAATTTGTAAGGGGTTTCATATCTATATTTATTTTTATAGGGTTATATTACTTATTCATTATAGTTGAAATTA
Organism: Viscum album; assembly: GCA_963277665.1. Taxonomy (NCBI): domain Eukaryota; kingdom Viridiplantae; phylum Streptophyta; class Magnoliopsida; order Santalales; family Viscaceae; genus Viscum; species Viscum album. The sequence continues at coordinate 1,017,466,653 of OY728162.1, forward strand.
TATGAATTTGTGTGCAATAATTTATATTATTTTATGTTGTATTTACACATTTTTATTTCTATTTACATTTGATATACTTAATCAATTCATTGATTTATTCTCACATTAATGGTATGATTTTTATAAGATATTCCATCTTAATTTTAGTTCTATTGAGTAATATTTGGTAATATGAATCTATTTATTTTTGGGAGGTGAATATAATTCTCCTATGATATTTAATATTCTAAATATATTTATATTTATTTTATATTATTTTTTTATTGAATTTATTTCATTCATGTGGGATATGATAAAAAAATTACTAATGTGGTAGTGGATTATGCTTTAATAACTATTTAATCCGGATAATTTATTCTTGATTTTTCATTAAAGAAAATTATTTAACCATTCTCTATTAAAACCATTTAAATTATTTTGAATCTATTTATTGATTAAATTTTCAATTAATATCACCATTTTCCTCGCTTTGGTACTGAAAATGATTGACAAAATGTTTTTAATAAACAAAAACATTATTAACCAATTTAGATGAAAATGATTTTTATGCCATATCAATGATTTTAAAAATATTTTAAAGAATGTTTTTAATATTATAACATTATTTGTGAATGAAAATTTTACCCATGTTTTATGTTTTACAATATGGTTTAAATTGAATCTTATTCTGGTTGTCTAAAAAAGAACTTTTTGAATTATTACAAATCATTTTAAAGGAAAATTCATTTTAAAATACTTGGAATGAATGAAATTTTACCACTGTCATTGATGATAATATATTTAAATCTTATATTACAAGTTTACAAGGATATTTTTAGTGAAATTATTTTTCCAAATATTCTTGACATTTTTAGTTTTTAAAATTGATTTTCAAAGTTAAATGTTTTTTACCCAAGAATGTTTTAGTATTATTTTTATGGTATTCTAACACATAAATGTAAATAACAATTATTTTAATTATACTCCACTGAGGTTATGTTGTAACGATACCAGACTTATACATTCTCTAGATAAATTATGGTTTGTTTTACTAGGGGTAGTATTAAAATTCACCTTATTAATAATATTTTGTGTAATTAACATTATATTAAATCATTAAATTACTTGGAATCATTAAAAATTGAATTTATAATATATATCCATTTTCCTTATATAATGGATATGATTATTTCTTAAAATGCATATCATTTTCACATATGGTATTTTACAACAAAAAATACATGATTTACTATGGGAAATCATGATAGATTTGTATTGATTACATGATATATAAAAATTTTCATCAAGAATATTGTATATGAATTCAATTAATAATTCAATATATGGGGAATTCATTGGACATGAATTGATGGGTTGGACCAGGTCATATAGAGCTCCTCGATGAATTGATAAGCCTAAATAAAAAAACCAGTTTGCACTATTAAATGTGGGTTTCATTTATAGCTAACAGTAGTTTTAAATGTTCTTATCAGATGTTATTGATGACATAAATATCATGACATCTGAGATCATTACATAAAAAATTAAGAATTCACTACATTGATAATTTAGTTATTATTATCCCTAATATTATTTTATTGATATTATCTATAGTTGCATTTAGTTTAACATTTATTGAATAAATGAAATGTGATTTTAGTAATTTACCTCTAAATATCTTTTATGGCATATTGATTCCTGATAGAATTCATTGTACAAAACCATTATTGAGCATTTGATCTCCATATTTATTTATTTTCTTTTTCCCATGATATGAATTAGGAAACATTAAATTAGTTTACAGATATATAATATTTAAAATAACTATGTTGTAATTTGGGCTTTCAATCATAATGGGTGACTCATGTATGTGTCTATTTCACAAAGAATGCTTAAAATTTTGGTGTTTTGTGATATATTTTCTTGTACATTATACCTATATAATTATGAAACTACTGATTATGGGATATTAATCTATGTTTCTTACCAATACATAAAAATTACATCTCTTATATCATATTTTTATACCCTTTTTAGTTTTTATATCAAATATAAATTGAGATGAACACTCACTGTCCGTGATCCAAAACATTTTCATTTTTCAAGTGTTCAAGGAAACATCAAACATTTCACTATATTACCAGATCAATATTTAATTCTACTAATTTGAAAAAATCTCCTGATTAATCTATTACGATGGAATAAAAACAATAAATATATTTTAATCATGTCTTCTTTATCACTCCTTCCATATATCACTTAAAATAATTCTGAAATTTTTTAAGATTTAACTCTCTTTCTAAGCCATTGAGGCATTAAATTAGATCTAATATATGGTTGTTATCTACATTTTGATTCATTATATGTACAATATAAAAGTATATAATTATTTATACAATAGTTGTTAGAGTTTTGGCTAAACATATGATGAAATTATAAATACACCAATAATCAATTTGTTTAATTTTTTTCTTCCTAGATATAAGAAAAATTTGGGATTTCTCTAGGACATTTAACCATCCCAAATTTAAATATATCATTTGATTCTTTAATTGAAGTAGTTTCCTTCATTAAGAAATCATATAAAATGTCCCTTTTGATATATTATATTTTTTATTGAATACTTACCTATTCCAGTTTCATAGAGTATTTAACATTTTCTATAATAGGATTATCCCCTTCGAATTGATGTTTTTATCATGTTTCTCATCCTCTATAATATTCCTTATCAATTATTCAATTTATTTATTCTTGTGGGTATTGTAAAATGTTGTTTCATTAATAAATGTTATTTTTTTCAATATCATGATTTATTATATATATTTCATTAATCAGAATGTATTTCTCAACCAATAGTTGTTTTGGTTTCTATGAACATTTTTTAGTTGATCATTTTCTTCTGTCATCCTCTCAATCACTATAAAACACAATTTAATTTTCATTCTTATAGTTCATCTGTATTCACTATCTTCATCCTATATAGAATACATTCTATTATACTGTGCCTCATATTCTAATGGGTTCACTTCTTCTCCCACTTGTCACATGAGTATGGTTTTAGAGACAAGATTAGGTGTTTTACAAAAATTAACCACACTTTCTTCATTTTCATAGATAACATCATTAATTGAAATAATGTTTCTTCTAATGTGACTATGTGTAATATTATTCTTTACATTTGTATAATCATTTGAAATATTATTGAAATTGGTGAATCATTTGGAATTTTCTTATTTGTCATTATCACATCCAATTTTTGTGAGATGGTAGGAAAATAAATGGCTAACCATTATATAGTTAAATGATTCAAAAAGAATTTTACCTCTATAAATAAATTTTCATCCTATAGTGAAATTTATATACACGAGGTAATGAGTTTCAGTATAATATCACATGTCTTCTACTTATTCCAAGAATTCCTCCTCGTCTTCCATCATCATAAATTTGAAATATTTGAAAGAAAATTACCTTTTCATTATTTCATTTTCTTAAGAGTGCAGGTCGTCTTCCCATTTCGTTGTTCATTAGAGTATTATGGAGTTTTTCAATAGTGAATTAAAATGGAAATATTTATATATATCTAAGAACTGCAATCTATTTTATGATAAAGAGTTTTCTAGTGTTTCTTTAAACCCTCTATCTATTTTGACAAAAATACATAGTTTTATATTTAACTGGTCAATGGAATCATATTCCTTCATTTTAACAACTTCAAATAGTTGTATGTATATTTTAGAATTTCTTATATCAGATTTTTTTATTTTTAAATTATATGAATATTAATCTATTTTTTTAAATTCATTTTACCATAAACTTTAAAAAAAAACTTGTTTGGCAATGAAAATAATAGTGTATTTGTAGGATTTCTGTCATTGTCAATATTCCTCCTTTCTATCGCATACCCTACTAATGTTTTAGTAAATATAGTTAATCAATATTGAATAGAATAAAATAAATATTTTTCAGGAGGGAGAAGTTTGGGACAATTAAATCCTTCCATAAATGTTAACCTTTCACATCAAATGTTTATATACCATTACTATTAATCTACTTTTTAAATCCAATCTTTGAACTTGGGAGAAATATTATAGTGTTTTCTGACACTATTACCAACATTTAGGATCTTCTGAATAGTCATTGACCTGGGGGGTCATATCCAGTGTACAATTTTTTTGAAACTACTTTTATGCACATATTCTTTTTTAAAAACACCCCAAAATTCTCACATATGTAGAAAAAATAATTAGACATTAAAAGTGTTTCCACTAGGTTTACCTCCTTTACATGATGTATATATCCTTGATGAATTGTGGTTTCTATCACACAAAAAACTGAATCCATATTATTTTAAAATGGAAAAACAAAATTGTATAACCATGAAATCATTTAAATTATTGGATTAATCCAGATACAATATCACATCAACAGTACAAATTTATTCTTCTGGGATAATGATCAATAATTTTGAATTGAGTCTCTATGCCGACTCCATAGATTATATTCTCCCTATTATCATTTAATATGTCCCAATTAATTGTTCAAATATAGTTCCCAAAATCAATAAATTATATATTACAGTCATCCTCAAATAAACATTTTTAACTGAACTCAAGGACACGAAAACACAGTGAAAAATCTAAAAAACCATCTAATAGACTCCCATTTGAGGATGGTCTATCCACATTATTCAAAAGCAATATTATCATGAATGGAATAAATTTTTATATTCTTAACTCTATTAATGAATAAAAATTGAAATATTTTATTAAAAAAGAAATTAAAGGAATATATAACTGAAAGAGATCACGGAGTCCAGAAATGATGAAGCCTGAGGGAGTCTCCTTAGACAACTATAACCAGTCAATTGGAAGAGAGACAAAATATTAAAACACAGATATAATTTTATATTGGATACCCTTAGATATGTGTATATCTACCAACGTATTTCCCTCATTCCATATGTGATCTACATTTCTATTTGGATGATGTAAGGAAATGGATATCCTGATATAATAAATGATATTCTAAGGGAACTCTAAATCATCAATCATAATAAAAGAGTATAATTCCACTAAATATAAAATGATTGAACATGAATGACATTTTTTCATCCCTTGAATTATTTCAATATCCTATACCTCAGTTGAAGAACCCTCCCCATAAAAATATGAGAAGGATTAGCTGACTAATCCACGAAAATCACAAAGAATAGAAGTACCACACATGATCACTTGCACAAAGGATCTTTTCATATTTATCTTAAATCTATTACTAGGAGATTCGTATCTCTAAAAAGATAGTAGTACTCATCCTATGAAAACCCTCTCCTATACAACTAGAAGGCATTATTAGTTTTTTCCACACCATTGATAGAGTCACACCTTTACAAAGCTAAACATGTGTTATCTTAAAGTAAATATTCCATGGATACTGAAGTTAATATTCAATATATCACCTCCTACAAATATAATTTGATGACCTTATACATGAAACCATATATTAATAAACTATTTCACATTATGGATTAAATGGTTAATATATTTCTATTGTGATTTAGATTAGCAAATTCATTTTGATTCCAGGGGAACTAAAATGTGTAGAGGGTTTTCATAAATAGGAATCACATTAATTCAGATTCTCTATATATGGAATATGTATATAGGATTGATGTAGGTTAAAAATATTACATGTCCCATGTTGTCTAAATTATTAGGTTAATTAACCATAATACAAAAAATAGAATAAGATAGTTTCGCCAAAAGGGATGAAACGATGAATCCCTGGTAAGTATCCTCAGAAAAAGAAACAATATCCTCACCTCCTTTTGATCATCACTGATCAATGTATCTATAAACATAGTATTGTAATTTGCATGTTTAAAAATTATATCCATAACATGATAATATGGTAATTACAAGATAAATCTGTCCCAATTTTCTTCCAGAAATAAATTTCATCACACCCAATAATCCACCATGAAATCACCAAAAGGGGGAGAAAATGTATTTTCAAACTGGTCTAGAGATATGATCCATTACATTTGACAAACCAATGAGGTGCATACTCCTATAATTCCACTTAATAAAATATTACCATATGGAGTCCCCTGAGATGACCTACCACATTATTTTATCCTACAAGAATAATATATTGTCTTTAATTTCTTTTTGATGACAACCCCCTTTATTGAAAAGGCTTTCCAGATGATGAACATTTCCCAACGATGAAAGAAATCTTGTGGATAATCCCATATAAAACAACAGATAGTGCTTTTAACATTATTGATCACTTATTTGTGAGGTCTACACAATGATATAATGTTTATAGGGGAAAAAGAGACAAAACTATTAACTAGAGTGATTTTTCTCCAAAATGAATGAAAGTAACTTTTATAGCACAAGAACCAACCCATTATTCTTTCCAAGATGTTATCATTGTGATTTATTATAACCCTCACCTCAGATAAGAGAGAACCTAGGAAACCTAAAGGAATAAAATATTATCAAATGTAATTCAATATTGAATAAGCCCTCTATGAAGAACACTTATTTGAAATTATAATCGAAATTTTGTTTGTGTTAACATGTTGACCATATTTATATAAATAATAATAGAGAGTCAGGTTTAAAAAAATTTATTTTCAATTCCATTGAGAAAAAAAACATGTCATCTACATTGAATATATGATAAATTATAGGAAATCCCTACATCACTTAATAGGGTTGAATTATCACTTTTTCAAGACCTTATTGAGATTCATATTAAGGATATCTTGGTCTCTGATGAAAAGGCTACAAGATATTGGTTCACCGTGTCTCAAACCCCTCATGGATTAGATGAAACCAAATCCTTTCCCCATAAGAGAAATTAAGAACCTTGTAGAGGAGAATGAACTTATGAAAAGGAAAAAACCCACAATTAATAACCACACATTCCAATAAACATGATAATGAAATACCATTCCATATGATCATAGTAATTTTCCATGTCAATAATGATCATCAAAATGGTACCAGTCACTCTCATGTGAAGACAATTAATCATTTACTATGAAAGCATGTGATATGAATTCCTAACTATCCCTTTGATAAAATTGGGTTATTCCTTTGAAACATATAGAGGAAGATGAATGGATTTTATTTGGTGAGCATAGTGGACAAAACATTATATAAAAAATTGCACATGATAAGGGGATAGAATTTAACAAAACTATTAAACCGACTAACTTCTAGAATAAGAGATAAAATGGTTCCTGATATCCCCATTGATAATGAACCAAGAATTAGAATTGAAATCTCATGGGAAACCCTCATTCATAGGGGTGACTCTCAGAATTAATTGACTTAATGGAATAAAATATTTCTTCATATTATTGGAGAAAACACAAAAATTGTTCTTACAAGAAAAACATAGTATTATGAATATTATCAAAGATATATTTAAAAAACTATATTCTTATGAAGGACCCCCTTGAAACTGACACATACACGAAATTTCTTTAGTGAAATGTGACACTTATATAGGACCCACAATGCGTGAATCACTAGTGAAAGAACTATCAAGGAGATGAAGTTCAAACCTTCCCCTATATATTTTCTCAAAAATATATGAATTAAATTAAGATTAATTTTTTACCTTACATAAACAATATGGATTTGGATATCACTCTTGATGATTTCTCAAGATCATGCAATGATTCTTACAACCTATCATTCTTACTGGACAAGATCATGTAAGTGTTATCATAGCATTGAGATTATAAATGACTGTAATTTTGGTTTATATATTTCTAATGAGTTCCTAATTAGAATCACAGTATATGATAATAGAAATATATTTAAGAAAGTATCTATTTATTCTTCATAATTTTTTTTGTAGATTTACACAATAAAAACCCTGAACTAGAGCAGTAGAATAATAATGAATCATTTATTTGAAAGCTTCCAATTATAACCAATGATTTGTATAAATACATCAATTATTCACATCCTTAGAAGAGTGAACATAAAGAAGGAGAGGTGAGTGGTATCATAAAGATCTGAAAAATGTATTTATATAAGAACATGAGATATTGGATATTTTCTAAAAAAATTTAAACATCTATCAATTCTACTCTGGATTCTGCTACTACCCCAATGTTTTTTGCATGATGTGTAGTAATCTTCTGATTAACCCTTGTCATGGAGATGATTGGATGAAATGAATGGTTTAAATTCCTATATAACATTAGAGGAATAAATTCCACACCTCCTCTAGAATAATTTAAAATTTTTATTGAAATATTCTCCAACAATCCAAGCTTCCACATCAGTGTTGAATATTGTAAGGGAGTACTATATATCATTTGTTTGTGCTGGTTTGCAATTGGATTAAAAACTAGATATAATAAATGATCCATAATCATCACCAACATTAATTTATATGTGGTGACTAAAAGTATCTAAAAATTTGTATTGGAGTAGAACATTACATAAAATACAAATGTAATAATTAACCAGCTGAACATTTAAAAATGGTTGATGTTCAGGCTTTGAATTGTATACATAATGGAATCATTTTTCTGATTCTATTTTAAAATGGAAATTAAGGAATCATTCAACTTTCGAACAGTATAATAAATAACTACCTCTAATACAAGGACCATAAAACACTATAATTCCATATAATTGTATAATTCATTGATTTAGTGATGACTCTACATGTATACCTAATTAGGTGATGTTTCATAATTAATTCCATATTTTGAAACCATTGGTTCTGGGTAGAGTCACATTAAATCTTGGAGGTTATTTTATTTAATCTCTATAATACTACCCGAAGCAGAGGAAGGATTTATAGAAACCTCAGAATAATCATCAATCACACTAAAGGTATTATGAGTAGTAGTCGATTCATAATGGGGAGGATACCCATGAGAGGGAATTTATAGTTATAGTTGAATGAAATCACCTGACAGCCTTGGATAATGTTAGTTCAAAATATAACATCTAGGAGGCATACCAAATAGAGACATACTTTCTATGACTTTATATGAAGTACATGGAAACCCCTATGTGAGAATCAATGATGGAGAAAGATCCAGATGGTCGTTTAAATAATGAGAGGATAAACCGAAATTAAGGGGTAGGCTTGAATCATATACAATTAGTACTCATTACTGGGATACTGAAGAACCTAAGGGATAAGTAGATTTAATTTTGAATAATTTAGAGGCCCTACCTCTATATTACTAGGGTCTAAGGATGAAAGGTGCCTACCCATAGTGTAAAATGAATATGGATCAATCTTATCCACAACATGTCTTCTTCTAGGAAGATAGAAGGCCATAATTGTTTTTATAGACTTATAATAATTTGTAGTAGTTGGATCCAAAGGGGTCCACTTAAGGGGGATATCACACTCTTGATGGGAATCCCAACTAGATGGATAATTTATTGCTCATGGTTCCCATAGATAGAATAAAAGTGACCATGCATATTGCGACAGGAAAATAATCCAATTGACAAGAGAAAAGAAATAATTTTCCATATTGAATGATCTTTCCCTGGATACAGATGACTCCTATTCAGGAGGGAAGAGGGAAAATCATACTACACAATAATTTAAAATTCATTTGAGTATTCAATAAAAATAGTTTCTTTATCAGCTCATAGAAACCATCAAAGAGCATTATGACTAGTTTTGAGAAGAAAAGTATTCTGAAATGGTAGAGGGATCCTAGGGTGATGAATCCTTTATTCCACCAAATTAGAATACATACCTTGATAAGAATCGAGATAACACCAAAAAAAGAATCTTTTGATGATTATAAATGATCCCATCACTATCCTACACTCAAATTAATTGAAACTCGTAGATCTTGTAAATTAAAAGAGACTTTCATCATAATATGGACACCTCTACTACACCAGATAGATCCTAGGAGTTAACATATCTTGAAAAAAATCACCATAGAAGGATGACCAATATCTAAATTCACTATCATATACCATCAGTGATATATGTAAGACATAAAAATTTATCCCTTTTAAAAAGACAAGGATGTGTAACCTTATATTAATTTTCATTCCTTCATATCCAAATAGATAGAAGGAATGATCAAAATAGGGGGATAAGAAGACCAAAGAGCCTCCCATATCACCACAAATATAATCTTTGGAGATGAATTAGGGAGACACAAGGCATCGGGTTTGGATGGACATGATGGAATAACAAATAATGTGGGTGCCAAATAAACAAACATAAGAGGTTGTTGCAGGAAAGGTGGAAGTGATGTAACATCTTTAAATTAGAGCCTCAGAGTAGCACCCACTAGTCACAATGGATTTTCAGATGAGCTTGATGGTTTCAATGGAGCACGACTTAAATGAATGATGAGGGAAGGAAAAATTATTATAATATGAGAGAAATGTTAGGAACATACTTCCAAGGGAGATCATACATAATTATGCAAGATGAAATTTATTATCACCACCAAACTATTACCACCCTTCTGCCAATGTTGGGGAACTTCTTCACTCTCCATCACTAGGCAATGGCATAGAAAAAAATTCATCATTTTTTGGACAAAATAATTAAGTTATTTATTTTATATGAGGTTCATCAAATTAATATTTAAAATTGAACATGTATTTCCAAAAATTAAAAAATCATAACTAAGGGTTCAATGGTATCATCCAAACTATTCATGTAATTTGTGATTAATCCACTATATCAAATATATTAATTACAGATTAATTAAAAAAATATTATTGTATTTCCCTAACTTGGTAAGTAAATTCACTTGGTGCAGCAATCCTAATGGAAAATAGTGTTCACTCACATGATTTATATTTCAAAGGAATTTTTTTACTGTTCCTTTTTAAATATTATTTCATAAAATAAAGAAAAAATTTAGAATATTTTAAAAAAAAGCACAATGGAAAGTTTACTATGTTAATTTTAAATATAATTTCATTGATTTATCAATGAAAAGATATATATGTAATAATTGGTTGTATCGATGTTTCCTCCTTATGATCGAAGCCTATATACAAAAATTGGTGAATAAAAACTATTTTTAATCAGATATTGTAAATGGAAATGTACTTCATGGAGGTGGTGAGTTTTCCTATAGACACAATTAGGTTAGAAAAGGTAATAGTGTATGATGATGCCTCTGTCACATAAAAATGGGAAACAGTTTCGTCATGAAATGTTTACTTTATTTATAGCCTTTTTATACAGAACATATATTTCTTATCCATATTCCAAATCCATCTATTGTATTATTTTTTGATTTTTTGTTGTACTGTTATGTTATTTCTAGGATTAACATGTGATAACATAAACATATTGTTCTATTTTTAATTTTTTTTCTTTGTTAGTATGCTCGTTGATAATAGTTTTATTTGATATTATAACAGTCCTACTTATTGATTAATTACACAACTTTATCTATTATAACACTTATGGTTTAATTATCCATTATGAAAAACTATTCCCAAAGGTAAATTTGTTGATTCATGGTAACTAGATTCTATACTATGGGGATTGGGAATGCATGTCATGTCATGTCTTAGACTTTATCAAGTTCCTATATTAAGGGCGGCGTAGGTTGGCTTGAAACAAAATGGAATTGTTTTTATGGACCCGATGATGTTTCAATATGGATATCGGGCCCCTATGAGGGTGGAAGCGGCATGTTGGGTGATCCCACTTTAGATATAGTGGACTGTAAAACACCTCATTTCTAGTCTGTATACAACCCAAATCTACGATGAGACATTTTTTAGGTGAGTCTTGGACCATAGATTATGAAAACTCAAAACTTGAGGGTGAGGCATATGATGTAAAATATCTTGGTGTCGGTGGTATTCTACACTAAAAACTATAGTATGGTTACTGATTCGTTATATTTGAAATGTATTTGATGATAAAATCTTGTAGTGTCAATACATCAAGACATCACTAGTGATTGAGACTCTGGTCAAGAAATGCTCATAATGATACTTAATTCTCTACAAGACAACAATAATTGTGTTTCATGAGTTTTATTTTTATTTCATTTTTTATTTTAGAGATTTTGTATCTGAAAGTGTGAATTTGGAATCATTTTGGAGGGTGAATTATTTAGATGCTTGAGTGGGATATCATGTAGTTACTATGTGATTTAGAAAATATGGTAAATAGATTGAGATATACATGATTAGTGTGTGGTTTGGTTTACAAAGTTACCAAACTATTGAAGAGTTATTATTTGTGGTATTTAATGGATTTCCCGTTTTAAATTATATATTTTAATTAAATTTTTTCTATGTGATTTATTTTATGAAAAATTTATTTTCCTTTTACAACTTTATAAATTATCATTTATTTTATAATTTTATTCAGTATTAAGGAAAATTAAAGACCCCTAATGATTTTCCAAGGAGGATATTCCAATGAGAGAAAATACTAATAGATTAGAATTTGATTATGGTAGTTATAAAAATGGTTTCATCCTTGGATAATGGAATAAGCATTGGGAATTCCCGATCTAAACTAGTTGGTAATGTTTCAAGATTGGATTATGAAAAAACCTATATGTTTCTTCGTTATCAATCAACATCTATATGTGGTAGTAATAAGCCGGAGGTATTCGATGATTTGTTGTAAAAGATTCATTGGATCCATGTATTTCACCAGATTCCTGAGGTAGTTAAAGTGAGCTTCGTGTCATTCATGTTAAAGGGTCTTAATCAGAAATGGAAGGAATTTTGGGAAATCAAAAAGATGTATAAAAATATTTCATGGAAGGAACATAAGGTAATGGGAACTCAATAGTTATACCTAGATAGTTTGGCTCTCAATATGAATCTGGTGTCTGTATAACTATAGTAGAGTAATCATACAATCTAGATGCATGTGAAACATTTTGTAAATTATGGCCATTTTCTCTAGATATGTAGTATAATGATGATTTAATTTCCCTCCAATTTGTAGTGGACCTTTAACTAGACATTCAATCTCATTTATTACCCCATGATTCTGAAATAATAGTAAGAAGTGGAATATTGTGTTTTGATGGTGGAGATTGACTAGATAGGGATTTCCATGTTGTTTAACATAGTTACTATAGAAGATGTTAGTGATAGATTCCATTCTATGGGAAAATGAATGTGAGATTAATCATATAGGTATATTAAAAGTAATTTATGACATCTTCTTTGGATATATTATTTTGAACATAAGGAAATTATGCTTCATATTTACAACCAATGTTTCTGGAATAGTCAAATAATTGCATCTTGAATGAAATCCCAAAATACTTATAACTAATGGGGGTCTGTTAAACCTCTATAGATACTATAAAAGTAACCTCCCAATGTGAATTAGTTAGGGTCCCACGAATTTTAAGGTACCCCAAAGTTTAATTGCAAATGTTAAGGAATGATGGGATTTATTCTTTTAGTAAAATAGATAGAGGAAGGTCATCACATGATAAAATTTATATAAGGGTTTATTTTGAAGATATTGGTATGCCTTAGAGTTAGGAAAACATTAGGTAGAATGATGTGGTGGAGCATGATCACACAAGACCAGATATGGGACCAATAACTATGCGAGTTACCAATCATATTGAATCATTGAAATATTTTTCTATATTAAATATTTATATTTCTGAATTATTTATATCATATCTTATTATGGATCTGTAATTCAAAACTATTCCCCTATGTTTGATGTTATAGAGACACTACCTACTCCTATAAGGAAAAAAAGCATGTATTTTATTTTCCCTTTTACATCATCTCTATATTTAAATTGAATTTCTCATGGTATTTTAATTTCCTAACACTGGACCACTGTGAAATTATCTTTGTGGGGGAATGAATGATGAATTTCTAGGACTATATTGATTTTTATTATTAAATGTTATCTCTCACTACCCATGATGGAATTCATTTATTCCAAGGGGAATGATATCATTAGTTCATATGGGAAGTTCCTCCAATTCCCTATGTTAGTAAGACCATATATCAATTATCATCCCTCTTACATGAGACTCATGAAGGGATGACAAACTAACGCCTCACGAAACGATGAATGTTCTATATTCTCCTACAGCCACTAATGGGGGAAATTAAGATGAAACTGTATTTATAAGTGATATATATAATAATTATATTGTTTTTATGCTTCTCTATATCTCATTTATTGAATACCTTTATGGTTTCCATAGTGGGTAAATACGATAATTTCATTTGAGGAAGTGTGGGCTACCGCCCCCTCAATTTGATATGACTTGTTCATGCCATATGTGGAATGTATAAAGGATAATTTTAATGAAATTATCTATGATATTATACTGTAATAATAATATATCTATGTATCATTATGTTTTTATTCTATTGATTATGAAATTTAAATGAAATCAGCGTTCATGCACACGTACGACTTATCATCTCCATGAACAGTGCATTTCATTTGTTATCACAAAATGCTATGTACTATTATAAATACATATATATACTAGATATATATGATATTTATGATATTTATATCATGAATATCATCCTTGAGATAATTTAATTTCTACCACATGCACAATTTATAATTATAACATGTTCAATTTTAACTCAGGTTTCGAACATCGACAAAATGTCCTATATGAACTCAAATAATTAACAAATTGTTATATCTAGGTAACAATTGATATAAAAGGAATAATAAACTTTAAAATGTTTCTTAAGAATGTAGAAATTATATTTAGTTTACTATTCAGGAGATTAATGAACGATCGAGTCAAGTCGAACTCGATGTGAGGGGCTTTGTCTCTATCTCCTTTCATTGAGGCATATATTGTTTTATAAAATACATTCTTTTATAATATGTATAAACACCTTTGAAATTTCATTTCATTCAAAGAGAATCATTTTCTTTGAGGTGTGTTACTAAACTTCAAAAAAAAGAATGTTACTTTTAAACATAAGCAGTGACAATGACCTTTTCTGGCGCCGATAGTATTATTTCATCCATGGCATCCTTAAAAGGTCATAATGTTTTTAAAACAGCAATTAATACCATATATGTATTTTGGTATTGAAAATAGTCTGGATAATGAATTTTTTATGTCAATATATTTAAATGATATATTTTGATAGAAATGTGGAAATTTTATCTGTCATTTATGTTTGTTTTATATGCTATGAATATGTTATGTTTCTGGGGGATTGTTTAAGTATATCGGTGGTTCGGGATAACTCAATGGTGGGTGATCCCGAGATAGCTCTTTAATGCATTAGGAACATGATGGATGTAAACGTGAATATTTATCCTAAGAGATTTATGTAATATAGTGTGATGGGTATTAAAATATAACTCCCAATATACCTATGAAAGAAAAAACATAGGTATGTTCTGTATGTCACTAGTTACCTTTATGATTTATGATTTCTATGGGTTATTCATAAATCTTGTGATTTATGAGGTATGATAAAGGGATTATGTTATATATGTATTGATTAACTATGGTTTTCTCTCTTTGTTTCATAACCCTTACTGAGATTTTTTTGCTCATCCCAAGTCTTTAATTTGTTTTCACAGGCCATAATGATGAATAGGGTCAAGGATGGGATCAAGGGAAAGTCATTCTTTCCAAAACATGGAACTGGACATGACTCGTTTTTTTCAAGAGTTTTTGTTTTATAAAAAAATGGAAACTAATTAGAAGTGTCTAGTTTGTGTCATTTGAGATGTAATGTATTAGTTATTGTTTAATTCTCTACAAATCCAATCATGAAAATATCATCAATGTAATTTATTCCTTTAATTCAAGATTATGAAATGTTTTATGGATGGGTCCTTATAATTATTTAGGATGATAATGAATGTATGTGACCAATCGGGCCCGTGTTAATGGACTCCACGTTAATTTCATCTCAATGAGGTATATTTTAATGTTATGCAAAAATTTATTTTATATTGTGTATATACATCCCTTTTACATGATATATCATTAATAATTAGTAAATCATGGTATATTAGGATTGAAATAAAATAATTTTATCTAAGGGGTTTTGAATCAAATGTTACAAAGTTGTATGGGGTTTCATATCTCAATTTATTTTTATTGGGTTATATTACTTCTTCATTCTAGTTGAAATTATATCAATTTATGTGTAATAGTTTTTATTATTTTATGTTGTATTTACACATTTTTATTTCTATTTACATTTTATATACATAATCAATACATTGATTTATTATCACTTAAATTGTATGATTTTTATAATATATTCCATCATATTTTCGGTTCAATTGAAGAATATTTGGTATTATGAATCTATTTATTTTTGGGAGGTGAATATAATTCCGCAATAATATTTTATATCCTAAATATATTTATATTTATGTTATTTTATTTTTTAATTGAATTTATTTCTTTCAGGTGGGATATGATAAAAATATTACTAAAATGGTAGAGGTTTATGCTTCAAAATCAATTTAATCAAGATTATTTATGCTTGATTTTCCATTAAAGGATACTATATGACCATTTTCTATTAAAACCATTTCATTTATTTTTCATCTATTTATTCATTAAATTTTCAATTAATATCACCATTTTCCTTGCTTTGGTACTGAAAATGAGTGAGAAAATGTTTTTCAAAAACTAAAACATTATTAATCATTTTAGTTGAAAATGATATTTCAGCCATCTCCATGATTTTAAAAATATTTTAAAGAAAGTTTTTAATCATATAAAATTATTTATAAATGAAATTTTTACCCATATTTTAATTTTTACAATATGGTTTCAATATAATCTTCTTCTAGTTGTCTAAAAAGGAACTTTTTAAATTATTACGAATCATTTTAATGGAAACTTTATTTTAACATACTCGGTATGAATGATATTTTCCCAATCTCATGGACACTCATCTATTTTAATCTTATATTACAATTTTACAAGGATCTTTTCAGGGAAATTATTTTTCAAAATATTATTGACATTTAAAAAAAATTGATTTTCAAAGTTAAATATTTATTTTCCCAAAGAACGTTTTAGTTGTATTTTTATGGTATTCCTACACATAATTGTAAAAAAACCTTTATATTAATTATACTCAACTGAGGTTATGTTGTAACGATACCAGACTTGTACTTTCTCTAGATAAATTATGGTTTGTTTTACTAGGGGTAGTATTGAAATTTACATTATTGATAATATTTTGTGTCATTAACATTATATTGAAACATTAAATTACTTATAATCATTAGAAATTGAATTTCTAGGATATATCCATTTTCCTTATATAATGGATATGATTATTTCTTGAAATGTATATCATTTTTAAAAATGGGTTTTTACAATGAAAAATAGATGATTTACTAGGGGGAAATCATTATAAATTTGTATTGTTTACTTGATATATATATATATATTCATCAAGAATATTGTATATGAATTCAATTAATGATTTAATATATGTGAAATTCATTAGACATGCATTGATGGGTTGGAACCTGTTATATTGAGCACCTTGATTAATCGATAAGCCAAAATAAAAAAATCTGTTTTCTCTATTAAATGGGGGTTCTATTTATAGATAACAATAGTTTTAAATGTTCTTATCGCATGGTATTGATTAGATAAATATCATTATATCTGAAATCATTACATAAAATATTAATAATTTACTATATTGATAATTCAGTTATTATTATACATAATATTATTTTATTGATATTATCTATAGAAGCATTCCGTTCAAAATTCATTGAATAAATAAAATGTGACTTTAGTAATTTATCTATAAATTTTTTTTATGGAATATTGATTCATGATAGAATCCATTTTACGAAACCATTATTGAGCATTTTATCTCCGTATATATTTATTTTCTTTTTTCCTATTAAATGAATTAAGAAACATTAAATTAGTTTACGAATATATAATATTCAATATAACTATGTTGTAATTTAGGCTTTCATTAATAATTTGTGACACATGTATGTGTCTATTTCACAAAGAATACTAAAATGTTTGGACTTTTGGGATGTCGTTGCATGTACATTATACCAATATAATAATGAAACCACTGATTACAGGCTATTAATCTAAGTTTCGTTAAAATATATAAATATTACATTTATTATATAATATTTTTATACCCTTTTTAGTTTTTTATATCAAATATCAGTTTATATGAACACTCACTGTCCATGATCACAAAAATTTTCATTTTTCAACTGTTAAAGGAAACATCAACCATGTCACTATTTGACTAGATCTATCATTAATTTAACTAATTTTAAAAACACTTCTGATTAATCTATTAAGATAGAATAAAATCGATAAATATATTTTAATCATGTCTTCTTTATCACACCTTCCATATATCACTTAAAATAAATATGAATATTTTCTAGATTTAACTCTCTTTCTATGATATTGAAGCTTTGGATGAGATCTCATTTGTGGTTTTTGTCTAACTTTTGATTCATGTTATCTTCAATATAAATCTATATAATTATTTATACAATAGTTGTTAGAATTTTCTCTAAGCATATCATGACATTATAAATACACCAATAATCAATTTGTTTAATTTTTTTTCTTTCTAGATAAGAGAATAATTGGGGATTTATATATGACTTTTAACCATCCTATATTTAAATATATCATTTGAATCATTAATTGAATTAGTTTCCTTCATTAAAAAATCCTCTAAACTGTCACTTTTGACATATTATATTTTTCATTGAATATTTACCTATTCGAGTTTTCATAGAGTATTTAACTTTTCCTATAATAGGCTTCTCCCCTTCAAAATGATTTTTTTATCATGTTTCTAAACCTCTCCTATATTCCTTATCATTCTTTCAATTTCATTATCCTTATGGGTGTTGACAAAAGGCGTTTCATTAATAATTGTTATTTTTTTTCAATATCATGATTTAGTATATAAAATTCACTGATCAGAATGTATTTCTCGACCAATAGTTGATTTGGTTTCTATGAACGTTTTTAAGTTTAAAGTTGTCTTCTATAATCCTCTCAGTCACTATAAAATACATCTTAATTTCGATTCTTATAGTTCATTCTTGTTCACTATCTCCCTCCTATATAGAATACACACTATTGTATTGTTCCTCATATTCTAATGGGTTCACTTCTTCTCCCACTTGTCACATGAGTATGGTTTTAGAGACACCATTAGGCATTTTAACAAAATTAACAACACTTTCTTTATTTTCTGACACTACTTCATTAACTGAAATAATTTTTCTTCTATTGTAACAATGTGTAATATTTTTCTTTACATTTATTTAATCATTTGAAATTTTAGTGAAATTGGTGAATCATTTGGAATGTTATTATTTGTCATTATCACATCCAATTTTTGTGGGATAGTTGGAAATTAAATGGATAACCATTATATAGTTAAACGTTTCAAAAATAATTTCACCTCTATAAATACATTTCCATCCTCCAGTAAAATTTATTTACACGAGGGAATGAGTATCAGTATAATATCACATGTCTTCTAATATATCCAAGAATCCCTCCTCCTCTTCCATCATCATAAATTTCAAATATTTGAATGAAATTACCTTTTCATTATTTCCTTTTCTTAAGAATGTAGGTCATCTTCTCTTTTCATTGTTAATTAGAGTATTGTGGAGTTTGTCAATAGTGAATTCAACATGATATATTTATATATATCCAAGAATTGCTATCTTTTTCATGATATAAAGTTTTCTAGTGTTTATTTAAACCCTCAATCTATGTTGACTAAATGAAAAACTCTTATATTGAACTGGTCAATGGATTCATATTACTCAATTTTAACAACATCAAATTGTTGTATGTAATTTTTATCATTTCATATATCACCTTTTTTTTATTTATAAATTATATCAATTTTCATCTATTTTTTCATTTCATTTTCCAGTAAACTTTCATAAATACTTGTTTGACAAAGAAAATAATAGTGTATTCGTAGACTCTCCATCATTTTCAATGTTCCTCTTTTCAGTCACATACCCTATTAATGTTTCTACTAGTATAGTTAATTTATATTGAATATAATAAAATAAATATTAACCAAGTGAGAGAAGGTTTGGACCATCACATACTTCAATACATGTTAACCTTTCACATCAAATGTTTACATACCATTACTATTAATCAAATTTTTGAATCCAATCATTGAACATGAGAGAAATATTATAGAGTTTTCTGACACTATTAACAACTTTTAGGATCTCCAGAAAAGTCATTGACTTTGGTGGTCTGAACCAGTGTCCAAATTTTTTGAAATCCCTTTTATGCATATTTTCTTTTTCTAAAAAACTCCAAAATTTCTCACATTCATAGAAAAAAATAGACATTAAAAGTGGTTCCATTAGGTTTACCTCTTTCAAATTATTTATACATCCTCGATGAATTATGGTTTCTATCACACCAAAATCTGAATCCTTATTATTTTAAAATGGAAAACAATAAAGTGTTTAACCATGAAATCATTTAAATTATTGGATTAAACTTCTTACAATATCACATCAATAGTAAAAATTTATTCTTCTGGGATAATGATAAATAATTATGAATTGATTCTATATGCAGACTCCATAGTTTATGTAATTCATAATATCATTGAATAAGTCCCAATTAATAGTTCTAATATAGTTCCCAAAATTAATAAATTATATATTACAGTCATCCTCAAATAAAAAAATTTTATCTGAACTCAAGGACATGAAAAACACAGTGAAAAATCTCAAAAACTATCTAATGGACATCTATTTGAGGATGGTCTGTCCATATTAATCAAAAGCTATCCTATCATGAATGGAATAAATTTTTATATTCTTAACTCTATATTTAAATAAAAATTGAAATATTTTATTAAAAATGAAATTAAAGGAAAATATAAGAGAAAGAGATCATAGAGGCCAGAAATGATGAAGCTTGAGGGAGTCCCCTTACACAACCATAACCAATAAATTGGAAGAGAGACAAATTTTTAAAAACACAAATATACATTCATCTTGGATACCCTTAGATATGTGTATATCTGCCAACATATTTCCCTCATTCCCTATGTGATCTAAATTTGTATTTGGATTAAGTAAGAATATGGAAATCCTAATATAATAAATGATATTCCAAGGGAACTCTAAATCATCAATGATAATAAAAGAGTCTAATTCCACTAAAGATAAAATGATTGAACATGAATGGAATTTTTTCATCCCTTGAATCATTTCTATGTCCTCAACGACAATTGAAGAACCATCCCCCTAAAAATATGAGGAGGATCGGTTGACTAATCCATGAAAATCACAAAGAACAGAAGTACCACACATGATCCCTTGCACAAAGGATCAATTAATATTTATCATAAATACATTACTGGGAGATCCATCTCACCCAAAAGTGAGTAGTCGTCTTCCTATGAGAAACCTCTCGTGTATAACTACAAGGAATTATTAGTTTTTGCAACACCATTGATATAGTCACACCTTTACACACCTAAACAAGTGTTGTCCTAAAGTAAATCTTCCACGGATACTGAAGTTAATATTCAATATATCACCTCCTACATATATAATTTTATGACCTTCTACATTAAACCATAGATTAATAAACTATTCCCTATTATAGATTAAATTGTTAATATATTCCTATTGTGAATTGATTTAACACTTTCATTTTTATTATAGAGTAATTAAAATGAGTAGAGGGTTTTCATATGCAGGAATCATATTAATTCAGATTCTCTGTATAAGGAAGTTGTATATAGGATTTATTTAAGTTAACAAGATTCCATGGCACATTTTTTCAAATTATTAGGAGAATGAACCACACTTCAAAAAATAGAATTGGCTAGTTTCCCAAAAAGGGATGAAATGATGAAGCACTGGTCACCTCCTCTGATAAATAAATAGTATCATCAGCTCCTTTTGATCATCACTGATCAATGAATATATAAACTAGCTATGGTAATAGGAATGTTTACAAATAATATCCATAACATGATAATAAGGGATGTACAAGATATATCTATCCCAATTTTCTTCTAGATATAAATTTCATCACACCCAATAATCTACCAAGAAATTTCCAAAAGTGGGAGAAAAATTATTTTCAGACTAGTCTAGAGATATGATCCATTAAATTTGAGAAACTAATCAAGAGCATAGTACAGTAATTCCTATTAATAAAATATTACCATATATAATTCCTAGAGATGACCCCCCCCCCATTAGTTTATCCTACAAAATAATATATTGTCTTTAATTATTTTGTGATGACAACCCCCTTCATTGAAAGGGCTTTCCAGATGATAAAAAATTTCCCAATGATGACAAAATTCTTTTTGAAAATACCATATATAAAAATTCATGAGATTTTCAGAATTATTTGTCACTTCTATGTGAGGTCTAAAAGATGATAAAATTTCTTTAGGGGAAGAAGAGATAAAACTATTAACCATAGTGAATCTTCCCCAAAATGAATGAATGTAAATTTTATATCTCAAGAACCTTCCCAATATTCTTTTCACAATGTTATCATAGTGATTTATTCTAAACCTACCATTAGATAATGGAGAACCTAGGAAACCTAAAGGAAACAAATATTTATCAAATCCAATTCTATCTTGAATAATCCCTATATGAAGTACACTTATTTGAGATAATAATCCCAATTTTGTTTGTATTAACATGTTGACCATATTTATGGAAATAATCATAGAGAGTCCGGTTGAAATCAGAAAATTTATTTTCACTTCCATTGAGAAAAATTGCATGTCATCTACATTGAATATATGATAAATTATAGAAAATCCACACCTCACTTAATAGGGTTGAATCATCCCATATTCAAGACCTTATTGAGATTCCTACTAAGGACATCTCGGCCTAAGATGAAAAGGATCCAATATATTGGTTCACCGTGTCTCAAACCCCTCATGGATTTGAAGAAACTAAATACATTCCCCATAAGAGAAATAGAGAACCCTGGAGAGGATAATGACGTAATGAAAAGGATAAAACCAACAATTAATAAACACACAATCTAATAAACATGTTAATTAAATACCATTCCATCTAATAATATGCCTTTTCTATGTCAATAATGATAATCAAAATGGTACATTTCACTCTCATGTGAAGAAAATTAATCATTTACTATGAAAGCATTTGATATCCATTCCTAAATATCTATTTGATAAAATTTTGTTGTTTCTTTAAAAAATATAGATTAAGATGAATGGATTTTTTTATTGAGAATGGTGGAAACACATTATATGAAAAAGTGCACATGATAAGGGTATAGAATTTAAAAAAGATATTGGACTGACTAACTTCTAGAATAATAGATAAAATGATTCATGATATCACCATTGATAATGAGATAAGAATTGGAATAGAAAGCTCATTGGAAACCATCATTCCTTGGGGGACTCTCAGAATTAAGTGACTTAATGGAATAAAAAATTACATCATTTTATTGGAGAAAAACCAAAAAAAATTCTTCCAAGACAAAAATATTATTAGAAATATTATCAAAGATATTTTTAACTACCCATATTATTATGAAGGACCCCCTTAACACTGACATATACAAGAAAGTTATTTAGTGAAATGTGACACTTCTATAGGACCCACGATGCTTGAATCACTAGTGAAAAAATTATCATGGAGCTGATGTTTAAACCTTCCCCTAATTTTTTATTGAATAATACATGAATGAAATTAAGGGTTATTTTTTCCCTTACATAATCAATATTGATTTGGATCTCACTCTCGATTTTACCTCAAGATCATGTAATGATTCTTCCAGCCTATCTTTTTTACTGGACAAGATCAAGTAAGTGTTATCATCGCATTGAGATTATAACTGATGGTAATGTTGGTTAATATATTTCTAATGAGTACCTAATTAGAATCCAAGTCGAAGTTAATATAAATAAATTTAATAAAGTATCTATTGAATATTCATAATTTGTTTTGTATATTTATACAATAAAAATCCTGAACTAGGGTAGTACAGGAAGAATGAACCATTTATTTTAAACCTTCCAAATGTATCCAATGATTGGAATAAATACAACTATTTTTCACATCATTAAAAGAGGGAACAAAAAGAAGGAGAGGTTAGTTGTATCATAAAGATATGAAAAATGTATTTATATACGAACTTGAGTCATTGTATATTTCATAAAATTTTGTAACCATATTACATTTTTTCTCTGGATTATGCTACTACCCCAATGTTTTTTGCAGCATGTGTTGTAATCTCCTGATAAACCCATGTCATGGAGCTGATTGGATGAAATGAATGGGTTAAATTCCTATATACCATTAGAGGAATTAATTCCCCACCTCTTCTAGAATGATTGAAAAATTTTATGGAAATATTCTCCCACAATCCAAGCTACCACATCGGTGTTTAATGTAGAATGAGAGTCCTATAGATATTTTGTTTGTGCTAGTTTGAAATTGGATTAAAAATAGATATAATAAAGGATCCATAATCATCACTAACCTTAATGGATAAATGGTGACTAAAAATATATAAAAATTAGTAAATGAGTAAAAAATTACATAATATACAAATGTAACTATTATCCAGCATGACATTCAAAAATGGCGGATGTTTAGGCTTTGAACTGTGTACATAATGGAATCAATTTTCCGATTCTATTTTATAATAGAAAATAAGAAAACATTCAACTATAGAATAGTCTATTAAATAACTACCTCTAATCCATGGACCCTAGACCCCTAGAATACCATATGTTTGTATAAGTCATTGATATAGTGATGACTCAGCATGTATACATAATTATGTGATGTTTCATAATTAATTATAGATTTTTAAACCATTGGTTCTAGGTTGAGTCACAATACATCTTGGAGGTTATTTTATTTAATCACTATAATATTACCCCAATTAGAGGAAGGATTTATAGAAACTTTAGTATAATATTCAATCACATTGAAGTAGTTATGAGTATTTGTGGATTCATCCTGGGGAGGAGACCCCTGAGAGGTAATTTATGTTTATGGTGGAATCAGATCATGTGATAGCCTTGTAGAATGTTAGTTTGAAATATAACATATATGAGGCATACACAATAGAAACTTACATTCTATGAATTCATATGAAGGACATGGAAACCCCTATGTAATAATCAATTATGGAGAAAGAGCCACACAGTCCTTTAATGAATGAGAGGATAAACCAACATTAAGGGGTAAGCTTGAATCATATAAAATTAGTACTCATTACTGGGATACTGAAGGACCTAAGGTCTATGTACGTTGAATTTCGAATAAAGAAGAGGTCCCAACGCTAGATTACTAGGGTCTAAAGAAGCAAGGTGCCTACCCATAGTGGAAAATAAAGATGGATCCATCTTTTCCAAAACAAGTCTTCTTCCCGGAAGATACTAGGACACAATTGTTTTTCTAGACATATAATAATTTGTAGTATTTTAATCCAAAGGGGTCCCTTTAAGTGGCATATCACATGCATGATGGGGAATCCCAACTAAAGGGATAATTTAATTCTCGTGGTTCCCATATCTTGATGAGACTCTAGAGACCACCAAAAAAAGAATCTTTTGATGACTGTAAATATTCCCATCATTATATCGCACTTGAATGAATTGAATCCCATAGATCATGTAAATTAAAAGGGGAATTCATCATAAGATGGACACCTCTACTACACCAGATAGATCCTAGGAGTTAACATATCTAGAAAAAAATTCACCATAGAAGGATGATCAATATCAGAATTCACTATCATATACCATCAGTGGTATAAGTAAGACTTAAAAATTTCTCTCTTTTAAAGAGACATGGATGGGTAACCTTATAATAATTTTTATTCCTTCATAGCCAGATTTATAGGAGGAATGATCAAAATAGGGGGATACGAATCCCGAAGATCCTCCCATATAACAATAAATATAATGTTTGGAGCCAAATTAGGGAGACCCAAGGCACCGGGTTTTGATGGACATAAGATAAGAAACAAGAATATGGATGCCAAAGAAACAAACATAAGGGGTTGTTATAGGGAATGTGGAAGTGATGGAACATCCTTAAATGAGAGCCTTAGTACAACACCCACTTTTCACAATGGATTTGAGGATGAGCATGATGGTTTCGAGGGAGCAAGACTTAATTCAATGATGAGGGAAGGAAAAATTGTTAAAAGATGAGAGGAATGTTAGGAACATACTTCCAAGGGAGATCATACATAATTTTACAAGATGAAAATTTTTATCACCACCAATCCATTTCCGCCCTTCTGCCAATGTAGGGGCAATTCTTCGCTCTCCATCACTAGGAAATGGCATATAAAAACAATCATCATTTTATTGGATAAAGCAATGAATTTATTTATATTATATGAGGTTCATCACATCTATATTTAAAATTGAATATGTTTTTCTAAAAATTAAAACATCGTTACTAAGGGTTCAATAGTATCATCCAAATTATTCATGTAATTTGTGATTAACCCACTATATCCAATAAATTAATTAGAGATTAATTAAAAAAGATAATTGTATTTCCCTAAATGGGTATGTAAATTCACTTGGTGTAGAAATCCTAATTGAGAATAGGGTTCAGTCCCATGATTTATATTTCAAATGACTGTTATTACAGTTCCTCCGAAAATTTTATTTTATAAAATATATTCAAAATTTTGAATATGTTTTAAATAATTCTCAACAGAAATTTTACTGTATTAATTTTCAATATAATTTCTTTGATTTATCAAAGAAAAGTTATACATGTAATAATTTGTTTTATCCAAGTTTCCACCTTATGATCAATGCCTATATACAATAATGGATGTATACAAAATATTATTAATCAGATATTGGAAAAGGAAATGTAATTCAGGGAGGTAGTGAGTTTTCCTAGAGACACAATTAGTTTGGAAGAGGTAACATTGTAGGATGATTCCTCTGTCCCATAAAAATGGGTAACATTTTCATCAAGAAATGTTTACTTTATTTGTAGCCTTTTTATACAGAACATATATTCCTTATCCAGCTTCCAAATCCATATCTTGTATTATTTTTGGATTTTCAGTTGCACTGGTATATTGTTTCTAGGATTAACATGTGATAACATAAACATATGGTTCTATTTTTAATTTCTTTTCTTTGTTAGTTTTCTCGTTGCTAATAGTTTTATTTGAGATCATAACAATCCAATGCATTGATTAATTACACTAATTTATCTATTATAACCTTAATGGTTTAATTATACATTATGAAAAACTGTTCCTAAAGGTAAATTTGTTGATTCAAGGTAACTAGATTCCATACAATGGGGATTCGGAATGACCATCATGTCATGTCTTGACCATTATCATGTTCTTATGTTAAGGGTGACATAGGATGGCTCTAAACGAAACAGTATAATTTCTATTGACCTAACGATGTTTCAATATGGATATTGGGCCCCTATGAGGGTGAAAGAGGCCTCTAGGGTTATCCCACATCAGATATAGTGGACAATGAAACACCTCATTTCTGGTCATTGTAGAAACCAAATCTACGATGAGACATTCTTTAGGTGAGTCTTGGACCATAAAATATGAAAAACCAAAACATGCGGGTGAGGCCTATGATATAAAATATCTTGGCGGTGGTGTTATGATACAATAAAAACTAGAGTATGGTTACTGATTCATTATATTTGAAAGGTATTTGATGATAGTATCTTTGTGTGTCAATACATCATGATATTAGTTGTGATTGAGATGCTGGCCAACACTGATCGCAATGATAATTAAGCCTATACACGATGTCAATAATTGTGTTTCATGAGGTTTTTTTATTTTATTTTATATTTTAGAGATTATTCATTTGAAAGTTGGAATTTGGAATCATTTTGTAGGGCATATTATTTTGATGCCTGAGTGGGAGATCCTGCAGCTACTATGTGATGCATATAAGATGGTAAATCTATTGGGCTCTACATGATTGGTGTGTGGTTTGGTTGAAAAAGTTACCAAATCATTGAAAAGTTAGTATTTGTGATATTTAATGGCCTTCCCATTTTAAATTATATATTTTAATTAAATTTTTTCTGAGTGATTTATTTTATTATAAATTTATTTTTATTTTCCATTTTTATGAATCATTATTTATATTTTAATTATATTCAATATTAAGGAAAATTGATGACCCCTAGTTATTTTCCAAGGCGGATATTCCTAAGAGAGAATATACTAATTGATCATAATTTGATTAGGTTTGTAATAAGAATAGTTTCATCCTTGGATAATGGAATAAGCATTGGGCATTCCTGATCTAAACTAGTTAGTCTAGTTATAAGATTGGATAATGACAAAACCTATATGTTTCTTCATTATCAATCAACATCCATATGTGGTAGTAATAAGCCAGAGGTAGTCATTGATTTTTTGGAAAAGACTCATTGGATCCATGAATTTCAACACATTCCTAAGGTAGTTAAAGTGAGCTTCATGTCATTCATTCTCAGGGGTCTTTATAAGAAATGGAAGGAATTTGGTGACATCAAAAAGATATATGAAAATATTTCATGAAAGGAACATAAGGTAATGGGATCTCAATAGTTCTACCCAGATAGTTTGGCTCTCAATATGAATTCGGTGTATGTATAACTATAGTAGAGTAATCATACCCTCATGATTCATGTGATTCATTTTGATAATTACGACTATTTTTCTAGATATGTTGTATAATTATGATTTAATTGCTCTACAATTTGTAATGGACCTTTAACTAGACATTCAATCTCGTGTATTACCCCATGATACTGAAATACTAGTAAGAAGTGGCATATTGTGTTTCGATGGTGGAGATTGACTAAATAGGGAATTCCATGATGTTTAACACGCTTACCATATAATATGTTAGTGATAGATTCCTTTCTATGGGAAAATTAATGTGAGAGGAATCGTAGAGATATAGTAGAAGTAATTAATGATATCTTCTTTGGATATATTATTTTCACAATAAGGAAATTATGCCTCATATTTACAACAAATGTTGCAGGAATAGTCAAATAATTCCATCTTGAATGGACTCCCCAAATACCGATAACTTATTTGAGTCTGGTAAACCTCTATAGATACTACATAAGTAACCTCCCAATGTGAATTAGTTAGGTTCCCACTAATTTTAAGGGTCCCCAAGTGCAATTGTAAACTTCAAGGAATGATGGCTTTTATTCTTGCAGTAGAAGAGATAGAGGAAGGGCAACACAAGAGAAAATTTATATAAGGGTTTATTTTGATGATATTGGTATAACTTAGAGCTAGGATAACTTTATGTAGAATGATGTGGTGGAGCATGATCACACAAGACTAGAGCTGGGACTAACAACAATGAGAGGTACCATTCTTATTGAATCATCAAAGGATCTTTCTATATTAAATATTGATATTTCTGAATTATTTATATCATCTCTTATTATGGATCTGTTAATAAATCACTATTCCCCTATGTTTGATGTTATAGAGACACCTCCTCCTCCTATAAGTAAAAGAATCATGTATTTTAATGTCCATTGTACATCGTCTCTATATTTAAATTGGAATTCTCATAGTATTTTCATTTCCTCATAACGAACCATTATGAAAATTTCTTTGTGGGGAAATGAATGATGAATTTCTAGGACCATATTTATTTTTATTATTAAATGTTATATTCCACTACCCATGATGTAAGAGTTCATTTATTACAATGGGAATTATATCCTTAGTCTATAAGGGAAGGAACTCCAATTCCCTATGTTAGTAGGAACATATATAAATTATCATGCCTCCTACATGAGGCTCAGGAATGGAGATTAGAATGTGATATATCATTAGTATTTCAGGTACCCCTACAAGAAATTTTTGGTAAATTATCAGTGTTACCTCAATGGAGAGAAATCAAGTATTCTGTTGTTTTCATTCCAAGGAATCAAAATATATATTTTATTTTGTATCATATGTCATAGAATAAATTGAAATAATGGTTGATCTAGTAAGTTAACTAGGTTGATAAGGGATTCTTTCTCCTTAGTGAACCTCCATAGGCTCCCCCAATGATTTTTTATAAAAATTATGATATAAATATTTTATTATGAATCAATTATAGAATATTTAATTAGTTTACTATCAAGAATATGTATCTATTTACTAAAATATATGAGTTAATTATCTATATTAAATGTGAATGGTGGTTATCTTATCTTGACCATTGATTAGGTTATCAATAGCTCAATGTGGGAGAATCAAATATTTCCAAGAATAACTTTTGAATTAGATATGGATATTATGATTGTCATCTAATATCATTTCTATTAACTAATTCTCTTTCAAAATATATGGATTTGATAAAAAAATATACTATTGGAAGATTAAATAGTTTTTCATGGTTATTGTGGATGATATTTTTGCATATTCTAATATTGAGTGAGAAAAAGATCCATATGAGGATTTCCTTTAGAATTTTTATAGACCTTTTTATCCCCTCAATGTTATGAAATTTTAGTTTCTAGATCCAAGAAGTCAAATTATTTCGAAATATGGTGTCAGGACAATAAATGATCATCAACACTTAAATGGTTAATGTTGTTATGTCTTAGTAGGTTCCTAGAAATGTCTTCAACATACAAAGATTATTGATATTAACTTGATACTATTAGATATTCAATAGGGAATTATATATGGTTTTATCCCCATTGAAAATGATCACTGAAAATGAAGTGATATTTTTATAGTGACTGTAATGTAAAACCACTAATGTGTAATTAAATTGATGTTTGAAATTGGATATCATTGTAATTTTACCATAGTTCAATCATGGTTTTAGGATTTTTTTTATGAATCGGGTATTAATTTGTGTTTTAGGATCATACAAGGTGATAATATGGTACCCTATGGTTCATAGAAACTTCAAAAAAATGAGAGAAACTATCCCACCCATGACATAGAATTGAAAGAATTTATTCTTATGCTAAATTGTTTGGGGAATTATATGTTCAATTAGAAAGTTATAGTATACACTGGTCACAATTATCTATGATATATCGTTTCTCATATGGATTTAATCCACAAGTAAATGTGATGGTTATAATTGCTTCATACATTAAATTACTATATTTCCAATATGATAGGTAAAGTAAATGTTTCCATCGATGCACTTTATAGGAAATTTCCATCATTGACTTTGAAGGAGTCCAGTGTGGAAGGGAATTATAGGATTCCTTTTGAAAATGGTGAATATTTAAGTAATGTAAAAGAATTAAAACTTATCCCTAAAAATGAGAAATTTAAAATTTATATCATTGTGCTTATATATCTATTAGAGCTTAAATTTAAAGATTATCAACATATCAGGAAAAATATGTAGCTCTATGAAATAGATAGTTAGTGGTCTCTATCCATGGAGAGAATTAATTTCATTGGGATCTAGTGTGTGGTTCCCTCAACCATGAGAAGACTTGTGTTAGAGGGATTCCATAAATCCCAGTGGGTTTTTAATCCATTTTCCACCAAGATTTATTATACCATGATTTTATCGGTGTCTATGGTAAGGAATGAGATGTTATATAACTGATTTTTTATCTTTGTTTTTTACACGATTGCAGGATAGATTTGAACACCAAAAACCCTCTAGATTAATCTATCTCATCCCTATTCCAAATTCGTTAAGGGATAAGACATATAGAGACATTATTATTAGATTTCCTCATACCCCTTTAGGTAAAAATACTACATGGGTTTTTCAATGATTTACTAAAAATGTAATCCTATTACATTATAATAAAATATATCATTAAGGTAGATGATTTAGGAATGTTATTTATCATGGATATTTTGTGATTTCTTGGTGTGCCCTCTGCCAAAACATATCATTAGTAACAATATTTTGCTTCTTATTTTAGAAAATGGCTCAATGATACAATGGGGTACACAGTGAGATAGATTATGGATCACTACCGAAAAACAATTACCAAATATAAAAGTATAATTAGTTCCTAGAAGATATTATATGCATTTTTATTTTAGAATTTACGGGATCCTATGATATTCATATTTCACTTGTGGGATTCATATATAATAATTTATACCAGTATTCTATTTAGATTGATGCATTCAAATATTTATATGGTTGACCACATTGTTCATCACTTTGTTGGGATAAAATTCATAAAGAATATATTTTTTTACAGATACATGTTTAGGGAAGGATCAATAAGATCATGGTTATTATAAATCATATGATAATAAAAAAATATTTTATAAGTCTTATAATGATCATTAGTTTTATCATGTCAAATACTTGGTATGTGGACAATTTTTACAGAACATATCACTATGATTTAGCCACTATTTGTTGTAGAAGAATGGAAATATTCCTCCAAGATATGTGGACCCTCTATGGTCACTAAGAAAACTGTAAAAGATAATTTTCTATTAAAATTAATACATTAATTGGGGATCAATTTTGTTCCTTGGATCACATTTAATAATGTATCAATTAAGTACTTCTTATTTATTGATCTAGAAGGCACTTAATTTAGAGCAAGACGACTTAGTAACTGTGACCAAGGTTTGGATTAGTGACTCCTAAAATAAAGTTCTATACGAGAAAATATTTCTATGATTTAGATCTATTATTAGAGTAAGAGTGAATCTCACATGAAATGTTATTACTATATACTTTTGATTCAAAAATATTATCTCTTATTCAGAGAAAAAATAATATTTTGACATTATATTTGAATAAATTTAGACTGTGGGATAACTTTTACCACCCATGATGTCATTTTCAGTTACGAAATGTATTCTCAGTCTGTCTTTATCAATATTCTCCCATTCTACATATTTTTATATGAAATCTATGAAAATGTATTTAGAATTTTTATTTTATATTGTATAATGATTTACCATGTAGTGTAACTAAAATGATTCAAACCAATAGTACATAGTAGTAGAACCCACATAGTTGGTGCATGGTTTTTACAACTGTATGACCAAATCATGCATATAATCTAGGTGATTTTAGTTCCATTCACAATGTTGAAACAAAATATTTTAAAATATTGGTCCAAGCCATTAGGAATAGACATATTTTTAAAAGTATGAAATTCCAAAACAACACATAGATAAAATAATCCTTGAAACCATTACCCCCTCACTAAAATTCCATGCACTATTATGGTTGAGCCCCTGTATTTCCCTTAATTATTTTCAATATTTTTTTGGGATTTCTTTAAGAATAATCAAAAACCCTAAAGTAAATGCCCCCTCTATTCCTCCCTTAGATTAATTTAGCCTTTTTTATTTTTTTCCTTCTAACTGAATTATATGGTTACAGATAGTTTCTTTTAATCCAAATTAATTTATTGTGTTTGGTTTTTAGGGTTTTCTTCATCCACTTGGGAACCCCAATTCACATAATATGTGGATAATAACCATCTATATAGGATTATAGTTGATTAAGGTAAGTGTTTACAAATGTAAACTTCATTAGTTTAACCATTAATTCTTGGGTTATAAAATTAATTATCTAAGATGATAATAATATTTTTAGTTGTATTAAGGTATTGTTTTTAGATATTAAAAATTCTTCGGCTATTTCTTACATTTAAAAAGTTTTTATTTCTTTTAACATCTATTTAAAACAAAAATAATAATTTTTATAAGATTTTTGATGAATTAACATATCAATGAGTGTGTGTTTCAATATGTTTAGCATCATAGAAGACACAATTTATTAAATAATTAATCCAAGAATGGGGGAAGTTCAATATTCAGTAGTTTAATGTTTCAGTCTATGTTGTGAAGTAAATTATTATTTATACCTACTATTCAGTAATGTACTAATATATATATTATTGAATGATAGGTTATTTCCCTAACTAGTGAAGTCAGTTAACTAAGGAAACCAATATTTAGTGAAACTGGGGCTCACTCCAATGATTTTTGAATCAAAGTCATGTATTTAAAAGTAATTAATCATTTTTATTTGATAAAATTAATTTAGGCTACTTTTTGTCTTGAATTTTTTTAAAGGATAATTCATATATTTATTTTCAAGGTAGAATGTTTTGTTTTTTTATAAAAATATATAAAAATATATTCCTTAGTGGGATCTTATTTGGATTTTTATACTCACAACCTATATACACTAATTGGTGTATGAACACTATGTTTCAAATGATGTAACAAAGTTTATGACACTACATAGAGGTTTTAGTTTTTCATGATAGACATTATCAGGCCAGTGGATGTTACATGGTGGGATGATTCCTCATGCCCCTTAGAGAAGGGATGTATTTTTTATATAATTTTACTTATTATTATACTATTTTAAAATAGTATTATATCCTCTATCGATATTTCAGTCATGTAACTCTTATTTTTTGGATGATCGGTTTTATTGTTATTTATTTTCTGTATTAGAATAAGATTAAATAAGTTTATGATTCATTATTTATTATGATATTTTTTGGGGTGTTTATTCAGAATTTTGTCATTGCATTGGATATATTAGAAATTTATAGCAGAATCATGTTGGGTTATTAGTTAGAACTCTTTTTATTGAATTATTTTTGAGGAAAGTAATTCCCAAAATTCAAATTCCATGATTCCCAGGTACTATTTGGAAGCCTAAGAAGATCAAAAACCCATTTTTTCCATATGAATAACCAACATGGGTGTCTAGTTTGGTGGAAGATAAAGTATTTTAATGATTTTCATGGAATTAAATTTGAGGAAATATATCTACCATATTGATCCAATTAGATTCTAAGCACATTCATGATTCTCTTAAATAGTTTATTTAGGGATTTATACTAAAAACTGGAATAAGTTTTCATAAAAAATAGACAAAAATATAAATATGTCAAGAAATATTTATGTATTTTGAATATATAACCTCAATGTAAAAGGATGAATCATTTAAAATATGTACCAACATTATGACATTGCTGAAGAAAAAATGCCCCAAAATTTACTAGAACATAGTAAGAATATTTTCCATCAGATCATTGATGATCCTTATAAAATTATGATGTTCATGCTCTCTTAACATAGGGGAATGCATCTAGTGTGAATTTTTTGTGTGATTTAGAAGAACTTCATTCATAATAATAGGAATTGAGGTTATAATAACTAAAAAATTAAGGATTTGGAAAAATCACCAATCACACTAATTCTCCCCTATCTTAGAGAAACTACATTACTGGTAACTTCAACTCTTATCATATCCATGGTTATACATTTGACTAAAATTATTATTTTTATGGGTTTTTTCCTTGATATATAATATTTGAAAAAATTTCTTATTTATTTGAGTTCCTTTTAAAAATGGATCTTAAGGTTTCTACCTAAACCGTTAAGAACATGTAGACGAGAAAATATAATAATTTTATAATTTAATTGCCTATAATGCAGGATAATGTTCACTCAACACAAGTTAATGGTGTTAAAATGGTATTTTATCTTTCATATATGATTAGATTTATCCTCCAAAATATGATTTTCCAATATATTATGGGTATATGAAAACTCAATCACTATATATTTTATATCATTTATTAATCCTTATCTGATTATAAACCTCTTGGGGATTTCACTAATGTATTTGATTTTATCAGGGGTATACAGGATGAGAAAATATATATGGAGTTAGAAGCTGATACAATGGAAAATTCAATGGCATGAAATTTGAAAAACTATAATAGTATCTTCAATGTTGTAGAAGAAAATGAATAGAATTGAATAATATATTTGAAAAACAAATATCCATTGTAAAAGATTTTTTGTAAAATAAAATAGTTTAAATAGTATAGAAAAATAAAATATCTATTCAAATGATCCACACATTATATGATACTCAAATAACATATATGTAATTCATGAATAATCATATAAATAAAAAACAATAACTTATAAAAGACCTTAAAAATATAAGCAATAATAATATTATATACATGATGATTATAAATAGAATATGGAAAAGGAATGCGAAGACTGAGTGAAATATGTGGAATATTATTAAAACACTCAAAATATACAATAACATGAGTTGGTTGTCAATTTGATTATTTTTTATATATCCCATGTCGATTAGTCACATAATATTGGAAGTACTATTTCTTATAAGTCTTTTTATGATTATAGTTTATTGGAACATGAAAATTTGTGCCATGAGATATACTATAGAATCCAAGATAATAAACTCAATTAAATAACAAAAATGAAGTGTGGGAAATTATTTAACTCTATATATTAAGACTAATCAAATGGGTTTTTCATGTGTGGCATCATTTCTCACCCACTATGGGATGTAGATTCCTCAAAAATGATTCCTAATCTAGTGATTTGGTAGTGTCAATATCCCACTAAGAGTTGTCCAAGTATTTTATCAATTACTAAATAAGGCTTGTTAAATAATAAAACCCCATTTTATAGTATTTTGGAATCATTTTTATATCATTAAAATCCATATACAAGTTAAATTTGATAGCTATGGTTAAATTTAATTTCAAAATCTTTTATTTAATAAGTCGTGAATCCAAAATAGACTTATGAATAACAAGGTTTGTTTAACAACCCATGATTGATGTACATAGAGATTGAAATACTTTTTTAGAATAATTATTACATGACACATTACGAATCCCAAAGACTGTATTAGTTTAGTGTCTATTGAAACTTGGAACATAATCTTTTAACTTGGTGAAAGATCTTAAACATATCCTATAAATATATTCCCATTTTTTCCTATATAAAAACATTGTTTATATCCTGGGGAAAAGAAAACAACAAATGTGAGATAAAATTCCCTGTACGGGTAAAAATTGAGAAAATAAAAAAATAAAAAACAAAAGAATGTAAAAACATGAACATTATTTCTAAATATTAAAATCTTGAGTCATGAAATAAATATAGGCAGTTAATAGGCATAGATCAAAAAGTAACATTAACCATGATAAAATAGAATTGGTATAAAACATGGATTTGTAGAAAAACAATAAGCACATAATAAAATTTCTGTAGTAGCCAAGTAATTGCTACCATGAAAATTATAATGGAAAATGTCCTTTACAAAAAGGAGTTTAATTGTCGTTCCAACCATGAATTAATAAACTAGATATACATGTCGTTCTAGCCCCATATTACTGAACAATATTTACATGCCATTCTAGTCTTATTTATCTCATGAGATGTAAATCATTACCCACTGAATTTTAAAGAGATATAGTTCCCACCTATCTCATAATGAAATCATTCTTACTTGTGCCACAAAAACATAAATCATTTATCAGAGCAGAACCTATGAAATAAAATTGGTTTCTTAAAGATCATTCCATCATAACATGATCCTTTACAGACAAATAGATTTCATAAAAATTTTTCCATTTTATAAACAATAAAATCCGGGTAATAATAGGGATATAAACATAACCATATTTTATCTTAAAAGGAACCTAATTTTGATAAAACACTTGAGTTTAATTCTTGAGGAAAATATCCTTTCTTTTCAATTTTATTTCTATTCTCAAAATTCCATGAAATTTTAAAAGAAAAGAATTTATTTGAAAAGAAACTAGAAATACTCTAGAAGAAACATCCTGGAAATTTGTTGTTATGAATATTTTAAAATCAATTCATTCCATATAAATTAAAAAAACATTCTTCTCATACTCTTACTAGAAATGTCAAAAAGTACCTCGTATAGAAAATGGAAGAAAGATTCCTTCCATACCGTTTAACAAATATTTCCTAATGGAGAAAAAATTAAAATAAAAAATAGTAGAAGAATATAAATAATATTATATATTCATGAAAATTGTATGTGGATGATAAATATATACCATTTTATACTTACGTATACACAATCCCATAAAATAATGAGATTGTGACATTATCCATTACCTTAGTTCCAATTTCGTCAGTATGTGTCTAAAACTACTGTATAGTGGGTTTAAACATATTTTTAACATGTAAAAGAACCAAAATAATATTTATTATATCATATATCATACACATATGACTTTATATTAATGTTTATTTCTATATTCAATGTTAAATAAATGGTTTGGGTAATAATATTTTTATTTATCATATATGTTTTAGCCTGTTATTCATGATATTATTACATAGATCACAATTTACATACATTCATAATGTAAAACATGATTTTCATGTCATATATATTTAGTATATAAATATATATAATAAATAAATAAATAAATTGAAATACATCATTCATGGAGACAGTAAGTCGTACGCACACATGAACGTTTTTTCTGTTTCATTATTGAATTTATTGGAAGCAAATAAATTAAATATATATATATATATATATATATCTAGTAGAAATTTTATTTTATAAATTTCATTCTTATTTATTATATATACCTTATAATAATTCACTAATCGTTAAAATGGGAATGAATCTCATCACTTCTTGGAGATGGTCAGTCATACGTATGTACGAGCGATGATATAAATCCCTTAATAAAAAATAGTAAGTAATTTTATGGTATATGAATGGTAAATAAATTATCCCATGTTATATTCATTTTTTAAATCCATTATACTCATCAATATACCCATCCATATTAATTATTTATGAATTATAAAATACACCCCGGCGTGGAGATGGTAAGCTGTACAGAAGCATGCATAGTGATATTGGTATTCATAAGATAGATATAAGGAGTTATATGGTTTTACCTTAATTATAATAACATATCAGAATGTATCATATACTGGATTTATAAATTTCTTATGAGAAAAATATGAAGGGGAAGTAGAATAAGAATTTTTTTAAAGAGGTGATAGAACATTTACATCTTTTTCAGGTATATCAATATGGTTTGCATAAAAGGACTCTCTAAGAAGTCTTTGTGACCATAGTGTAGCCTTTAAGATGAAGTTAGGGATGTTGGGAGTTTATTTGGGAAAATGTTTTCCAATAAAAAGTACACTGGAGGTGTGATTAAAAGATATGGAGAGGTGACCATTTATAATAGAAGGGAGGGGCACCTTTGGAATGTCTTGAAATATTAATTTATTGTAAATTTATTTTCGGTTTCTAATGCTCCAGAAAATATTTATTCATATATAAAATCAATATGGGTCTAAATCCCCTAACACAATTGAATTTATACATGTTTGGATTTTATTTGAAACCATATAATTTTGATTTATCCTTATTTAATATATTATGTTTTATTTGTGGTAAAAATATTCTATATATTAAATGGTTATAAATAATTACCTATGTGTTTTAAATTGTTAATAATTGGATACTTTATAAAATTTAATACTGTTCAAATTTCAATTTTTAATTTCTAATTATTTTAATAATATGATTCTTTTTAAAATATCAATAGAGTCAATTTTGAAACTATTCATTCATTTGGCTTTAAATAATATATACATAAAAGATAAATTCGAAGAAAATTATTCAATACACTCTTAATATGTTATAGTCACCTATAATATTCTTGGATAAAATTAATTATTTAATATTAAATTTATTTTAATATTTTTGAAACCATTTATTCGGTATTTCTATCAATAAAATAATTTCTACATCACTATTGTTTAATATATAATGGTAATTATTTAATCATTAAAAATTATTAGTAAATTCACATGATGTAGATAATTTCATTATATTTCTGGAGAATACTTTTGTTCTATTTTTTTCATGTTTATCACTTTATTTAAATTATTATACATATAAGATATATGAGAGTGACAAGTTGTCAAATTCTTTTGTTTAAATAATAATAACATCACTATCATTGAAAAAGTTCATTAAATGAATCAATTAGAGACCATATGTGATATTGGTGAAATTTCATTCATCTAATAGTATATTTTAGGTTTTAGTGTAATTTTATTATCTTCACCATATTGTTAGTTACCCTAATTTACCTGATTTACCTTTTAGTGTTGTAAATAAAAATTATTGTAGTTACTATTAATAATATCCAAAAATATAAAATTAGATTATTAAAATAAGTTTGAACCATTTATTCCATCTATAGAGTACATTTTTTATAATTAAAAACATATAATTGGCAGAAATTTATTTAAAATAAAATTCGATTTTCAAAAACCAGAAGAGGGGGTTTTAAAAGTAAAAACATATCAAAAGATTTTCATGTGTTTATGTCCAATTTAAATGTGAAATCACTTCCAATGGAAAATGTGTAATTAAATTATAAAAACATAATCCAATTATAATTTAAAATTAACCAATTAGGAAATCTTATTATATAAATAAATTAGATGAAATGACAGTTTTGAATTAAAATAATGTATTTTTCAGTTTTCATTAAAATATTAATTACATCTGAAAAGTTAAAAAAAAAGAAAAAGTAATTT
The DNA here is from genome assembly GCA_963277665.1 of Viscum album. NCBI lineage: Eukaryota > Viridiplantae > Streptophyta > Magnoliopsida > Santalales > Viscaceae > Viscum > Viscum album. Next base: position 1,017,507,040 of record OY728162.1, read on the forward strand.
TTCATGTCCCACATCCAATAAATACTATTATTTTATAAAATTGAATATCTAAAAGTGTTCAAAACTGGATTTAAAATTTGTTAGCAATCAAAAGGTGACAAAACTATATTTTTTTTAAAATACTTATTATTTCTAAAAAATTGAATTTGTTCTTATATCATGTCTAGAAAATGTATATGATGAATTCTAATGTCATATAAATTTCAAAATTTCCTTAATACTATTTAGAACGGCTAGTTTAAATCCCAATAAATAATAATATTTTAATAATATATCATTGTTTATTGAAACTCGGTATTTCATAGAACACAAGCTATCAGGGAATGTCTTTCTTACTTGAAACATAATACAAGAATAGTATTATATATCCTTCATACTAATATGGTGTTTCATATAGCCTAAGATAATACTGGTGTGGCGTACAACGCAAAAAAAAATAAAAGGAATTAAAAAGAATCTGTCTCACAAAATCTCAGGGTTTTACATTATACCCCCCATAAAATGAATTTTTCCTTCAAAATTCCTTGGGGTTATAAAAGGATTACTACATTAAATCTTATTTAAAATAATCCCACATGGTAAAAAGGAATAAATAAGCATTATTTTAAAAACTAAAGTGAGAAAAATAATGGTTACCCAAAGAAACGCATCATTGGGATTCCACATAAAAGACCATAGGTTGGAAGTGAAGACACAAATATGGAATAAAAATATAACCATCATTTTATGATGGATAGTGATAGAGAATAAGGTTTGGATAATGTTAACTACACTAAAGTAAAAAATTTGTGATTATTTAAGGGACCACATGATTCATCAGATAAGAAGGCACTAGGATAAAATTTTTGGTTTTCAAGATCATTTTCCTATAGTAGAAGAATTGTTCTTGAGAATAGATACTTACTTGATTTTGGAACAGTCTCTCCATTGTTCATTCCTTGAACAATTTCCACTTCATCTTTTATTTAATAAAATAGATTTAAATTTTTCATTCCTAAAGTGTGGGTAGGTCATGCAATAGAATTATTCGTCATTCGGTCTATCTAAGTGAAAAGGATATCACATATAATAAAATATGCATAAGGTCACCTATTGTGTTATAATACATTATTCTAACAAACAGAAAACTGAAAATAAATTATACTATCTATAAATGGATAAAATTAAAATCCCTCCAAAACAAAAATAAAACATTACAAATGGCTGAACAAAATCTAAGTAAAATTTATATCCCATATATCATAAGTTAGTTCTTGTTTGTCACATTACAAACATGTTAATACCATAATCATGAATTCTATTGAAAAATGATAACAACGTTAATTACCATAGAACCTTATTGAAAACATTCATTATGTTATAATTAACTCTTTCAACAAACCAAAAATACAAAAAATCTTATATAATCAAACCATGATATCACTTATCCATATATCAGTCATGAGGTCATTAATACTATAAAACATATCATTATCTCATCGTCCCTTCATTATGCACATAACATGTTCCTTCCAAAAATATTTCAATCTCTTTTCATGGTTAACCATACACATCGACATATACTTTCAAATACATAATGAAAAACAACTGCATAACAGTATTTAAATATTTCATTATTCCATTGTACCATAAAATTACTTATACAACATTATTCTTGATAATCCTATAATCGTTCCAATTTCATCATAGACCATTGACCAATTTTCATCAATTTATTCCTCAACACATCATTCATATCATATATCATTTTTGTCTCTTCTTCATCATCAAAATAAATACAACCAATGTGACCATGATGATTCTCTTCATGAGATTTTACCTTAGGGAATCAATATTCATAATGGAATCACATTACACATTTAAAACACTTGACTATCATTGATGTCTTACTAATACCATTATCCTTGTCTATTGTATTAAATGAACCTTTTCCTTTTATATTACAATAGTTTTTTCCTTCTTTTCTACACACAAAGAATCTTCTAGTTCGTTAAAAATTCTCCTTGATGCCTCTTCCCATATGATTTACATGAGAAAAATTGAATTTTATTTCCTCTATGATCACCATAAAACACCATATTTCTCTTATAATCTTTGTCATGAATCTTCGAAAAGTGGAGATTATTGATCATATTATGAGAATACTGATTGGGAATAATAATGATGTATTGCATTCCAAATCCCATTTTATTTATTTTATCATGAATAATATCATTCCATTTCCCATCATATTATTCATTTACATGAATCCTCTTTTTTCCATCCATTTTCTAAAACCCAAAAAGAAAAGTGTGAGAGGAAAAATCATACTAAGAAAACAATATAATCGAGGTCGATTAAATTTAATCTATAACATCATAGATTTAATACTATTTTATTCTGGATCGTTACCATAATTCGAGGATTTTAACCTATAGTTAGACTTAACCTTAGGGACATCCCTAGACATACATTATAAATATCTCTGGGGATCTCACAAATGTTTTCACATCCTAGTTTCCAAAGGTTGAATAAACCTTCACTGTAATACCAACTATGATGACCCAAGCATGATGCACATAAACATTATAATACTTTTAAAAAACACTTAATACATGACACCAAAAGACACCCAAATACCGTATTAGTTTAGTGTATTTAGAAACATGAAACATAATATTCTAACATGGTGAATGATCTTCACCATCACCCATAATGATATTCCCATTTTTTCCTACCTAATACCTATCTTTAAATCATGGGGAATGGAAAATATAAATATGGTGAGATAAAATGCTCATTAAGGGTAAAAATTGAGAACATTATACAAACCAAAAACATAATAATGTAAACAACATGAACATAAACATTAAATATCAAAACAATGAGTCATGAAATAAATATTGGTAGTATGTAAGGCATAGATCATAATGGAACATTAGCAGTGATAAAATATCATTGGCATAAACCATGGAATTGTGGAAACAAAATCAGCAAATAATATGATTTCTATAGTATCCAAGGCATTGCTTCCATGACCAGCATAGTGGACAAAGTCCTTTACTGAACCGGGTTTACTTGTCGTTCCTTCCATGTATTACTGAACTAGGTTTACTTGTCATTCCATCGTTGTATTACTGAACTGGGATTATTTGCTATGACATTCATGTTTATCACATGAGGTATAAGTCATTACCTAATGAATTTGAGAGTGATATAGGTAAGACCATCTCATAATGAAATCATTCTTACATGTTCCACACAAACATAAACCTTTCATCATTGCATAACCCATGAAATGAAATTTGTTTCATAAATGTCATTCCATCACAACATAATCCATATAAGATAAATGTATTTCAAAAAAATTATTGCATCATAAAAATATTCAAACAATGTAATAATAGGGAAATAAACAAACCTTATGTCATGTAATATGGAAAATAATTTTTAAAAACACATAAACTTATTTCTTAAGAAAAATATACGTTCTTATTCAAAATGGTGTTATTTTCTGAAAATGATTTTCAATTTTGAAAGAAAAGAATAAATATGAAAATAAAATTGAAATTATGTAGATGAATCTTGATGGAAATAAGGTGTTGTGATGACATAAAAATCAGTCTATGGTGTATAAGATAAAAAAACATTCTTCTAGTACTCTTGCAAGAAAAGTCAAAAAGTATCTCATATGGAAACCGAAAGAAATATTTCTTCCATATCGTTGAATAAAAATTCCCCAATGGGAAAAATTGAATTTAAAATATTGTATAATAATAGAAATAATATTATATATTCATGAAACATGTATGTGGATGTTACATATACCCCAGAAAAAACTTATGTATAAACAATATCTTAAAATATTGAGGTTGCGAAATTATCCCTTACCTTTGGTCTGATTTGTTCAATATGTGTATGAGACTTCTACATAGTGGTTTTATACATATTATTAACATGTAACAGAAACATTATAATATTTATGATATCATATATGATTCAGTTAAGACTTTATATTACCCATTTATTTATCAATTCCATGGTAAAGCACAGTTTGGGGTAATAATTGTTTTATTTACAATACATGTATTGGATTATTATTATTGATCTTATTACATATATCATGATTTAAATTTTTTAAGATAGTAAAAAATGATTTATATCTCATATATAGTCAGTATATAAAAATATATAATAGATATATAAATGAATTGGAAAACACCGTTCATGGAGACAGTAGGTCGTACATATCCATAAACGTTGTTTTTGTTTCCTTATTGAATTGAATGGAAGAAAGTAAATGAAACATATATATACATAAATCCAGTAGGATTATTATTTCATATGTTTCTTGATTATTTATTTTATATTCCTTATAATCATTTTAAATGGTTAATGTGGAGAATTAATCTCATCACGTCGTAGAGACGGTAATACGTATGTATGCACGAACAGAGATATCATTCCCTAGATGGTTAAATCGTATGGAATTTGGTCATATATTAATGGTAAATAAATAATATAATGTTAGATTAATTATTTACATCCATTATAATCATTAATATTCCCATCCATATTAAGTATGTTTTAATAACAAATTACACCACATCATGGAGATAATATGTCGTACATACATAGGCATGGGGATATTGTTAATCATAGGATGGATATAAAGAGGTATACCATTGTAAATAAATTATAATAAAATATAATATTTTTTAAGATACTATATTTATTACATTAGTATGGAAAAAACATAATAAGAGGAAGTAGAAGAAGAAATGATTTTTAAAAGAGGTGATAAAACAATTACCTCTTTTTAAGGTATATCCTTTTGGTTTTCCAAATGGATTATGTAAGATGGTTTCCAACCTAATGTGTGGAAACTAAGATGAATTGATGGATTTTTGGAGGAGATTTGTGCAGGTTTATGTCAAGTCAATGGGATTTGGAGGAGTGATTAAAATTGAAGGAGATATTCCTTTTTTATAATAGAGGGGAGGGGCACCTTTGGAAATTCTAAAAATATTAATTTTTTATAAATTCATTTTTGGGTTTTGATGATCCCAAAATCAATTATTTTGAAGATATAAAGATTATGGGTATATATCTTGTAATATAAGAAAATTTATACATTTTTTGATTTTATTTTTATCCTTATCATTTTGATTTATCCATCTTTAATCTATTAAATTTTATTTGGGGTAAAAATATTCTAAATATAAAATGGTTATAAATATTTAATTATGTGTTTCCAATTGTTTGTAACTGGATAATTCATTAAATTGAGGTCTTTTTAATTTTCACTCTATAATTTTTAAATATTTTTGTTTTTTAAAATAATTTAAAAATTTGTTTTTTTAAATATCAATAATGTAAATTTTGACGCTATTTATTTATTCATATTTAAATAAAATCCAAACAGAAGAAAAAATAGAACAAAAATATTTAATACACTTCTAACAAGTCATAGTCACCTATAAAATTCATCTATAACATTAATTAGTTAATATTATATTTATTTTAAATTTACTAAAACCATTTATTTGAAATTCCTATCAATAAAATAATTTCTACATCTCTACTGTGTAATCATTAATGGTAATTATTTAATTCTTAAAATTTCCAAATAATAATACATAATATAGATAAATTAATTATTTTTATGTAAATTATTTATTTTAGATGTTTTATCAAATTTTTCAATATATTAAAATTATTATACTTATAAGATATATGAGAGTGACATGTTGTCATTTTCTTTTGTTTTAATTACAATCAAATCACATTCTTTTAAAAAGTACATTAAATGAATAAATTCCAACCCAAAATTGATATTGGTTTACTTTAATTCATCTAATAGGATTTTTTAGGTGTTAGGGTAATTTTATTATCTTTATTATAATTTTAGTTACCCTAATTTCCCCGATTAACCATTAACGATGGTAAATAAATATTTATATAGTTACTATTCATAATAACCAAAAAAATAAAATTAGCCTATTAACATAATATAAATGCACGAATTTAAAATATGGAATCCATTTTTCATAATTACATACATATAACTGATAAAAATTATTTTAAAATTCATTCCTATTTTTATATACCAAAAATGGGTTTTAATAAGTAAAAACGTTTTAAATGATTATCTTGAGTTTATGTCCAATTTTAATGTAAAATTACTTCAATGAATAAAATTGTATTAAATGATAATAACCTAATACAATTAAACTTTAAAACCATTTAAAAATATTATCTAACCATATTAATATGTTAGATGAAAAGGCAGTTTTGAATTAAAATGCAGTATTTTTCGATGGTCATTAAAATATGAATTTTATATGAAAAATACCAAAAATTCAACAAAAGTAAATTTTGATGTCTTGATTGAAATTATAAAGTTTCTTTTGTCCGAAAGAATATATAAAAGTGTTAAAAACGCAATTAAAAATATATGTGCCATCAAAAGATTGCAAACCTGCATTTTTTTAAAAATACTTCTTTTATCCGAAAAATTGAATTTCTTCTTATATCATGTATTGAAAATAAATATGATAAATGTAAATGTTATATAAAATTAAAAATGTGGTTCATAATATTCATAATAGGTAGCTTATGTCCTATTAAATAATAATATTTTAATAATATATCATTTTTTAGTGAAAGTCGGTATTGTGTACCATGCAAGCTATCGAGGAAGGTCGCTCTTGCATGTAACACAATCAAAGAATAGTGTTGCATATACTGCAAGCTAATATGGTGTTGCATATATAAAAGTTAATAATTTTTATCATACAACTCAAGAAATCAGCAAAAATAAAATAAATCAGTCTCATAGAATCTTAGGGTGTCACAATATGATAATATAAAGCTATACTAAAATTAATGTTGTTTTTACCCTGGGAATATCTGTATTCTCTCAGCACCTATTTTCACCTTGGTATCCTTTTCCCAATTCCGAAATTTAAATATCTATTATGTGCCTCCTATCAGTGTTTCAAAATGGTTATATATATTTTATTATCTAGTTTTAAACACCTATCACCATAATTTTATGAAGTTTATAATAGGATACTTCCTAGGGTTTAGTCGAAAACACAAAATGATTCCCCCGATACTGCTATTGATTGGGTGATTTTTTTTCGACTTCAAAACCAAAACACACTAAGGAAAAACATGAAAAACTCGATGTACTATCTAGGTTTTTATGTCATTTCTTTATGATACCATAAAATAAATGTACATGGCATATAAAGAAAATATATGAGTTTAGTTGACCAATATGAACCCCACAAACACAACAATTGAAAGAGGGAGGAAAAAGGGAGGAATGTTGGGTAAAACATCACATGAAAGGGTTCCCCCAAACAAGATCATTTGAGTTTGAGTATAACATAAAAGTATATGAATCAATTAAATAAACATAGAGTATAATGGAAAATAACATACAATCTGGAATTAAAAATAACATTCAAAAAAATAAAAGTATGAATCTCGGGATTACACCACGTTCCTCCCCTGGCTATTACAAGGGGTTTAGAAACCCATTTGAGGGGAGGAAGAAGATAATGTTGAAGTATCATTTCCCATTGCCTCCAGAACATATATTGATGTTGATAAGACTCTGTGGGGACTCCAAAATGGTAGTACCATGTCTCCTAGCTGAATTCCCAAATGGGGAACCAAAGGTTCTATTTTATAGGAAAATTATAAGGTGGTTTGGGGTACACAGATTTCGTCAAAACACATATTCCAAGCTTTTCGGCCATTATACAATCAAATATCTCTTTTAAAAAAACTAGATTGTTGGAGCCATACATTCTTACTATCTCTACCGAATGTTTGGCATCAATTAGAGAAGTGGATCCAGAGATATGGATTGATTATAGAACGCTGCTTTTGACTTCTCACAAATACATTGTTCTGGAAATATCATGTCAGTTGGGCCCCATTATTGAAGAATCGGGCTTGGGTTTCTTCATAAGTGATTTATCCCATAATATTTTGGACCATCACGCAAAATATGATCCCATTTGGATGCACTTAATTGTCTAAACAGGAACAACAGTGGATAAGTCTTCATTTATCCATGCAATTTTTGGACCATTTTCCTTCTACTTAATCATGGGACCTCCAAATCCTCTTATTCTACATTAAAATCATCAATAAAAGTAACATTTCATATTTTAATGGTGATAAAAAAAATAATTGTATGAAACATGATGTTCAATTTTTTTATTATTTTCAAAAATTTTAATTCAAAACAAATTTACCACAGTGGTGTAAGGTTGAAAATAAAACAGTGAATTGTGGTCTGATCACACCCCTGCACCTAAACATTTGCACTCCATGTCAAAGTATAATATCCTAATCATGACCCATTACTAAATCAAATGTGTGGAAAACATCCATGATTATTTTGGAATGAAATTCATCATGTCTCATTTATGGAATCAATTTTCCTATCACTTTTATTTTCTCACATTCAAATTTATTCACCTTCATTTGTTCACCCATGCAACATGCCAAACCTACCTCACCTAAAAATTTTCCCTCTTCAATAAAGGAACATATAAATGTGGATTTATTCTATTTTACTTCAGTTCATGTGATCTAACCATTTTATTTCTAAGATTCTCATTTCTCTACCAGCAGAAACTAGTGTGCTACTCAAGAGGACTTCCAAAAGGTTGTTTTTATGTTCAAGGGTTGGAAGGATTTAATGATTACAAAACTGAGGTAGAAGAGGATTGTTTACTATATTATGTACAAAACATGTTAAGATTCCTAAATTGTTCCCCATTAATGTACCCAATCAATCCCTCACAAATTGTATGACCTCCAACTCACTCTCCCTATTCTTCATTTTTGTGGGTCACAACCAGGAAATGAATAATAATGAGTAAACATCCACTTTTCTACATTATTTATTTTGTTATGTTTTTTTCAATGGATAATTTTTTTTAATTTATGTTTTTTGTAGATAAAGAGGGAACCAGGTCTAAAAAAATTATGTAATATGGCTTGTGAACCCATTACCCATGGAAAAGGTAGGACCCGTTAATATCAACCCATAACATTCGTTCTCTCGCCATAATTCCCATGGAAACACCCTCTCTCCCAAACTTCTTGAAAATAAAATAAGAATATACATAAGATATGGGTATTTAGGGATATAATAGCTTGTAATGTTACTACCTAAAAGGAATTTCATGGTCTCTAATGCTTAAGAAAGATAAAATGTAATTGTGGCCGAAAATAGAAGATAATTGTACAAAGGTATTTTTAATGAAGGATTGCATCTATCAGGAATGTTTTATACATGAATCATGTAGTTTCAAACATAATCAAGGAAAGTTCTAGTTTCTCTATATAACCCAAGACTCTCAATAAAGTGATTAAAAGGAAGAATATGAAATAAAGGTCTTAGAATATCTCTTGGGTAATTGAATAAAATTTTGATCAGTGCCAATGATCCATGGGATTGAAAAATCCATTAAACAATAAAGAATGATTTCAAAATAAAAATTTTAGAAAAAGATACCATGTCAACATTCATTTGAAATTTTTTTTTCCAAAAACATTGGAATTTTTCGCACAATCAACTCAAGCATGAAAAAATGATTTTAGATATTCTTTTTAGGATCAATTTTTATCTAAAAACAAAAAATAATGAAATCAAAAATAAAAACACATTTTTATTTTTTTTATTTTTTTCATAATAAATTTTTTTTGTTTATTCTTGAACTATGACATGTCACACTCCACAACACCTAAATGTAACATTGTCCTTAATACAATTATTTTAAATAAATAAACAATAAAAAGGTAGGGAGAATGGGAATCCTGCTAATTGGTGTCATATGTGGCATCTATCAGTTTGATTTACTCCACGATATGATTTGGAAAATCCTCATAGAATTGTTTGAGCCTTTTCCCATCGACAGTAATCCTCTGTCCACTCTTCTAATGATAAACCTGCAAAACACCAAATGGGTAAACATCAGTAATAGTATAAGGGCCGAGCCATCGGGAATGAAGCTTACATGGGTGGACCTTTAGCATGAAATTGTACATGGGGACCTTCTCACCAATAAGGAACTTCCACAAATGAATCATGCTATCATAAAAATCCTTTGTATTCTCTTTATATATTCGAGAGTTCTCATATGCATCATGTCGAATTTCATCTAACTATTGAATCTACTACTTCCTATGTTCACCTGCATCTAAAATATTCATATTACATAGTTTAACAGCAAAATATGCAAAGTTTTCTATCTCCACTGGTTGGTGACAAGCCTTTTCAAATACAATCCTATATTGTAACATTACAATTGGGGTTTTAAAATCTATACAGTACACCCAAAGTGTATCATCCAAGCACAAACTCCAATCTTTCATGTTGGGTTGTACCATTTTTTCCAAGATTCTCTTAAATTCCTAATTTGATATTTCTTCATGTCTGTTAGTTTGGGGGAGATAGGCTATAGAAACTTTATGAAAACCCCCATATATATGATTAAAATTTTTCATGTTGCGTTTTCCAAAATGTGAAATCTGATCACTAATGACGAATCTCTATAAACCAAACCTACTGAAAATTTGGGACCTCACAAAATCAAAAACCACATGAGAGTCATAGGCCCTAGTGTCTCTTGCATCCATCCATTTAGATACAAAGTCAACAGCCAATAGGATGTACAAAAAGACAAATGAATATGGAAAATTCCCTATGAGGTCAATGACCCATGCATCAAAAATTTCACAGAATAACATGGGTTGTTGGGGCATTTCATTCCTCTGGGAGATATTCCCTAGGAATTGACAACTCTTACATGACTTGAAAAATATATGGGAATCCCTATAAAATGTTGGCAAGTAAAGTCCTGCATAAAAAGCCCTTCGATCTGTATGTCGAGAGAGAAAGTTTCCCCAAATTCCAAAGTGCAGAAGAAGGTCAAAACAGAGGGGAAATCATGGTCAGGGACACACCGACGAACTATATGGTCACCACAAATTCTCCACAAATATGGGACAACCGAAACGTACCACTAAGAATCATGCTTACATCTTTGGGATTGTGCTGTGATGAAATTATTGGGGACTTTATATGTTACTAGAAAATTCCCAATGTCTGCATACCAGGGGGTAAGGTCCAAAACATCACAAAGGTTCTCATTAGGTAATAATTCTACAATGGGGTGTGGAAAATCAACATGATTTTCTAATGGTGGGTAACTCCTAAAATGTGGTCAGCTATCACATTTTCCACTCCTCTCATATCTCTAATCTCAAGGTCAAACTCTAGGAGGAGAAGCATCCACCAAAGGCGGCGGGGTTTGGCTTCATTTATTTTAGGAGGATACAAAGGAAAACATGATCAGACATGATGATTATTTTTGTCCCGATAAGTTATAAATAGAATTTTTTGAAGGAAAATACAATAGAAAGATGTTTTTTCAGTGGTTATGTAGTTTTCCTAGGCAGGTTCAAGGGTACGTGAAGCATACATAATGAAATGAGGAGCCTTATCAACCTTTTGTGATAAAACAACCCAACTGAAAAGTTAGAGGCATCACATATAAGTTCATTGGGGAGATCCCACCTAGGAGTTTGGATTATGGTTGGTGATGTGTGGATCCATTTTAGTGAACGAAATGCATCCTTGAAATTTTTATCAAACACAATGTAACAACCCAAGTAAGTATTGAATAATAGATATTTTTATCTATGTATATTATTGAATTAGATAGTGTTTTAGAGGGTTAAAATGAGAATAAATCCATTCTTAAGCATGGAATACACTAATATTTTTAAAAGATTGTTTTACTGCCTTTTGATGGAAAACCATTTTTAAATCAAAATTTTGACAATTTTATAAGCTCTATTTGTTGATATAAACTTATTATTTATGATTCAGACATTGAAATTTACTTTGGGTAACTTTTTGGTATTTTTCCGATAAAGTTCTTTTTTTAATGAATAGTGAAACCACTAAGTGGTACTTAAAAAACTAATTTTTCATTTAAATGAAATTTTACTACCTCTATGTTTTGAATTTCAAAAATCCGACATACATAGTTGTTATTATGAAGTAAAATGTGGTTCAATGGGATTAAAATAATTTTTTGGTCAATAGTAACTTTTAAGTTTAATCGCGATTAGAGGTAATTAGTGCAATTTAAGGAAAAAATGATATTATAATAAAATTAAAACACCTAGACAGAAGTCCTGCCCTTATTGGATGAGTCATGGCCGACCAAGAAAACTCATGGGTCGATTTGTGGGGCCCCATGGAGCCACTTGGGTAAGATAATGACATTAATGCCTTTTATTTAAAGTAAAATTAAAAATGACACAAACATATATTGTTTTATTAAAACAATTTTTACATGGGGTTATACAAGTCAGATTTTTGACTATAAATAGTCATAGGGAAGCTAATAATATTTCCTACATAATGATATTTTTTTTATAATTTTTATACTTTAAATAAATTAAATTTTTTATGACACCATGATGATGCAGCGATTACCTCATTATATAATGATTTAAATAAAATGAATATATAATGTATACTCTAAGACCTACACTTGTAAAAACCATATTGGAAGGGTGGATTCAGAACCCTTATCACCGTATCATCGAAATTTATAATTGTGGGACCTTTTTTATTAGAAATTCATATTATAACAAAGTATCGTTTCTCAACATTCCAAAAGTGCCCCTCCTCTCCTATTATAAAAGGCCCCTACCTCTACCACCTTACCCACACATCCAAAGCCTTTGGCTCAGACAACCCTTGTCCATTTTGTCTATCCACATACCTCTCTTACTCCTTGAAGCCTCACTTTGGGCAGAAGTCTTCCCAAGGAAGCCTTTGAGCACAAATCAAAAAGAGTTACCTGATTTAAAGGTAGTGTCTTCTCTTGTGTTCTTATGTTTTATTTTGCTTCTCCAACCCCATAAACTCTTTTTATTCATTTCTTTTGTAACAGAACCAGTATCTTCCATATACTAGAATGTATTTATAAGAAGTATTCGAGATAAACTTACACACACCTACATCTAATTGTTAAAGAACATACTGTTTCCCTGGATGGCGAATTTCTGCCTCATGAAATGATGATTGTTCAATATTCTTTTAACACCTGCAAATGTGACAATTAAGATGTCACAATATTTATATATGGTATATAATATGTCTATGTTTTACTTAAGATTCTTTATTTTTTATTTATGGCATACCATTATGGTTTCCATTATGGGTAAACGCGATATCTTCATTTTAGGAAGTGTGGACTACCACCCCCTCAAAGTGATTTGATTCGTTAATACCATATGTGGGATGTATAAAGGAAGGATTTAATGATATTATATATGATATTATACTGGAATTATAATATACCTTTATATAATTACGATTCAATTCCATAAAATAAGAAATAGAAATGAAAGTAGCGTTCATGCTTACGTACGACTTAACGTCTCCATGAACGGTGCATTTCATTTCTTACCTCTAAACATTATGTAATATTAAAAATGAATGTATATACTGGATATATATGATATATATATCTACATCATGAGTATAAAAATGGATATAATGGATACTTGAACAACTTGTAATTATAAAAGAGTTTATTTTTTACTCAAGTACCAATGATCGTTAAAACGACCGTTATTAACTTAAATAATTACATAGTGTTCATGACATGGTAATAAGTGATATAAAAGGAATAATGAACTTGAAAAAGGTTCTTAAGCAAGTATAAATTAACTCAAGTTTATTATTCCGGACATTAAAGAACGATCGAGTCATGTCGGACCTGAGGTGTGGGACTTCGTCTCAATCTTCTTTCATTGAGGCATATTTTGTTTTATACACAAATTTCTTTTATATGGTGTATAAACCCCTTTGAATTTTACATTTATCCAAAAGGAATATTTTTTATACTAAGCGTTTTACTAAACAACAAAAGGGAATGTTTTTGTCGTACGTAAGTGGCGACAACGACTTCTCTGCCGCTGTGACCATTATTTGAGTTTCAGCTTCCTCTACAAGCCATACCTTTTTTTAAGAAAATTAAATACCATGTTTTACTTTTCTTTTATTTTTGTATTGAAAATGGTTTTTATAATGTTTTTATATCAATGTGTTGTATTGATATCTTGTGATTGAAAAGTTAAAATTTTATGTTTCCTTTATGCATGTTTTATGGGATATGATTATGTTATGGTTCTTGGGCATTATTATGAAGATGGGTGGTTCCGTGATAAACTAAGGGTGGGTGAGCCCGATATAGCTCTCCAATGCATTGGCTAACATGAAGGAGTTAAATGTTAAGGTTTCTCCGAAGAGATTTAGGGAATATACTGTGATGGGTATTCCAAACGTAACCAAGAGGGTTACTCCCTACGTAAGAATATTATGAATGTCTCAAGTTACCTTTATGTCTTATTATTTCTATGATTTATTCATGATTTGATGAGGTATGTTAACGTGCATATGTTTTATGAGTAGAGTATGATTTCATTGATTCTTATGTATACATGTACTCATGTTTCCTTTCAATATTTTCAGATCCCTTACTGATATTTTTATGCTCATCCCATGTTTTTGAAATGTTTTTCATAGGTCAAGGGAAAGGTACATGATGTGATGATAATGTCAAGTAAGTGTCAAGAAAGAATCCATGTTTCATTTTAAATATGTTTCCTTTGATGGGAAAAATGATTACTATCTTTTATGTAACCACTTTGTTTAAATGTGGAATGTAATGCAAGTTTTATGATCTAATTCTCTAAAACTCTAAACCTAAAAAGATCCTCAATGTGTAATCTTGTAATAACTCAAGATTAAGTAAGGTCTAAGGCTGGGGCCTTATAGTTGGTATCAGAGGTCGGTTTAGATAACTGTAGGGGTTGGAATTCTATTAAATGATTATCCAAAAATATTTTTTATTGTCAAATTGAAATGATATACCATTTAATGATTTCCATGTTGATTATCCTAAGATATTTCGGTGTTAAGAATGGCTTTTCATAGTGGAAATAGAAAAGACTTTCTGGGAAAGCATACAGAGGGAAATGACCTTCCAAATCGGTATCATGAGATGGTCAGAATCAGAACTAAACAGTATCATTGTAGTGATGGCTCAGTTGACTCAGGTGAAAAATTTTGGTTGTTTTTATTGATGATATTTTTGTGTTTTATAAAAGTAAAAAAGAGCATGGAAGTCATTTAAGGGTTATCTTGAATACATTAAAAGAAAATAAACTGTATGGAAAATTCAGCAAGTGTGAGTTTTGTTTACAAAAAAATTCTTTCCTTGGTCACATTGTTTCAAAAAAATGGAATAGTTGTTGATCCTGCAGAAACAAAGGTTATTGAAGAATGGACAAGACCCACAAATGTAACTGAGATTCGTAGCTTCCTTGGTCTGGCAGGCTATTACCGAAGGTTGGTTAGAAAGTTTTCACGGTTATCTAGCCGAATGACTAAGCTAACTCGGAAGGGTGTTAAGTTTATCTGGACAAAAGAATGTGATGATTGTTTTTAGGAACTGAAAAGAAGATTTGTGAATGCTACAGTTTTGGAACTACCTTCTAGGAATGGTGAGTTTGTTATCTTCAGTGATGATTCACTGAAAGTACATGGTTGTGTCCTAATGCAGAATGATTAGGTAATTGCTATGCTTCACGTCAGTTGAAAACTAATGAGGTAAATTACCCTACATATGATTTGGAAATAGCTGTTGTTGTTTTTGCTTTAAAAATTTGGAGGCATCATTTGTATGGAGTAAGGTGTGAAATATATACTGATCACAAAAGTTTAAAGTATATATTCACTCAGAAATAATTGAACATGGGACAGAGGAGATGGCTAGAAATAATCAAGGATTATGATTGTACAATTCATTACCATCCGGGAAAATCAAATAAAGTAGTCAATGCATTTAGTCGAAAAATTAATGCTTCATTAACAATGTTGAGTTTGGAACTTGATCCTTTGGTTAAGGATTTGATGAAATTTGGCATAGAAATTGTTGGTGCAGGATGTTATTCTGTTTTGTTTCTGGTATCAGTGAAATATTCTCTATCAGACAGAATTAAGCAAGCAGAGAAGCAAGACAGCGAGTTGTAGAAAAAGGTAGAACTAGTTCAGAAGGGTAAGTTGCCTGAATTAAACATTGATAATGATTTTTTTTTTTGAGATTTAGGAGGAGATTGTGTGTTCCTTGTGATTCACAGTTCAAGAGAGAGTTGTTATGTGAATCTCATAGTTCTCAGTTTTCAGTTCATCCTGGCAGTACTAAGATGTATAGAGATCTGCAGGAGTATTACTAGTGGGACGGAATGAAAGGAGACATTTCTGATTTTACTGTGAAGTGTTTGACATGTCAACAGGTTAAAGTAGAGAGGCAGTTACCAAAAGGGATGCTTCAGCCTCTACTAGTGCCAGAGTGGAAATGGGATAATATATCCATGGACTTCATTGTGGGATTACCAGGGACATCTTGAGGTAATAATGCAATCTGGGTTATTGTTGATCGATTAACTAAATTAGCTCATTTCCTACCTTTTCTAGATACTTTCTCTCTAGATCAACTTCATGATTGTTCCGTAAAAAGATAGTCAGGTTGCATGGAGTTCCTCTCTCTATTGTATCTGATCGTGATCCCAGGTTTACTTATAACTTTTGGAAAGGCCTTCAGAACTAGTTGAGTACTGAATTAAATTTTAGTACAGCTTTTCATCCTCAATCAGATGGGTAGTCAAAAAAACAATTCATACTTTGGTAGATATGCTACGTGCTTGTTCGATGGATTATCAGGGAAGTTGGGACCAATATCTTTCTTTGGTTGAATTTTCATATAACCACAGTTTTCATTCCAGTATATAGATGGCACCATTTGAGGAGTTATATGGGAAGCGGTGTCGAACTATAGCTCTTTGGGATGAAGTGGGTGAAAGGAAGCTGATGGGACCAGAATTGGTGGAAGAGATGGCCGAAAAAGTTCAATTGATTCAGAAACAAATGAGAACAACACATAGAAGGTATAAGAGTTATGCGGATAACCAGAGGAAGGATCTATCTTTCGAGGTAGGTGATCATGTTTTTCTCAAAGTTTCACCGTGGAAATGGGTGATGCGATTTGGTAAGAAAGGAAAGATGAGTCCATGGTTCATTGGACCGTATGAAATTCTAGAGAGAGTTGGATCAGTTGCTTACCGAGTGGATTTACCTCCGAGTTTATCTCAGGTACATAATGTTTTTCATGTTTCAATGTTAATGAAGTACATACCAGATCCATTTCATGTTTTGAGTCCAGAGGTAGTTCAGCTAGAAGAGAACCTATCTTATGAGGAACAAATGGTCCAGATTCTTGACCACAGGGATCAAGTGTTACGGAATAAGGTGATTCATCGGGTAAAGGTTTTGTGGGAAAACCACATGATTGAAGAGGCAACATGGGAATCTGAAAATGCAATGAGGGCTAAATACCCCAACTTATTCGATAAGTAAATAAATTGTGGGGACACAATTTTCTAAAGGGGGGGGGGGAAGGATGTTACATCCCAAGTAAGTAATGAATAATATATATTTTTATCTATGTCTATTAATGAATTAGATAGTTTTTAGAGGCATAAAATGAGAATAAATCCAATCTTAAGAATGGAATACACTAATATTTTTAAAAGATTATTTTACTACCTTTTAATGGAAAACAATTTTTAAATCAAACTTTTGACAATTTTATAATCTATATTTGTCAAAATAAACTTATTCTTTATTATTGGGACATTGAAATTTATTTTGGGTAAATTTTTGATATTTTTCAGATAAAGTTGTTTTTTAAATGAATAGTGAAACCACTAAGTGGTACTTAAAAAACGGTTTTTCGTTTAAATGAAATTTTACCACCTCTGTGTTTTGAATTTAAAATATCCGACAAACATGGTTGTCATTAAGAAGTAAAATTTAGTTCAATGGGATTAAAATACTTTTTTGTTGAATAGTAACTTTTAAGTTTAATCGCGATTAGAGGTAATTAGTGCAATTTAATGAAAAATGATATTATAATAAAATTAAAACACCTAGACACATGTCCTACCCTTATTGGATGAGTCATGGCCAACCAAGACAACCCATGGGTTGATTTTTGTGACCCCATGGATCCACTTGGGTAAGATAATGACATTAATGCCTTTAATTTAAAGTAAAAGTAAAAATGACACAAACATGTATTATTTTATTAAAACACATTTTACATGGGGTTATACAAGTCATATTTTTGACTGTAAATAGTAATTGGAAAGATAAAAAGATTTCCTACATCATGTTATTTTTTATATAATTTTTAGACATTAAATAAATTAATTTATTTATGACACCATGATGATGCAATGATTACCACATTATTTAACGATTTAAATAAAATGAACATCTAATGTAAAATATAAGACCAAAACTTGTCAAAATACTATTGGATGGATTGATTTAGAACCCTTATCACCTTATCCTCGAAATTTATAATTTTGGGACCTTTTTTATCCGAAAATAATTTTATAACAAAGTATCTTTTCTTACCTTTCCAAGGGTGGCCCTCCTCTCCTCTTATAAAAGGCCCCCACCTCTACCACCTTACCCACACATCCATAGCCTTTGGATCAGCCAAACCCTATCCATTTTGTCTCTCCAAATCCCTCTCTTACTCCTTGAAGCCTCACTTTGGGCAAAAGTCTTCCCAAGGAAGCCTTTCAGCTCAAATCAAAAAGAGTTACCCGATTTAAAGGTAGTGTCTTCTCTTGTGTTCTTATGTTTTATTTTCCTTCTCCAACCCCCTAAACTCTTTTTATTCATTTATTTTGTAACAAAACCTTTATCTTCCATATACTAGGATGTTTTTATAAGATGTATTCGAGCTACACTTACACACACCTACATCTAATGGTTAAAGAACATACTGTTTCCATGGATGGCGAATTTCTGCCTCACGAAACGATGATTGTTCAATATTCTATTAACACCTTCAAAGGTGGCCATTAAGATGTCACTATATTTATATATGGTATATAATATGTTTATGTTTTATTTAATCTTCTGTATTTTTCATTTATGGCATGATTTTATGGTTTCCATTATGTGTAAACGCGATGTCTTCATTTTAGGAAGTGCAGACTACCACCCCCTCAAAGTGATTTGATTCGTTAATACCATATGTGGGACATATAAAGGATGGAATTAATGATATGATATATGATATTATACTGGAATTATAATATACCTTTATATCATTATGATTTCATTCCATAAAATACGAAATAGGAATGAAAGTAGGGTTCATGCGTACGTACAGCTTACCGTCTCCATGAACGGTGCATTTCCTTTCATACCTCTAAACATTGTGTAATATTATAAATTCATGTATATACTGGATATATATGACATATATATCTACATAATGAGTATAACTCTAGATATAATGGATACATGAACAACTTGTAATTATAAAATAGTTTATTTTTGACTCAAGTACCAATGATCGTTAAAACGACCATTATTAACTTAAATAATTACATAGTGTTCATGACATGGTAATAAGTGATATAAAAGGAATAATGAACTTGAAAAATGTTTTAAGAAAGTAGAAATGAACTCAAGTTTATTATTCAGAACATTAAATAACGATCGAGTCAAGTCAGACCTGAGGTATGGGACTTTGTCTCAATCTCCTTTCATTGAGGCATATTTTGTTTTATACACAACCTTCTTTTATATGGTGTATAAAACCATTTGACTTTTAATTTTATCCAAAAGGAATCTTTTTTATACGAAGCGTTTTACTAAACGACAAAAGGGAATGTTTTTGTAGTATGTATGCGGTGACAATGACTTCTCTGCCGCCGTGACCATTATTTGAGTTTCGACTTCCTCTACCAGCCAAACCTTTTTTAAATAAAAATAAATACCATGTTTTACTTTTATTTTATTTTGGTATTAAAAATGGTTTTCATAATGTTTTTATATCAATGTTTTGTATTGCTATCTTGTGATTGAAAAGTGGAAATGTTATGTTTCCTTTATGCATGTTTTATGTGATACGATTATGTTATGGTTCTTGGGCATTATTATGAAGACGGGTGGTTCCGTGATAAACTAAGGGCGGGTGAGCCCGATATAGCTCTCCAATGCAATGGGTAACATGAAGGAGTTAAACGTTAAGGTTTCTCCAAAGAGATTTAGGGAATATACTGTGATGGGTTTTCCAAACGTAACCAAGAGGGTTACTCCCTACGTAAGAATGTTATGAATGCATCAAGTTACCTTTATGTATTATGATTTCTATGATTTATTCATGATTTGATGAGTTTTGTTAACGTGCTTATGTTTTATGACTAGAGTTAGATTTCATTGATTCTTATGTATACATGTACTGATGTTTCCTTTCCATATTTATAGATCCCTTACTGAGCTTTTTATGCTCCTCCCATGTTTTTGAAATGTTTTTCAATGGTCAAGGGAAAGGTACATGATGTGATGATAATGTCAAGGAAGTGTAAAGAAAGAATCCATGTTTCATTTTAAATATGTTTCTATTGATGGGAAAAATGATTACTATCTTTTATGTAACCACTTTGATTAAATGTGGAATGTAATGCAAGTTTTATGATCTAATTCTCTAAAACTCTAAACCTAAAAAGATCATCAATGTGTAATCTTGTAATAACTCAATATTAAGTAAGGTTTAAGGTTGGGGCTTTATACACAAACTCATAATCTTTTTGTAATAATCGGGACAAGGGAAGTACAATCTTACTGATGTCTTTAATGAATCGGCTGTAAAAACTAGCATGACCCAAGAAAGATCACAACTCACTAATACAATTAGGATATGGAAGGGTTGAAATTAATTTAATTTTTTATTTATCCACTTGAATTAAATATTTTGAAATATCATTCCCATGTAATATCCCCCGTTCAACCATGAAATGATATTTCTAATAATTTAATACAAGATATTTTCCTATGCAACGAAGAAGGACAAAACCTAGGTGAGACAAACAACCCTCAAAAGAAGTTCCGTAAATAGTTAAATCATTCAAAAAAACATCCATGAAATTATCTAGGTACCCATAAAATATACTCAACAGAAAATGCTAAAAAGTACGAGGAGAATTACAAAGACCAAAAGGCATCCTTCTGTATAAAATTTTTCCAAATAAACAGGAAAATAGTGTATTGTCAAGATCCACAGGTGCTTTATGGATTTCAAATTAACCCAAATAGCCATCAAGGAAATGATAATGGGACATACCAGCCATTATTTATATCATTTGGACAATAAAAGGTAGAGGAATGTGGTCCTTCTGCGTGGCTTGATTCAGTTTGTGGTAGTCAATACAGACTCACCAATTGTTTTGCATGCGTGTTGGAATGAATTCATTCCTATAATTTGACACAACTTTTATTCCTATTTTGATAGGCATAATTTTCATTGGGCTAACCCATTTACTATTATATATAGGATAAATCATCCCCATAACAAGTAATTTGCTGACTTCCAAATTTACCACTTCTAGGAGATTGGGATAAAACCGGGGTAGATATTGTCATACAGATTTATCCTCATCATCCAAAAGTATACAATACAAACAAATATATGTGATAATCCCTAGAATATCAGCCAATGTCCATCCTATTTCCATTTTACACTCTCTAAAAAGGTTGAGATATTTTGATTCTTTCTGTATAGAGAGGTTATTGGAAATAATGAAGGGCAGTTGGTCAATACCCTCAAGATAGGAATATATTAAATTAGATGTATCTGGTTTTAATTCCAACACCGGGGGTTTTTTTCTGATGGAGGGGATTTAGTGGGATTAAGGTCCATGAAACTGTCTATCTACTCATGTTTATTCTCTAAGGATTTAAGAATCTATTGAAATCATATTTTCAGAATCTTTCATAGTGATGGGTGCCTCATAATGAACACACTCTTCAACTAAAGAATAAAATTTACACTTTTCAGAACCCACACAATACTCAAAACATGAATCAAAACACAGACCATCCAAGGGTGAAGAAGAGAATATGAATCATAGTATGGATTAAGGAGATAATTGTATGTGTGTGCCTAGTTTTATAACACATCCATTGAATATACTAGAAGAGTGAAGTGCTCTTCAATTTGGTGTTTTATATCCTCAAAGATGTTAAAACGTACTTTTTCTCCTTCGAAATGCATGGTCATTGTACCATTGTGAATATTGATGATCATATTTGTTGTTTTTAAAAATGGCCTCCCAAGTATGAGAGGGGAATGTCCTGGGGTTCAAGTATTTTCGTTCTCAAGAATGTAGAAATTAGTGGGGAAGATGAGATTCTTCACTCTACCAAGGACATCCTCAATCACTCATGTTTGATGCGTAGTACTCCGGTTTTCATGTTTCATGATCATGCCTACTGGTAAATGTTCTCCAAACTATAGATAAGTATACATGGATTGAGTAATTACATAAATGGAAGAACCAAAATTCAGCATAGCATCATAAAATAATGTCTCCAATATGGTACATGGTATTGTCAATGTGCCAAGATCCTTGAATTTGGATGGAATTGCTGGTTGAATCAAGGCCGAGACATTCTTTTCAATGTGGAATCCCTCATTCCCCTTATGCCTTCATCTATGTGTGGAATTTTCATTAAGAAATGTGGTATTACAGGAAACTTTCTTGACTGCATCCAATAAAAGAATATTTGCTGCATGTTTTTTAAAATGTATCCATTATTTCATTGTCAATCACATTATCAGAATTTTTCATAGATTTAGAGAGTCATTGGGGGAAATGAATAGGAATGGAGTGTTATTTTGAATCATCAATGATAATTTGATTTCAATTTGATTTTATTTTTCTTTATAGTAATCTTTTATGGTGGAGAATGAGTGTTTCCAAGGGGTGGAAATATGTGTTGCATAGAATCAGTATAAGGAGACACTTCGTTACCACTACAAAGTGTAACTGTGAATATGTTACCTTTTTCCTTAGGATTGGAAATTGGTTGGGATAATAGTTGTCCAGATCCTTGCATCATAATCTCACTAATGTTGTTCACCAATTTTCCCAATTGTGTTTTAGGTTTTGAATTGCCGATTTTGTGGTCTTTTAGAACAAGAGGTCATGGGTTTCCATTTGTTTCACCATGTCATATAGGATTGGTTAAGATTTGGTAGGAGGGGGAGGATTTTTTTGTGACATTCAAGGATAATACTTCTTCATACCTTGGCCTTTTTGATACCAATTCTTCATTGGGTAGCTTGAGTTTCCTCTTTGTCAGAACTGGGGTAGTTCTTTGAACTTGGGGTTTGGATTTTCCCTGAATGGTTATTTATTGAAGGGATGTGCTTGTTGGAATGGAAGCCCTGGGAACACAGATACACAGGACTAGTTAATCTTGAAGTTGTGGGAACTAGTAAAAAATGTGTATTTTCAGAACAAATAACACAATGTAATGGAACAGGAGAAGATTGTGAGTTACTTTGTTCTTGAGAAAATTTCCTTACAAGGGTATGCATCTCATTGAGCTTGTTATCTTCCTTTTTCCCTATAGTTTAATGACTTACCTCAAAAAATCCTCAGGTTGGTACAATAGCTCATGTACCAAATTGTTGTGCATTTTAATCCATGTTGGATATTAATTCATGACTAGTAGAAAGAGTTTTATCAACTAGAGACCACCAACAACAATGGAAATCATTCCTCGATCGATGGGTATAAGTCCCTCATAGAAGTATTTTATTAATAGTTTTTCACTAATATGGTGGTGTGGGATGCTTGAGAAAAGTCTTTTTAATATCTCCACGTATTCATGAAGGGTCTCTTCTTGTGATTGCCTAATTCCACAAATTTCGTTCCTAATTGATGTAGTTCGGGAGGCAAGAAAGAACTTCTATAAAAAGAGACTTTTAAGGACATTCAAGCCTTGAATTGTGGTAGGAAAATATTATAGAAAATATTTTTCTACACATTCAAGGGAGAGAGGGAAGACCCTAAACATAATTAATTTCTCAGACACATTTGGTGGTTTCAGAGTGGAGCATACTATGTGAAACACTTTATGGTGTTTATGAGGGTCCTCGCCAATAATACCATGGAATTTGGGAAGTAGGTGGATAAGGGTTGATATCAGATCAAAGTTGGCTACTTCCTCAGAATATTGGATGTACGCAGGTTGGTACTCCGCATCTGAGGTGGTAAGTTCTTTTAAGGTTCAATTATTTTCATCCATGTTTTCAAGGATTTGATTAGGTTAATTTTTTAATGGTCTATTCCAACATGAGGTTTCACAAGGGGTTATATACTGTTACTTAATTGTACTTCCCTAGATGCCTTGATTATTGTGAGATGTGTCTTTAATTTTAGTGTCAAATTCAAGCAGGTTTTTTCTGGTCTTGTTAGGAAAATATGTAGTGAAGTTTGTTTTATTTATGATTGATAGTGGATAATATCACAAAAGAATGTTTAAATAAGAATATATTTTTATAATACAGAATTACAAAAATATATATGTAGAAAAGAAGAGATAGATATAGATATAGAAAGAAAGAAAGAACATAAAAAAATAACCAAAAATAGAAACAAAAAAACAAAAAAACAATCAAATGGGGTGGGGTAAGGAAATGAGTAATAATGAAGAAGATAAGTAAATAAATAAATAGAAATTAAGAAAAGAAAGGATCTTGGCTCCTCGGAAATGGTGCCAACATTTTATCGCTTTTTCCTGCGTGTCAAATTAGATGTTTTGTTTTAACTAGAATTTCTGTAGTGGAGCAGCAACCCTAGGTCGTCTCTCGATGGAGCCACAGATCATTAATTGAAAAAGTGGGTTTTGATTACAAAAATATATGTTTAATAAGATTAAAAAAAACATGGGGTTATATTATTAAATATAATAATAGAAAAACTAAAGTGATAAAACAAATTAGAAATGAACAAGATTAATAAAACGTGATCAACCCAAGGGAGTACCGTGATGCTCGTCCTTTATCACTTCATGATAAATGGTATAGAACATTTAATACCTGGTTTGTAACAACTATTACCATAATGAAACTATGTTTGTACAAGGATAAATCCTACGTTTTAGTTGGAATCACAAAATGATTCAACAGACCCCGATAATGATTGGGTGATTTTTGTTCGACTTCATAACTAAAACCCACCAAGGAAACACATGAAGAACTCGATGTGCTATCCAGGTTTGTATTTTATTTCATTGTGATACCATGAAATAAATATACATTGCCTGTATAGTGCATATATGAGTTCAATTTACCAATATGTACCACCCAAGCACCACAATTTAATGAGGGAGGAAAAAGGGATGAATGGTGTGTAAAACCTCACAAGAAATGGTACCCCCAAACAAGATCATTTGGGTTTGAGTATAACATAACTATATATAAATCAATTAAATAAAAAGAGAGGATGAATAAATACAATAATCTACCTAGGATTAAAAATATCATTCAAAATAATACATGTATGAAGCTCGTGATTACATCACGTTCCTCCCTGGGTGATCACAAGGGGTTTAGAAACCCATGAGAGGAGAGGAAGAAGAATATGTTTATGTATCACATCCCATTGCCTCTAGAACATATAGGTATGTTGATAAGACTCCTTGAGGACTCCTAAATGGTAGCACCTTTCAATCTGGACGAACTCCCAAATGGGGATCCCAAGGTGCCATTTTATAGGAAAATTGGAAGGTGGTTTTGGATACATAGATTTCTTCAAACCACTTTTTTCAGATGTATTGGACATTAAAAAATTAAATATATCTTTTAAAAAAACTAGAACGATGTATCCCACTTATTGACTATCTTCACCGAATGTTTTGTATCAATATGACAAGTAGATCTTGAGATATGGCCATTTTACAGAACACCGCTTTTGACTTCTCTCAAATTCGGTTTTCGAGACAAATCAGGTCGGTTGGGCCCATTTATGATATAATTGGGCATTGGATAATTCATATGAGTTGTATACAATTATATTTTGGACCAGAACAAAAAATATGAGCCAAGTTGGATGCATTGAAGTTTCTCAACAGGCACAAAAGTGGACAGGTCTTCATAGATCCATGAAATGATTTTCCCATTTTTCTTCCACTTCACAAAGGGCCCTCCAAGTCATCTCCTCCTACATTGAAATAATAAAAACATGTATCATTTCCCATTTTAATAGTGATAAAAATAAAATAATGGTATCAAACATGATGTTAAATTTGTTATTATTTTCATAATATTCAATAAATTTTTTTAATCACCTTAGAGTAAGGGTGAAAATGAAATAATGAATAGTGGTACGTTCAGTCTCCTGTTTTGATTTGGATTTAGTGACAAGAGACCAAATAGAACATAGAAGTTTTTATTTTCGCAATACATCTTGAAGGTGAAATTTATGTTTGAACTAAATTTAAATAATACAATGTAACTTTTCACCTTACCTATCTTTAAGTCTTCATAATAGGGTGTCATATTCCTTATTAATCATATAGGAACCTTAAATGCCCTATACTTCACCCAAGAATCCATAATATGTTGACACATTTCCTATGGTCCCCAAATGCGAGTGATATTCTTAATAGGGAACCAATGTTGGGGGACAATTCCATAGGGATCCAAAACATGGTGATGCTTTTCCCATAGATCCAACATGGAAGACACATGACCCATTTTTACAAAATAAGGAATAAAGTACACCAATGATTCAATCCATGGTGAACAATTCACCTAGACCACACTACAAATGATCATATTCACCTTGAACATAAAATTGGGAGCCACATCACCCAGAACATCCAACTTGTGTGAACGCATCACCAATTCCTCCAATAGAGTGAGCCTATTCATGCAGTATGATTCATATGGTGAACCGTCATTCATGCCTTTATATTAGGGAAAACCATTTGGAATGAATTCCACTAAGGTAGACTACTTTTCCTAACCTCTAATTATGTTTTTATTCACCCTAGTCTCTACTAGAAAAAAACCATTTCCCAGTCCCATTACTAGGACACCCCATTTACCCATGTAACCTATATGGGTTCAAAATCATCAGGGACTCATAATAGGTGTGAGCAATGAATCATAATTCCCCAGTGTCATCTACTATGTAGGGAATCATACGGAAATACTATGCACGATTCCCACTAATTATCTCATTTACCTCACATTCATGATGATAACTACTGGGATATGTCCTAACACATGTCCTCAAACTATATAACATCAATTACATTAGGTTTGAATCCAGTTAAATATTTAAAATAGGATGTCTCTATATGATACAAACCCAAATCCGTATATGAAACAGTGGCCTCATACAAGATGTAATCCCTTTCTATATAATTTGTTTTCCTTTCCTATTTATCAACAAATATCAGGGTAGAAATCCATATATGGGCATCCTATTAGCTTTCCGCCACGACCTCTAGAGTCATTATTCCAAATCAGGATTCCAACATACAAGATGTATGATACTATATAATGGAATCTAATTTTTTCTAAGATGCAACCATTATAATCACCCTAACTCATTTAGTTTACATCAGGTGCATAGGTTGAATGTTATACAGGGGAATATTTATTAGTGTAATCACCAACCGTTCCTATATTTCATCCTCATATAGTTTCTAATAGAAGGGGGTTGAAAACCATTTTATGTGCCTCCTTTTAGGTCTAAGACCATAATATATCATATTTCTACCTCAAATAGTTTCCAGCATATAGGTGGGTTGGCATCGATGTATGAGAATTTTCCTAGGTGTTATCCCCAACATCTCTAGTATTATATCTTCATCTAATACCCAATATAATTATGTTTGATCAATATATATAGGTCACCTAAGTGTAAATCCAAACCTATCCATTCTTCTTCCTCATCTAATTACTGAAATATTGAGGAGGTATATAGTGCTTGTCATGCGTAAGTCCCACTCCCACTATTTCTGTGAACTATTCACCATGTCATCCATTATGTATGATGTTAGAATATTTTGTTGTTTGTATTGTCACATGACCTTAAATGAAATACAATTTCCACATATGTGTATTTTACATATATATGGGTTGTGATTCAATTCATAGGGATACATAAGAAGCCCCTTTTAGGGGATCTATATGGACTCTACAAAACAAACTCCCTCCCATGATGGTTATAACTTCTGGAGTTCCCAACTATGGATACAACCCATAAAATTCTTGATTTAATAAGGTTTTCCATTCCATTATGTTTTGAAAATCCCAAAAACACTATCTCATGGAAAATTTTATTTCCTCGATGATTTATCTTAATAAGGAAATTCTCATTCCCCAAGGAAATTTTCTCCTTACCTTTGTTTTCATTGTTCATTTTATAGTTTCTCTAAATATAACTCTTTTTATTTATATGTGTAAAATTCAGTTTCATTTATTAAAACCTTATAATCCAATAAATACTTAGATATAGAGTATTTTGTTTTTAGGTTCTGAAATCAGGTTCCGAATTCTCTGAATTCAAATCCTGAATGCATCTTAATTCTGATTCTGAATTCTCTGAATTCAGATTCCACATTCCTCTATATTAGGATTTCGTAGTCTCTGAATTCCGACTCTGAATTCCTCTAAATTCAGATTCTGAATTCTCTGAATTCAAACTCCGAATTCCTCTGAATTCAGAATCCCAATTATCTGAAATTCAGACTCCAAATTCTCTAAAATTTAGACTCCTAATTACTTTGAATTCAGACTCCAAATTCCTCAGAAATCAGACTCCAATTTTTTCACACCCCGTCCAACAGTTTTTTTATTTAATTACTTTAGGCCTTTCATTTAGTTGAGGTTCGAATCGATTCTAATTTAAAAGGGATTTGGGATCTTATATAGGTGTGCACCCTTACGAACGACCGTGTGTAGTGCCCAATCGTAATTAGATGATGTTTTATTATTAAATTTGTGATTATATGGTTGTGCAACCTTGCACATGACTGTGCACGTTGCCAGGCCCAACCTGAGTTTTCGTGTTTTGATGGTAAATTAGTGTCTTGGCATGGTAGTGTCCAGCGCGCGAGTAAGGAATGGGCAAAGTTTCACGGCTTTGTCAGATGTTCATGCGACCTTCCCGATGTGCGGGTAATCAATTATTTAACGAGTTGAATAATACTTTAAGCCCAAAATCATATTTGAAAAATGATTAATTAATTCACGAATTTTTTCTATAAAAATAATGATAATTATATTGGGATTATTAATCAAATATTATTATTTTGAGTTAATATTTTAATTGGTTAGATAATATTTAATTAATACAATGGTTGTGAAAATTATCTACATGTCACTTTTTATGTTATTTCTATTATTATTAATTTTATTAAGATTTTAGTTAGGATGTAACTATTATATAGATATATATATATATATATTATGTCATTGTTATAAGTTTTTTTTAGGTTTTTTGTCCTTTATTTCCCCCCCCCCTCTTTCTATCCATCTCTTGTGCTACCCTTTCCCCACGCAGATTCCCTTTCCCCATGCAACCTTAGCTGCCACATCCCTTTTCCCCTTCCCTCCGTCCGGGACCCTCCCCTCCTGCTTTGCCGCACCACCCTCATCCTGCAGGTCTATCGCATCCTCCTCGGCCGCGCTCCGCCACTCCAACCTCCTCACTTGCACGCAGACCATTCCGCTCAAAGGTCGCACCTCTCCTCCGAACCCTAACCGCAGCCGCAGTGCCTCTCCCCTTGCTTTCCCCACCAGTGTGAACCACCCTATCCCTTTCCGACGAACCAAAGAAGCACGGCCCATTGGTCCTGCTCCCATCTGACGATGCCTCGTCGCCCTCTCTTTTCAGCTCGGCACAACCCCACCGGCCTCCAAAATGTGCACACCCCCCTCGCACTGCTTTCCTCTTGGCCAGACCACCCAGAAAACCAGTGCACATCGCCCGACCTTGTGCCACACCTCCCCTCTGATAGTTCCCCTAGCACCCTGCCAACCTATTCCGGCACACCAGAACCCCCTACGCAGTTCCCCTGGATTCATCTGATGCTCTGGGAACCTCCTCTCTTGGTTGCGCCTCTTTCCGGTGGTCCCCCAATTTCTTTTTCATCGCTACGCAAACCCCGACATCCTCCATGGAGCTCCGGCTGGCCTCCTGCAACCCCTGCCACAAGTGCGTCTTTCTTCAGACGGTTGTTTTTTCCTTGGTAGAATTGTGTTTTAGTTCTTCATGTTGTTTGAGGTCCTTTGATGGTGATTTGGGTTCGATGTATTTTTTTTAGCGTCTAATCTAACTTGTTGCGGTGTGTTTGGCATGCGATTGGAGCTTGTGAACATAGTTATGATGTTGTTTCTACATTCCAGGATGGTGGTTCCACTATTAATTATCATCTGATTAAATTAATTTTCATGTTTAATTAATTAATTATATTATTAAATTAATTTTCATTGTGTGAAATTGTTCTTCTTTGATGTTTGATTTCATCTTAATTCTTTGGTAGCATGTTTATATTATGTGTGTGTGATTCTGCTAAAAACTCACATCGAGTTGGTAGTGTTTGTTTTTTTTTAATTCAAGGATTTGATTATTATGTTGTGCAATTAGAGTGAACTATATTATAGACATCGTTTTGTGTGCATCTTATCATAAAATGAGGTTTTTGTGGGTTAATGGGTGATTAAAAGTTACATCTTTAAAATTGTATCATGAGCTTTTGTTTTTGTCCTATTAGGTTGTGTAGTTTGTGTAGAGGTGTCTTACCTGTGGTGTAAGGATTTTCATCAGAATATTTGGTGGTGCAGGTCACACTTTATATTATATTTGAGTGCGTGCAATGTCGGACAATGTTTTGGATTTAAAAAAATTACTTTTGTGTGTGTAAAACCAGGTGTCACTCTTCTCTATTATTTTATAATGTTTTTAGTGGTTTCTTAGATTATGTAAATAGTGTGAAACATGTTTGGAAAACGTTTTGGCAATGTATTATTTCAAATGGTTTTTGTGTGTGCAAATGGTTGTTTTGGAATGTGTAGTGTCTTATTGGGTTTGAGTGTATGATTATGACATGTGACATGAACTCTAAAATACTTGAGCACAAATAGGAAACTTGGGCACTAGTTGGGAGGACTAGGACTAGTGTTATAGTGATACGGAAGTGGCATCTGCCCGGTTTCACATAGCTGGATTTGACCACTACAACACTAACTAATATTTTGGATGATCGGAGACCACAAGGTTATGGATGTGTTGCCTTGTCTAGTGGCTCGTTCATGAGAATGTATATTGTTCTATTTCTGTACCATCGTTCACCGAGACGCAAGGCTCTAGGTTCCCACTTCTCGATAGTATCTTTAGGGAATCTCCCATGTATTGTTCTCCTCTTTTTCTCTACTCTCACCGTCGGCACACGGTGTGACGTTGGTGTTACTAAGAAAGTGTGTGTGTGTGTGTGTGTGTGTGCGTGTGCGCATGTGTGTGTGAGTTAATTTAAGTTGTTTTACATTTACAGTAGTTTTACCTTAAAACAATTTCATTAAAGTTATTTAAGCACTTATTTATTTATTTTTTTCTCATTAAACTACATATGTATTTGTCTTTTAATAATTATTAGTGGAACCTTTTCTCGGTGGCATCCTACTGGGATTTTAGCTGACACCCTACATGCACCCTTGGGTGTATGAAGATTCTGTTTCTTCTGCATTCCAGGTTGTGGCATCGTGCACGACATTGGTGGATCGATTTGTGTTGGTTTCCCCATGCATGTTGGTGGCGGTGGGTTGAGGACACGACTCTCATGTCGCACGGAGATATGAGTTAGTGCCTTTTTTTCCCTTTATTTTCATCCCATTCTTTTAGGTCAAGTTGTAAACATAAATTTTGACCATATCATAAGGGTTTGTTTGGTTGTTGAAATTAGTTTTAAATTTATTCATCCTTCTGATTGTTTCATGTTTATTTATTTGGGTAGATCGTTCCCATGTTTTATTTTTGATACCCGGGAACTTGTACCAGCCGGTGGGGATCGGGAACGCCCTTCAGGCCATGACGCGGACTGGGTCGGGCGCCGGGTCGGATGGTGACCCGGCCTGGTTCGTGACAAAATGGTATCAAAGGGAGGTTTTTTCTCTTGTTATTCAAGATGTCAAGTAGATTAAAGATAGGACTGTCTGTACTCGAGGGATAGGTGCGACAAGAGCATCGCGAACGCTTGACCGTTTCGATC
Organism: Viscum album; assembly: GCA_963277665.1. Classification (NCBI taxonomy): domain Eukaryota; kingdom Viridiplantae; phylum Streptophyta; class Magnoliopsida; order Santalales; family Viscaceae; genus Viscum; species Viscum album. The sequence goes on from OY728162.1 coordinate 1,017,539,297, forward strand.
CTCAAATAACCAGGGGTAGTTCGGGATTTATGTTTTGGCTTTGGTCTTCTTGGATGAAGGATGAAAATGGGAGTAAACTGGTACTACACACAGTCTCACATGGAATAGCGACCCATGTGATGCCCAAGAGTACGGTTCGACACTCCTAGTGGTTGGTGCTTTCCTAGGGCATGGTCTGCTAAACCATGTATCCGGGTTAGACATGACCACTAGTCCTTCTCCAAGGTGTTTTAATATTTGTAATATCTTGCTTCAATTTTGGGATTGGCTTGATATTGTTTTCTTTTAAAAAGGGAAGCAGACTTTCGTGCTGCTCTTATTTTATTTTGGAGTGTGTTTGCCATGATTTTTGGGGGTGCTTTTCCATGGACCTTGTTTTTGGAATTTTGCGTCGATTTGTCGATGTTGAATTTCTAAAAGGATGTCTTGGTTTATCTGAATTTGAAATGGGTTGTTTTATAAATGGAAAGCATTCTTGAAATTCGCCTTGTATTTTGGAAACGGTATTCGAAAGAAAAAGGATATTTTTGGAAATTTAGAATGTTTTGTTTTGAAAGCAGAGTAGCCTTGTTCTTTTCCAGTGGTATTCCTATGGGTTCTTGCATGTGCATGAGGACTTGAATAATCGATAGTTGGGGAATCGTGTGGATGGGTGCCTGAGTGGCACGAAAATTCATACTTGTGAGGAACCATGGAATATCAGTGGTGGTTGATTGATTTCTAAGGTTGCTTCTAGTTTTCTAGAAAGTGGGATTTTTTCTTAAATTATTTTTTGTAAACAAATGGGTTTAGAAATGAAAAAAATGACATTTCATTTAGAGTAAAGATGGATTTTCAAAATAGCTTTTGGGCTTGTTGTGCAGTTCTTGGTTTTTCAAGTGAGTGTTTTTCTTCGAAAATGAATTGATGTATTAAATTGAAATTATTTGATATGTGTCTGATATATGGATGTTTGATTTTCGATGTGTTTGGATTTATAGAAGGATTTTTTGTGTTTCTGTTTGGGATATACCCCCTAGAAATGTCCCATGGTTTTCTATCAAGTCTCTCAATTCTTGGCTTAGCCCAGACTCCCAGTGGAGTGGTAGAGTTGGGTTCTGCTCAGTGGTGTCGATTGTTCATAGACATCGTGGTCAGTTTGATATCGTTGAATTATTTGGGGAAGTTGTAAGCGTCCAGTTTTCGAGGAACTCCAAATATCTCATGAGTGTATGTTTTCTCGTGTACCTCTGGAGGAGCGATACTAAATCAGTGAATGGAGATTGTTCCATTTTAGTTGTGAATGGGGATGTTGTCAGTGTTCCTCAAGACTAACCTCATTTCGCGGTTGTACCTAAGGAACTGAAGGAGAGGGAAATTAGTAGATCTCGTAGTTTCTTAACCAATCAACAGGAGGATATTGAGGTGTCTTGACCTTTTTGATGAGTTAGTTTCATGTTCCCCAGAAGTAGTGTGGAGTAATCTGTCAAAAACTCATAATAGTTGTGGTCTTGATCATATTGTGGTAAGTCTAGGTCCCGCATCCGATGAGTGGTGTGAACCAATGGGGCTTGTTCTTAAAGTGCTCCTTCTGTTAGTTTGCACTGTGTATTTGACAGAATGCTCAATCTCATATCTTTTGTGTGGTCAGTCAGACACTCTAAGTCATTCGCTTCAATTCCTAGTTTGGATGTTGACGAAGTGGCTGCTTCGGACATGAGGAGAAGTAGGTAAGTTGCTTTTCCAATAGAGGATGTTCCAGTCAGAGGTGGTCAGCTTATGACTGCGAGGCTGTAGATGCTTCACATATCAGGGCCCCAGCCATAGGTCTCGGGGTGAAGCTTGCACGCTGTCAAAACTCATCGGACGTGGTACGAGTTTGGTCTGACTTAAGTATGCAATGAAGGATGGGGACAACATAAATTTCCTTATTGAGTTATCACCTCTAAAGGATTCATTTTAGTTGTGATGGGTATGAAGGTCGTGTATCCTTATTGCAGTCTTAGTTTGTGGGAGTTCCTCTTGGGTCTAAAAGAGGTCTGAAGAATCATTATGCATGTAAAGCCATGAGGCAAGATATATAAACCTTCTTGTGGGTCACTTAGAAATTGAAATTGAACTCGTCTTTGAGATGCACATGTCTTTTGGAGTTGAGGTCAACATGTCTGGTTCACCTCCTGGTTAGGGGTTTCTACTATCAAAGCTATCTCATGTGGCAGAGTGTTGTCCACTGTAGGAATAATCTGTATAGGTCGGCCCATGTGGTGGGATCACGATGAAGAGTCTAATCAGTATTTCTTCGAGTAAACTATGAATTCCCATGAAGGTTATGTGGTGTTAGGAAAATTTTAAAATGGTGGGGAGACCAAGTGTGGGTCTCGCCGATATCCCCTCTTGTGTTGGTTAAACATAGGGTGTTTGAAGGGTCAAGCCAGTGTTAGAGATGTCTAGGTTTGGGAGTCGTTTTGATTTGGAGAACCAATGTTTGACGAGAACCCTAATATGATGGGGAGACCACCATAGGGCGTGCTTGTGGAAGACTCTATTTTGAAAGTGCGCTTGGTTGGGCGACATCTTACTTCCGCTCCACCCAGCCTCAACCATGCAAATTTGTTAGCATGAGTAGTGGGTCGCATGACGAGTGTTCTTGAAGATCTCGAGCGGCCCTGGTGATCCCTAATATAGGGGTCAGGGTGTTCCATGTTGTAGTTGTGTCTGGATATGAATTTTTGTTATTGTTGGTGGTTTTTCTTGGTGATTTTGGTTTTGAGATATTGGAGTTTCAGGTCATGGAAATTTTGAATACCGGGTCCTCGGGAGATTGATTTTTTGTTTTATGTGTCTTCATGGCCTCTCTTGGAACCCTTGGTTGACCTAGTTTTGTGGGACTTTCTAGGGATAGAAAGTGTCATGGTGGGTAGAATTGTCACACTCTGACCAACACTTTTTTTTATTTAATTATTTTGGGCCTTTCTTTGGGTTGGAGTTCGAATAAAATCTAATTTTAAAGGGATTTGGGATCTTATACGGGTGTGCACCCATACGCGTGACTGTGTGTAGTGACCAATCATAATTGGACGATGTTTTATTATTAAATGTGTGATTATTTGGGTGTGTGACCTTGCACACGACCATGCATGTTTCCAGACCCGACCTGAGTTTTCGCGTTTTGATGGTAAATTAGTGTTTTTGCTTGGTAGTGTCCAGCGCGCATGTAAGGAAGGGGCGAAGTTGCATGGCTTCATCAGATGTTCGTACGACCTACCTGATGCGCGGGTAATCAATTATTTAATGAGTTGAATAATTCTTTAAGGGAAAAATCAAATATGAAAAATGATTAATTAGTTGAAGAATTTTTTTTCTATAAAAAAAATGATAATTATATAATGATTATTAATCTTATTTTATTATTTCTGTTAATATTTTAATTGGTTAGATAATATTTAATTAATATAATGGTTGTCAAAATTTTCTGTGTGTCACTTTTTATGTTATTTCTATTATTATTAATTTTGTTAAGATTTTAATTAGGTTGTAACTATTATTATATATGGGTATATATATATTAAGTTATTTTTATATGTTTTTTAGGTTTTTTCCATTATTTTTTACCCCCTCTTTCTCTCCCTCTCTTGCTCTACCCTCTCCCTACGCGGATTCCCTTTCCCCCTGCAACACTAGCCGCCACATCCCTTTTCCCCTTCCCTCTAGCCGGCACCTTCCCCTCCTGCTTTCCCGCACCACCCTCATCCAGCAGGTCTGCCGCATTCTCACCGGACGCGCTCCACATGTCCAGCCTCCTCACCCACATGCAGACCATTCCTCTCCAAGGTTGCACCTCTCTTCTAAACCCAAACCGCAGCTACAACGCCTCTCCCCTTGCTTTCCCCTCCAATGTGGACCTCCCTCTTCCTTTCTAGTGAACCGAAGTAACGCGACCCTCTGGTCCTGCCCCAATTCGGTGACTCCTCGTCGCCCTCTCGCTCCTACTCGGCAAAGCCCCGCCGGCCTCCTCAATGCGCACACCCCCTCGCGCTGCTTTCCTCTCGGCCGGACCACCCTGAAAACTAGCGTGTGTCGCCCGGCCATGCACCGCACCTCCCCTCTGATAGTTCCCCTAGCACCCTACCGACATATTCCGGCACACAGGAACCCCCCTGAGCACTTCCCCCAGATTCATCCGACCCTCCGACAACCTCCTCTATTGGTTGAACCTATTTTTGGTTGTCCCCGAGTTGCTTTTCGGGTGCCGTGCAAACCCCAACAGCCTCCATGGAACTCCGTTTGGCCTCCCGCAACCCCTGACACAGGTGAACCTTTCTTTGGATGGTTGTTTCTTCCCCTGGTAAAATTGTGTATTTGTTATTCATGTTGTTTGAGGTCCTTTTGTGGTGATTTGAGTTCAATGTCTGGTTTTTAGTGTCTAATCTTAGTTGTTGCGATGTGTTTGGAGGGTGATTGGAGCTTGCGCACCAAGTTGAGAGGTTTTTTCTACATTCCATGTAGGTTTTTACACTCATAATTATCATCTGATTAAATTAATTTGCAAGTTTAATTAATTCAGTATGTTATTAAATTAATTTTCATTGTGTGAGATTGTTCTTCTTTGATGTTTTATTTCACCTTAATTATTTGGTTGCATGTCTACATTATGTGTGTGTGTTTTTTCTGAAAACTCACATCGAGTTATTAGTGTTTGTTTTTTTTAAATTCTGTGATTTTCTTATTATGTTGTGCAATTAGAGTGAACTATATTTTTGAAATCATGTCGTGTGCATCTTATCATAAAATAAGGTTTTGTGTGGGTTAATGGGTGATGCCATGTTACTTATTTAAAATTGAATCACGAGCTTTTGTTTTTGGTCTATTAGGTTGTGTAGTTTGTGTTGAGGTGTCTTACATGTGGTGTAAGGATTTTTATTAGACTGTTGGGTGGTGCAGGTCACACATTATATTGTATTTGAGTGCATGCAATGTCGGACCATGTTTTGGATTTATAAAAAACTACTTTGTTGTTTGTAAAACCATGTGACACTCTTTGCTATTGTTTTATAAAAATTTTAAGTGGTTTCTTAGATTATTTCAATAGTGTGAAACATGTTTGGAAAACGTTTTAGAGATGTATTATTTCAAATGGTCTTTGTGTGTGAAAATGGTTGTTTTGGCGTGTGTAGTGTCTTATTGAGTTTCTGTGTATGATTAAGACATGTGACAAGAACTATGAACTACATGAGCACAAACGAGAAGCCTGGGTACTATGTGGGCAGACTAGGACTAGTGTGCTAGTGATACGGAAGTGGCATCATCCCAGTTTCACTTAGCTGGATTTGATGACTACAACACTAACTAAACTTTTGGAAGATTGGAGACCACTAGGTTATGGATGTGTTTCCATGTCTAGTGGATCGTGCACGAGAACATATATTGTTGTGTTTCTATACCATCATTCACCGAGACGCGAGGTTCTAGGGTCCCATTTCTCGATAGTATATTTAGGGCCTCTCCCATGTATTGTTCTCCTCTTTTGCACTGCACTCACCATTGGCACACGGTGTGATGTTGGGGTTACTAAAAAAGTGTGTGTGTGTGTGTGTGGGTGTTAATTTAAGTTGTTTTCCATTTAGGGTAGTTTTCCCTTTAAAACTATTTTCCTTAAAGTTCCTTAAGAACATATTTATTTATTTATTTATTTATTCTCATTAAACTGCTTATGTATTTTTCATTTAATAATTATTAGTGCAACCTTTTCTCGGTGGCATCCTACTGGGATTTTAGCTCACACTCTACATGCACGCATGGGTGTATGTAGATTCTGTCTCTTTTGCATTCCAGGTTGTGTAATCGTGCACAACATTGGTGGATCGAGTTGTGTTGGTTTCCCAGAGCATGTTGGTGGCAGTGGCTTGAGTACGCGACTCTTCATGTCGCACGGAGATCTGAGTTAGTTCCTTTTTTTTTGTTTTTCCTTTATTTTCATCCCCTTCTTTTAGGTCGAGTTGTAAAATTAAATTTTGACCCTAGTTTAAGGGCATGATTGGTTGTTGACATTAGTTTTAAATTTATTCATCCTTCAGATTGTTTCATGTTTATTTATTCAGGTAAATCGTTCCCATGTTTTATTTTTGATACCCGAGCACTTGTGCCAGCCCGTGGGGATCGGGAACACCCTTCGGGCCATGTCACGGACCGGGTCAGGCGCCGGGTCAGATGGTGACCTGGCCTAGTTCGTGAGAGAATATCTCTGAATTTTAGACTATGACGTCTATAAAATTATGATTCTGAATTCCCTGAAAAACAGAATTTGAATATCCATGTAATATAGACTCTGAATTTTTATTTTCATAGACTCTGAACTTTACTTCTCCATAGAATAAAAAAATGGATTTGTTTAAGGAAACATATTTTTCATACCCTTGTTTTAGTTATAAAATGATTTTGTGTGATCTGTTTCTAACTAACCGTTGTTTGAGTGAAATGCATACATGTCTCTCCAAGAATCAAGGAAAAATATGAACTTTAGAGGAGGGTGCCGACCTTTGGATTAATGCCTATAAATAAGACCTCATTTGAATGAGCTCATCCACGATCCATCAGTCTAGATATTACAAGCTGGTGAAGTAATATCTAGATAGATAGATTCTCATGCTTGGTGCGTACTAAATATCATTTTCACATTGCTTCATGTGACTCTGATATTTGTTTTGTACAATCCAGAGCTTCTAGGGATAGGAAGAAATATGTTACAACTACCTTAAAGTATGAGGACTTACTTGTTTAGGAAGACAGAGGTGCCGACTTCCTTGAAGATCATGGGCTTGTGGGGATAGCAAGACAGAATATAATATTCTTATCGAGGGCTTACCCTGATGTGGGTAAGACAGAATTTCTAGAAAGTATAAATCAAGGGACCATTATCCAATGTTGATGGATACACTACTCTTTGGGGTAAAATATTTCATACTTGGTACTTGTATTTTTTTCATGTTTATTTTTCAAATCATTTTTATTAATAAGGAAAGTATAACCATCTTATACTTTCTTGTACTTGTATTCTCTGATTAATAAGATTATATTCACTTTAAGGTACAATCTTTTTCCATGTAAACATTTCTTAATTTTCATTTCAAGAAACATAAATCTGGAACCTAACAAGTCTGTTGAACTAAGAGGTCGTGGGAATTTACCTTGTTTAACATTGATAAACATAGTTGTTCTTAAGGATAAAAATGAAGGTTTTTTTATCAACTTTAATGATTCTAAACAAATTTTTGAAGGATACAATTCACCACCCTCAAGTAAATTGAGAATCAACATTCATATTACGATCCTACAATTGGTATCAGAGGAGGTCTCTTAAATAATTATATTCATATATATGATTTTATGATCTAGTTTTCATTGTACTGATATATTATCCATTCTTAGGATTATTATCCTTGTTTACAAATTTTTATTATTAACAAGTTTCTGTGGAATGAAATTTTATTTTTGATGGAAGGAATATATGTTGGCTCGATTAAGAATAGTAATCCTACTAGACCACCTATATTTTATGGGAATGATTATGAATATTGGAGAGATCATATGGTGACTTTTTTTATTAATACTGGAGTGGAAAACATTGTTCTACTTAATAAAGATTACATGATTCGGGATAAAGAAGTCAGAACCTTTACAAATCAATAAAAGTCAAAATGTCAACTAAAATACTAGGTACACGATACTTTGTTGTGTTCCATGACCAGGAATATATATAGTCATATATCTTCTAGTGAAGTTCCAAATTGTATTTGGAAGAAATTGAAGGTTACTCATTTTCGTACATCCAAAGTTATAGAAACTAGAATAGCTATGATTAGAGATAAATATCATGGATTTCTATTTTCTTATGGAGAACTAGTGTGCAAGGTGAAACAAAGGTTTATGACTATTGTTAACAGTTTACAATCTATGGTTGAGAAAGGTTTAGATGATGAGGAACTTGTGGAAAAGATTATAGATATCATGCCCAATGAGTGGGAATATTAGAGAACAACTATTGATGTGAATAGGAAAGTATCTCAGATTACTTTTGATGAGATTTTTGCAATCTTCTTCAACATGAGAAAAGAATGAAAAGAGATACTAATTTGAATAAAAATAAGAATGGTAATGGGAGTGTAGCCTTTACTACTACTAAAGTAAGTACTCTTGAAAGGGTTACAAGACCCAAGTTGAAAAAAGTCACTATTTTTTCTAAATCAAGATAAAATGAACATTCTGAGAATGAACTAGATAATCTAGCTCGAAGGATTAAAAAGATAGTTGGGAAGAAGGAATTTTAGAATAGATATATGAAGAAAGAATGAAAATAAAATAAAGGCTTTGAAGTCACTTTTTATGAATGAAAAAGACTAGGGAATAATTGGCTAGATTGTCCTATGCTTAAGAGAAAGGATATAAAGTAAAAGCATTCTATGATGAATAGAAAGAAGTACTACAAAGCTAAAGCTAAAAAAGTTTTTAAATATAATGACACATGGAGTTCCCATGGTGGAGACTCTTCTAATGAATCCTCAGTGTATGAATCTTATGGTCAGATGAATCTTTGTTTAATTTCCATGTTACCCATTGAAAATCATTTTATAATGGACAAGGTACATAATGTTGATTCTATGCCCAATGCATCCTTGAGTGAAAAATATAGTGATGATAAATACTATCAGTATTTAGATGAAGAATATTCTTCTAATGAAGATAATACATTACCTATTTTTGAAGAAGTGTCTAGGTTTTCTACGCTTAATTATAATGAAAATTATAATGTAATGAAAAATAATGATATGAAAAATTATAGATTTTTTATTCATACAAAAATAGTATTGGATCTTTATAATGATCTTGATATGAAAATATATGAATTTTAATGTATTTCAAAAACTCTAGAGGAATTCAATTCTGAGAAGGATAAACATTCCAAGAAGCTAGAAAAAGGAAATTCTATGAAAAATATTTTAGAGACAAAATCTAGTGATAAAACTAATGTTTTTGAGGAAAAAAATAGTTATTAAACAGAATATAGAAATATTTTCCTTGAGTAAGTGTTTTTAAAAATCACCTTAGGTAAGGAAAACATTGATAAGATGTATGACCAAATTCAAATTCTAAAAAATAAATCTGTATTTTGTTATACTCATTCAAAATAGGTTTTTAGTAATAACTATTTTTCCTCAAAGTGATCCATTCTAAACTAATTATCACTGTGGTGGGAATTGGGAAAAATATTCTTCCTTAAACAAAACATAGTCTTTGGGTTTTCATAAAGATTATTTTTCTATTAAAATGTGCCTTCCTAAAATTTTACTTTCTGGTGTTTCCGGATCCAAGAAAGTTTGGGTTATGAAAGTTTAACACTTTTTTTTCAGAAATGTAATGATAGTACCCTCAAAAATACATGGTTCAAGGATAGTGGATGTTCTCAGAACATGAATTGTAACAAAAACTTCTCTGAAAAGATTATCAAGAAGAAAGAAGGAAGAGTAGCTTTAGGAGATAATGCTCAGGGAGAAATTATTCCTATAAAAAACATTGTTCTTCTTGGAAAAACATTGATTTCGAATGTTTTATTTGATAAAAGTCATAATCACAAACTTATTAGAATAAGTCAGTTTTTTTATGATGGTTACCTTGAGAATTTAATGAATGATAAATGTTTAGTACAAAATTCCAAGGAAGAGTTTATTCTTTCTACCCATTGGCATGAGAATGTATACACAGTAAACATAGAAGACCGTATGAGCCAAGATCAACATTGTCTTAGTGTAATTGAAGATCATTCCTGGTAATGTAAATAATGGTTATGACACTGTAAACTTAGGAACCTATGAAAAATCTCTAAGAAAAGTCTAGTTAAGGATTTACCAGAGTATATATTTGATTCTCTAAAAGTTTTTGATCCTTGTCAATATAGAAAACAACATAAATCAAGTTTTATATTAGTCAGGGAAGTCTCAACTACTGATGAAATATAGTTGTTGCATATGGATCCTTTTATTCCAATACAAACTGGATGCATTGGAGGAAAATATTTTGTATTTTTCTTAGATGATGATTACACTAGATTTAAATAAGACTATTTTCTCGTAAATAAATACGAAGATTTTTCTTAATTCAAAATTTTTAGAGCCCAAGTTAAAAATGAGAAAGATCTTCCAATGATAACTATTCATAGTGATCATGGAGGAGAATTTCAAAATTCTGATTATGAAACATTTTGTAGTAGAAAAGGCATTAATCATAACTTCTCACACCAAGAACTCCTCAATAGAATGGCGTTGTTGATAAAATTAATTGAGTTCTTCAAGAGATAAACCAATCCATGTTGAGTGAATATTTGATAGCCAAACATTTTTGGGCTGAAGCTGTAAGTACTGCTTGTTATACTATAAATTGTGTTTTGATTAGACCTTTTCTGAACAAAACCCCTTATGAGTTATGGAATGGTAGAAAACCTTAACTTTCCTACTTCATGGTATTTGGTTTCAATGTATTAATTCTTAATACTAATGATAATTTACATAAGATTTCCCCCAAATCTAACGAAGGAATTTTCATAGGATACTTCACAACTTCTAAGGAATATAGTGTTTTTAATAAAAATACTTGTACTTTTGAAAAAAAATTCATATTAAATTTGATGAAACTGATCCTTTTTTTAAACAACCTCATCCTACATCTTTGTATGTGTTTTAAAAAAGTGATTATCAACCTTTGATAGAAGATAATTCTGAAATGGAGTATGTCGAAGAAAATATTTCTCAAGCATTTACTCTAGAATACTTTTTACCATATGTTGATGAACATGTTTTACAAAATCTAAATCAGTTGATCCTCAAAAATCATCGCAGTGAAAGCATTATTGGTGATGTAAATAAACTTGTAAGGACTTTAAGTTACTTATGAAATGAATTAGAACATCAAGAATTCCTTTCCCAATTGGAACAAAAAATAGTTGATGAATATTTAGGTGATGATGATTGGATAAAAGTCATGGAAGATGGGATAAATGAATTCGAAAGAAATAATGTTTGGACCATTTTTAAAAGACCTAAGGAAACATCTTTTTTTAGTAAAATGTAAGTTCAAATAAAATTGTGATGAAAATGGAATCATAGTAATAAATAATGTTGAATTAGTTTCTAAATTTTATAACCAACAAGAAGTAATAGACTATGAAGAAAACTATGCTCTAGTAGCTAGACTTGAATCTATTCGTATTTTAAAAGCCTTTGGAGCATTCTTTAACATCAAACATTTTCAAATGGATGTTAAATGTGAATTCCATAATGGTTATGTTCAAGGGGATGTTTTTATTGGAAAACCTCCTGGTTTTGAAGATACAAAACATCCTGAACATGTTATCAAATGTACCAAAGCATTATATGGACTTAAACAAGCCCCTATTGTCGGGCATGATAGGTTGACATGATTTTTTTTACAAAATAATATTGTTAAGAGAAATGATGATCCAACCATTTTTATAAAGAAAGATACAAAAAGATGTTTTGATTGTTCAAATTTATGTTGATGACATTATATATCGATCAACTTAGTAATCATTAACTGATTCAATTGAGAATCTAATTAAATCAGAAATTGAAATGAGTATGATGGTTGAGTTAACATTTTTCCTTCATTTTTTAATTTTTATAAAACCATAACGAATTTATATTTCCCAAAATAAGTATATTAAAGTTTTCTTAAAATGTATGGACCTCATGACACTAAGAGTATAAGTACTTCCATCGATACATCAAATTTACTCGATCTTGATGAAGCTCGGAAACCATTAGATCAAACATCTTTTAGAGGTATGATAAGAAGTCTACATGACGAGACATATATTCTTCCCAAATTAATGTGTTCAGTCTGCTTATGTGCAAGATATCAATCCAATCCTAAGGAATATCATTTAATGGTAGGGAAATAGATTTTTTTCTACTTAAAGGAAACCATTGATTTAAGACTCTTATACTTCTTGAAATGATTTTTTATTAAAGATTTTTTAGAATGCTAGCTTTGGTGAATGTATATTGGATAAGAGAAGTACATCCAGAACTTTTCATTTATTTAGAGATTCATTAGTTTCTTGTTCACGCAAAAAGCTACACTCAGTAGCACATTCCACTACTAAAGCTGAATATGTAGCAGCTGGAATTAGGTGTGCTCATGTTTTGTGGATGAAACACACACTCACAAACTATGTTATAAGTTTTATCAAAACACAAATAATGTGTGATAATAATAGACCCAATGCATTAAGTAAAATCCTTGCACATCACTCTTGTGAAAAACACATATACATTAGGTATCACTTTCTTAGGGATCACACACAAAAAAGAGATATCATTCTTCAATTTATCAGAACGCAAGATCAACTTGCTGATATTTTCACGAAATTATTACCCTCTAATAGATTGTAATACATTACATAGAAGTTAAAAATGATAACCGTAAGGTAATCTTCCATATTTAATTATTGTTAAAACCTATATCCTAATAATAAGACACTATTTTTCATAGAGGAAGTACATTTGGTTGATAATATAAATATTTCGTAGTCTCAATTTTTTTATAGTATAGTTTTTTTTCATAATCTAAAATTTTAATAATCTATATTTTTTATAATAAAAAATTTTCATTAACTAAAATTTTCATAGTAAAATTTTCGTATTCATAATTTTCGTAATCAATTATTTTTGGAATCTATAGTTATTAAAGAAGAATTGTTCTCATTACGAATAATCTTCCTAGTAATCTAAAAATTATGTTTCCTTTCTTAAATTGTTGTGATCATTTTTTTATTTTTGGAATTTTAATTTTTCTTTAAATTTTTCAGATTCACTTTTACATAAATCTGAATGTTTAAATTAAAAAAATCAAAATTTCAGAACCTATCAAAATCCTTCTTCGATTATCATCTCAACCGCTAGATTTTATCAGAAGTATTTAAACCTTTGTGTCAATAAAAGAAGTTGAACAGTCACCCCAATCACTTATATAAGGACCCCACCCCCCCCCCTCCCCCGATTTTTTTTTCTAACATTGATCTTCATGCTCTGGAGTGATGAATCCTTGCTGCACTACTTAAGGTAATTCCAATTTTTCAAAAGTTTCCTCACATCAGAATAACTGCTGAAGCCTCTACTCAGAAAGAAATGTTAACTTTTATGGAAATATATGAGTGGAAGATATGACATGAAAGGTTGGTCGATCCGATATTTTATGATATGTATGACTCTATCATATCTACGAATTTCAAGATGAATGATTATGAGAGTGTATATATATCGAAACAAAATTCACATGATCCAGTCTATCTGGAATTTTTGATTGAGTTCTATGAGACAAAAAATTTCTTCAATGAAGAAGGCAGAGACAAGTTCCCATTTAAGTGTTATGGAAAGACCAACTATCTTTCTTACAGCAATTCAACAAGTCTGATTGGAATTCCTTACAAAGGAGAATCTGAATTATGTACTCACAAATTTCCTGATATATCAATATCATTTGATAAGGAAAATTATATAGAGTTTCTTTTCATGAATGTTGTGAAGACTCTAATGATTGTTCATCTTTCTACGAACGTACATATTCTTGAAATATGGGTCCATGGTTTTGTAATTCCAAGGAATGGGGATATGGATACTCTGATGAAGATTTATATCTATATATTGGATTTGTTGGTGAACCTTTGGAAGACAAACTTTGTTAAATATATCTTGGTGATGATTGAGAATATCATGAATGCAAATCTGAAATCTCAAATCATTATATATCTGGCTATTCTATCAGATATTACAGTTCTTTTCATAGAATCATTCAGAATTCCATGTAGTTCCTGTTAAGATAGTGGGTGCCCTAGATCCAACAATTATGTGTTTTTGATTACCATATTGTGTATACAGTAAGATATGCATCATGTGATATTTCCATTATAGTGTAGACATTTCTAGGTCCACTGTTGAAATCGTAATGTCCAAAGGTTAATTGTCATATCGAAAGGTTATAGTAGTTCCCAGGCTATAATGTGAACCTCTAGATACTATGACATTAATCTTAAATATATGTTCTATGGTATAGATACATCTTAATAATTGGACACAATAGATGTCAGACCATCAGGTGTTGGGGGATCATAAGCATTGAGACTTCTTCTCATGAAGCTCGCACTTGGTGATCTCTAGAAGGGACATCATGAGGACAGAACCGCCAATAAGAACTCCACATGTTTCGGGTGTCATTGGATGTTCCTATCTACAATCATGTGTAATGGTCTCCTGCCTTGATATCATTACCAATGTATGTCATTTGATTGCATACTTTGATGCAAGACGAAATCCATGGTAATGAGGTCGTGGCGAGGTAGTTTGTGTCAGGTGCGTCACTTGTGGAATGACATTGGTTGAATGGTCAAGAAAGGATTTGTGGCTTCTAGGTTATGAAAGTAATATATCTATGGACATGTTGATATGGATGGCAGTACTTTTGTAAGACCATGGGCATGCAGTCGAGGGTAAATCCATCTAGTTACATCAACAAACAATAAAGCAAGAAATGGGCGATGACACGAGAGTGCATCCTGCTTTATGAGATATTATAGATTAAGAGATTATATTACACAGTGCATGTTCATAGGTTGGTTGTCATTGTTGTGACAATCCTTATTTCTTCAGGGGTCATGATGGGTTGCTAGATACCAATCTTGGTCTGTGAATACTATTCATGGCTATCGAAATAAGGGCCTAGAGGGTCACACAAAATAGCGTATTCTAGAATCTACCCTATTCAGTTGAATATGAGAATTGGAAAAAGTGGTCCCTGCCACAAGGGTCCAGAAATTATCCAAAGTTAAATGATCACCAATGCAATTAATAAATTCATATTATTCGAGTTTAGAATAATGAGTATTGAATTTATTTATTAAATGTGTTTATGAGTTTTAGGTAAATACATGAAAAAATATTAATTGACGAATATTAAATTATTCAAGGTTCAATTAATATTTATGGGGGGGAAGATTCGGGTTAATGACTTAATTATTATAATGTAATATATTTTAATATATTACAAGTAAATGATAATAATATTTATGGCTCAGTTTAGTAGTCTTAAAATTTTGTTAACAGTGCGTTAATTTTTTGGGGTTAGTGAGACGATACTGGGTATTTTAATTGAGCACTATAAATAGAAGAGGAGGATAATTTTCCAAACTCTATTCATGGAGAATATCTCTCCTCTCCTCTCTCCCAAATTCTAGAGATAGATACTCTGGATCCAAGTTGCTCGGATGAAGCTCTCTCTCGGGCATCGCTAGCGATGCGATGAGGTGGTCATTGGATCATCAAAGGCATCGTCACAAATCCACGCTAGAACCCAGATTACGACGAACAGCGCTACCAAGGATTCCTTGAAGCTCGTGTGGACGATCTAGAGGAATTCCGATTCGGATTCTTCGAGTAGCGATCACCAACAATGAGCAGACGTCATGTGCGGCTTCATATATAAACCAGGTATTTTACTATTTATGTTTGTGCTTAAAAACCATTCACGCGTGGTCCTCGGCTCTGACTGCAATGATTTTCACCAACGTCAGCAAGTTCACGTCGAACGGTGGTGGAAAAATTTTAAAAACCCACCTGTTTGGGGCTTCCTTTGCACACTCAGTTCCAACAGTTCCAAGATGAGAAATTAAAAGGTAATGTTGTTAAGTGATAATACCTTAAGAAGAATAAAGGCTGGATTCTCTAATGATTCTAGTGAATTTTATGATCTATCTGAAGAAGAAGTAGAAGCTTGGTCAAAGATGTCGGAAGTGGCTGAAACATCTAAGAAAGACGGAATAAAGAGAAAGGCTAAGGAACCGGAAGAGAAAATAAAAACTCATGTGGCTAAGGAAACTCAGTCTATACCCCCAAATCCAAAGAATAAAAAAACCTACCCTGATCAATAAGTTTCTATGTGAAGAGAGGATAAGAAAAATAGGAAGGAAAGGGAACCTAAGTTTGGATTGGACCATACTATGGAAAAATCCTTAAACATAATGGTTGCGGAATATCTTGGCATGAAACATAAAGAGAAGAAGCAAAAGAAGAAGATGTATCAGGCTGAGATAGTAAAATATCTTCTCAATGATACTATAATAGCATCTGATCAAATCCCATTTCCAAAATATTTTTTTTCTGGAATCACATCCTGTGACTCCAAGAAAAAAATTGATGTTTTCAGAATGACATCATGAAGAAAAAATAGTTGAGGAAGAAGTAGAAGAAGAAGGAGAAGAAGAAGTTAGTGGTGATACCGAGGACATGATAATGAAAGTTGTGGATTATCATCAGAAGGAAAGTATTTCTGAGAAATTATCAATCCGAACTTCTGAAGCAGAGTCTTCAAAACCTGCTAATCTAGGAAAAGATAAGAAGGGTGAGGAAGAAGTGAATAAATTGACTGAAGAGGAATTTAGTAATCCTTATTTTATCCATCCAGAGGATGTTGAGGCAAGAGTGGAGACAGAAGAAGTAGATAATGATAATATTGTTCATCTATTAGATAGTGAACATGAATCTCTCAAAGAACAAGACTTAATTCTGATTGCTGATAAGGGAATGTAGTTTACAGTATATAAAACTAGTAAATCCATGGTGAAGATGAAAGATGTTGTTGCTTTATCAAAGAGGATAATAGAAGACTTAGAAAAAAATCCGCCCCAACCAAACACTTGGATTCAGAATCATCTTACATTGGACATGATTTTGTTGTTCAGTCATTAAAAAAGATGTTTTGTACTATTCACTTTTTTGCAATCATAGACTCAAGATATCAGATACCTTAGCATATGATAAATATGAAATCAGATTCAGTTTCCTTGGTTGTAGACGAATGTGTCAGACTAGAGGCAGGTTTCAAAACCTTCCTCATTGGTTATGAGGTTCATAAAATGCCTTCCAAGAAGATTACAAGCTAGTCAAACAATACAACTGAATAAATGATAATCTTCAATGAATTTAATTATAATTTCAAGAATTATTTTGACACCTAAGATTGGAAGATCAAGGATCTTAAAAATAGTTTTGAGGAAAATTTAATCCGATAATTGACTAATCGAAAGCATAAAGTTAAGGATCTGAATGGAAAGCTTAATTCTATGGACATGAATTGGAAGAGGGAAAGGGATCATAGAATTGAGATTGAAGAGAATATTGTTATGAATTAAGAAGTGTTGAAAGCTCAAGCAGAATTTCTTAAGGATTAGGAAAAAACTAAAGCATTGGAGAAGAAAAATGAAGATCTTGATCAGCTGCTCAAGCGTATGGAAGAAGATCACAAGGAGATCAAGAAGCTAAAAACCATTATGAATAAGAGAATATTGAAGGATAAATAAGGATAATTTCATTCCATTCTGATCTTTGGTATTACATTTCCTTGTAAAAATTCACTCAATATTAATGAAATATTCTTGTTTCTCTATATATTTTCTTGTTTAGTGATAATGTTTCAGGTACCACATTTTTCATTCTCTTTATTCCATCATGAAAATCACACAGGGGAGAATGGAATGATAAAAAGAATATTAATTAAAGAATTTATTTCTGTTTGTAATGGCGAGTTCATCTAGAAGAAATTTCTTATCAATGATGATTTTTGAATGCAAGAAAATAAAAAAATCATATTGAGGAAATCTAGAATATGATCCTTAGGGATTTCAATGACTAAGGGGGAGTCAGTCATATTCAATATGATCCGTATGTAAAGGGAGAAATGTTTTTATTTTCAAGTCCATAAAATTTCTATGTCCTTAGATTCTTCTTCGTAAGGATGTTTGTGCTTTCCAAAAGGGGGGATATTTTTGAGTCAATAAGGATTGTTTATGTATTATACATTCCTTTATGTTTTTGAAAATATCAAACACTCTATTTCATGGAAAATTTTATTTCCCTAAAGATTTATCTTAATAATGAAATTTTCCATCCCCATGGAAATTTTCTCCTTACCATTTTTTTCATTGTTAATGTTACCGTTTCTCAAAATCTAACTCATTTTATTTCTAAGTGTAAAATTCAGTTTCATATAAAAAACCACAGAATCCTATAAATATTTATATATAGAGTATTCTAATTTAAGGTTCTGAATTCATGTTCCGAATTCACTGAATTCAGACTCTGAATTCCTATAAATTCATATTTTGAATTCTCTTAATTCGGATTCTGAAATATTTTAATTCAAACTCCGAATTCCTCTGAATACAGACTCTGAATTCTCTGAAATTTAGACACCAAATTCATTGAAATTCAGATTTAGAATTACTCAGAATTCAGACTCCGAATTCATCTAAAATTCATACTCTAATGTCTATAGAATTTAGATTCTGAATTCCATGAAAAATAGAATCTAAATATTCATGTAATATAGACTCTGAATGTTTAATTTCATAGACTCCAAATATTATTTTTCCTTAGACTCTGAAAAATGGTTTTGGTTAAGAAACCATATTTTCTTTAACCTTGTTTTTGTTATAAAATGATCCATGCAATCTGTTTCTAACAAACTATTCATTGAGTGACACATGTAAATGTATCTCCGAGATTCAAGGAAAAATATGACTGTTGGAGGAGGGATCCAACCATTGGAGAAATTCTTATAAATAGGAGCTCATTACAATGATCTCATCATTGATCTATCAATCTATAGATTACATGTTGCTGATGTAATTACTAGAGAGAGAGACTCGCATGCTCTGTGCATACTGAGCATCTCGTTCAGCATTCCTCATGTGACTCCGATTATAGTTCTGTACAATCAAGGGATTCCTGGGTTAGAAAGACAGAGGTGTCGAATACCTTAAAGTTCAAGTAAATCCTTTTTTAGGAAAACAGAGGTTTCGACTTCCATGAAGTTCAAGGGAGTGCAGGGATAACAAGAAAGAATATGATATTATAATCAAGGGGTTACCCTAGTGTGGATAAGATAGATTTTCTTGAAATTATAAATCAAGGGACCTTTATCCACAGTTGTTGTATACCATAGTCTTTGGGTTAAAAGATTTCATTCTTGTTATATGTATTATTTCATGTTTATTTTCCGATGCATTTTAATTAATAAGGAATGTATAACCATCTTATACTTTCTTATAATTGTATACTATGAGTAGTGTGATGCTATACACATTAATGTAGAATCATTTTCCTTGTAAACATTTCCTATGTTTTCTTTCTGGAACCATATATCTGGGACCTAGGATGTTTGAAGAACTAAGAGGTCTTGTGAATTCACCTTGATTAACATCGATAAACACATTTTTTATTAAGGTTAAAAATGAAAGATTTATATCAACATTAATGGTTCCAATTGAATTTATAAAGGATATATTCACCCCTCTTGTATATTAATCATATACATTCATATTTAGATCCTATAACAATCACTAATTAATAATAATAATAATAATATATAAACCTCTAATATTTATATATTTTCACCTTACCACATGGATTTGATAGTATCATTAGAATAGGTTTAATTAGGTATTCACTTGAATTTTTGAATAATTATAGAGCACATATTATATTTAAAATAGAGTCTTTTTGTATGAATTAATTACACTAAACGTTTGAGATGAGACTGAAATCCCAACCACAGGACAAATGAATATTCCAATGAATCACTGGTAAAGTCCCAATGACTGCCTACCTTATGAAAGTAGGTCTATGTTGTCTAAAAAATAGACTTTCTAAAGAATCCAATCCAAGTTTCAATTGTTCCAAAATAGGTTATGTGCCAAACATATTCCTTGATAACTTTGAGTACCTGGAATCTATAGCTTCGATGTAAGATTTCACTAACATAGTGCATCTAATATGAGTTGGCGATTGAACCAGTATGCGAATTACAACTTAATGGATTCATCCTAGATTTGGAGGAAGATAAATAAGGCATTCAAGTGATGATTTACCACATACTAACCTAAAACAAATGTTGCAGAGATGACGGTGGCCATTATTTGTATATCCAAACACATTTAGATATTCTTTTTTATGAATAGAAGAACATAATTTTTTTATCTTATGGAGGTAGAGGGGAATGTTCATTATTCCTGTGAAACTGCCCAATAGATTTATAGGTGGGATCCAAGTCAATGTGGTCATCATCTTAAATGAATGACCCTAATTACACATGAAGTTGTAGAGAATGTTGTGTGATCCCTATTCATCTATAAAAGGGTTTAAAAAATGATATCATATAGGGAGAATACAACCAGATCAAGTGAAGATCTAATATATATTCCAACTTCTATAAACATTCCTAAGAACATCCTTGTATATTAAGAGTGGAATATGGAAAATTCATAATCACCACATGCTATAAGAAGAATAATTCCTCACATCTCTACTGGGTGACTGCAAAATTTTAATGGGAAACCCACATCTACAGGACTGAGGATACTTTTAACACCATGGTAATATCCATTATAATCCATTGGATATTAATATACCTAGATTTATGATATACATCATCACAAATAATATATGTCTTTTACTATAGGTTTTACATTATTAACTTTCATAAATGTTGATCTTACTGATAAAACACACCAATATGTTATTAAAAAAATTAAAATGGTATCAAATTTTAGAAAACTCACCAACCACAAGAAAATTTTGATGTCATTATAGTAGAATGTAATATTTCTTAGTTTAGGGGAATAAAAAATGTGAATTCTTTGATCAATTTTATATTTCTAATAATAAATTTTCCAAACTAAGTAAGGTTATTATATTGAAGCATCCATGTCTTCTTTAGTGAACCCTACTCTACCAGAGGACATGAATCAACTTAAAATACAGAAAAAATTATTTCTAAAACAATTATATGATAACTATAGAACAATTTTATTGTAGCACTAATTTTTTATCATGATCCACCACCACTGGGGGAACATCAGCTACCTATCTAATAAAGTCAACCAAGGCCAACTCAGGTGATGGTATCATAGAAATACAAGATTCTATCATTTCATGACTGTATTATCTAGATATAATTCAAAAAATGCTACAACAATATATAATATTGTACCCCATGAAGGTGGATTCCACTCTTCCTCCACATTCATTCTAGAATGAGGGACTTGGGGAAATATCATAACCATTTTTCTTTGCAATGCCTCCAAATGTTGGGTACCCAATGAAAATAAGGGGCTACCAAGATCAGATGATTTATTTATAACATATAATTCTTCCATTTGCATATTATAATTACATTGATTTTAGGTCTACAATATTTCATGTGAGTATTATTTTCATATATTCATCATCTAATTCATCTATATGATATAGGAAAACTCTACCCCTGACTTCTCAAACATTAACTAATAACAGAATGAGAGCGTCACATATTTCATTAGATGATGGAAGGGTCTGAAATAATCCATGGAAACATAGATTCCATAAGAATAATTATTGTACGTCTTTGATGATAAAGTACATGGTCATTTTCTACTATGATCATCCTATGGAATTACCCTCACGTGTTTTGATAGTTTGCTACAACAGAATAATGTCAAGTGTACACTATTTAGTGAAATAAGGAAATGAATTATGAAATACACTAAGAATGATTTTAAATGTTGGGGATGAATGAAACAACTACTATAACACTACAAAAAAGGGGAGGTAACAATACCTTGATAGAAGGATGGTTAAAATTTGTTCCTCTCATACTAAAAAACATCATCCACCCCCTAGATAGCATCCATATCTTGTTTTTATAAATCCAAAATAAATATAAGTCCTTAAATAATGACCCTTAAAAATACTTTCCTTACCTTTTTATGTTGGGTCATATCACAATGAAATGTTGTATCTCTACTGATATGTTAAAAATTATGGCTGATTTTGAGAAAGTGACTTTCGTAATCCAAAAATTCCTATTGCATATGTGTCATCCATTCTTCTATAATAAGAAGAGGAATCAGAAAATACCCTAAATGGGAATTAAAATGTTTATGAAAAATGGATAATACATATATAAATGGATCATGTACATTCCAAAATTACTGAATGAATTAATAAATCAACCATGACCTGTATTACCTCTACATCTCCAACTGATGTATATTTAACTTCTCAGCCTCTTAATATCTGATGAAATCATAAAAAATGAGACAAAAAAATAAGGGTCTATGAGTATTCAAAAATTATTCTTTAATTATTTTGAATTTATTTACCTAATATTTGTAGAATGGGAACCATCCCACTGAGTGAACCAATGGTTATTGTTCCAACACATTATCTAAAAGAAAATTACCCATAAAACAAGAAAATAGAAAATGACCCACAAAATATGAAAAATAGGTATTAACCCACTAATCAAACCATCTTGTTCCATCCCACCAAATTATATACTCTTCTAATGAGGTATAATAGTTCAGATCTATTTCCATCATAAGGTAATATATAGGTCTAAATAATTTTCACTTTTTTATAATGAGTGTGATCTAGAAAGTAATGATCACACAATTATATAGTAATTTGAATTACCTCTAGTTCTCCCATCTTCTAATCCAAGCATTGTTGAAAAAGAGATTAATGACCCCCTATGAACTTATGAAGAAGGTTCCATCAATATTATGTATTATTTAGAATACAATGTTAATGGATAATTCCCATGATTATTGAGGTAAATTAAATCAATAGGGTCCATACTAAGAATCTCATCACCAGCTACTCGATCTTCAATTTATAAAACAAGGTGTTGATATAACTTCTATTAGAAAAAACCTTGAATTTGAAAATGATATTTATTCTAATGAAATGACCCCTCAATTACTATGGGAAAATTAAAATTTATAGGAAATAAATATAGATTTTCTTTTGCAATTTTTTCTTAATGGTGAAATATTAACACCTACATATAATTTTCTTACATTGAGTAAAGTACCACATCCCACATATCATGGTGGATTTTTTATATTTTTAAACACCCCATATGTTATATTATAGACATGATATTACATTGGTTCCCATTACTCAAACCCCAAGATAGTCAATGTTTCCTGGTTTGGGGGTGACATCTTTAATGTCTTAGTCATTAAATGCTTTGATATTTTCCCACCAATTGATCAATATTAAGAAATTTTCACACAAATATTAGATTCAACATTGTTCTCAACCTAATAATGGAATATGTGGAACATTATGAATGTAATAATTTCACTCCAATCACAATTACATGAGAATTAATATTTGTTTATTCTAATTGAAGAATGTTATTGGGTATTGTTTTTATATTTGGGGAAAAATTGATTTATTTACCAAGGATTAAGTGACCCAAGAAGGTATATTTGATTTCACATTACAAATAATGCCAATTCAGTCAATTTATAGGGTATATAATCTGGATGTTCTTCTCCTTTAATCACCAGATTAAGAAAAATATATATTAAAGGAAAATGGAGTAAATAACATCCAATCATCTCTTTCACCCATGGGAGCACCCTAAGAAGAATAAAAAAATTAGAAGAAATCATGGTCACCTATATATCAATTATGGACTAATCAATCGTTATTCCTTTAGCTATGATCATGTGGTAGTAGGATTCAATTATTCATCATGGATTAAGGTTCTAGAGTATAAAAAAGATCAAGAGCCCTGAGGATAAATTTATTAAATGAAATATTTATTATTTAATATAATAATAATGTATGGGATATAAAATTGATGAATGAATCATCATCAAAGATTTTTTGAAAAACTATATAATTAAATTCTTGTTTGAGTTATATAATCATATGATGTATGAAATGGGTACATGATTCATTCCATCTTGAAATGAATTGTACCACGGTTTGCAAACAACATAAATGAAAGAAGTTACTAGTTGTATGTCTTCAAACAATATAGAATTCTGTCCTTATTGCAGTAAATTAAACTATTCATAAAATATTTCTTACTATAGGATTTTGAGTTACATGGACATTGTCCATGTTTTTTACTTTAATCTAGATGTAATATCATCCTAACAACATTATGTTAAATATATGTCCAACGTCCATTCCACCCAAATCTAAATTCCTTGGATTTTGTCCTCGTAATATTATTTTTGTTTTTATATATGAAATTACCACCCTATTTAAATGAGATAGATCTAAATATAAGAGATATATTGTATGTGTTTAAGGTCTCATGTTGAGTTTTCTTCAACAACCCTACAGTAGGAATAATATATCTCGCATATTATTGGAATTGATACCACATTAATTTTGAGATTCCATATTTATTATATTAATAAAAATATCCATTAATGTTCTAATTCACCAAAAAAGAGTAAATATATATTGATAATAATATAACCCCATTATTAACTATGGGTGGCTTGATTCAAATACTAAAAATATATGATGTGATGCCTAAATCATCTACCTTGGGACCAATATCCAAATTCTATTACCATAAAAGTCCCAATGAAATTATATTAAATATTATAACACAGATTCCTCTCAATATTTTGTTCAACTACATCATCATGGTCCTAATACTATGATGTTAATATGTATGGCATCAATGACCTTGTCTTATGATGTTAAACTACAAGACATATAATCCACCCAGTGTGACATTTACTACTTCTAGTGGTCCACTCCATGGGAGACAAAGTGATTATATGTGAGGAAAATAATTTTGAGAATCCATAATATAAGATTCTTTATTGATTAATATATTTTAATAAAAAATATACCATTTTTAAGAATCAAATTTTAAGGTGTAGTGATTTTCCTTCACAGTGGGCCTCCCCCAATTGATTGTATTCTAGGATTATATAAGAAAAATAACCATCAGTATCAATTTAACTCTAGTGATTTGGTTTCCACTCACCCAAATTGAGATCATTGATAACCTTCCTTTGAAATTAGGCCTCATAATTCTCAATTTAATGAGATATATCATCACACATCAGATTAAATATTGGTATTTGTTGTGTGACATTAAATAGTATGACACATTTTTCCTAGTTGCATGACACAAACATCATAGTATAATATTCTATTCATATGGTAATAAACTATATGAATATAGGTTCTTACCCACATAACCTTAAACTATATCAAAAATTATAAAACCTTTATGATGATAAAATTCATAGATAGTTCATTATATGATGATCTTCATCAATGACGAATATTAAACCATTAAATCATAAGTCCTTAAACATGACTTGTGAGGCTTAATTATTCATCATCTTTAATCATAGTTTATCCCTAGAGCCCAAATATTCAATTTAGAATATTATGGTGTATCTATAAAATATTAAAAAAACATTTTTGACATCCCCTGTTCCAATAAACAAACTTAATAATTTTGATTTCCGTGTTTATATCACTAAAATCCTTGAAGGTGATATATTCCCATTAGTTTCCCTATTTGATTAAAATTTGTTAAAATGTTGTTGAGTGATCAAAATAGGCCCACTCCAAATGTTGAAAAACATAGATACATTAAAACCACTAAGTATTTCATAAGGAATATTTTGGTCTTGAAGGGAAGTACCTAATTATTCATTATGCATTTTTTTCAAATGGTACAGAACTGATCCCTTTGTTAAGAATAATGGAACATCTACCACTAGTTCCAATGGTGTGACATTTTATTCACAATTTAAAATCTCCAAACAACCCACATCAACCTTTATTTCCTTATTGATGTTTCAAAAATTAAATGACAATATTTACATCATTCATATCCCTTTTTTTGAAATTGATAAAAATATATCTATGTTTTATGCCCTTATTCAATACAACCTCTATTTAAAAAAATCTGATTCTCATGGGTATAAAATGTATAATTCTTCAATAAATTGTTTATTATATAATTTAAAAGACTAAAAAGTCTATAGCTTATGAAAATAAAGTGGTTAGCATGGTCCATCCATCATGAAAAAAAATTCTTGGAAGGGTTTATTCCATATATCCCTGATAAGATACCACCACTTCTATATAAGATCCCACTATAAATATGAAGAATTTGTTTCCTGATAGACTCAATGATTTTGTATATATTATCTTACCATAATTTTATGGTTAACAAATCATATGAATAGAATTTTACTTTAGAATAACTACATGTGTATTGATTCCCATAACATGGTATATATAGTGATTCCCAAATCACATATCATGGTTTGATTAATAAATTTAGTCCATGTAATCCCCTCAAAGTGTATGGTCTCTTCAATTGTATCATTAATTTTGATATTAGATGATACAATAGGATGATATATGTTTTTCATAGAACAATATGTGGAATGATTCCTACATTTTCAGGATACCTAGGGATTCCTAAATCACCTATCTTAGTCACAACCATGTATCCAAATGAAAATCCACACATCATCCCAATGATTAGACCCCTTGTTTTACATTGGTTTTCCATTTATTGGTTCAACAATTAGATGAATCCATTTTGTTTTTCACATGATCCGGATATTATTAATACTATGAGAGAGAGGTTCGTGATATAAGAACACCAAATGTATAAAATATATGTCCTATTTGAATGAAGTCAAATTATTCATAATGTATTTTATAGTGAAAGATTTTAAAATAATTTTAATGATCTGAATTACTAACCCAACTTCACTACATGATAGATATATTATTATAATGGTACATAAAAAATGACACATACTAGTAAGACTTTGGTATGGTTGAATTGCCTATTCCATAGGAAACCTAGATCTTCTATCCTTGGTATATGACTCATTGAATATTATATATTCCATCCCATACTAGAATAGTCCCAATATATGAGTAATATCATTCTAGGGATTTTATTTTTTTAACATAATGTTTCTTGATTTTGTATACCCTATGATAAATATTGACCCCTGGATATCCTAACATAGTACCAACTAAAAAAATAATATTCCATATTTCAGTTCATGTATCATGATCATAGTACTATTTTCACAATTATTTTATGTTGTATATATATTTACACTGAGAACTGATTCACATCTAGTGTCCTTCAAACTTGCTTCCTAATATACATCCTCAACATTTGGTCTATATAGTATGAACATTAACTCCACACTCTATTGTTAAAGTATATATTACCAACATGTAAAACATTTCAAGGAATTAAACTATAGTTGAAAAAAAGGCCCAAAGTCTTGTGAGGTTGAAATATCTATAAGAGAGCACACCTTTAATGTTTTCAACAAAAGAAACAATGTAAAAAAAACGGCAAAAATATTTTTGGGACTAATAAATGGCTCTATAAATAGATAATATATTCCCTATAGACACCAATTGTCAAGGAAAATGTTATAGAATATATTATTTTTTTTCCATTGTGAGATATATCCATTCCATGGGTACATTATTGTTCATGAAAATATAACCTCTTCACACTAAGTAGACTATCCATTAAAGTTATTAAGTACTAAATAATTATATGTTATATCACTTCACGTTGATAATGTGTTCGATACATTTTAGCATAAAATTTAGGGTTCTCCAAACCATCTTGTATATCATGTTCTCCATGAACCTACTTAATATATTTTCATTACGAATCATCACCAAACTAATTCCTTGAATTGAGATACTCTAATTGGATTACAATAACCCTAAGTCCTTATTTAAACTTCATTGTCAACTTAATAGAAGTATTTGTAACATGGTGAATAGTTTATTAGAACAAGCCCCTATTTCAATGGGTAAAAAACTATAGAATCTAATTGACCCATTTAATATGTTTCCTCAATGGAAAGGTATCCCTTATCTCCGTGCACTATTTCCTAATAGTGAAACACTGGTTTCCCCATTAGAAATGGTGACATTTTCTAACCAATAAACATATCCCATTTACATTTAGACACGTAATTAATTATTTAAATTTTTTATAAAAAAATATCTGTGTGGATTCAAATACCCTCAATAGTGAATCATACAATATTTCAAAGTGAGATTATGAGATCCAATTGTAGTTTCCTCTCAAATTTGGGTATACATATCAAAATAGGACCCATATTCCTTTGGTGGATTTTCATTTTTTTCAATCTATAATACATGATTAAAGATACTAATTTTTGTGAATTAATATTTCGGATCTGTTCTACGTCATGTGGCTATAAACTTCATGGCACATTGGTTCAAGAATTGTAACTATAAACTATGCGACACAACCCTAAGGTGTAAAGTACTAAAATTGAGATGTAATCCACTCTAGTTTTTAATTTATCATGATGTTATATAGACTTCATCACCATTTTTTGTCAATATTATCTACCCATACACAACAACATTAATATTCCAACTTTTATGTCCTTAAAAAATGAAAAGTATCATAATAATCAAAAGGCTGGAAACCTATAAAGGGGTAGTTGGGTAAAATTCATTCCATTATTCTATAGGAATTAAACTTGAATATCATATGAAAAAATTATAAGTTTTAGAAAGGTGATAAGTGATAAAGGTTTCATGTAAAAAACCCCACAAAGTGATGCCTAGGAAAAAAATAATGATCATTACCTCTCTACAACTCCATCAATGTACAAGGAACATGTAATGGAAAAAAATTACAAGTTTAAAATATCATATATATAATTATTTTTTCCAATAACTAAAATAATAGTTTCCTCTTTAGGCCAAACAACATAGAATTATTTTATGTTATCTTTCTTTTTCTCGTAAACATTGGTTGAGATAATCGATCCATGGACATGTATCCACCATATATTACCCTAAAAATGCTCAATGTGGCCTTTAATATTACATACTATTTTTAAATGTGATCCAAAAACTTGTAAGATTATGACGGTGTATGGAACGATACCAATTAACCTACATGGGTTGAAAATTACCCTTCCTCGAAATTGAGATGAGACAATATCTTTTCCGCTATACAAGAGAAAGATCTTTTTTGTGAAAATTTTATGAATATGTGTGGTTTTATTTGTATCTATACATGACACAGAGTGTCATTTAGATCACTTGTCTGGTATTCAATCCAAAAAACACATTCATTCCATCCCTCTTACCATTTTAGTCTCTAGACCTTCCAATTCATATAATGTTTGATTCCATTAAACATAATATTATAGGTGAAAATATGTGAGTCAGTCATTCCTATTGGAAACCCAATATCCGTGGGATGATTATTCTAATTAAAAATCATAATAAAAATTGATTTAACAATTCCTCATGGACGACCAAAATTAATGGATGAATTATTCCTTTCCAAAAACAAAAAAAACCTTGATTTGATTTATCATATTTGTAGAAAAAAAGATTATTTGAAACCCAAGTCTTAGTGAGTGACCTCTCATTGCCAAGCAGGCTTCTAAACATTCCATTTTTTTCCTCATACAACACTTTCATTAGGTTATTCTAAATTAATATGGGGATGTTCATTTCATTGGCTTCAATTTGACATGTGTGGTTAAAAAAAGAATTATAAATAAAAAATTTATGGCCATTTTAATCCAAGATCAATCCAAGGTAAATTTAAATTGATGAAATTATACATTCACATAGCTCGTGAACTATCCCAGTTCTCACCAACCCATATCCAATGTTTTCTTGGCTATCACTTTACGTGCATCTCCCTTTCACAGAAAAAACTCATTCACAAAAGCGTTTTTCATAACTCACTTGTGAAAGAACACCAGCGCACCCAAGTAGTGCACATATATCCTTTCTATTTCTTATACCTAGATGAACACTTTTGTGTTCTCATAAATTATGCACCAAGATCCCATGTTTTTTATATATATTGAAAAATTGATCTCCTATTTCAATAATGTGTTGGAGAGAGGAGGCCTGGGTGGTTATCTTCTTATACACTCCCAAAATATCCTTTAGATAAATTTTAGGTGAAAACCTAAGTGAAACAATAACTAGGGAACCATAAAATCAAAATATATAGAAGCCTATATAAATGGGTTAACTATTCACTATCAATATTAGTCGTACACAACCTAAAAAACACATCACCCAGGGTTCCAAACCAGGGTGAAACATTACATAGTTCTCAAAACATAGAATTCACTTCCCTTAGGGATCCCAATACACAAGAAACGTTTTCTAAGGACCCAATCTTGTAAAGCAAATCACCTAAGGATCTTTACTAGGGTGAATCTTCACCTAGGGCTATAAACCTAGGTACACACAAATTTCATCCCTGAACATAGATTATCAATTTATTCCAAATAAAAAAATATGTTGAGAATTTTATTAGGGATTCCATGAAGGGAGAACCCTTTGTTCAGTACTCCACCAGGGATACCCTATTATCGCTACTTAAAACATCAAGAATATATTCACCCATGTCTATATACTATGGAATTCACTTTTCCCGGTCCACAATTATGGTGAACCCAGACATGTGACTGATAAAGGAGTTCCATTTCACCTTAGTCCTTGCTATGGAAACACCATAACATAGTTCTATTAGAAGGGTTCCCCTTTTAAAAATTTCATATACTCAGTCATAGTTTCATTAAGAAATTTATCTGGTGTAATCCCAAAAAAAATATGTTTCCTTTATTCATCTAATACGTATGTAATCTCTATGAAACAACACACATTCACCCCTACCAATATCTATCTTTTGTCACTTTTAAGAAGTTAAACATGATGGATGGACCCTAATATGTAACCTTAACCTATGAAACATTGACTATGAGGTAGTTGAGTATTATTAAACAATATGCATATGAGACCACATTGAGGTTAAACCTCAAATACATTATATATATTTCTACTTATTAGGTGTAATCCCAAACTATATTTTCTTATTTTCTCATATAGTCACAATCGAATACTGGTGTAGAAATCCAAATATGGGCCTCTTATAAGGTGTAATCCCCAGACTATATATTATTCCTTCCATTTCTTGTTTCTATTGACAAATTTTTTACGATGATATCAGAGTATTAAACTTGTTTTATTCCCTAAACATTCTAGTATTCCTTCTTTTACCAGTGACCAACATATTTGTGGTAGAAAACCATATCTGGGAATCATACTAACCGTAAATCTCAAACCATTATAGTATTTCTTCCAATTCTTTTTTAAAATACACAGAGGGGTAGGAAACTATATATTAGGAATTATTCTCTCTTTAATCAAATACCATTTAAATTAATTGCTAAATATTTAACAATAGACATGGTGGATTACATCTATTTGTTGGCCTTGAGCTTGGTATATTCCCCAATATATACCAACATGTTTTTTTATCTAGTAAATTATAGAACGAGGGTGGACCAAAATATATGTGCCTCCTACTAGGTGTAATCCCCAACCTATCATTTCATCATTCTTCATATAGTAAAAAATAGATCATTGGGGTAGTAATGAATGCTCATGACTTAGTCCCACACATAACCCCTAAATAACTGCTAACCCATTTATTTATTCTATGCGATATTAATTATCTTAGATGTTTTCCTTGTCACACATCCTTAAAATCAAAATGACATCATGTTAACCTACAATGGTGTCTATGTGTTCTGATTCTTATCACAAGGGCACATCGTAATACCATTTCAAGGGCCCAATCACATCTCCAACAACACATACCACCTCCCGTGATGGTGAAAAATTCATGAGTTCCCAACATTTGATATAAAACCTAGGATCAATGATTACTAATATAATGACTGATAACCTTTTATATATGAAAATGTTAACAATTCCACGTAAATTTGTTGAAATTATTAATAAATAACTAAACTGTCCCACATTGGGATTTTGGAAGGATTTTTTAACACATATTAAATCAAAAATAGTGTCCAAAAGATTGAAATAATTCACCAAAAATGATTATTGAGTCAGAAATTCCTGGCCAACATCCAATTTGAATTCCAAATATTCACTAGTATTGTCCTTGTGATTGCATTCATTTGGAATCTAGGTTCTCTATGAATCAAAATGCTTTTGGTTGGTAATGAATTTTTATATACACCCTAAATAGTGCCCTATAAAAAAGTTTAATTATACTTGAAGGTGGCTATGAAAACATTTCATGATAAATCAATTTTATAATTTTTATAATCGGTTACCCCTTCCCCTAAAAACATGGTTATTACTAATGAATTTTTTTTAAACACTACACTGTAATTTAAAATATATTCAAAAAATTTTGGATAAATTTTTTAGAAATCCCACTATTACATCAAAAGTTGATTTTCACCTAAGAAAAGGGTTTTCCTGAAAATAATTTCGAAAGAATCATTTCCTGGTTCAAAAATATAAAGATGAATATTCTTGTACAATTGATACAAAAATTTAAAAAAATGATTCCTTAGTTATTCATGGTAGTGTTGATGGTTTAAACACAATTCTGGTAATATTTGGAATAATATTGATTTAATATTAAGATAAATGAGGCTTATATCATAGAAAAGTAGACAAGATTTGATGAAAAATCCTAATAAGATAAATCAAGGTTTACATTGAATCTTATTAATAAATATGATCCTCAAGAATAGAATTTTCATTTTGTTTATTCATTATGTAAATTGTAATAAAAACATTAACTGTGATGATGAATGTTTGTATAGATCAAAAAATTATGGACCATAATATGTAAAATAAATAAAACAATAATGTATAAAAGAACAATAATATATGAAAGTATGTTCACATTAGGGAATATAAAAAGGTGTTAATAAAATCACACAAAATAATATTGAGAGAGACTTCATTCCATGGAAGATATATTTATATTATTGCTGAAATGGAAGGAATGTGTATCTTTGAAAAAATTCCATGGCCATTTATAAATATGTGGTCAAGCTATAGTAAAATGTGAATTAATTAATGAGGGAATAAAAAACGATTGATTTGGTGTAAGAAATATTAGAAGAATTTATTAAAATTTCATGAGATGTTTCTAAAATAGGGTAACCCAACACTCCTGAGAAACTACTGATAATAGATCCAAAATCCAGTAATGTTTCTTAGGATATCATGTTTAATTGTCCATACTACATAGATATGGATAGAATGATAAATAAATCATAAGATAGGGCATGTTACATTCTAATTAATGTGAAAATTATAATTCCAAATATGAATAAATCTAGATAAATAAACAATGGAATACATACCAAGGAGGTTCATGTTAATAAAATCAAGTGATGAGAAACCATCATATTTTATCACACAAGTAAAGGAGAAATAAAAATATGTAACGGGTTGGGAAGAATATGTCAATCCTTTTTTCCTCTCATAAGAAGTAGTAGAGAACCCTAATCATTAGTAGATATTTTAGTTCCTTTTTTAGGGTATTAAAGGTTATTCATATTAGGGTACAAATATGTGATGTCTTTTAAAAATGTACAAAATGATGATATATCCTTCATGAAGTTTGATGTTTGAATAATAAATTAATTATTTATAAAAAATCCTAAATTAATGAATCTATATAATCTTTTAATCAATATAACTATTGATAAATAATATAGATTTAGTTTAACACTTGACTGGGAGTTGAGTTGAGAATGTTTTTAGAATGAATAATTATAATGATAAAAATATGGGATGTGTGGGAAATCATCTTTAACATGGTATGTTTTATATCATTCATATATCCATTTATAAAAGGGATAAATTATGATATTAATAGATAAATATTTATTATTTAATGATCTTAAAAAAATTAAAATTAAAGGTGGAAATATTTCTTGTTTTGAATAATTTTCAAATGCTTCTTCAGATATGTAAACGAATAGGATTCAGAAAGATAAATAAAATCTAATTAAATATCCTATAGAAGTATGTCATTGAGACAATATCAAATTATTATTTATTTTATAGATTGATATTGATGTATAGATTATTATCCCAATTTATATACCCTATGTTACCTCATGTAGCCTTATAGTTTATTAAGTTATGTCTCAATAGTTATATGTAGTGTTTTACTACCCCTGTCAAATGTACCTTGATATTTATTATCAATACAAAGGATATAAATGATGTAGGGATGGGAATATATTAAAATTGAATTATAAAATTTATTTTAGAGTAATAGAAATAATCCAAATGGATATATTGGTGATCCTGAAGGATTGAGATGACTATGATGAATATATATGTTTTTAATAATTTGAGATTTATATATGTGTTGGGTATGATATGAAACCAATAAATAAAGTGATAAAAGTACTCAATGATTACAAAAGTGTTTCCTGGAAAAGGGATATTAGAGAGATTATTGTCTTTTGAAATAAGTTAGTTTTCTAATAAAACACTTTAATTAAATACAACTTCTATTTTACATTCCATAGAAAATATATACATATATTTGAAAATATTATTAGGATAAGAGACATTGATATTTTCATTGAATTATAATGAAGATTAAGTATACTACAATATAGAATTCATGGGTATATATATTTATTGAAGAAGACTTGAATATGTAATGAATTTTTTTCTAAACAATATTTCATTAAATTAATGTGTTGAGTTATAATGAATATGAATTTGGAGATTATAGTGATTTAACTCTATATGTGGATCTTAGAAGCATCAAGAAAAATAGGATTTATGGAGTGGTTACTCTATGTGTGTGATCCATTGTCCCCCAAGTCACATGTTAAACCTAGGGCCTCTGGTACTATGGATCATATAGGGTCCCCTCTCAACCCTGTTTAAGTCATGGGCTATTTAAAATAAATAATAAATTTAGGGCTTTGGTAATGAGGTCTAATTAATGATGAGAGAACCATAAATTACATTTTCAAACTGTTCAAGAGATAGCTATTATAGAGATTTGATAATGTAGGATATGAGTTAATGTGCATACTCATCCCTACGTTTTTAAAAGTTTAATGATTTGAGTGTTTGACATAGAGATTGTGCATATTGAATATGTAGAAACATCATAAAATTGTAACACCTAGATAGTTTTTTGAAATATTTCTCTGTAAATAATTTTAATTCTTCCGTAGCTTTTGCTTCACACCACTGGTAGTTTAAACGAAATAGAAGAAACTATTACTGTAAAATGACCATTAAATTTATTTGAATAGATTTGAAGAAATAATTTTTTAGATAAATATAAATACCAAATCAATATGAATGTATTGGAAAGTGCATATAAAATAGTCATCAAATGATAGTTAAATGTCTTTATTCTTCAAAAATATGTTTTCATCAAAAATGAGTTTTTATTATATTTATGAATGAATTTAAATATTTTTAAATTATTGAAATTTTTTTAAAACGTGATTTCATTTTTCCATTAATTTTTTCATAATTATATTAAAATTATTTTTTCTGAAAAAATTTTTCTTTAAAGAATATTTAAAATAGAGATTATTTTTGAAAACCGTATTTTATTTTAAGGTACTTACAAGGTAAAATTATATTTCTGAATGGTAATAAATTTTAACTAGGTAATTTTATTTTTATATAATTAAATAATATTTTTTAAATTTTTTTTTTAAAAAATAAATATAAAATTCTTTAAAAATTGTAAAATGTAATTTTTTCAAAAAAATTGTTTTTCATGGAGTTTTATCTATTTTATTTTAAAATAAATTCTGAAACTTACATGTATTGAATTTTTTAAAATGGATTCCAAATTTTGATTCATAAGTGCCAAATTTAGTGAATATGTCTTTTTTTGTTGGATAATATCTATAGTAACATTGGTAAATTTTGTAACCATTGCTAAGAGTAAATTATGTTACATAGGTTAAAAATATATAAATAAATATTATATGACTCTAACACCTTAAAAAAAATTATTGGATGAATATAATTTGAACCTTAACACACAAGGAAAAAAATTATTTTTTTAATGCCCAAATTTTTATGAAAATGACTTATATAATATTTAAACTAAACAATGTTACAAATGTCAATTTCATTATCATAAATATACCTTATGTTTCCACCTAGATCAAAGGTATGTTTTGAACGAATACAAATTAATATTTTTTACGTAATAAAAATATTTACATCATATTTATTTATTTTTTACCTTTTGGTCTACAAAGATGATATTATGATATTTATTATCAACTATTTAATAAAAATTGAAAGACATCGCATTCTTGTGTTATACACAATATCATTTTTAATATGGGGTTACACATAATATATATTAAAAAATAAATATAATTCTGAAATATAGTATATTTATCTTCATCATGGTATTTTAGTTTTAAATAATAGTGAAAATATATATATATATTAAATAATTACGTAACTCTGATGTAGTAATTATTTTATGAACACAAATATCAATGAAATTTTATGAAAAAATATCAAAATAAAAATAATTTGAGAAAATTAACATAAAAAAAATTTACATTACCTTGACATCATTGTGATATAATTTATTTTTTTGAACATAAATTATTATATTTATATTTTAAAAAGTCCATGTAATGAATATTCTGAAAATTTACACTAATGACTGTTTATAAAATAATATATTATAAAATTTTTAAAAAATATGTAAATATCAATAAAAAATATTTTATAACATATTAAAAATTGTTAATTTATAATTTAATTGAAATAAAATTTTAAAAAATTACCATCTTTTAATATTGAAGATGTTGTAACTTTAGTTAAAATTATAATAGGTTAACTAAGGGTTAATAAAAATTATATGGATTATATTAATAAAAAATATTGTCTAAAATATTTTTTTGATGAAATTAAATAATTATATCACCCTATATTCTAATAAAAGGCTTTTTTAGATATTTTTATTGAGATTAAATTTATTAATATTTTAAAAAAATTCTAAAAGTTCCCCTCACCTCAATTAAAAATGGGCACCTCCTCCTTCACTTCTTCACATCATACTGAGCCTTCACACTCAATGATAAACTAAAAATTTATCTTTAAAACATCACATGATACATTACATAGGTTATGGTATTTTCAAAATTCCAAACATAGTTTCCCTAAGATGATATATAAGTGATCTTCTCCAAAGAAGAGGTAATCATTGTTATATGGTCCTTCATGATTATTTTTTTCTTCTACTTACTTTTAACATGTTGTTTCTTTTCAGATGAAATAACTCCAGAATCAACTATATTATGAGATTTTATTATTTTTATGGAAAAATCATATTCCACCTATTATCCATCCTATGATGAACAAAATCACCATACGTGTGTATTTATGACATAACATCTCCATCTCGTAGTGTAATCTGTTTTTTTCATCACCGCATTATTTAGATAAGTATAATGACAGAAATAATATATATATTTATATATGATAATTTTGAAATTTTAATTTTTTTAATTAATATTTTATCCCTTTCCATAAAATTTCACTTTTAAGGGATTAATACCATCACTCATATGTACGTACAACCTACCATCTTCCCAATGTGAAGTGATTCATTTTACATGTTCACCATTAATGAATGATTATATAAATGTATATATTTAATAAATATGATATATATTACACTAATATCATTATGGTAATGATGTAACTAAATTATATTCCCAATAACTGTGAGTTATATGGTAAAATAATCTTAGGAAAATGAAGCAGTTAAGACCCGAAGGAAGGGTAATAATGAAATATTATTAACAAATTGTGATAAGATGATATAAGAGGATAATCTTTGATATCATAAAAATGAATATAGTTTTTAATAAGTTAATAAGATTATTTAATCCAATATAATGAAGTTAGGATACATACAATGGAAAAAATACATTAGTTAAGTGTTAATTTCACAATCTCATTTTTATTCGGGACTCTTTATACGTAAGTATATAATGGGAAATATTTCTTCTTCAATGTCCATGTTTCATAAAAATTTCACTAAATATTTTAAATACTATTAAACAATTGTTTAGAGTTATTTTTACCAATGTTATAATTTTTTCTAAATAGTTTTAAAGGAATATTTTTGTCATTTTTCAAAAAGTTACTTTGTGACTTTTCCAAAAAAAAGTACGAAATGAATGTTTTTTAACCTATACAACATAAACATATTTGTAAGCTTTCATGAAACCATTATGAAACGAATCTTACCGTATAATATTAAATTATTACTCTCAAATAAAATTTTTATTTTTAAATTATTGGCATTTTAAGCTGTTATAATGTTTTAAAAGATGATATGATATGTTCCCTAAAAGTATTTTCAAGTGATCTCTCTAAATTATTTTCCATTTATGATAAAATTATTTAATTTTAATTATGCTTAATTGGGGATATTTTTCAAGGAATCTATCCCTATTATTTATGTGGTTGGTTTATGTTTATGATGGAATGATATGTATGAAATCTATTTATTTTACATTTGTTATGTAATGGTGGAATGATGTTAATGAAAGACATTTTTTATTGGTTCTGATATGATTAATGAATTATGTTCTTTTAATAAACAAATGTATGGTTTTAATTATGTGATAGGTGGGACCTATATCGCCCTAAAATGCATGGAGTAATTTTTTTTATCTCATTATATAGATAGTAATGTAACATGGAGTGAACTCTGTTCAGTGATACAGGTATAGAAAATGGAGTGAAATTGATTCAGTAAAGGAATTTTTTCACTATAATGGTCTTGAAAATAAGGCTTCTATAATATGAAATTGAATTTCTATGCTTATGTGTATTCTAAAATTAAATGAATTATGTTATGTTTTCATTGAATATGTTCTATTATTTTTTATTAACATATAGGATTTATCCCATGACATGATACCATTATCTTTGATATACATGATAGAATTTTCAAATGTTTTATTTATTTGGTTATATATTATTATTATGATATTAATGATATCTCCCTTTTTACCCTTACTTAGCATATGATCTCATTCATTGTTATTTTTCTTTTCTATATGACATTAATAAAGGTATTATATGTGATATTTTAAGATGGGTTACATTAATGAAGTGATATGTAGGAGACAATGTAGATAATCTTTGAACCAGTTGTTTATGTTTCCATCTTTCTAAATATACTAAAACTATACGGTTCTAGTGTGGTTTTATTTTATTATGTAATAAATATTGTTATATTTAGATATAATATTTATGTATGAAAATTATGAGCCATTATAGTTTTTATTAAAGCAATGTAATGAATCTAATCGGTAGGAACTATTGCGTGTGAGAGTTTTAAAAAGAAAGGATCTCTACATACGGGATTCATAAGGAATGGAATGCCACTGGGAATGGTGGGTCTTCTACCTATGTGGTTAGCTTTCCTATATTGTTTCATGATATGTATCAATTATATTATAACAGAAATAATTTAAAACTGTTATAGAAGTTATCATAGAAAAATTTAGTTAACCATTGGAAACCAAGATGGGAAAACCTTAGTATAAACCCTAAAGATAAGTATATATATAGGATAAAATCCTAGAGTTTGTTAATTATCATTATTAACCTAGAATTAAACCTATGGTTTCAGTAATTGATATTTTATAATTAATTTCCCTTGATTATGGGGGTTTGAAAATATTATTAGTGTATCTCGCTATATGAATTTTGGTTTTAGTAAATTGAAAAAACCCAAAGGT
The DNA here is from genome assembly GCA_963277665.1 of Viscum album. Taxonomy (NCBI): domain Eukaryota; kingdom Viridiplantae; phylum Streptophyta; class Magnoliopsida; order Santalales; family Viscaceae; genus Viscum; species Viscum album. Next base: position 1,017,578,847 of record OY728162.1, read on the forward strand.
AACATGTTAAGAGTGAATGTGATAGGAAATTAAATGATTGTTCAAGTGAGAAAACAAATGTTATGTGATCTCAAATAATAATTATTTTTTCCATGCTCACAAAAAAATTTCAATCTATGAATCATGAATTAATTCCAAATGTGAAAATTATGTAATAACATTATGTTGGCTATTTTAGAAGAGTGTGTTCACCTTCTTTCAGTGGGTCTTCTGATCCACTAGTGGCAGAAAAATGGATCAGTTCCAGTGAAAACTTATTTTCAGTATTCAACTATTCAGAACATTTGAATGTAATTTTGTAAGTCTATCACTTGGAAGGTGAAACAGATAAATCGTGAAATCTTTTCTAAATTACAAGGAAACAAGATGAAATTGAATCCATGGAATATGATGATTTCAATAACATATTTTTCAATAAGACATTTCAACATATTCTTCAAACATAATTGTAGAATGGGTTTCTTAATCATGAGAAAATTGATGATTAATTTTTTTACTACCCATGAAGAAAATATTACAAGACTATCAATGTCTTACTCTGGAATTATCATCCATTATGAATGTAAGTTTGATTAATTATTAATTTCATTAAAACCAAGTATCCGGAGGTAATTAGTGAAATGATACTTCAATAGCTTTGAGGAAATCGTTTGACATTATCCTTAGTTTGCGATGGATATTGGGGTTAGCCATCGATCTTATGGGATTTATAAGAGTAGAAAAATGTAAATCCCAAGAAAATGGAAAAAACATACTGAAAATAATATGTGATTTTATTTATGCTCATTGTGTGAATAGAAACATGGAGGTAACATCTTAAGGGTACAGGTATGTGGTTTATTTGTGCGAAAGTAGGTCTTTTGTCAGTTTATTAATGATGTGATGGGAAAAAAGATAGATACTAATGTTAATAGAGAATAGGCTGCCCAAAATGCACCTCCCATGATTCAATGCTTCACGTGTAATAAAATGTCATTATGCTAACCAATTCCCAAATCCAAGTGTTATCAATGATTATCGATGTCAGAAACTTCTTAGGAAAGAATGAAAAATGAAAATCACCAGCAATCAGCACTAGTGATGTGGAGTTTGAAAATAGATTGGTGAATTTTACACTTACCATCCAATCTAAAAAGATAATGTTTCATTTTACTATGGATCTACCCAATCATTTTTTTCTAAACATAATTCTATGGAAATATCCATTTTACATCAATAATTATATGTTTATTTCGCTGCGAAAACCCATAATGACACAATGGTCACATTACTAGTTAATATTTTTCTATGGTTGATGTTTATAGGGATGTAAGCCCATCAAATCATATGACCATAATATTATTTGAGTTAAATATTATTATTAACATGGTTGGTATTTCAATATATAATGCTCGTATTAATATCTACGAAAGGGATGTCTCATTTCATATTACGAATGAATCTATGATCATTCATCGATTTAAGGATGAATATGAACATTCAGTGGAAATTAATTTTATCTCATGTGAATTAATTCCTATAAATAAATGTTATGTACCTCAGATGGTTCAATATAAACTAATAATAAATTATACAACTGTTGTGTGGATGTTTGTTTATGCCTTTTTGAGATAATTTCTAGATCTTCTACTAAACAGTGATGTTGAATTTGCAATATAACTCTTATTGGGTGTTATACCTATTTCAAGGAATTATTATAGAATAGACCCAATTGTGTTACATGAATTGAAGAATCAACTATAATAGAATCTCGATAAGGGATTCATACACCCTAGTATGTCACATTAGGAAGAAACTGTTCTTTTTTAAAGGAAAATGGTATATCAATGAGATTCCATATTAATTATCAAGAACATAACAAGCTCACTATTAAAAAAAATTATCCCATTCCTCATATTTATGACATATTTGCTCAAAATTGTTGAGATCAATACTTTTCTAAGATTGATATCCATTATGGATGTCATCAATTGAGGTTCATGAAAAATGACATTCCCAAGATGGTATTCTATACTGGGTATAGACATTATTAATTTGTTGTGAAGCCTTTTGGTCTTACTAATTCCCCATTTATCTTCATTGATTTAATTAAAAAATTATTTAGGGACTATATTATTTTGTTTTTGGTGGTATTTATAAACTATATTTCTGTATATTCAGAGAATAGGTAAGTACATGAAGATCACATGATGATTTTTCTAAAGACCATTAGAAAGGGGAATATATATACAATATTTACCAAGTGTGAATTTTTTATTCATAAATTTTCATTTAGGGGTTATATAATTTCAAGAGAGGGGATATATATAGATTCTACGAAGCCAAAAGTTATTGAGAATTGTCTTAAACCAATATACATTACCAATAAACATAGTTTTGTGGTGTGGATGAAAAATATCTACATTTTTTGATTGATTTCTCCTAATTTTCGAATCTACAAAACAAGTTCACTGGTAAAGGAGTTATGTTCACATAGATGGAGGAATGTGAAGATAACTTCTTGGTGCAAAAAGGATGATTAGTCAGTGAAATTGTTTTCACACTACCTTGTAGTGTATAAAGAACTATGATCAGTAATGACACATCAAATAAGGGATTACGATAACAAATCATTCAAAATGTTATGATGATAGCTTATGCGTCATGATAATTAAAAACACATGAGAAAAACTAACCAACACATTATTTAGAGTTATATGTAGTAAAATTTTCATTAATGATATGGAAGAATTGTCTTTAGGGATAAAGGTGTGAAATATATAATGATCAAAAAAATTTGATGTATACATTCACTCAAAACGAGGTGAATATGCACAACAGAATATGGTTGGAGTAAATTAATGATTTTGACTTCCTAATAAATTACCACCATAAAAAATAGAACGAGGTGTAAGATGATTTGAGTTGAGGAACCATGCAAGAATATATATGATAAGGATAAAAAATTATAAAATATTTTAGAATTTTCAAAGGATGGATCTAGATATTTTAATAGAAGGCGATAAATATTATCTAGACCTAATGAATGTTTAATTATATATAAAAGTAACGACTATGTACAAAAATAAGGAATATGTAGAGCTCCAAAAGGAGGTGAGAAATGTTATTGAGTTAATCACAGAATGTGATGGAATGATAAGGTTTAGGAATAATGTTTATATCCTTCACATACCATAATTAATGTTGGAGTTGTTGGATGAGTATCAAAGTTCATATTTAACTATACATCTAGGATGGGCAATGATTTTTATAGACATAAATGATTACATCTTGTGGGAACAAATAAATAGAGATATTGCAGAGTTTGTTTTTTGGTTCTTGGTTTTCTAGTAAGTTAAGGATGAGTGACATATGTATAAGGGGTTGTTACAACCATTACCCACCCAAGAATTGAAATGAGAATACATCACTATGTCTTTTTTCATTGGACATACCAAAACATATAAAGGACATAAATCTATATGGATTATAGTTTATAATCTATTGATTTCAAAACACTTCATTGATAATAAATAACACTTTTATCTTGATCAAATATCTATAATATATATTTTGGAAATCATGAAATTTTCTAGAGTACCACATTTCATTATATCTAATCAGGATATCAGATTTACCTAGATGTTATGGTGAAGTAATCTGTAGAATATGGATAAAGATTTATGTCTCAACACTTCATATCGTCCTTAGATAGATGTTCAATATGATTGGAAAATTTAAACTCTACAAGACATGATGAGATCTTTCTCTATGTATTTCCAAGGGGGTTAGGATCGACAAAACCTTTGGCAGAATTTTTGTACAATAATATCATTCAATCCAGTGTTCATATGGATACTTATGAAGACCTCTAAAATAAGAAGTATTTAACTCCAACATGATAGAATAAATATGGGGAAATAATGTGATCATGACCTTATCTAGTTAAGTAAATAGAAGATAATGTGAGATTTATTCAACAACACATATGAGGGGCTCAGAGTTAACAAAAAAGTTACGCTTACAGTTGATGAAATGATATAGATTTGAGGTGGGTGACTAGTAATTTCGATTAATATATACCTAGAAGAGAGTAATGATATTTATAAATAAGGTAATGACAAGCCCGAGGTAAATCAGTCATTTTTATATTCCCGATCGTGTTGGGAAGGTACCTTATTGATTTACACTTCCACTGAATCTCTCTGAAGTTTATGATGTTTTATATGTATCTCTTATGAGAATGTATATTTTTTATCATTAATAAGTACTAATATCGTAATTCATACTATTGGAGGAATATATTTATTCTGTAGAACAATCCATTGAGATTCTTGATCATAGAGAAAATATGATAAACAACAATGTCACTCTCTTGGTTGATTTTTTATGGCGGAACAACCAATATTTAAAGCTGCATGGGAAACATAAGATGTGATAAGGTATAGGTACATTAATCTATTTTTATCCACATGATGAATATTTGGGAAAAAATTCAACTAATATCATAGAGTGTATTACCTGAATATTTTTATCAAATATTTTCCTTTAAATAATTTTATTTCTTCAATATAATGCATTTAGTGCCACCGTGAGTTTAAATGAACCATTAGACACTAGTAGTATAACCGAACCATTAAAATGATGAGAATAAGTATTAATAAGTAATTTTTTATATAATCATAAATCCCTAACTCAATCTGAATGTATTTTTAATTTCATAAAAAATAGTCATAAAATGTAATTGAAATAACTTTATTCATAAAACTAAATTCTTCAAAAATGTGTTTTCTTGAATTTATGAATGATTATTAGTTTATATATGTTATAGAAAATAAATCTGAAAAAATTAAATCATTTATTAATTCATGATGTCAAAATTATCTTGAAAATATATTTTCAGAAAACATTTATTTTTTAATGATTAGTGAAATACTTATTTTTATTGAAAATTGAATTTTTTTTAAAGTAATTACATTGTCAAATTATGTTTTTTAATATTAGTAAATTTTAATTAGTTAATTTTGATTTTAAATACATCCATTATTGTTTTTTAAAATTATTTTATAGGTGAATGTATTATAAAAACATTTTATGTTTTAAAAAGACATTTTCCCCCAAAACTATTTTCCATGGATTATTACAGATTTTATATTAATATAAATTCTGAAACATTTTTTTTATTTTCAAAATAAGATTTCATATTTATATTCATAAGGTACCAATTTAGTTAGAAAGACCTTTAATTTTTTTCCATTATGAATAGTAACCTGGGTAGATTTGTTTACCACGATAAAAGGTAATTTATGTATGTGAGGTTAAAAAAGGATGAAAAATCTAAAATTACTCTATGAAATGAAAAACATTTATTGGATGAATATAATTTGACCCAAAACACATAAAGATAAAAATTGATTTTTTAATCGACACTTGTCCAAGAAAATGACATATATAATATTTAATTAAATAAAAGTTACAAAATTTAATTTTCATTGTCTTAAATATACCTTATGTGTCCACATGGAACAAAAGGTATGTTATGAATGAAGAGAAATGTAAATTTTATATTTAATAAAAATATTTTCTTTATATAGATTTATTTTTACTTTTTTGTCATCTTAGATGATATTATGATATTTATTAATATTTATTTAATAAAAATATAATGTTTTCACAATCATGTTTTCAATACTATTTAATTTTTAGTATAGGTCACCTAAAAGACATATTATACTATACATATTCTCCTAAAATATATAATTTTTATCTTTATCTTGGATGTTTATTTTTTATTTTATTTGAAAAAATAATTTTATAATATAATTTCACTACACTGATGTAGTAATTATATTACTTATGTAAATATCAATGAAATGTTAATAAAAATATTAAAATAAATATTATATGAAATTATTAACATTGTCAAATAATTATCTAGATGGTATTGACCTATTAAGGATATAATTAAATTTTTTTTGAGAAGCTAAGTTCATATCTTAATATTTTTAAAATTCCAAATAATAAATAGTGTAAAAATCGAAATTAATGAAATTTTATAAAAATAAGAATTTATTAAATTATTTAAAAATCCTAAAACATATTTAAAAATACAATAAAATAATAAAATGGTATAAAATGTAATTAATTACTCATTTATGATTTATTTGAAATCAAAAAAGTAAAAATTACATTATCTTAATATTGAAGATTTTGTTACCATATTAAAAATTAAAATGGGTTAAATAATGGTTAACCAAAAATATATGTTTTAAAATAATATACAAACTTGTCCAAAATATATTATATGATGTTATTAAATTATTTTTACATCTTATATTCGAGTAAATTTCCTTTTGGAGGTATTTGTATTGAGATTTAATTTTTGATAAATTATTATTTTGAGAAAATTACAAAAGTTAACCTCATCTCAATTAGAAAAGTGAACCTCGTCCCTCACTTATTCACATCATATTGTGTATTTAATTATAAAAATATTCTGAAAATATTGATTATAATATTTTTTATCCCTGTTATATAGGTTTGGGTCTTCTCAAAAGGCCAACCCTAGTGTCTCTATGAGGAGATCTAAAGGAAGTCCTCCAAATAAGAGGTAATTATATTTACCAACTCTTTCAGGATAATTTATTATTCTACCTCCACTTCATGTTTTTTTTCCATTGTAAATTAATAAATCCAATATAAAATATATTAATAAATGTATTATGATTATATAACAACCATATTCCACCCATTATCCATTATATTAAAAAAACATCGCACATGCGTACATACGACATACCGACTCCACGTCTTAGTGTAATCTAATTTTTTTCAACATAAATTTATTTGGAAAGGTATAATGTTGGAAATTATATATATATATATATGATAATTATAATATAATATTTATTATATAAATTAATATACCATCCTTTTCTATACCATTTCACCATCAAGGGAATGATACCATCACTTGTACGTACGCACAACCTACCGTCTCCATGATGTGTGGCAATCCATTTTCCAAGCATGACATTAATGCTTGATTATATAAATATATATAGTTAATAAATATGATATATATTACCATAATCTCATTATGTAAATTATGAAACTATATAATTTTCCAAATATCAGGGTCTTAAACGATAAAACATGTATAGGAAAATAAAGCAGTAAACACCCAAAAAATGTAATAATGAAATATTATTAACAAATGGGTTATCTAATTATATAATTGGATCATATATAAGGCCATAAATATCAATATGTTTCTATTATAAGTGAATAACATTATTTAATATATTATACATGAAGTTAAGATAATTGTGAAGGATATCTAACCAAATGTAAGTGTTAATTTCTTAATCTCATTATTATTCGGGATTGATTATATGTAAGTATATGATATTGAATTTTTATCTACTATGTCCATGTTTGTTAAAAATGTTTTCCATAATATTTTTACAATTATTTTATAATTTTTTAAGGTTATTTTGACACATGTGACTATTTTTACGTAATTTTTTGAATGAAACTTTTTGTTATCTTCCAAATGAGGTATGTTGTGAGTTTTTCAGAAAAAAGCGTGAAAGAAATGTTTTTAACCTATAACTCATGAACATATTTATTTTTCATTAATCATTTATAAATAAATTAAGGATTCCCTTAAAATTAAAATATGTTTTTTAAAGAATGCTTTAAATTTAAAAATTCACAACAATTTATGAAAATAATACATTTTAAAAAAAGAAATGATATTTTTCTCAAGAATTTTATTCATGTGGTCTCCCAAAATTACATTCCATTTATGATAAAATTATTTGAGGTCACTTATGTATTATTGGGGAAATTTTTGGATGATATTATACCTATTATTTATATATTCTATTTATGTTTATAGTGGAATGATATTTATAGATTTTGATAATGGGCATAAGCATGTGAATCAATGAATATGATCAATGTGGAAATGTATTGTAATTATTGAATATTCATTGTGCGTTATGCATGATAATAGGAAATGGGTTATATGGGATATGCAATTAAAATGGTAAATGTGCTAATGGGTTACGGTGTAATATTAATTCCCATGTTCATTGTTTTGAATTGGGATTGTTATGTGTATTGTATAGAGTATGGATTGAGATCTAGTATGCATGTGGTGAATGGATAAATGATATTGGAACATGGATTGGTTGTGTGGGGTATTTAATTAAGGTTATACACCAATAGGTCAAGTTTGATCATGGATCTATACTCCACACCAAAATAAACAGGTAAGGGATGGAGATATAAGATCTATACCCCTAATGGTTTCATTTGATGAGACTACATGGACTGATGCATTAAGGGGATTGTAATTTATTTTTGGCTATATGTTTATACCTATTCAAGTAGGCAGATGTCTTATTCCCTTATGCATATTGGTTGACATCCAATGAAAGTTGTGTAAATGATGTTAATGCATAACCCATATAACCGACGATAAAAATGGATTATGTAATGAAGAATGGTATAAATTATGATAATGGTAATAATGAAAGAAATAGATAATGTAATTATTTTTAACTAATAAAACCTTAATTATTGTTTGTTTACTTTTACTTTTCCAAGTACATTCATGCACAATCAATTTAAATTGAATATTTTCTAGGAAACATTTGTGGGGCCTACAGAGTTTTCCACACACCATTTTCAGGCCATCGTTGGGTACCCGAGTAGATTTCATACTGTCAACTCAGGATAAGGGAAAATCACCATGCTTTGGAGTTGATTCAGGCATGGGTTTTACATGGATAAAGTTCCAGACAGGGATTCATGACTGATGAAATATTTTTCTGTTGTTTTTATTTTTTAGTTTCTGTCACTTTTGGCACTATTAGATTGACATGACATAGTTATTGTTGGTTAATGGTTTCTTCCCAGTTTTGGATATAGTTGTTTATGGATGTTGATTAGTTATTAAAAATTGTGTCCTTATATATATATATATTTTATTTACTATGGATTTCCCTAGTAAAGAGTGTATAATATCCCTATTATAATTAATAGACCTTCGCTACTAGTTGGCTATATATGGCATATCGGGATAAGCGCTTGAGGACATGTCATGACTCGGCTCAGGGTACTCGTTTAGTAGATCTTAGGTTGAGGATGTTATAGACTGGTATTATAGTAGGATCTATTGATGGTCTTATTATTTGTTATGGTGGTGGAGGGATTAGGATGTGTCGAGCCTTGTCAATGATGTCATTTTTGGGAGTATCTAACCCATTTATGAGGGAAAAACCAAGTCACCCAGGGTGGGATTGTCATTTTAGTGTGTGTTGTTTCTATTGAAGTATATTTGACCATTGGGAGATGCACTATTTATGTGATGCGACTGTTTTATGATATGTTTCTCATGGTTTAGATATCAAAATTATGGCATCTGACTGTTTGATTAAATAACTTTTCTTACATTTTACAAACATAGGATCTTTAATGTCTAGTGTCTGGAAATCAGGATTAAAAAAAGGAGAAAAAACATTATTTTTTATCCCCATGAAAATATTCATTAATGTTTAATCCAAAGTACAATTATTGGTTCTCTTAACCTGTAGATAGACATTAATGGAAATGGTTATCGAAAGGACCAGTAAGTCAACCAAGTGAAACATTGTACATGTGAACTTGAGAAATATCCAAAAGTACAAGTAGATAAAGAGGTATATCATAACTATAATAACTTGAAAGATATATTGAAAATTTTATAAAAAATTTGATTTAGTCTTTCATGAACATATCACCAAGGACCCTTCCCATGGTTTCATAAAAATATCAAAGCTTATTACCAAGGTATTGTAAAACTTCTCATCTATAGTGATTAAATTATTTACCCAATTCATTTTAGAGATATCAAGTCCCACCATTAGTATGTATTTATTTTCATGTGAGACACATAGATCTAAATAATACATATCATAAATAAGCCGAATAGAATAAAATAAATGGGTTTTATGTCCAAATCGTTGAGTTTTTAGAACGTCCATAAAAACAATATAATTAAATCATATAGAACCCATGGAAAAGGAATGAGGGTTTTTTGTATGTCAAATACATAATGAAATATAAAATTTTATTTCATTGTTATGAAATTTGAAAATGAAATAGGATTTGTTATTCAAATAAATAAAATAAGAGAATTTCTTAAGAAAAAGTGAGAGAGATTTTGAGATGAAAATTCTATAGCACAACGGCTATACAACATGGTTTTATAAAACATTAAAAAGATAGGGGAAAGATGTCACAAACTTATAAACAACTCAAAAAAATTATAGGTATATAATAAAAATTAAATACGATCATGGTATGGATATTTTAATGACATTACTCATGAAAATGATACTTGAATGAAAGGAAAAGATGAGATTTATTTTACAAATATTCTGCAGCCTAATGACATCACATAAAAATCAAAAAAAAAATTGATAGGAGTGGAAAGGGTACATCATCTTTTAGCCGTAAAATGTGAAGCAATAAGGACATATAGTAACATATCCCAACAAAATAAAATGTAAAATCAAATACATAACATAATGGAAGTCTTGACTAAAAGAGGATGGTGAAAGGTTCCCTTACCAAGAAAAGTAACATTAAAAACCTAAAGGTTGGGACCATGGGGGGATTGAGGAAACCTCGGGAGGAATCCATGGGAGGTAAAAATACTGGATACTCATTAAGGAGTAATTTGGAATGAATGTAATAAGTAATGGGTTCGTATTTATAGCAAAATTCATGGAACAATATATTAATTTTTATGGGACACCTCATTAGTGGTAATTGAAAAACCCTATGCATTACCATAGTATTTTCTCATGTTTTTTGCCTATTGGGAAACCTCATAATAGATATTACTGTACAAAAGTAGACCATAATTATTACATCATTATTACATCATTAATTCTGTCATTAAACACACCAAAACTCAAAACTGTGTTTTTACTATTCAACAAATACAAAACATTTTATAAAAATATAATAAATTCACTCTAACCTGATATCGATGCACTAAATTCAAAAATGAAATCCATTTTATGAAAATAATTTCTAATTTTTAGAAAATTAATATTTAAATAAATACACTATATACACACAAAAAAATACTAATAATTAAATAATAATTTATGAAACAATTATTTATTAAGGCTATTATATCACATTACCAATCAAGAAGCCTAAATTATATTTATACTTTCATAATTGAGGTTTTTATTCAATTGGTCACATTACTATTTATAAGGGTAATATTAATGTTTAAAAATTATTTTTAAACAAAATTTAAGTAGATCGTTTTAGATTCTAAATTTATTACTGATCACAACTGAAGAAGGCCATTTTTTGAATATCATTTCACATTATTAATTATTTAACATATAAAAATATATTTTAAAATAGAATTTTTCAAATGTTCATCAATAATATGGAACTTCAATAAATTAATCATATATTTATCTGGACATTTGAAATTCATAAATATTACCATATTAATAAAAAACAATTTTATTTATAAAAAAAAAGATTATACAATGTAACTAAGGCCTCATTACATATCCTCTTATAACACCTACATATGACCTAAGTGTAAGGTGTGATATGGCAATACAATGTTTCGGCGGCTCTGAACACATTTCTTAAGTGGTGATTTCTATCATCTTGTACTTCTCCTGTAATCAATTCTGTTCATTCTTAACGTGTTTGTGTTTATCTTGGAATTGGTCCAGAGAAAAGCCCAATGTTACTACCTCATTCCAAAGCTCCACCAGATGCGTTTTTTACAGCTCGAGTCGACTGGATGAGGCTATCAAATCATCTATTTTTATTATTTAACTATAATCATTTGTATTTATAAAAAATAATCATAATGTTAAGAGTATAGTTTCCAATGGTCATATTGAACAACTATCATAGAGCAGTCAAAACCAAACGATGAAATTTATCAACACTCAAATCCTTATTTAAAAGAATATAGATTTGCTGAGTACAAAAATAAAATAACACACAAATCCCGGAAAAAAATATTATTCAAAAGTTAGGGTCATGAAATTCTTCCCCTTGTAAAACGATTTTGTCCCAAAAATTGGAACTCATATAATTTGGAGAGAAATGGTGTGGGTACTTCATCCTCATAGACTCCTTTGGTCCCCACATGGTTTCATTGAATTTTTTGACCCTCAAAAACACATTAACAATGTAGGTAGTCTTGTTGCGTAGATCCTTATCTCTGTGATCCAGTATCTCCACTTGCTGCCCCTCATAAGAGAGGTCATCTTCCAGTTTTTCCACCTCTGGATTTAGTGCATGTGATGGGTCAATAATGTACCTCCTCAAGAGGGATACGTGGAAGACATCATGAAATTCTGCTAGATTTAGAGGAAGTGAAACCTGATAGGCCACATCTTCTATGCGATCAAGGATTTGATAGGGGCCAGTGTACCTAGGTTTGAGCTTCCCTTTCTTCCCAAACCTCATGACTCTCTTCCAAGGTTAAATTTTAATAAAGGCATTGTCACAAACATCAAACTCCAAGTCCCTTAGATAGTTGTCAGCATATAACTTTTGCTAACTCCTGGAAGCCTTAATATGTTGCTAGAAGGCATGAACCATTTCTGTCATTTATTGAACAAGATCAGGCCCAAATAGCTTTCTCTAAAAAAATAAATCCGAACATGTAGGATTTCCACGTTGCTTCCCATATAGAGCTTCATATGGTGCCATTTTAATGCACAAGTTGAAACTATTGTTGTTATATAACCCATATAATGGGAGATGTTGATCCCATAAACCTCTAAATTCCATTGACCATGTTCTCATCATGTCGTTGAGTGTTTGAATAGTCCATTCAGATTGTCCATCAGTTTGGGGTGATAGGCCATAATGATATTAAATTCGGTAATCATATCATGTTGAATAATTCATTAGAATTTTGAAGTGATCCTTAGTTCATGATCAGATACACTACAATGTGGAACTCCATGTAGCCTTACCACTTCTATAATGTAAATCCAAGCTATTTGATCAAGAGAGAAATCTTCCTTAATAGAGATAAAATTGGCATACATAGTGAAAAAGTCCACAATAATTGATATAGCATTGTTTCCCTTGTAATTTCTTTGGAGTCTAGTGACAAAGCCCAAAGTGATATTTTTCCACATCCATGCTTGTATGGGAAGTGGTTGTAATACCCCATTAGGAAGATTTCACACATCCTTCACCTTCTGTCATACCAGGAATATTGAATTTTACTCAATCAAATATCGTTTCATATTATCCAACCAATAATGATCACAAAGGTCTTTATACAAATTTGTACTTACTGGATATATAAAGAACATAGATCTATGTGCTTTATCCATCATCTCCTTCTTCATTTCCAGAATAGATTGAAAAAACAATCCTATATGAAATTTCAATACACCTTCTTGATCAATATTGAACTCAAGAATCTTCCCATACTTCACAGCCTCAAACATATTCTGTAACAAAGGATCTTCTTTCAAAGCATTCTTGATCTTATCTAGTAATGGATGTTTACAAATTATTTGGAATAGGTTTGATGATTCCCTTTCCCTTATAATTCCCATTTCATGCTTTAATAGTCATATATCAAAGGATTTATTTGAATCATCATCATGGACAAAACAACTGGGTCTTTCCTACATAAGGAATTAATGATTTTTTCATATTCCAGGCTGATAATGAATTGAATATTCACAGTCTTTAAGAATTTCCAAACATCACCTCTATCTCATGTGAAATTTATTTTGTGTGAAAATATACCTCAAACAGTGATGGTCTCTGTACATATCAAATTTTATCCCAAAAATATAGTGCCTCCATATCTCCAGATAAAAAACAACTGTAGCCATATCAGGATCATTGGTAGGATATTTCTTCTCATGAGACATCAACTGCCGGGATTCATAAGCAATGACCATGTCATTGTACATGAGGACACACCCAATCCCTTTCATAGATACATTACTAATAATAAAAATCCCTTCTCCATTTGAGGTAAGAGTTAACATGGGTTATGTAACCAATATCTTTTTCATCTCTTCCAAACATATCTCACACTCCTTTTTCCAAATTAACTTGAAACCTTTTCAAGTTATCTTGGTTAATGGATTAGAAATTCATGAATAGTTTTTCAAAAACCCACTATATAATCCTGTTAATCCAAGGAAACTATGAATCTCAGTTATTGTTTTAGGTTTATGCCACTCTTCTACAACCTTTATCTTTTTAGGGTCAACATTGATTTCTTCAATGGTTAAAATGTATCCCAAGAAAGAAATTTGTTGTAACAAAAATTCAGAATTTATAAACATTCAAAAAATCCTCTCCTTCTCAAGAGAATGAAAAATAACCCTTAGATGATCCTCAAGATCCTCGCGAAAATTTAAATATATCATAATATCATCAATAAAACTACCACAAATTTATCAAGGTATTCTTTAATGACTCTATTAATAATATCCATCAAAATAGCATGAGTATTAGTCAAGAAAATGGGCATAAAAAATCATGATTCCCATATCTTGATCAAAAGGCAGTTTTTGGAATATTTTCTTTCATCACCCTCATTTGAAGATAAATAGATCGAAGATAAATCTTAGAGAAGAATTGATCCCCACTATTATGGAAAATATGTCATAAATTCATGGAAGAGGGTATTCATTCTTCACTGTGATCATGTTCAGTTCTATATAATTAATGCATAGACACATTGATCCATCCTTCATCTTTACAAAGATAAAAAGTGTTCAACAAGGAGTCACACTCGGTGTGATAAATCCCTTCACCAAAAGATCTTGGTGTCATTTATATAATTCCTCTAGCTCCAAATTTTCCATCCTATTTTGGGTCTTTGATATCAGATGAGATCTAGGTACAAGTTCAATGATTAAATAATCCTCTATTTCCGGGGGATGTCCCAATAACAACTTAGGATATACATCAATTTTTTCCTATATGATGGGGACATCTTCTATCCTTATAATTTCATTTTCATCTTATTTTTTACTTCTCAACTCCAACAAAAATGATATAGGACGTTCTTATAGACAATGATCCTGTTGACATATATCTCCATGGAATATAACTGTATGTTTTCATTTAAAGAGCACTTTGATTTCCTTGCTTCTCATTTAATCTTAGCATTATCAATTTAAATAAATCCATCCCTAGTATAATGTTTAAGTATATCCTAAGAATGACTACATGGTTTTCAATAATAGTGTGCTCAGTAATGTAAATACTAGTGTTTCTAAACATAGATGATTCTTGGATAGTCCCATTAGGATTCCTGACTGATAACTCTAATTTTAGCAATTCATGGGTTGATTCTAAATTATTTACAAACATGGAAGAAATAAAGTAATAAGTAGAACTAGATTTGAAAAAATTACATGCTAACATTGAGAGAAAAATAATATTACCTTCCACCACATTATTTAGAGATTCCACTTCAGCTGTCATGATAGAAAAATCATGTCTTTTCTCAATTTTCCTTTTTTGAGGTAGATGGTGGTTCCCCACCACTTCCATCAGATTTAGAAAGTGATTGGAAAAGTAACCAAGATCTTCATACTTATAGAATTGGAAGTCATATAGGGCCTACACAATCTTCCCCTTGTCGTTAGTGTTGGGATGTTGAGGCTCCACCACCGTACAAAAATTCCGTGCAATTTTTCCATCTCTTCCACACTTGTATCACTTCCCACTCCAAAGAAGGAAGTTCCCCAAAGTATTCTTCTACATTTATTACACATGAGATGTTTCACATTCATTACTCCTCTTTCTAGATCAATGTTCCTACCTAATATGGGGCCTATTGATCTCTTATTTTCATTGGATTTATGAGACCACTGCGTCTCACCAAACTCGAGTCTGATTTTCATCGCACTCCGCACGATATCCTCATAAATATCATAATCTTGATTTGCAATATTCTTCCATAGATGAGGTCGTATTCCTCCAAGGAATGTATATAACTTTACATTAGGATCTGTAACCATGATTGAGGTGTGAATGGAAATTCTTGTGAATTTCATCGTGTAGCATCCAAAAGACTCATTATCCTACTGTTTCATATCTATAAACTCCTTCTCCATTATTGTTCGCATAGAATGAGGGAAACAATTATTGAAGATGATCCTTCAGATCTCTTCCCACTCTATATCTTCAACCTCTACCCTTGGTCTCATGGTTTTAATTAGTTCCCACCGTTAATCAAATTCTCTATCTAGTGGGTAAACAGTCAGGGTGAGCTTCTCTTGTTCTGAACTGTAGGGCATAGAAAAGATCGTCTCAATAGAGCTGATCCACTATTCACCATCAATTGATCAGTAGATCGACTAAAGTATGGTTGTCATTGAAACATAAATGACTTAATAGAATGTTATCCCCTTTATGGTAAGGTTGATATCTCATCCTGATACAAGTTATTTCCCATAACATGAGTCTTTTGGTTCTTCATTCTCATTAATGTTTCCATTCTGTCTTCAATCGTTGGTCCATCATTGCATGGTCCATTCCGGTCACCATTTGCATGATTCCTCAAATTTACTACCATTTAATACAATAATAAAACCATAGTTAGAAGCTTATTTCATTTATAAATCATTTAATAGTAAATGATTTTATGTCTAAAAACATTATACATAAACAATTGTATTTCTCTACAAATAATTCATAATGATTCATAATAATATTGATATTAACCAAACATATCCAATGGTAGTTCCAACAAGGAGTGTAAAAATTCTTATTTTTGTGTTATAGGATACCCCAGGTCAATACGGAAACTCATTGTCAGAGTTTTCACCCTGAGGTACATCTATACTAGATCCACATCCAATTGTTCATATCCATACAAGTATTTATTTGTTCGGAAACTAGTTACCTAATATTTCATCAAAATGTTAGAAATTATTACTATATTTAAAAATTTCTATAAGGTTCATCCTAATTCTTTCATTTCCAAATTTCCATAAATAACTAAATTATCATTTGATACCAATTATGGCATCCCACCTTTTTATTACATAACTTTTCATTACATTTTACAATAGGAGGATATTTAAAGTCTAGTCTCTTTGAAATTAGGAACCTAAAACAAGAAAAAAAGAAGACATTATTTTATATCCACTTGAAAATATTTTTAAAATTTTTATCCTATGTACAATAACTACATCTATTAACCTTGAGACATACATCAAATGAAAGGGTGAGATGAAGGCCTAGTATGGAAAAGAAGTGAATGAGTTTACATGTCCACTTGAGTGATATCAATAAGAACAAGTAGATAAATAGGTATATCACAATTATAATAAAATTCAAAATTAATTGAAAATGTGGCTACAACATTTTATTTATACATTCATGAACATATCACCAAGATCCCTTCCGATGGTGTCATAAAAATTACCATTGTTATTCACCAAGGTATCTTAAAACTTGTCATCTCTTGAGATTAAATTATTTACCCAATGCATTGGATTGCTATCATAGAGGACCCTTAATATGTCTTTATTTTCATGTGATCCACATAGATCATAATCTTACATATCATAAATAATCTAAAGTGAATAAATGGAATGGGTTTCAAGTCAAAATCATGAAGTTTTCAAAAAGTTGTTAAAAACAAGATCATAATATCGTTTATAACCCATGGAAAGGGAATGAGGGTTTTTTGAATGTCAATTATAAAATCAAATGTTTCATTTTTATTTAAATATTTATACCCTTAAAAATGAAATAGTTTTGGGTATTCAATTAAATAAAATAATAAATTTTCTTGGGAAAAAGGGGGAAATATTTTGAGACAAACATTCGGCAACATAACAGCTACACAAAGTGAGGGGAAAAAATATAACTCAATCATAAATTAATTATAATATAGAATAGGTACATAATAAAAAATAAATAAGATCATGGTATAGATATTTTATGACATACCACATGAAAAGTAAACTTGGATAAAAAGATAAGGTGTGATTTATTTTACGAAAATTCAGCTGCCTAATGGCATTGCATAAAATTCAGAAAGACCATTTGATGATATTGGAAAGGGTCTCACATCATGTGTAAATAAAATTATCAAAAATAAGGATATTTAATAAAATACCCCAGAATAATAAAATGTAAACTATAAGACATAACATAAAGGAATTATTGACTAAAAGGGGAGGGTGAAAGGATCCCTTATCATGTAGAGTAACTTCAAAAACCTGAAGGTTGGGACCTTAGGCTTGATGGCACCTTGGGAGGACTACGTGGGATGTAAAGAGACCATAGATTAGTTTAGGATGAATATATAATGAAAATAATGATGTAATGGGTTGGTATTTATATAAAAATGAGGGAATATTATATTCATTTCATAGGGAGACCTCATTAGTGGTATTTGAAAAACCATGGACATTACCATTGAATTTTCCCATAGTTTTGTCCACTATGGACACCTAATAACATATATTACTTTACACAAGTATAAAAGATTTATGAAATCCTTATTACATCATTAATGATGTCATCAAACACACCGAAACTCATAACTTTATTTTCATTATTAAAAAAATAAACATTTAATAAAAATCTCACAAATTCTCCCAAAGATAATATCGATGACCTGAATTCAAAAAGGAAAACCATTTTATTACAATAGTTTTCTAATTATAAGATATTTAATTTCTATTTAAAACTACTATTTACCAAAAAAAACTAATTCTTAACTAATAATTTTTGAAATAGTAATTTACAAATGCTATTATAATACATTACCAATCAATATTCCTAAATTATATTTATAATTTTTTAAGTGAGGTTACAATTACATTGGAAAAATTACTATTCATACGGATAATATCTCTACTCATAATTACTTTTAACTAAAAATTATGTTGATCTTATTTGAATATAAATTTATTACATTTCACTTCTTTAGAGGACCATTTTTTAAAAATAATTTCACATTATTAATTATTTAATGTATAAATAATATTTGAAAATACATTTTTTCTAATATTCATCAATAATATGGAATTTCTAAATATACATCCAATACTTATCTAGACATTTGAAATTCAAAAATTTTACTATAATAAGAAATATCAATTTTATTTATACTAAATGATTAAAAAATGTAAATAATGACTCATTATATAGCCTCTTATAACACTTGCATTGGAACTTCGAGTAAGGAGTGCTATGGTGATATAATCTTGTGACTACTCACACATCATTTCCCAAGTGGTGATTTCTATCAGCATTAACTTCTCCCTTATGTGATTCTGTTCAAGAATAATGTTTTGGAGTTCTGCTTCGGATTGGTCAAGAGCAAATCCTAGTGATTCTACCTCCTTCCCAATCTCTGACATGTGGGCTTCGAACAACCTAAGTCTACTGGATGAGGCCACCAAATCTTATTTTTTTTATCCCTGATTATTTTTATTTATAAATAATAATAATAATGTTAATAGTATAGTTTCCAATAGTCATATTGACCAACAGTCATACAATAGTCAGAACCCAGCAGTTTCATTTTAATTACACACATTTTATTAATTAAAAGGATATAGTTTTGTTGATTACAAAATAAAATAATACAAAAAATCAGGAAAAATATATTATTCAAAATTTTGGGTCTTTACAGAAAGTCATTGAATCTATGAATCATTGAAGTCACCTAGGTCTATAGGTGTCATGAATTGTGATAGGCACATAGGGGATGGGTGTGTGGGGTTTGAAGGGTAGGATTCATTTTACATTATATAAAAACCTAAATAAAATGTATCCTAATAAATATGATGAAAATGGGTAAATGTAAACAATTTAAATGAATGGTTTAAGAATAATGTGCTTTTAGAAATACTATATACAAGTTAAAATTTTTGTATTTCATTATTTGTATATAGGGAATGCTGACTAAATGAGAAAGGTATGTGTTGTGATGTTAATATGGTTAAATAATTGTTCTTAATAAATTTTGTGAATGATTTAAAATATTGGATGTAACATGTTAAAAAATATGAAAGGTTCCAAAGGAGGCATGATTTTCATTGAAAAAGTGGATATGGGATAAAAAAGTGTGTCTAATGAAATACATGTATCCATGTTGGTTGGCCTACCCAATTTTGACCATGACCCATGGTAAGAATGGTTGGGGTATTATTTTAGATATGAACATGTACGTCGAGATAATTTATGTGGAGTGGTTTGATTATGGTAGGTAGTTTATTTTCTATTGTAGTATACACCAATGGGAAATTCTCAAAACGTTTTTTTAAAAATATTTCAAAATATGAATCTGAATAAGATGGGATTTTTGAAATGTTGGGAAAATAGAATGTTCTAAAGGGTGAACCCTTGGTTTTTAAAAATATTGAAGTTCTTTATAAGATTATTGGTAATGATGGATCCCTCATTGAAGAATGGTATTAATTACACTTTGTGTCACTTATATATCCATTTTTATGGGTGGTTTGTCCTATGAGAGTTCCCTATGTTGAGACATTGATTATATGTCAGACAACATGGATGAGTCTCAATGTGTGGGTAAGGGGGTCTTCCTTTTTATGATTTCTGTCGGGATCTGACCGTGATGTTTTGAGATGTTCTCTGATAATGTGAAATTTCTTACCCTAATGGGTTTTAATTTCATGGGTTTTACATTGGACTTATGAATGAGTGTATTAGTGGTGGTTTCATTAGTGATGGGTGTTTTGTTGTCAGATTGGTGACTGAATATGGGTTCAGGCATTCATGGTTATGTTTTGGATTATAGAGTGGTGGCTTTGGATTGAGGTGACACCATAATTATGTGAGTATGACTGGTGAGAATCCAATATTAAATGGTCACTTGGTGTGTTAGGCGGATCGTGTTTCAGAGTACGTGTACAAGTGACTCTTCTAAGAATCATTTTGATTGTGTCTTAATGTGTATCGATAAGAGAGATGTCTAGTGTATTTATATTATTGTGACTCCAATTTAGGTAGTTTTTATCATTCATCCTTCAAGGTGACCTATAACAGAAGTCAAAAGTGATTTATATTTCTTTTATCTATGTACATAAAAGGTGATTTTTTGGATTTTTGCAGTTGAGCACAGAGATTGTTTCTTAGTGATAGTGGTTAATAGGGGGATAATTTTCAAGGATGATGGTTTTTGTGGTGAAACTAGAGCTGTGGTAATGTGTTTAATTTTTGGGGAAATTGATGTTATCATCAAGGTAGGTTGGCCAAGTGTTGAGGGTGTATTTGGATGTGAAGTACATGTGGTTACTTCTTTTTTTGAATCGCAGCACTGTGGGTGTCATCGAGTTTTTGGTAAAAATTAATGGTTATTCAATGGTTTATTTTCCAAGGAAGCACATAAGTGATGGCAGATGTCATAATGTTGATTTCAAAGGGCTTGATCATTTGGGTGTCTAAAACGTTGTTTTGGATGAGGATTAATAGAGTCCACAATGTTGATTTTGGGAGGAATAGAAATGGGTGGATAAAGTATGGTTAAATGAATTCATCATGAAGATGGTGTCGAAGGTGAGAGTTGTCACATGGTTGAACTTATTTGTATGGATGGCTCGATTTTTATGCGATATGTGTAGGATTATTTGTGGCCAATATGGAAGAAAGGAAAAGAGGCATAGTCAGGTGGGTGAGCATGCATTGAGCTAGGATCTGGTTATGGTTGGACTATGAGAACTAAAGTCATTTTAAATGCATGGTAATAATATAATGAGAGACTATAAGGGATTTGATTAGGTCTAGAGGTGCACACACACACACTAGTAAGCGGTGATATCTGATCAAAATTGTAGAACATGTTACTCGAGACAAGTTCTTTTCATTCTCAATGAATCCAAAGTGGGAATAGTTGATATGGAAGAGACCACTTGGTTTTATTTGTCTAGTGGTCCATTGTGTCTCAATTTTCACCTACCTGGTTCATGACTAAAGAACACGAGTGTTTTGTTGTCATTAGTTCCAGAGGAAATGTTGGTTCAAAACTACCAGGAGAATAGTCATGGATCAGTGGTGAGTCCTTGTTTTCATTCACATCTAAGTGGTGATGGTTAAATGTTGATGAGATAAAAATAGATAGGGATGTAGTAAATTACTGGTAGGTCATAGTGGTTCATTGTGGAATGTGACATCATTGTTGGATAAATTTTTGTTGTGTTCTTCGAAAAATTCTTAAAATACTTTTAGTTAGTGATGATCATGCCCAAAATAATGGCATCGTCCCCTGTTCACTGAGAAATTTATGGATTTATCCCAAGAGACTTGAGTATGTTTTTGTTAGATGAGGTACATTAGGGAGTTTAAACTCATGGAATGTTATATGTTGATTTCGATTTAGAAATGTGAACCCTTTATTATTTACAGGCGAGGATCTTGAAATGGATTGGGTGTCAAAAAATGATGTAATTTCCATACACGGATGTCGGGGATATGTATCAAGTGATTTTTATTTTGTTAATATAGTAAAATCTAGATGGACACATCCATTAAATAGGGTAAATCTTATGATCAATGAGTGAACTTTGGTGTTTGAGATTCCTTAAGGAAAGCGATTGTAACGACGCTCTTAAGATGGGGAGTGATAAATTAGTCTTATATGGATAGAGAAGAGAGTGGAGATGATATAGTGATAGGAGGTTGTCAATAATAACCAATTAGGTACATGTTGGGTCTCTCATAGAGTCTATGTAGGTGTTGATTATGTGCATTAATTAAGCCAATAATTGGCCTTATGATCTGGGTGGTTCCAAATGAACTTCGAGATTCTGGTATTAATGTCATCAAAGGGTTTGGTGATACATAAAAAATATTTGGGGAAAGGGATGTTGTGTTCTAGAACTCCATTCAAAAAATCAGTCATGAACTTCCGTAGGTGTCATTGGGTTTTATTGGAATTTCTTGATGTGTGAAGCATTCATGGATATGTTATTTAGAATCAAGCTAATAGTGATGCAATGAATTTGAAACTTGATTCAGCCAGGGACAGATCATCTCAGATGGGAGAAAGGGATGAATGTTGTGAGTTTAAAAAAAATGCTAGATGGTGTTTTAGAGAGGAGATCATGTTTAAACTTTTGTAATGGTTGTGAGTAAGAATGTAACAATATTTATTCAATTTCTATATGGGAGGAAGTGATTTAGTTTTGACTGATGATTGGTGTGGTGGAACAAGTTGATGGTTTGGACAGTTGTGTATGCCGTAGAGGTGGGGTTCTTCCAGAAGACAAGTAGAGACCCTAGTAGGTGGGTAGGAAAATATTGATAACAACTAAGTTATTAAGAGCCTTTAAGGGGTAATACAGGGTAGCATGTCACTAGTGGAAGATGAATGTCTAGGAAAAGATAACTATGGATGGTCCGACATGATATGGAAAGAGGGATGGATGTGGTAAGGTGTGACCCACCTACGGTTTCATGTTCATAGTTTAGTGTAAATTTCATAAATGAAGGAAAACATGAGGGGTCATGTTTTTCATAGTCTTTAAGTGGATTGTGTTGGATTTCCTTATGGTATGTTCCAATGGTGAGGTTGGATGTAAATACATGGTGAATTCATTCTGAATGATTAGGCATAGTGAGTTGGGAACACGTCAGGTATGTTGTAATGTTGAGTTGTGGTGATGGTGGTCCTTTTTGATAGTGGGATTCCAATACTGGAGGATCGAAGGGGTGATTTAAAGTATATGTTGTAGATAACCATAGAGAGAAAGTACCATTTTGGTCAAATGATGGTGTGACTTGTTTTTCGTGTGGAAGGGACTAGAGAGTGTACCATTTTTGTAGTTTGGACATGATAACGTGCATTGGATGGGGTTTGAACGATTGAGTAACTTTAGTGTTTTGGCTATGTCTGGATGTTTGGGTATGGAATGGGATCGTTAGGGCTTGATTTGGGGATCATCATTGGTTGGGAAATGTGGTTGAGAAAGATCATGTGTTTATTTGGGTGGTGTCATGTTTGGGTTACTGTAAGAGTATTGAAAACATGGAATAATAGAACCAATTACTTGGGGCCATGTGATTCAAAGAGGTCAGGTTGGTGGTGTGTCGATAGACTCCATCATGATGATAGGATGTTGAGTGTGACTTTTCATTGTGTATGTGTTTCTTCTAGAAATGGTGATGACCTTGTTTGTTTAAGGTTCAAACTTTCCAATCGGTTTCTAACGGGTTTATTCGTAGAACCGGAAACATCCAATGATTCCATATCCATTTGGACCAACATTACAAAGGTAGGTGATCATTAGTTTTGGACTGATGAGGCTTATGAATTTGCATTAGTCGATAGAATGGGAGGTCTGACTCATCACATGTTTTGGGGGGATTATTGTATACTCTGGGACTCTCTTATAGATTTAAATTATGTTCATGAATCCTTATTAATTTACCATGCATGAAAATGAGTTTTTCCTTTAGACATTGCAATCAATGTTTGATATGTATGGGATTTAGAAAATCTTTTATATGTAATTGAGATTCTTAATCAATAAAGAATCATCTTTATGAACTAAAGATTCTGAGTCAATTGTATCCTTCAATAAATTATATATAAATCTCTTGGTCATTATGATGACCATACTGGTTCTAAATCCACTCAGTGGGGCACTTGAAGTTTATTGTCATTCATAAAGATAGGGATTATTTTTGAGTAGGGATCATTCCCATGAATGGGCTTCCTAGGTATCCTTGTCAGATGAGTAATAATAACCCATGTAGTTCGAGAAGAAAGATATAGTTTAACATCATATGGGACAGAAAAGAATTAATGAAAGATCGACTTGATCCATAGAAAGGCTTCCAACGTACTCTACTTTTTTAGGAAGAGATCAAATTCCATGTAGTTCAGGGAAAAAATTATGAGGTTTATTCATGATTAATGGCCCAAAGAGAGATTTCGTAATTACTTTTACACTCTAAGCTCACGTGAGTCATGCTCAGTGGGAGAAACAACAGGTATCAGTAAATCTGATAATTGTGCCATGAATGATGCAATCATAAGAAATAATGTGGGGCTTACGTATGTATGACTTCCCTAGAGTGGGGTCCATAAAAGGTATTTGTATTTTATGGAGATTATGGATTTTAAATCGGGTCTTACTCCTAAGAAGGATGCCCATTGAGAAAGACTTATGATTGGGTTATGTTCCTGAGAAGGAAGAAAAATCAAAAGAAAATAAGACTCAGGGTTACTCTTGAGGAGGATGCATGAATTAAGGTAAATTATGATTGTGACTTACTCCTGAGAAAGAGGCCCAATGAATTTCTCTATGATAAGGAATCCAACGAAGGAACCATGCCATAAATGACTTTGAAAAGGGTTTTGAAGGCTATATTTGAAGTCGATAAGTGGGTTTGAGGAAAGTAGGTTACTATGAAGGAGGTGCGCAAGTATTTTTCTGGCACACAAGTCCAGGAAACGCAAGTATACTTGCGCGACATGAGTCCCCTTGGGTAATGAAGAATCCATAAGGTAATACTTATGAAACTTCGAACTAAAGACTTAAGCATCATCCCTAGATGCTTCTAGAAGGGTGGCACGCAAGTTCCCTTGAAATGGAAATGGGGCGCGCAAGTTTCTTCACTTCCCTTAAGGGTTGGACACCTAAGCGTGCAAGTATTGATGTGTTATAATACTTAGGCTCTATTCTTACTCTTTAGAACTTCTATTCTAGGTAAATAATTACCATAGAAGTGTTTGGAAGATGTCAGAAAAATACATGGGCGATCACAGCATGAATTTGAGTTTTGGAAATTTTTTCCTTGAAATGGGTGGCCCACAAGGGCTATTTATAGGACACTGGGAACCTTGGGTGAAAAAAGGAATAGGGTTATCATGTGACTTGTGCGACCTGAAGGAAACCTATGCAACCTCTTCTTAAAAGTTTCCGTGTTCATGCCTTTGTCAATTTTTGATGTTCTTCAATGGATGACTCTTCATGTGCTTAAGGTATTCCCCTATTCTATTCATTAGACTCTATTATGGAAATGAGTGTCAACAAAAGTCCCCCCCTTAGAGTTGGATTCGAAAAAGGAAATAGGATTTGACTCTAAGGAAAACGAGAAACAAGAGTTCGATGACGCGCAGTTAGTAGACGCGCAGGTTCTGGCCAGCAGGTTCTGGCACGCAAGGTTGCGTGATCACCAATATATATGGGTGTTACCTCGCACTTCTCATCCTGACTTCCAAGTTTTTTTAGCTCTCGTCACTCAAGTGTCTACATCTCTTCAGTCGGTCCATTTTTTCTTGTGTCGCGCTGCTCCAGAATGATTTTGACTTGTGCGACCACACTTGTGCAGCTTAATGCCTTAGCCATTTTTTTTTCTTCAAAAGTATTTCATAAAAAACGGATTATTTAAAATTTAACTATTAGATCTTTGTGCAGATTCAATGGATCCCAAAAGAATTGGATCGGTTGATGAGTTGTCTAGCAAGAGAATTGATGATATGATGAACATCGTTGGCCATGACTATTATGATATCTGTGATATTACTCTCCCAGATTTGGCCAAGTACTTGAAGAAATATCATGTCAATTTCCCACAAAGTATTTACTTTCCTTTATATGGCCATGGTCATCTGGAAGGAGTCAACATTCCAGATTCAATGAATTATATTCCTCATTCCTGGTTTCAAACTTACACCAATTTCACTTCAGCAAATGTCTCAATTGCAGGATCATTTGATAATGATGGAAAAGTGGAGAAAGAATACATAATGCATCATTTCCCATGTACTCCAGATCTGAAACCTCACAAGCCTGAGCTGCAGTGACATTTCTATCCCTCCATTTTCTAAAATTCTCAAATGGATCTATCCAAGGGGTGGAAAAATAGTTGGGATTTTCGTCCTGGAAGAGGTCTGACGCCGTCTTGGATGTGGGAATATTGGGTGCAACAAACCTGTGCATAGTTTTTCGAGGATCTGAAAGGAGATGAAATATATGAAGTCGTCTGGACTGGGAAAACATATGTCTACAGAAATGATAATTTTGTGCCAGAGCTAATCAGCCGCTGGAGCCCAGAAACCAATTCATTCCATCTGACATATGGATAAGTAGGCATCATTTTGTCAGATGTCTATAAGATCTCATGGGCTCCAATTTTGGGTGACATGTATAATGAACTCATTCCCCTAAAAGTGACCTAGAATGATTCAGAGAAAACTCCGTCTTTGTCTCAAGAGTTATTGAAAATTTTCCACAAGATCAAGAATTCAAAGTCCACCAAAACTCATTCTAGAAAGGATATTCATACAGAGGAATTGGAGGATATTTTCTTATCAAGAAGAAGGGGAAGGGGCCCACCAGTACTCTTCCTACCAGCGTCCCCAGAATAAATGAGAGGGGTGCTCTTGGAATATTTCGGCCAACTCTGGAAGTGGGAGAGTTTGAAATGTGGGGGTATGAATTGGATCAATGAATCCCTGAGAAGACACGTATGGCAGGATTTATAGCTTTGTGGATCAGTGCTTATCTTCTTCCAGTTAGGGATTCGAAGGGAGGTTTTAGGATAGGGACCTTTGTTGGTGTAGCCACGTTGGCTGAGAGGAAAATGTTTGGGTTGGCCACCTCGATTTTGGTGAGGATTCACAGTAGCTTACAACATGTCTATATGGGTAAGTATCCTTTGAGAATAGTGGGACCATTCCATGTTTTGTGGGGATGGTTCGCCACTGACATCAAGACTTATGCCATACAGAGCGGAGTACATGTTCTTGGAAGTTCTTTTAGGCCGTCGGTGCAGTCCTTTTCTGGAAACCCTCCGTTGTCCCTCAATCCTTATGATCTGAATGTGAGGTTGCGCATGTTCAAGAAATTTCATTTCATTCCTTATGGAAACCCACCAACCGGGTGGTTTGTTGATGTTGTAACAGCTTGCCTAGAATTGAGGTCATATATGCTGGCTTGCAGAGATGGCATATTGGAAACCAGAATTGACTGAGAGATTATATGCGAGGCCTATGCACCATATAGATTTGCACGCCAATTCAAGTGTTTGAAGCAGATTGTTTTATCCCCTCCTGTGCATGTCAGGTCAGAGCTGCATCCAATGGTTTCCCAACAACTATGGTTTCTGATAGCTATGGAGAAGACTGGGGTCGTGTTTGATCTACCAATTACTGGAGAGGCGAGTCAATTGACTACGTTGTATGCCGAGAACTGGGTAGCATCATACCCTGAAGGGGTACTGAATAATCTGGTTCTTGGGGTAGGGACCAAACAGAGAACTATCAAAAAAGAAATCCTTCATCTGGAAGGTGACTCTTCCTCACCCGGAGCTCATTCATCGGGTTCCTCACCCAGGGCTGATTCAACGGATTCCCATGATGGGGATGATGAGGCCTGACATGCTTCAAAGCGGCCTCGTGCCAAATATAATTCTCCAGCCAGAGTCAAGAGACCTACTCCCTATAATCCCGGTGATTTATATTAATGAGGCAATTTAGTCGTCATTATTTTATACAGCAACTAGTTTCATTTTCTTATCCTTTATCTATGATTGCAGGAGCTAGGAAGAAGTTGAAGTCCCATATTGTAGGACCCTCCTCGCGGCCTTCTAGTACATAGGCTTAATATATACGACCAGAGGATGTCCAGATATGGAAGAGTCTATATTGTGATGCTCAAACCACCTGGATAGACTTATGCGAAGGGCTACATATCCCTAGAGTAGGGAATCTCCGGGCTTCTACTGATATCCAATTCGAGGATAACCCCGGTGAAGTGTAGGATTTCATCAGAGAGCTGGAAATGCTCTTATATTCCAATGATGATTCAATTCCTATTACAAAGAGAGTGAAGTAAATGATGAATTGTGGCACAACTAAGGGGATTGGTGCTTCAGTAGATTAAGAGTGGCATGATTACGTGGCTTTTGATGATGTACATTTCTTTCCTTATTTTTATTTCAACTTGATTTCAGTTAAAGCTTTGTTACTCCAGGAAATTACTTTTTTCACATTGTATCTTGTTAAGAAATGAACTACTGAGGTCTCCTCACCACAGTATAGCACTGGTGGCACCGCTATTGGACATGTTGAATCTCCTCGAGATCCAGTAAAGGTATCTCCAGGCTGGCAAGCCTTGGACGAGGAGTTAGAAAAGGATTTTAACTCTCCAATACTTGTATTTGTAGGTGACGATGGAAACAAACCCAAAAAAGTCAAAAAGAAAAGGCATCAAAGGAAGAAGTCCATAGCTAAACGCTTCATCAGTATTAGTAAGTCCTTCATATAGTCATGAATCCAAACTCATGAAAACATTTCTCATACTTCTTGATATTGAAGGGGATTCTTCAATTTCTCCTATGAGGGAGAGGATTGACCCTCCACTGAGGATTACATAGGGTGCTTGTGAACAGTCGCAAATTTATGCTGACCTGGCTGCTCCTAAAGATACAGTCAGAGAAGAAGAGCCAGTGTCTATTACCAGTATTTCTCATATTGTTGCTGCATGGTGAGAAGAGCCTAATTCTGGTAAATTAACAACATTTCACAGAACGTTGAATGAAAACATCAACTAGATTCCATTCTGTGATGCTTTAGGTTCAACACCTACACCCGAACTTGTGGCGACCATAGCAACTGACTCTATAATTTTCTCTAAGGATGTTGTTCGGGGTCAGAGGTCGCAGGAGGAGGTTCACCAAGAAGACATATCAAATGCTCCCACTAGTGAGACTAACCTGAAATATGAGATATCAATGGATCAAATGATGAAACTTGGCGCATCTTTTGAAGAAATTTTAGATCATGTTAAATTACCATATAATTTAGAAGACTTTGTACGTGATTGTTATCCTTCATCCTATTTAACATTTCTTATTACATCTCTGACCATGATTGGTTAAAATGTGTAGTTCCGTCTGAGTAAGCTACTGGCATGACGTTTCCTGAAAAGGGTAGAGACAACCAAAACATTTTAGAGATGCAAGCTCAAATGGAACTTAACCCGGTAGAACTTCCTGAAACCCATCCTGAAAATCCTGTTGAGGCTTCGAATGACGGGGAGGAGCCTTCTCATACTACTGATCTACCATTGGGTAAGAGATAATAATATTAGTGTATGTACAAAATTTTCAATATAGCTAAACAACTTTTGTTATCCTTTAGAACTAACCAAATCTTTCAATTGACTATGTAAGGCCATCAATTTTAGTGGCTAAATCCAGGGGTGAAACCTCTGCCTCTACCCCAACGAGAGTAGAATGTGAAGTACCAAGGGTCAGGGGGGAAGGAGAAGAACATGGAACTTCATTAAGTGAATTAATCCTGGACTATATTCCCTCTGTGATAGTGTTGCTATGTCAGAACCAGAGGTGTAGAAGGAGATCCAATTATCACATCGCAAGGCATTGAAGAATATTTGGACGATCATATCTGATGTTACTCTTCAAGATCTTTCTTCGATGATCCCACGACTGTCATCCTTGTTCATTATGTTAGGACATGTTGGTTTTGGATATCAAGTGATCCATGACGTGGTGAAACAAGTCATCTTAAGGAGGCAGCAAGAGAAAAAGTACAGTCATGATCTAACCAAAGTGAGGATGTTGACCAATATTGGTGAATTTGAGGCTACGATGTCCCAAGATGCAGCTGATCATACAAAAATGATGAAGGATCTGAAACATAGCATCATGGAGAAAGTAGTCCAGCAGATGAACCTTCAGCAATAGTTAGATATCGTTACTGGGGAACTTGATCAGCTAAACAATTCAATGGAAGGATTCCAAATGAATGGTATGAAAGCCATTGTAGATGCCAAGAAAGCACTCCATCAAGATGAAAAGTGTGAAGCTAGTTGATTGAATGAACTTCAAGTGGCGGCTGATGAAGCTCAGGATGTCGAAAATCAAATGATGAGTTATGTTTAAAGCCTCTTGAAATTATTGAAAAAGAGAAGATAATCCAATCTGTGGCTGTTCTTCTAATTTTGTGCATCAATGAAAATGACATTTCATCTTCAATAATTTGTACCTGAATTCTCTTGCTAATTACTTATATATATATATATATATATATATTACCTAAGCCAATGGGCCTTGTAAAAGTATAGTTTAATTTTTGATAGGATTATACAAACAACCCCATAAACGTTGCATCTTTTATTGCTCAATATTCCCTAAATCATACAATTTGTACGTTTAGAGTGTTGGGACTCGACTTTTGTTCAGAGTTCATTTTACAGGTTCCCAATTTAATGAGTTCCTTATCTATTATTAGCTGTTTAAATTTATCCATGTCAGACATAAAAAGGATAATGTTTAAGGTCGAATATCTTTGACCAAATGGATTAAAATTTACTCAGTTCCTTGATAATTTGTTTTAAAACATATTACAACATTCATGTATGGGGTAAAACATTTAAACTATGACTTAAGAAATTTTGAATATGAGGGATGATATGAAAAAAGATCTAAAAAGAATTAGATAATTATTTCCTAAGAGTGAAGTTTCCACTATTTAACAAACCCGTTAGGGGGTTGAATTATGCATGGCCACTTAAGGGAATTGACTGCATAGTCCAATAATAGAATCTTTTGCCTGACAGGTCCATCATGTAGACTACTTATGCAAGGCCACCTAGGGGAACATGCTGTATAGTCAGGAAAAATAACTCTCAAAAATTTTATTTTTCTATTGCTAAAATCCTGTGAAATTTTAAGGAGATTCACATTTTCCAAAGCATAGAGTTTTATGTATGGAGAGATGTACTTGAATATGTATAGGATATTCCCAACCAAGATTGTCAAAGAATGGGATGAATGTCACTCCTGCGATGGTCTGACCCAAACGTAGGGAAGGGAAATATAAATCACAGACTTGAATACTTTCAGATCAAGAAAAAGGGTATGGGAAAAAATATATTAAGGATGGATATTTTTGTTGATCCCTACATATTTTAGTTAAGACCAATATGGACAAAAGTGGTTTCCCCCCAAGGGTGATGTTAACGCTATTTGAAAAACCCATTAGGGGGTTTGAATTATGCAGGGCCACTTATGGGCATTGGCTGCATAGTCAAATAATAGCATCTTTTGGGTGATAGGTATATTATGTAGACTACTTATGAAAGGCCACCTAAGGGAATGTGAGACATAGTCAGGAAAAAAAGTTCTCGGGGATCAGAGATTTTTTTACTAGAAGTCAAGAAAAGGATTATGGAGATCTGGATGTATTTAAGGTTAAGAGTATGACAAATGAAAATGGGTATTTACCAATGCATGAATGAGATTCATAGTCCAATTCTAACCATAATCATGTTGTGGTTGGGTCCTAAATTGTGATGTTGGACTTCACTACATATCTCATTAGGATGAGAATCAAGCCATACGTAGTTCTTGAAATATAGTTTAATGTAATGTGGGATGAGAGCATATGTGATCTTAGTTTAGGGTCCTAGAGTTCGGACCATAATGAGGGAGACACATTGTGTGTTTGTTACAAAACTTATGTGAATAAAGACCAGGGATTTCTTACCACATTCATGTGAAAACAGGGGGACTTTTCAGCCAAGGGACAGAAAGTGGAATTTGGGGTTAGGCCCAAAGACTTGGGGTTGGGTTCAAGGCAAGCTCGAATGTTCCTACGTATCCCATAAGGATGGGAATCAAGCCATACGTAGTTCTTGAAATACCCTCTATGAAAATTTTGTTTTTACATGTTAAGGGTGAAAGGGGAATTTAGTACAATGATGGTTGAATCCAAGATTAATTGTTCTAGAATTTCCATGTATGTACGTAGTCTTTGGAAAATGACATGATTGGAAATGAATGTAAATAATGATTCCCTCTTAGGTGAGTGTGTCAAAAAATGTTTTAGTTTATTTTCATACTGGACAAAAGTGCGAATAGTTTAAGGTCATACGCATGGACCAGTGCTGCAAAGTTTAGTGTCATGTAGTTGGGACTTATGGCTATGCAGTTTAATGTCTTTCAGTGAGGAAAATGATGGATTTTATAGTTTAATGTCATATATCATGGACGACGGTGAACCAATATGAAGATATTGGTTTTGGGCTTGAACCTTAGGAGGTTTCTTACGTACCCTATAACGACCCATACTTTACATACATTGTTAATACTTCAAAATTGAAGCACACTTATTACAACATATGATAAAACCACAAAGGACCGTATAGGTATAGTGTCTTTAGAAACTGGGAAACATAAACAACTGGTTCATAAATCTTCTACAGTGTCTCCCATTTATTTCATCATATCTAGGGTCCCTTTTAGCATATTCTACTTAATATCCATCTTCCTGACCTGGGGAAAAGAAAACATAAAAGGGTGAGCTCAAATGCTCAGCAAGGGCAATAAAGGAAATAAAAATCATATCATATCTTTTTTGAAAATCATAACCTGCAAAAGAGATCATAAAATCTTAATAAATCATAGAAGTGAAAATGAGATCCCCATAATCATAACTTGAAACTTGAAACTTTGTGGCATGCACACATAATCATGGAAAATCATTTCTTGTTAGTCATGACTTATTGCCAAGACTATCTTAGTGGATAAAGTCCCTTTCTGAACCGAGTTCACTCCTCGTTTCAGTCCTGTATCACTGAACCGAAATAACCTTCCGTTCCAGCCATGTCTATCTCATGAGATATAAAATCTTTACCCAATGCATTGGAGGGAGATATAGGTCCCACCCATCTTATAATGAATCCTTTCTTATCTGTGCCACATAATCATAAAACATACATCATAGCATAACCCATGTAATAAAAATGGGATTCTTAAACGACATGACATCATAAAACAACTCATATAAGATAAAGGAATTCATAAAAATAATTCCATCACAACATGATCAAATCAATTTAATAATAGGGATAAAAACAGAACCATTTATTATCTTAGATGGAAAATAATTTTGATAAAACACTTGAACTCCATTCTTGAGGAAAATATCCTTTCTTCTTCAAAAACATTTTTTCTTTCATAACATGCCATACAACTTTAAAATAAAAGAAGTTGATTAAAAATAAACTTGAAAACTTGTAAAAGAAGATTCTTGGAAATTTTGTTTTAAAAATCCATTCATGCCATATAAGTTAAAAAAAACATTCTTCGTACTTTTGTCGGAAAAGTCAAAAAGTACCTCGTACGAAAAACGACAAAGGATTCCTTTCGTACATATTACTAAAAACTCACCGAAGCGTAAAAATGGATTTAAACAATTGTAGGTGGATGGAAATAATATTACATATTGAGGGAACATGGATGTGGATGATAAAATACACCCCAGTAAATACCAAAGTATAAACAATCTCGGATAAAAATGAGATTGTGATATTTCCCTTACCTTAGGTCCGATTTTCTTTGTTCGTGTCCGAAGCTCCTGTATAATGGTTTAAATAATGTTATTGACTTATTCCAGAATCATACATATTGATATGATATCATATATTATTAGCTTCTTGTTAGTAATATTTCATTGTTACTTGTTACTCGGGTCTTTATAACTTTTTGTTCTTATGCGTGTTTTGTTGAATAAATTCTTATTCTTATCTTTAGGTTATAGATAATTCATTTCCAGAATGGTATTAGTGTAGTATATACCATATTCATTCATTCAATTCATTTATATAATCATTATGAAATGAAGATCATGTAGAACGAGTCGCATCACATCGTGGAGACGGTATTCCGTTCGTACGCTCGAGTGATGATATCGTTCCTATGATCGTGGAATTGTATTGGAGTATATATATATATATTATTTCAGTATCAATATTACTTCATAATAATCATATATAGTTACTCATTAAACCATTATACCCATCCTTGTAAGGTGATGGTGGAAAATAGATTACACCACGGCGTGGAGACGGTATTCCGTACGTACGCACGCGCGGTGATTTCATTTTTCCGTAGGATGGATAGAAGGTGAATTAGGGTTGTTTCATATTTATAATAACATATCTGTATGTAAGTAATACTGATGTTATTACTTTATCATGAAACAACTAAAGAAAAAGAAGTTGAAGAAGAAAGAAATTGAAAAGATCAGTAATGGATATTACCTTTTCTTTGGAACGCCTCTTTGAATCCTCCACTTAAGGAACTAAGATTGGTCTTTGGAGAAGACCAGGACCTCTAGGATTATTCTAGGGAAGTGGAGAGGAGAAAATGGCAGGGGTTGGCAGAGCTTGAGTGCTCAATTTGGTGTGAGGAGGAGGGGGAGGAGGTGCCCTTTTATAAGGGAGGAGAGGGGCACCTTAGGAATATCTCAAAATATTATTTTATATTAAAGTCAAAATCGGTTTATAATGGTTCCAAAGGGTCTTATTTCGAAGCTAAAGTGGGGATGGGTAGAAATCATATCAACCAATAGAATTTAGACATGTTTAGGATATTATTTTAACCTTATCAATTAGATTTAACTCTAAGTTAAATAATTTAACTTTTACCATGTCTTTTTGTTTTCTTTCACTATATGGTTAATACACTTACTATAACATGCCAAACGAACCCCAAATTGTTTATTATTAATATATATATTCTTATCTAAGTCCTTTGGCCGAACCTTAGATTTTTAGGAATAAAATAACAATTAGTAATATAATATTTGATTTAAAAACTATTTTGTGTCAATTTTGAAACTATTTGATATATGATTTTTGTGAAAGTCATAACAGAATTATATGTTCGATCCAAATTGATTAAATCAACACTAATATATCATAGTAACCTATAAAATTAGTGGAATTCATAAAAAGTGTCAAAATACATTTATTTTGGTGTTTATAACATCAATTATGTCAATATTTCGTTAACAAGATAATTACTGCATCATCATTGTGTCATAAATAAATTAAATTATTTGATGTCTAAAAATTACAAATAAAATACCATCATGTAGGAAATCCTTTTAGCTTTCTAATGAATATTTACAATCTAATTTATCTTATGTATAACCCCATATTAAAAATGTTTTAGTAAATAAACTTTGATTTTAACTCTTTTAACCCTTCTTTAAATAAATTAATAATAAATGTCCTAATCTAACCCAAGTGGGCCTAAATGGTCATATTTTATTCCTAAGTTTGTCTTTGGTCGAAGTACACTTGTCCAATAGGATTAGGACACGTGTTAGGGTAATAGTAATATCATATTTACCCTTAGTTACCCTATTTACTATTAACCGTGGTAAAAAAAAGTAAAAAGTTACTATTCACCAAAAATTATTTTCATCTCATTGAACCACATTTTAGTCCTTGATATTAACCGTGTTTGTCGGATTTTTGAAATTCCATTCACAGAAGCGGTAAAATTAAGTTTTATGCAAAATTCAGTTTTTAACCTACCACTTAGTGGTTTCACTATTCATCAAAAATTGAAAGTTTTCAAAAAAATACCAAAATTTCACCCTAGGCTAATTTCGATATTCTGAGTCCAAAAATGAAGTCCATTTTGAAAAATAAAATTTATAAAATTTCAAAAAGTGGTTATTACTATTCATAACGGCTAGTTTTAATAGCATATTGTTGTTTAGTGAAACTCGGTATTGTGTACGACGCAAGCTATCGAGGAAGGTCGCGATTGCGTGTAAAGCAAGCCAAGTAAGTGTTGTGTTGAAAAAGATTCCTGTGATGATTTATATAACATAAAAGTCTCGGGTGTTACATTCTACCCCCCTTAAAAAGAATTTCGCCCTCGAAATTCGTCACTTTGTAACAAACAGATGAGGATACTTCTCCCTCATCATATCCTCAAGCTCCCATGTAGCTTCTTCAAGTTGGTGGTTCCTCCATAAAACTTTCACCAAGCGAGTGGTCTTGTTTCGTAGGACTTTTTCGCTACGATCCAGAATCTCTATCGGCTGTTC
The DNA here is from genome assembly GCA_963277665.1 of Viscum album. Classification (NCBI taxonomy): domain Eukaryota; kingdom Viridiplantae; phylum Streptophyta; class Magnoliopsida; order Santalales; family Viscaceae; genus Viscum; species Viscum album. Next base: position 1,017,615,739 of record OY728162.1, read on the forward strand.
TTCATAAGAAAGATCTTGCTCCAGCGGTACAACTTCTGAGCTGAGTACATGTGAAGGATCTGGTATGTACTTTCTCAGGAGAGATACATGGAACACATCGTGAACTTGAGAGTGATTCGGTGGAAGCGCCAATCGGTAAGCTACCTTCCCAACACGATCCAGTATTTCGAAAGGACCGATATATCTAGGACTCAACTTCCCCTTCTTTCCAAATCTCATAACCCTCTTCCAGGGAGATATTCGTAAGAACACTTTATCGCCCACTTCAAACTCTAGGTCTTTTCTTCGGTTGTCGGCATAACATTTCTGTCGACTCTGAGCTGCTCTTATGTGTTGTTGAATAGTTCTGACCTTTTCTGCCATTTCATTAACGAGATCAGGTCCTAACAGCTTTCTTTCCCCAACTTCATCCCAGCAAGTTGGAGTCCTGCATTTCTTTCCATAGAGAGCTTCATAAGGAGCCATCTGAATACTGGAGTGAAAGCTATTATTATAAGAAAATTCCACCAAAGGTAGGTGTTGATCCCAACCTCCTTTGAAATCCATAGAGCAAGCTCTCAACATATCTCCTAGGGTTTGAATTGTTCTCTCAGACTGACCGTCTGTCTGGGGATGATAAGCAGTGCTGAAACTCAACTCTGTATCCAGAGTATGCTGAAGACTTCGCCAGAACTTCGAGGTAAATCTCGGATCCCGATCAGATATAATAGAAAGTGGTACTCCATGCAATCTTACCACTTCCTTTACATATATCCTGGCAACCTGATCTAGAGGGAAATCCTCTCTAATAGCAATGAAGTGTGCGGACTTTGTAAGACGATCAACTATGACCCAGATAGCATTATTGCCTTTGGATGTTTTAGGAAGTCCTGTGACAAAGTCCATAGTGATGTTTTCCCATTTCCATTCGGGTATGGGTAATGGTTGTAACATCCCCTTAGACTTTTGTCTCTCAGCTTTAACTTGTTGACAAACTAAGCATCGAGAGACATATTCAGCAACATCTCTTTTCATGCCATCCCACCAGAAGTACTCTTTCAGGTCCCTATACATCTTCGTACTTCCAGGATGAATAGAGAATGATGAACTATGAGCCTCATCCAGCAGCTCCTTCTTTAATTCGGGGATGGGAGGAACACAAACCCGATTCCTGAACTTTATTATCCCATCACAATCAAGGTTGAATTCAGGAACATTTCTCACCTTCTTTTGTAACTCGACATTTTCTTTCTGTGCCTCTTTAATCTTCACATGTATAGATGGTTGAACATTCATTTGAGAAAGATAAGATTTTTCCCCTTCCATTATAACTCCAAGATCCATCCTTTGTAAATCCATAAATATTGGATCTTTTGTGATCCTCATCATGGATAAACTAGCATGGTCTTGTCGACTTAATGCATCTGTCACCTTGTTTGCTTTCCCAGGGTGGTAATGGATTGAGCAGTCGTAATCCTTAATCAGCTCCAACCATCTTCTTTGACGCATATTCAGATCCTTTTGTGTGAAAATATACTTTAAACTTTTATGATCAGTATAAATATCACACCTTTCACCATAAAGGTAATGCCTCCAAATCTTTAATGCAAAGATTACCGCAGCCAACTCCAAATCATGTGTTGGGTAATTTTGCTCATGGATTTTCAACTGTCATGAGGCATAAGCTATCACCATATCATTTTGCATAAGAACACACCCCAATCCCTTCTTGGATTCATCACTGTAGATCACAAACCTTTCTCCACTACAAGGCAGTGTGAGCACAGGTGCACTGGATAACCTTCTTTTCAACTCCTTGAAATTCTCTTCACATTCCTCTGTCCAAACAAACTTAACTCCTTTCCGAGTCAACTTGGTGAGTGGATTAGATAATCGTGAAAAATCTTTTACAAAACGTCGATAATATCCAGCCAAACCAAGAAAACTTCGGATCTCAGTTACTGTTGTTGGTCTCGACCATCTTTCGATAACCTCTGTTTTTGCTGGATCCACAGATATCCCCTCTTTTGAGATTATGTGACCCAAAAATGCAACTTTTTGAAGCCAAAATTCACACTTAGTAAATTTGGCATAAAGCTTCTCCTTTCTCAGGGTCTTCAATATAATTCTCAAGTGATCTTCATGCTCTTCCTTGCTCTTTGAATAGACAAGAATATCGTCTATAAAGACTACCACAAATTGATCAAGATAGTCTCTAAAGACTCTATTCATTAGATCCATGAAGATAGCAGGGGCATTAGTAAGACCAAATGGCATCACTATAAATTCATAGTGTCCATACCTTGTACGGAAAGCCGTCTTTGGTATATCCTCCCTTTTGACCCTTAATTGATGATACCCTGAACGAAGATCAATCTTGGAAATGTATTGAGCTCCGCATAGTTGGTCAAATAAGTCATCAATGCGTGGGAGAGGATATTTGTTCTTGATAGTGATCTTGTTAAGTTCTCGATAATCAATGTAGAGTCTCATTGATCCATCTTTCTTCTTAACAAATAGAACAGGTGCTCCCCAAGGTGACACACTAGGGCGTATGAATACCTTATCAAGATTCTCTTGGAGTTGCTTCTTCAATTCCTGCAACTCAATTGGGGCCATTCTATAAGGTGTCTTCGAAATAGGCAAAGCACTCGGTACGAGTTCTATTGAAAACTCAACTTCACGATTTGGTGGAAGACCCGGTAATTCCTCCGGAAAGACATCATCAAACTCCCATACAATGGGCATATTCTTAATCGTAAGTTTCTCTCCAACCATTTGAGATAAATAACCTTCATTTAGTGGAATCATGACCCATAAGATGGAAGGAATTTCCACTGGAAGGTTATGTTCATCCTTGCATTGATAGACGATCGTAGAATGATCTGGATTATGAAATGTGACTTCCCTTCTTTGGCAATTGATATGAGCTCCATGTAGAGAAAGCCAATCCATACCAAGAATCACATCAAATTCCACTAAAGGAAGGATCACAAGATTTGCAGGAAGCACTTTCCCACAAACTTCGATCGGAAAAGAATTATAAACTTTTGATGCGATTGATGTGCCATTAGGTGTTGTCACAGCTAACTCAACATCAAATTGTTGAGGTAATACGGTGATACCCTTAGAAAAGTCTTCAGAAATAAAAGAGTGGGTGGATCCAGAATCAAATAAAACATTTGCTACTTTAGAGTGGATGGTAAGTGTACCTTTCACCACATCGTTATCGTACTCCACATCGCTGATAGAAATTGCATGTGACTTTCCTTTGTCTTTTGCCTTAAGAGTTTGTTGACGTCGACCATCATCATCAACCCTTGGATTTGGGCATTGATTGGCATAATGCCCCATCTCCTTGCACTTGAAACATTGAAGTGTAGTAGGATCATTCTGTGTATCCCTTCCTTTGTTTGCATCATTAGACATCTTCTTCCCATTATCACGGCATTCAAATGCCCGATGACCTTTTTTTCCACATTTAAAACATTTACTTGTCCCTTTAAGACAACTCCCTCCATGTTTCTTTCCACACTTGGAGCATAAGTAAAAGCTCATCTTCTTTTCCGTGTGCTCTTTAGATTTTTCTTTGAATTCCATCTTCCTCTTCTTATCAAACCCATGTGACTGATGGGTTACTCCAATCTCCATCTCGACTTTGAGAGCACATCGAACGATTTCCTCGTAGCTATTGAAGTCCCTTATGGCTAACGCCCTTCGAAGACTTGGTTTTAAGCCACTAAAGAATCGATCGATCTTACTCTCAGGTTGGATAATAATACCAGAAGCGTACCTTGCAAGTCTTGTAAAATTTGCTTCATAGGTACTAACAGATTCATCATCCCTTTGCTTCAGTTCAAGGAACTCTTTCTCCATCTTTGTTCGGAGAATACGAGGGCAGTACTTATTGAAAAATAAGTTCTTGAACCCGTCCCATTCCATAGACTCAATTTCATCCCTTTGCCTCGTATTCTTAACAAGATTCCACCATTGATCAGCATCTCCTTCTAAACGATACACTGCTAGGATGACTTTATCATGTTCAGAACATTGAAGAACTGAAAATATCTTTTCAGTAGTACTAATCCATTGTTCAGCAACTAATGGATCAGTAGACCCACTGAAAGAAGGTGGACGCTGCCTCATGAAGGATTCAACAGAATGTTGCTCCCTCCTTTGCTCGTTTGGAAATCCTGCATGATTCATAGCTTGAGAAAGTTGTGTGAGCATGGCTACAAGATTTTGAATTCCATCTCCCATATTGTTTGGTTGCTCAGGGGGACAATCATTGCATTGCCCATCGCATTCCGCATTAACATGGTTCCTTCGGGTTCCAGCCATTGACTAAAACCAAGAAGAATAGTGTGAGCAACACTAATTATAATAGGAAACCACATAATTCAAGAATAAAATTTTCATGCTTATGGTCTTATCCTAGGTTATTCAAGGCCATTTCTAAAACACTAAGATTGTGTTCTATGCTTAGACTTATCCTTAGGGTTCTTACTAAGGCTTTCACATCCTAGTTTCCAAAGGTTGACTATACCTTTCCTCTGATACCAACTATAACGACCCATACTTTACATACATTGTTAATACTTCAAAATTGAAGCACACTTAATACAACATATGATAAAACCACAAAGGACCGTATAGGTATAGTGTCTTTAGAAACTGGGAAACATAAACAACTGGTTCATAAATCTTCTACAGTGTCTCCCATTTATTTCATCATATCTAGGGTCCCTTTTAGCATATTCTACTTAATATCCATCTTCCTGACCTGGGGAAAAGAAAACATAAAAGGGTGAGCTCAAATGCTCAGCAAGGGCAATAAAGGAAATAAAAATCATATCATATCTTTTTTGAAAATCATAACCTGCAAAAGAGATCATAAAATCTTAATAAATCATAGAAGTGAAAATGAGATCCCCATAATCATAACATGAAACTTGAAACTTTGTGGCATGCACACATAATCATGGAAAATCATTTCTTGTTAGTCATGACTTATTGCCAAGACTATCTTAGTGGACAAAGTCCCTTTCTGAACTGAGTTCACTCCTCGTTTCAGTCCTGTATCACTGAACTGAAATAACCTTCCGTTCCAGCCATGTCTATCTCATGAGATATAAAATCGTTACCCAATGCATTGGAGGGAGATATAGGTCCCACCCATCTTATAATGAATCCTTTCTTATGTGTGCCACATAATCATAAAACATACATCATAGCATAACCCATGTAATAAAAATGGGATTCTTAAACGACATGACATCATAAAACAACTCATATAAGATAAAGGAATTCATAAAAATAATTCCATCACAACATGATCAAATCAATTTAATAATAGGGATAAAAACAGAACCCTTTATTATCTTAGATGGAAAATAATTTTGATAAAACACTTGAACTCCATTCTTGAGGAAAATATCCTTTCTTCTTCAAAAACATTTTTTCTTTCATAACATGCCATACAACTTTAAAATAAAATAAGTTGATTAAAAATAAACTTGAAAACTTGTAAAGGAAGATTCTTGGTAATTTTGTTTTAAAAATCCATTCATTCCATATAAGTTAAAAGAACATTCTTCGTACTTTTGTCGGAAAAGTCAAAAAGTACCTCGTACGAAAAACGACAAAGGATTCCTTTCGTACATATTACTAAAAACTCACCGAAGGGTAAAAATGGATTTAAACAATTGTAGGTGGATGGAAATAATATTACATATTGAGGGTACATGGATGTGGATGATAAAATACACCCCAGTAAATACCAAAGTATAAACAATCTCGGATAAAAATGAGATTGTGATATTTCCCTTACCTTAGGTCAGATTTGCTTTGTTCGTGTCCGAAGCTCCTGTATAATGGTTTAAATAATGTTATTGACTTATTCCAGAATCAAACATATTGATATGATATCATATATTATTAGCTTCTTGTTAGTAATATTTCATTGTTTCTTGTTACTCGGGTCTTTATAACTTTTTGTTCTTATGCGTGTTTTGTTGAATAAATTCTTATTCTTATCTTTAGGTTATAGATAATTCATTTCCAGAATGGTATTAGTGTAGTATATACCATATTAATTCATTCAATTCATTTATATAATCATTATGAAATGAAGATCATGTAGAACGAGTCGCATCACATCGTGGAGACGGTATTCCGTTCGTACGCGCGAGTGATGATATCGTTCCTATGATCGTGGAATTGTATTGGAGTATATATATATATATTATTTCAGTATCAATATTACTTCATAATAATCATATATAGTTACTCATTACACCATTATACCCATCCTTGTAAGGTGATGGTGGAAAATAGATTACACCACGGCGTGGAGACGGTATTCCGTACGTACGCACGCGCGGTGATTTCATTTTTCCGTAGGATGGATAGAAGGTGAATTTGGGTTGTTTCATATTTATAATAACATATCAGTATGTAAGTAATACTGATGTTATTACTTTATCATGAAACAACTAAAGAAAAAGAAGTTGAAGAAGAAAGAAATTGAAAAGATCGGTAATGGATATTACCTTTTCTTTGGAACGCCTCTTTGAATCCTCCACTTAAGGAACTAAGATTGGTCTTTGGAGAAGACCAGGACCTTTAGGATTATTCTAGGGAAGCGGAGAGGAGAAAATGGCAGGGGTTGGCCGAGCTTGAGTGCTCAATTTGGTGTGAGGAGGAGGGGGAGGAGGTGCCCTTTTATAAGGGAGGAGAGGGGCACCTTAGGAATATCTCAAAATATTATTTTATATTAAAGTCAAAATCGCTTTATAATGGTTCCAAAGGGTATTATTTCGAAGCTAAAGTGGGGATGGGTCGAAATCTTATCAACCAATAGAATTTAGACAAGTTTAGGATATTATTTTAACCTTATCAATTAGATTTAACTCTAAGTTAAATAATTTAACTTTTACCATGTCTTTTTGTTTTCTTTCACTATATGGTTAATACACTTACTATAACATGCCAAACGAACCCCAAATTGTTTATTATTAATATATATATCCTTATCTAAGTCATTTGGCCGAGCCTTAGATTTTTAGGAATAAAATAACAATTAGAAATATAATATTTGATTTAAAAACTATTTTGTGTCAATTTTGACACTATTTGATATATGATTTTTGGGAAAGTCATAACAGAATTATATGTTCGATCCAAATTGATTAAATCAACACTAATATATCATAGTAACCTAGAAAATTAGTGGAATTCATAAAAAGTTTCAAATTACATTTATTTTGGTGTTTATAACATCAATTATGTCAATATTTCGTTAACAAGATAATTACTGCATCATCTTTGTGTCATAAATAAATTAAATTATTTGATGTTTAAAAATTACAAATAAAATACCATCATGTAGGAAATCCTTTTAGCTTTCTAATTAATATTTACAATCTAATTTAGCTTATGTATAACCCCATATTAAAAATGTTTTAGTAAATAAAATTTTATTTTAACTCTTTTAACCCTTCTTTAAATAAATTAATAATAAATGTCCTAATCTAACTCAAGTGGGCCTAAATGGTCATATTTTATACCTAAGTTTGTCTTTGGTCGAAATACACTTGTCCAATAGGATTAGGACATGTGTTAGGGTAATAGTAATATCATATTTACCCTTAGTTACCCTATTTACTATTAACCGTGGTAAAAAAAAGTAAAAAGTTACTATTCACCAAAAATTATTTTCATCTCATTGAACCACATTTTAGTCCTTGATATTAACCGTGTCTGTCGGATTTTTGAAATTCCATTCACAGAAGCGGTAAAATTAAGTTTTATGCAAAATTCAGTTTTTAACCTACCACTTAGTGGTTTCACTATTCATCAAAAATTGAAAGTTTTCAGAAAAATACCAAAATTTCACCCTAGGCTAATTTTGATATTCTAAGTCCAAAAATGAAGTCAATTTTGAAAAATAAAATTTATAAAATTTCAAAAAGTGGTTATTACTATTCATAACGGCTAGTTTTAATAGCATATTGTTGTTTAGTGAAACTCGGTATTGCGTACGACGCAAGCTATTGAGGAAGGTCGCGATTGCGTGTAAAGCAAGCCGAGTAAGTGTTGTGTAGAAAAAGATTCCTGTGATGATTTATATAACATAAAAGTCTCGGGTGTTACATAACCAGCCTAGAAGGCAAGGATCAAAGTCTGCGTAGTTCGATTGAAGAATGAATTGGTGATCGAGTTGTACGTGAGGACAACCACCTATAGATGGAATGGGGATATACGTGTGGTTAGAGGCCCAGAGAGGGTGTTATGATTGACGCTTACTCTAAGATCACGTGATTCATTCTCAGTGTGAGAAACAAGAGGTAACAACAACCCTAATGATGAGTAGTTTAACATCATGTAAGACATATAAGGGACTGGACATAGTTTAATGTCATGTTGGAAAACTAAGGGAGCTATGCAGTTTAATGTCCTACAACAAGGAAAAAAGGGACCATGCAGTTCAAAGTCTTGCAGTATGGACTATGAGGTGTATTTTTGTTACACAATATACTTCTTTAGAAATCTAGCATTGGTTGGAGTCGTGATGATTTCTTTATCCATTGAAATTAATGAATAAGCTCCATTGGAGTAGACCTTATGTATAGACTAAGGTCTTTACCACTTTTACTCAAGCTTTGGAGGTTTATTTCCTAGTTTCATTGGAGTTCTAAGGACCAATACCAATTCTCCATGAATTAATGAATGAAGAGGGACATTTTTGTTGAAATCATGTGCTATTCGATTGTGATAGACTTCCACGTAGTGCGGGGTGCACAACCCTTTTTCATATAATCATTCTAATTCATCCACTAACATTTGAGATTGTTCATCTATAGATGACTGATCACAAATGGATACTCTGAGCGAAAATAATTGAACATCAATGGGCAAGACTGCTTCTGTTCCATATACCAATGAATATGGAGTTGACAGTGTAGCAGTGCGGGTGGTTGTCCAATAAGCCCATAAAGCCTGAGAAAGTTTATCAGGTCGTGATTTCTTATCTTTATCCACCAGCTTTCGCAGTATGTTTGAATGAGTCTTATTGAAGGATTCTATTTTCCCATTGGTTGTAGCATGATACCATGATGAATGGTTGGATTTGATTTTGTATTCTTGATACAACTTTCTCATCTTGGATGAAAAAAAGTTGGTGTCATTGTCGTCAATATGGTACGAGAGATACCAAATCTGGTAATGATTTTTGACTTGATGAAGCTAACAATGCATTTAAAACTAACTTCATTGACAGTTATTGCCTCTACCAATTTGGAAATGATGTTATTAGCAGTACGAATATAAATAAACATCTTGGATGTTGCCGAAGGATAGGGTCCTACTACATCCATTCCCTATGTGGTAAATGGCCATGAGTATTTAGCTGTATGAAGAAACTATAGGGGTTGATGAATGAAATTGGTATATACATGGAAAGAATGACACTTCATAATGAAATCAACACAATTGTGTATCATTGAAGGCCAGAAGTATCTAGGCCTTCGAATTTGATTAGATAGTCTATGTCTAGAATAGTGGGAACCACAAACTCTTTCATGTACTTCATTCATGATAGCAATTGTCTATTCACCATCAATACATCTGATGAAAATTCCATAAAAACCTCACTTTTAGATATTTTTTTGTGATATGAGCTATCATAAAGAATAAAATTGACCACACGTCGCCAGGCATGTTATTTCCCGGCACAATCTGGTGGGAGTGTTCCATTTTGAATGTATTCCCTGATAGGTGTAATCCATCCTGTAGTATGACCATATGGTTTAGAAATGGGTCTAATTTCATTTATTTCCTCCATTTTGATTTGAACATAAGGTGAAATTGTACGACGGTGGGCAATACTGATGATTGTTTTTTCCTGGTTTGGATCTGCCAGGGCTCTGCCTACATTAGCTAGTGCATCAGCTTGGGCATTTTTTTATCATGGGATATATGAAAATGCTAGTTCTGAATGAAATTATTCCATTAACTCTATGACGTAATCATACAAAGGGATTCACTCTTCTTTTCTGATGGCATAGTCCCTATTTATTTGTTTTATTACCAAATTTGAATCACCTTTTACCTTTAAGTGGTTCACCTGTGCCTAAAGCACCAACTCCAATACTGCGATGAGATCTTGATATTCTTGCTTCACTGTTTGTACCACCTACCAACAATAACGAATAGGGTATCACTGTCTTTTTTGGGGATGTAAGAACAATTTCTATCCCAACTTTTTTGAATTTAGGATCTTCCATTTTCTTCCCTCATGGACTTCTGGAAGCAAAATCAAAGTGCATTTCCCACATTTGAGGATTATATTGAATAGAGAAGACTTCCTCATTAGGAATTTCAACATCTAATGATTTATCTTCTACTAAAGGCTGTTTAGAAAGGAAATTAGCAAGAGCTTGGCCCTTTATTTCCTTTTGAGACACATACTAAATATCAAACTGCTGAAAAATAACCGCCCACCTTCCCAGATTTCCTATAAGCATTGTACTACTAGGGATAAATTTGAGCGGGTTATTGGGAGATACCAATGAAACCTCATGATGTTGTAGGTAGTGTCTCAATTTCTGAACTGCAAAGAGTAATGCTTGGAAACACTTTTCAATACTTAAATATCAAGTTTCTGCCTCAACCATAGTCTGACTAAGATAGTAAAGGTTGTTTTTATTCCCAATATCATTCTTTTGGGCAAATAATGGACCCAATGATCTCTCTAAATATGTTACATAGAGAATAAGCTGTCTTCCTTAAACGGGTGGCAGTAATACTGGTGGACTCAAGAGATATTTTCTGATAATATTGAATGCTTCTTGGCATTATTTAGTCAACTGGTAAGTGACTCCCATCTTCATTAATTTGGTACAGGGTAAACAATTGCCTTCCAGAATGGTGATGAAACGCCGAATATAGGCCAAATGTCCTTGAAGCCCTAATAATTTTTTCAAATTTTGAGGAGGTGACATACCGAGGATTTATTTTTTCTTCTCAGGATCAACATCAATACCATGATGGCATACATCAAAGCCGAGAATTTTTTCTGAGGTTACCCCGAAAGCATATTTCAAAGGGTTCATCATCAAATTGTGTTTTCGAAGTTTGTGGAATATGATTTCCAGATCATCCAAGTGATTAGAATTTTTTCTAGATTTAACCATCAAATCATCCACATAACATTAAACAAATTTCCCTAAAAAGGGTTTGAACATATGTTTCTTGGCACGTTGATACATTGCACCTGCATTTTTCTGGCCAAAGGGCATTACCCGATAACAAAACACACCTTGAGGGGAACAGAAATCTGTAGACTCCTCATAAACTGGGGACATTTGTATGTGGTTGTACCTAGAAATAAGTATCCATGAAGGAAAGGGCTTCATAGTCAGCTTTTTCCTCAATTAAGAGTTATGTGATCGGAATTGGAAAATAATCCTTGGGAAAATTCCGATTAAGATCTATGATGTCAATGCATACTCTAATTTATCAAAGCTTCTTTTTCACAAGGACAATATTAGCCATCCATTCAGGATATTTAACTTTTCTGACGAAGTTCTCCTTGATTATATTATCCACTTCAGCTTCAATTTTGGAGGCACAAGTTGGGTGTTTTCTTCTTGCAGCTTTATTGAATCCTCGATGTTCTTCTGGAAAACCCAAAAGATGAGTGGAAACATCCGGATCAAGCCGTGGCATATTTGTATAGATCCAAGAAAATAAATGTCAATATTGCTTTTGAAATGAAATATACATTTCTTTCTCTTTAGGAGTCATGGATGCACTAATTAAAGTGGGTCATGGATCTTCTTTTGTACCTAGATTTATTTCTTTGAGTTCATCCACAGCGGTAGAGATACCATCTTTAAATGCTGGTGGAGCATCCCTGAGATCTTCATCTTATTCTTCAATATGTGTTACTTCTTTTGTTTCAACATGCATAGTAGATGATGAAGCAGAATTTTGATGACCAGGGGAGAAGTTAAAATTTGAGCATCTTGAAGAATAGACTACCATTTCTGAACCTATTGATGATGAAGGGCCTTCCTTGGGTAATAAAGAGGAGATGATTGATTGATAATCTTTATCATTGTTCACCTATGAAATTGATATAGCTTCTTCTGGTCTGGTAGATGAATTATAGAAATGCTGGATTTTAATAGATGAAATGAAGACATATCCATTTAAACTCTAATCATTTCTTGGTGAATCAACAATTTCTCCCATACTGACTGTCTCAATTGTCATAATTGACATTATGGAAGTTTCCATATGAGTGTTTGGATTTGGGTCTATCCCATCAATTTGACTGATAGGAAACACATAATCTGTACTCATATGTATGAATGGGTTTACTAGAATCTTTTCCAAAACATTTCGAGCATTAATTTTGGTAACCTCCTTTGTCATGGATTTCTCCTTTCCCTCCATGAGATCGAATTATTCCTCAATGTATTGAGATTGCCATGTTTTCAATGGGGATTTATCACCATACAATGTCCCAATTTGACCATTGAAACAATATTTTAGACATTGTGGGTATGATGAAGGTATAGCCGCATGTTGATGTAGCCAAGGTCTTCAAAGTAAAATGTTGAAGGTTGTGTCATGATGAACAACCATGAAATCTAAATTAGACAAAAAGTCTTCAAACTGAGTTCTGAGTTTAATCTCTCCTAGAGGATCTTGTTCATTTTTATCATATCCTTCCAACATCAAAGTTGAAGGGGATAAATCAGATTTGGTGAGGCCCAATCGACGAAGTATACGAATAGGGATGAGGTTGACTCCTGAACCATTATAAATGAAAGATCGTCGGATTTCTACATCGTTGACCTTTCTAGATAAATACCAAGGTCTAATATGTCCATGTACAACATCATATTCATCTTCATCTGTAAATGATAACACTGCATGGAACTCTGCAGGATTATTCTCTATATTGTAGACCTCAACCGCATCAATTTCAGTTTATAACTCTTGAGGACTTGACAAAGTCTCAATAAGAGTCTCCCGAACATCTTTTGATAGATTCAAGGCATCCAGAATTGATAACATGGCTGATACTTGGGTAAAATGTTTCAAGGAATCATACTTTTGACCCAAAGGTCTATTTTTTCAACAAGAATCTGTGGTTTTGCAAGTGCCTTAGAAGCTGATTCTTTGGAAGTAGATGCATCTTGTATCTGGGTTGGAGTTGGAAATACTCCTGGCTTTGGTAGATTAGACAAAATAGGTCTATTTATTTGCTGAGAGTAAGAAGGTGTAACCTCTAACCGATCCTCCAAAATAATTGTGCCAGGAATTAATCTACCATGTTTGGAAGAACATTCTTATTCCAATTGAGTCCTCTAAAGGACTTCGCCACAAGTTTTTGCCGCATATACAGTTCTAGTAGGGGTAGGATTGAAATAGTGGATTCTAGAATATCCACGTCTTCCCCTGTATCCTAGAACTCTGTCTCTTCCTCTAATTCCCTTGTTCGATACAGGGATGTCAGGCTAATCAATATCAAAACTGTGGTTGGCATATAGATCCATTAAGTAAATCATGTTAATAGAACCAAAGATAAACTCTTCATATGATTATGATTCCGCCTGATTAGCTTGTTCAGACTATTCCGTTTGGTAGGGTGGTAGATGTACTTTTGAAGTATATGGAATAAAATATGCCAGAGTCAAAGACAACATATGATTTGACACGATCTCATCTTCTTCTGAATGCTCTTCTTTCTTCGAATTATACCCCCACTTTGAGGATTTTCTTTTTGATGAAGGGGGTTTTTCTGTGACATTCATAGCAGAAGACACAATTGAATGATTCAATTGTGTTCATAAAATAGAATGAGTTCGGTCGATGATTTTCCTAACCATCCAATCATCGTATTTATGCGCATTTTTACTTTTGACTTCACACCACTTGCCTTCTTCCTATGGATCTGTAGTAGTAACACATGCTACCTGCGCTGATGAATCTTTATGTTTTACCTATACAGAGTCCACAATTTTTTTTAGGAGGTCTTTGAAGACAATACACTCTTGAATGGGATGCCCCAACATCTGATGAAATGGGCAATAGTTGGGGAGGTCTTCATCTCCTTCCTTGTTCATCCTTTTGGGCCTTGGAAACTGAACCAGATTTTTTTCCAAAGCCGAGATGAAGTAGTCGGGAAGTTGTTCATTTCGTAAAGAATAATATTTTTTCTTCAAATATTCAAGCTATTTCCATCTTTGATCTCGTTGATCATCTTGACGAGGATGTCATTGTTGTTGACACTAAGAAGTTGGAGACCTTCGATATGATGATGTTTTTGAAGTAGAACCAGGTAGAGGTTCTTGTTTAAGTGTAACGGTAGTAGTCTCTGCTTTCCCCATTCTCCTTCCTAGAACTGATGGAATTACACGAGTTTTAGCCTTTGTATTTTGAAGAGAGTCTTTGATCTGCTGAACGATTGCTGTAAGGTTTCGATACCCTTATGTGTATTTCACAGGGATCAACAGTGTGCGTAATTCATAGCACAAATTGGCCATATAGATTGGAAACAATTCTTCTTGAGGGAGTTTTAAATATAAGGAATATGATAATCCCATCCAATGATCAATGAAATCTGAAACTCTTTCATTTTCCATTTTCATACAATTGGTAAGATAAAAAATTGTCATCTTTGGAAATGGTGAGCTAAATTGGAGAAGAAATCATTGATGGAGATCTTACCAACCAATAATTGACCGAGATTTCCAACTTATATGCCAGACAAAAGCATGGACTTGTAATGACTGCACAAAACACATGATATTAACTGCATCTTATTCTTTAGGAGCTCCCATAATAGGATCCCAACAAGAAATGTAATGTGTTAAGTGTTTTTCTGGATCTCCCGAACCATTACAAATTGGGAATGTGGTATTCGTAAAATTTGATGGGGGGTGGAATTTGCATCAACCCATTCAGGGTAAAAAAACAATTTCTGGTTGAACTTGTGCATGTTTTCCTTCCATAGCTTCTAACAAAGCTGTTAATGACTCCATGGTAGTTATTAATTTTTCAGAAACATCCAGTCAATCTTGGACCTGAGTAGGTGTAATAAAAGATTATGGACGGGTGTGGTGAATGGTACTGCAATAGATGGTAGTACTACCAGTTGTTGTCTCACATGACCCATAGGATTATACATGTGAGGGTGTGCTTCTATAGGAGGATATTTTTGACTCATCCCAGTAACTACAACGAATTCCCATGACGGATTGACTCCAGTATGTTTAAGAGGAAGACTAACTTGAAGTAGTTCTGTATTTAACCTCTTTTACTCCTTCATTTCATCTTCCTGCTATGCGAACCTTTCCCTTAATGAGAGTGATTGGCCTTTTATAGGGTTATGGTGGGATGTAACCTAACATTTAACCTTTTCCTTGGTATGCATCCCTCTGGCTTATGTTACGCACACCTTCTTCATTGACTTCTGTGTGTATAGCCACTTGAATTAGAACTTCTTCATCTGATTCCTCTAAGTGAACCTCATGTTCTGGGGGATCAGTTCTAATGTAATTTATGACATTTATCGATGCATAACGCATTACATCCCTTATGTCGGAATTTCTGTAATACTGTCTTCATATATGTCCTTGATGAGACATTGAATTTTGTTTGGTTGATCCCTTAGGAACTTCTTGATGAAACGTAATTTGGAGGGAAACTCATGATAATTTGGATTTGCGTTCCTCTTGTGGCTTCTTCCATAATTGAGAGAAGACAAACTTTCGCTGAGGAAGAGATTGAAAATTTGAAAAAGTCCCCAGTCTAGTGGACTAGGGTTGTTCCTGTTGTTCCTTCTCAACAACTCGAATCCTATCTGTTGATCCCAAGGGTTGGATTAAAAGAGTCCCCAGTCTGGAAAGCTGAGGTGGCTCTCGAGCTACTACATCTGAAACTTTATTAAAATCTCTCTTGCTTTTGTGGACTTTAGTATGAAAATTAGCCAGATGCATCATCTGACATCAACTCAAATAACCTTGCTCAGATGACCGTTAGATTATTTCTAACACATCGTTCACATGATGATGTGCATTATCTAAATGAGAATCCCATTCGATATTCTCATTTACTTCATGCAAGAGTAATTCGACAACTTATTATTTATATTCCTAACATTGGGAAGATCTAGGTGAGGAATGTTCTTGGGCATGCCTTTGATTATGCACAAAACAAGCAAGATGTGTCCAGACGTGGGAAATAACATTTCATGTGACCACCTTTGGTGGGCTTTGTTGACTGGAGAGTACATTGAAATGTAGTGCTCCATGAACACCCCATCCCCTGATATGAATACCAGATGGGGCATTGGTAATTAACTAGCGCAACCTTTTTAGTGTGCTAAATCATGCATGCTGAACGACACTCTGCTTCTTTTCAACCTATGGATATTCAGAAATTGAGAGAGATGCCAAGTCAATTTGGTGTTATAACCATTCTATTATCTTGGTATGATTTTCATATTCATCATAATATAATATTTTATCTTTTAAAGTGACAATGATTTTCACACATGTTGAGATGAATATCTTGAAAACAATCTTCTTTAAACATTTCTGTAATATCATATTGAGAGTCAGCCAAAGGCCAAAACATCACTGGTACTTCACCTTTTTCTAGTGGTTTTCTCATATTCAGTACTTCCTCCTTATCATTTGATGAAGATTCTTCTACCTGATTGGACCATAGTCGGTGCTTCTTTGTTTCTTCATCAGATTCAACAAGATTGACAGAGAATTCATTTATCAAATTAGAAGATAAATGACTCATGGGTGGTTTTGAGAATGACCTACACCCCAGGATTACTTCTGATTGAGAATGTATTTCATCTCCTAGCGGTAAAGAATCAGACATGAATGGATTCATATTTTCAAGTGCCTCAAGATAAGAGGGCTTTCTTGTTACTGCATTTTCCACTGAAGAATTTTCCATGAAATGCGAATTACTACTACGGAGAGGACTTTCGCAGCTAAATTCATCAACTTGGGGAGTACCACCATGGTGGGTTACAACAATAGATGAAATCACTTACTCCTTGGTCTTTTGGCCATGCATAGGGTTATTTTGGCTCTTATCTGAGGACGATACTTCAAGATCGACCGAATTGCCATGAAGCAAACCTTCATGAGTAAATATCTAATAAAGGCCTTCAAAATTATTATTGCTACTTCCAGAATCTGAAAATGAGAGAGTAGAATCTTGAGTTGCAATGGAAAATTGTCTGATCACATCCAGAACCCTAGCATCGAGCAAGGCCCTATTGCAGATTGACTCTTGATTTCTCGACTGTCCCGAATGAGTCTTTTTCTTAGATGCCTTCTTACTGACTTTGGAAACCACTTGTTGACGAAAGTGGTTTTTATGGGCAGGTGTATGTTCATGCTCATGAAAAATGGTAAGGTTAGGCTAATATCTCTATTCAAATCAAGTGTATGTGCCTGACTTAATTGTCCGTATGACATGTGGGAGTATGCCCCTCAACCCTCCTGCACTGGGAAAGATGTGTGTATCTACTCTAGAGTGATATGTTGATGAGTCACTCCACATATAGGGATAGATTTATGATTCTTTCCCTATGATGCTGCTGATGTTTTTATAATATTCTGATAGGTATCCAAAATATGGGTAGGGATTTGTTTTTTCTCTTTCACTATTGTTAGAATGTGCTTAGTGACTGCAGCTGCCAAAACTGGAATACAAGTCCATTCCATGTCTGGACTAGGTGTATGTGCCAGATCCTATCCACCTTTTCTTGTCAATGAACTCTGACAGTACTCATATATGGGGGAAGAAAATATTGTATGCCTCCTGCTTGTCATTGGAGCTTTCCAATTGACATCTCTGGTTGCTACCAAACAAGACTATTGGTTAGCCTAATGATTTGCAGGTGTATGTTCCAGCTGATTATTCTCCACCATATTTAATTGGAAAGTTTATTTGGTTGCAGTCAAACGAGCCTGATGACAAGTTAATGAATTATAAATAGGTGTGTATGCCTGCCTATAATACTCCATCGGAATTTCCTGGCAGGTTTGGCGAGTTGCTGCCAGATGAGTCTGCTAGGTAGTAAAATCAGGACGAATGGGTATATAAGCCCGCTCGTTGTTTTCCATCATTTTAGCTTGATGGACTTCTCCAGAGGGGGAATAAGTAAGGACCTACTCCCTGTTGTATTAATTTTTCCTCTGGTGGTTCGTCTTGCATGCTCAGGTTTGAGGAACCAGAGCCGAACCCATATTGGATATACACTCATCATGTTGAGTGTGCACTGCTACACGATTTTGACGGAAATTGTTGATGGGATACCTTATAATGGAATCCCATCTTCTTGAATTGAGGCCTTCGGTGACATCTTAATTCACCTACCTATAATATGGGAGAGACTGGTGATTGTGTTGTGGGGATAACGACCCGAAACGGTTGGAGACGGTGGTCGGCACCACCTGATTCTTGACCACTGGTTGTCGCTGTCCAGACAACCCGGGCGAGTTATTAACATGGAGGGATTTTCGAGTGGCCTCCAGAGTAGGGATGGTACCGTGTTTAATATATTCCCTCACCAATGCATTTGGTACCCTGTGTTGAAGACGCTGAGTAGGTGATGTCGTCCGTAGAGTGGACGAAGATCCAGTAGGAGTAACAGCTGAGGCATTCACAAGTGTGAACTTTAATGAAGCCATTTTTTATTGCATATAGATCTTAGAAAAGAGTGACTGATTTATATAACAAACATAATCAAGATCAACTTGGATTTTATAAATCTTTATGATTAATACATATGTGATTTATTGATTTGTTGGCCACCACATTGAGTTAAATAGGTGCATAACGAATAAGTAAAACATCATTTAACTTGGTTAAGGATTCCTGACGGGTTCACCATTTTTTGATTCTTCTGGAAATGTGAATGACTTTGTTTGTTTATCGTTAAAACATTCCAATCGGTTTCTAATGGGTTTATTTGTAGAACTGGAAACATATGATGATTCCATATCCAATTGGACCTACTTTCCAAAGGTAGGTGCTCATTAGTTGTGGACTGATGAGGCTTAAGACTTTGCATTGGTCAAGGGGATGGGAGGATATATTCATCACACCTCTTTGGGGGAAATTATTGTCTACTCTGGGACTCTCTTATAGATTTAAATTATGTTCATGAATCCTTATTAATTTACCAAGCATGAAAATGATTTTTTTCTTTAGACTTTGAAATCAATGATTGATATGTGTGGGATTTATATAATATTTTATATGTATTTGAGGTTCTTCATCAATAAAGAATCTTCTATGTGAATTATAAATTCATAGTAAATGGTATCCTTTAATACATTATATATAAATCTCATGGTCATTATGAGGACCATACTAGTTTTAAATCCACTCAGTGGGGAACTTGAAGTTTATTGTTATTACGAAAGACATGGATTATTTTAGAGTTGGGATCATACCTGTAGATGGGCTACCTACGTATCCTTGTTAGAAAAGGAATAAGAACCCATGTTGTTCGAGAATAAAGATATTGTTTAACATCTTATGGGATGGTAAAGAATTTATGAAATATGGGCTTGAACCATAGAAAGGCTTCACACGTACATTACTTTTATGGAAGAGATCAATGTCCACGTAGTTCGGGTGAATAAGTATGAGGTTTAGGCTTGATTAATGTCCCAAAGAAAGATGTCATAATTTCTTTTACACTCTAAGCTCATGTGAGTCATGCTTGGTGTGAGAAAAAAGAGGTATCAGTAAATCTTACAATTGTTCCACGAAAGATGTAATCATAAGAAATGATATGAGGATTATGTATGTATGACTTCCCAAGAGTAGGGTCCATAAAAGGTATTTGAATTTTATGGGGATTTTAGATTTTATCCTGGGTCATACTCCTGAGAAGGTGGCCTATTAAGAAGGACATATGATTGGGTTCTATCATGAGAAGGAAGCCCAAATCAAAAGAAAATAAGACTAGGGCTTACTCTTGAAGAGGATTCCCAAATAAATGGAAATTATGATTGGGACTTACTCATGAGAAGGAGGCCCAATTAATTTCACTCAGAAAAGGATGCCAATGAAGGAGCCATGCCATAAATGGTTTTGAAGAGGGTTTTGAAGACTATCATTGAAGAGGAGAGGTGGATTTGAGGAAAGGAGGTCACTAGGAATGAGGCAACAAGAATTCTTCTAGCGTGCATGTCTGGGTCTTGCAAGTATACTTGCGCGACATGAGTCACCTTGGGCGATGAAGAATCCATAAGTTAATACTAGGGAAACATTGAACTCAAGCCCTTAGAATCATCCCTAGAGGCTTCCAGAAGGGTGGCGCGCAAGTTCCCTTTAGGGGGAAAGGTGGTGTGTGGGTGTCTTCACTTCCCTTAAGGGATGGACACCTAGGCGCACAAGTATTGATGAGTTCTAATACATAGGCCTTATTCTTCCTCTTTAGAGAATCCAATGTAAGTAAAGAATTACCTTAGAAGTGTTCTGAAGACGTCATACAATGTCTTGGGAGACCAGAGCTTGAATCTGTGTTTTGGAAAAATCATCCTTGAAATGGGGTCCCACAAGGGCTATTTATAGGCCACTGGGCACCATGGGAAATAAAGTAATAGGGCACACATGTAACTTGCGCGACCCATATGTGGCACACAAGTGACTTGTGCGACCAGAAAGAAACTTCAGTGACCTCTTCTTAAAGGGTTCTATGTTCATGCCATTGTAAATTTTTGATGTTCTTAAAAGGATGACTCTTCTTGTGTTTAAGGTATTCCCCTTTTCAATTCGTTAGACTCTGTGATGGAAAGAAGCATCAACAGTATGTTTTAGGAAGGTTTCCTCAGACCTCTCAATGGATTTCTAGTGGGTCATGTGTGGTTTGAGGTAGATGCATCTTCAATGGAGAATCAATTTATTTTTGTGGATCTTGGTATGAAATATTATGGGGAAATACCATTTTATATGTTAACATAGATAGAAATATGGAAATTTTCAAGAAGAAACCTAGGAAATAGTGATGGATATGTGGAACTAGTGGCCTGATCTTTTTACCTTAGAGGTTTATTGATGCTTGGGATTACAGCTCGATGATAATATGTTATAAGGTGTTGAGGTTGTAAGATCCCAGAACATGTGGAGGAGTGATCCTATTAAAATTTTGGTTTTGATATCTTGCTTTTGGTTAATGGATAGTTTTTTGGGAGTATGGGGGCATTGGGGCGTTTTGGGGGTTCAGGGAATGAAATGATGTAAAACTAGTCCAACGTTTGTAAGGTGCACAATTGGCACATGGTTAAGAAAACCATGTGACCTCCCCAGGAAAACCACACAACCATGGATAGAGGAATTCCACAAATCTAGAATGAAACATCTTATACCATGTGGAATCCCTTGGTTAATGTGTGACTTGGACTCACCTTGAGTTGAGGCAGTAACGTGGTTGGAAGAACCTATGACAAAACTGTGTGGCTAATTAAAAGTGTGATTTTTCTAATTTTATCCTTTGGGATTTTAAGTATCCCTCCTAAATATCTTCCCCCATCCTTTTAGAGTAACCCTAGAGATGAACCCATGTGACCCATTATTGCCAAGGGGGTTTCTCCTTCAATTATAGACCATTTGGAGTGTCGTTGTTTGCATATTGATGTTATATTTATGTATAATACCCCTATTACTTGAATTTTATAAATTAGGGATTGATTCTTCATCCATCCTCTTACAATGATCTAAAAACCAATTTTCTGATCGAATCTAGGTTGGGGGTTCGAATTTTGTTTTGATTCAGATCTAAGCCCATGATTTAGAGGGTGTTCATTATTAGATTCAAGGTACATGGTCTACAAGTTATATCCATTAGTCTCATTGTCACATTTTCAATGTATGGTTGTGTTATTTTGTCCCCCTTGTTGTGATTTTGATGACATTAATGATATTTTGTATTTTTTGACAAAACGATGAATTGAACCCCTCATGATGCCCATGAGAATTGTTGAGGTTGTTTTAAAAATATTAGGGTAACCTATGGGGTGTATAGACATTCTTGAACATGGAAAATGTTAAGGTTAATAATAGAAT
Source organism: Viscum album (assembly GCA_963277665.1). Lineage (NCBI taxonomy): Eukaryota > Viridiplantae > Streptophyta > Magnoliopsida > Santalales > Viscaceae > Viscum > Viscum album. The sequence continues at coordinate 1,017,637,846 of OY728162.1, forward strand.
TTTTTTTATTGAATTGGATCCATGGTTAATATCTTTACATTTTTGTTGAATAACTATGAGGTCCTAAATTACATTTTTTATAGTATTTGGCACAAAATCAGGGGTTTGATAGATTAAGGAAAATGAGTTAATTGAGTTATGGATTGAAAATGGGTTTTTAGTTTATTATCTAAGGAATGTTAATATTGAATGGGCTAATTGGGTTAAGCCACGTGAAATGATAAGCATGTTATATTTGTAAATTCTTTTTCATTATTATGTGAATGAGGTTTGTTATCATAGAATATGATTTATAAATTTTTCATGAAATGAATAGGAGGGTTAATTAACATGAAATGATAATGGGGCTAAATAGGTTAACATATTGGAATATAGAAATATGATAACATGCCAATGTATGAGAATTATTGATTATCCTAATAGTCCCGATAATGTGAGTTGATGAATACATTAAAGGGGGTAATGCATGGGAATTATTAAATATTATTTGTGATTTAGGAATGATAAATAGAAATGTGTTAAATATGATATGTAATGAAAATATTAAATGTGTCAATGGATTATGGAATAATATTAATTTTCAAGTTTGTTGTTTTGGATTGTATTTATTATGTGTATTGTTTTGAGTAAGGATGGGGATATGGTGAGTGTGTGGTGAATTGATAAATAAGAATGTGAAAATGGATTGGTAGATTGGGGTTCTAAATTTAGGTTATATTCTCATAGGTTGAGTTATACAGAGGCACTAAACTCCCTCAAAAAATGCAAGGGTTATGGATGGGGACATATGATATATTTTCCTCATGAGTTCATTCAAAGAGACAACAAGGACCGAGGCCTCGAGGTGAGTGTAATGCATTTATTATGATATGTTTATCCATAGTGAGATTGGGACAGGGATTATTCCTTTATGTATATTGGTTTAATACCTTAGAACCATGTCCAAATGAGGTAAATTATTAACCTACGGAACATGTGATGAAAATGGATTAATTAATGAAGAATGATATTAATGATAAAAATGGTAATAATGATAGAAGTGGTTAATGTAAATATTGATAACTAAAGGATACTTGGTTTCCTTCTTTTTACAATTATTTTAACTCGTATTTTCATGAACTATCTATTTAGAGTGGTTATTTAGTAGAGACCATTGGTTGTGGCCTACTATGTTCTGCTAACAGTCTTCTCAGGCCATTGTTGGGTAACAGTGTATATGTCATGCTTGTAGGATCATAAAATAGAAAAAGGCATGTGATTGGGAATTTATTCAGTCTTGGGATGTGCATGGATGAGGTTTCAAGCATGGTGTCATGACTAATTATGGATTTTTCTTTTGTTTTTGTATTAGGGGTTTCCTGCACATTTACTACTTTTAGCATGTCATGGAATAGTTATTTTTGGTTTGTGGTTTTTAACCAGTTTGGGAGGTGGTTATTTATACATGTACATTAGTTATTAAAAATTAGTCCACTAATTATAATGTTATCTATTATGTATTACTCTAGTAAATAGGGTGTAGTTTCCTCATGCAACTTATTAGACCCTCGATACTAGTCGGTATCCTCTGGCATACAGGGAGGCATTGTTGAGGTCATGTGGCGACTCCGCTCGGGGCACCTGTTTAGTAGCTCCCAGGTCAGGGATGTTACATGAAAAATGGGAGACATTTGTTGATTTAAAATATAAATATAATTTTTTTTATTCATGGTGTATTTATAACACCTAAATATTTAATGAAATGGTTATCTTTAAATAATATTTACTCATTAATATCTTTTAAAACATGCAATGATATGTTTAAAGAGATACATTATACTATTCAAATGTTATTATTTAATGTGATAGTTATTTCATAACTGTTATATTCGAGGGTATGGATATGAATAACTAAATTATAAGTATGTATTGTTTGGACATGTATAAAATTAATTCATTGGTAATTTATTGGTGAAAAATAAAAATAATATCATTTGAAGGTAAAAGGTTTTTTATTTCTAGAAATCATTTTATATACATGCAATTTTTTTATCATAAATAATTTAAATAATAAATAATTATGAATGATTTTAATTAAAAATATAGATAATATTTTCAATAAAATATTTTAAAATTTATATAATGTTTTTTAAAAGGAATGGAATTAGACTACATATAGTTTCATACTTAAAAATGCATCTTCCCAAAAAAAAATTATAAAATTAGTGAACTTATTTGTAAAATGAAGTTATGAAACATTGAGAAATATAATCAAATTAAATGGTTTCTCATAATGGTATTAGAATATAAAAAATTATAAATGAGGACAATTTCGTTTTTGGTCATCATGAATTGTAATTATGCCCAAAATTAATTACTGTGGTAAAGGTTAAAAGGGATGACAAGGAATAAAATAAATGGATAATGGATAAAATAGCCTAAAAACATTTCTAAATGAAATTATACAAGAGGATTTCTAATCAACCATATCTTATCATTAAAGTTGGGTTTCTTTGCTGGGTCTTAAATTTTAATATGAAGTTACTATATTTTAATGTTTTAAGTATGTACAAGACTTCCTTCGCCCTAACATATAATATTTCCCCTCTTATCCAATCTCCTCCTCACCACATGATACCATTATCTTGATGGATAATATAATTAACCCAACTTTAGTAAACTAAATACATTGTATAATTTATTACATTGGAAATATATACATTGTAACACATCCTAATGGACTAAATAGGAAAATACTATGAAATAAATAGATACTTACCCTCTTCCCATTTTACATTGGAGATAAAATATAAAAAAATAATAAAAGTGTATATTATGAATATGTGAACATATTAATGGAATCGGTTTTTATATCATGGGGAAAGGAAACATAATCAGGGTGATCTATAATGATTTATAAGGGTAATTTACAGTGATATATATCATGCGTAAATAAGGAATAATACGTATAGAATGATAAATAACTTGAAACACATGTCATTAATCAATAACATTAGTAATAAATGACTCCATGTATAATATTGATGAAATAATATCATTGACGATAGTTAAGGATTTATCAATGAAGGAAATTCATAATATTGGATATCATTATCTCAATAATATTAACATCTTTACCAGAAGGGCCTTCTAGAAAGACTATTTATTCAATGGGTAGGAATACAACAAACCCTATTTAATATGTTTGGACAACTGGTCAGTGGAAATATACATATATTTGCATAAATAGGCACTATATATCATTCCCCACCCATCAATACATTTCCAACTCCTTCCTCATATATTTAATAATCTATTTAATTCATAATAAACATTTATTATCAAGAACTATCTGTTTTGAGTAAAGGATACAAAATATAAATATTTCGCCATCCAGTCACATATGTTTCAATGTAATAGAACATTTTTAGAAATGATATATGTTTTAGAAAAAATCATATCTTTGGTAAAAAAAATAGATGAATTTATGATAAATATAATTTCCAAGGATGGATAATCATAAAAACATTGACACTTATATGTAAAGTTAGTGAGAAAAATATTAACAAGATATAAAATATAACCATCAATGGATATGAAATATATGTTTCTTAATAAATAATTTGCGTTTGGAGAAAAAATAAAATTGAACATAATTATTAAAATAATAATTGATAAATAGTTTTCTCTATAGCACCATTTGAATCATAAATAAAAAGCTAAATAATATAAAACTACTATTTCATTTGGAATTTCCTTTAATTTTGAATACATTTAAGTGAAAAATTCGTATTCACATTTTATAATGAGAGTAAAAAACTGTTATTTTACATAAAATAATAATGATTCATTTAAAACTGATTAAATGTAAAGGTTAACTATTAATGTCCTTAAAAAATAATTTGATTAAATAAAAAAGAATTTTCTATTTTTTTTTTGGAAAAACTATACATGGACGAACTATGTACAGAATGTTAAAGAAAAATAGGAGGATCATTTCTTTTCAAAATATAGTGACATTATTTACGATCCAGTGAGAGGAATTTTAAAAAAAGGAAAATATTAAATATCCTAGTGATTAATAAATTGATGATGGTTGTGAAGGAAATATTCTAATATTCTTCCAATGAAATATATAATAAATCGTAGAAAAATGAGATAGTAAAATTAAATATTCCCTCTTTAGAGACATTTAAATTGTAAACTATTGAATCATTAAACAATTAATGAAACATTACCCATAAAAATATATACACATTCATTTTAAATTCATCAATGTGTATTTATAAACACTGTATAAATGTAATTAGGTTTCTAGTACCAAATATGTCTCGAGAGATTAGAAATTAAGATGAAATCATTTACCTCATGCTTCCACAATATTGAATCTTTTTTATCATATTGTATAATATTTAAAAAATTATATTAATAAATACGATTTTTTTAAATATTTGTAAAATCATTTCTGATCAACTTATAACATATTATCACCCATTCAATGATAATATTTTAATCTTATTATTGTTATTATTATTATTGATATTTTTGTTTTTGTTGGTGTCAACTACTTAGTTTTCTAATTTATATGACATCATGAATGTTATAATTCAGGAACATAGTTCAATGTTTTATCATACATTTAATTATATAATAGTTATAAATATATTATTTATTAATTAGATTAATTTTTATAATCATTCTAGAAAGGTGGACATGGAAAATGAATCACATCACTTGGTAGAGAGTGTATGCCATACAGACACACAAGTGAACTTATCATTTTTGAATGTGTCTAAGGGTAATGATATAGACGATATATTAAATTTAATGAATTAATATTATGTTATATGTATCATATAGATTTCTTACATCAATCATTATGACTAGACAACTGAGGCAGTAAAGGAAAAAATTACATTGATTTGTGAGGCGGTAGACCACCATGAACATGAGAAATTTTTTCCCTTTTTGTGGAAAAAAATATGGATAATTTTTATTACATAAAAATATTAATTCTATGTATATAGTATAATGTTGTGTTGTTATATTGAAATTGATAGTATTTAATTTAATGATGTAAAAGAAGGTTAAAAGATGAATAACTTCGTTAAGATGATTTTCCTCTCATAGTTAATCCACATTTGGATGTCCTCTTTAGGACCCTAGTGTTAATCATTTTGAATTAATAGAACCTATATTATGTGTATATGGATATTAAAGTGATATTTGGCTAGGTTGTTTTCAGATAAGTTTCTCAATAAGTGTTAATATGCATGGTGAGGAGGTTCTATTTTATAATCGAGGGGAGTCAGATACTTGTAAATTTTCAAAGTCTTATAATATAATTAAGTCACTTTCAAGAAAACAATGTATCAAAAATTACTCATATACTATGTTTATATCATTAAGGAATAAATTGATTCATCTAATGATGTATAATAATGCATTTATGTGATTTCAATGCTGAGCATTTTAGATTAACCCACAATGAATATGTTTTATCCTTAACCATGGTAACCAATTTTACAATTCATTAAGAAAAAACATAAGTTAAAGTTATTACCTAATAGGAATTATTATTATTAAATAAATACAATTAATTTTATCACATTCAACTAAAATTTTTAGATGAATTTTATTTATTGATATAGTCATAAAATGTGGTGACAATTTGTATTCGATAAATATAGTTTTCATGAATCAGATAATCATACTTTACCTATTTGACTATTTATCTTAATTTTGTATATTTAAATTATTATTTTTGGATATAAAACCTATATATATTTTTTAAATCATTTATTATTCAATATTAATGTATTTAACTATTTTGGAAAACGAATATTCTCTTAAAAATAGTTTTATGAAACGGTCTCTTTTACCACAAAATTACATTGTATTTATTAATAAAAAATTAAAAATAAAAACCCGGTAAATTAAACATATTATAATGTATTATTTTAAATAAAATGATGAATATTTCAAATACTACATTTTATTTTACTCATAAAATGTTATTTCTATGTGAAAATTTAAAAAAATTCATTCTCATATTATTGTGACCATGAAAGATCAAACTAGATATTCATCCTATCAATTTATAATTTTTATGGAATGAAATATGAATATGTGAAATGAATTATAGTTTTATTTAAATAAATTCTTCACTTACTATACTTTATTATTTTGTGTCACATTCTTCCCTCCCCAAAAATTCCATCCTTGATGTTTTTATACATATTACTTTACAATCAAATGAGGGTGGTTATTCTTCACAAGATACTATAGTTCCAATGATGCTTCCCATATTTTATTATTTCTACAAATTATATTTACCATTAATGTTTTCTAATTCCTAAAAACTTATTATCTAGTTCCATGAATCATGATAGAATATTCACAGTAAGAAATATTATTCTCCAATTCTATTTATTCTGAGTTGAGAGCATGAATTCAGTATTTATTTTACATAATAAATAATGAGATATAGAAAATGTCATTTACATTATAAATGATTTGAGGAATTTAGAAATGGATAGCTTTAGATCAAATTATTTAAAAATTTTAAAAATGATTGATGTACATGTGGCTCAATTATCCTTTCTTACCAAACCTTATGACACCCGGACATAGAGATATATTAAACAAAACCTAACATCAAACATGATATTAATAATGTTTACTTAGTTCATTTGAATAACTAATTTTCCTACTTTGAGATAATTTAGTATGGGTCTACATAGCATATACCTTTTTTATTTATTCATTACATGTTATGCGCTATAGTGAAGGAATAATTTTACACATATTATTTCATTATTATTAAACATAAATATCCAATAATTTCATCAAAAGGATCATAAATACCTAGTGTCTTTTTATGAGTAGTGTAACCTCTATCCTTCTCCACATTATCTTGAGAAAGTGGGAGGAATGTTATTTGGCCTAAGAGACAGCCCCATGATGCCAAAGGCTAGGGAAAAATTCTGAAGGGTTTCAATACATGTGGTGAACAAATTAACCTTTATGAATTAGGCCAATAATTAAAAAATAACAACCAAACAACCACTATATGATGAATTATTAAGAGATATCAAACTCCATAATTTCTTTTATCTCAAAAGAAACAAAATACCACAACTAAAGGAAAAAAATCATCAATGTGAACAATGAACAATTAATTGATAATTTACAAGATGACAATAAGACACCAAGCTCCACAAAATTCATGATCCAAAATCACCAAATAGCCCAAGTATCATGAGGTGGTTCTAAATATGTGTGGTACTTTACATTTTCCCAGACCCCTAGAAGATATCGTCTACAAAAGAACCAAGGTTCCAAAGCTGGGATGAGAATAAAACTCAGTAGGTTTTTTTCTAATGACTTTCCTACTCACACCACTAGGAATGAAAATTTAGACACAATTATATAAAATTCTTTATATATATAAATCTCTAAAAATAGTTATATCAAAATTTAAATATTTCTAAAAACAATTGATTACTAAATATAAACCAATCCCATGTAAACCAATTTTCACCCAAAATTAATCTTTAAGGAAACGAAACCAAACAAGGCATTAAAACCATATCACAATATTCATTTTGGAATAATCATTCATTTACACATATCCACACATCCAACTATGCATGTAACATGGACCTCCCAATACTTGCGAGTGGTGAGTCATCCTTTCCCCAATATGTCACCCAGTGAACCATTTGATGGGGGAGATCCCTAACCCTTATTGTCACGACCCAACCCAAGCCAACCTCAGGATAAAACTACCACAAGCCCAACCCCATAGGCCAATGGTTGTCAACTAGCATCAAAGTAATAACAACTCAGGGATTCCTTTTTTTAACACATGAACACACAAACGTATCCAAATCAATGATAAATTGAATAGGGAAATGAAATAAAAGATGATATTTCTATAATATAAATTATACATGCATGAACCCTTAGATGGTACAACTTACAGTTGTGAAAAATGTTGGGTTAAAAGGGGAAAAACATTCCCAAACCAAGATTAAGTCTGACCTAAAAACGATTTATAAATGTTTCTATTGAGAGAGCCCAGATCATGAATCATGACCCCGACCACAGTATGTTATCCACACAACCCATATCCCTACGAACCTCCAAAGTCGCGATAAACCTGTATGTCCTCTGCAAAAGACAAAACCAGTGTTGGGCAAAGCCTATGTAGGGGTGAGTAAAAACATACCTAATACAATGCCCCAGATATATGAAGGGGAAGTAGTAATAGATAAAACTGTAAAGAATAAGTGTATTAAAAAGGTATAGTAAAGGTGAAAAAGAGTATAGTTTCACACAAAATAGATTCTCTCATTCAAAGAAACCAAACGAGAGTGTAAGGCCATCTCCATCTCAAATCTCATCCCATGAAAAGTGAGTGGCCATCAGTTTTGAAGTAAAAAACCATAATCAATATTCATCACCTCTTCGTAATTGGCTAGGACACACAAGTCAATGGGGGCCCAAATCACCACACCTCGATACTATCATCTTTGGGTGGTACAAACATTCCCACACCATTTTAGGTCGCATCACAAGGACACATCTTGGCGAGGAAAGAGCCACTCTTTCTTATGAGTCCATAGGTAGGTCAAAATATTCCCCATCACTACACTCTACAGTAGAGAGTCTAATTCTTGTAGTCTCCATGGGACACCACAACCTAGCCCCCCTAGAGGGTAACTCAAAAAGAACTTCAAGGACTGCTACTACCATGACCGATTGGAGGGTATGCCCATAATTGTTGTTTGAGGAAATGCCACTTCCCAACCCCACTGAAGGGTATGCCCAGAACTGTCATCAGGGAAATCCCCTTCCCAACCCCACTAGAGGTTATGCCTGAAAGGATCATCGAGGAATCCCCCTACCTATCCCAGCTGGAGGGTATGCCATGTACTTTTCTAGTGAGCATGTCTTTACACATTAATCATCAGGTGTTGTCTTTTCACGTGGAAACCTGAAACATTCATATCGTATCTCAAAATCCGCTTACAAAGGAAACATCGTGTTTTACGTTGTAAAATTCATAGTATAGGAATCTCGTAGGCAGAAATCCATGTTTAAACAAAAGATATATTGAGGTTTGACGTTCACTTAGTAGAGATTAGGAAATACATGGCAAGTTAGGGGACTCACATGTCATGTGGCCCCTCTTTTTTGGATATCCATGTCTTTATCCGGACATGGGATCCATCACATGTAGTGGAACATTTGGTGAATATAAACTACATGGCGTGCCTTGTTTATCTGAGGCTGAGCTATATCAGTGGGACGTGTCTGTGTACACTAACTATGTGTCTGTATACTTAGGTACACCAAGTGTTGGTCAACACATGATGTTGTCCATATGGACAACCTGTGTCTGTGTTCTCAAAACATGTCCATGTGCTCCTCCACATGTTTTTCCTTAAATGAAAAGTTAAAATATAGCATGTTAAGGGAATACACTCCATGTTATCACTAATTGTTCTCAAACACCAGCTTTGCTTCAATGGGAGTGATACAAGCCATGTGTTATTATTTTAACATGGTGTGTTGTCAAATATTTCAAAGAAACTCTAGATTTGTGTCGAAACATTACCTATGATTTAAATAAAACTTTTCCTTGGTTAAGGTTCCCTGGATTGGCTCCAAAATCACAAGATCATGCTTAAGAACACAGAACCGATTCACCATTCATCGCAAATCAGCCTCGGCTAAAACTAAGGGATTGGACTGATCTTTTGAGTGACTCCAGGGGATTTTTCCTCCTTGTATCATCATGAAACCACTAGATTCATCATCCTCATACCAATATCGTTATTTGATCCATTCATTTCTCATGATTCCATCATCATTTGGTGAATCTAATGTGATTGTGCCTCATTTCGGGCGCTTGATCGAGCTCAGGGCACTCGAAAATTGTCAAACAAGGATTCGAGGGAATTCCATGGTGATGAATGCATAGAAATTTAGGGGAAAATAAACCAAGAAGGGTTTAAATAATTGGTGAAAATTTATAGTCCAAATGATCATAGTTGTGAAAATCGGGTTAGAACAACCAAAAGTGAACGGAAAACCAACACTTGGGCCCAGCCAGTGTTTGAATGCATAGGCGCAAGTCAGAGGAAGAAGATTCAACATGATCTACCTTTAATAAAAGGCGTAAAATGAAAATAATGAGTCCTACCTAGATTCAATTGCTCATTGTTGATCCAGAATGTGTTCATAGACAAAGTTAACGAATGCAGTGCTTCTCAATACACCTTAGCTCGATGTTTTGTCGATGTTCTACATTATCATTCATCAAAGAGATAAAGGGTAAAGGGTGGAGTTGAGACTCTGTTGGGAATGAATTATTATGTGGGAAGATATCCAAAATAGTATTTAAAATACCAAATTTGGGTTGAGGATTTTCTTTCATTTAATTAATTTGTTTAATTAATTAAAAATCTAAAAAATAAATCTTCTGCCATGATCAAGGAATCTGAACTCCCTGCGCTGACTTACATTATTTCAATCTTATGGTAAACACTGAATCCTAAAACTAACTATTTAAAAATATTTCTGAATCAAACAACCATTTAGGAGTTTTCCTATTTTCATTTTTTGACTATTTGTATTTAATATAAAATATATTCTAAAAATTATACTTCAGGTGCTCTAGGTGTTGGAATTGCACGTCTCTTCAGTGCCATGCTCTAGAAGTATATTCATATATATTTAATCGTCTTATTAGAAAAAAAACCATGTCTCTACGTCATACCCTCCTTGAAGTTTTTCATCTCCAAAGTGAAAAACTAAACAAACAACTCGGTGTACCGATCCTGCATCTAGCCCTCTCGTTCTCAGTAACTCTCCAGCTTGTTCCCGTGATTCCAAAAAACTCACAAAAGAGGGATGGATCATCTTTTCTGGGCCTACTTCTATCAGTCCTTGATTGCAACTAGGTAATCCATAAAGGTGGAACCATCCTCAACATCCAGCTCTCCCAGCTAATAACGTTTATGGGATCATGCACAAACCTCATTAGCTGAGACACATGGAAGATGTCATGCACCTTCTCTAGTTATTTGTGTATGGTGAGGCGGTATGAAACCTCATTGATCCTTCACACAATCTCAAAAAAACCTGATAAACCATGGGGGTGAAATTATTCCTTGGATGAACCTCCACATTCCATGTTATGGGGAGAATCTCAAGAAGATGTGGTGTCCCTCCTCGAACTCCAAAGGACTTCGATAGCGATCTGCATAAGACATCCCTCTACATTGGGTTTTCTTCATCCACTCATGAATGACTTGCACCTTCATTGTCGTCACCTACACCAACTCTGGCCCCGTGAATGAGGATTCTCTAATCATTGACCTCAAAAAGGGTGACTTGTAATTTCTTCCATTCATTGCCTCAAAAGGTTCCATGCTGACAGTGGAGAGGTAGATATTATTGTATGTAAACTCCACCAAAGGCTAGCGATCCTCCCAAATCTGACATAAATATAGCAGGGATGCTCTCAATATATCCCCCAACACTTGGATAGTGCACTCAGTCCTCCCATTTGTCAGGGGGTGAAAGGTTGTTCTCATCTGCAGGTGGTTCATAAATGGCATCTGTATGCCCCTCCCCAATCATGAAGTAAACCAAGCCTCACCATCAGAGACAATTATCGAGGGAACCCCATTAAGTCGGAAGATCGGTCGCACATACATCTTCCCCAGACATACAACTGAACTCCACTCCCTGATAGAAATGAATTGGGACAAAATTGTAACACCCCAAGCTTCCACGGTACATTTCCCTTCGAATAATGCGATAGCGTGTGTTGTACGCAACCTCGAGTTCTAACACACACCACAACTAATTAAACTAGCCGTTGTGAATAGTAATACCTACTTTTTGAAATCATATATATTTTATATTTCAAAATGGACTTCATTTTTGGATTCGGAATATCGAAATTAGCCTAGGGTGAAATTTTGGTACTTTTCGGATAACTTTTATATTTTGATGAATAGTGAAAATTACTAAATTTTAATTAAAAACAACTTTTTTAATAAAAATATTTAATAATGATAAATTATGAATTTTAGTAGTTTTAAAGTATATTTATAATATATTTTTACCATTTAATATAATGTTGGTCATTGGACATAATTTTACAATTAAACCGAACATAAACAAGTGTCAATCTTTTGATAGTTATTATCTCTTAAAAACACGCTTTTTGTTTTGACAGCGGGAATTAATTTTAAATTAATTTCTGCCACTTCTGTGTTTTGAATTTAAGAAAATGAATTCCATATTTGGAATCAGGATGTCCAAATTATTTAAATAGGTAACTTTTATTTTTACACATTTTGAATAATTACTGCGGTAAATATTTTATTTACCATGGTTAAACGGTAAATCCGGTAAATAAGGGTTAAAAAAATAATATTATAATAATAAAAAATTACCCTAAAACGTGTCCTAACCATATTGGTGGACACATACCAGACCATGGGCATCCTTGTGTCGATTTGGGGACCCCTTGGAGCCACTTGTATGTGCTAGGGACACATTATATTAATAAAGTTAAAATAAAAATAAAAATGGCATAAGCTTACATCTTTTAGAAGAACAATTTTTACATAGGGTTATACATGTTGGATTTTCGATTATAAATATCCATTAGAAAGATAAAAAGATTTCCTACATAATGATATTTTATTTATAATTTTTAGACATCAAATAAGTTAAATTATTAATGACACAATAATGATGCAATGTTTACCTCATTAATAAATCATTTAAATAAATAATATTATAATGATTAAAATATTATCTAAAACCTGTCCAATTCTTATTGGTTGATGTTATTTAGAATATGAGTCATCTTATCTTCGACCTCAATGATTTTTGGACCATTATAAACCGAATATAATTATATTAAAAATTAATACTTTCACTCTTTCCTAAAGAGCCCCTCCTCTCCCTTATAAAAGGAGACCACTTCTACTCATTCCTCACACCTCTCAAGCCACTTGGCTCGTCCAAACCCTGCCCAAATAATCTCCCCACATCCCTCTAATACTCCTTGAATCTTCCCCTTAGGCAGAAAGCATTTCAAGAAGTCCTTTGGTTCCAACCAAAGTGAGTTACCTAAATTAAAGGTAACGATTTCTCCTAAATTATTTTCATTTATTTTACTTCTCCAACCCCCAAACTCTTTTTATTTCCTTTCTTTTGTAACAACACCAGTATCCACAATATACTAGGATATTGTTATAAGAAGGATTCAAACTACACATACACACAACTCCATCTAATGGATGATGAACATAATGTTTCTGTGGATGGCAAACTAACGCCTCACGAAACGATGATTGTTCAAATACATCTTACCGCCTCTCATGGTGGCCATTATGATGGAACTGTAATTAAATATGATATTAATGATATATATTTTATATATATGCTTCTATAATTCCATTTTATTTCATACCATTATTCGTTTCATGTTGTATATACATACGATAATTTCATTTGAGGAAGTGCGGACTACCGCCCCCTTAAAATGATGTGACTCGTTCATACCACACATGGAACGTATAAAGGATGGTGTTAATGAACTTAAGTAACATATATAAAATATTATATTATACTGGAATAGTAATATACCTATGTACCATTTGGATTCGATTCTTTTAAAATAAAAATTAAATGGAAGTAGCGTTCGTACGTACGTACGGACTACCGTCTCCACGAACGCGATGAGATTCAATCTTCATCGTATCCATTCAAGTCTTATTCTCATTTTAGGGTTAAAAATAATGTTAATATCATTCTGATTATGAATAAGATATAATCTATCCATTACAAACATGTCTTACGTAACCAAACATTTAAGAAGAACGAATCTATTATCACCCGAAACGACGATAATACTAAGATATTATTAATAAAGCAATGTTAAAAGATCATATATGATATAATATTAATGTATATGATTCTTTCATAATTTAATAACAATTATTTCACCATTATACAGGAGGTTAACCTACCCCAACAAAGGAAAAGTACAAGGTAAGGGTTATTTCACAATCTCTTCATTATCCGAGGTTGTTTATACGTAATAATCTACTAGGATCCCTTTATCATCCACATCCATGTTTTCTTCAAAATGTATTTCAAAACATATTTATTATTTACAAGAATATGGGTTAAAGTCATTTATAACCTTGTTTGACTTTTTATAAGAGGTTTATAAAGGAATCTTTCCGTCGTTTTCAAAACAAGGTCCTTTTTAACCTTTTCGACAGAATTAAGATAAGAATGTTTTTTTAACTTATACGGCGGGTGCAGTTATTTTCCGCCGATATAAAATCGTCAAAGCTTCCCTTACAAGCTTATAAGAATATATTCAAGAAAATATTTTATTTTATATGGCTCTTAAATGATTTCAAAAATAGAAAGAGATATTTCTCTAAAAAGTGTTTTGATTTCATCTATGTCAACATCCTTTGACGGGTTTTACGCTTATTTGAAGTTGATTTATTATGATACAAATCTTCTATATTGTATTGAAGGTTTTGTGATATGTTTGACTGTGGATGTGCTATTTTTATACCATTCATAGTTTATGGTGAAATTATTGACATTTCGTATCCTAGTTTTAATACGAATGTTTATGTTATGTTTAAACCTTTTCATATGGGAATGCATTGGACTTAGTAAGTGACGGGTGGAGCCCGCTATAGCTCCTCGATGCATTGGTAGGTCTCATGAGACAAACTAGTGTCTTGGCACAAGGCCTTGGAAAAGTCTTATTTGTAGTCTTGGCACGAGGCCTTGGCTATGTGGTTATGATAGTCTGGCATTATGCATTCCAACATTATGAAAGTGGTTATTGATTTTTTCATGTGATTATTCGATTAGTAGAATATCCAGGTGAATAATTAAATGGCATTATTTCATTCTCTTTTGCCATAATATGCTGAAGTTCAAGTTTAAAAGGCTTTTGTTTTAGTAATTCATTGTCTTAAATGTTTATGCTTATTTTAGAATGTTCCGCTATATTGTTATCCTTACTGGGCATTTGAGCTCACCCTTTTTGTATGTTTTATTTTTCCCAGGATGTGAAGATGTAAGTTATGAATGACCTGCAGGGATATTATGAGGGGATTATAGTGTGGACTGTGGAAACATTATGTTGTTGTAGTAGTTTTTCATTTTATGATGTAATGTAAAACTTATGAATATATCTAGTGTTTCCAAGGCTACTAAACCAATCGGTCTTTCGAGATTTGATCTTTCTTGTGATCATGCCAATGTTATGTAATAACGCACCGACTCTGGGTAACTGGGGTCGGGGTGTTACAGTTGGTATCAGAGGATGTTTAGTACAAACCTTGGAAGCTAGATTTAGATAAACTCTGATTAGAGCACGTAGACCTAAGATGAACTTTGAGGATTAGTATAGAAGAACTTCCTAGAATTTTGGTATTGTAGAGATTTTGTGAGTTTTCCGAGAAATACATCCCTGTCTGGATACGAGCAGGTAGAGGCAGCTCTGGCACAGATGTACCTAGGGGTAAAACCCGAAAACACCACTTTGAGCTAGACTCGAACGGGAACTGGTGCACGACAACGGGCCTTGCTGCACTCTTGGTTACAACACTCCCGGGGGATATGCTTAGGATAACTCTCATTTTCTTTAAAAATCATTATGAAGGGTTTATGAGTATATACTTCCTCAAAGAAAACATTTTTATGATTATGGATTATATCCATAAATAGTTCAATTTATGTTAAGTGTTTTATAAGTATGGGATTATGTATTTTGATTCATAAACTGATCTAGTTTATGCCATTGTTTAGAAATGGCACCTAGTGGAAGAAATGGAAACTGTATCAATGCACGTACTCCATGTAGGGATTGCCCTCCTGCTCAAGATAATTATAGTGGGGCTGGTGATGCAACTGGTGCCGATCAGCTAATCACCATACTGGGACAACTTACTCAGGTTATGAATAATAACTTTACCCGTATGGAGCACCCTGATCCGCAGCATGGATGATCAATGTTAGATCGATTCATGAGGCAACAACCACCAAAGTTCAATGGGTGTACAAATCCCTTAGTAGCTGAGCAATGGATAAATTCCCTAGATAAAATATTTCAGGCTTTGGGGAGCAGTGAAAGGGAAAAAGTTATCATGGCAGTTTACCGCCTCACTGGAGATGCTGATCAATGGTGGTCATTGATTCAAAACATGAAGGAAGATGATGAAGTATCAAATATGCAATGGAGGGAGTTCAAAGATCTGTTTTTAGAAAAATACTTTCCTCGTGACCATCGAGCGGATATGGAAAGGCAATTTCTGAGTCTGAGACAAAAGGAGGATGAGAATGTCACAAAGTATGAGACTAACTTTACAAGGTTAGCGAGGTATGCTGGAGATTATATTCACAACCCAAGAAGTAAGATTGATCGTTTCTTCGATGGGTTAAAACCATTTCTTCGTCGAGCATTAGTCTCACAATCCTTTTCATCGTACGAAGACATTGTCTCATGTGCTATCAAGACCGAAAAGGAATTCTCTAAGTCTTATGACTTTAAAGCAAAGCAAGAGAAGAAGAGACCTGCTGATCAATCTGGGAATGGAAATAAGGGGAAGAAGGGAAATGTTGAATATCCATCTTGTGGTAAATGCGGGAAGAAACACCCCGGTGCTTGCTTGAAGGGAATGGGAGTCTATTACAAGTTTGGTGAAAAAGGCCACCAAGCTCGTGATTGCAAGGGGAAGAATGAAGCTACCAACGTTCAGTGCTACAACTGTAGGGAGATGGGACATTATGCAAATGAATGTCCTAAGCGTCAGGAGAACTTACCTCAGAAAAGGCCAAGGGATCAAGGCCAGGCTTATGCTATCACTACTGCTGAGGTAGAAGCTCCGAAAGGCATGGTGGCAGGTAATTTAATGGTTTCCTCAAGTTTAGCAAATGCATTATTTGATTCTGGATCATCGCATTGTTTCATATCTTCCCAGTTTGCTAAGAAAATTAGATATTTTCAATTTGATTTAATAAGGGAGTTGTCAGTTAAAACTCCTAAGGGAAGTATCATTGCAACAAAGTTTTGTGAATCAGTCCCCATTAGAGCACATAAATTTTCTTTATCTGCTGATCTCATCGTCATACCTATGATTGAGTTTGATATAATCCTCGGTATGGACTGGCTTTCAGACTATGATGCGAAGATTTATTGTAAGAAGAAAGAGGTTAAGATCCTTGATGATAATGATAAGGAACACCTTATTTTTAGAGCAGAATCGTCACCACCTAATTCTTATTTAGATCCACCCCCAGTAGCTCAACTTAATTAAATTATTGGGGAGGAAGAGAATGAAATAACTGTCGGTGAGGAAAGGAATGTTCAAATAGAGGATGTACCTGTTCTGAAAGAATTTGTAGATGTATTTCCGGAATATTTACCTGGACATCCTCCAGAACGAGAAGTTGAGTTTTCCATTGATTTGATTCCTGGATCAAGGCCTATATCGAAGACCCCTTACAGAATGGCCACTGTAGAATTAGTCGAACTAAAGAAACAACTAGAGGAATTGAGTAATAAAGGATTTATTCGCCCTAGTGTTTCTCCATGGGGAGCCCCTGTTCTTTTTGTTAAAAAGAAAGATGGATCTATGAGGTTATGTATCGACTACAGGGAGATCAATGCTATAACGATAAAGAAAAAGTATCCCCTACCTCTCATTGATGATTTATTTGACCAACTGCATGGAGCTCAATACTTTTCAAAGATTGACCTTCGATATGGATACAATCAGTTGTGTGTGAAGAAGAAGACATTCCGAAGACAGCATTTCAAACCAGGTACGGTCATTACGAGTTTACCGTAATGCCGTTTAGATTGACTAATGCACCCTCTGTATTCATGGATCTGATGAATAGAGTTTTCAAGGAGTATCTCGATGAATTTGTGGTGGTATTTATTGATGATATCTTGGTATACTCCAAAACCTACGAAGATCATGAAAATCACTTGCGCATTATCTTGAAGACTCTGAGGAGGCATGAATTATAAGGGAAGTTTAGCAAGTGTGAATTCTAGCTTCAGGACATTTCTTTTCTTGACCATATTGTCTCTAAAGATGGAATCACTGTTGATCCTTCGAAGACCAAGGCAATCCAAGAATGGCCAGCACCTACGAGTATAACTGAGGTACGTAGTTTTATTGGTTTGGCAGGTTATTATCGACGTTTCGTCCAGAATTTTGCCCGATTGGCTAACCCATTAATGAAGCTCACACGTAAAGGGGTTAAATTTGTTTGGAAAAAAGAGTGTGAAGAATGTTTCGAAGAACTGAAGAGAAGATTATTCAATGCTCCAATATTGACTCTACCATCGGGGAATGATGGGTTCGTTATTTATAGTGATGCATCGAAGAAAGGACTTGGTTGTGTCCTTATGCAGAATGATAGAGTTATTGCCTATGCATCACGACAGTTGAAAATTCATGAACAAAACTATCCTACTCATGATCTCGAGTTAGCAGCTGTGATCTTTGCTTTGAAGATATGGAGGCACTACCTCTATGGCGAAAAATGTGAGATTTATACTGATCACAAGAGTTTGAAGTATATTTTCTCACAAAAAGAACTCAACATGAGGCAAAGGAGAAGGCTTGAATTACTCAAGGATTATGATTGCACGATACACTACCACCCAGGGAAAGCAAACAAGGTGGAAGATGCTTTGAGTAGAAAAGACCATGGAGTTTTGAACAATATGAGAATTGAAAGGGATCCAATTTTCATGGATCTAGTGAAGATGGACATGGGAATAACCAGGGAAGGTGAAACATCAATGCTTTCTCAAATGGTTGCCAAATCATCTTTACTAGAAAGGATTAAGAGTTCTCAGACCGATGATGAAGAATTTCAGAAAAAGATTAAATCTGTAAATGATGGGAGATTGAGAGACTTTGTGTATGAAGATGGGATTTTGAAATTCGGGAAGAGACTTTGTGTTCCCGATTTACCTGATCTAAAAAGGGAATTGCTGGATGATGCTCATAGTTCCAATTTCTCTATACACCCTGGGAGCACCAAAATGTATAGATATTTGAACGAACATTTTTGGTGGGACAACATGAAGAGGGAGATTTCTGATTTTGTGTCAAGATGTATGGTTTGTCAACAAGTGAAAGCTGGAAGGCAACAGCCTGGAGGAGTCATGCAACATCTTCCCATACCGGAGTGGAAATGGGACAATATTACGATAGGCTTTGTCATGGGGCTACCAAAGACTCCTAGAAGGAATGATGCAATATGGGTTATTGTTGATCGTCTTACCAAGTCAGCACATTTTCTTGCTATAAGAGAAGATCTACCCCTGGAACGTCTAGAAAGACTATATATTAATGAAGTTTTGAGACTTCATGGAGTACCCCTATCGATTGTTTCTGATCGTGATCCCCGTTTTACTTCAAGATTTTGGAAAAGTCTTCAGAAATCCCTGGATACTGAACTTCATTTGAGCACTGCTTACCACCCTCAGACAGATGGACAATCAGAACAGACTATTCAGACCTTAGAAGACATGTTGAGATCTTGCTCACTTGACTTTCAGGGTATGTGGGATCAATATTTACCACTGGTAGAATTTTCCTATAACAATAGCTTCCATTTGAGTATTCAGATGGCACCATATGAAGCGTTATACAGAAAGAGATGTCGTACACCAACCTGTTGGGATGACGTTGGTGAAAGAAAACTTGTTGGCCCAGAACTGGTGGAGGAAACGATGGAAAAGGTGAAGGTAATCCAAAATCACATCAAAGCAGCTTAAAGTAGGCAGAAGAGCTATGCCGATAATCGAAGGAAGGATTTGGAATTTCAAGTTGGTGATCATGTTTTTCTGAAGGTATCTCCATGGAAGGGAGTCATACGTTTTGGTAAGAAAGGTAAATTGAGTCCCAGGTACATCGGACCTTTCGAAATTCTGTAACGAATTGGGGATGTAGCTTACCGATTGGCAATGCCGCCAAGTATCTCCAAAGTTCACGATGTGTTCCACGTATCTCTATTGAGGAAATACATTCCTGACCCAACGCATGTACTCACCTATGAAGAATTAGAACTGGAACCCGATCTGTCTTATTGCGAAGAGCCCGTCAAGATTCTTGATACAAGAGAACAAGTGCTGAGAAACCGGACGACGCGTCTGGTAAAAGTTCTGTGGAGAAACCATAAGATGGAAGAGGCAACGTGGGAACCCGAGGAACTTATGATGAAGAACCACCCGAGTCTTTTTATGCAGTAATACCCTAGAAATTGCGAGGACGCAATTATTTGAAGGAGGGGAGAATGTAACACCCCAACCTTCCACAGTATGTTTCCCTTCGAATAATGCGATAGCGTGTGTTGTACGCAACCTCGAGTTCTAACACACACCACAACTAATTAAACTAGCCGTTGTGAATAGTAATACCTAATTTTTGAAATCATATATATTTTATATTTCAAAATGGACTTCATTTTTGGATTCGGAATATCGAAATTAGCCTAGGGTGAAATTTTGGTACTTTTCGGATAACTTTTATATTTTGATGAATAGTGAAAATTACTAAATTTTAATTAAAAACAACTTTTTTAATCAAAATATTTAATAATGATAAATTATTAATTTTAGTAGTTTTAAAGTATATTTAGAATATATTTTTACCATTTAATATAATGTTGGTCATTGGACATAATTTTACAATTAAACCGAACATAAACAAGTGTCAATCTTTTGATAGTTATTATCTCTTAAAAACACGTTTTTTGTTTTGACAGCGGGAATTAATTTTAAATTAATTTCTGCCACTTCTGTGTTTTGAATTTAGGAAAATGGATTCCATATTTGGAATCAGGATGTCCAAATTATGTAAATAGGTAACTTTTATTTTTACACATTTTGAAAAATTACTGCGGTAAATATTTTATTTACCATGGTTAAAGGGTAAATCCGGTAAACAAGGGTTAAAAAATAATA
Organism: Viscum album; assembly: GCA_963277665.1. Lineage (NCBI taxonomy): Eukaryota > Viridiplantae > Streptophyta > Magnoliopsida > Santalales > Viscaceae > Viscum > Viscum album. The sequence goes on from OY728162.1 coordinate 1,017,658,889, forward strand.
TTATAATAATACAAAATTACCCTAAAACGTGTCCTAACATTATTGGTGGACACATACCCGACCATGGTAATCCTTGGGTCGATTTGGGGACCCCTTGGAGCCACTTGTATGTGGTAGGGACACATTATATTAATAAAGATAAAATAAAAATAAAAAAGGCATAAGCTTACATCTTTTAGAAGAACAATTTTTACATAGGGTTATACATGTTGGATTTTCGATTATAAATATCCATTAGAAAGATAAAAAGATTTTCCTAAATAATGATATTTTATTTATAATTTTTAGACATCAAATAATTTAAATTATTAATGACACAATAATGATGCAATGTTTACCTCATTAATAAATCATTTAAATAAATAAGATTATAATGATTAAAATATTATCTAAAACCTGTCCAATTCTTATTGGTTGATGTTATTTAGAATATGAGTCATCTTATCTTTGACCTCAATGATTTTTGGACCATTATAAACCGAATATAATTATATTATAAAGTAATACTTTCACTCTTTCCTAAAGAGCCCCTCCTCTCCCTTATAAAAGGAGACCACTTCTACTCATTCCTCACACCTCTCAAGCCACTTGGCTCGTCCAAACCCTGCCCAAATAAGCTCCCCACATCCCTCTCCTACTCCTTGAAGCTTCCCCTTAGGCAGAAAGCATTTCAAGAAGTCCTTTGGTTCCAACCAAAGTGAGTTACCTAAATTAAAGGTAACGATTTCTCTTAAATTATTTTCATTTATTTTGCTTCTCCAACCCCCAAACTCTTTTTATTTCCTTTCTTTTGTAACAACACCAGTATCCACAATATACTAGGATGTTGTTATAAGAAGGATTCAAACTACACATACACACAACTCCATCTAATGGATGATGAACATAATGTTTTTGTGGATAGCAAACTAACGCCTCACGAAACGATGATTGTTCAAATACATCTTACCGCCTCTCATGGTGGCCATTATGATGGCACTGTAATTAAATATGATATTAATGATATATATTTTATATATAAGCTTCTGTAATTCCATTTTATTTCATACCATTATTCGTTTCATGTTGTATATACATACGATAATTTCATTTGAGGAAGTGCGGACTACCGCCCCCTTAAAATGATATGACTCGTTTATACCACAAATGGAACGTATAAAGGATGGTGTTAATGAACTTAAGTAACATATATAAAATATTATATTATACTGGAATAGTAATATACCTATGTATCATTTGGATTCGATTCTTTTAAAATAAAAATTAAATGGAAGTAGCGTTCGTGCGTACGTACGGACTACCGTCTCCACGAACGTGATGAGATTCATTCTCCATCGTATCCATTCAAGTCTTATTCTTATTTTAGGGTTAAAAATAATGTTAATATCATTATGATTATGAATAAGATATAATCTATCCATTACAAACATGTCTTACGTAACCAAACATTTAAGAAGAACGAATCGATTATCACCCGAAACGACGATAATACTAAGATATTATTAATAAAGCAATGTTAAAAGATCATATATGAAATCATATTAATGTACATAATTCTTGTATAATTTAATAACAATTATTTCACCATTATACAGGAGGTTAACCTACCCCAACAAAGGAAAAGTACAAGGTAAGGGTTATTTCCCAATCTCTTCATTATCCGAGGTTGTTTATACGTAATAATCTACTGGGATCCCTTTATCATCCACATCCATGTTTTCTTCAAAATGTATTTCAAAACATATTTTTTATTTACAAGAATATGGGTTAAAGTCATTTATACCCTTGTTTGACTTTTTATAAGAGGTTTATAAAGGAATCTTTCCGTCGTTTTCAAAACAAGGTCCTTTTTAACCTTTTCGACAGAATTAAGATAAGAATGTTTTTTTTAACTTATACGGCGGGTGCGGTTATTTTCCACCGTTATAAAATCGTCAAAGCTTCCCTTACAAGCTTATAAGAATATTTTCAAGAAAATGTTTTATTTTATATGCCTCTTAAGTGATTTCAAAAATAGAAAGAGATATTTCTCTAAAAAGTGTTTTGATTTCATCTATGTCAACATCCTTTGACGGGGTTTACGCTTATTTGAAGTTGATTTATTATGATACAAAACTTCTATATTGTATTGAAGGTTTTGTGATATGTTTGACTGTGGATGTGCTATTTTTATACCATTCATAGTTTATGTTGAAATTATTGACATTTCGTATGCTAGTTTTAATATGAATGTTTATGTTATGTTTAAACCTTTTCATATGGGAATGCATTGGACTTAGTAAGTGATGGGTGGAGCCCGCTATAGCTCCTCGATGCATCGGTAGGTCTCATTAGACAAACTAGTGTCTTGGCACAAGGCCTTGGAAAAATCTTATTTGTAGTCTTGGCACGAGGCCTTGGCTATGTGGTTATGATAGTCTGGCATTATGCATTCCAACATTATGAAAGTGGTTATTGATTTTTGAATGTGATTATTCAATTAGTAGAATATCCATGTGAATAAGTAAATGGCATTATTTCATTTACTCTTTCCATACTATGTTGAAGTTCAAGTTTAAAAGGCTTTTGATTTAGTAATTCATTGCCTTAAATGTTTATGCTTATTTTTGAATGTTCCGCTATATTGTTATCTTTATTAGGCATTTGAGCTCACCCCTTTTCTATGTTTTATTTTTCCCAGGATGTGAAGATGTAAGTTATGAATGACCTGCAGGGATATTATGAGGGGATTATAGTGTGGACCGTGGAAACATTATGTTGTTGTAGTAGTTTTTCATTTTATGATGTAATGTAAAACTTATGAATATATCTAGTGTTTCCAAGGCTACTAAACCAATCGATCTTTCGAGATTTGATCTTTCTTGTGATCATGCCAATGTTATGTAATAACGCACCGACTCTGAGTAACTGGGGTCGGGGTGTTACAAAAATTGTGAGCAAGTTAACTATAATCAAGATGGTGTCATAGATCAACATTGTTTGAGGAATCCTGGTGATGATGTCTATGGATATATTGTCCCTCTTTCATTCCTGGATACCAAGAGGCTGCAACAAACCAGCTGGAACCCGATCCTCATCCTTCACCAATTGACAGGTAAGGCATCATGAGATGAACTCAACTACACATCGTCTCATGTTGGACAACCAAAACTATCTCCAAATATCAATGTACATATTCCCCTCACCAGGATGTATAGAAAAGGGAGAAGTGTGGAACTCACACATCACTTCATCCTACATTATCACTAGATCCTATCTCCGCCCCCAGAATAGAATCTCGTGATTCTCTCCATTAGAATATCCAATGGGTGTATCACATGTGGATATCTTATCATGAAGAACCATGCAATCAATGTTTCCCTGCTGAGAATTCTTCACATGTTCAAGGAGTGTAGGAGTCAACATCCCTGACTGAAGGAAAATTGTTCCCTCTTTCCCCACAAGGGTTAGTTGTAGGGAGGCCAACTGCTATGAGGCTTCCTATACAAGGCGATATTGGTAAATCCTACCAAGTTAATATACAATAACACTTTTCACCTAAAGTATAAATTATTTTGATGTTGTAGTTGTGAAGGAACTCCATCCATCGTCATTATCTCATGTTCAATCACTCTGAGTGAGGACCTAACTAAGACTCTGGTGGTATGAGTAAACCAAAAACCACTCTCCCAAATGGTATTGATGCCACATACATAAATAGAATAATACTAACACTAGCTCTAGATCATTTGTCACATAATTCTTATCATGGGTTCACACCTCCCTTAACCCATATTTGATGATCGGCTGACGTTTCATTAAAACGTAACTAATCCTAGCTCCGGAGGTGTCACAAAAAACCATAAAATTAAGTCCCACCTATCGTAGGCATAATACTAGAGTGCTTGTCAGCCTCTATCGCAACTCTCAGTAGGCCTTCTAGCACTGCTCTGACGAGGTAATATTTTTCCCCTTCCACATGAGCGCGGTCAGAGGGGCTGCAATTCTAGAGAATTCTTCCATAAATCTCTTGTATTATCCTGTCAGGCCAAAAATTCTCTACACCTCTGATTCATTCCTGGGTGGTTCCCAAGAAATAAATACCGCAACCATCTTTGGATTCATGAGTAAACCATGCTCAGAAGTGACATGTCGATGAATGTGAACTTGTTTTATCCAGAACTGGCATTTTGAGAGATTTCCATAAAAATGGTTCTCTCGAAGAAAATCAAGTACCCTCCCCAAGTGCTCTTCATGTTCCTCATATATATCAGAGAATATGAGTATGTTATCGATGAAAAATAGTGAAATTAATTCAACTATGGTAGGAAGATTAGGTTCATCAAATCCATGAAGACAACGGGGGAATTTTTCACACTAATGGGTGTCACAAGATAATCATAGTGCCCATAGAAACACTTATAGGCCATCTTCAGGACATCAACCTCAGGGACTCGCAACTGATGGTATCGAGATATGAGACTGATACTGTAAAACCATATTTCACTTCATATATGATTGAAGAGGTCATATATCTTTGGAAAGGGGTACATTTTCTTTATCGTGGACTGGTTTAGGAAACCATAATCTATGCAGAGTCGTAAGATACCATCAACCTTACTTACAATCAAAACTAGAGCCACCAAGGGGGGAACACTGGTTCTAATGAATCCTTTTTCCTGAAGGTCCTCTATCTGCAACCACATCTCCCATAACACAATAAGCACAATCCAATATGTTGCTGAAGATATCGGGGTAGTCCCTTTCTACATGTTGATGCAGAACTCCAACCCTCACCTCATAGGTAGTCCCAAAACATCATCAGGAAAGACATCCATGTAATCCTTCACAACTGATAAGATCAGGGAATGTGAATATTCTACTTATCCAAGGGCCATACACCATTGTTGGGGTGTGATATGATATGACCTATTTCTCACAATTCCCAATGGTCCTACTTCAAGGTCTCCCTCATTTAAAATGGAGAACATCATCCCATATATACACAGGCATGTGACTAAACTGTTGTTACTATCAAACTTGGATCGAACCATGTAAATGTAGATTATACCCAAGATTTCCTCATAGGGGTCCACCGTGATGACTAGTAGGCCCCATGTGAATCTCTCTCCTCCAACTGACAACCTTCACTACTGGAATATATAATATTTAGAGGAAACATTCCATGTTGGAACCTCAAGGTGTAGGTGCCACACTAGTCTCTCTACAGGGTGCTCTAGTTCCCGTATAATGACTCTAGAGAAAAATGAGTGGATAGATCTTGTTTTTTATAATTCTGAGGCAAGAGTATAGTAAACAAAAATCGTAACAAGAATCTTCTTGTTTTCTGATAGATTGTTAACATCCATTGTCTGCAGCTATCCACAGCCCTGACCGCCAGCTCCCTAAAACTAATGTGGGCTTCCTAGTGGTGGTGTTGGTGGTGGAAGTATCTTGTATCACCACCCCCACCTACATCTCCTCTCATTCCTCTACCATCTCTGCCTCTATAGGGTCCTCCTTGTACCCTCCTGGGAGACCCCCAGTCACGGCATCATGCCTACCATGGAGGTCCATCTGCTACCTACCTGGAATGCTTGGTACACCTGTTCGGGTAGTCCGAGGCCATGTGACTATACATGTGAAAAGTATAACATCAGATCTCCCACCGATTCCCCTAGGCTATGCATTGTCTTGACCCTGACTGATCAATCCCATGAATCTTCTCACGGAAGGGTATCATATCCAGAGATATATGGCACCAGCTTGATGTTTAAGAAGACTCAACTCTATCATGCCTTCCACCAGTTCTAGATACTTGGTGTTCTTCTTCTAGGAATCTTTCTTTGATTTGTTCACACTCTTCCACACCAGCATAAGTGGGGATGCACAGAGACATTACTCCGGCTACGATCTCCTTACAGAGCCCCCTCTTGATATTTTGTTCTTGGATGTATGCACCTTAAGGCATATCTTAGGAGTAGAGGGTTTGATCAGTAAACCTAGTTTCCACCATCATCCCACCCTACAACAATTCCAACAGCTCTTGGATCTGGACGGAGCACAAAAAAGAGTGGTTGTACTTCTCATTAAAGAGATAATGAATGTTGTCCCACGTGAGTATTGCCTCATCGAGCATCTAGGTATCTAAGCCCTAACAGTACACAGTCGCACGTGAAGAAGGCTAACAACTAAATCCAACCTCTATTCTATCAGGGTATGAACCAGTCCAAACATGCCAGCCACCAACTCCAACCAGTCCTCTACCACATGTGGATCAGGAATGCCATTAAAAAGTAGAGTTGATTGTCACTGAAAATTGTGAAGTGCACTCAGTCGGCGCATTTCATCATTCTGTCCTATTGGTACCAACTACTAATCGACTAGTGGAGGCCCTTCTACCCATTTGATAGTACCATTATTCATTGTTTTATTTCCCCCATATACCAATGTGTTAAACTGGTTTTGTATTTAATGTTACAAGTATAATAACAAATTCTACTCCATGTATGATTCAATTATTTTGTGTTTAACATTTTTAATATGATAAATGTTACTTGTTCTAATAATTACATTGTATGTGGACGTTATTTTGAGGACTCATGATGAAGTATATGAAAAATAGGCCAATCTTTAAAGGATCCCATCACACCAGTGGACTAAAACTCATACTTCTACTAAACCGTGAATCCATATGAGTTGAAATGTTCTGAGAGGGTCCAAAATTTAATGATATACATTTCCTCTGAAGGAACCATATCCCAATTCGACCATTAAGATGTCAATACGGACTAATATTCCCAACAAAATGGATTTTCATGGTGTCAAAACTTTGCCTTTGTATTTTGGAAATATCTCTTATAATATACCAGATCGGGCTGCCAAATGTGACATGGAGTCATAGAAGGTGTCATCCAGCAAATCTATAGTTTTTTACAATGATTTTTAAGACTGTATGACCAGCCAAAACCATAGAACAAGCCCGAATGGCTGGAAGGCCTTCATTTTTAATGATTTTTTGATAACCCCCCTTTCAAGGGATGGGGCAGAACCCTTACAAGGGCTGTAGGGTCAATGATTACATGGCCAGTTAGATTAGGATATTACATGACCCGATGGTTTTAGGGTATTCTACCAGAAAATCTACAAGGATCTGCCCATCCCCATCACTTGCATCATTATAATAGCTCTCCACCTCTGTATGGCCATCTAGTTAGGCTTCCCGTGCAAGCATAGACTAGTCATGATGGCATAGACATACCCTCTCATTCTAAAAAATCCATTTGGCTCTGCTTTGGTTAGTGCACCCACTCTGAATCCTCCTCTTTGGCTGCTCTTTTTTTGTAGTGTGTTTGGGGAAACTGCATGTCGCCTAAAGGCCTTAAAGGTCGTCCGAAAGCCCTACTGACCCGAAGGCCTGGGCGGCCTGAAATCCATAAGGACTACAGGCCCGAACCAGTGGCCCAAGGTGAATAGTTCCAGCAGCTGCAGTATCGAATAGTACTTTCTATAGTAACTACTATAGTGCCTACTACGGTACCCGCACAGTGTACAGTTCTGTTACAATAGGCTTAGGAGGGGGAACCCTTACAAGGCTCGTAGGCTCAGAGAGTACATGGCTCATAGGCTTATGAGATTACAATACCCAAAGGTCTTAGGGAATTCACAAGACTATCTACAATGAACTTCCCCTCCCCAAAACCATGGAACAACCGGATTCTCAAAATCAGGGTGCCCAAAACAACTTCCCATGTTTCCTACAAATTGGAAAATTGGGAACCCTATTTTGGAGTTCGACCAAGAGGAAAGGTGCACACATTTTGGAGTCTCAAATGTGTATTTCAATCATCCCTAAATTTTTTACAAGCTATGGGAAATGATAATTCAACAAATTCTTCTTCCTCCCCTCCCATTGATTTCTATACCCCATGTGATCACTTGGGGAGGAAAGTTATCTTATCCCAAGCTTGATGTTCAATTTTTGTTGAATTATCATTTTAATTACCTGTTTAATTTTGTTTTTATTCTTCCTATATTGTGATTTAATTTAGTTATATATTGGTATTTTATACACGAACTAAAATGATATTGTTTGGGGGTACCCTTACATGTGATGTTTTACAAATCGTTCATCCCTTTTTTTCTGCATTCAATTACAGTGTTTATGTGTTTCATATTGGTCAATTAAAATCACATAATAATTATCATGGAAATTTAAATTTATGTCATGGTATCAAAAAGAAATAAAATACAAACCTAGAAAACACATTATGTTCTGCGTGTGTTGCCTTGGTGAGTTTCAGTTATAAAGTCAAACAAAAATCACACTATCATCGGCGGTGTTCAGTGAATTATTGTGATTTTTCAACTAAACACTAGGAGGTTTTCAAGAATAAAATTAGTAACATTATGGTAATAGTTATTACAATACTAGGATTAAAGTATCATTACTATTTCCCTTCAAGCGATGAAGGATGAACATCAAGAGATTTGCCTTGGTTGAAAACATTTAATTAATCTTGTCCATTTCTACTTTGTTTTGTCGCTTTCATTTTCTATTGTAATCATTAATCATAAATCTCAAGAATTATAAAACCCCATTTCAATTTTTTTACTATTATAATAAGAAACTAATTTTGGAATTAATGATCTATGGCTTTATTGAGAGACGACCTAGGGTTTATGTTATACTGCATATATTCTTGCTAAAAATAAACATCTAATTTGATGCGCTCGAAAACGCAACCAAATTCTGTTCCCATTTCTGGGAATCAAAGATCATGTAATTCTATTTTATTTTTTTAATTTATTTATTTTAGTTCTTAATTATAACCCCTTTCAATATCCATCATAATTTGATTATTTTTGTTTTGGTTTTTTGTTTCAATTTTTGATTGTTTTTGTGTGTTCTTCCTCTGTCTCTCTCTCTCCCTCTATCTTCTTATTCTCCATATCTCTCTCTATAATTCTGTTTTATGACATTATATTTTCCTTTCAAACCTATTAAGTGATTTTAACCATATTTAATCATTTAAAAAACAAACAAACAAACTTCACAACTTATTTTCATGACTGATCAGAAAAAGAAAAAATGCTTGAATAAGACCCTGAAATTGAAAAGACACTTCACTAACAGATCAAGGAATCAAGAGTAGGTCAATAAAGTAACACTGAGGAACCACTTTTATAACCCTAAGTTGTCCTATACCACTCAAGAATTGAGCCCAATCAAACAAAAGAAAACATGGCTATACATAATCGAACCATAAAAGAACTGACCACCACAGATATAGAGTACCTACCTGCATACATCCAAAATCCCGAGGAAGAAACCAACATTTAAATGATATAATGCATCATCCACCTACTTCCCATATTCCATGTTCATCTTTTTGAGGACCCTCATAAACATCTCAAAGAGTTTCACATCGTGTGCTTCACCATGAAACCCCAAAATGTGTCTGATGACCTAATTATTATTAGGGCCTTCCCTTTATCCCTTGACAGTGTATCCAAAGGCTGGCTACACTATCTCCCTACCAAAATTGGGGTCTGGAATGACATTAAAGGACTATTTATAGATAAATGATTCCCTGCCTCCCAAAAATCATCCATTAGAAATGAAATTTGTGGAATTAGTCAATCACAAGGAGAGGCCCTTCATGAATATTGGGAGAGATTCAAAAAACCATTTCTCATGCTTCCCCCGCCACCAAATTAGTGAACAATTGATATTTAAATACTTCTATGAGGGACTTGTCCCCATGGATAATGGAATGATATATGTTGCAGCTAGGGCTTCCCATTTTTATAAAACTCCTTCCGTTCTCATGACTTAATAGCCATCATGGCTCAAAATGCAAAACAATTTGGTACACGAGCTATTATACCAACTCGAGTAGTTCATGAGGCATGCCATTATACCCTAAAACAAAAGGTAGATAATAAAAATTATGAGATTGATTCCCTTATATGGAAATTATCTCAAGAACAAGGTACCTCACACTCTACTTCTATTCCATTACATTATGGTATTTGTTCTAATAACAATCATTTTTCTGACCAGCTCCTACAACATCAGGATTCATCTGAGTCTTGTGCAGCAGTATTATCAAGGAATCCTTTATAGAAAGAACCACCCTTCATGAAAGATCGATTTAGGCCAAATCCAATCCCTGGGTGGAAAGCACAACCCCAATACATACAAGGAGGCAACCCAAGGTACCCTAAGAATAATTGATATCAATAAGGACAAGGTATTCAATCTTCTAATCCATCAAATTCATAGAATATTCCTCCCCTCCAACCATATGTGAACCATGAATTGAGCACATGGTGAAGAAAATGGAATCCCAAAACCTCTAATTCCAACAGACAACACAATCAGCTATTCATGACCTACGAACTCAAGTGGGACAATTGGAAAACACCATCGATGAGATCAAGATGCAAGGTTCTGGAAAACAACCATCCCAACCCATTTCTAATACAAAGGAACAAGGTAATGTATGTGTAATAAGAAATCATAGTAGTAAAGAAGTTTATCCTTCAACTGATTCTACTAAATAGGTATGTCGCCCTCTTGAAAACACTCTTTATCCACCCATAAATGATTCAAGTGAATAAAAACAAAACCAAAAGGAAAAACTAATTATCATTGAGGATTCCCACAAACAATATATTCTTCTTGCTTTTCCCCCAAAGACTCTCCAAATCTGAAATGAATTTTGATAATGACATTGATAAAAAATAATGGATACATTTAAAAAGTTAAAGTTAACATTCCATTGTTGGATAAAGGTAAACATATTTTCAATATTACAAATTTCTTGAAGAGATTCACACCCATATAAGGAGACTAAAGGGGAATGAGAGAGTCAATTTGGGAAGGAATGTTTTAATCTTTATTCAACCAGAAATTCCAACCATGTGCAAGGATCTGGGAACTTTAACAATACCATTCACCATAGGGGAGACATTCATTCATATGCTATTCTAGATTTAGGGGACCAATTAATGTAATGCTTTACTCTGTGTACACTTATCTACAGGTCGGAGATCTTCAACTGAAAGGAATCATAGTGAGACATTCCAACCGTAGCACAACACACCCATCAATAGTGGTGGAGGATTTCATTTTTGTGTGATGAATATCATATTCCCCACCGAATTCTATATTTTTGAGATGGAGGACACTCAAACTCAAGTAAATGACTCTCTCATACTTGGGAATCCATTTCTCAAAACCACAATGACAATCATCAATGTTCACTTTGGTATGTCATCTATGGAGATCAGTGGTTAAAAGGTAAGTTGTAACATCCTTGAGGATATGAAACACCCCATTCAAGAGCACTCCATTATTCCTATATATTTGATGGAAGTGTTGTCAAATGATGCAGACACATAAAATTATCTCCTCAACCCATACTCTAATTAATTTTCTTCTTATTCGTCGTTAGATGATTTTATGTTAGATTCATGTTTTGAGTTTGTTGTGCATTCTAAAATGTTTAAATTTTGTGATTAAATTTATGAGTGTGTTCATTTGGAGGTATCCATGCCTATTGATGATTATTTAAATTTTATTTCAATAGATTCTATATCCTTAGAGAATATCACATGTATATAGACAATTTCATTGTCCTCACTCCCCCTAAACCCCCTCCCTCAATCCCAAAACCACCGACATTGGATCTTTAACCACTTCCTTCTAATTTAAAATATGTGTCTCTAGAGGGTATTGACCAATTTTCCATTATTTTTGCCAATAGAATCTCTCCAAAGCTAGAATCAAAACTACTCCACCTTTTAAGATAGTGTAAAATGGAAATAGGATGCACATTACCGAATATTCTTGGGATTATCCCATCTATTTGAATGCACCATAAAATTTTGGATAATGAGGCTAATCTCGAAAGGAAATCTCAATGTTATTTGAATCCCACTATCCTTGATGTGGTAAAATTGGGAGTCAGTAAATTACTTATTTTGCGGATCATTTATCATATATCTGATAGGAAATGGGTTTGCCTTGGGAACATTATGCATAAAACGTATGAATAAAAATTGTGTCAAATGAAAGGACTGAATTGGATCCAAAATGTGTGAAAAATTGTTTGCGTGTCTGTATTGACTACCATTGACTGAATCAAGCCACACAGAAGGACCAATTTCCTCTACCTTTAATTGACCAAATTGTAGAATGATTGGTTGCTAAGTCCCATTATTGTTTCCTTGATGGGTATTCGGGTTATTTTTAAATTCATATAGCCACTAAGGATCAAGAAAAGACAACATTTAATAATGAATTTGGAATATTTTTATGCATAAGGATGCCTTTTGATCTATTTAATAATGCATGTACTTTTCAGTGTTGTGTGTTGAGTATTTTTCGGAGTACCTAGAAAATTTCATGGATGTTTTTATTGATGATCTCACAGTTTATGGAACATTCTTTGCAGACATTTTGGTTCACCTAGGTTCTATACTCCATCATTGCATTCAAAAATATCCTGTATTAAATTATGAGAAATGGAATTTCAGGGTTGAACAAGGGATAGTTCTTGGGAATGTTATTTTAAAAGAGAGAATTAATGTGGATAAATAAAAAAATGAATTAATTTCAACCTTAACATATCTAAAATTAGTTCTTAAGGTATGATCTTTCTTTGGTACTGCTGGTTTTTACCGCCAATTCATTAATGACTTCTTTAAGACCTCACTTAGATTTTCCCAGTTATTACAAAAATATTCAGAGATTGTGTGTGATAAAAATTGTGAGGATGATTTAAATTCACTAAAAACGAGTGTCACATCACTTCATGTCATCCAACCACCAAGGTGGGATCTCCCCATTGAGCTAATGTATGATACCTCTAACTATGATGTTGGGGAATATTTATCACAAATGGTTGAGAAAGCTCCTCATGTCATTGTGAATGACTCACGTGCCCTTGAACCGGCCTAAGAAAACTACACAACCCCTAAAAAAGAACTTCTTTATATTTTTTTCCTTGGAAAAATTCCTTTCATATCTTATCGGGTAAAAAATCAATGTTTTTTCTAATGATGCTTCCCATCATTTACTCCTAATGAAACCCGAAGCTATGCCCTGCCTCATTTGGTGGATAATTCTACTACAAGAGTTCTAAATTACAATTAGAGATAAAATAGGTGTGGAAAATGTGTTAGCTAACAATATTAGTAGGATTTCCCCACCGTTGGACCATCATGTGGACTCACCCCTACCCATTAGAGAATTATACCATCATGAGAACCATTGTGATTTTGTTGACCTTACGCCACAGTATGTAGACATTGTAAATTTTCAGGTCACATCTAGGTTCCCAAGTGATTTCAGCACATCACAATATCATATAAGTAATCATGATTCTCGATGGTACATTTGGAATGACTCATACTTGTGGAGAATTTGAAGAGTCCCAGATATTTATCGGTGTATTCCTGATGATGAGTTCACCTATGTTTTGACCTTCTGTAACAATTTGGATTTGGGGGTCACTTTGGATCTCAACGTACAACTCAAAAGATCATTGAGTTGGGTCTTTATTAACCAACAGTGTATAGAGATGCCCACCTGTTTTTTATGTCATGTACTATATGTAAATTCATAGGGAATATATCCAAGAGGAATAAAATGCTCCAATATCCCATGTTATTATGGGAGATCATGAATGCATGGGTAATTGACTTCATTGGGCCTTTTCCAAATTCATTTGGCTTTTTATAAAACTTATTGGTTGTTGAATACGTATCTAATGGGTAGAAGAAAAGGCCACTAGGACCAATGATTCTCGAGTGGTTGTTGATTTTGCGAGGTCCCGTATCTTTAGAAGATTTGGTTTACCGAGATTCATAATTAGTGATCAGAGTTCACATTTTTTCAATCGTATCATGAAAAAATTTATTTTCAAATATAGGGATGTTCATTATGTCTCCACATCATATCTCCTAAAACAAACAGACAAGTATAAATCTCAAATATGGAAGTTAAGAGAATATTGTAAAAAATAGTACAAACCAACAAAAAATATTAGACTTTGCGCTTAGATGATGCACTTTGGGGATACGATATAGATTTTAAAAACCCAATCAGAATATCAAAATACAAGATTGTGTTTGTAATGGATTTTAACCTACGGGTGCAGGTAGTACACCATGTATATTGGGCTGTTAAACAATGTAATATGAATATTTCAGATGCAGGTGGGCATAAAAAGTTGTAGCTTCAAGAGTTTGAAGAAATTTGACGTGATAAATATAAAAACTCTCAGATTTATAAAGAGATTAAAAATTCTATCCATGATATCATGATATATTAGTGGAAGTTTCATATTGGTGATAAGGTTCTCGTGTAAAATTTCAGTCTAAAGCTCCAGCAGGTAAGCTTCATTCCTGATGGCATGTTCCTTATATAGTTACGGATGTTTACCTTTTAGTGCTATATAGTTTTTTCATGTGAAGAGTTGAAAGGGGATTTATGTCAATGGGAATAGGATAAAAACTTCAAAGAGGATTTTCCAAAGCATCTCGTGGAGGAAATGAAACAGATATATGCCACATATGACACTAGTTAGTAGGTTGTCCCTTCTCCAAACCTTTATTTACTTCTATATTTATTTAAAATACATTAATTGAGGATAATTTAACATTTAGGTGTGGTGGAGGGTGACATGTCATAGTTAGGATTAAACAAAAGGACAAAAAAATTAAAAAAATATGTTTTCATTCCTGATTTCTTTTTCCTTATTTTATGTTTTTAGATAAAAATTGATCGTAAAAAGAATACCACAAATCCTTTTTCATGCTTGATTCAATTATGTGAAAAATTCCATTTATTTTGGAAAACAAATTATAATGAATGTTCATATGGAATATTTTTTTTATATTTTTTATTTTCAAATCATTCATAGGTGTTTAATGGTTTTTTGAAACCCATGCCTCATTAGCAATAACCAATATTTTAATCCCTTTCCTGAGAGGTATTCTAGGACCATTATTGATTATTATTCATTTTAATCACTTTATTGAGAGTCTTGAGTCATGTAGAGAAACTAGAACATGCCTAGATTCCATTTGAAAACATAATATTCAAGTATGCTACATTCATGATAGTGGAAATCGTTCAATGAAAATCCATGTGTACCATTATGCTATATTTTCGACCACATTTACATTATATCATTTTTGAGCCATACAGACCATGAAATGCATGTTAGGTAGCCACATTAAAAGATAATTTATCCATACCTACCCATCTATTTTTTTATTCTTGTTTATTTTTAGTAAGTGTGGGTGAGAGTGTGTTTCTATGGGAATTTGAGGAGAGAATCATTATTGTTGGTTGATATAAAGGGTTCCTACATTTTACTTAGGAAAAGGGTTCACAGGCCATATTACATCATTATTTTATTCAAGTTTCATTCTTTATCTCCAAAAAAATATATACATTAAGAAAGTATCTGTACAATGAAAAAATAATCCAAAGAAAAAAAATTGGAGAAAAGAGGTTGTTTACTCATTATTATTCACTTCTTGGTTGTCACCAACAATGATGGACAATGGGTAGAGTGAGTTGGAGGTGATGCACATTGTGATGGGTTGAGTGTGTACATCCATTGGGAACACTACTTAAATTTTGAAATATTTTGTACATAAGAGATTAAACTCTCTTCTTCTGCCTCAGATTTTTAAATATTAAATCCTACTAACTGTTGAACCTCGGAACAACATGTTTGAAGTCCTCTTGAGTAGAAAAATAGTTTCTTCCCATAAAGATATGAGAATCATGGAATGCATAATTTAAGATCCCATGAACCCTAGGAAAAGAGAATAAATCTGCATTCATATGTTCTCTGAGTGAAGAGGTAAAAGTTTTAGGTGAGGTAGGTTGCGACATGTTTCATGGGTGAACAAATAAAGTTGAATAAATTAGGACGTGAGAAAAGAATGATGAAAGGAAAATTGATTCCATAAACGAGAAATGATGAATTTAATTTTAAAAGAGTCATGTATTTTTTCACACCTTGGATTTAGTAATGGGAAATTATTAGGATATTATACTTTTCCCAGGATTGCAAATTTTTATGTGTGGGGGTGTGATCGTACCACGATTCACTATTTTATTTCACCCTTATCGCAATGTATTTATCTGGTTTTGTATTGAAAATTAGAAGTATAATAAAAAGTATCAATCCATTTTTGATTCCATTATTTTGTGTTTAAAACCGTTAAAAAGAGATATGTTATTTTTTTTGATAATTTCCTTGGATGTGGAGGTGATTTGGAGGACCTACGATGAAGTCCACGAAAAATGGTTCAATCTGTACAGGATCCTAGAACACTAGTGGACTAAATCACATACTTCTACTAAACCAGGAATATGTATTTGGCTGAAACAATGTGATATGGTCCCAAATTTAATGATATACATTGTATATGAAGGAACTGTATCCCAATTCGTCCATTAAAAGGTTCATATGGACTGATATGTCCAACAAAATGAATCTGCACGAGGTCAAAACATTGCATCTATATTTTTGAAATATCTATTATTATATACTAGATATGGATGCCAAATTTGACATGGAGGTAGAAAATGTGTCTAAAAACAACTATTTAGTTTTAAAAAATGTGAATTAATAATTTATTACTTGGAAAAACCATGGACCAGGCGGATTCTTGAAATCAGGGTTCCAAAACCACTACCCACTTTTCCTACAAATTGGCCCCATGGGGACCCTATTTTGGTGTTCGACCATGAAGAATGGTGCTGCCATTTTGGAGTCCCAAAGGTGTATTTACCTCATTATTAGAGGTTTTTTATGCTATGGGATGTTCTAAATCAAAATCTTCTTCTTCCTCCCCTCCCATGGATTTCTAAACCCCGTGTGATCACCCATAGAGGAAAGTGATCTAATCTTGAGATTCATGTTTGTATTATGTTGAATCATCATTTTAATTCAAGATTTTATATTTTTTTATCATTATAAATTATTATGTAATTGAGTTATATACTAGTTTGTTATACCCAAACTAAAATGATCATGTTTGGGGGTACCCTTTGATGTGATGTTTCACACACCGTCCATCCGTTTTTCTTCCCTCATTCAATTGCGGTGTTTCTATGGTTCATATTGGTCAATTGGCCTCACATAATCACTATCAAGTCCAGGTAAATTTATTCCATGCTATCATGATTAAATAACATACAAACATGGATAACACATCATGTTCTTCATGTGTTTCCCTGGTGAGTTTCAGTTATGAAGTTGCACACAAATCACCCAATCATCGGCGGTGTCCAGTGAATCTTTGTGGGTTTTCGAATGGACCCTAGGATGTATCCTAGCATGAAATAAGTAAAATTATGGTACTTGTTTTTTCTAACTAAGAATTAAAAGATATATCCACTTTATTTTGAAGTGATAAAGGATGAACATCATGAGACTACTCTAGGATGATCACATTTAATTAATCTTTTTCATTTCTACTTTGTTTTAACACGTTCATTTTATGTTTTCATATTTAATCATCGAACCCATGTATTATAAAATAAAATTTCATTTTTCTTAATTTTACAATAAAAAACACATTATGAAATTAATGATCTAAGTCTCCATCGAGATATGACCTAGGGTTACTACTATACTGCAGAAATTCTAGTAAAAAATAAACATCGTATTTGACATTCTTGAAAATGCGACCACATTTTGAGCTTTTTCTAGGGATCCAAGATCATTTTATTATATTGTATTTCGTTTTTTTTATTTATTTCAATTATAATTTAAAAATCCTTTTAATATCCCCCACCATTTGATTGTTTTTGTTTTTGTTTTTTGTTTTTTTGTATGGTCTTACTCTCTCCCTGTCTATATCTATATCTCTCTCCCACTATCTTCTTCATATCCATATCCCTCTCAAAAATTCGGTAGTATAACATTATTTTCTTATTTCACTCATATTAAGTGATTTTATCCATATTTAATCATTAAAAAAGAAAAAAAACATCAAAACATATTTTAATGACTCGATAAGAAAAAGAAAAACTGATTGAATTTGACCCAGAAATTAAAAAGACAATATAATAAAAATCATGGAATCAAGAGTATGTCAATCAAGTAACACTGAGGAACCTATTGTGGAACCTCAAGTAATCCAAAACAACTCAAAAATCGAACCCAATCAAATAGAATAAAACATGTATACTAATAATCAAACCTTAAAATAACTGAGAACTCTAAATGTAGAGCGCCAACCTGAGTACATCCAATATCCCAACAAGTATCCAACATTTATTTGAGATTAGGCCTAATCCACCAACTTCCCAAATTTAATGGTCGTTTTAGAGAGGACCCACATAATAAATTAAATGAGTTTCATATAGTGTGCTCTTCCATGAAACCCAAAAATATCTATGAGGACCTAATTATGATTAGGGCCTTCCCTTTCTCCCTAGATGGTGTAGCCAATGACTTGATATATAATTTTCCTACCACTGTTTGGTTCCAGAATGACCTTAAACATCATTTTTTAGAGACACTGTTCTTTTCCTCCCGAACTGCATCAATTAGAAAATAAATATATGGAATTAGGAAATTACAAGGAGAGACCCTTCATGAATATTGGGAGATATTCAAAATACATTTCTCAAGTTTCCCCCACCACCAAATTAGTGAATATTTTCTAATTCAATACTTCTATGAGGGACTTGTCCAGATGGATCACACAATGATTGATGTTTCAGCTGCTGGTTCCCTTGTTTATAAAACTCCTTCCACCAATCCTGACATAATAGCTAACATGGCTCAAAATGCACAACAATTTTTTACATGAGAAATTTCACCAACCAGAGAAGTTCATGAGTTAAGTAATTAATCCCGAGAAAAAATGATAGATGATAAACTTTATGAGATGTGTACCCTTCTAATGAAATATCCTCAAGCACAAGGTAACTCACACTCTACTTATATTTCATTACATTATGGTATTTTTTTGATAACACACATTTTTTTGACTAGTGCCCACAACATTAGGATTCATCTAAGTCTTGTGCATTAGTATTCCCAGGGTGACCTTTTCAAAAAGAACCACCCTTCATGAGAGAACCATTTAGGCTAAATCCAAACCCCATCTGGAAATCACAACCCCAATACCAGTAATGGGGAAACCCAAGCTACCCTAATAAAATTTTTTATCAACAAGGACAAGGTATGAAATATTTTAATCCCTCAACTTCTCAGAATAATCCTCCCCCTCCTCCAAAATGTGAACCAAGCATAGAGGAAATGGTGAAGAAAATGGAATCCCAAAACCTTCTATTCCAATAGTCCACACAATCGGCTATTCAAGATATACGAACTGAAGTGGGACAATTGGAAGACACCATCTATGAGATCAAGATGCAAGGTTATGGACAACTACCAACCCACCCCATTTTTAATACAAAGGAATACAATAATGTATGTTCAATTACACTTCTTATTGGTAAATAAGTTTATCCTTATACTGATTCTACACAAAAGATATGTACCTCTATTTAAAAAACACTTTTTCCACCAATAAATTATTCCAATGAAGAAAAAAAACCAATAGGGTAAACCAATTATCATTGCGAATTCCCATGACCAATATATTCCTCTTCGTTTCCCCTAATGATTCCTTAAATCTAATAAAAATTTTGATAATGACATTGATAAAAAAAATAGTGGATACTTTTAAAAAGGTGCAACTTAACATTACTTTGATGAATGGAGTTAAAAAAATTCTTCTATATGCCAAATATGTTAAAGAGATTTTCACAAATACATGGAGATTAAAGGGGAATGAGATATTCAATTTTGGAAGAAATGTCTCAGCATTGATTCAACTAGAATTACCAACCAAGGGCAAAGATCTTGTAACTTTCACAATACCTAGCAAGCTTAGTCGGAGGAAGACCCTTGAACATTTATTAAACAAAGGAAAAGGTACAGATAAATGAAACGAAGAACGTAGACAAACATATTACCCATATCCAACCAGTTACATCCAGCAAAAGAAAACTACATGTCATAATAATCATACCCTTCTGCATATCCATAATAAGGTGATTCATCTGTAGTAGCTGATAACTACAATGAAGACTTTTCATGTTGCTTCAATATATAAGCATACTTTTTCTTAATATTTAACTTCTCCAACGATGGATGATCCATATAGTATTGCATACATGAAACTAGAATAGACCTTATTTCCCTCTTAGATGATGCCCTGGTGGCCACTAGATTTTTCAGATGAGAGTAGTCTTTCCTGGGTCTTCTCCTTGGTGGGGCAGTCATTACGCCATCACTTTCAGAAACCTTTCTTCTTCCATAATGAACATTATCACTGAAATTAGGTCTGAATGCCCCAGTATTTTCTTTACCACTTTCAGAAATATCTCCCCATTTACTAGTCACCTTCATGGAGACAAGATCATTGAATCTTCCATACTTCTGCACCAGAACATCATTTGCTACAACCAAGATTCCCCCTTTTATCATCTGAGATTTCTTGATTATTTCAATTGGGGAAAGATAGTGAGAGTCTAACTTGATTCCATAACCATCACATAATTCCCACTCCATTTCACCCTCAATAGCCTCATAATTCTTGATAATAGTCTAAACATCTTCCACGGAGTGAGATCCTTCAACCACAAGGGGTACCTCCTCGACCTCCAATCATTCGAACCGATTGCATGTCGTGAAAACTAGAATTCCCACATCATCACAAGCTATGTATTCTATAGGATCTGCAGAACCAAGACCTGATTGACACAAACCAGTAGTATCCTCTAGTGAGGGCTACTTCTCAACACATAGGTCACTCCGAAATCTATAAAAAAAAATTCTCACTGATGGATTTTTGGACACTGGCATTTCCATTATTCCAGAATAACATACAAGAGCCACTGAAAATTCATCTTTGTTTACCCCATTAGTAGATCAAGATCCAATTACTCCTCTACCACTGCACTGCCAGTTGGATAGAATCCCATTGGAATGTCTTTCTCAAGGGCTTCTCCACGATCGACACACTGAATGTTCTTTTCAAGGACCGCATTGTCCCCAATATCACCCCTTCTCACTATCAAACCATATTTAGTGTGATCTGTTGTTAAGGCCTGATCCAGGCCAGTAGCAACACAACCTCCATTGTACCTCTTCTCCACAATTGTGAGAGTCCACCCACCCTCTCTCTATGAAAAACTGATGCCAGATGTCAAAAATGGATACAGGACATGCAAAAGTAATCCCCAATTCAAAAACATCCTCTTATTTATAATGAAACTATTGTCAATCTATAATCCAAATATAACGGACCAGTGACCTTGAAACATCGACTTCCACATAGATTCTTGGAAAAATAGGATTCTCGAAGACTTGCGTACAAAAATTGGAACAATGATACCTACTGACCATGTTTCTAATTGCACACAAGATGGATGGATTTTGTATATAATTAGGAATACCCAGAATTCGTTCACAATTAGGGATCGTCAAAGGGTCACGTCGAATATGAAATTAGAATCTCCAGTAAAACAAGTAAATTGAAGACCAATTGCATCTTCGAGGGTCCATGGACCAGGCAGTTGTCATGTCTTCTTCTGATCCAAAGTAGATCATGAAATGCCTCTGGTCAAGCAAACCGACAACAATGCACTCATGTAGCCCCCAAGAATCAGAGACAACCTGATCAAGCATTTCAACCAAAGGATGATAGAGACAGAATCAGGCCACTATGGTGAACTTACAAAGATCCCTGACGCTGTTGAGATCTTCCGAAATAAGATAATGTTGAGGTGCCTCAAGGAGTAGATATTGGACCTTCGACGAGATAGAGATCCTAAGGAAGGATAGAAGGGAATAGAGATCTGAGGAGAGTCTACACTTCCCTTGTCGATGAAGGTGCAAGACTCCCCCCCTCCAATCAGGAGGGGGGGTAGAATCCAGTGGCATTTGATCTAGGTCAACAGAGGTAATCCAGAGAGTCTCTCTTTATAAGGGCTCATTCATCATTTCTCCCAGGAACATTCACAATACCTTTCACTATATGAGAGAAATTCTTTTCAGATTCAATTATAGATATATGTTCTTCAATTAATATAATTTCTTACTCTATGTACACTTCTCTATTTGTTGGAGAGCATTAGCCGAAAAGAATCACTGCGAAACTTGCTAACCAGAGCACAACAAACCTATCAGAAGTGGCTGAGGATGTCCTTATAAATGTGAACAATCACATCTTTCCCGAAAAATTCTATATTCATGATATGGATAATACCCAAACTCTAGGGAATTTCCTTCTCAAACATGGGTGGAAATTCCTAAAATTAACATAGATGATCATCAACGTTCACAATGGTATGTTTTCCATGGAGTTCGGTGGACAAATGGTATATTTTAACATCTCTGAGGCTATGAAATACCCTGTCGAAGGGAGATACACTATTCATGTCTATTCGATGGATGTTATCTCAAATGAGGAATACAAACACAATTTTCTCCTCAACCCACAATTTGATTCATTTTCCTATTCTTCACCCTTGGATGATTTGTTTTTTGATTCATTTTTTTGTGTTGTGTGGGTTCTGAAAAGTTTAAATTTTGTGTTTTAACTGATGAGTGTGTTCATTATGAGGTACCCATGATCGTTGATGATTTTTTAAATCTCATATAAATAGGTTATCTATCCTAAGAGAATAAATATTAGTAGATAGATATTTTCAAGGATCTCACTCCCCCTAAACCCCCTCCCTCAATCCCAAAACCACCAATGTTTGAACTTAAACCACATCCTTCTAAATTAAAATATGGGGATCGGGAGGGTAATGATCAATTTCCTATCATTATTGACAATAACCTCTCTCCACAACAAGAATATAAATTGGTCATCATTTTAAGAGAGTGTAAAAATGCAAACGTATAGGCATTGGATGATATTACTAGGAGTAGCACATCTATTTGTATGCAATATATACTTTTGGATGAGGTGAATAAGCATGTAGAGAAATCTGAACTCCAGTTCAATCCCAGTCTCATTGAAGTGGTAAAATTGGGTGTTAGTAAATTACTTGCTATAGAAATCATTTATCATATATTTGATAGTAAATGGGTTAGACCAGTGCAACTTGTGGCTAAAAATAGGAATAAATGTTGTGTCAAATGAATGGAATGAATTGGTTCCAACACATGTGAAAACTAGGTGGTGAGTCTCTATTCACTACATTCGACTAAATCAAGCCACGCAGAAGAACCACATTCCTCTACCTTCCATTGACCAAATGATAGAATGATTAGATGGGATGTCCGATTATTTTTCCTTGATGGCTATTCGTGTTTTTTTAAATCCATATAGCCCCTGGGGATCTAGTGAAGAAAGCATTTACCCATCCATTTGGCACATTTCCATACAGAAGGATGCCTTTTGGTCTATTTAATGCTCCTAGTAATTTTCAATGATGTATGTTGTGTATTTTTTCTGAGTACGTAGAGAATTTCAAGGATGTTTCTATTTATGATTTCACGGTTTATGGAACTACATTTGATGACTATTCAGCTCACCTAAGTTATATCCTCCGTCATTGCATAGAAAAAGATATTTTATTAAATTATGTGAAATTCCATTTCATGGCTGAATGGGGGATAATTCATTGAAATTTAATTTGAAAATAGGTAATTCAAGGGGATAAATCAAAAATTGAATTAATTTCAACCCTTCCTTATCAAAAATGTGTTCATGTGGTGCGATCTTTCATAGGTCCTGAAATATTTTACCACCGATTAATTAAAGACTTCTATATGATTGAAATTCCCTTCTCCCATTTATTACAAAAAGATTCAAAGTTTGTGTTTTATAAAAATGTGAGGTAGAATTAAATTCACCAAAAAGGAGTCTCAAATCACCTCCCATCATCCAACCACCAAGATGGGATCTCACCATGGAGCTTATGTGTGATGCCTCTAGCTTTGTAGTTGGGGGAGGTTTATCACAAGGGGTTAAGAAGGCTCCTACTTTCATTGTGTATGCTTCACTTACCCTTGACCCAGCCCAAGAAAACAACAAAACCAATAAAAAATAACATCATTCTCTTGTGTTTACCTTGAAATAATTCCATTAATATATTATCGGTTAAGAAACATTGTCTTTTCGGATCATCATGTCCTTCTTTTCCTCCAAAAGAAACCTGACGCTAAGTCCTACCACATTCAGTGGATACTTCTCCTCCAACAGTTTGACCATGAGATTAGAGATAAGAGAGGAGTGTCAAATGTTTTAGCTGACCACATTAGTAGGATTTCACCACTATTGGACCATCAGGTTGACTAACCACTTCCCTTTGGAGAATTATTCCTTCATGAGATCCTTTGTGATGCTGTGGACCTTACACCCCTATATGCGGACATTGTGATTTTTCTAGAAACATATAGGGTCCCCAATTATTTCAACTCTTTAGAATCCCAGATACATAATCATTATTCTTGATGGTACATTTGGGATGACCCATACTAGTGTATAATTTGCAGTGACCAATTTGTTCATTGGTGTATTCCCGACTATGAGGCCACCCATGTTTTCACCTCCTGTCACACTTGGGGATGTATGGGTCAATTTGGCTCTCAACGTACAGGTTGAGAGGTCCATGACTCAGGTAATTATTTGCATCATTGTATATAGATTCACATTGGTTTTGTATGTTATGTAATAGATTTCAATTCACAGGGAATATCTCCCAGAGGAATGAAATGCCCTAATAGCCCATGTTAATTTGTGAGATCTTCAATGCATGGGGCATTGACAACATGGGGCCTTTTCCAAATTCAATTAGTTTTGTTAACATCTTATTATATGTTGACTATGTCTCTGAAGGGGTGGAAGCAATGTCCACCAAGACCGAAGACTCTCAAGTGGCTATTGATTTTGTGAGGTCCCAAATTTTCATTATATTTTGTTTATTGAGATTCATAATTAGTTATCAAGGTTCAAATTTTTTCAATTGAAACATGAAAAATTTGCTTCTTAAGCATGGGTTTGTTCATGCAGTCTCTTTAACATATCACCCCTAAACTAATAGAGATATAGAAATATCAAATTTGAATTTTAAGAAAATCTTGGAAAAAAACAGTACAACCCAACAGAAAAGATAGTTGTTTGCGCTTGTATGATGCACTTTCGGGATACCGTACAGCTTTTAAAACCCCAATAAGAATGTCACAATATAGGGTTGTGTTTGGAAAGGATTCTCACATACCAGTGGAGGTAAAAAACCATGAATATTGGGATGTTAAACAATGTAATATGAATATTTCAGATGCAGGTGTGTATAAGAAGATGCAAATTCATGAGTTGGAAGAATTCGATGTGGTTCATATGATAACTCTTGGTTATATAAAGAGAAACAAAGGATTTCAATTTTATCATGATTCATTAGCGAATGTTTCATTTTGGTGAGAAGGTTCTCATGTATAACTCTAAGATAAATATCTACACATTTAAGTTTCGTTCCTGATCACTCAGTCCTTATACCATTTCTGATGTTTACCATTTTGGTTCTATACATGTTTTTTATAGAAGAGTGTACAAAGGATTACTGTCAATGGGTAGAGGCTGAAACACTTCTATGAGTACTTTGCAAATCACCTCGTGGAGTAAATCTAACTAATAGATGCCACATATGACTCAACATAGCAGTTTGTCCCTTCTTCCTAGAATTATTTACTTGTCTATTTATATAAAATACTTTTATTGAGGACAATTTAACTTTTAGGTGTTGTAGAGGGTGACATGTCAGAGATAGTATTGAATAAAAAAACAAAAAACAAAAAAATAAAATAAAATTTTCATTTTTTATTTCATTTTCATTTTATTTTATTTTTAGATAAAAATTGATCTTAAAAAGAATATCCAAAATAATTTTTCATTCTTGAATTAATTGTTTTGAAACATCCATTAATATTGGAAAAAATTTATTAAATGGAATGTTGATATTGAATCTTTTTCTAGAATTTTAACTTTAAAATAATTCTTAGGTGTCTAATGGATTTTTAAAACCCATGCCTCATTTTCACTGACAATTATTTTAATCCCTCGCCTGAGATATATTCTAATCCCTTTGATGCATATTCTTTTTTTATCAATTTATTGAGAGTGTCTGTCCATGTCGAGAAACTAGAACATTTATTGATTCTGTTTGAAGCCATAAGATTCAAGTATGCTAGATTCATTATAGATGAAATCGTTCATTTAAAATCCCTTTGTACAATTTTCCTAAATTTTTTCCCACCTTTACCTTTTATCCTTATTTATACATAGAGAATATGAAATGCATGTTAGGTAGCCACATTACAATCTAATGTATCCATACCTACCCATTTCTTGGGTATATTCTTGTTTATTTTTTGTATATTTGTGTGAGAGGGTGTTTCCATGGGTATTCTAGAGAGAGAATCATTATTGTGGGTTGATATAAAGGGTGCCAATATTTTCCTTGGGCAATGGGTTCACAATCCATATTACCACATTATTTTAAACATTTTCTCTTATTTATATCAAAAAAATATATAAATTAAAAAAATTCTATATATTAAAAAAGATGAACAAAATAAAAAAATTCAGAAAAGAGGATGTTTACTCATTATTATTCACTGTTTGGTTGTGACCCACAATGATAGACAATGGGAAGAGTGAGTTTGAGGTCATACACTTCTTGTGGTGTTGAGTGTGTACATTCATTATTAACACTTTCTGAATTTTGACATGTTTATTACATAAGAGATTAAACACTCCTCTTCTGCTTTAGAGTTGTAAACATAAAATCCTACCATCCTTTGAACCTCAGAACAAACTGTTGGAAGTCCTCTTGAGTAGCAGACTACTTTCTGCTGGTAGAGATATGAGAAACCTGGAAAGAATATGGTAAGATACCATGACCTCTAGGAAAAGAGAATAAATCCTATTTCATATGTTCGTTGAACAGAGATGAATTTTTTTGGTGATGTCGGTTGTGACTTGTTTCATGGGTGAACAAATGAACTTGAACAAATTCGAACGTGAGAAAATAAAGATGAAAGGAATATTGATTCCATAAATGAGACATGATGAATTTCATTTCAAAATAATCTTGGAAGTTTTCAAACATTTTATTTTGTAATGGTACATGACTAGGATATTATACATTTCCAAAGAGTTAAAATCTTTTGGTGTAGGGGTGGGATAGTATAATGATTCACTATTCTATTTCACCCTTATAACATTGTAGTAAACTGGTTTGGTATTGAAAATTACAAATATAAAAAAAATTCACACCATGATTGATTCAATTATTTTGTGTTTAGAACTGTTAAAATGGGAAATGTTACTTGTTTTGATAATTACATATAGGTGGAGGTAATTTAGAGAACATGTGATAATGTCCATGAAAAGTGGGCCATTTTGGAAATGATCTTAGAGTGCCACTATATTAGCCGCATATTACTACTATCCCATCCATCCAAATGGGTTGAACATTTATGAGCTGGTCAAAATTTTAATGATCTGCCTTACATCTGGAGGCACTGAAGCCCAATTCCCATACAGACTGATCTATCCAACAAAACCAATTTTCCTGGGGTCAAAACATTGCCTCATTATTTTAGAAATATCTCTTATTATATACCAGACCAGGACATAAAATTTGACATTGAAGTGGACAAGGTTTTAGAAAAAAACACTATTGTTTTTTCAAAAGTTATTTAAGGCTTTCTGACTAGACAAAACCATGGACCAAGAAAACTTTCATGATCAGGGTTCCCTAAACCACTACCCAATTGTCCTATAAATTGTCTCCCTGGCCACCCTATTTTGGAGTTCAATCAAGTGGAAAAGTGATACCCTTTTGGATTCTGAAAGTTTTCTTTCTTTAATACCTAAAAGTTCTGGAGGCAATGGGATGTGCTACTTCAACATCTTCTTCATCCTCCCATCCCATGGATTTCAAAACCCCTTGTGATCACCTGTGGAGGAACATGATGTAATCTCATGCTTCATGATTGTATTATGTTGTATGATATTTTTAATTCTAGGTTTTATGTTGTTTTTATTCATCCCCTATTATTATTTACTTGAGTTATATACTGGTATGTTATACTCAAACTCAAATGATCATGTTCTGAGGTACCCTTTAATGTGATGTTTTACACAACATTCATCCCTTTTTCTTCCCTCATTCAATTGCAATGTTTGTGTGGTTCATATTGGTCAATTAAACTCACATAATCACTTTCATGGAAATGTACATTTATTTCATGGTATCAAAATGAAATCACATACAAACCGGGACAGCACATCAAGTTCTTTGGGTATTTAATTGGTGAGTTTTAGTTATGAAGTCGAACCCAAATCACCCAATCATCAGCAGTGTCTAGTGAATTATTGTGTGTTTTCGACTGAACCCTTGGAGGTATCCTATCATAAACTAAGTATCATTATTCTACTATTTGGTACAACCCATGAATTTAATCATCTATACCATTTCTCATCAATTTATGAACGATGAACATCATGAGACATCCCTGGGTTGACCACATTTAATTAATATTGTTCATTTATAATTTGTTTTGTCACATTCATTTTCTATTGTCATATTTAATCATCAAGTCCATGTATTATCAAAACCAATTGCATTTTTTTTACTTTTATATCACGAACCACATTTTGGAATTAATGATCAATGATTCCATCCAAAGACGACCTTCAGATGCTGCTATACTACAGAAATTCTAGTTAAAAATAAACATCTAATTTGATGCCCTCGACAACACGAAAAAATTTGGGCACCATTTTCAGGGAGCCTGGATCATTTTATTTTATGTTATTCCTTTTTATATCTTTATTTTACTTCTTAATTTGAACTCTTTTCAATATCCCCCCCCCATTTGAATGTTTTTATTTTGGTTTTTTTATTTTTGTCTATTTTTGTGTGTTCTTCCTCTCTCTTTCTCTTAATCACTCTCTCTTATTATTCTCTATATCTATATCTATAATTTTTATTATAACGTCCCATTCTTCTTTCACCATTATTAAGTAATTTTACCCATAATAAATCATAAAAAACAAAAAAAACAAACTTTACAACTTATTTTCATGACCCGATAAGAAAAATAAAAACTGCTTGAATTTGACCCTGAAATTGATAAAGAAATTCACTCACAAATCATGGAATCCAGATTCAGTCAATGAAGTGACAATGAGGAACCTCCATTGAAACCTCATGTGGTCCTAAACCACTGATAAATTGATCCAAATCAAATAGAAGAAAACATGGCTGAAAACAATTGTACCTTAAAAGAACTGACCACCCTAGATGTGGAGTACCAACCTACATTCATAAAATAACCTGAGGAAGTAGCTAACATTTAGCTGTGATCCGGACTCATCCACCTAATTCGAAAATTCCATGGTCTTCCTAGTGAGTACCCTTAGAAACATCTCAACGAGTTTCACATAGTGTGCTCCACCATCAAACCCCAAAATGTGTCTGAGGACCACATTAATTTTTGGGCCTTCCATTTTTCCCATGATGGTGTAGCCAAAGACTAGATGTACTATCTTCTTACCATAATTGGGGGTTGGAATGAAATTAAAATATACTTTCTATATAGGTTATTCCCTAACACCCAAACTAAACCAATTAGAATAGAAATCTGTGGAATTAGGAAATCACAAAGAGAGACCCTTCATGAATATTGGGAGAGATTCAAACGACTTTTCTCAAGGTGCTCTGGCCACCAAATTAGTTAGCAATTTATAATTAAATACTTCTATGAGGGACATGTCCCCATGGATCATGGAATGATAGATATTATATCTGGTGGTTGCCTTTTTTATTAAACTCCTTCCGCCACTCGTGACATAGTAGCCAACGTGGCTCAAAATGCTGAACAATTTGGTACACGAGCAATTGAACCAACCCAAGGTGTTCATGAGGTAAGTCATTCTTCTATAGAACAAAAGTTAGATAATAAATGTGATGAGATGCATACCCCTATAATCCAATTAGATGAAGCACAAGATAACTCACACTCTGCCTCTATTCTATAACATTGTGGTATTTGTTCAAATAACAATTATTTTTCTTACCAGTGCCCAGAACATCAGGATTCATATGAGTCTTGTGCAATAATATTCTCAGGGTTTTCTTTTTAGCGAGAGCCACCCTTCAAGAAAGAACCATATAGTCCAAATCCAAACCTATGGTGGAAATCACAACCCCAATACCAAGAGGGAGGAAACCAAAGATACGCTATGAAAAAATGTTATCAATAAGGCCAAGGTATGCAGTCTTCTTATCCCTCAGCTTCTCATAATCATCCTCCTCTTCCACCCAAATGTGAACAAGGAATTGAGGACATGGTGTAGAAAATGACATCCCAAAAACTCCTGATCAAACAGTCCAAACAATCATCTATTCAAGACCTATGAACTCCAGTGGGACAATTGAAAAACACCATCGGTGAGGTGAAGCTGCAAGGATCTGGACAACTACCATCCCAACACATTTCTAATATGAATGACAATGGTAATGTATGTGAAATTACATTTCGTATTAGTAATGAATTTTCTCCTTCTTTTGATTCTACACAATAGGTACATCTACTTCTTGAAAACACTCTTTCTCCTCCCATAAATAATTCCATTGAAGAAAAACAAAACCAAAATGGTAAACAAATTTTCATTGAGGATTCCCATGTACAACATATTCCTTTTCAATTTCCCAAAGACTCTCTAAATCTAAGAAGATTTTTTATAATGACTTTGATTAAAAAATAAAGGATGGATTTAAAAATCTACAAGTTAATATTGCATTGTTTGATATAGATAAAAAAATTCCTTGATATGAAAAATTTCATAAAGAGATTTGCACCCATAGGAAGAGACTAAATGGGAATTAGAGAGTCAGTTTGGGAAGGAATGTCTCAGCCTTGAATCAACTATCAATGTCAACCAAGTGCGAGGATCAAAGAACTTACACAAAACATTTCACTATATGGGAGACATTATTTTCAGATTCTATGCTAGATTTATGTGATTCCACTATTGTAATGCCTTACTCTCTGTACACTTCTCACCTGGTTGGAGTGCTTCAACCAATAGGAAAAACAGTTCAACCTTCAAACTGGAGCACACAACACCCATCAAGAGTGGTCGAGGATGTCCTTGTAAACGTAAAGAATGACATCTTCCCTTCCAGCTTCAATATTATTGATACATAGGATACCCATAATCATGGACACAACCCTCTAATTCATGGGAGTCCATTCCTCAAAACTGAAAAGAGGATTACAAATATTCACAATGGTTCGTTGTCCATGGAGTTCAGTGGAGAAAAGGTATGTTTAACTTCCTTGAGGCTATGAAACACCCCATTGATGAGCACCCCACTGTTTCTATCTATTCAATGGATGTGCTCTCAAACAATGAACACACACACAATTCTCTCCAAAACCCATACGATGATTTATTTTTCTCTTCGTTACACTTGGATGGTTTGTGTTTTGATTTATTATTTGAGTGTTTTGCAGGCTCCAAATACTGTTAATTTTGTGCTTAAATTGATTAGTGTTCTCATTCAGAGGTACCTATGACCGTCGATGATTTAGAAAATTTCATTTCAACAGATTCTCTATCCTTTGAAAATAAACATGAGGAGATAGACATTTTCATGAACCCCAATCCCACTAAACGCCCTCCCTCAAACAAAAAAAAACACCGGTTTTAGAACTTAAACCACTTCTATATAATTTAATATATGATTATCTTCAGGGTATTTACCAATTTCCCATCATTTTTTCGAATAACCTCTCTCCACATGATGATTCAAAACTACTAAACCATTTAAGAGAGTTCAAAAAGTAATAGGTTAGACATTGGTCGATATTCTAATGATAATCCCTTCTATTTTTATTGACCATATACTTTTGGTTTAGGAGGATCAGTTCATAAGACAATATCAATGTCGGTTGAATCCCACTCTCTTTGAATTGATAAAATTGCATGTTAGTAAATTAAATACTACAGGGATCATTTATCCAATATCTGATAGGAAATGGGTATGCCCAGTGAAAATTATGGATAAAATGTAGGAATAATAGTTTTGTTAAATGAAAGGAATCAATTGGTTCCAACACGTGTGCAAAATAGTTGGTGAGTCTGTATTGACTACCGTCGACTGAATCAAGCCACACAGAATGACACTTTCCTCTACATTTCATTGACCAAATTTTAGAATGAATGGTTTGTAATTCCCATTATTGATTACGTGATGGGCTTTTCAAATCCATATAGTCCCTGAGGATCAAGATTAGGCATCATTTATCTATCCATTTGGAACATCTTCATAAAAATTATGCCTTTTGGTCTATGTAATGCTCTCAGTACATTTCAGTGGTGTATGTTGTGTATTTTTTCTGAGCACCTAGAGAATTTCAAGAAAGTTTTTATGGATGATTTCACAATTTATGGAACTTCCTTTGATGATTTTTTTGGCTCACCATGGTTTTATCCTCTGTCGTTGCATAGAAAAATATCTTGTATTAAATTATGAGAAATTTCATTTCATGGTGGAGTGGTGGTTTGTTCCTAGAAATGTTAACTAAAAAAAGGTAATACAAGTGGATAAATCAAAAATAGAATCAATTTCAACTCTTCCATATCCAAAATGTGTCAGTGTGGTGTGATATTTCTTGGACCATGTTAGTTTTTACCACTGATTCATTAAAGACTTCAGTAAGATCACACTTCCCTTGTCCCAATTATTGCAAAAAGGTTTAGAGTTTCTGTTGGATAAAAATTTAAAGGATGCTTTGAATTCACTAAAAATAGTCTCAAATCACCTCTTGTCATCCAACAACCAAGGTGGGATCTCAATTTTTAGCTTATGTTTGATGCCTTAACTTTGCAGTTGGGGCAGTTTTTTCATAAATGGTTCAGAAGGCTCCTCATGTCATTGCGTATGAATCACATACCCTTCACCCAGCCCAAGAAAACTATTGAACCACTGAAAAATATCTTCTTTCTATTTTATCCTTGGAAGGACTCTGTTCATATCTTATTACATCAAAATCATTGTCTTCTCTGATCATTGTGCCCTTCGTTTCCTCCTAAAAAACCTGAATCTAATCCCTACCTCATTTGGTGGATGCTTCTCCTCCCATAGTTTTCCATGAGATTATATATTAGGGAGGAGTGGAAAATGTGGTAGCTGACCACATTAGTAGGATTTCCCCACCATTGGATCATGATGTTGACTCACTTATCCCCATTGGATAATTCATCCCTCGTGAGAACCATTGTGAGGTTGTGTAACTTACCCCTTGGTATGAAGATATTGTGAACATTGTAGCAACATCTAGTGTCCACAGTGATTTCATCATTTCAAAATACCATAGACATAAGTATGATTCTCAATGGTACATTTTGGATGAGCCATACTTGTGGATAATTTTTAGTGACCATGTTTATTGTCGGTGTATTCATGACCATGATTTCACCTATGTTTTGACATTATGTCCCACTTTGGATTCTGGTGATCACAATGACACTTGACGTATGGATCAAAATGTCATTGACACTGGTCTTTTTTGGCCAATAATTTATATATATTCCCATCAGGTTTTTATTTCATATAGAAGATTTCAATTCACATGGAATATCTCAATGTGGAATGAAATGCCCCAACAACCCACATTATTTTGTGTGATCTTCAATTCATGGGGTCATTGACTTAATGAGGCATTTTCCAAATTAATTTTGTTTTGTTTACCTCTTATTGTATGTTGATTATATATCTAAATGAGTGGATACAAAGGCCACCAGGACTGATGACTCTCAAGAGGTTGTTGATTTTTTGGGGTCCAAAATTTTATGTAGATTTGGTTTTCTGAGATTCATTATTAGTGATTATGGTTCACATTTTAGTAATCACAACAGGAAACATTTTCTTCATAAGTATGGGGTTGTTCATAAGGTCTCCACAACATATCACCCCCAAACATACATACAAGTAGAAATATCAAATTGGGATGTTTAGAGAAACTTGGAAAAAATGTTATAACCCAACAAGAAGGATTGGAGTTTTCACTAAGATGATGCACTTCGGGAGTACCGTACATCTTTTAAAAGCCCAATCGGAATGTCACCATACAGGATTGTGTTTGTAAAGGCTTTTCACCTACCAGTGGATGTAGAACACTGTGCATGTTGGGATGATGAGAAATATATTATGAATCTTTCAAATTCCAGTGAGCATAGGAAACTGAAGATTCAAGAGTTAGAAGAATTATGATGTGGTGCATATGAGAACACCCAGATCTATAAAGAGAAGACAAAGGCTATCCATGATATCATGAATAATTAGAAGAAGTTTCATATTGGTGGGAAGGTTCTCATGTATAATTCTAGGCTAAAGCTCCCCCAAAAAATCTTCATTCCCAATGGCTTTGGTCCTTATACTGTTACGTATGTTTACCCTTTTAGTGTTATACATAATTTTTCATGAGAAGATTTGACAAAAGATTACATTCAATGGGAAGATGGTCAAATATTTCTAAGAGGATTTTCCAAGGAATCTAGTATAGGAAATCCAACTGACAGATTCCACATATGACACAACTTACAGGCTATCCCTTCTCCCTATTTTTATTTTTTTCTATTAATATAAAAAAATTCATTGAGGACAATGTAAATTTTAGTTGTGGGGGAGGTTGACATGGCAAAATTATTATTAAAAAAAGAAAAAAATATAAAAAAATATCTTTTCATTTTTGATTTCATTTTCTTTATTTTCAGGTTTTAGAGAAAAATTGATCTTAAAAATAATATCCAAAATAATTTTTCATGATTGAGTCGATTGGTGAAAAATTCGATTCATTTTTTGAAAAATGTTTGAAAAATTAATGTTGATATTGAATATTTTTCTATAACTTTATTTTCAAATCATTATTAGATGTTTAATGGACTTTTGAAACCCATGCCTCATTACCACTGACCAATATTTTAATCCCTAACTGATAGCTATGATAAACCCTTTATTGAAAATTCTTCCTTTTAATCACATTCATGAGAGTAATAGGACATATAGAGAGACTATAACATTGCTTGATTTTGTTTGAATCCCTAAGATTCAAGGGTACAACAATCATGATAAATTAAATCATTCATCGAAAATCCCTTTATATAATTATACTCTATTTTTTATCCACCTTTAAATATATCATTCTTAAGCATCAGAGACCATGGAATTCCTGTTAGGTAGCTACATTATAAGCTAATTCATCCCAAACTACCCATATCTTGTGTATATGAATGTTTATTTTTACTAATTGTGGTTGAGAAGGTGTTTACATGGAAATTTTGGGGAGAAAATAATTGTTATGGGTTGACATAAAGGGTGACTACATTTCCTTCGTCAATGGGTTCACAAACTGTATTACATCATTGTTTTACACATGTTTCCCACTTTTTCTCCAAAAAAATATATACTTTAAAAAAATATTTTTCTACACAGAAATAAAACATATCACAAGAAAAAAAGAGAATAGACGTTGTTAACTCTTTATTATTCACTGCATGGTTGTGACGCACAAAGATGGACAATGGGTAGATTGAGTTGTGGTGATACAAATTGTGAGGGGTTGATTGTGTACATTCATTGAAAAAACATTCTGAATTTTGACATGTTTTGTACAAAAGAAATTAAACACACCTCTTCTGCCCTATATTTTTAAACATTAAACCCTATCATCCCTTGAACCTCGGAATAACCTATAAGAAGTCCTCTGGAGTAGCATACTAGTTTATGTCTGTAGTTAATTGAGATTCTTGGAATGCATATGGTATGATCACATGAACTCTATAAAAAGTGTGTAGATCCACCTTCATATGTTCCCTGAGCGAAGAGGGAAAATGTTTATGTGAGGTAGGTTGAGACATGTTGCATGGGTGAACAAATAATGTTAAACAAATTCGAATGTGAGAAAAGAAAAAAGAAAATAAAATTGATTATGTAAACGAGACATGATAAATTTAATTTCAAAATAATATTTTTTGTTTTCACACCTTTAATTTATAAATGGGACATGAATAGGATATTATACTTTTCCCAGGAGTGCAAATCTTTTGGTGTGGGTGTGTGGTCGTATCATATTTCACTGTTTTATTTCACCCTTATACCAATGTCTTAAACTGGTTTTGTATTGAAATTTAATAGTATAAAAAAATTCACTCCATGTTTTATTCAATTGGTTTGGATTTGAAACTATTAAAAAGGGAAACAATTCTTGTTTTGATAATTATATTATAGGAGGAAGTTATTTGGAGGACCCATGATGAAGTCCATGAAAATGGGGCAATCAGAATAAGATCCCAGCACACGAGTGGAATAAAACATATAAATATACTAAACCTTGAATCCAAATGTGCAGAAACCTTTCGAGATGATCCAAAATTTATGTAGATACATTTAATTTGAAAGATCCAATGCCCAATTCCTCTATTAAGGGGCCCATACAGACTGATATGTCCAACAAAATGAATCAGCACGGGGTCAAACTGTTTCCTCGTCATTTTCAAAATATCTCTTATTATATACCATATCTGGCACCCAACGTTGACATGGAGGAATAAATGGTGTCGGAAAACAACCCTTTAGTTTTTTGTAAAGTTATTTAAGACTATATGTCCGACCAAAACCATGGACCAAGATGATTCTAGAATTTAGGGTGCCAAAACAACTTCCCACATTTCATATAAATTGGAACTGTGTGCACCCTATTTTGGATTTAGACAAGGAAAAATGGTGCTTCCATTTTGGATACCGAAATTTTTCTTTCCATTATCCCTAGAAGTTATGGATGCTATGGGAATTGCTTCTTCAACACCTTCTACTTCCTCCCCTCCCATGGATTTCGAAACCCCTTGTGATCACCCGAGGAGGAACGTGATGTAATATCAAGTTTCATGTTTTTATTATGTTGAATGATATTTTTAATTCTATGTTTTATGTTTTTTTATTCATCATATCATTTTATTTAATTGAGTATTATAATTATTTGTTATACTCAAACTCAAATGATCTTGTTTGTGGGTACACTTTCATGTGATGTTTCACACACCGTACATCCATTTTTATTCCCTCATTCAATTGAGGTGTTTGTGTGGTTCATATTAGTCAATTTAACAAAAAAAATAATTTTCAAGGCAATTTAAATTAATGGCATGGTATCACAAAAAAAAATAACATACAATCCTAGACATCACATCGAGTTCTTTGTGTGTTTCCTTGGAGAGATTCAGTTATGAAGTCGAACATAAATCATCAAATATTTGACAGCGTCTGGTGAGTCATTGTGTTTTTTCGAATGAACCATAGGAGGTATCCTAGGACAAAGTCAATAAAATTTTGGTACAAGTTGTTAAAAACTAGGGATTAAAAGATCTTTACCCTTTCTCTGGAAGTTGTGAATGATGAACATCAAGATACTTCCCTGGTTTAATCACATTTAATGAATCTTGTTCATTTCTACTTTGTTTTATCGCATTCATTTTTTATTTTATTCATTAATAATCAAATCCAAGTACAATAAAACCCCATTTATTTTTTAACTTTTATTACAAGAACCACATTTTGGAATATACGGTCTAAGGCTCAATCGAGAGACAAACCAGTGTTGCTGCTATACAGCAAAACAAATAGTTAAAAACAAACATCTAATTTGATGTTCTTAACAATGAAACAAATATCCACTTGGAGGAAGGGAGTTTCATGATGGGCCCTGAACTAAGGCCTCGTCTCTCATTGGATTGTCATCACAAACCAAAAAAGGAATCATTGATTGCTGCTTTCACGAAGGCATCCTAAAAATGGCTAACATGTACCATGGTCAGATGAGAATATATATATTTATATACACACACACATCAACAAAGGAGTGGGGAACTGACTGAATAAGGAAAATAAAATACTTGAATCTTATATGATACATGTACAATTGTTCCTGGAAACATGTTTATAAGGATTCTAGGTGAACAAGTGCGTAATCAGGGTCCTGGTGAATGAATACATCTTCTGTTGCACCATTAGTACATTCCCAAGCCCGAGTGACACTGTTTAGACAAGTTGACACAATTTCCAAAAACCCAAACTAGAACTTTCAGGGAATTGTCCGAACAACATACCAAGTATCGAAATTTCCTCTGATACCACTTTTTCATGACCTGACCCAAGGAGACCTTGAGAAGCTTCTACCCCATTCCCACCTCCATATTCTATGGGATGGCGACTAGCACCGAATACATATCAACTTGGAGATGACTTTAGCTAAACACCTATAAACACACACACACACAACTAACTAGATGGAAAAGTGTAGAAGGAAAAGAAATAAAAGATGAAACTACTATAAATTAATGTAAACATGCATGAACCACAATTTAGTACAATGTACGGTTGTGAAATGTGGAGAGTAAAAAAGGGAAAAAAACACAAAACCAAACCAGGAATAAGTCCAGCCTGAGAATGACTGGTAAAAGAGTCCATTGAGAGATCCTAACTATTGAATCCTGACACAGACCATCATATATAGTCCATCCTGCTCGTATCCCTATACACCTCAGTAGTCCTGATCAACCTGTCTGTCGTCTGCAAAAGACACAACCAGTGTTGGGAAAATCCCATGTAGAGGTGAGTAAAAACATACATAGCAGAACACCTCGAAAAGGTTAAGGTTAATTATTAATAGATACAATTGAAAATAATCATTATAGGAAAAGGTAAAATAAAAGTTAATAGAAGATTGCAGATCCACAATAAAATAGATATGCTCATTCAATGAAACCCAAATGAGAGAGTAACATGATATTTATCTCATAGACCATCCCATGAAAAGTGAGTAGCCATCATTTCTGAGGTAAAATCCATCTGTGATGTCTAGAACCTCATCATAAATTCCCAGGATACACATGTTAAAGGGGCCCAAATCGCCACACCTTGAAACTATCCTCTTTGGGATGCCCTGACTCTCCCTCATAGTTTCTGTTCAGTAACCAGGAAACATATCGGCAGGGAAAACACCCCTCTTTCTCAGTAGTCATTAGGTATGTGAAAACCCACCATGTCACTACACCGCGTAGTCTAGGGTTTGATATTGTGTTTACTTATGAACACAAATACCCAATCTACTATAGGGTAACTTATATTTATCGTCAGGGAAATCGAGTACGTAGCCCTGCTGGTAGGTAAGCCCACGAATTATCATTGTGGGAAACGCCACATTCCAGACCCCGCTAGAAGGTATTCCTTGAACTATCATCGGGGAACAACACTTCTCATCATTCTTATAGGGAAATCCTTGAAGGATCATCGAGTAATTCCACTACCAAACCCAACCGGAGGGTAATCTCGATACTGCTATAGGGATCCTATCTATACACATCCATCATCGTGTGTCATCTCTGAGCATTCCAAACAAGAAAATTCACATCTTATCTTGAATTCCACATCAGAGGGAACCCTCACTCTATACATGGGAAAACACTCAAAAAAGGAATCTCATAAACCAAAATCTGAGTTCAAACAAAAGTGATACGGAGGTTTGACATTCACTTGGTTGAGCTCATGAAATACATGGTGTGTTACGGGACTCCCATGACTTGTGTCCCCTCTTCTTCTCCTAGCCATGTCTCTAGTCAAAAATGAGATCCATCCCATGTGGTGGAAGATGACATGTATCAGGACTACATGGTGTTACTTGTTTAAATGTGGGGTTGAG
This sequence comes from Viscum album, assembly GCA_963277665.1. Taxonomy (NCBI): domain Eukaryota; kingdom Viridiplantae; phylum Streptophyta; class Magnoliopsida; order Santalales; family Viscaceae; genus Viscum; species Viscum album. The sequence continues at coordinate 1,017,698,716 of OY728162.1, forward strand.
CCATATCGGCTTGTCATGTCCGGGTAGTCTGACTTTGTGTCTGTGTAAATCAGTAAATGGTGTGTTTGTGAACACGGGATGCTATCCATGTAGCCAACCCATGTCTATGTGCTTAGAACATGGATGTGTCCTCTTCCACACAATTCACCTCACACAGAATGTTAAAACATAGTTTTTAAGGGAATACACACCGTGTTATCCATAATTTATCCCAAACCCTAGCGGTGCTACTTTGGGAGGGCTACACGTCATGTGTTCTTCATTTAACATGTAATGTAGTCAGGTATTTCGCAGAAACTCTATATCTGAATAGAATATTTTCACATGCTTTAAATCAGCCATCAACATGGTCAATATTGCATGGATTGACTAAAAATTTACCAGATCTAGCCAAAGAACACATAACAGATTCGACTTTTATCATGAATCAGACTTTGTCGAAATAGAGGGTTTTTCTGGATCATGCATGCACCTTCGGGGGATTGTTCCTCCTGGTATCATCATTGGATGATCATATTCTTCATCCTTATGTCATGTAGTTCATGGATCAATGCCTCACTCGCAATTTTGTCACTGTTTTACGAATATGTTGGGATTCTGCCTCGTTACAGGTTCCAAATCAAGCTCAGGTCTCTGATCAATCATTGAACCGATATTCGAGGAAATTCCCTGGTAATGAACACATATAAAGTTAGGGGGAAGGCCATCAAAATAGTGTCTCATATCATTTGCCATGATTTTTGGGCCAGATGATCATATTTGAGAAAATCATGTTAGAACAACCAAAAGGGAATTGAAAACTGGTACCCAGGATCATAAAAAGTTTGAATTAAAACGCACAAGTGGAAGGAAAGAGATTCAACATGATAAAAAATTAATCCTAGGAGTAAAATAAAGATAACGAGTCTTCTCTAGATTTAGTTTCAAGACGTTGATGCAAAACAACTTCTTCGATGAAGTGGAAGGATCCACTGCACCTTGATTTTCCAATGTTCTAAGGGTCATCACCATTCTATGTAGTTGTTCATTAAATATAGTAATCGGAGAGGGGATGGTTGAGAATTCATTGGGAATGAATGATAACGAGGGAATCTCATAAAACCCAAATTTACAATGCCAATTTAGGGTTAATGATTTCCCTTTATTTAATTAATCAGTTTATTAATTAAATATCATAAAACAATTATCTCCCATGATTGTGGAGTCTGAACTCCTTCACCAACTTACTTTATGTTGTGCTTACGGTAAACAACGCATTTTGGAACCAACTTTGGTCTCGGATTTCTAGTCTGAGAAACCTTTTAAGAATTTTCATATTTTCTTTATTTTACTGTTAGTGTGTAATATAAAATATATTCTAAAAATTTTACTCTGGGTACCCTGGGTCTCAAAATCAAACACCGCTTTAACGCCAGACTATAGAAACATATTCATAAATACTTCAAAGTTGTATTATAAAAAAATTGGGTCTCCGCACTTATATATTCCAATAATGATGGGGGATATTCCTTACCCTTATCCTTCCCGAATTCACATGAACACCAATGACAATTATTCCCAAAACCATTCCCAAAATAAACATTTAATCCATTTCCATATAATTGTTTTTTAAACCATTAAAAAACTAGTTCACATACACCATTATTTTTCAATAAAATTATTAATTATATTGAAAATTGTTCAATCATACCATTTACCACAATTGGAATAAAATTCCCATTTTAAAACCCATCTTTTTTAAACCAATAACCAATGTAATTTTTGAAAGAACTCCCAATATCCATGTTTTCATAAACTACCACTCAATAGGGTTTCTAAAATTTATAAAATAGACAGTTAAAAATCTATTCAACACAAAAGATGGTTTTTTATTCATGCTAATTTTTTATAGAAAGATGTTATAAGAGTAAATCCACCTACCTTGAGTGTTTTGGCAAAAACAGAAATCCAGTGAAGAATACCAATGAAACTAGGTCAAAAATCCACAAAACTTCCTTAGATCTATTCCCCTATCATGAAATAAGACAAATATAATCATTATTAGCATCCATAATCTTATAACTACCCACAAGAGGTGTATATCTAAGAAACCAAGAATAGTGGTGATGTAGATATATCGATACATGACTAGAACGATGATGAACGAATACTTACTACAAGAATCAAGCTTCAATGCCCCAAGGTGAGGCTCCAGATCGATTTCTATTCTATTATGAGAGGTCCCCCAGTCTTTTAGATAGAAGAATACTAATTTAGGACCATCTTGGTGTAAAAGAGAGGCACTTAATGTCTAAAAATATTAAGATACACATTTTTAGGATCTCACATTGACCAAGTGCATTGTTTAGTTGCATGGTTAGAAAATCCATGTGCTAACCATGTGTTATCTACTACATAAAAATACCCTCATAGGGCTTCCTCACATAGTATCAAAAACCATTCACCCACCTTGCTGAAGCAACTGTCCAACATCTGTAACTTTTCTTGGTTTCTACTTGGATTTTGCATGGTTTAGACTAATCGTGCATAGCTCGCACGCCTCCCATTTTCCCCCATGAACTACTTGAATGTTCCCAAAACACTCCCAACCATCACCCTTATACATTATAATAAATATTAATAAAGTGGTCACTTACTAGAAACTGGGGGTACTACATTAACCCCACCATTTTACTTTCATTACTCGGAAAATAGAAAATGATCATTGCCCTGTAAGAGTTCGGGCCAATTCTATTTCATTTATTTCCTATGTTCCCAGTCTCTTCCTAAATCTAACCATGTTGCAATAAAATATGCACTTGACCAACTCTTTTTCCATGCAAGGAATACTTTTTCCTATCCCTAATCCATGCAAGGGTTTGTACCAAGAAAGCATCTGACTCCAGGTTTACATGATACCATCTGATCACATGGTCAGGATCAGGATGATAAGTTTTCAATTGAGATATGTGGAACACATTATGTATAAATATAAACCGTGGTGTAAAATCCAACTGATATGCCACCTCATTAACCTATTTCAGTATCTCAAAATGGCTAATGTATCGAGAAGATAACTGACCATGCTTCCCAAGATGACAAATTAAAAGTCTTGGAGAGATCCTAATGAACAAATGATCACTCACTGTGAATGACTATGGTATTCGATGATGATCCACATATGATTTCCGATGAATCTTTGCCATCTCCATTTGTTTCACAATCAACCAAAACATCTCTATTTTTTCATGGAAAAAGTTCTATCCAACTAGTGAAGTCTCACCTATTTCCACCCAATATAGTGGATAACGACAAGGATTAATATAAAATGCTTCCAAATGAGCCATATGTATAGAGTCATGATTGTTTTTATTATATGATAACTCTACCAACGGTAAGTGCTCTTCCCCTAAGGCACCTATATCTATTAAAAAATCCCACAACAATTGTTCCAATGCTTGTACCATCCTTTCAGATTTACCATACATATGAGGATAATACATTATACTCATAGTTTATTGTCTTCTAAGGGATTTCTGTAATGATTTCCTGAAACAATAAATGAACATCAAATATCTATTTGAAAAAATTTAAACTGTTAGGCCATGACTCTATACCACATCTTGGATATAGTTTTCTATCAGTTCCTCCACAATATAAGTTTCACAAATTGAGAGGAAATGTGTTGAATTGGTGAGTTGATAAATAACAACCCATATAACATTGTGTTTCTGAACCATTCTTTAGAGATATTTAACTAAATCCATATCTATCTACTCCTACTTCCACATAGGTATAAGTAAATACTACAACATACTTGTTGGTCACTGATGTTATACCTTAACTTTCTAACAAGTTAAGAACTTTGAAACTAAATCATCCACTATATATTTCCTACAATTCCACGAGAACTATGATTTCAAATCCTTAAATATCTTTTATATTCCTGGATGAATAACCCATCCAAATGGTGGTAAGCATGAAGTATTTTTTCTCCACATCCTATAGGTACAACCATCTGATTCATGAACCACAACACCAAACTCTTGTCTAGCCTCCATATCTCAATGGTTTCCCGAACATTGAGTTTTGAACTCATTTAAACACATTAAGAATCATATTTATATGCATCCTTTAACATTTTAATTAAATCAGTAACCATAGAAATTGAGAACAAAATCACAACAATAGCTCGTTCCTCACATTCCACATGCTTGTCATCTAGGACAGATGTCAACATCCACTCATCTAAATCTTCTTTATCCAGATGTGCACACGATTTTTTTCTTAATGAACCAGCCATTGTATTGACTTTTCCAAGATTATATTTCAAGTCAATGTCAATCACTTATAGATACTCTATACATCTCCTTTTCCTAAGATTCAAAACATGTTATGAGAAAACAAGTTTCAAGATCTTATGATCTATGAACACTGTAAATTTTTCACCAAAGAGATAATGAGGCATATTCGTCAAGGAAAGGATGGATACAGCTAATTCCAAATAACTTTGTCGGTAATTTCTTTTAGGTAATCTCAACCTACTCAATCTATAAGCTACATCATGGTTTTCATTCATGAGAACACATCCCAACCCTAATCCCAAAGCAACACAATAAACCATATACCCATGTCCTGATTCATGAAATTGTATGATCTAAATGATACTGATTGTAGTATTTTAATAATGATGTAGATGCTCAATATACAAGGGAGGTGTCAATTGAATACATTAAAAAATTCCTTTGGAACTTTTAGAGATGGTACTGTTTAACAATGTTGAACAAGGTAAATTCACAAGACCTCTAAGTTCTATAAACTTGCTTGATTCGGGAAAAGTGATTCTGAGAATGTAATTCCAGAAAAGTGGTTTTGGAAATGAATCTTAAGAAAAGATTACAAAGAAAAATATTCTACCTTAAAGAATATAGAATCTTACAAATCAGAGTACATGTATAAGAACGTATAAGATAGTTATACATTCTTCAGCAACCAAAATGCAATGGAAAACATTAAACAAAACAAGTAACAAGTAATAAATATTTTAACCCAAAGAGAAGGGTACCCAACAACCTTGGATAAAGGTCCCTTAATTTATACAGTCATGAAAGTCTGTCTAACCCACACTAGGGTAAGCCCTCAATATGAAGATCGAAGTGTGTCTTGCTATCCTCACAAGCCCTCAACATCAAGGTTGTCGGAACGTCTGTCTTCCTCAGCAAGGAAGTCCTCAAACTTTAAGATAGTCGACACCTATGTCTTACTATCGCCAAAAGGCCCCAAATGTACTCAAAACATTCAGAGTCGCACGAAGAATGTATGAAAAAGGTGTTCATTACGCACAATGTAATAAAGTCTATTTATCTAGAAATAACTTCAGCATAATATAATCTCTAGATTGATCAATGTTGTGAGATATTTTAAATGAGATCCTATTTATAGGTATAGCTTCATCGGTCGGCTCCCTCCTCCAACGGTCAAATTTTTCCTTGAATTTCGGAGGGACATGTACACGTGTCACTCAAACAACGGCTACTTAGTAACTAAATGAACGAAATTTTTTATAACCATAAGAAGAGTACGAAAAAATATGGTTCCTTGAACTAATTCATTTTTCGGAGTCTAATAAAAAATGAAAGTTGGGTGTCTAACAAAAAACTATACAAATTCTATAATACATGGATATTTGGATTCTGTTTATCAAGGAATTCAGAGTTATAATTATGTAGAATTCGGAGTCTGAATTACATGGAAATTTAGATTCTAAATTCAGTAGAATTTGGAGTGAGAACTCATAAATGATTGGATTTTGAATTCATAGGAATTCAGAGTTTGAATTTCAAGGAAATTCGAAGTCTAAATTTAGTAGAATTTAGAGTCTGAAATCATAATCATTTAGAGTCTGAATTCATAGTAATTCATAGTCTGGACTCATAATAGTTCGAAGTATGAATTCAGAGAATGCAGAGTCATACCCCATAAGAGTTTGGAGTCTAAATTCAGAGAACTGGGAGTCAGAACTCATAAGAGTTAGGAGTCTGAATTCATAAGAATTCAGAGTCTGAACACATATGAGTTTGGAGTCCGAATTCTGAGAACTCGGAACCTGAATTCAGATACTAAAAATATAATACTTTATATCTAAGTAAATATATGATAATGAGGTTTTGGATATGAACCTGAATTATATATGTATACTATAAACAATGAAAACATTTTAAGGATAAATTTCCTTGGGGAAGGAAAATTTTATTTATGAAGATAAAAAATAGGTGAAAATAAATTTTCATTAAGGAATACTATTTGTGATTTTGAAAACTTGAAGGAATAGAAGTCATAAGGAAACCTTATTGACTCAATAATCTCCCCCTATTTGGAAATCATAAACAACCTTACAAAAAGGAATATATGGACTTAGAAAATATTTTTCTAGAATATGAAAATAAAACTAATCTCCCTTAACACATGAGTAATAATGAATACGACTGACCCCCCTTAGGATTTTGAACCACTAAGGACCATATTCGGATTTCCTAAATGATATTTTTCATTATCTTGATTACAGAAATCATTATAATGAAAACTACTTCTTAGATGAACTCACCCTTTCTATTGATTAGTATTCTTATTGACAATCCTTTCACCCCCTTTGTCATTTTCAAAAAGGATTAAAGGGAATGAAAAAGGAATTATGGTTCCTAATAAATTAGTACTAAACTTCCAAAAGACAATAAAAAAATTCCATTATGATTGGAAATTTTTTTACATGTATGGAATACACAAAAATATCAAAATTGAAATAATTTATCCATCCTTCTCCTTGGGCATCACCTTATTCAATATTGTATTCATATTTTTGAGCTCATTATGATCTTCCTTTGCTCTCTTAAGATGCTGATAATGATCATCTTCTTTCTTCTCTAGGGATTTGTTTTTTTATTCTTGAGCTTTGAGAGATTCTGCCTTACTCTTTAGGGAATCTAACTACATAGAAAGCTTCTATTCTATCTCAATGTTGAGATCTCTTTCTCTCTTATAACATTGAGAAACTGAATATAACTTAACATTCAGATATTTTACTTCTTGCATCTGGGTATTCTGTTCCAGGTTTATCTTTTCCATGAAACACTTGGTTATATCTGAGAATTTTCTATCATCGGTGTCAAAAGCATCTGTGAAACATTCTTGAAACTCATCAAGAATCTCCATCACTTCAAAATTCTTCCTTGACCAGCTAGTCATTGTTTTCAAGACCTTTTGTGGGCTTCGTAGTTGATAAGAAAAGTCCGGAAGTCTGCTTCATGTTTAACACACTTATCAATCATCAAGGATACTAAATGAGCTTTCTGATTTAAGGTCTGTTAAAGCAACTGGAATCTATAATCTATACTGGTAAATATCAGAATGGTCTTAATAATCTTCTTTAGAGACTGAAAAACAAAATAATGTCCAAGTGATGATGATTCCGAATAGGAAATATTACATGGTGAGGATTCTTTCTCTATTTCAACAGCCTTCAAATTTGATGATCCACCAGTTTCTTTCTTCTTCAAAACAACATTACTTGGTGTTTCAACAACAACCTATTTTCCCTTACCTATTTTTGGAATAGATTCTTCTTGGCTAGGATAAATATTCTCTCTATCTGATAGCTGAATGATTTTGTCTACATCTACTTCCTCCTTATATGATCCATCCTCAACATCTTTAGGATGTATGAAATCATGATTAGAACCTTCTTCATTAGACAACATATTCAATTCATCTTCATCCTTGTCATCATCACATTCTTCATCTTTCTCAGGGGTAACAATCTTTGAAGACTCGGCATCAGATGTTCAGATTGAAAAATTTTCATAATGTCATTACTTATCATGAAAATCTTCCACTTTCAGAATTAGATCATCAGTATCACCACTACCTTCTTCATCCTATTATTCTTCCTCAACAACTTTTTCATGGAATTTTTCTGGAGTTACATATTTCTTTCATATTGTCTCTGGTAAAGCTTCTACTAAAAAAGACTGTGGTACCAGAATACATTTGAATGCTTTCTCAGTAGCCTTAAGAAGAGATTGTACAATCTCTACTTCAAAAAACATCTTCTTTTGCTTATTTTATTTTGCTTTCTTCTCATGCTCATCAATAGTATTTCCTTTTAATTATTTTTCTTCATGAGGATCCAAACCAAGACTAAGATCCCATTCTTTCTTATTCTTCTTGGATTCCCTCCATTTTTCTACTACCTCATCTGGATAAGCATTTTTCTTCTCATGTTTTGGGGTTGGAGATTGGATTTCATTAGGCTTTGGGGTTTTTCCTACCTCTTCTTCTTCGTTCAACTTCCTCTTCCTTCCATCCCTTTTAGATGGTTCAGCCACCTCATGTTTCTTCGGTATGGATTCATTTTCTTCTTATTCTAGTAAGTCATAAAATTATATATATTCTTTTGAAAACCCAAGTTTTATCCTTTTCAAGGTATCATCACCAACCAGCATGACTTTTCAATTCCATGTCTTTGAACTACAAGGAATTTTGAAAGACTCTAAGAACCAAACAATCAGCTTTGAAGGAATGGTTGGATACATAATGATCTGAGCCTTCATATTTCCATTTGTTCTATTCTCAATCAAAATCAGAATTTGCTAAACCAAATTTACCTTCCATAGATTTACCAAGAAATCCAGGATATATATGTCACTCTTCTTCAAAGTATCCCTATCTACTTTTCTCATAATGATGAATCCTTGAACCCATAACTCGAGAATCTGAAATTTTTTGGATAGGTGAGAAATCTTCATATTCTTTATTTCAGAAATTCCAAGACAAGACATAGCTTTAACCTTATTGAATCTTCCTTGATCTTTAGGAATCTTAGGAGAAGAAAACTCATCTTCTCCTTCATACGAAATACCAACCAATCTAGCATCCTTGGTGTATGAAAGAGCATAAGTCTTCTAATAGATCTTGAGAGAGAACTTATCTCTTCTTTCTTCCGTGAAAAAACATATTGTTTCATAAAATGCAACTAGAAAATCCAGATATAAATAATCTTGAGCACTTAGATTTGATACAGAAACACTCTCCCATCCATTCATCTTGATGTTCTTTCAGATTATAGAGTCATACATCACAACGAAAATTGGATGAACCAACCTTTCATTATAAACCTACCACTCTAATATTGACATGACATTTGACATGTCTTTCTAAGAAGATTCTTCGACAGACATTAGGATTTGAGGAAACCATGAAAATCCGAAACAGGCTTAAGTAGAAGGGAAGAACATCAGCACACGAAGGATTGAATTTTGATATGGGACAAACATTAGGGGTCTTTTATATATGTGTTTTGGTTGATATGTTAGCTTCCAAATTCAATTCAATGGTTAAAAACCCATCTGATCAGATCTGACAATTGAGATGATGGTCGCAAGGATTATCTGATAGAATATGATCTTCTATGTTTTTAAAGAAAAACATTTGGATTTAAGGAAAAGAGAATTTAAAAAAACAAAAAAACAAAATTAAAATACCAATAATTAAAAGATGATTACAAACACTCAAGAAAGAAAAGATACCATTCATATTTCTAGGATGATTATTCATAGAGTGGGAAAATTATTCTTGAAGAACTTTAGATTCTGAAAATTTGATTACAAAATATTTTGAAAAACTGACTACAAAAATTTAAGAAAATCTTCATTACGAAAATATGGAAAATCTTCATTACAAAAATTTGGAAAATCTTTATTACAAAAATTTAGAAAATATTCATTACAAAAATTTGGAAAATCATCATTATGAGAATTTATAAAATCTTCATTACAAAAATTTGGAAAATATTCATTACAAAAATTTAGAATATCATCATTACGAAAATTTGGAAAATCAAAAATTTTGACTACAAAAACATTTTGACTACAAACAAAATTTGACAGTGAAAAAAATTTAGCTACGAAAAATTTTAGACAACTAACAAACAAATGTACTCCCCCTATGAAAAGGAGTTTTTTACTGTAAGGTGATAGGTTTCAAAAGAATGTTAATAGGGAACATTACCTTATAATTATCATTCTAAAATTCTGTTTAATATACTCAAATCCATAAGATGATAAAGATTTTGTGAAAATACCAGCTAGTTGATCTTGAGTTCAAACAAATTGAAGAATTATACCTCCATTTGTCTTGATAATCCTTTCAAATATGTTTTTGTTACCATTCATATACTGGGAACATCCACTATCCAGGTACTGTGTATTGTTATTGGTAGCTTCTTTATTTTCCTTAAAATGATAGTTAGACTTTTGGAATCCAAACATTCTTGGATCCGAAAACATCAGAAAGAAAAATCATAGGAATCCACATTTTCATTGAGAAATAAGATTTATGAAATCCTAAATACTGGGTTTTGTTTAAGGAATAATTTTTTTCCCAATTACCACCGTACTGACACTTAGTGTAGAAAATATCACTTTAAGGAACAAAATAATTTTTACTAAAAATCGGTTTTGAACTAGTATAATGAAAATCAGAAAAATTCCTCTGAGGCTGGATTTGTGACTACATCTTATCAAATTTTTCCACACCTAAGGTAATGTTTGTAAAAAACTTCCTAAATGAAAATATTTCTGACTTCAGTCTAATAACAAAGTTCTTGTCTTCCAAAACAATAGTTTTTTAACTTGAATTAGGCTCAAAAACATTTTTCTTAAAAATTACATTTTCTAGATCCTTAGAAAGTTTATCCTTCTCAGAATATACTTCCCTAAGATTTTTTGAAATACATTCAATATCAAAAAAATTCTTATCAAGATCTGTAGAAAGAGCTAATATTTCCTTAGTAAGAATATTCTTTCTAGAATTTTCCTTATCAAGCTTTTTCATGAGTTTTGATATCTCATTCTCAATGAGTTTAGCAATCCTAGAAATTTATTCATAGGTAGGTAAAGTATTATCTTTATCAGAAGAAGATTCTTTGTCTTCAGAGTTATAAAATTTACCATCACTATAGTTAGCACTCAAAGATACATTGGTCATGGATTCAGCATTGTGTACCTTAGCCATTAAGCAATAATTTTCAATAGGTAGTCTGACTATTAAACCAAGATTTTTCTGTCTAGATGATTCGCAATCAGATGATTCCTCTGATGTGTCTTCGCCACACACACTCCTGGTGTCATTAGCATTCAAAATATTTTTAGCTTTAGCTCTGTAGTACTTCTTTCTATTTCTCTCGAAATGATTTTCCTTTCTTTCATTTCTCTTTAGCATAGGACAATCTGGTCTTATATGTCCAACTCTTTTGCATTAATAACTAGTGACTTTAGAGTATTTATTATCTTTCATATCTTTATCCATATATCTAGATTTAAAGTTCTTCTGCCCATTAATCATGTTCATCATTCGAGCAAGATTACCTAATTCATTTTATAATGATTCAATTCCACTAGATTCAGATTGGATAACAACCTTCTTAGATTTAGATCTAGTAACTCTCTTAGGAATATTGGATTTCATATCATTTGAAGTTGTTATAAAATAAACACTGCCATTCACATTCTTCATCTTAATATTCTTGTGATCTCTCTTCATTATAGCCTCATGTTGAATATTAGTTCCAAAATGTTCATCAAGAGAAATATGAGTAACCTTTCTATTTTCATATATAGTAGTTCTATTGGATTCCCACTCATTGGGAATGATGTCTATGACTTTTTTTCAAAATAGATTAATCATATAATCCTTTCTAACCCATAGATGGTAAACTATTAACAATAGTCATAAATATCTGTTGCACCTTACATATGGGTTCCCCATAAGGAAGGCATAAACCAAGATATTCACCTCTGAGCATGGCTCTTCTTGTTTCTATAACTTTGGAAGTTCCAAAGTGTGTAACTTCAAGCTTCTTCCAAATACATTTTTCTGCATCACAAGATGTCATTTGGATATATATATTTCTAGTCATAGAACAAAGCAAGGTATTGTGTACTTTGTAATTAAGTTGATATTCATGATTTTCTTGATTGGTGAACATACTAACTTCTGTGTCAGGGGTTTTATATCCTACAGAAATCATGACAAAATTATCTACTCTAGTATTGATAACAAATGTATTCATACAATCTCTCCAATATTCGTAATCATTCCCTTCAAAAATAGGTCGTCTAGTAGGATTTTGGTTGTCAATGGGACCAACATTGATTCCTGTCATCTTAATGAAAATCATTCCGCACAAACTTGTTAGTAATAAAGATTGTAAACTAAGAAAAATATTCATAAGAAAGGAAAATATATAACAATTAAAAAGATGAGCATGGAAAACATATATGTGAATATAAGTATTTTAGAGGCATCCTCTAATACTGACTTTTGGATCAAAATGATACTGATTTTAATATCTTAATAATGATTTAGATGCTCAGTATACAAGAGGGGGGGATAAATTGTATACTTTAAAAAATTCCTTTAGAACATTTAAAGATTGTACTATTTAACAATGTTAAACATGGTAAATTCACAAGAACTCGATGTTCTATAATCTCGGCTGATTCTGGAAAAGTTATTCCAAGAATTTAATTCGAGAAAATTGGTTCCATAAATGAAACATAAGAAAAGTTTACAAAGATAACGTTCTACCTTAAAGTGTATAAAATATAACTACTCAAAGTACATATATAATAAAGTATAAGAAAGTTATACTTTCCTCAACAATCAAAATAAATCGGAATACTTGAAACCAAACAAGTAACATGTCGTTAATCTTTTAACCCATAGAGAAGGGTATCCAACAACCTTGGATAAAGGGCCCTTGATTTATACTTTCAAGAAAGTCTCTATTACCCACATCAGGGTAAGCCCTTGATACAATGATCGGAGTATGTTTTGATATCCCCACAATACCTCAACATCATGGTACTCGAAACCTCTGTCTTCCTCAGCAAGGAAGTCCTCGAAGATTAAGGTAGTTGGCACCTCTGTCTACCTATCCCTGGAAGCGATCGAATGTACTCATCAACATTCTGAGTCACACTAAGAAATCCTGAAAAAAGGTGTTTCGTACGCACAAAGCAATAAAGAATCTCTCTCTATAAATCACTTCAGCAGCCTGTAATCTCTAGATTGATCAACATTGGGTGCTCATTCAAATGAGCTCCTATTTATAGGCACAACATCAATGGTCAGCTCTCTCCTCCAACGGTCATATTGTTCCTTATATTTTAGAGGGACATGTACACAGGTTAATCAAACAATGGTTAGTTAGTAACTGAATGCACGACATCATTTTATAACCATATGAAGAGTAATAAAAAATATGGTTCCCTGAAAAAAATTTATTTTTCTATGCCTAGGAAAAAATGAATGTTCGATGTCTATCCAAAAACTATTCTGAGTCTATAATACATGAATATTCAGAATCCTTTTATCATGGACTTTAGAGTTATATTTCTATAGAATTCGTAGTCTTAATTTCAAGGAAATTCGGAGTCTGATTCGTTAAAATTCGGAGTCTGAACTCATAAATGTTCAAAGTCTGAATTCATAGGAATTTGGAGTCTGAACTCATAAAAGATTGGAGTCTAAATTCATTGGAATTTAGAGTCTAAACTCATAAAATTTTAGAGTCTGAATTCAGAGAACTCAGTAGAACTCATAAGAGTTCGGAGTCTGAATTCAGAGAACTCGGATTCATAACTCTTAAGAGTTTAGAGTCTGAATTCATAAGACTTTGGAGTCTGAACTAATATGCGTTCATAGTCTGAATTCTGAGAACTCAGAACCTGAATTCGGATCCTGAAAACCGAATGCTTTATATCTCAGTATATATATGATTCTTAGGATATGGATATGAAACTGAATTTTACACTTAGAATATGAACAATGAAAACATGGTAAGAATAAATTTCAATGGGGAAGGAAAATTTTCCATATGAAGATAAAACATAGGGGAAAAGAAATTCACATTTAGAGTCTTTGTGATTTTCAAAACATGAAAGAGTAGAAAAGTCGTAAGGAAACCTTGTTGATTTAAAAGAAATATCATGATAGATGATGATTTAAGCCGAACTATCAACTCTTCGAAAGACTTTTGGAATTCCTTGGTTCATTGGAAAAAGAATTCTTTTTTTTAAAATCTGTCATAGGTGATGCTAGTCATGATAAGTCAAAAATAATGAATTGCTAATCACCAATGATTCTATGCAAACATCTTATCTCAAAGAAATTATTTGAAGGTTACCAAGAGATAACATATACTATCTTTTCTGGATCTATGGAAACACCATTTTTGGGAATTACATGGCCCTGAAAGAATACCTCTTGTTTCCAAAAATCATACATTGATAATTTGGAATACAAATAATGGTCTATCAATATTCCAAAAAATGTGGATATGTGTTTATCATGTTTAGCCTTTTCCCTTGAATACACCATTATGTCATCCACAAACACCACAACCAAATAATGCAGATTTCACTAAAATATTTGATTCATCAATACTATAATGAATGTTGGTGACTTTGTAGGACTGAATGTCATAACCACATATTCATAATGGTCATATCTTATTCTGAATGGTTTTTTGGAACATCCTTCTTTCAAACTCAAAGATGGTGATATCATGGTTTCTTGTCAATTTTAAGAAACCACTGAGCTCCCCTGAATTGATCAAATCTGTCATCTATGCATGTAATTGGATATCTATTCTTTAACATAAGTTGGTTAAGATTATGATAACCGACAAAACGAATTAGAGTTATTTCTACTTTCCTCAGGAACAGTACTGGTGCATCCCATAGAGATGTTCTCATCTAAATTAATCCTTTTCTTTCCAGATCTTCCAACTATAGTGTCAACTCCATTAACCCTATATGTGCGATCCTATACGGTGGAAGAGAAATTGGATTGGTATCTGGAAAATGATTAATCATATTATCTACATCCCATATAGGTTGTAACCTTTATATGTTCACGGGAAAACATCTATAAATTGATACAAAACTGCTAGAAAACTTATATCCTTAATCTCTTCCATTGATGCCAAGTTAATGATGCCAACTAGTAAGAAATCATTCCTAGTGCTGGTTCTAGCAAGCCATTTACACCTTTCTTTACAACCCTTTCTCTTCTAAAGAGATGTTCGACACCAACCTCAGTTTTGAAACTAACCATTCTTCCATTATTCTAGATGCAAGCATTAAACATTGTCATCCATCCATACCAAAGATTATATAATATGCATCCATCCCATAAACCAAGAATTCCAACATGATCTCAGCTCCATCAATAGTTATAGAACATTCTCTTCATAGAAAGGCACGACATTCTCATTCACCCAGAGGAGTTTGAAGTTTTATCATTGAAGGAATCATCTCAAGTTTTATGCTTATAAAATCTACAATATGAAAGATATTAAAGAATGTGATGTTATAGTATAAAACCACTCTAGCATAAGGGTTGAATTCAAAATAACTATACCTCTCATTGTATATGGTCTAGCATAATCATCTATAATAATTTTGTCTGATCCATACAACTATTTTGTATCTACATGTTTCTCCAGGTTCCCTTATTGATATTTTCCTTGGTAAGGTGTCATGGTATTCTTAGATTGACCATGGATATCTTTACTCTACGGACATGTGTGATTCTTCTGCCCTCACCATGTTGAAGCATATAAATCCCATGATAACTAAGATGTGTCTCGGGCACCTGAACTAAAAAAACTATGGCAATAAAAATTAATATTTCCATATGGTTGCAGTTATGACATGCTGTATGTGGTATTGTACAATGTTACTTCATGTGGTAAAACAAAACACATTGAAAACATCCAGGCTAGCTCTTTGGTTTTGGAGGAATATTCCCTGCTCTAGCTGTTGGATTCAGATTCTTTCTCCCACCTGGTAAATAGGTTTCCCTTTTCTACATGGTCACATCATTCTAGTTCCTACCATTTCTCGTAGGTATCATAATACTTCCTCCTCCCATAGATATCAAGACATCTCTCTGATGCACCATCACTCTGTTAACCATATCTATATAAAAGTGGTAAAAAGATACATGAAACCATCTTATATTTTATTCCCTATCATGAACCAAGACAAATCAAATCATAATTTGAATCCTTAATCATAGGTATACCCAAAACATGTTTATATATAAGAAACTAAGAAGTGGGGTGAAGTAGATCTTAGAAAACATAAGAACAACAATGAATAATGGGTACATAACACATGAATCAGTACTAAATGCACCATAGAGAGTATTCATATTGATTCCAATTTTCTTGGGAGAGGTTTTCCAACCATTGAGAGAGATGAATACCAAGTTATGTCTATTTTGGAGAAAAAACGAGGCACTTAAAGTCAAAAAGTGTGAGATAAACTTGTTTAGGATCTCACTATGACCATGTGCACTGCTTAGTTTCACTGTTAGTCAATCCATGTGCTACCAATGTGCTAACCATGCATTAACTACTAAAAAGAACCACCCTTTAATGGCCTCGTCACATGATCTCTATAACTGAACCCCCACAGTACCCCTAAGAACACAGATCTTCTATTCATGTATGTTTTACATTTTTTTAGTTTTTTTAGAAAAGAGGAGTTTCTAGATATATTTCTGAAGTACACACCGTGTACATTATGAGTACACACTGTGTACTTAGATACCACAGGTAGCCATGTGATGGTCATGTAACGACCATGCACACGGCCATGTGGGGGTGACCTAGAGGCCGTTTAAGCGGAGTATGAAAACCGCAAGTATACACTGTATAAAAAGTACATGCCTTTTATTTTCTTTCTCTTCGTTAAATGCACCAGGGTCACGTCTGAGGGACAGAACTCCCTACATCTAGGTTTCATTCATCCGAGAGAACCCGAATAGCCGTGATCTCCCTCTGAGATTCTGAGCCTCAGTCCATCCTCCTATTCGACCGTCGTAGATTGTGTTCAGATCACCTCGGTAAGATCTTCCTTCTACTTGAGATTCATTTCATGATTCCTCCTCTTTCTCAAGTTATACTTTTTAGAAAATTTTAGATGTTTTTGTAGATCTTTATCATTATAAGGTGATTCAATCCTTTAAATTCAAGTATATTGATCACCCAATGCTGATGTAGGTGGTTTTGGCCTTCCTGTTTAAGGTCATTGAGTTATATGTGCAAAATCTCTAATACCCATGAACGAGGTATTACATGTTTCCTATTGAATACATATTGTTTCCCTGCTATGCTTGAATGCTTGGTTAAATGTTGATTTCATATGAATAGTGTTAATTGCTATGCTTTGGAATTGTTTTCCCATGCATGTCCTGTTTATGAGCATTTTGTTTTTCTTAGCCTGTTAGGCTGCCTTGTTGTATTCCATGCATAGTATTGTAAGATGATGTGATTATCTTTTTTGAGATGCTGACATGCTATAAAAAGTTTATCCAAGTATTTTTTAAGGTTTACCTTGGCCGCTATGCATTTCCATGCTCATTTGACTAACACAGGACCATGAGAACCTGGTGTAGTGGACCATAGGGATAACAGATGCAAGGGAATATCCTGAGTGTCCTTTATAATATTATGACGCGAGAACATAGGGGGAATTGATGTAAGTTATTCCTTAGAGTGTCTATAATTCCTCGATGCAGTCCATAGGGGGAATGATAAGTTTAGTGCTTCCCCTGAGTACTTTTAGTACCGATAAGAGACTATAGGGGGAATTGATGGTTGGTGCTTCCTCAGAGAGTCTATACATAAGCTAAACCGGAGGGGTTACACTGAGTGTACTTCCTAGAGGGTTGATTGTGTTTCTATGAATGACCAGAGGGGATAGTCTATGAGTACATCCAAGAGGGTTACCTATTGTGTTATCTGCAAGCTTGTGTTGTTTGGCTAAAACAGAGGGGTGAGGTTGTGAGTACTGCCCAGAGGGTTACATACTTTGATTTGCTATTGCTTGTTATTTGAAATTGAATGCTTGAACTGTGGAATTATTTGTTGGTTAATACTTCCTTGTTTACTAAATTTTTTTTCTTATCGCATGACATATATTCACTAACTGTTAGAAATAGATCTATGGGTGGTTTCCTACTAGGATTTAGTCTCAAACCTTGTTTGGTTCATGATTTTGGTCCAAAACATAATATATTGTTGAAGTTGTAGATAAGGGCAAGCACCCTTCTATTTTAGGTTCTTGAGTACCTTGGTGTTGGGGAACATGGGACCAAGCTTCAGCTTCCGATGCTGTGGATCTGTTTACTACTTTTCTTTTTTACTTTGGTTTTGTAATGTATTTCATCATTATGACTTGTTTGGATTCTTTCCTAGACATATGTATCATGCATCATATATATGTGTGTTATACAGTTGTTTCCTTCATCAGACTTCTGTGGTTTATGGTTGTTTACTATTTTTACTACTACTGTTATTGTATATCTATTTTTCATCTGTTTTGTTACTCTACTAATGAGAGAATAGTTTCCCCACTATCACACCCAAGGCTCTAGCTGCTAGTCGGCCACCTCTGGCATTCAAGGAAATGCACTTGAGGCCATGTGACAAACACGGTACGGGGAACCTCTGGGTGGATTTCAGAACCGGGACATTACAAAGTGGTATACTAGGGATTTATTTATTCTTGACTTACTATATGTAGAAGATAGCTAGGGATAAGATAGAATATGATCTTGGTAATAAGTTGTGTCCGGGTGTAGCTAAACTGTGTCCAGGGAAAATCCAATCTATATAGTTTATTGCAATTTTTCTAGTTTTACAATCTTACAGATGATTTTATTTCACCGATGGGTGATTCACATTTTTTCTGTTGTTACCATTGATGTGATTGAGGTTCTATTTCTATTGAAACATGAGGAGATGAGGTTATTACATCTCATGCATCATATTTGAACTTTCTAGGAATCACATGTCATGGATTATTTCCATGCCATTTACGGTGCATTAGAAATTTCATGTTGTTGTGATAGATTTTGTATAGAATATGCATGATATTGTGATAGATTCCTTGATAAAATACCTATTGTTTGATCTAGTATTGTTTTTTTAGGTTTTTTTATTGAACGCCAAAAATTGGTTCTTGAGGTGTTATGGGCCCTCATGGATTGGAATTTGGCAGATCATTGTCTTTTTTACCTTGTTTTAACATGTATAAGACTCCATGCATTGATTTTCTGCGAATATGGGCCCTCAAGGATTGGAATTTGGCACATTCAATGTTCATTTCAGTGTTTTATGGGTTCCAGAGTAGTTTCTAAGGCATAATGTCTTGAAAACCCCATAATACACACTATGTTGTTTTCACTACACACCATGTGTTCATCTATTCGGGACGAAACTATTTTTCTTAAGTACACTCAGTGTACCATAAGTATATTCCATTTTGTCTCTAGCCTTGTCGTAGGCCATGTGGGAAAAGACATGGGATATGGAAATTCATGTTGGAACATGTAGTGTACTGGTTTTGCACGTCGTGTGGTGTTGACCCTATGTCCGCCTGTGTGACTAACAACACCACATGGATAAATCATAAGTTATACATATCGTGTCTAGTTTAAACATGCCATGTAGAGTAATCTAGGAATCCGTCCATGTAACTAACAACACAGGTCGGTGAAATATCTCAGGTACACGTCGTGTCCACATGGAGCACGCCGTGTAGGATATCCCGAGTACCCGGCCGTGTAACGAACAACATGGGTCGTAAAAATCTTCCTAGTACACGCCGTGTCTAGACAGAGCACACCATGTAGACGGAGCCACATTCCAACTGTGTCACAAACAACATGGGTCGTAGAAGCTCGTCTAGTACATGCTGTGTCTGGAAGAAACACGCTGTGTAGTCCCATTATAAGTTGAACTATGTGGCCTATCCATGTAAAGGACTCCGGAAGGGGATGAGAGTTCATGTACACGCCGTGTGTGAGGATAACACGCCTTTTGTTTGGGGTGTTACACGACCAGTTGTGGAAAGTGTAAACACCAAATGGGAATGGTTTTCGGGAACACGTCATGTAGTCATCATACACATTGTATATCCATGTTTTGAAAAACATTAAAGGAAATGGACATATTCCTGGAACCAAGTGGTATGCTATCAGTGTGGGAAGGCCAGACATACGAGGCCAGAGTGCCAGAGTGATCCAGTGGAGTGCTGATCATGCAGCAAGATGGGTCACCTTCAGTGTTTCTGTTAGTTATTCTCACCATCTGCGGGTGACATGGGTTCATCTATGACTCCTCATATAGGATCAACTCCACCAGTTTCTCACCAGTCAGGGAACTAGAGTTCTTCCGGCCGTTTAGGCCGAGGGGGAGGTTGTGGACATGGTGGTCAATCGCCAGTCCTTCAGCAACAATAGGATGGATCAAATCAGATTGGTCATCAAGGGTCGCATGGGTGAGGTGTCCATTCCTTTTAATTGGATGGCTACACCAGAGTTATAGGAGATCAAGAAGCAGTTGGAGGAGTTTCGAGAAAATGGTTTCATCTAACCAAGTACTTCTCTTTGGGTTTTCCAGTCCTGTTTGCAAAGAAGGCAGATGGTACCTCTAGTCTTCGTGTAGATTATCAGAAGTTGAACCAATTGACTGTCAAGAACCAATATCCCTTGTCAAGGATATATAATCTCTATGATTAGCTTCGAGGAGCCCATGTATTCTCGAAGATTTACCTGAGATCTGATTACCATCAATTGTGCATTAGACTATCTGTTTTAACTCTTACAGCCTTTCAGAGAAGGTATGGCCTATAAGAGTATATGATTATTCCATTCAGTCTCACGGACACACCTATAGTTTTCATGGAACTAATGAACAGTGTGTTTCATCCAAAACTGGATTCTTTTGTGGTAGTCCTCATGGGTGATATATTGGTGTACGCTAAAACTCAACATGACCATGCTACCCATCTTGAGATAATTTTGAGTACACTAAGAGAGAATCTGTTTTATGTTATGATCTCAAAATCCCACTTCTGGATCGATCATATTATCATCTTTGGTCATGTTATCTCTGAGACAGGAGTGTCAGTAGAACCAGAGAAAGTTAGAGCAGTAGTTTTCTGGGAGTAGTCGAAGAACGTATTTTACGTGTAGAGTTTTCTAGGGCTGGTTGGTTACTACAGACGTTTCATATTGGACTTTTCATGCTTATCAACACCACTGACAGGTCTAACTAAGAAGGGTGCGATGTTATCATGGTTATATTCTTGTGGGTTATCCTTTTAGTAGAAGAAAGGGAGGTTGAGTTCAGCAACAATACTAGTGTTGTCAGAGCTGGGCAAGAGCTACAATATTTACTTTGATGCTTGAAGAATAGGGATGGGGGATGTACTTATGTAGGGAGAATGATTCATTGCGTACGGGTCTCTGCAATTGAGGCCACATGAGAGGAATTGCCCGACGTAAGATCTCGAGTTGGCGGTAGATTTTTATGCCTTACACTCTTCGATATATTATCTTCTGGGAGATAATTATTTGGTTTTCACTGACCAAAAAAGTCTCAAGTACATATTCACTCAATGTGATCTAAATTTGAGACAGCAAAGGTTGGTTGAGTACCTTTAGTCTTTTGACATTCGGCATGCCTACACGCTTGGAACGTGCAACCCAATGGCTGATGTGTTGAGCAGTAGGACTCAAATATAGGCAGTTATAGAGGCCAACAGTGTGTGGTATCTTATGGAATGGTTCTCTAGGATACATTTGGAGGTGTAAAATAGATAGGGGAAGACTATGTTTTCTTCTATAGTTGTCACATATACTCTTCTTGAACGAGTGAGAATGAGGCTGCTATTAGATTCTGAAGGCCTAGTCCTACGGGAATGTGTGTTAGGAGAGGACCCTATTTATTATGACCCATACTTTACATACATTTTTAATACATCAAAAATGTAGTACACTTATTACAACATATAAAAAACCCAGGAAATAACTGTATAGGTATAGTGTCTTTAGAAATTGGGAAACATAAACAACTGGTTCATAAATCATCTACACTATCTCCCTTTTATTTTATCATATCTAGAGTCTCTTTTGGAATATCTTACTTAATATCCTTCTTCATAACCTGGGGAAAATCACACATACAAAAGGGTGATCTCAAATGCTCAGTAAGGGTAAACAAAAGAAATATAAATCACATCATATTCATAAGAACATATCATTTTTGAAATCTTAACCTGTAAAAAAGAACATAATTTCATAAGATGGGATAAATCATAGTAGTGAAATTTAATCCCAATAATCATAACTTAAAACATGAAACTTTGTGGCATACACACATAATCATAGATAATCATTTCTTAGAAGTCAAGACTCATAGCCAAGACTATCTTAGTGGACAAAGTCCATTTCTAAACCAAGTTCAATCCTCGTTTTAGTCCTGTTTCACTAAAACGGTTTAACCTGCCATTCTAGCCATGTCTATCTCATGAGATACAAATCTTTACCCAATTCATTGGAGGAATATGTAGGTCCCACCCATCTCATAATGAAACCATTCTTATGTGTTCCACAAAATCATAAATCATACATCATATCATAACCCATTTAATAAAAATGGGATTCTTAAACATCATGTCATCATAACATAAATAATATACGATAAAAGGACTTCATAAAAATAATTCCATCATAAAAAAATCAAATCAATGTAAAAATAGGTATAGAAACATAACCCTATATTAAATTAGATGGAAAATAATTTTGATAAAATGCTTCAACTCCATTCTTGAAGAAAATATCCTTTATACTTCAAAAACATTTTCCTTTCTTAACATGTCATATAATTTTAAACTAAAAGAACATGATTAAAAATAAACATGAAAACATGTAAAGAAATCTTTCCTGGAAATAATTTTATCTAAAATCATAAAAATCCATTCATGCCGTATAAGTTAAAAATAACATTCTTCTCGTACTTTGGCTAGAAAAGTCAAAATGTACCTCGTATGAAAAATGACAAAAGATTCCTTTCATATCTTTTACTAAAAACTCACCGAAGGAAAAAATTGGATTTAAACAATTTTAGGAGGATAGAAACAAATATTAAATACTGAAGAAACATGGATGTGGAATATAAATATTCCCCAGTAAATTCTGAAGCATAAACAATCTCAGATAAAAAATGAGATTGTGATATTTTCCCTTACCTTAGGTCTGATTTGCTTCATAAGTGTCTGAAACTCTTGTATAATGAATTAAATAATGTCATTGACTTATTCCAGAATCATAATTATTTTTATGATATCATATATGGTCATATTCTTATATTCTTATTAGTAATATTTAATTGCTACTTGTTATTCGTGTGTTTATTACTTTTTGTTCTTATGTGTGTTTTGTCGAATAAATTACTATTCTTATTTTTAGGTTATAGATACCTCATTTCCAGAATGGTATTAATGTAATATATATATCATATTCATTCATTAAATTCATTTATATAATCATTATGCAATGAAGATCTTGTAGAATGAGTCGCATCACATCGTGGAGACGATATTCCATATGTACGCACGAGCGATGATATCATTCCCATGATCATGGAATTGTGTTGGAGTGTATGTATACTATTTCAGAATCAATATAAATTTAAAATAATCATATATAGTTATTATTTACAACATTATACCCATACAAGTAAGGTGGTGGTGGAAAATAGATTACACCACGGCGTGGAGACGGTATTTCGTACGTACGCACACGTGGTGATTTTGTTTTCCGTAGGATGGATAGATGGTGAAATAGGGTTGATTCATACTTATAATAACATATCAGTATATGATTGATACTGATGTTATTACTTCATAATGAAACAACTAAAGAAGAATAATTAGAATAAGAAATAAAGTTGAAAGAATCGGTAACAGACATTACCTCCTCTTTGAAGCGCCTCTTCTTAACCTCCTATTGGGGCACAAAATATGGTATTTGAAGAAGACCAGGACCTCTAGGATGTTTCTAGGGAAGTAGAGTGGATAAATTGGTAGGGTTTTTCTGAGCTTTGTGGCTCAAAGTGGTGTGATTAGTAGAGGGAGGAGGTGCCCTTTTTATAAGGGAGGAGAGGGGCAACTTAGGAAAAACCAAAAATATTATTTTATTATAAAGTCATATTCGGTTTTTAATATCTCCAAATTGATTTATTTCGATGCTAAGGTGGGGATGGGTGGAAATAATCTAATCCAATAGAATTTAGAAAATTTTAGGTTTCTATTATAACCTTATCATTTAGATTTAACTTTAAGTTAGATAATTTAACGTTTGCCGTGTCTTCTTGTTTTTTACACTATAAGATTAATAAACATACTATAACAGGCCAAACGAACCCCAAGTTGTTTATTATTAATATATATAACCTTATATATGTCATTTTTCCCCACCATAGATTTTTAAGAATAAAATAAAAATTAATAATATAATATTTGTTTTAAAAACTATTTTATGTAAATTTTGACACTATTTGGTAATTGATTTTTGTGAAAATCATAACAGAATGATTAGTTCTAAAAAAGTTAATTAAATCAATAATAACATGTCATATTAACCTTTAAAATCCTCCGAATTCATAAAAAGTCTCAAATTACATTTATTTTCGTATTTATAACATTAATTATGTCAATATTTCATTAATAAGATAATTACCCCATCATCATTGTGTCATAAATAAATTAAATTATTTAAAGACTAAAAATTATAAATAAAATACCATTATGTAGGAAATATTTTGAGATTTCTAATTAATATTTATAGTCAAATTTATCTTATGTATATCCCTATATTAAAAATGGTTAAGTTATTAATCATTGATTTTAACTATTTTATAATAAATGTCCTAATCTAATCCAAGTGGGCCTAAATGGTCATATATTATTCCTAAGGTTGTTTTTAGTCGAATTAAACTTATCCAATAGAATTAGGACATGTGTTAGGGTAATAATAATTTCATTTTTACCCTTAATTGCCCTATTTACTTTTAACCGTGGTAAAAAAGTAAAAATTTACTATTCACCAAAAATTATTTTCAACTCATTGAACCACATTTTAGTCATTGAGATTAATTGTGTCTCTCAGATTTTCGAAATTCCACTCAAAAATGTGGTAAAATTATGTTTTATGTAAATTTGCAAATTCTCCTAGGAGGTGGGTAAAAGACGGTGAAAAGTTCAATAAAATTTTTATATATCAAAAAAGATTTTAAAATGACTCCAATGAATTACTTTGAACTTATATAGGTATTATGTATCAATTTTTACCTATAATAAATTTAAATAAAATAAATAATTATTAAAATAAAAAGTCGGTTTTTAAATAGTTACCAAGTGTTTTCACTATTCATCAAAAATTGGAAATTTTCAGAAAAAAACCAAAATTTAACCCTAGGGTAATTTCGATATTCCGAATCAAAAAATGAAGTCCACTTTGAAAGATTAAATTTATAAAATTTCAAAAAGTGGGTATTACAATTTATAACAGCTAGTTTTAATAATATTTTAATAGCATATCATTCTTTAGTGAAACTCGGTATTGCATACGATGCAAGCTATCGAGGAAGGTCATGATTGCGTGTAAAGCATGACAAGATAGTGTTGTGTGTAGTGAAATATAACTTGGATGATGTATATAACATAAAAACAACATGTTTCTCATAAAAGTCTGGGGTGTTACATTCTACCCCCCTTAAAATGAATTTCGCCCTCGAAATTCGTCACTTTCTAACAAACAGATGAGGATATCTCTCCCTCATTATATCCTCAAGCTAAAATTTAGCTTCTTCTAATTGGTGGTTCCTCCATAAAACTTTTACCAAGCGAGTGGTCTTGTTCTGTAGGACTTTTTCACTATGATTCAGAATCTCTATCAGCTGTTCTTCATAAGAAAGATCTTTCTCCAGGAGTACAACTTCTAAGCTGAGTACATGTGAAGGATTAGGTATGTACTTTCTTAGGAGAGATACATGGAACACATCGTGAACTTGAGAGAGATTCGGTGGAAGCACCAATTGGTAAGCTACCTTCCCAATACGATTCAGTATTTCGAAACGACCGATATATCTAGGGCTCAGCTTTCCCTTCTTTCCAAATCTCATTACTCTCTTCCAAGGAGATATTCGTAAGAACACTTTATCACCCACTTCAAACTCTAGGTCTTTTCTTCAGTTATCGGCATAACTTTTTTGTTGACTCTGAGCTGCTCTAATGTGTTGTTGAATAGATCTGGCCTTTTCTGCCATCTCATCAACAAGATTAGGTCCCAATAGCTTTCTTTCCCCAACTTCATCCCAGAAAGTTGGAGTCCTACATTTCTATCCATAGAGAGCTTCAAAATGATCCATCTGAATATTGGAGTGAAAGCTATTATTATAAGAAAATTCTACCAAAGGTCGGTGTTGATCCCAAGAGCCTTTTAAATCCATAGAGTAAGCTCTTAAAATATCTTCTAGAGATTGAATTGTTCTCTTAGACTGATAGTTTGTCTGAGGATGATAAGCAGTGCTGAAACTCAACTCTGTATCTAGAGTATGATGAAGACTTTGCCAAAACGTTGAGGTAAACCTAGGATCCCGATCAGATATAATAGAAAGTGGTACACTATACAATCTTACCACTTCATTTACATATATCCTGGCAAGCTGATCCAGAGAGAAATATTCTCTAATAGCAATGATGTGTGCAGACTTTGTAAGACGATCAACTATGACCCAGATAGAATTATTTCCTTTGGATGTTTTAGGAAGTCCAGTGACAAAGTCCATACTGATGTTTTCCCATTTCCAGTCAGGTATGGGTAATGGTTGTAACATTCCCTTAGACTTCTGTCTCTTATCTTTAACTTGCTGATAAACCAAGCATTGAGAGACATATTCAGCAACATCTCTTTTCATGTCACCCCACTAGAAGTACTCTTTCAAGTCCCTATACATCTTCGTGCTTCTTGGATGAATTGAGAATGAAGAACTATGAGCCTCAACCAGTAGCTCTTTCTTCAATTCTGGGATGGGAGGAACACAAACCTGATTCCTGAACATTATTATCCCATCACAATCAAGGTTGAATTCAGGAACATTTCTCACCTTCTTTTGTAACTCTACATCTTCTTTCTGTGCCTCTTTATTCTTCACATGTATAGATGGTTGAACATTAATTTGAGAAAGATACAAGTTTTTCCCTTCCATTATAATTCCAAGATCCATCCTTTGTAAATCCATAAATATTGGATCTTTTGTGATCCTCATCATTGATAAGCTAGCATGGTCTTGTTGACTTAATGCATCTTCCACCTAGTTTGCATTCCCAGGGGTGGTAATGAATTGAGTAGTCGTAATCCTTAATCAGCTCCAACAATCTTCTTTGGTACATATTCAGCTCATTTTGTGTAAAAATATACTTTAAACTTTTATGATCAGTATAAATATCACACCTTTATCCATAAAGATAATGCCTCCAAACCTTTAATGCAAAGATTACCACAGCTAACTCCAAATCATGAGTTGGGTAACTTTTCTCATGGATTTTCAACTATCGTGAGGCATAAGCTATCACTATATCTTTTTTCATGAGAAAACACCCCAATCCCTTCTTGGATGCATCACTGTAGATCACAAACCTTTCTCCACTACAAGGAAGTGTGAGTATAGGGGCACTGGATAACCATCTTTTCAACTCCTTGAAATTCTCTTTAGATTCCTCCATCCGCATGAACATAACTCCTTTTCGAGTCAACCTAGTGAGTGGATTAGATAATCATGAAAAATCTTTCACAAAACGTCGATAATATCCATCCAAACCAAGAAAACATTGGATCTCTATTACTGTTGTTGGTCTCGACCATCTTTCGATAACCTCTGTTTTTGCTGGATCCACAGATATCGCCTCTTTTGAGATTATGTGACCCAAAAATGAAACTTTTTGAATCCAAAATTTACACTTGGTAAATTTGGCATTAAGCTTCTCCTTTCTCAGGGTCATCAATATAATTATCAATTAATCTTCAAGTTCTTCCTTTCTCTTTGAATAGACAAGAATTTCGTCTATAAAGACTACCAAAAACTGATCAAGATAGTCTCTAAAGACTCTATTCATCAGATCCATGAAGATAGCAGGGGCATTAGTAAGACCAAATGCATCACTATAAATTTATATTGTTGATACCCTGTACGGAAAGCAAACTTTGGTATATCATCCCTTTTGACCCTTAATTGATGATACCCTGAACGAAGATAAATCTTGGAAAAGTATTGAGCTCCGCATAGTTGGTCAAATAAGTCATCATTGTGTGGGAGAGGATATTTGTTCTTCATAGTGATCTTGTTATGTTCTCGATAATCAATGCAGAGTCTCATTGGTCCATTTTTCTTCTTAATAAACAGAACAGGTGCTCCCCAACATGACACAATAGGGCGTATGAATACTTTATCAAGATTCTCTTGGAGTTGCTTCTTCAATTACTACAACACAATTGGGGCCATTCTATAAGGTGTCTTTGAAATAGGTAAAGCACCCGGTACGAGTTCTATTGAAAACTAAACTTCACAATTTGGTGGAAGACCAGGAAATTCCTCTAGAAAGACATCGTCAAACTCCCGTACAATATGAATATTCTTAATCGGGAGTTTCTCACCAACCATTTGAGATAAATAACCTTCATTTAGTGGAATCAAGACCCATAAGATGGAAGAAATTTCCACTGGATGGTTATGTTCATCCTTGCATCGATAGACGATCATAGATTGATCTGGAATATAAAATGTGACTTCCCTTCTTTGGAAATTGATATGAGCTCCATATAAAGAAATACAATCCATGCCATGAATCGCATCAAATTCCACTATAGGAAGGATCACAAGATTTGTAGGAAGCACTTTCCCACAAACATCAATCAGAGAATAATTGTAAAATTTTGATGCGACTGTTATTCCATTAGGGGTTGTCATAGCTAACTCAACATCTAATTGTTGAGGTAATACTGTGATACCCTTAGAAAATTATTCAGAAATATAAGTGTGGGTGGATCCATAATCAAATAAAACATTTCATTCTTTAGAGTGGATGGTAAGTGTACCTTTCACCACTTCGTTATCGCACTCTACATCGCGGATAGAAATTGCATGTGACTTTCCTTTGTCTTTAGCCTTAATAGTTTTTTGACTTTGATCATCATCAATAGCCCTTCGATTAGAGTATTGATTATCATAATTCCCCATTTCCTTGCACCTGTAACAGTGAAGTGTAGGAGGTTCACTCAATTGCATTGCCCACCGCATTCGGCATTAGCACGGTTCCTTCGGGTTCCATCCATTGACTAAAACCAAGAAGAATAGTGTGAGGAACACTAATTATAATAGGAAAACCACATAATCAAGAAAAAACATTAACACTAAAATTCTTATCATAGGTTGTTCATGGCCATTTTGAAAACACTATGATTGTGTTTTATGCTTAGACTTATCCTTAGGGTTCTTACTAAGGCATTCACATCCTATTTTCCAAAGGTTGACTATACCTTTACTCTTACACCAACTATAATGACCCATACTTTACATACATTTTTAATACTTCAAAATTCAAGTACACTTATTACAACATATAAAAAAACAAGGAAAGGACCATATTGGTATAGAGTCTTTAGAAACTGGGAAACATAAACAACTAGTTCATAAATAATCTACACTATCTCCCTTTTATTTCATCATATATAGAGTCTATTTTGGCATATCTTACTTAATATCCTTCTTCCTAACCTGGGGAAAAGAAAACATACTAAAGGGTGAGCTCAAATACTCAGTAAGTGTAAAAAAAGAAATATCAATCACATCATATTCATAAGAACTTATCATTTTGGAAATCATAACCTGTAAAAGAGATCACAATTTCATAACATGGGATAAACCATAGTAGTGAAATGTAATCCCAATAATCATAACATAAAACATGAAACTTTGTGGCATACACACATAATCATAGAGAATCATTTCATAGTAGTCAAGACTCATATCCAAGACTATCTTAGTGGAGAAAGTCCATTTCTGAACCGAGTTCACTTCTCGTTTCAGTCCTGTTTCACTGAACCGGTTTAACCTTCCATTCCAACCATGTCTATCTCATGAGATATAAATCTTTACCCAATGCATTGGAGGGAGATATAGGTCCCAACCATCTCATAATGAAACCATTATTATGTGTGCCAAAAAATCATAAATCATACATCATAGCATAACCCATATAATAAAAATGGGATTCTTAAACATCATGTCATCATAACATAAATCATATAAGTTAAAACAACTTCATAAAGATAATTCCATGATAACAAAATAAAATCAATGTAAAAATATGTGTAGAAACAGAACCCTATATTAACATAGATGGAAAATAATTTTGATAAAAATCTTGAACTCCATTCTTGATGAAAATATCCTTTCTACTTCAAAAAAGTTTTCCTTTCTTAACATGTCATATAATTTTAAAATAAAAGAAGTTGATTAAAAATAAACATCAAAACGTATAAAGTAAGCTTCATGGAAATAATTTTCTCGAAATTCATAAAAATCCATTCATGCCGAGTAAGTTATAAAAAACATTTTTCTCGAACTTTGGACGGAAAAGTCAAAAAGTACCTCGTACGAAAAATGTCAAATGATTTCTTTCATATCTTTTACTAAAAACACACCGAAGGGTAAAATTGGACTAAAAAAAATTTAGGAGGATAAAAATAATATTACATATTGATGAAACATGGATGTGGATGATAAATATTCCCTAGTAAATTCTGAAGTATAAACAATCTTGGATAAAAATGAGATTGTGATATTTTCCCTTACCTTAGGTCTGATTTGCTTCGTAAGTGTCTGATCCTCTTGAATAATGATTTAAATAATGTCATTCACTTATTACAGAATCATAATTATTTCTATGATATCATATATGGTCATATTCTTAGCTTCTTATTAGTAATATTTTATTGCTACTTGTTATTCGGCTGTTTATTACTTTTGGTTCTCATGCGTGTTTTGTTGAATAAATTCGTATTATTATTTTTAGGTTATAGATAACTCATTCACACAATGGTATTAATGTAATATATATATATCATATTCATTCATTCAATTCATTTATATAATCATTATGCAATGAAGATCATGTAGAATGAGTCGCATCACATCGTGGAGACGGTATTCCGTACGTACGCATGAGCGATGATATCGTTCGCATGATCGTGGAATTGTATTGGAGTGTATGTATAATATTTCAGAATCAATATCACTTTAAAATAATCATATATAGTTATTCTTTACACCATTATACCCATCCAAGTGAGGTGGTGGTGGAAAATATATTACACCACGACGTTGAGACGGTATTCCGTACGTACGCACGCATGGTGATTTCATTTTCCGTAGGATGGATAGATGGTGAAATAGGGTTGTTTCATACATATAATAACATATCAGTATATGATTGATACTTAAGTTATTACTTAATAATGAAACAACTAAATAATAATATGTAGAAGAAGAAATAAAGTTGAATGAACCGGTAACAGACATTACCTCCTCTTTGAAGCGCCTCTTCTTAACCTCCTCTTAGGGCACAAAATAAGGACTTTGAAGTATACCAGGACCTCTAGGATGTTTCTAGGGAAGTATATAGGAGAAATTGGCAGGGTATGGCCGAGATTTAAGGCTCAAAGTGGTTTGAGGAGGAGAGGGAGGAGGTGCCCTATTCATAAGGGAGGAGAGGGGCACCTTAAGAAAAACCAAAAATATTATTTTATTATAAAGTCATAATCGGTTTCTAATAGCTCCAAATTGATTTATTTTGAAGCTAAGGTGGGGATGGGTCGAA
Organism: Viscum album; assembly: GCA_963277665.1. NCBI lineage: Eukaryota > Viridiplantae > Streptophyta > Magnoliopsida > Santalales > Viscaceae > Viscum > Viscum album. Next base: position 1,017,730,551 of record OY728162.1, read on the forward strand.
ATACTCTAACACAATAGAATTTAGACATGTTTAGGTTTCTATTATGACCTTATCATTTAGATTTAACTTTATGTTAGACAATTTAACTTTTACCCTGTCTTCTTGTTTTCTTACACAATAAGGTTAATAAACTTACAATAACAAGCCAAAAATAACCCCATGATATTTATTATTAATATATATAACCTTATCTAAGTCATTTTACCCAACCTTATATTTTTTGGAATAAAATAACAATTAATAATATAATATTTTATTTAAATCTTATTTTATGTCAATTTTGACACTATTTGGTAATTGATTTTTGTGAAATTCATAACAGAATTATTAGTTCAAAAAAGGTTATTTAAATCAATACTAATATGTCATATTAACCTGGAAAATTATTTTAATTCATATAAAGTCTCAAATTACATTTATTTGGGTATTTATAACATTAATTATGTCAATATTCCATTAATAAGATAATTACGGCATCATCATTGTGTCATAAATAAATTAAATTACATAAAGTATAAAAATTATAAATAAAATATCATTATGTAGGAAATCATTTCCTCTTTCTAATGAATATTTATAGTCGAATTTATCCTATGTATAACTTTATATTAAAAATGATTTAGTTATTAAAATTTGATTTTAACTATTTCAACCATTCTTTAAATAAATTAATAATAAATGTCCTAATCTAATCCATGTGGGACTAAATGGTCATATTTTATTCCTAAGGTGGTTTTAGGTAGAATTAAAATTATCCAATAGAATTAGGACTTGTTTTAAGATAATAATAATATCATTTTTACCCCTAATTACCATATTTACTTTTAATCGTGGTTAAAAAGTAAAAAGTTACTATTCACCAAAAATTATTTTCATCTCATTGAACCACATTTTAGTCCTTGATATTAACAGTTTCTCTCGGATTTTCTAAATTCCACTCACAGAAGCAGTAAAATTATGTTTTATAAAAATTTGCAAATTCTACTACGAGGTGGGTAAAAGACGGTGAAAAATTCAGTAAAATTTTTATATATCAAAAAATATTATAAATTGAATCCAATGAATTACTTTGAACTTATAAAGTTATTATGTATCAATTTTTACCTATAATAATTTTAAATAAAATAAATAATTATTTAAATAAATAGTCTGTTATTAAATAGTTACCTAGTGTTTTCACTATTCATCAAAAAATGAAAATTTTCAGAAACAAACCAAAATTTAACCCTAGGATAATATCGATATTCCGAATCAAAAAATGAAGTCCATTTTGAAAGATTAAATTTAAAAACTTTCAAGAAGTGGGTATTACAATTTATAACAGCTAGTTTTAATAATATTTTAATAGCATATCGTTGTTTAGTGAAACTCGGTATTGCGTACGACGTAAGATATCGAGGATGGTCACGATTGTGTGTAAAGAAAGCCAAGCTAGTGTTTTGTGTAGTGAAAGATTCCTTTGATGATGTATATAACATAAGAACAAAATATTTCTCATAAAAGTCTCAGGTGTTACACTATTCTTGGATGGACCATAGGCGAGGATGAGATCTTTCATTTCCAGGGGCACGTATGGGTGTCAACAGAAATACACGTAGAACTGATGTTGGAATTTCATTACTCAGTGTGGGCAGTTAATCCTCATTTCACCAAGATTAATCATGATCTACACCATCAGTATTGGTGGCAAGGTATGAAGGGAGATGTTGCTCGTTTTTTCATGAGGTTTTCCACCTGTCAGAAGGTGAAGGGGAGGCATCAGCGACCAGCCAGGCTTTTGCAGCACTTACCCATTACAGAGTGGAAGTGGAATGACATCGCAATGGATTTCGTGATAGGTTAACCAAGGTCACCTTGAGAGAATGATGCATTTTGGGCTGTCATTGAAAGACTCACGAAGGTTTCTCACTTCTTGCCGATCAAGGAGTCCATCTGCGTTGATGAGGTAGAAAGGTTGTACATCTGAGAGATTGTACGTCTACTTCAGGTTCCACACTCCATTGTTCCATATAGGGATGCACGTTTTACTTCTTTGGTCTGGTAGGGGCTTCAGAAAGCTTTGGGTACATAGGTGATTTTGAGTACAACTTACCACCATTAGACAGATGGACAGTCCGAGCCTACGATTTATGTTCTTAAGGACATTCTCCAAGCATGCATTCTGAATTTCGGTGGCTCTTGGGATAAGAAGATAACTCTTTCAGAGTTTTACGACAACAATAGTTCTCAAGAAACTATTCGGATGGAACCTTATGAGGCTTTGTATGGTTGGTCATGCTGATCACCCTTATGTTGGCTAGAGGTAGGAGAGGTAGATATGTTGGGACCTCATCTTGTCCATGAGACCACAGAGGAGACAGGGCTGATTCAGAAGAGGATGTATATTGTACAGTCTCGATAGAAATCTTTTACTGATCATCAAGGATGACCTCTAGTGTTTGAGGTCAGAGATCAGATTTTCCTACGTTTCACACCAAGGTTGGGACACAGAAGGATTTGGAGTAAGGGTAAGCTTTCGCTGAGGTACGTCGGACTGTTTCAGGTGTTAGAGAGAGCTGGTCTAGTTGCCTATCTACTGCAGTTACCTCACAGGTACCGGTCTATGCACGACGTTTTCCATGTTTCTCAGCTTCGACATTATTTCTCAGACCCTTATCATGCTTTCCAACCTGAGGAATTCGAGTTGGAGATCGATGCACCATTCGAGGAGAATCCTATCCAGATTATTGATCAAAGTACGAAGGTTCTCCGTGGTTGGTATGTTCCTCTGGTACGGGTGTTATGGCAGCACGGGCGAGTACAAGATGAGACTTGGTAGAGGGAGGTTGATGTACGATCGCAGTGGCTAGAGCTATTCGGGATTTCTACTTCTACGCCACCTTTCTAGAGAAATTTTAGGAATAATGTTTTTAACGGGGGATGTTTGAAAGAACCCATATCTTCTTTTCAGGTAAGTTTTACTTTTTCTGCAGTTTTTGATAAAAGTGGAGTTTTTGGAAAAAATTATGAAGTACATGTCATGTACTTTATGAGTACACTTCATGTACTCGGTTACCATGGGTATCCATGTGTCGGCCGTGTATTAGCCACGCACATGACCATGTGGGGGTGACCTAGAGGCTTCTTAAAGAGGATTACGAAAACGGAATGTACACGGCATGTACTTTTAAACTACACGCAATGTATTTTTTATCATTAAACGCATTGGGGTTGCATCTGACTGATAGAACACACTACTTCTAGGTTTCATTCGTCTACTCAAACCTTTTTGGCAACAATCTTCCTCTGATCTCCTAATCCTCTGTCTGACCTCTGATTCGGCCGTCGTCAATTGCATTGGGATCACCTTGGTAATCTCTTCGTTATTCTTGTGCTTCATTTAATGATTCCTCCTTGTTCTCTAGTTATCATCATTGAATGTTTTATCCATTTTCATAGATATTCGGAGTTCTAAGGTGATTCAAACCCTCATACTCAAGTATATTGTTCACCCCATGCCGATGTAGGTGGTTTGTGCCTTTCTGTTGAATGTCTTTTAGTTTTATGTACAAAATCTCTTATAACCATGAATGGGGTATTGCATGCTTCTGTTTTAGCCCTATTGTATTCATTATATGGTTGTATGCTTGAGTAGAGGATGATTTCATTTGAATAGGGTTAACTGCTATTCATTGGAGGTTTTTGCCGATGTATGTCATGTTTATGACCATTTGGTCCTTCATTGCCTATTAGGATGCCCTGTTGTATTTCATGCCTAGTATTTTAGGATAGAATTATTTTCTTTTCTGAGATGTTGAGATGCTATAGACTATTTTTCCAAGTAGTTCTCCAGGTTTACTTTGGCCTCTAATCACTTCTATGCTCGTTCGACTTACACAGGGCTGTGAGAACCTAGTGTAGTGGACCATAGGTAGAATAGAAGCAAGGGATTCTCTAGAGTGTCCTATATAGTATTACTATGAGGGACCACAAAAGGAATTGACGTAAGTTCTTTCTCAGAGTGTCTGTAGTTCCTAAACACAGGCCACATGGGGAATGAGACGTTGAGTGCTTCCCCAGAGTTCCTTTACTACCGATATGAGGCTATAGAGGGAATTGATGGTGAGTGCTTCCTCCGAGAGTCTATACATAAGCTGAACCAGAGGGTTTAGACTGAGTGTACTGCCCAGATGGTTTCTTGTGTTGCTAGGTAGGACCAGAGGGGATAGGCTTTGAGTACATTCCAAGGGGTTATATGTTCTGTTATCTTCTTGATTTTGTTGTTTGGTTGAACTAGTGGGGTGAGGCTGTGAGTACTGTCCAAAGGGTTACCAGCTTTTGATAGTTATTTCTTGGTATATGAAATTGAATGCTTGAACTGTGGAATTGTTTGCTGGTGAGTACTTCATTGTTTACTACGTTACTTTTTCTTATTGACTGCCATATATTCACTTAATGTATTCACAAATCTTTTTTTGGTTTCATATAGGGATTTGGTCTCTCACCCTATTTGGGTCATGCTAATGGGCCCAAACAGATTATATTGATGCATGTACAGATAAGGAAAAGCACCCTTCTACTTCAGATTCTTAAGTACCTTAGAGCTCAAGAGCATGGTACCAAGATTAGGATTGTGATGCTATGGAGGTGTTTACTTCTTTTCCTTTTACTTGGGTTTTGTACTATATTTCGTCATTGTGACTTGTTTGGATACTTTCTTTGACATACATATCATGCATCATATACATGTGTGTGATCCAGTTGTTTCCTTCATCAGTCTTCTACTTTTTCCTATTTTTTAGAATGTTTACTGCTTCAGCTATTGTATATCTGGTTTCCTTCCACTGTGTTACTCTGCCAATGAGGGAATTGATCCCCCACTATAACACCAAGGCCCTCACTTCTAGTCAGTAGCATCTGGTGTTCGGGGAAATTCGTTTAATCCCATTTGACCAACCAGGTATGGGGTGCCTCTGGGTGGCTTCCGGAACTGTGACGTTATAGTGTTGAAGCTACTATCCATCATCTGTGGATCCACACAGTTTCTACATGGTTTCCAAATGGTTTGGACAAACCTTGTGCAGCCCATGCACCTATCCTTTTTCCCCCAGAACTCTATGAATGTTCCCAAAATGCTCCATCCTTCACCATTGTACATTTTATAAATAAAAAATATAAATCAAGGGTCACTTAAAAAAAATAGGGGTACTAAAATTAGGTTTATAATACATATATAAAAACTAAAACATAGAATCCTTATTATATTATCCCTAATAAGCTCCTAAAACCCATTTGAGCTTTAAATATGGATGGGATAACCTAGGGAATACATGAAGGAATGGAGTGGGCTAAAAAGACCAGTAATGGAATGATCATGATAAAAAACAATAACTTGTTAGTAAAAGCTAGGACATGATATCATAAAATAGAAGGTACAAGAGTAATAAAATGAGATCATAACATAATGAGATTATTATTATAAGGTCATGGAAAATGGGAAAGTGGAAACGATAAAAAAATCACTTAAATATATACCTTGGATAACTACCTAGACACCATCTAATTGTGGAAAGACTTCCGTAATGGATTAAGTTCACTAACTATTAACATATGTAACATCCTGCCCCTACTAATTGGCATGAGTAGAAGAATAATTTCTTATTTTACATAAGATAAATCCCCAATGCATCAGAAGCTGAAAATTAATGCTAAGGGATTCAGTAGAATTTGTGGATGATTTTCCTTTTGAGAAATGAAAAATCCTAACTAAACATTCTAGTAACAAAATATCCTCTATATTATGCATGATAATAATGTGAAAAAAATACAAGTAATACCATTGATATTAGAACCAACATACAAGTGGGTACCACAATGGAAGACTACAAACATCAAAGTACAAAACAGATTACAAAACCAACAACGGTCAATGAATACAAGATATAAATCAACAACTCCAAACATGATCCATTCTTCAAATACCCAATAAATCTCATGTATATGGAAGAACTACTAAACAAATGTGATAGATTTCTTTTACCAGTATCCTGATAGAAAATATCCGAAAAATAAACAATGTGATCAAGCATGGGTGAGTAATGAAACTCAGTAGTCTTTCCCCAGATGAATTCCCTACTCACATGACTTGGACGGAATATATTTGCACATTTATATAAAATAATGTAATCATTTTATTTGAAATAGTTTATATTAGTGTAAAAAAAATTCATAACAAGCCAATTCCCATGTAATGAAACCAAACTATTATTTAATAAATTTCACAATCATTTTTGGCATACCCATTCAGTGATTCACACAAAAAACAAACACACACTCATGCATGTTTTAATGACAGTTCTATATTATTGAGTGGTCTATCATCCATCCACTAGGTTTTCAGAAAGTATATATTTTCATTATGTGCCAATGACACATTCCCCTTGTCCAGGGTCACACGCCTTTGTACTGCAAGTGTACACACCCCTTAATTAGGGTCCTGTCAAAAACATAATCTCAAAAAAACACATATATTCCACTAAAATTTCAAATAAACCTTATTAATCTGTTTCAATAAAACCAATTTTTGTTCTTAAATTGAGTATACCTTTTAATATATTCTATGGAATATAAAAAATGATTTAATCATATATATGTGTTGATTTAAGGAAAAATGATTTAATTTGGTAATCATGATTATTTTCAGGTATTTTCCAACCTAAGATGCGTGTCGAGAAAGGATAGAAGAAAAATTCAAATATACATGGCGTGTACATCATAAACATGGTGTGTATTATTGCCATGCACACAGATCAACAAAACTAAATACACACCCATGTTGTAGTCCAGTGATTACATGATGTGTGATTACCTGAAAAAGCCATGTATCACATTCTAGAGGCGGTGGGTGGCTAATTTTTGACATTACATGCCATGTAGGGAGGTGTTACACATTGTTTACCACCACCAACCAGTCAGCACCATGTTCAAAGTCAAGGGATATGCAGTAGATCACTCACCAAGAGAGAAAAATGACCCAAGTAAAGTTGACTTGAGTATATGCCAAGAACTATTTTGTACATACTGGGTATTTCCAATAGTTATAAATAATAGGGAAGGCCCTACAAATTCAATCATGCATTATCAAAAACCCTAAAGAGGCTGACTTCATGGATTCCCAATGAGAGAATAAAGACAACAGATAAGAAAGGGGTGATGCCACTACCACCCCGGCTATCTTCAAACCAATGATTGTGCAATGTTTCACTCAGGTATCACAAGTTTTTTACTCATTATTTACTCCATGAGTTGATAAATCCCATATATGTTGGGGTTGTAGATTATTATGGGTTTTTGTTTATCAATTTCTATACAACAATCATGTTATTTATATTTTTGACATTGTCCCTCAATTCCTCTTTCTAAATATCACTGGAAACCCTGTATTGGACCAATAATAGAATTTATAGGGATCTAATAAGGAATTACGATTAATATCATCCATAATCATTGGGGGAATACATAATCTCCAAATGGGTTATAATTAAAAAAATTAATAAAAACCAAATTCCAGACCAAATAATTGGTTTTCACTTATTAAAACGAAATTCACCAGACCAAGGGGGTTTTGTTTCATCCAAAACGTTAAGATGTGAATTATTATGAACAACACAACCTTGTAATAAAATTTATTAATAAATTATTCTTCAAAATCCATAGCCCTGATGCATTCTTCCCATTTTTCTTCATGAATCAAATTTTTGTGTTTTTTGTTATCATTAAAAGTTAATTTTCATGAAATTTAAAGACTAATTACTCTCTCATGGTAAAATAAAACATCAAATCTTAATTTCAACTATGTTCAACAAATTAAGAACAAACCATAAAAAAATATAGTAATATCATCTCCTTGTGGATCGATCCAATACTTGCACTATACTAGTATTAAGTTTGGGTATTTGAATTTTGATTGTCAAAAGTAACAATTCAGCTTAAATGATACCAAATTATGGTGTCTTCTCTGGGGAATTGATAGATAACAGTGTTTGGATTAATCGGTTTATATTAATTAAAGTAAAAATAAAAAATAAAAAATTCTAAATTTTTTTCTTAATCTTATTTCTGTTTTTCATTATTTTATTTTTTACTATTTTACACTTTTTTATGTTTTTTGTTGTGCAGGATCATAAGTGCATGAGTGGTCTAATAATGCGTTCCAAGAGCCCTGTATCATCATAAATCCTTTCGCCTGATCTGGAGATTGAATGAACAATCTTGCATCGATGATGGGCACATATAGATGATCACAACATGAACACCCTCATGGAAAATTGGATGACAGAGATCTATCTAATTTCCATGGAGTTGGATAGCCCTTTGTCTCAGATGAAATCCAGAACCAAAAAATTGATACAGAGAATGAGCAACATGGAAATCCACTAGAAAACATAATGGGGTCCATCCCATAGAACTAACAAAGACAATCAACTCCATCTGTTCTTGGGTATTTCACGCAACAACCCCATCAGTTACCAATCGAGTGGTTTCCATGCCGTAATGTAGGTCAATGACCTTATTTTTCCTTGAGAAGTAATTTTCCCCCACCTCCTCGAGAGATATTTCTCCCACACTATTCCCTTTTGAATTCCATCCTGCATTCCTTCCAAGGGCCAGATACGAGAATTTTCAAACCACCGATGTAGGCCCAACATTTCATGATTAATCTCACCATCATGAAACTCTTACGAAATGTGGTGATTTTTGGAGGATTACTCAGTAAAGACACTAACACTCCTCTCTATATTTTGTTGGAGATTTTTTGACACCTTTCGCTTCAATGGTGTGTCCTTGGAGAACATTAACCACAATTTATTCTCCTTTCAATTAAGGGATAACATGATGGAGTGAATCAAAGGACTACATCAATGCTTCATCCTCACCTAGGAGGTGATGGGCCAAGAATTGTTATCAAAATATTTATCACCCTCAAAGATGTTAACATTGTGGAACAAAATTATCAATTTCCAGGAACATGATTCAAAGTCATTGTATGAATCCTTTGAAAATTTTAAAGAAATGTTATTGAATTTTTCTCATTGTGGCCATCCATCTTGAATGAATGTTCAGAAATTCTATGGAAGTATTAGGAAAAACACAAAATCTATGGTGGGTGCCGATGCAAGAAAAGAAGTGATGTGGAAATCCCTCGAGGAACACATCGACTTGCTCGATAATATGTCATAAAATAGTATCCAATGACACTCAAAGTGATGCAATCAAAAGAAGGGTATTCATAAATTTTATTCCACTACAATGCTTTATTTCCAACACAATGAATTGTCCAAAAATATCAATGTGCTTAATATGGAAAATACATCACATGTTCATGTACTAAATCACCTAGCATGAAATAAATGTGTTGACAACCATGTCATGGCTGACTACCCAGGGAAAAGTTCTGGTCATCCACAAGTGAGGTAAGCTACATATCTCATAATATAATTCCAAACACATACCATTAATACAGAAAACCCAAAATGAAAAAATAACTCAAATACAGACTAGGGGAAAGGAAAAAAAATATCAAACTCTCCCCTACAGTCCAAATGGTTATAGTCTACAGTAAAACCAGAATCCATATCCCAGACAGTAGTAACAGAGATCATTCCAACAACAAGGGTATCAAAACCCTATTCTGGTGCAACAACAGAGGCAGCCACAACCACATTCGGTTGCACAACAACCTCACCAAACACCCCCCCCCCCTTAAATCTAGAGGATATGATTTTGAAAATTCAAAAAAACTACTGAGAAACAATTTCATAATTTTGAGGCCACTATTTAGAAACTTGAGAATCAAATTGGGAAACACTCCAATTATCACTATTCAAGGAAACCTTGTACACTATCGGGTAATACAGATAAGAACCCATTGGAGGAGGCCAATGATATCACTTTATGAAGCCGAAAGGAGATACCGAAAAAATAACAGCAAATCAAGGTGAAAGTTCTTCTCCACATTCTCCCATGTCGAATAATGAATGTGAGATAGAGGAGTCCCCCTCAACACATATCCTATCAAAAGAGAATGAGGCCGAAAATTTTAAGGGAAATGAGGTGTTCATACCTTATGAACCCACCTTACCTTTCCCAACATGACTAAAGTAGAAGAAGCTAGATCCTAAATTTCCAAAATTAATGGATGTATTCTAGACACATTACATCAACATTCATTTTGTAGAGGAATTAACTGAAATTCCACCATATATGATTTTTATGAATGAAATTGTCTCCAATAATATGGAGATATAGGATTCAGGAAAAATTCCTCTCATGGAGGAATGTTTAGTAGTGGTCCATCACTCTCTTCCTCCAACGATCCAAGATCCAGGTAGTTTTACCATTCCCTACACAATTGGATCATGTGAGTTTGGGAATTCCTTTTTGTGTCTTGGGGGATAGTGTCAATATCATTTCATATAGCGTCTTTAAAAGGAAGAGGATGAATGATCTATAACCTACCCCAGTAGCACTAAAGATCACCGATCGACTGATTAAATATCTTAATGGACTACTTGAACATGTGCTCATGAAAGTGTGAAGGTTGATTTTTCCTCCTAATTTTATCATTCTTTACATGAAGGATGATCAAGAGGCACCCCTCATTTTAGTAAGACCCTTCATGGAAAATAGGATGTTGTTGATATATGTGCATCAAGGAAAATTTATCTTCTGAGTGAGAGATTAAAAGGCATCTTAAAATGTCCTCATAGAGGTAAAGTAGGTATCACTGATAGAACATGAGGACTGTTATGCATTGACTATGGTGCACAATCACTTGGGCCACAAGGAAGATAACATGGAATGTTGTTATATCAATAATGAAACAATCATAAAAAACATCCATCCTGATTATGTACCATAATATTTGAAATTAATCATCAAATAGGGAGGTCATTGTTTGAAAAAAATGCTATTGTTCCAGATATTCTCTAGCAGGGCGACATGGAACCAATTGTTCCCTCAGTTCTGAAATCCCCCCAACTTGAACTGAAACATCTCCCATAGTCTTTAAAATAATGTAACTTGGGTGATCAGCACACGCTTCCAGTAATAGTCAAATCCTCTCTCTCAAAAGAGAAAGATCTTTCACATCTCCGAGTCCATAAATGAAGAAAATAAGATATTGGGTGGACAATGGATGATCTTAAAGTGATCAACCCAACCATTTACACCCACAAGGTGTTACATGAAGACGGATACACGCCCTCTTGGAGACCACAATTATGGCTATATCCTCATATGAAGGAGGCAGTGAAGAAAAAGGTCATCAAGTGTTTAGATGTGAGAATCATATACCCAATCGCCGACATCCCATGGGAAAGTACATTGCATGTGCTACCCAAAATTTGGGGTATCACCGTAATCAATAACGATAAAAATGAACTTATCCCAACATGAATAGTCATAGGATATAGAGTAGGTGTGGATTACAGAAAAAATAACGATTCCAAATAAAAATATCACTTCCCACTCTCTTTCATGGATCAAATGCTAGATTGATTTACAAGGAATGAATTCTATTATTTCAGGAAGGATATTATAGGTATAACCAAATTTCAATTGATCCTTAATACCAAGAGAAAAGAACATTCACAATCCTATATGTATGTTTTCCTATCGAATGATGTCTTTCGTTCGGTGCAACGCTCAGTCTACCTTTCAACGATGTATGTTGGAAATATTCCCAGATAAGGTCAAGCAGATTCTAGAAGTCATTATGTATAATTTTTTAGTCTATGGAAAATAATTCAACAAATACATAAGAAATTTGGAATTGTTCTTTGAATGGTGTGATCACCCCAAACTGGATATAAACTGGGAGAAGTGACACTTTGTGTTAAAAATGTCATCATCTTAGGCCACCAGTTTCTATGATGGGAATTGATGTTGACCCAGCCAAAATTCGAATCATCTCACAACTACCTATCCCAAATGACTTCTAGTAAATCCATAACATTCATGGTAATGTAGGATTTAACCGAAGATTCGTTTATGATTTTTCAAGGATATATTAACCTCTAACAAATCTTCTTGTAAAAAGATGATATCATTGAATTTTATAGAACCTGCACCACATCCTTCCAACTTCTGAAGAAAAAACTTGTATAATCTCCTATTATTATTTCTCCAAATTGGGTAGAAAAATTTGAGATTATGTGTGATACAAGTGACTATATCGTGGGACCAGTTCATGGTAAATGAAAAAATTGAATATTCAGATCAATCTTCTATGTCGGAAGATCCCTCAATGAATCACAAAATAACTAGAATACCAAAGAGGAAGAAATTTTAGAAGTTTTTTTTGCATTTGATAGAGTCTTCTCATATTTAGTTTTCTCTAATATTTTTTACACTGGCCATGAAACTAGTAAATATTTTCCCAACAAGAATGATGGAAATCCATGACTCATCTGTTGGGTGCTTCTCATCCATTAATTTGACATGGTGATATGGGATAAGAATGGCAGTGAGGATGTTGATGCTGATCATCTCTCCAGAATCGTATTGGCTCGTTCAGAAAGAGAAGATGATAGATAGAACAAGAATGAATTCCCAGAAGTGATAACTTTCTCAATTGGAGTAACACATCATCCAGTGTATGAAAAAATAGAAACTTACTTGGCTATAATATTTTTTCACCCTGATCATTCATTCCATCAAAGAAATTATTTCTATATATAGAGAAAAGTTATTTATGGGATGACAAACTACTATTCCACTGATGTGGAGAGGGAGTGATATGTCCCTACATTCCAAAAAAAGGGATTCAAGGAATTCTATATTTTTCCATACCTCTACAAATGGGGGACCTCACGGGCTAGATAGAACGATAGATAAAATTAGCCAATCAGGATTTTTCTAGCCTACCATGGACAAGGATGCGTGATATTTTATAACACGTAGGGATAGTGCCAGTGGAGAGGTACCATGGTGTTCTGAGAAGATATGAATCAACGCCCTATACTTGAGTTCAATGTATTCAATGTATGGTGTATTTATTTCATGGCCCCATTTCCCCCATCACTTGGGAACTCTTATTTACTAGTTTGTGTGGATTATGTCTCAAAATGGGTGGATGTCATAGACACAACACAGAACACAACAAAGGTCTCCATTTCTTTCTTGAAAAAAAATCAGAAGGTTTGGTGTTCCATTAGCTTTGATCAATGATAAGCGCATGAATTTTGACAATATATGGATGGAAAATGTGCATATGAAGTATGGTGTGAGTAATAACATAAGGACACCATATCATCCCCAATCTAGTTGGCAAGTTGAAGTCTCAAAAATTTTATTAATGAAGATCCTGTAGAAGACAGTGGGATCCTCAAAGAAGTACGGTTCCATGAAACATGATGATGTCTTGTGGGAATACATGACTTCCATAAAAACTTCACTTAGTATGTCCCCACTCCTATTGACTTTTATGAATCATTTTCATCAACTTGTGGAACCAGAGCATAAATCATTTTGGGATGTGAAGGCCATGAACTACAATCTAAAAGCTTCATAAGAGAAGAAAAAGATTCAACTAATAGATCTTGATGAGATTCGGTGGGATGCATATGAGAGAGACTGGCTATATAAAGAGAAGACATAAGAGATCCATGATAACCTGATCTCTCAGAAATAATTCCATCCCAGTGATGAGGTACTATTATTTAACTCCTATTTGATATTGTTTCCTTTTAAATTAAAGTCCCGGTTGTTGGGAAAATTTAAAGTGATCATGGTTTTCTACAGTGGTGTGCTAGAAGTTGCTGGAGCCGACGGTGAAACATTCATGGTAAATGGGATGTGTCTGAAGCCCTATCTTCACATTGAGGATGTGATGGGTACTAACTCCACCATACAATTCAGGTAGCAAGATGCAAAGGTAAAATAGATCCAATGACATAAAACAAAGGTGCTTCCTCATAGGCAACCCAGAGGTTACACCTTGTGTACCACTTATACACATGGTGTGTACTTATATTTTTAGTGTATATTATAATATTATAAATATATATATTAAATAATTTAACAAACATGAATGATGTTAGTGATAATGGAAAGGTCAATGGAATATATTTGAGCCGCTATCTGTTTGAATATCTCTATACCTACCATCATCACAAGTTTCATCATTTTTAGACCCTATTTAATTAAATTCTATGTGAGGTACTTTTTAAAATAAAATATATTTTTTTTCTATATAAAAGAAATCCCATGATATGGATGGACCAAATGGCCATGTTCATAAACTGGTTCCAAAAGACCCGAGTAAGAATCCTAATAACCGTACCATTTCCTTCATTTTTCATATTAATATAACCACATGATTTACATTTTGATATATGTATTGTGTGATAGGTTTTCAATAATAATTTAAATGTTTTTTAAATAATAAAACACATGATGGTGATGTTGTAATATTGGTAGAGTCTCATCTCGGGATTCAAAAGAAATAAGTTTGAAATCAGGTAATCACATAGGGTCATCCCTTTTATTCTAATTAAAACCAAACATTTTTGAATTTCATTGTCCCATGTAGAAATGAACATCCCCTTTTAATATTAAAAGTAACTAAAAATGGGAAGCACTACAACCGTTGATCATCTGGTTGAGTGCTTGCGTTCAAACCGGCCGATTGTTGGTTTGAATCACGCCCGAAGCACCAGACAAAAAGTTTTAGTTATCTTTTTAAAATTTTAGAATACATGAAATGTATTCCTTTGATAAACTACAGGTATAGGGTTATTTTTCATTAATTTATTTTATCTTTTATAAATAATAATGTTATACCTCAATAATTGAATTATATTATTGTTTCTATATATATATATATAAACACCATACATGGTGTGTACGCTTTATGAAACACCGAGTACTCTAGATATAAAGGATAGGGACCTACCCGACCTCAATACATGCCACATAACTCCCTCATATTCCCCATTTTCTTCTCTCACATGTCGTCCAACCACCCCAAACCCAATCTTCTAATTTTTTTAATTTTCTGTCATTTGTTCCACTTTTTGAACCTCGCTCTTGTAATGACATTCTCCACATTCTATTTCATGTTTTCATAGGCAATTAGTGTGTTTTTTATTCAACTGACCATTCAGGTCTCCGCGAAGTACAGGGTGTGCCTGAAGAATAAACGTCGTGTACACCTTGTACATAGCAACAAATGACACACTTTCTCCATTTGAAATATTCAACGTGTGAATGTTCGGTACACTCTGTGTACCATGCCTCCCCTAGCCCGACCCATGTACTCAGGGACACTACCCCTTTCCATGTCACCACACATGGTTTCTATGCTCTTTACACGATGTGCCCTTTTTCCCATAAAAGGACTTCATGTGGATAGTGTACTCACATTGCACACCATGTTGATAAAAATGGTGTTTTTCCCTTTCCAAACAGTGTGTAGTTGTCTGATCCCCTTCCAGTTCTGATTTGGGTCTGGAAGACTACACAGAACCACTCTATGTTGTGACACACGGCGTGTACAGCGTGATACATGATGAGTACTAGTTTTTACCCAACCACATGCCCTTGTGACATGCCTATCCAGAGTTCATGGTATCTTACATAGCTCATACTACAGACCATGTACCCTGGATCTACATGTTCTGTTCTCCTTAATTTTCAGTTTTCTCACATTATCTTTCATTCTTATTTTTATTCTTTTCATGTCATTCTTCTATGGAAGGTGACAATACCATGGCTGGGAAGAGACCTACTTCCACTGTAGAGGATGATAGGACCAATCACTGTCAAACTTTTCATCGACATTTATATTGGCTGTATCTAGATATCCCAGTTTTCCATCCCCTAGCATTGGCAGATCTGCCTCCTCTTCTGATGGCTCCTCCCTTCGAGACATCCACCAGTCCGGTCGCATCCATGGCATCCCTCCATATATCTACTTTCTCGAAACTTTCCACCCCTTTGGCACCACAATCAACTACAGCGCTCGCCCAAACTGCACTGGTACCTCCACCAACTACTTTCCCATCCTTCGTAGTAGATCAGGTATCCACTTCTCTACCTACTGCTACGACAACTAGACATTCTTCATCGGCACTAGTAGATCTGCCTCAACCCATACAACTTCCTCACCACCCTTAGCCACATCCAAGCCTGATCTTTACTGAGGGTCATCTTACCAGGGACCTATTTCTATTATTCTCCCATTGCACTATCCAGTCGAGCGGTCGATATCTAGATGTTAGTGTTCCCCAACACCATGGCCTCTAGGAGGATATTGAGGCGCTCTGTGGCTGTACTCATCTCCTCAAGACACTACAGGTCCGCACTCCTACTTACTGAGATTTATTTTTGGAGTTCAATATGATATTTGATTTTGATGGTCCAGCCTACATCTTGACAGACACCGATACCAATAACCCTATTTGCATTCAGCTCGACGGCCTCCCTTTTTCCCTTACAATGGAATTTTTTGGCTGAGGGTGTGACTTCTACCCCCATAGATCCACCCCGCATTCGGTCTCCACCTCTACTCACCCTGATCACTCTTACTATATTGTGATGTGGCAAGAGCATGTTGGGCCTGATCATAGGTTCACCCCCACCTCGTAGAAGAGCATGCTCAAAATTGACCCTCCCCATTATTTAATTCACTAGTGCTTCACCAACATCATTTTCCATATCCAAGAGGATATGGGAGTTGTTTCTAACCAGGAAATATAACATATAAATTGTATTTTAGAGCATGACTACTCTGACCTCCCATGCCTCGCCGCTTCATACATCCACTCTATGATTTATGGTCTTCAGGGAAACCTGAACGGATGTATTTATGCCACATTGTTGGTCCACTAACTAAGATTTTTTGTGAAATCTCCCCCACACCACCTTATTCTCACCTAACCATCTCGAATTCATCATGCTTATCCATGTGGGGATGGTCGAGCACCGAGACAATTTCGAGGTGATCGTACAGGACACCCCAACTCCTATTGGGGTGATAGCTGACTCGGTTTCTCCTACCGGTTTTGATGATCCTAACCTCCCCCATCCACCAGTAGATGCTCCCTCACTACCACACCCCCTTCTTGTAGCCTTACTTATTATTCCACCATCCCCACTTATTCTGTCTGTTCCACCACCTCCACTACACCCACACTCTCGACTAATCTCCCCAACAACCTATTCCTAGTTGAGAAAGACTGACGTCTAGATCTTGTTCAACTCCACCAGCCTTCCCTCTATTAGATGAAGACACAGATGGAGGGTATGTTATTTGACATCTTCCACCACTTGTTCATTTCACTACCAGTGACATATCCTACGTCGGTACCACCATATGATCCTATACCATATGTCGCATAGCCGTTGTTGAAATATCTGGCCACATATTTAGTTTTACTATCTACTTCTAGCCTCGCTGCTACCTCAACTACTGACCCTGCAGTGCCTACCATTCAGATTGATGATCTTGTGCCTCTAGTTTCCACAGCGGCTGCTTTCCCTATGGAAGATTCAAATATTACAGATGATGCTTCTTCTGAGGTGAACCAGTGACAGGTTTTTGTACCATTTATTTACATTATGTATATCCTCTTTTGTTCTACACATGGTATGTGATAATGTTTGTATCTGCAGAATTATCCCCCCCCCCTCCCGATAGTAAGGGGACCTATGGAGTTCCTTGGCCATCTCTATTTAGACTACTTCTATATTTTTCCAATCACCATGTGGTGATTATTTTTCAGAGTTACCTCTTCCCTTTTTACTTTGGATTTACATATTCCCCTTCTTCCCAGAATCTTTCCCATGTTTTTTTCCACATTCTGTCCTCTTCCATGGTAATGCACTTGGAGGACCATGTGTTTTATTATGTTTGTGGGAGGGTCTTTTACTACGATAGTCTTTTCAAAGAAGTGATTTAGGATACATCATTAATTTTTTACATAATTTAAACTAAGGGTTTTATGATTAATTATACTTATAAATAATTAACTCATAATAAGTAATTTTAAACGTTACATGCTTATTACAATTTCCAATGTATTTTTATAATATTGTTGAGATTTTTAAATTACGGATTTCATGTTTTGGACATATAAACTAATTATATTCATCATTTTTACTCATGTCATGACATCATTTCTCATTTTTTATTCATTTTCGAGATGTATTCTAAGCCTTTTTGACATATTCTTTCTTATACCCCATTTCATGACAGATTATTGGGATATGCATAACTACCAGAACTTTTTAGTTTTCCTCTTCAAAAAAATGTATATTTTTTAATCACAATAAAATGATTGAGGAATTTGATTGTTCTTCTTTCCCTTTTACATTAAGACCTAACCTACATCTGATCTTTGTAAGACCATTAGAAACCATGAACTACCTTGATTGGAAGCTACATTACAAGCCTATTTTCCCTTCCCATCCTAATTCATTCTTAATTTTGCATGATTATTCATTTGAGCTTTAGAGAGTGATTTTTCTCCATTCAAGTAATATATCAGAGCATCCATTCCTTTATGTATGGGGGAGAGTTCCACTTTTTTATTTGTGAAGAAGGTTTTCAAAAACCACTATTCATTATTTTTTTAGTGCTCCCTATTGAAAAACAATGAATAAGAGGGACAAGATTCATTCATTAAAAATAAAGGATGGTTTGTGGGGCCATATTGGTAATGGAATATCATGGTGATGAAACCCTTTGACAGATCTTGATTGGTGATGAATTTTCATTAGTCTTTATTTTGAATATCATGAATTATTGTTTCTGAATTTAGCCTCTTTTTCAAGTCTCTATCATTAATTTTCTTTATTACCTACCAACCCTTAGCTACAAAAACATTTGAACCTTTTTGAAAGCACTGATGATTTTTTGGGATTTGTCTTCTAAAGTGGAGAATTGTTACACGTTTAAGCCTATGTATAGAGTTCATAAACTTATGATTGAGCATAACTCTAATTAAAATATCAGTAGTGATGAGTGTTGTACTTTTTAGTGAGGTAAATCATCAAATGGAATGTTTATTTTTGGGATGTTATACAATGTGGATAAAAGAGGATGAAATTTTTTAATTTAATTATATAGGAGGCATGATTTTAATATCTTTCTAATTGGAATATGTTTGGTGAAATTTTTTTAAAAAAAATTCTCTATTATGTATATAGTATCAACAATTAAAATTAGTCGAATTCTATCTTTTTTATGAATGGTTTCAAATGATTTGATGTTGAGATTTTTCTTGAGGAAAAAAAATGACTACATGTGGGGGAGTTTGATGTGGCCGAATTGTGTATATATTTTCATATATTATCTTTTATATAAAAACATGATTTCATCAGATATAGGTGTTGAATTCAAGATAAAATGCTTTAATTTGATAATCATAATTATTTTCAGGTATTTTGCAGCCTAAGAAACAAATCAAGAATGGTTGAAACAAAAAATTAAATAAACACGGCGTGTACTTAATTCAAATGCCATGAACTATTTCCCTGGACATGGATCAACATGACCTAATACACACCCATGTTCTTGTCCAATGATTATATGCTTTGTGATTACTTAAACACGCCATTTACCCCCTTCTAGAAGTGGTTAGTGGCCGAGTTTTGACATTACAGACCATGTGAGGTGGTGTTACACAACAAGTACCCCCACCTACCAGGTAGAGCCGTGTTCAATGTCAAGGGTGGCGCAAAAACTCACCCACCGATGAATAAAAATGGAACAAGCACTGTTG
This sequence comes from Viscum album, assembly GCA_963277665.1. Classification (NCBI taxonomy): domain Eukaryota; kingdom Viridiplantae; phylum Streptophyta; class Magnoliopsida; order Santalales; family Viscaceae; genus Viscum; species Viscum album. The sequence continues at coordinate 1,017,750,317 of OY728162.1, forward strand.
AATTGAGTACATGCCATGTACTTTTTATCACACTTCTTGTATTTCCAAAAGTTTTAAATAGGAGATCAGGCCCTCCTATTTCGATCTTCCATTCTCATATTCCAAAATGGGCCAATTTTGGAGATGCCCAATGAGAGATGATGGAGAGAAGAGAAGAATGTATGTGCTGCTGCTTCCTCCCTAGGGATCTTAAATCCAATTTTTGTGCAATGTTTCACTCAGGTATCACAAGTTTGTTAGTCATTAGTTACTCCATGAGTAGCTAAATACCATATGTGTTGGGGTTGTGGATGATTATGGGTTTCTATTTATCAATTGATATACTCTAATCATGTTATTTTTATTTACCTCATAATCCCTCCAAAAATCATTCTAAATATCACTGGGAACCAGAAATTAGACCAAGAACAGGATTTCCAAGGATCAATTGACAATCTACTATTACAGAAATCCATGACCATTGGGTGAACCGATCATCTGAAAATGGGATATAGTTAACCAAATTAGTATAAACCAAACTCCAGACCAAGGAATTGGTTTCTACTATTTTTTTTTAAAATCTCGAGGCCAAGGTGGTTGTCTAACATACAAAACCATGAGAAGTGAGTTTTTATGAACAAAACATCCTAATAAGTAAATTAATTGATTAATAATCCTTAAAATTCTATATCCATGATGTATTCTTCCCATTTTTCTTCAGTAATTTAATTTTTATGTTTTTCATTATATTTAAAAATAATTTTTCAATAAATTGAATGTTTAATTACCCTATCATTGAAACCTAAATCATCAACTCTAAATTCTAGCAGAATTCTCATAATTATATACAATTCGGAAAAACAAAATATAGTAACTTCATCTCCATGTAGATCGATCCCACACTTGCACTATACTAGTATTATGATGGGGTAAATATATTTAGATTTTCCTTAGTAACACTTCAGCTAGAACGATAACATAAATCATTAACTAAAAAATTAAAAAAACATTATCATAGATCCAAAAAATCCATATTTTAAAATCAATATTTTAAAATTAAGCAAATAAAGCACTTTTCACAAAAAAATTCTTCAAAATCCACAAATATAAAAATCTATAAACCAACACTAATGAGGGTTTCTCCCATTCCTACAACACGAATTTCAACAATAACAATTTGTCAATTTAACCAATTTTAAAATAATACGTTAGGTTATAATAATTTTATTTGAGAGTGAAACCACCTACCATTGGAAATATAAAAGAAATGAAGAATGAAATGAAAACATAAAAAAACCCAGGTTGAGTCTCCAATAACACGCCAAAGATCTCTTTACCTAATATCAACACAACCAAATGTCATCATGATTAGAGTCAACAACCATAGATCTATTAAAAATAGACTAGATCTAAGATTTTGAGTGATTTAGGGGGAGTATATATAATGAAAACATAAAAAAACAATGGCTTACCAAGGGAATCGGGCTTCAAAGCACAACAAAAGGACATTTAATAACCAATGGTTAGAAGGGAAAATATTTCACAACCATTTGGAGGAAGAAAATATGAGTTAGAGATAAAGATAGTTATAATAGAGAGGTTCAAATGTGAAAATAATTTACATCCTCTTTTTAAGGATCTCAATTTTAAATCATGCATGGTTAGTTTCACGGCTAGGAAAACCATGCACTAACTGTGCCCCAACCTCTGTCTCAAGAAACACCTTGCAAGGTTGGTCCACATGGTTAGAAAAACTATGTTTCAACTATAAAAAATCTCTCTATCTAACCTTGCATGGTTCCTATGGGATGGCTACATGGTCTGGTCAAACTATGCACCTAACTATGCTCTTACACAGAATCCCATGTTTCAATTTTCACGGTTTCTTATAGGTGTTTCATAGTTTCTCGTAACCATGATCAATCCATGGACCTATTGAAAAACTAAAAAACATTCCAAAATTCATCAAAACCTTCCATAACTTGATAAAAATACATTGTATACATAAAAACTATAAATAAAGGGATAATAAATTGAAATCAGTGGTGTAATATTTTTTCCACTATTGGCTTTTCCATTCCCATAATGTAGAAAAATAGCATTGATCTGAAAGAGTTCAGTCTATTTCTCGGCCATTTATTTCTCACATTCCCATCTCTATTCATGAATCTGATCATTTTGACAAAAAACTTGCACTAGACTAATGAATTACCAACACAATACATTCTGCTACCTATCCAAAATCCACAATGGAACCTGTACCAAAAAAGTCTCCAAATATAGTTCAATGTGATCCAATAGAATCACATTGTTTGGATCTGGCTGATACTTCTTCAAATGAGATGCATGAAACACATTATGCATTGTAATGAATTGTGGGTGAAAAATCTAACTAATATGCCACCTCACCACCCCTTTAAATTATATCAAATTGGAAAATTTATCTAGGGTATAACATTCATGGCATTCCAAAATAGTGATGTACATGCATTGGAGATATCCTCAAGAACACATGATCATTCACCTAGATTGAAAATGACTATTGATGATGATCCACAAAAGATTTTTGACTTTTATGAGATGTCTCTATCCTCATCCTGGTCAACTTAATATTCTTTTTTGTATTTTGGATAGGGATCGACCCAACCAATGAAGTATCATCTATTTACACCCATAAACATGGAAAATGATTAGCTCACCCATACAATGCTTCAAATGTGGGCACATGTATCGAGTCACAATAACATTTTTCATATGTTAACTCCACTAATGATACATGCTCTTCCTATGAGCCTAAAAAATCTATTACATATCCCCACATCATGTCTTATGAAATTTTTATCACGCATTTGAATTTATCATCCATCTGAGGATGATACCATATACTCATATTCAACTGAATTCCAAGGGATTTGTGTAAGGATTTATAAAAACCAGATGTAAACCATGGATCTCGATCATAAACAATTGATTCTATTATTCCATGAATCTTAAATACTTCTCAGATATATTTTTTGACAAGCCCTCCATAGTATGAGACTCATAAATAGGAATTAAATGGGACTACATTGTGAGCCGATCCACTTTCACTCATAAAGAATTTTGTTTTCAAATCATTCTTAGGTGTCCTATTTGAAAATCCATTTTTGTATTCTCCCTATTACAAATTGGAATATGTAATGACTACAAAATATGTTCATGTCACTTGTGCAATTCTTTAACATGTTGACAATTTATTCCTCTCGAAACAAACTCAGATGCACTGATTTTTATACCATCAACCAAAACAGTGATTTAAATTCCTTATACATTTTCTATATTTCTGGAATAATATTCCATTTAAAATTGTAGAATGAATGAAGGAGTTTTTCTTGAAAAGATATAGGTACTACAATCTAATCCTAAAACCTTAAAACTGAACTGCCATCAAGCATCCATTACTCAATGGTCTCCCCACCGTAAATTTTTGACGCCATAGTAACACATTTTGAATCATATGTATGTGCCTCGTTAGATTTCACAACAAAATTAGGAACTAAATAAACAGGAAAGAAAACTACAACATCACCTTAGTATTCAAATTTTATGTTTGTGAAACTCCATGATTTCATTGTATGTTATCTCCTTAATGTAATTCAATAGCTTGCGCAATACACAACTCCGAGTTCGAGCACACCACAACTTACTTAACTAAACCGTCAAAAAGAAGTTACTTATAGTATTAAATTCATTTTGAATCTTATATAGTCTATATAATTTTAACATCCATATTATTTTTTTCTTAGACATAATATATGAACAAATTCGATTTTTTCGGATAATGTAAGTATTTCAAAAAAATGTAATTTTTTGGCCTTTTAATGGTGAACCCTTTGTAAAAACAATATTTTACACTTTTCTAATAACTTTCATATTTTGATGAATAGTGAAAAATACAATGTTTTAATTGAAAACAACTTTTTTAATTGAAATAATTTATAGTGATGAATTATGAATTTGAATGGTTTGGAGGAGTAATTATATTATATTATTATAATTTAATAAAATTTAGGTCATTATAAGTAATTTCGCATTTAAATTTGACATAATCACATGTCAATATTTTGATAGTTTTTTCTTTTTAAAAACCCAATTTTGGTTCTGACAACGAGAATCAATTTTAAATTAATAAATGAAACTTCTATGTCTTGAATTAGGTAGTATAGACTTCTTTTCAGAATTCTAAACATGAAAATTAGCTTTGGGTAGATTATTTTTTCTGAAAACATTCAATTTTTGATGAATTGTTAAAAACATTGTGTTATTATTCAAAACCGAATTTTTATTTAAATAATTGGTTATTTTAAATTAATCATTTTAAGTAAAAATAGATATATAATACCTATATATGTTCAATTTTATTTATTGGAGTCATTTGATTATAGGTTTATATATATATAATTTTATCAAACTTTTTACAGTCTTTTACCCACTATAACGCCCCGAACCTAATTACCAAGAGACTGTGCATTATTAAAAAACATTGGCATGATCGTAAAAGATCAAGTCTCTAAAGGCTGATTAGTTTATTATATTTTTAAATACTAGATAATTTCATCAGTTTTAAATTACATTATAAAATAAAAAACTACAACAACATAGTCTCCATAGGCCACACTCATATCCCTTAGACTATCCCAGTAGGTCAGTCATAATATACTTCTTCGCATCCTAGGAGAAATAAAACCTAGAAAGGGGTGAGCCTAGATTCTCATTAAGGATAACAATATATAGAAAACTTTTATAAATATGCATAAACATTTATGTCAATGTATAAGACTACAAAAAAATCCTTTTAAAAATTAACTTCAGCATAATATGGAAAATATTAAATATAATAATGCCATTTACTTAATCACATGGATATTCTACTAGTCGAATAATCACAGGCAATATAAATATCCATTTTCATAATGATGGAATTCATAATTCCAGACTTCATAACCACATATTCAAGGCCTTCTTCCAAGACTAAAAATAAGATTTTGTCAAGGCCTAGTGACAAGACACTAGTTTTTCTCATGAGACCTACAGATGTATCGAGTAGCCATAGCGGGCTCCACCCATCACTTACTATGTACAATGCATTCCTCTTATGAAAAGGTTTAAACATAATATAAACATTCATATTTAAACTAACATATGAAATGTCAATACTTTATCCACAAACCATGACTGGTGTAAAAATAACACATCTACAGTGAAACATATCACAAAACCATCAATAAAATATGGATGTTTTGTATCATAATAAATCAACTTCAAATATGCTTAAAATCTATCAATGGATATTGACATAGATGATATCAAAATATTTTAGGGAAATATATCTTTCTATTTTGAAATAATTTAAAATTCATATAATTATAAAGAAAAAATTTATTTTCAAAATACTTTTATAATCTTTTAAGGGCTGCTTCGACGATGTTATAATGGCATAAAATAGTCGCACCCGCCATATAAGTTAAAAAACATTCTTACATTAATTTTATCGAAAAGGTCATAAAGTACCTTATAAGGAAAACAATAGAATGATTCTTTTCAAAAACATATAAGGTCAAATATGGGAATAAATTTCATTACACCATTTTCTATTTAATAGTAAAAAATTTTGAAAATAAATTTTTATGAAACACGGAAGTGGATGATTTAGAGGTCCCAGTAGATACTCACGTACAAAACAACCTCAGATAATAAAGAGATTGTGAAATAAACCCTTACCTTGTAGTTCTCCTTGTTCAAGGGTAGGTTAAACTTCATTATAATGGTGAAACAATTGTTATTAAATTATAAAATAACCATATACATTAATATGATATCATATATGATCTTATAATATAGCATTGTTAATGATATTTCAATAGTATCATCATTTTGGTTGTTAACTGATTCATTTTCCTTTATATGCATTGTTACGTAAGTAATTTTATTTATTGATAGGATGTATCTTATTCATATTCAGAATGATATTATATCTTTAAACATTATTTTTAATCATCAAATTAAAATTATTCTTGAATGGATATGATGGGGAATGAATCTCACCGCATTTGTGGAGACGGTAACACAGACATACGCACGAGCGACAATATCATACATTAGATATTAAAATCATATATAATCAGATGGTATATCATATGCACATAATCATTATCATTTTATATTTATTATTTACATCATTTATAATAAAATCACATTATATAGAACACACTGATTTTATAATTTTATGATATAAACATCAAAGAAATAGGATGTGGAAGAAGAAATGAAATTGAAAGAGGTGATGAAATATTTACCTTCTCTTCGGGTTCTTCGTTTTGATTTGATCAAAGGGATCCTTAGGTTGGCTTTCTGACTAGATGAAGGCCTCTAGGATGAAGGGAAGATAGTTGAGGGGATATTTAGGTAGGGATTGGCTGAGCCAAATGGCATTGAAGGTATGAATTTGAGAGAAGTGGAAGTGTCCTTTTATAAGAGGGGTGAGGGGCACCTTAAGAAATGATTGAAATATTATATTATTATAAATACATTTTTCGGTTTATAATGGATAAAATATGATTTATTTCGATTCTAAGGTGGGGAAGGGTCGAAACCACTCAACCAATATGTTTTAGACAGGTTTTGGCCACTATATTAACCATGTCTTTTAGATTTAACTTCTTAGTTAAATAGTTTGTCATTTACCATGTCTCTTTGTATTTTTATATTAAATGGTTAATAAACGTACTACAAACATACAAGAGAATCTCAATTGATTCATTGATGACATATATAATATTATTTATATCCTTTGGCATATCCTTATATTTTTAAGAATAGAATATCAATTAATAATATAATATTTGTTCTAAAAATTCTTTTATGTCAATTTTGACACTATTTGGTATTCTGTTTTTTGTTTAATTAATAATAGAATTATTAATTCAAAAAATTAATTTAATTAACCCTAACATGTGCTATTAACCTTTAAAATTAGATTAATTTGTTAAAAGTATCAAATTAGATTTATTTGGTTATTTATAATATCAATTATTTTAATCTTTCATTAATAAGGTAATTAATGCATCATTATTGTGTTATAAATAAATTAAATTATTTAATGTCCAAAAATTAAAAAAAATAAAAAATTTTAGGAACTATTTTATATATTTATAAAGAATATTTATAGTGGAATTTATCTTATGCATTACCCTATACTAAAATGGGTTTTGTTATTGAAATTTGATTTTAACTCTTTTAACTCTTCTCTAAATAAAATAATAATAAATGTCCTAATCTAATCCAAGTGGACAAAATGAGATCATATATTATTCCTAACGTTGTTTTTTGTTGAATTATATTTATCCAATAGAATTAGGACATGTGTTAGGGTAATTAGGATATCATTTTTACCCTTAATTACCCTATTTACTTTTAATCATGGTAAATAAAAATCAAAAGTTACTATTCACCAAAAAATTATTTTCATCTTATTGAACCACATTTTACTTACTGATATTAACTGTGTCTCATGAAATTTTGAAATTTAACTAACAAAAGTGGTAAAATTATGTTTTATACAAATTTGCAAATGCTCCTAAGAGGTGGGTAAAAGACGGTAAAAAGTTCGATAAAATTGTATATATCTAAACATATTATAAAATGACTCCATTTAATTACATTGAACATATATAGGTATTATGTATCAATTTTGACCTAAAATAAATTACAATAATATAACTAATTATTTAAATAAAAAGTTGGTTTTAACCAATAACGTAGTGTTTTTCACTATTCATTAAAAATTGAATGTTTTTAGAAAAATACCAAAAATTCACCCTATGCTAAATTCGATATTCTAAATCCAAAAAGTAAGTGCATTTTAAATGATAAAATTCATTAAATTTTAAAAATTAGGTATTACTATTCATAACGGCTAGTTTTATTGGTCGTGGTGTGTTAAAACACCAAGTTGCTTACAACGCAAGTTATTGCATTATTCAAAGGGAAACGTACCATGGAAGCTGGAGGAGTTACATTCTCCCCTCCTTCAAATAATTTTGTCCTTAAAATTTCTAAATATTACTCGATAAAAATATTTTGGTGGTTCTTCATTATAAGATCCTCAGGTTCCCACATTGACTTTTTCATCTTATGGTTTCTCCATAGAAATGTTACCAGATGAGTCATCTGGTCTATCAACACCTGTTCTCTTGTATCAAATATCGTGACAGGGTCTTCAAAATAAGAATGATCGAGTTCTAGTTCTAATTCCTCATTGGTGAGTACATGCGTTGGGAAAGGCATGTATTTTTTCAACAGTGATACATGGAACATGTCATGAACTTTGGGGAGACTTGGCGACATTGCCAAATGGTAAGCTACAGCCCCAATTCTTTCTAGAATTTTGAAAGGTCTGATGTACCTGAGACTCAATTTACCCTTCTTACCGAATCATATAATTTCATTCCATGGAGATACCTTCAAGAAAACATGAGATTCTACCTGAAATTTCATATCATTCATTAGGTTATCAGCATAGCTATCCATCCTACATTGAGCTGCTTTGATGTGGGTTTGGATAACCTTCACCTTTTGCATTGTTTCCTTAACATGTTCTGGGCCTATGAGTTTTCTTTCACAAACATCATCCCAACAGGTTGGTTTGCGACATCTCTTTCCGTATAACGCTTTATATGGTGCCATCTGCATACTTGAATGGAAGCTATGATTATAGGAAAATTGTACCGTAGGTAAATATTGATCCCACATACCTTGAATGTCCAGTGAGAAAAATATCAACATTTCTTCAAAAGAATGAATAGTCCGTTTTAATTGTCCATTATTTTGAGGTTTGAAGGCAGTGCTCAAACAAAGTTCAGTATCCAAGGAATTCTGAAGGATTTTCCAGAATCTTGATGTAAAATGGGGATCATGGCCAGAAACAATAGATAAAGGTACTCCATGATGTCTTTCAACATCATTAATATATACTCTTTCTAGACGTTCAAGTTCTAAATCTTCTCATATAGAAATAAAATGTGCTGACTTGGTAAGACGATCAATAATGACCCATATTGCATCATTCCTTCTGGATGCCTTTGGTAGCCCCATGGCCAAGTCCATCGTAATATTAATCCATTTCCACTCAGGTATTGGAAGAGGTTGCATGACTCCTCCAGGTTGTTTCCTTCCATCATTGATTTGTTGACAAACCATACATCCTGACACAAAATAAGAAATCAACATCATCATGTTGTCCCACCAAAAATTTTCCTTAAAATATTTATACATTATGGTGCTCCCAGGGTTTATAGAGAAATTGGAGATAATAGCATCATCCAATAATTCCCTTTTTAGATTAGTTATGTTAGGATCACAAAGTCTCTTCCTAGATATCAAAATTCAATCTTCATATATGAAGTCACTCAATCTCCCGTCAATCACAGCTTTAATGTTCTTTTAAAACTCTTCATCATCAGTCTGATAACATCTTATCCATTATAATAAAGATGGTTTAGAAACCATTTGAAAAATTATCGATGTTTCACTTTCCATGATTATGCCCATATCCATTTTTACTAGATCCCTTTATATATAATCCCTTTAAACTCTCATATTATTCATAACTCCATGACCATCTCTTCTCAAAGCACCTGCCACCTTATATTACTTCCCTGGGTAGTATTGTATGGTGTAATCATAATCTTTTAGTAGTTCAAGCCATCATTTTTGCCTCATGTTGAGTTCTTTCTGTGAGAAAATATACATAAAACTCTTGTGATCAGTATAAATCTCATATTTTCACCATAGAGATAATGTATCCATATCTTAAAAGAAAATATTACAACTTAAAACTCAAGATCATCAGTATTAAATTTTTTCTCATGAATATTTTGTTGTCGTGATGCATAAGCAATTACCCTATCATTATTCATAAGGACACAACCATGTGTTTTCTTTGATAAATCACTATAAATAACAAACCCATTGTTCTCCGGTGGTAGAGTTAATATAGGAGTATTGACTAATCATCCCATCAATTATTCAAAACATTATTCACACATTTTTTCCAAACAAATTTAACCCCATTACATGTGAGCTTAGTTAATGGGTTATCCAATCAAGAAAGATTTGGGAAGAAACACCGATAATAACCTGAAAAGCCAATAAAACTGTGTATGATAGTTATTATCATCGTTTCTGGCCATTCATGGATTTCTCTTGACTTATAAAGATCAATGAAGATTCCATCCTTAGAGAAAATATTTCCAAGAAAAGAAATCTCCTAAAGCTAGAATTCACACTTGCTAAACTTCTCGTAAAATTTATTTCTTCTGAGGATTTTCAGAATGGTGCACAAGTGATTTTCATTTTCTTCAAAGCTTTTAGAGTATAGTAGGATATCATCAATAAACACCACTAAAAGTCATCCAGATATTCCTTGAAAACTCTGTTCATTAGATGCATGAAAACATAGGGTGCATTCGTTAGTCAAAATGCATTATTGTAAAATCGTAATTCTCGTACCTGGTTTGAAATGCTGTTTCTGGAATGTATTCCTTCTTTACACACAACTGAGGATATCCAGATCAACGTTCAATCTTTGAAAAATATTGAGCTCCATGAAGTTAGTCGAGTAAATCATCAATGTGAGGTAGGGGATACTTGTTCTTTATTATTATAGCATTGATCTCCCTGTAGTCAATTCAAAACCTCATAGATCCATCCTTCTTTTTAACAAAAATACAGGGGCTCCCCATAGAGAAACACTGGGGAGAAAAAATACCTTATTACTTAATTCCTCTAGTTGTTTCTTTATTTCCACTAATTCCACAGTGGCCATTTTATAAGGGATCTTCGATATGGGCCTTGAACTAGGAAATAAATCAATGCAAAACTCAATTTCTCATTCTGGAGGATGACCAGGTAAATCCTCTAGAAACACATCAACATATTCTTGCACAATAGGTAAGTTCTCTATTCGAACATTCTTTTCCTCACCCACAGTTATTTATTTCTCTTCTTCCCAAATAATTGAATTTAGTAGTGCTAATGAGGGTGGATCTAGATAAGAATCAGTTAGGGATGTTTCTTCTCTAAAGATTAGGTACTCCTTATCGTCACCGAGAATTGTAACCAACTTATTCTTAAAATTAATTTTCACATCATGGTCTGAAATCCAATCCATACCATGTATTATATCAAATTCAGTCATCCTCATGATGGTGCGTCTACAGATAAATAATATTTTTATGCTCTAATGGGAACTGATTCACAAAACATTATTACGATGATACATACCATAGGTGTTCTGACTGACCACTCCCTTGTTAAATCAAATTATAAATATCTAATATTTTTAAAAAACTGGGTTGATATGAAACAATTTTATGATCCAGAGTCAAATAAACCATTGGCTAAACATGAGGAAACCATTAAATTACATGCCACCACATCTTTCAGAGCATCAACCTCTACACTAGTGATCGAATAAGCATGGCCTTTCTCCATTGGCCTTTTCTGAGGAAATGTTCTTTGGCACTTATAAAATTCAGTAGAATAATTCCCCCTTTATCTACAATTGTATCATTCAACATTGACAGCCTCTTTCTTCCCCTTACAACACGAACGTGGTGGCCTTTTTCACAACACTTGTAACAGACTCACATTCCCTTCAGGAATGTACCGGGGAGTTTCTTACCACATTTACTATAGGATGGATATTCTACTTTTCCATTCTTCCCTTTATTTCCACTTCCAATGTGCTCAACAGATCTCTTTTTCTCCTTATTTTCTTTAATGTCTTAACACTTAAGGGGTTCCTTTTCTGTCTTGATAGCTCATGAGACAATATTTTCATACGATGAGATGGATTGTGAGACTAATTCTTGATGGAGAAATGGTTTTAACCCATCAATGAATCAATTAATCTTACTCCTTGGGTTATGTATATAATCTATTTCATCCCTTGCTAACCTTGTAAAGTTAGCCTCATATATTGTGACATTCTCATCCTTATTTTGTCTCAGACTCAGAAATTGTCTTTCTATATCCCCTCGATGGTCATGAAGAATTTATTCTTTAATAAAATCCCTTTAAAGTCTTAAAATTCCATATTTGATACTTCATCATCTTCAATTGTGTTTTGAATCAATGACCACCCTTGATCTGTATCTCCCGTGATGTGATAAAATACCATGACAACTTTTTCCCCTTCATTACTCCCCAAAGTGTGAAATATTTTCTCTAAAGAATTTATCCATATCCTATCTACTAATGGATTTGTACCCCCATTGAATGTTGGTGGTTGTTGCCTCATGAAGCAGTCTATCATTGATCCTTCGCATTGTGGATCAGGGTGCCCCATACAGGTAATGTTATTATTCATAACCCGAGTGAGTTGTCCTGTTACAGTGATAAGCTGATTAGCACTAGTAGCTTCACCAGCTCCACTTTACAAATCTTGAGTAGGATGGAAATCACTACATGGATTAAATGCATTGATATAGTTTCCATTGTTTCCACTAGGTTCTATTTATAAACAATGGCATACACTAGATTACCTTATGAATCACAATACATAATTATAAACTTTAAAAAAGTTAACTAAAATTGAACAATTTATGGATATAATCCTTAATCATAAAAATATTTTCTTAGAGGAAGTATATAGTCATAAAACCTTGACAATGGTTTGTAATGAAAATGATAATTATCCTAAGCATATCCCCTAAAAGTTTTGTATCCAAGAGTGCAGTAGGTCCTGTTGGTGTGCACCAGTTCTTGTTCGAGTCAAGCTCAAAGCAGTGTTTTTGGGTTTACCACTAGGTAAATCTATGCCCAAGTTGCCTCTACCTACTCATATCTAGACAGGTTGTATTTCTAGGAAAATACAAAAATCTCATCATTACCAAAATTCTAGGATGATCTTATATACTAATCCTCAAAGACTATTTTAGGGTAGTGGGATCTAATAAGAGTTTATCTAAATCTAGTTTCCATGGTTTGTACTAAACTTCCTCTGATACCAACTGTAAATCCCCAACCCTAGTTACCCATAGTCGGTGCATTATTACATAACATTGACATGATCACATAAGATCAAGTCTAGAAAGAACATAGACTTTAGTAGCATTGGAAATACTAGATACATTCATTAGTTTTACATTACATTAGAAAATTAAAAACTACAACAAAATAGTCACCATAGGTCACACTCATATCCCTTAGACTATCCCTGGAGGTCAGTCATAATATAATTCTTCACATCGTGGAAAAAATAGAACTTAGATATGGGTGAGCTCAGATGCTCAGTAAGGATAAAAATATAGAGGAAACTTTCATAAATATGCATCAACATTTAATTTAATCTATAAGACTAAAAAAACCTTTTAAACTTGTACATCATCATAATATGGAAAAGATAATATCAAATAATTCCATTTAATTATTCACATGAATATTCTACTAGTCGAATAATTACATGCAATATCATTAGCCACATTCATAATAATGGAATGCATAATGCCAGACTTCATAACCACATATTCAAGGCCTTGTGAGAAGACAAAATATAATATTTTTTTAAGGACTTGTTCTAAGACACTAGTGTGTCCCATGAGACCTACTGATGCATCGAGGAGGTATAGCAGGATCCACCCATTACTTACTATCTCAAATGCATTCCTCATTTTAAAAGGTTTAAACATAACATAAACATTCATATTAAAACTAGCATAATAAATGTCAATACATTATCCATAAACCATGAATGGTGTAGAAATAACACATCCATAGTCAAATATATCACAAAAAATTCAATAAAATATGTATTTTTTGTATCACAATTAATCAACATCAAATAATCTTAAAATCTATAAAGAATGTTGACATAGATGTAATCAAAACTTTTTTAGAGGGAAATATCTCTTTCTATTTAGAAATAATTTAAAAGTCATATAATTATAAAAGAAAAAATTTATTATGAAAATATTCTTATAATCTTGTAAGGGAATCTTTGACGATGTTATAACGTCATAAAATAGTTGCACCCGGCTTATAAGTTAAAAAAACATTCTTACCTTAATTTTGTCGAAATGGTCATAAAGTACCATGTTTGGAAAACGATGGAAAGATTCCATTAAAAAACATATAATGTCAAATAAGGGTATAAATGACTTTAACCCATTATCTATTAAATAGTAAAAATGTTTTGAAATACATTTTTATGAAACCCAGATGTGGATGTTAAAGAGTTCTCAGTAGATAATCACATATAAATAACCTCGGATAATAAAGAGATTTTAAAATTAACCCTTACCTTGTACTTTTACATAGTTGAGGGCAGAATATCTTCAGGTATAATGGTGAAATAATTTTTTTTAAATTATAAAAGAACCATATACTTTAATATGACATCATATATGATCTTCTAATATTATTTGTTAATGATATTTCATTATTATCATCATTTCGGGTGTTAACTGATTTGTTTTCCCTTATATGATTTGTTTTGTAAGTAATGATTGTTATGGATAGGATGTATATTATTAATATTCAGAATGATATTATGTATTTGAAAATTATTTTTAATCATCAAATGAAAATTACTCTTGAATGGATACGATGGGGATTGAATCTTATCATGTTTGTGGATACGGTAATCCGTACGAACACTCGAGTGACAATATCATTCTTTTTATATTAAAATCGTATATAATTGGATCGTATATCATATATAAAAAATCATTATAATGTTATATTTATTATTTACATCATTTATACTCATTATTATACCCATCCAAATGATGAAGTGTTTGAATAACAAACTATACCACGACGTCGAGACGGTAATCCGTACATAAGAACGTTTGATGACTTTGTCATTTATAGGATGGATAGAATAATTAATAGGGTTGTACCATTTTTAAAATAAAATCCTAGTATATAGATGGTACTGGAGTTATTATTTCATAATGGAAACAACAATGAAAGAGGAAGTAGAAGATGAAATGAACATGCAAGAGGTGATGAAATATTTACTTCTTCTCTAGGTTCTTTATTTTTATTTGATCAAAAGGGCTCCTTAGGTTGGATTTTTGACTAAAGGAAGGCCTATAGGATGAAGGGAGAACATTTGAGAGGATATTTGGGTATGGGTTGGCCGAGCCAAATGGATTTGATTTTGGGAATTTGAGAGAAGGGGAAGTACCTTTTTATAAGATGGGTGAGAGGAACCTTAGGAAATGATTGAAAAATAATGTTATAATAAAACCATTTTCGGTTTCTAATGGATCCAAAATGATTTATTTCGAGGATAAGGTAGGGATTCATCAAAAATCACTGAACCACTAGGTTTTATTTAGATTTTGGTCAATATATTAACCTTATCTTTTAGATTTAACTCTTAGTAAATAGTTTGACATTATCCATGTCTCTTGGAATGTTTATATTATATGGTTAATAAACAAACTTTTAAATTCTCAGTGAACCTCAAGTGGTTCAATAATGACATATATATTTTTATTTTTGTCCTTTGGCTAAACCATTGATTTTTAGAATTAGAATATCATTTAATAATATAATATATTTTTTTTAAACTCTTTTACGGCAATTTTGTCACTATTTTGTATTTTGTTTTTTTGTTAAATTCATAACTGCATTATTATTTCCAAAAAAATCATTTAATAAATCATAACATGTCATATTAACCTATAAAATTAGAGGAATTAATTAAATGTCTCAAATTATATTTATTTATATATTTATAATACCAATTAATTTAATCTCTCATTCATAACGTAATTGATGCATCATCATTGTGTCATAAATAAATTTATTTATTTAATGTCTAAAAATTATAAATAAAATAAAATTATGTTGTAAATATTTCCAATGAATATTTATAGTCTAATATATCTTATGTATAACCCTATATTAAAAATGGTTTACTTCTTAAAAATTGATTTTAACTCTTTTAACTATTTTTTAAATAAAATAATAATAAATGTCGTAGTCTAATCCAAGTGAACCAAATGGGATAATATTTTTTTCCTAATGTTATTTTTTTCTAATTATACATTTACAATAGAATTATGACATTTTTTTGGGTAATTATGATATTATTTTTACCCTTAATTTCCCTATTTACTTTTAACAGTTGTAAATAAAAGGCAAAAGTTACTATTCACAAAAAATTATTTTCATCTTATTGAACCACATTTTACTTATAGATAATAACCGTGTTTCTCAAATTTTTAAAATTCAACTCATAGAAGGAGTAAAATTTTGTTTTATACAAATTTTCAAATGCTCCTAGGAGGTTGGTAAAAGATGTTAAAAATTTCGACAAAATTTTATATATCTAAATTTATTATAAAATGACTCCAATGAATTTTGTTGAAAATATATAGTTATTATGTATCTATTTTGACCTAAAATAAATTAATATAAAATAACTAATTATTTAAATAATATGTCGGTTTTATCCAATAACGTAGTGTTTTTTTACTCTTCATTAAAAATTGAAAGTTTTCTGAAAAATAACCAAAATTCACCTTAAGCTAAATTTGATAATTCAAATCCAAAAATGAAGTCCATTATGAAATATAAAATTTATAATATTTTTAAAAAGTAGGTATTACTATTCATAATGGCTAGTCTGAATGGTCGTGGTTTGTTAAAATTCCATGTTGCGTACAACGCAAACTATTTCATTATTCCAAGGCAAACGTACCGTGGAAGCTTGGGGTGTTACACCCACCTCCAAGTAGCATTGAAAATATGCATTAAACATAATTTTAACGCTTCTGTGAATTGAATTTCAAAAATACAAGAGACATGGTTAATGTTAGTAAGTAAAATGTGGTTCAGTATGATGAAAATAATTTTTTGTGAATAGTAACTTTTGACTTTTATTTACCACGGATAAATGTATATATGGTAATTAATGGAAAAAATTATACCATAATAACCCTAAAACATGTACTAATTCTATTGGATGTGTATAATTAAACCAAAATCAACATTAAGAATAAAATATGATCCCCTTTGGTCCACATGGATAAGATTAGGACAATTGTTTTTATTTTATTTAAATAGTTAAAAGAGTAAAATTAAAGGTTTAATAACTAAACCATTTTTAATATATGGTTATACGTAATATAAATTCGACTATAAATAATAATTATAAAGAAATTAATTTCCTTCATAATGTTATTTTATTTATAATTTTTAGACATTAAATAATTTAATTTATTTATAACACAATGATGATGCAATCATTACCATATTAATGAATGATTAAAATAATTGATATTATAAATATCCAAATAAATCTAAATTGAGACTTCTGATGCATTTCACTAATTTTCTCAGTTAATACTTCATGGTAGTGTTGGTTAAATAAATCTTATTCAAAGTGATAAGGTTTTTTATGGATTTCAAAAAAATGAAATACTTAATAGTGTAAAAATTGACATAATTTTTTTTAAACAAATTTTATATTATTAATTGATATAATATTTCTAAATATCGATATTTTAGCTAAACGACATAGCTAAGGTTATATATATTAATAATTAACCCCATTGGTTTCTCTTGGCCTGTTATAGTATGTTTATTAATCATATATTATAAAAATACAAAGAGACATGTTAAATGTCAAACAATTTAACAAAGAGTTAAATATAAAATATAAGGTTAATATGATGACCAAAACCCCTATAAATCCTATTGTATGAGAGGTTTTTGACTCATACACACCTTATCCTTTAAATAATTTATTTTGGATCCATTAGAATCCAAATGTGATTTTATTATAAAATAATATTTCAAGCTTTTCCTAAAGCGACCCTCACCTCTCTTATAAAAAGGAACTTACCCTTCTCTTAATTTCACACCTCCAATTCCTTTTGGATCAGCCAAACACTACCCAAATATCCTCCAAACTTTCCTCCCTTCATCCTAGAGGCCTTCCTTGGGTCAGAAATCCAACCAAAGGATCCCTTTTGATCTAATCAAATGGAAGAACCCAAAGAAGAAGTAAATATTTCATCACCTCTTTCAAGATCTTTTCTTCTTCCATTTCTTATTTCTTTTCTTTTTCCATTAAAAAATAATATCAACAGTATATTCTATGTACGTAGATGCTATTATAAATATGGTACAACCATATTAATTATTCTATCAATCCTATAAATGACAATGTCATCATACGTGTGTACGTACAGCTTATCGTCTCCATGTCGTGGTATAGTTTGTTATTCAAACACTTCATTATTTGGATGGGTATAATAATGATTATAATTAATGTAAATAGTAAATATAACATGTTAATGATTCTGTATATATGATATATCATTCAATTAAATACTATTGCACCATCAACATAATTATATTTAAGCTCGTGCGTACATACGTATTACCTTCTCGACAACGCGATGAGATTCATTTCCATATTCACCATTCAACGATGATTATAAAAATATATATCACTAATAGGTATGTAATATATGACATAATAATGATACTGGATATATATATATATTTATTTATTTATTTACTAAATATATCTTATTCACTTAGTTCAGTTCAATACGAAATGAAAACGGAAACATTGTTTATTCATATATACGGCCTACCATCTCCATAAACGGTGTCTTCTGTTTCATATATCTAAATATTATAAATATTTATATTTTAAATATATATTATATATAAATCATGTGTTATATTCTAGAAGTATGTAAATCATGATATAAATGATACAATCTAGAATAACATGTTAAAACACGTACGATAAAGAAAGCGATTATTACCCGAAATGTTTATTTAACATGGGAATCATTGTTAAATGTGTAGTATAAAGTCATAAATGAAACATGTTTGATATAACAAATATGAATATGGTTCTGGAATAATTTAATAATATAATATGGTCATTATACAGGAGTTTAAACGTACCATCACCCAAATGAAAGTGCAAGGTAGGGGTTAATTCCTCAATCTCATTATTATTCGAGATTTTTTATGTGTAAGTTTTTACATAGAAACAATTATTATCAATGTCCATGTTTAGTAAAAGAGTTTTCAAAGATAATATTTTTAATGGACGCTTTTACTAAAAAATAATTTTAAATGTTTTAAAGATTTATTCTTCAAAAACATTATCTTTAATGTCCATGTTCTCAAAATGGTTTTAAAGATTTATTTATATAGACAAGATTCTTTTTAAAATGTTAATTCCTTTCAAAAGTATCAAAGTGGTATGCGACGCTCTGATTCAAAATTGTCTTCAAATTTATTCCTTTCTAAATTGTGTGACTTATAAATGTTTTCTTGAAAAATGGATATTTATCTCAAAGAGTTTTACAAAACATTTTCATCTATGTCAACATCCTATGATGGATTTTAAACTTTTTTGAAGTTTATTTATTATGATACAAATTTTCCATATTTTATTGATGGTTTTGTGATATGTTTGATTGTGGAAGTGTCATTTTTATACCATTCATAGTTTATGGATAATGTATTGACATTTCATATGCTAGTTATTATATCAATGTTTATGTTATGTTTAAATATTTTCATATGAGGAATGCATTGGACTTAGTCTGTGACGGGTGGTGCCCGCTATAGCTTTTCGATGCATCAGTAGGTATCATGAGACAAACTAGTGTCTTGGCAAAAGGCCTTGACAAAATCTTATTTATAGAGTCAACAGAAGGCCTTGACTATGTGGTTATGAAGTCTGAAATTATGCATTCCATCATTATTAAAGTGGCTATTGATATTGAATGGGATTATTAGACTAGTAGAATATCCATCTGAATAAGTTAATGGAATTATTTGATTCTATCTTTGACATATTATGCTGATTTTTATGATTAAAATGACTTTGTTTTAGTCTGATGAATTGCCTTAATAATTATGCTTATTTGTAAATGTTTCCTCTATATTGTAATACTTACAGAGCGTTTGAGCTCACCCCTATCTTATATTTTATTTTCCTAGGATTCCAAGAAGTGTATTATGATTGATAAGAAGTGTTAATCTTGGGATTAATGGATTTCTCAAAGGATCATTTATGTTGTGTTTTATTTTCTAATGAGTAATGTAATGTTCATGTATGTAATCTATTTTCAAAGATTGCTTAACTACTTAGTCATTCAGGACTTGGTTCCTTGTAATTAGGCCAACATATTAAAATAATGCACCCACTCTGTTCTTCTGGGGTCAGGGCGTTACAGTTGGTATCATAGGATGTCTAGAAACAACATTGGAAATACATTTAGATATACTCTGATTAGAGGATATTACCCTATGATAGACATTGAGGATTAGTATAGAATAACATTCTAGATTTTTTTAATGTATTGGTTTTTTGTATTTTACAAGAAATATATCCATGTCTGGATATGAGTAGGTAGAGGTGGCTCTGGCCCAAATATACCTAGGAGTGGAAACTCTGACAAGGAGTTTTGGGCTTGACCTGGGGTATCCTGGGGCATGACAATGTGTCTTGCTGCACTCTTGGTTACGATACTCCTGGGGGATATTCTTAGGATAATTCATATTTTCATTACAATCCATTATGAAAGATTTATGAGTAAAAAGATCCTCAAAGAAAACATTTTTATGATTATGCATTATATGCATAAACATTTCAATTTACATTAGGTATTTTATAAGTTTTTAATTATGAATTGTGATTCATAAACTATTCAAGTGTATATCATTGTTTAGAAATAGTGCCCAGAAGATGGAATGAGAACTCCCAAAATACGCGTGATCCAAAGAGTAATAAGGATCATATATTTCATGGTATTAAGTTGTCATTTAGAAAGGAAATAGTCTCCCATGTATTATCATCATATGAAGAAATTGTATCCTGTGTTAATAAGATAAGTAAAAAATTTTCCGAGTCCTATGGATTTGAAGGGAAGCCAGAGAAGACAAGGATGGTAGAGAGAAAGATGGATAATGGTAATAAGAGAAAGAAGGATTTTCCAATATTCGATAACTTTGGAAAGAATCACCTTGGTAAATTCACGAAGGGAATGAAATTTAGTTATAAGTGTGAAGAAATGTGAAATCGAGTATTTTATTTCAAGGGTAAGATAAATGTTTAAAATGTACAATACTTCACCTGCAAGGAGTTGGGACACTACACGAATCAATGTTCACATCATCAGAGTATACCCCCAATGCTGATATTGGATAATAATCAAGTTATTATACTATTGAATATGCATAAAAATTATTAAGAGTTCTAATGTTGTCATTAAATTATTGTGACATTTCTGTATTGTATTAATGGTGTACATGTTATAATAATAATAGAGTATATACAGATTATATGGTAGTGCTATTTCATTAAGTACTTAAGATTGTGTGGGACCAAGAACGGTGACTCAATGAGAGGTTAAATTTTTAGAAAATATATGGTTGAGAGAAATATAAAACATAATATGATTCTAATACTGAGGTAGTAATTTTGGAATAAGATTTGATTGATTTGGATAAATTATATTGGATATTCTTGAATACCTTGAAACTAATTAATGATTTGTATATTCCATTATTGTTTGAGTTTACATCTTTTTTGGATATAAGGATTATATCCATTATTCAATAAGGAATAAGGGAGCATGAATGTAATCAATACAGTCATATGATAATTTAGGGTGTTACTGTGTTTTAAAAGAATACATGATGAATGTATTCACATGTTTTTACGTGCAAAAAGGATCTTCATTGTGTTTACCATCCTTATAAATTTAGGACTGTTAGTTTGAAAGAAGTATTTGGGATAAGTCAGTAACGTCCCGGTTCCAGCACCCACCCAGAGGCGCCCCGTACCCGGTTGGTCACATGGCCTCAAACGCATTTCCACGAATAACAGAGGTAGCCGACTAGCAGTGAGGTCCTTGGGTGTGATAGTGGGGATACTATTCCTTCATTGGTAGGGTACACAACAGAAGAGAAAATCAAATTACAATAATAGCAGAAGCAGTAGACATCCATACAAGAATAAACAACAGAAGACTGATAAATAAACAACTGGAGCTGAAATATATGTAAATGATGAATGATACATATGTGTTTAGGAAAATAGCCAAAAAAGTCACAATGCTGAATATAGTACTAAACCAAATTACAAAAGAAAAACATATGAGCAACTCCTCAGCATCGCAAGCGTCATCTTGGTCCCATGCTCTCCATATCTAGTGCAATCAAGAACTTGAAGTAGAAGGGTGCTTTCCCTTATCTATACCTACAAAAATATAATCTGTTTGTGCCAAAAAAACATGACCCAAACAGGGTGTGAGACAAAGTACCAATAGGCAACCACCCAAGGATATGTGCCTAATAGTCAGTGAATATATGGAAGGTAAAGTAAAATAAGCATTAAATAGTAAGAAGTAAATAGGATAATACATAGTAGTAACAATCCACAGCTTCTATCATATATTCTACAAACAAGAAACAGCCACTCAAGCAAGTAGAAAAAAAAGTTAACCTCTGGGTAGTTCTCACAGCCTAACCCCTAAGGTTCAATCTACAAGTACATGCAACCCTCTGGGAGGCACACACAGTCTCACCCGTCTGGTTTAGCTAAATAAATAATAGTAGACTCTCTGAGGAACCACTCACCATCAATTCCCCTTATAGTCTCGTATCGTACTAAAGGATCTATGGGGAAGCACTCAACGTCTATTACCCCTGTGGCCCACGTCGAGGAACTACATACTCTCTAAGAAATCACTAAATGTAAATTCCCCCTGTGGTCTCGCATCACAAAATAAAGACACTCTAAAGAAGCCCTTATGTCCATTCTCTCTATGGTCCACTACACTTGGTTCTCAAAGCCCTGTGTATAAAAAACACGCATAGCGCACGTATCGTCCCAAGTAAACCTCGAGACCTACTTAGCTATCATTCTAAGGCACAACAATATACATTACATCAGTTCCACTATCCTACAACTAGGCATGGAAACTGGAAAAAGACGAACAAGAAAACAAGCATGGAAAAACATCTAGATTACAAGACAATTTACCCTATTCATAAGAAATTACCTCTACTCAAGAAATCAAGAAATCAGGCAGACAACATGGAAAAACAAGAAACACACAATACCTTATTCAAGGGTATTGGTGGAAATTGCACATAAAATTCAATGACTTCCAACAGAAAGGCACAAACCACCTAACTCTAGGATAGGAGAGCAATATACGTGAACCATGATGATTGATTCTCCTTATAACATCGAGGATCTGAGAAAACGTCCAAAAATCTCAACACACGATATCTTGAGAATGATGAGAAATTGGAAAACAAGGCTCTATGAGAAGGAATAACTCACAGTTGTGGTACCAACGCAATCGACATCAGCTGAAACGGAGATCAGACGGAGGATCGGGAATCCGGAGAAGAAATGTGGTTGTATGGGTCTCTCTCTGACGAAGACCCTGGAGAAGTAGTGTGTTCTATCCGTCAGGCATGACCCTGGTGCGTTTAATGAAAAACAATAAAGTACACGGTGTGTACTTCTTGAGTACACGGTGTGTACTCCATTTTTCTTTACTCCACTTTAAGCGGCCTCCACCTCACCCCTACACACCGTGTGTGTGGCCCAGACACAGCCAGCACATGGCCTAGCATGGAAAGGGAGCACACAGTGTGTACTTATAAAGTACACGTCGTATACTTCAAAATTTTCCCAAAACTCCTCTTTTCTCAAAAACTCCAGAAAAAGGGAAAAAATAACTGAAACGAAGATTCGGGTTCTTAAAAACTCCCCCCTTAAATAAATTTGTCCCCAAATTTCCCTAACGAGGCAGTGAAGAAGAAACCCCGAACAGCTCCGGCCACTACGATCGCACATCGGCCTCCCTTTCCTAGGTCTCGTCCTGTACTCGCCCATGATGCCATAGCACCCGTACTAGAGGAACAAACCGCCCACGAAGAACCTCCGTACTGAAATCGACAATCCGGATAAGATGATCCTCAAACGATGCATCCGCTTTGAGATCAACTTCCTCAGGCTGAAAGACATGAGACGGGTCTGAAAAGTAACATCGGAGCTAAGAGACATGGAAGACGTCGTGCATGGTCTGATACCTCTGAGGTAACTACAACCGATAGGCAACCGGCCCAACTCTCTCCAATTCCTCAAAGAGCCTGACGTACCATGGTGAAAGCATACCCTGTCTTCGAATCCTCTTGTGTCCCAACCTCGGTGCGACACGTAGAAAAACCTGATCCCCGACCAAGAACTCCAGAGTTTGTCTCCATTGATTAGCATAAGTCTTCTGTCGAGACTCTTCTGTAGCCATCCTCTTCTGAATCAACTCTATCTACTCTGAGGACTCCTGAACAAGGAGAGGTCCCAATAAAGATTCCTCTCCTGCCTCCATCTAGCATAAAGGTGATCGGTATGGCCTACCATACAAAGCCTCATAATGTCATCTGAATAGTCTCTTAAAAACTGTTGTTATAGGTGAACTACAGCCGAGGAATATTCTTCTCCCAAGAACCGCAGATGTCTAAAATGAAAGCTCAGAGCATATCCTCATGTACCTGGATCGTATGCTCAGACTGGCCATCTATCTGGGGATGGTATGTTGTACTCAAGAGTTACTGCATGCCCAAATCCCTCTGAAGTCCCTGCAAGAACTGAGAAGTAAACCGTGTATCCCTATCTGAAATAATGGAGTGCGGAACTCCATGCAGATGTACAATCTCTTGGATGTAATGTCATCCCAGATCATAGACACTGAAGGTCTCCTTGATCGGTAAGAAGTGAGTAACCTTCATAATTCTGTCGACGACAACCCAAACATAATCGTTCCCTCGAGGCGACCTCGGAAATCCGGTCACGAATTCCATCCCGACATCGTTCCATTTCCACTCTAGAATGGGTAACTGCTGTAAAAGGCCTAATGGTCCTTGATTCTCTGCCTTCACCTACTAACAAGTAGAACACCTCAAGAAAAAACCAACAACATCCCTCTTCATACCTGGCCACCAGTACTGGCGATGAAGATCCTGATACATCTTGGTGACACCAGGATGAACTGCCTAAATTGAGGAATGAAAGTCCTGCATCAGCTCCGCACGTATGTATTCCGACACCCATACACGTCCCTAGATACGTAAGATCTAATCCTCCCTCACAATCCATCCAGGAAGAGGGTCCTCTCCTGACACACTCTCCCACAGGACCAAGCCTTCTAAGTCTGATAGCTACCTCATTCATACCCGATCAAGAAGTGTAGAGGTAACAACTAAAGAAGATAAGAAAGTCTATCCATGTATTTCGTGAACCTCCAGATGCATCTAAGATAACGGAGCCATATGCTTCCACTCACTACTGGCCTCCTGAACTACCTGAATCTGAGTTCCCCTACTCAACGCATCTGCCACTGTGTTGCCCTTTCCTGTTGTAGAGGTGAGTTCGAAATCAAAATACCGCAGATACTCGACCCACTTGCACTGTCTCAGATTCAGATCATGCTGAGTGAAGATGTACTTTAGACTCTTGTGGTCGGTGAAGACCACAAAGTGCTCTCCCAGAAGGTAATGTCTCCAACAGCGTAAGGCGTGAACAACAGCTGCCAACTCCAGATCGTGCGTCAAGTAGTTCTTCTAATGTGGCCTCAACTGCCGAGACCCGTTCGGAATGACTCCATCTCCCTGCATAAGCCCAGCACCCAGCCCAATACCTAAAGGCTCACAATAAACAGTATAGCTCTTGCCTGGCTCTGGCAGGACTAGTATCGGGGCCGACGTAAACCTTCCCTTCAGCTCCTGAAAGGCATACTCACAAGAATCTGACCACAAGAACTCCACCCCTTCTTGGTCAGACCTGTCAAAGGTGCTTATAGGCGTAAAAAGTCTTGAATGAAGCATTTGTAGTATCCATCCAGCCCTAGGATACTCCGTACCTCAAAAACATTCTTTGGCTGCTCCTAAGAAACTACAACTCTCACTTTCTCTGGGTCCATGGATACTCCTTCCTCTGAGATGACATGACCCAAGAAGTGAATCTGATCCATCCAGAAGTGGCACTTCGAGAGGTTAACATAATGTTGATGCTCTCTCAATGTACCTGGAACGATGTCAAGGTGGGTAGCATGGTCGTGTCGAGTGTGAGAGTACGCCAAGATATCATCCACGAAGCCCACGATGAAGGAATCCAAGTAAGGATGGAACACTCAGTTCATCAGTGCCATGAAAACCACTGGTGCATTCGTTAGAACGAATCCCATAACCGTATACTCATAGAGACCATACCTACTCTTGAAGGCTGTCAGAGGTATATCTGATTGTCTAACTTGAAACTAATGATAATCAGACCTCAAATCGATCTTCGAGAACACCCAAGCTCCTCAAAGATGGTAAAAGAGGTCATCAATCCTTGGCAGGGGATATCGGTTCTTGACCGTCAACTGGTTCAGCCTCCAATAATCTACAAATAGCCTAAGGGTACCTTATTCCTTCTTTTCAAACAGGATAGGTGATCCCCAAGGAGAAGTACAGGGTCAGATGAAACCCTTTTCCTAGAACTCCTCCAACTATTTCTTGAGCTCCTGCAACTCTGGTGTAGCCATCTTATAGGGAGGAATGGACATCGGTGTTGCTCCTAGAATGAGTTCAATAGAGAAGTCCACCACATGCTCCGGAAGAAAACCAAAAAATTCCTCTGGAAAGACATCCCTGAAACGATCCACCACTATAGGAAATTTCATCTATGAAGTCCCCTTGTCATCTAGATAAAGACTAGAAATCTTGGTTGTCACTCTTCATAGCCCATGATGCTCAAGTCCTAATCAACTCGCCTGAACATCCCATTTTCCTCTATGAAGAAAAGATTCACCCTCTGGTGAGATGAAACTCACCATGCAGCAATAATAGTCAATGACTTCTTGGAAGGGAACCAACCAGTCCATCCTGAGAATGAAATCATAGAATGTCATCACTAGGATATAGAGATCCCATAAGAAATGTTACCCTCCAACCTCGAGAGGGCCCTCTCTACACTAATGTACACTAGATATCATCGTCCCCAAATGTGTGTCTAGTGTTAATAAATCGGCAGAAGAAAGGATATAGAGCCACAAGATCTCCACAACAGCAATAGAGACAAAGCTATGTGTCGTACTAGTATCCAAAAGAGGTGAAGATAAAACTGAGGCTACTATAATCGTACCTCAAACGGTAGAAGGATCGGGATCTTTCTCCTGATAGGTCTGCTCCACGGAAAAAGTTGGGCCTACCCCACGACCCTGTGACCCTGCCAGACCACTCTGAGTTGATCTTCCCTACTGGCGCTGAAGGAAAGGTGAATGACTGCAATGGCCTCAACCTCCACCTCGGCCCGATCAGCTAGAAGAACTCCAGTTCCCCGACTGGTGAGAAACTAGTGGTGCTGCTCCTGAACGAGGAGTCAGGGAAGAACCCATTTCACCAGCTACTGGTGAGAAGACCTGATAGAACCTCTAAAGGTGACCCATCGTGCAACAAGATTAGCACTCAACTAGTTCTATCTGGCACTGCATCCTCATGTGCCATGCCCTTCCACACTGGTAGCACACTACCTGGCTACCTGAAGATGTATCTCGCCTCCTCGGATCACCACGCTAGACTCCCTATAGTGCTTCCTGCTGTCAACTAGAGGAACAGTAGCCCTGGATGCAGAACCGCCCTGGCTCGTAGCTTCGGAGTCTCTCAGATTGTACTCCGTAATTAGTGTCTGGTTGATGATGGAAGTGATGGAAGTCAACTGGAAGATATTCACCTGCGAGCAGATCTCCCGCCTGAGACCATCCTCAAACTTCCTTACAAAGAACACCTCTCTTCCATCCTGGAGGGGTGTGAACTGATGTAGCTCAGTGAATGAGAGGAATACTCAATGACAGAAAGAGTACCCTTCTCTAGACACATGAACTCCCGAGCTCGATCGGCCCTCCGGGTCTCTGGGTAGAAGTAGTCGTAAAAAACACGATGGAACTCCTCCCAATCCATAACCTACTGATGACCCACCATTGAGATCACGTCCCACCACCTCTTGGCGGAGTCTCATAGAATATAGGTAGCAAGCTTGACCTCCCTCCTTGGAGGTGTTTCCAGATGGTCAATGACAGTCAGCATGGCTTCCAGCCATGAATATGCAGCCTGTGGTCCTCCTTCCCCCGATAAAGTAGGAGGATGCTGCTGCTGGAAAACCCACGTCAAGCCTGCCACAGTCGTGGCTGGAGGCCGTGCTCCCTGAAAGGTCTGCATTATCCTCATAAATCCTTCCCTGAACTATACATCAGCACCCGAAACTGGTATGACAGCGGTTGCCATGGATGGACAGACTGGAGGATTGGCAGGAAGTCCCTGATCAGCCACATCTAACGTCTGATCACTGCCTTACAACTGACGTAAAACCGGAGGGCGTCTCAGAGGCATAGATCTGAATGATCAAAAGCATACATTAGATCAGGAAAACAAGGACAGAGAACAAAGAAGTACAAAATGGAAATAGGATAAGGAAACAATCAAGATTTACAAAACACAACTACACAACATGTATAAAAATTAGACGTCGTGTATTCTTAAACCACTTACATTGGCGTTTACCCCCGCCCCACTTGTCGTGTAACACCTCAATATACACGGCTTGTTGTCCCCACACATGGCGTGTAATTGAACTCAAAACCCCTACCCAAGTCTCTTTACATGGCTAACCCACACGGTCTTCCTACACTGAGAAAACTCGATGTGTTCTCTATGGACACGGTGTGTAGTAGACAAGGTTTCAACGACCCATGTTGTTAGTTACACGGCTGGCTACATGGTTGAGACTTCACGGCGTATTTCAAACAAACATGAAGTCTACTTGAAGACTTTTCCTGACCCGTGTTTTTGGCGACACGACCAAGTACACGACTGACACAGCGTGTATAAGAGGAGAGAACACCGTCTCGTGTTGTTCGTGACATGGCCAGGTACCTGGAACAAAAATGCATGGCTTGTTCATACACAACACGACGTGTATGAAACGAGCTTCCCCGACCCGTGTTGTTATCGAAACGGCTGGGTACACGCTCACTACTACACGGCGTGTACCTACAGTACACGGTGTGTTCCTGGATATTTTTCACAACCCGTGTTTCTGCTCACACGGTCAGTGAAACAGTTTAAAACTACATGATATGTATATATAAAGTACACGTCGTGTATTCTGGGTTTTTTCGGGCCGTAGCTCAGAAACTGCACCAAAGCCAAGAAAACACTGAAAAACAAGTATGAAGGTTCCAAATTCTGATCTGTGAGGTCCCATACTCCCCACGAATCAAAACTTGGCATCCAATACAGTCATATATAAGGAAAAACATATCAATGATTCATCAATTTCTGATTCAAGAGGGCCCATAACACCTCAAGAACCAAAATTTGGCCTTCATTTAAGCAAGGAACAATCCAAACAGTCCTCTATCAAATAGCCGAGATTCAATCATAGCATCTATCAAAACAGCATGCATAATCTACACTGAGTCTATCACAAAAACATGAAATCGCTAATGCACCCTAGATGGCATGACAAGAATGAATGGTATGGGATTTATAACAAGTAACTATATGATTCATGAGATGTCATACCATCATCTCATCGAGTTGCGAAATAAATAGAACCACAATAGCAACAAAAATAACAAAACATATCATGTGAAACACTCTAGGTTAAATCTTATCAATCATAAAATCTGAAAACCAGAAAACTGAAATTAACAAGGTAGTATGGCTTATCCCTGTACACGGGTTAGCTACTCCTAAGCATAGCTTAATATCAAGTACCAAATCCGTCCTATCCCTGGATAAAAGATCACAAATAGTAAATCAAGAGAAAAGAACTCCTTTGATACCACTTTGTAATGTCTCAGTTCTGGAAGCCACCTAGAGGTGCCCCATACTAGGTTAGTCACATGGCCTCATGCACATTTCAACGAATGCCAGTGGATGTCAACTTGCAGTGAGGGACTTGGGTGTGTTAGTGGGGAAACTATGCCCTCATTGGTAGGGTACACAATGGAACAGAAAAACAAATAACAACAATAGCGGAAGTAGTAGACATCCATACAAGAGTAAAAACTGGAATACTGATAAATAAACAACTGGATCTGATGTATATGTAAATGATGCATGATACATATGGGTCTAGGAAAATAGCCAAACAAGTTACAATGCTGAATACAGTACTAAGCCAATGTACAAAAGAAAAACAGATGAGAATCTCTTCAGCATCGTAAGCCTTGGCTTGGTCCAATTCTCTCATGCTCTTGTGTTATCAAGAACCTTAAGTAGAAGGATGCTTTCCCTTATCTATACCTGCAACAATATAATGTTTTTGGGCCCAAAGGCATGACCCAAACAGAATGTGAGACAAAGTCCCAATAGGCAACCCCCAAAGATATGTGCCTAATAGTCAGTGAATATATGACATGTAAAGTACAATAAGTAGTAAACAGTAAGTAGTAAACATGATAATACACAGTAGTAACAATCCACAGCTTCTAGAATATATTCTACAAACAAGAAACAGCCACTCAACCAATTAGAAAAAAAAGTTAACATCTGGGTAGTTCTCACAGCCTAATCCCTGAGGTTCAACCTACAAGTACTAGCAACCCTTTGGGAAGCACACACAGTCACACCCCTCAGGTTCAGCTAAATAAATAATAGTAGAGACTCTGAGGAAGCACACACCTTCAATTCCCCATATAGTCTCGTATCATACTAAAGGCTCTCTGGGGAAGCACTCAACGTCTATTCCCCCATGTGGCCCGCGTCGAGGAACTACATACTCTCGGAGGAAGCACTCAATGTTAATTCCCCCTGTGGTCATGGTCCACTACACTAGGTTCTCACTGCACTGTATATAACAAACATCCATAGTGCCTGTATCGGCCCATGTAAACCTCAAGAACTATTTGGCTATCATTCTAAGGCAAAACACTATACAGTACATCAGTTCCACTATCCTCCATCTAGGCATGGAAACTGGATGAATCCAAACAAGAAAACAAGCATGGAAAAACATCCATAATACAATACAATTTACCCTATTCATAATAAATTACTTCTACTCAAGCAATCAAGAAAGTTGGCAAAAAATAGGGAAAACAGGAAACACGTAATACCCTGTTCAAGGGTATTGGTGGAAATTGCATATAATATTAAACGACATCCTACAGAAAGGAACAAACCACCTACCTCGATGCTAAGAGAATGATATGCGTGAACCATAATGATTGATTCTCCTTAGAACGTCGACGATCTGAGAAAACGTTCCAAATGCTCAACCCAAGATATATTGAGAAAGAGGAGAAATTGGGAAACTAGGCCCTAGGAGAAGGAAGAACTCACTGCTGCGGTTCCAACGCAATTGAAGGCGGATAAAACATAGATCAGATGGAGGTTCAGGAATCGGGAGAAGAAATGTGACCGTACGGGTCGCTCTTGGATGAAGAACCTGGAGAAGTAGTGGGTTCTGTCTGTCAGGCATGACCCCGGCGCGTTTAATGAAAAAAAAGTACACAACATGTAATCCATTTTTCATCCTCTGCTTTAAGCGGCCTCCACCACACCCCTACACACCATGTGTGTGGCCTGTACATGGTCAGGCACGATAAGGGAGTACACGGCGTGTACATATAAAGTACACGACGTGTACTTCAAAATTTTCTAGAAACTCCTCTTTTCTCAAAAACTCCAGAAAAGGGGAAAACATACATGAAACGAAGATCCGGGTTCTTAAAAATTCTAATGGTTGGAATCTTTTAAGTTCTACATTAGATACTATTATTAAGGTTAAATCATTTCTTGAGATTATTTTTGGACTGTCAAAAAAAGGACAACCCAGAGGTCGAGCGACAACCAGTCGCGTCTGGCAAGGCCCCAAGACTTGAACCTGCAACTGAAGCGAGATGGGGGTGCATCACCTACCACTAGCCTATGTGAGGTTCTAGTTTTTATAATGTAGTTTTTTTAAATAATCTAACAAATGAATATAAATTCATTTTTAAACCTATAAGATTAGGATAAATAGAATATTTTTTAATTTTATTATCTATTGGAGTGAAACATGAGTTTTTTGTAGGAATTAGTTGAAGGGTGAAACTCTAATTGTCAAGTATATATATATATATATATATATTTCCTCTTATTCTATGAATAAATTAATTCTTAAACTTTAGTGAAGGTATGTTAAAACCAAAAGTGTGTTTTCCTAATACCATATGTTTTTTGAACCGTTGACATTTTACATCATCTTAGACTAATGGCTTTGAGGCCCTCAATTTTACACTTGATTGTGATTGATGACCTCAATCACTATATATAAATTTTACGTTTTTCCTCTAATTATGGGTCTCTAATTTCCACCAATTTTCTAAAAATCAAGATAATAATTTGGTGGTGACTTTTTCATTTTTATTTCACTCTTATTAATATAAATTTTATTAACCGAGTTTCTAATGTGGGTTTTCAATAAAAGAATTTTTCTATTTTTAAACATTTATTTTCGAAGAACAATTTCAAATTGTGAGGGAAAAATTTATTGAAGGAGGGTAGAATGTAAGACCCCATTATTACATAGTACCTTATCTCATTAAAGTAATTCAATATCTTTCACTACACGCAACACTGAGTTCGAGCACCGCACAACATACTAAATAACCATTCAAATAGCGGTTATGAATAGTATTACCTGCATTTTGAATCTTATATACTATATATAATTTTAACTTATATATTAAGTGATTCTAAGACATAATAGAAGAACAAATTAATTTTTTTCATAAAAAGTAAATATTTTTTATAAAAATGTAATTTTACAGCATTTTAATGGCGAAGCATTTTTAAAACCAATATTTGAAACTTTTATATATTCAAATTAATGAAATTATGTTCTTATTTATAAGAGGGACATAAAAATTTAGTTTGGGTAAGTTTTTTGTACTTTTCTGAAAACATTCATATTTGATGAATAGTGGAAAAATACTATGTATTAATTGAAAACAACTTTTTTAATAGGAATAATTTATAGTGATTAATTATGAATTTGAATGGTTTTGTAGTATAATTAGATTATATTTATATAATTTAATACAATTTAGGTCATTGTTCGTAATTTCACATTTAAATTCGACATAAACACATGTAAATATTTTGATAGTTTTTTCTTTTAAAAATCCAGCTTTTTGGTTTTGACAGTGGGAATTAATTTTAAATTAATTAATGAAACTTATATTTTTTAAATTTAGTAAAATAGAATTCATTTTTTAATTTAGAATATAAAAATTATCTTAGAGTAAATTTTTTGTATTTTTCTAAAATCATTCAATTTTTGATGAATTGTAAAAAACACTGCGTTATTATTTAAAACAAACTTTTTATTTAAGAAAATTATTATTTTATTCAAATTTATTTTAAGTAAAAATTGATATATAATACATATATAAGTTTAATATAATTCATTGGATTCATTTTAAAATAAGTTTAGATATATAAAATTTTATCGATCTTTTTATAAACTTTTACCCACCTCCTTGGACCATTTACAAATATGCATAAACGTAATTTTACCGCTTCTATGAGTTGAATTTAACAAAATTTGAGAGTAATGGTTAATATTTGTAAATAAAATGTGGTTCAATAAGATGAAAATAGTTTTTGGTGAATAGTAATTTTTGACTTTTATTTACCACTGTTAAAAGTAAATCGGGTAATTAAGGGTAAAAATGATATCATAATTACCCTAACACATGTCCTAATTCTATTTTATAAGTACTGTTCTACCAAAAAAACATTAGTAATAAAATATGACCCCATTTGGTCCATTTGGACATGATTAGGATATTTATTATTATTTTATTTAATGAAGAGTTAAAAGATTTAAATTCAATGTTTAATAACTAAAAAAATTTTAATATATGGTTATACATAAAATTAATTTGACTATATTTATTAATTAGAAAGCTAAAAAAATTTCCTACATATTGGTATTTTATTTATAATTTTCATACTTTATATAATTTAATTTACTTATGACACAATGATGATGCAGTAAATCTATTATTAATGAAAGATTAAAATAATTGATATTATAAATATCAAAATAAATGTAAATTGAGACTTATGGTGAATTAAAGTAATTTTATATGTTAATATGACATTTTAGGGTTAGTAAAAAAATTATTCAAAGTGATAAAGTTTTAATGGCTTTCAAAAAAATCAAATATTATATAGTGTCAAAATTGACATAATTGAGTTTTTAAAATAAATATTATATTAGTAATTGATATAATATTCCTACAAATCTATGTCTTGTCCAATGGAGTTAGATAAGGTTATATATATTTATGATGAACCAAATGGGGTTCTCTTGGATTGTTATAGTAAGTTTATTAACCATATAATACCAAAATACATAGAGACATGGTAAATGTCTAAAAATTTAACTAATAGTTAAATCTAAAAGATAAGGTTAATATGATGACCTAAAACTGTTTAAAACCTATTTTATTGAGTGGTTTTTGACCCATCCCCACAATATACATTAAATAATTCATTTTGGAGTCATTATAAAATAAAAAATAGTTTATTATAAATTAATAGTTCATACTTTTCCTAAAGTGACCCTCACCTCTATTATAAAAGGGAACTTCTCACTCTCTTAATTTCACACAGCTAAAGCCATTTGGCTCATCCAAATCCTGCCCAAATATCCTCCCAAATTTCCTCGCTTTATCCTTGAGGACTTAATTGGTCATAAATACATGCTATGGAAAACTTTTATCAAATCAAAAGGAAGAACCCGAAGAAGAGGTAAATATTTCTTCACCTCTTTCAATTTCTATTCTTCTTCCACTTCCTATTTCTTTATTGTTTCCATTATAAAAAACTATCTATAGTATATTATATATATTTTTATGTTATTTTAAATATGTTACAACCATATTCATTATTCTATCTATCTTATAAATGATAAATTCACCATATATGTGTACGTACAGCTTACCGTCTCCACGTCGTGGTGTTTTTTGTTATTCAAACACTTCATTATTTGGATGGCTATAATAATGAGAATAAATAATGTATAAAATAAATATAAAATGTTAATGATTCTGTATATATGATATACAATCCAATTAAACATTATTTCACCATCAATATAATGATATTGTCACTCGTGCGTACGTACGGATTACCATCTTCACGATGCAATGAGATTCATTTCCACATTCACCATTCAACGGTGGTTATAAAAATATATATCATTAATAAGTATGTAATATATGACATAATAAAGCTACTATAGATATAAAGATATATATTTATGTACTTACATATATTTTATTCACTTACATCCATTCAATGCGTTTTGAAAACGGAAACAAATCATATGCGTACGTATGACCTACCATCTCCATAAACGTTGTTTTCCATTTAATATATCTATGTATTATAAATATATATATTATAAATATATATGATATATAAATCATGTTTTATATTCTGGAAGTATGTAAATCATGATCTGGGTGATAAGATCAAGAATAACAAGTTAAAACACGTACGATAAAGAAAGCAATCATTACCTGAAATATTAACTTAAATTGGAAATAATTATTAAATTCTTAGTATAAAGTCATAACTGAATCATGTATAATATAATAATAATTAATATGGTTCTGGAATAATTTAATTACATACTATGGTCATTATACTGGAGGTTAAACGTACCATCGACCAAAGGAAAGTGAAAGGTAAGGTTTAATTCCTCAATCTCAATATTATTCGAGATTGTTAATGTGTAAGTTTTTACTCGGACATAACTATTATACAGATACATGTGTTATAAAATATTTTTCAATGGGATTAATTATAGGGGACACTTTTACTAAAACATCATTTTAAATGTTTTAACGATTTATTATTCCAATCATTTCTCTTTAATGACCATGTTTTAAAAATGGTTTTAATGATTTATTTATATAGACATGAATGTTTTTAAAATGTTAATTCCTTTCATAAGTTTCAATGTGGTATGAGACACTTTGATTCAATATTTTCTTTAAATTTCTTCCTTTCAAAATTGTGTGACATTTAAATGTTTTCATAAAAAAGGGATATTTCTCTCAATGATTTTTACAAATCATTTTCATCTATTTCAACATCCTTTGATGGATTTTAAACTTTTTTGAAGTTGATTTATTAAGATACAGATCTTCCATATTGTATTTATGGTTTTGGGATATGTTTGACTACGAATTTTTTATTTTTATACAATTCATGGTTTATGGATAGAGAATTGACATATTGTCTGTATGTTTTAAATTGAATGTTTATGTTATGTTTAAACCTTTTCATATAAAGAATTCATTGGACTTAGTAAGTGACAGGTGGAGCCTGATATTGATCCTCGATGCATTGGTATGGTTCATGAGACAAAATAGTGTCAGAGCACAAGTCCTAGACAAAATCTTATTTGTAGTCTTGGAAGAAGGCCTTGACCCTATGGTTATGAATTCTGGGAGTATAAATTCCATCATAATGAAAGTGGCTATTAATATTTCATGTTATTATTCAACTAGTAGAATATCTATGTGAATAAGTAAATGGTATTATTTGATTTTATATTTTCCATATTATGTTGAAGTTTATGTTTAAAAGGCATTCATTTTAGTCTTATAAATGGCTTAAAATTATTCTTATTTGTGAATGTTTCCACTATATTGTTATCCTTACTGAGCGTTTCAGCTAACCCCTTTCTTATGATTATTTTCCCAGGATTCGAAAAAGTGTATTATGATTGATAAGAAGTGTTAATCTAGTCGATTAATGTCTTTTTAAAAGGATAATTTATGTTCTGTTTTATTTTCAAATGTGTTATGTAACCTTAATGTATGTATTCTATATTCCAAGACTTCTAAACTGATTGGTATTTAGGGACTTTTATCCTTGTAATCAGGCCAATGTATTAAAATAATGTACTGACTCTTGGATTCGTGGATCGGGGCGTTACAATGTTCATGTTAGCAATCAGTGACGTGAAATTCTACTGACTTGAAGCATCTTTTTTCAACTGAGCATATGAATTTATTTTTAATGCATCTACAACCAATTTTCATTTACCCTTTGTATACATCATATCAAATTAAAAAATTTGTAGATACTCTATCTCTCTTATTTGTATCAGATTAAAAACCCTTTGTGAGAAAATATGTTTCAAGATCATGTGTCTCATAAATTCCTAGAATTTATCTCCAATGAAGTAATGATTTTATGTCTTAAAATCATAGAGTATAGAAAATAACATCAACTCATGGGATGGGTAGTTATTCTCAACCAACTGCAACTGCCTTGATCCATAGGAAACAAAATGTTTTCCCTAAATGAGAACTCATACCTATTCTGATCCTAAATAGTCATATTACACCACATACTATTGTCAGGATTATAGAACTGTCGATATTGGTGTTGATTTAAGGAAAAAATTATGCTCTTGAAAAGTATTTATAAATTCATCATTCCATTGGAATGAAGAATTATTTTCATGTCAAAGAATTCATTAGTGAATATAATCATGAAAAGTAACAAATAAAGTATTTATAATGAACATAAAATCCTAGAAATGTACTTATCTTGACAACTTCGTTTAGAGTTTTCCAAGAAACAGTATTTATAATATTTTCTGGATCCACATAAACACATTTTCTAGAGATTAGATGGCCTAGGAAACATACATCTTGTGTTAAAAAATCACACTTTGATAATTTTTCATATATACTATGATCCCTCATGATTAAAAACACTATCTCTAATTGTTTTTCATGCTCTTACCATTTCCTTGAATATACCAATATTTCATCCACAAAGTCCACCACAAAATAATCTAGATACCATTGAAATATCTAATTTATCATTTTAATAAATACTTCTGGTGCATTTGTTAGACTGAAAGGCGAAAACACATAATTGTAATGGTTATAATCACTTCAGAAAGTTGGTTTCACAATATTGACCTTCGAAAAATGATATTTGTCATATCATCAGTGTAAATAAATTATATAGAACAACTAATCACCCATTAATTGAATGAAAAAAAATCATCAATACGAGGAAGTGGATACATATTATTTATTGTCACTTGGTTATGATTATGATAATCCACATACTACTGACAAGTTCGATCTACCTTTTTGAAAAATAAGACTAATGATTCCCATGAAAACTTCTTAGGATGGATGAAAAATTTTCATTCCATATCTTCCAACTACAACTTTAATTCCCTTCATTTAGTTGGTAACATCTAGTAAGGCAGAAGGTAAATAGTATTGGTCCCCTAAAAGAGGTCATTTATAAATTCCACTTCTCCTATGGGTGGAAGGCCTGAAAATGTTTTTGGAAAAATAACTACAAACTATTCAACAACAAGTATAATATTTCAATTCTATATATCTTCCAATTATTTTATGGTAAATTCTACCAACTCATATGAGATCATTCCAACTGATGGTGCCAACAAGCCTATTTCACCTGCCTTATTATTTTGTTCTCCTTTAATGAGATGATGGACTCCCTCCTTAGTAATAAAACTAGCCCTTTGTGCCTAACATTTGATGTGAGCCATGAAAATTGTTAACCTACACATACCTAGTATTATTTAATAGAAATATATCTATAGAATTGAAAAATACCATCAGAACACATCTCTATGTATAATTATAGAATATTCATTACACACAATGTCTCAACATTCTAGGTGCCAAGAGGGGTTTGACCTTTCAAAACAGAAGGCATAATATCACAATTTAAAACAATTAAATAAATATCACTAGAGTAAATAAACAATTAGGATACACCTATATCAAGAAAATATTTTATAAGGGTAGAATTCAATAGAATTGTATGTCATACCATTTATGGTCTAGAATGATCACCCAAAAGAACTTACTCAGCTCAATATAAGTTTATACTCGCTACACAATATTCTTTGTTTACGTATTGATAATTCCCTTACGATGGAGACATGGTACTCCTAGAATCACCTTGGAATGATAAATTCTATTTATGAGAAGTATTTCAATTCTCTATTCCAATAGAAGAATAAAATGTCTGAGACACATGAGAGTTCTCCTGAACACCTAATCTTGGAGCACTAAAGCAGTAACACTAAAGATGCCCCAACTAATTTAAATTAAGCAATTCTCATAGTGAGGTTTTACTCTCAATCAAATTGATGTTGAATGGACCACCATGAAAACATCAAGAATTTCTCTTGGGTCATGGAGGAAGATTCACCAATCTCTCCTTCTGATTTTGTGTCATACAACTTACTTGGAAATAGGTGTCCCTCTTCCTCTTGTTCTTAACATTAGAGTTCCAAAAATTTACCATCTGTATCAACATAATTCTTCTAATCCAATATCATTATATTCCTTTTAATACCATTTTTTATCTATTGACCATCTCTGTATAATCTGTTACATAGAGCACAACAACCTTCGAGAAAATATCTTCCCTCTACCCTGTTTCAAATATTTGTTCCTTAAGGATTAACTTTCAATAGCATTAGGTGATAAGTGTACTAAATTCATGAATTGTTCCACATATTATGTCACTAATATCATCATTATCTTTAAGATGAAATATTCCATCATTTTTGCAATCCATAAAGTATAATGATAGAATAGTTTATTGAATAATTCTTCAAAATCCACCAATGTAAGGCTTCGGTCTAATTCATCATGAATCGCTATATCCCACCACTAGATATCAATATCTTTGAACATATTCGTCTCCATATTTACTATCAGCTATGGAGGTGTACTAATAAAACCACATATGTGATTCATTCTATTCATCAACATCTCTTCTTTCCCTTATTCTAAATCACCCCAAAAGATGGAAAGATTATGATTATCGAATTCATCCAAATGACCCACATGCATTGTTCATTACTTCAGTTTCCTCTATCCATATATAGAATGTTTTAGAATACACATTGAACCAGATGCTGGTTTACCCATGGCTTAGGTGCCACCACATTCTCAGTAACTCCTTCTGGTCGGTTTCTACAATGCCTACCATGATAAATTTCTAGAACCAAAACATAATTCCCTAAGTATCACTCTCTAACAACTTAAGAATTAAAATTTTCAAATTTACCACATCACAACTATCATAAGAAGGCATACAAAAAATTCAACATTTTTAACATTCAAATAGCTTTCAAAATTCCACCATGATTTTGAAAAATAAATCATTTTTAAAATACCACTATCATTGTTACAATGTGATGTCTTTGAGGAATATTTTCTTCAAATAATTTTAAATGTTCAATAGCTTACATTTCCTACAATAGTGAGGTTAGACAAACCATAATATTTCCTTAGTTTCAAATAACAAGTTTAACCTAGCCATTAGTTAGTGGGAATTTATATAACGAACTTATGAAAATGTATGGTGAAGATATTCGCTACCAATTATTTACAAAAAAATGAAATCAATTATATATTATTATTTTTGAAATAATAAAATGATTTAATTACTATTATTAAATGAAATTAATGAATTATATATTATATATACTTAATAAAATATTTTTTATATTCATACAATAGATATTATTGTCATAGAGAACGTATAAACCCTATTTGATGTATAAAACCCAATATTTTTTCAAAAAGGCAATTTTACACCTTGTAATGATGAAAACATTTTAAATTAATATTTTGACACATTGATAATTTTTATGCGAAAAAATAATTGTTTTATTTTGAAGCAGTATATAAAAATTCTTTTTGGTTTAAATTTAAAGAATTTTCTAATAACTTTTAAATTTTTATGAATAGTTAAAATTCAATATATTTTAATTGAAAACAACATTTTTATCGAAATAATTTATATGGTTAAAAAATAATATTTAATGTTTTTAATGTATAAATAAAACAAATTTTTACCATTAAATATAATGCATGTCATTATCATTAATTTTTCATTGAATTCTGATAT
The DNA here is from genome assembly GCA_963277665.1 of Viscum album. Taxonomy (NCBI): domain Eukaryota; kingdom Viridiplantae; phylum Streptophyta; class Magnoliopsida; order Santalales; family Viscaceae; genus Viscum; species Viscum album. Next base: position 1,017,791,390 of record OY728162.1, read on the forward strand.
AAAAGTAGTTCAATCTTTGGCAATGTTTCAACTTTTAAAACTTGTTATCTCTTTCTAACAATGAGATTAATTTTAAATTAAATACTAAACCATTATTTTGTTTTGAATTTTGAAAAATAAATTCCATTTTTGGAATCATTAGGTACAAATTATGTAAAAATATGTATTTTAGTTTTTGGAAATATGAATAGAAACTTCAATAATTAATATTAATACGGTAAAAGGGAAAATCAGGTAATTAAAGGTAATAATAAAATTTTAAAACTACCCTAAAAAGTGTCTTAATATAATTTGATGAGTTTTGTTATAACTAAATCATCCATGGGTTGAAATGGTGTATATTGTATGCCACTTGGTTGAGATTAGTACATTTAATTTATTTTTATTTAAAGTGAAGATAACTATATCTCACTCAAATTCTATTAACTATATAATTTTTTATATATGGATATAGATATGATAAATTAAAATATAAATACCCATTTGAAAGTTTAATTTTTACCATTATCATTATTATTTCATTTTAAATATTATTACATAAATAATTACCCTATAGACTAATTCTTTGATGTTATAAAAATTAATTAATTGATGGGAAATCAATTTTTTTATTAAAATATGAATAACCATGAGAAGACACAAAAACATTACCAAATATAATTGGTTGAGTAGATATTGACCCTAACCATACAAGGGCTGAGTTAGGGTTCATTTTACATATAGAATTGATTGTTCATTTATATTATTTTATCTAAAGTTATTTTAAAGTAGTCACAAGCATATTATAATATGTATAACATTTTTAATGTCGTATTTTCTAGAAGATAAATTCAAAAAAAATTATTATTATTAAATATAGTTGATTTAACTTCATATTTTAATTTTATTTATAATTTTTATTCAATAAATAAGTATATTAAATAATTACATGAAATTTATGTATTAATTATTTTAATAATAGAGACAAAAACATTATTATTAAAAATATTAAAATAAATATTATTTCTAATAATTAATATGTATAATGAATTTTCTAGATGACCGTGAACACTTAGGAATATAATATAATAATTGGTTCAATGTTAAGGTGTTATCTTTTTATTTTTAAAAATAAATTATTTGAATAGTGTCAAAATTGAGGATATTAATTGTTTATCAATATAATGTTTCAATAATTTATTTAATTATCACATATTTTTGAAACAAATATAGAATAATTATGATATGGTATAAAAGTTTCCAATTTATTTTATTTATTCTCAAATTGATATAAAATTAGTAAATATTTCACCTTTTTAATATTGAAATATTTGTTACCCTAGTTATAAATTATATAGAATAAATATGAGTTAATTAAAATGATAAGATTAAAATTGAAAAAAACATATTTAAAATCTTTTGTATTATAATATTAGAACCATATCTCATCTCATCTTTTAAATTGGGAAATTTTGGTGGTTTTTGGATGGGGTTTGATTTTATTATAAATTAGTATTTTGGGAGATACAAAAAATTCCCCACACCTCAATTGTAATAGGGAACCTCCTCCCTCACCTCATGACATCACATTGAGACTTAAATCACATCCCTACCCTTGCCTTTTACCTTAAAAACTTTACTAAATAATTTATTGAGGTTCTGTTCTATTTAAAAGACTAACTCCAGTGCTCAAAGATGATATTTAAAGAAGCACATCGAAAGAGATTTAATTTCCTATACTAATTATTCCAAACTTGTTTCTTCTTATACTTACTTATCAAAAGAGGTTTATTTTAAAGTAATAACTAAGGGGTAAATTATATAATGAGATTTTACTATGATTATGGAACAAGAATATTATACTTTCTACCTATCTTATGAAAAAAAAAATCACCACGTGTGCGTAAGTACAATTTACCATCTCCACATCGTGATGTAATTTGTTTTTCACAACCACCATAAATTTAAGGGTATAATTATATAAATAGTTAATATATATGGTTATTATAACATGATATTTATTCTAAAATATTATACCCCTTTTATTTCAATACCATTCCACAGTTATGGGAATGATATCGTCGCTGGTGTTTATGTATAACATACCATTTCCACAATACAACATGATTCATTTTACATGATCTTCTTTAAGAAATTATTTTGTAAATTTATATAATGAATAAATATGATTTAAATATATATATAATGTTAATATTATTTAGAAATGATATAAATACAATAAATAAATGAGGAAACTGACTTATTCAACATAACATGCATAAGAAAATGAAGCAGTTTATACACAAATAAGAAGAAAAAATGAAATGTTATTAATAATCAGATGATAATATGATTATATATGATATCATAAAAATGAATATGATTCTTAAATAAGTCAATTGCATTATTTAAATCATTATACCTAAGGTTTGAATACATATAATAGAAATCAGGAAAAAAAGGTAAGGAGTAATTTCACAATCTCATTATTATCCGAGATTGTTTATATGTAAGTATATACTGGGTATATTTATCATCTACATCCATGTTACATAAATATGTAATATTATTTATATTATTGTACAATTTTTTAAATTAAATATTACTATTAGGTTAATCTTTTTTAGACTGTATTAAATGAATATTTTTTCATTTTCCGATATGAGGTTCTTTTTTACTTTCCCGGAAAAAGTATGAAGAGATGGGTTTTTAACTTATACGATAGGAATAGATTTTTACATTATCATAAGTCCTTATTTCCATGAATCTTACTATCAAATATTTGATGTTTATTATTTTCATTTAAAATTTCATGGAAATTTTAGAAAAGATATCGTTTTTCAAAAAGAAAGGATATTTTCGTCAAGAAACAATTTCAAGTGTTAAATCAAAATCATTTTCCATATAAGATGTAATTTGTTAATAGGGTTATTATTCAATAATAAAATACTTATTGTTACTATTATTTTATTGTGATTATGAAGGAATTGTATTAATTAAATTCATTTGTTTTACATAGATTCTGCTATTGTGGAATGATATTTAAAGAAACCTTCATTATTCCATGGGTTATAAAGAATGATTAATATTATTGTGGAAAATGTATTAATGATTTCATTATGAGGTTGTTGGTAACTATATATTCCTTAAATTAATTGGATAAATATTTATATTTCAGGAGATAGATATGTATGGAATTGGAAATTATCTTGGTTTCATAATACATGGCAGGAATGAGGAGTGAACATGGTTCAGTAATGGAATTTGACTGCTATGATCGTATTGGAAAGGATCCTTGATTAATGTGAAATTCTTTTCTATGATTATGTGAATGCCAAAAATTGTAATGTCCTATGTTATGTTTTTTGGGATTATGTTTATTGATTCTTATGAATATTAATGATTTATCCCATGGCATGATATCAGGATCTTATAAATGTATGGTAAGAATTTGAGTTGTTTTGTATGTTTGTTTTATGAGTATTATATGATTTATATCTCCCTTGTTCACCCTTGTTGAGAATTTGATATCACTCTTCTATATGTTTCTTTTACCCAGGTTATGAAGAAGGGTATTATGTTTGATATTTCAAAAAGGGGTCTAGTTATGATGAAATAAGGGGGAGACAATGAATGTATCCTACATCCAGTTGATTATGATTTTAAATAACTGAAAAAACTATACCTATAAGGTCCTATTGTGGATTTTTTATATTTTGTAATGATTATTATTTAAAAAATTGTAATAACAATGTATGTAATGTTTGGATCATTATATTTGGTATTAGAGGAATGGTATAATTAACTTTTGGAAACTAGGTTAAGAAAACCATAGTTAGAACACAACAGATTTGTCAATGTATAGGTTAAAATCCTAGTGTTTTAGAAATGATCATGAATAACATAGGATAAAACTTAACGTATCCTGAATTGAAATTTTATTTTTTTTATTTAGTAGATTTTCATTATGGTTAGTGTTTCTCACACTAAGTTTTATGGTTATAGTAAATGGAAAGAACCTAAAGGAATCGTGTTAATGATGAATGTGACAGGAAATGTAATGATTTTCCTCCGGAGAAACCAAATGTTATGGGTGCTAAATTTAAAACTCTTGTATCCATGATCACACAACATTTTCTAGATATGAATCATGCAAGACAAACAAATAAGAAAATAAGGGAACACCATTTTGTTGAGTCCTTCTTAAGGATGTATCCACCTTCATTTAGTGAAAATAATAATCCATTGGTGGTTGAATAATGGATCATTACCAGTAAAAAAATATTCTCAGTTATCCAATTTTCATAACATGAAAAAATAATCTTAGTAGTGTATTATCTGGAAGGTGAATCACATCAATGGTAGAAACTCATTAAGAATATGAATCAAAGAGAAGAAATTGAATCCATGTAATGCAATAAGTTATAGATCTTGTTTTTTAATAAGTCATTTCCTCATATAATTTAAAAAATTACAGAGTAGAATTTCCTTGGATATAAAGAAAATGATGATGAATCTGTTGGCACCTACAAATAAAATTTAACAAGATTTGGAAGGAACAAATCTTGAATTATTGTCTAACCTCAGGGTAATAATGATCAATTAAACAGTGGTATAAAACAAAGTCACTAAATAGAATTAGTCGTAATATATATGAATATCTAATATGAAATCATTCAATGTATTATCTAGGTTGATATAGATATTATAATAACCAATGACTCTTATGGATTTGATAAGAATAGAATAATGGAATTGAAGGAAAAATTTAAACACCAATGAAAAAATAATATGAGTTTTTCCTAATTATCCATGTTAGGAAAGAAACATGGAAGAAATTGTATTAAAGGGTCTATTAAATGTTTTAATTGTTGAAAAGAAGTTCATCAGGAAGTCGAATTCCGAACTAATGTGATAAATATATATAATGATGTAAATTGAGAAATGGCTACACAGAATGACCCACCTACACATCAATGTGTCAAGTGAATGGAAATGGGTAATTATGCTAATAAATTACTTAATTCCAAAGTTATAGATTATGACCGATGTTAGAAAACTCATAAGGCCAAAGGCAAAGGAAATTCACATGAAATCATTATCGGTGACATGGAGTATGACAATTAAATGGTGAAAGGTACACATACCTTCCTCTATAAAGTATAAAATGTTTTATTTGATTCTAGATCCACCCAAACTTTTATTTTTGAAGAATTTCCCATGGGTATCGATATATTACATCAACAATTAGATGATGAGCTGGATGTGACAACTTCTAATGGCATAATGGTCACATCAAAAGTATTTATTTCTTGTCAGGTTGATGATTTTGGGAAAGTGCTTCTTGAAAATCCTGTGGTATTTGTATAATGTAATTTGATGTGATTATTTGCATGGATTGGATTTCTCTATATGGATCTCATATCAATTTCCAAGGAATGGAGTCAGATTTCATATTCCAGATCAATATATTACCACCTGTTGATACAAGGATGAGTATGATCTTCCAGTGAAACATTTGTCAATCTTATGTGTATTTATTGTTATGAAAGAAGGTTATCTATCTCAAATAGTTGGAGAGAAACTAAAAATTAAGAATTAACCCATTGAACATGATTTTGATGGTGTATTTCCGGAATAATGGTCAGGTCTTACACCGAATTGTGAGGTTGAGTTTTAAATAGAACTCATACTGGCCGCTATGCCTTTATCAATGACACCTTAAAAAATGTCACAGATTGATATTCAAGAATTAAAGAATCAACTCCAAGAGAATAATTTCAAGTGATTCATTCACCTTAGTGTGTCACCTTGGGGTACTCTTCTTGTTTTTATTTAGAATAAAGATGGGTCAATGGGACTCTACATTGATTATCGAGAATATAACAAGGTCACTATCAAGAACAGATATCATCTTCCTGGCATTGATTAATAATTTTTCCAGAAAAATAGATCTCAATATGTTTCTAAGATTTATCTTCATTCAGGATATCATCAACGAAGGTTCAATGATGAGGTAAACCAAAGACGACATTCCATACAAGATATGTACACTATAAATTTATAGTGATTTATTTTGGTCTTACTAATTCTCCCCACTAATTTCATGGATCTAATGAATTGAGTTTATAGAGACTATCTTGATTATTTTATGGTTGAATTTATTGATGATACTAATTTATATTTAATGAGAATGAAGGAACGTGAATATAACTTGAGAATTGTATGCAATACCTTGTTAATGGAGAGGAATTATAAACAATTTACCAAGTGTGAATTTTTTATTTAGAATGTTTCATCTTTGGGTCACATAATCTTAAAAGATGGGATATCTCTAGAACCTAGAAAAAGAGAAGTTGTTTAATGTTTACCAAGGATAGAATTAGTAACAAAGATCCTAATTTTTCTAGTTTTGGAGGGATATTATAGAAGAGTTGAGACTATTTTTTCAGATTATCTGATCCACTCACCATGTTGACTCGGAAAGAAGTTATGATTCTTTGGAAAGAGGAATGTTAAGATAATTTTAAAGATCTAAAAATAAGATTAGGTAATACACATATGCTCAAAATGCTTTGTAGTGGAGAACAGATTGTGGTAAATATTGATGAATCTCAATAGGGGATGGGAAGTGTTCTCATGTAAAATTATATGATGATAGATTATGCCTCATGAAAATTGAAAACCCAGTAGCAAAATTACCCTTCTCATGATTTGGAAGTAGCAGTGGTAATTTTTAACTAATGACATGGAGGAATTGTCTTTATTGTGAAAGGTGTGATATTTATATTAACCCTAAAATTTAAAATTATATTTTCACACAAATAGATTTTAAAATTCACCAAATTTGATGGTTGGAGTTGATTAATGATTAAAACTACTCAATAAATTACCACACTAGGAAAGTGAATAAGGTGGATGATTCTTTCAGTTGAAAAGACCATCATATCTTATCCATGACGAGGATCACAAAAAATCCAAGATTTATATATTTACAAAGGATGGGTATTTAAATTTTAATGAAATGGGAGAAATATTATCTTTCATAATTGAATTTTCAACCATTTATAAAAGTGAAAATTAAGGAGGCGTAGAAGGAAGATGTAGAACTATAAAATATGGTGAAAAATGTTTCTAAACTCTACCTTGATTGTGATTTAATAATAATGTTCAGAAATAGGGTTATTATTCCTCCTATACCAGAATTAATTTAGGATATATTTTATGAGGCTCATAGTTCTTCAAACTATATTTACCCTAGAAGCAAAAGATGTATATTGAACTAAAAGAGTATTTCTGGTGAGATGACATGAAAATAGACGCTTCCAAATCTGTCTGTCGGTTCTTGGTTTGTCATCACGTTAAGGGTGAGAGATAGAAGTCCAACGGGATGTTACAACCATTACACATAACAGAATAGAAATGGGAAAACATCACTATGCACTTTTAATTTGTATTCCCAAAGCAATTAATGGCCATAATACTATATGGGTTATAGTTGATCGTCCTATGATGTTAGAAAACTTTGTTGAAATTATATATGATTTATCTATTGATCATCCTGCAAGGATATATTTAATGGAAGAGGTCACATTTAATTGAATACCACTTTCCATTATATCTGAATGGGATCCATGGATATCCTTGATGTTCTAGAAAACTGTTCAGTATGATCTAGATCTAGAGTTAATTTTCTGCACTACTTATCATCCTCAGAGATACTTTCAATATGAGATGATAATTAAAACTCTAGATGACATATTGAGAGCCTTCTATATGGATTTCAATGGTTGTTGGGATCGACACCTACCATTGGTATAATTTTATTAAGATAATATCTTTCAATCTAGTATTCAGATGGAACCTTGTGATGCTCTACATGGAAAGAAGTGAAGAACTCCACCGTGCTGGTATGAATTTGGAGAAATAAACATACTAGAGCCTAATATTGTGGATGAAATGGTTGAAAAGGTCATATATATTAAAAAACACATTAGAGGAGAATAGATTCGACATAAACGTTATGCATGAAACTGAAGAAAATACCTAGAGTTTGAAGTGGGTGACAAGGTCTTTCTATGAACCACTCCCTAGAAGAGAGTAATGAGATTTCAGAAGAAGGTCATGTTGATCCATAGGTATATCAGTCATTTTGAAATTATTGATCAAGTTGGGAAGGTAGCTTACTGATTGAGGCTTCCACTGAATCTCTCTCAAGTTCAATGAATTTTTCATGTATCTCTCCGGAGAAAGTACATACCGGATTATTCACATGTACTAAAGTCTGAAATTTTACCACTGGTGAAATATCATTATTATGAAGAACAGCCTATCGAGATTTAGGATTGTAGAGAAAATGTTTTGAGAAACAAAACCATACTCTTGGTTAATGATTTTTTTAAAAACCACCATTTTGAGGAAGATATGTGGGAATATTATGATATTTTGATTTAGAATAAAACTCATCTGTCTGTATCTAAGTAATGAATTTTTATGGTGAAATTCAGTTTCACTGGGGTTCAATGTAACACCCATATCCTTTAATGAATTACTTTCTCTAAATAACTTTAAATTATGATATATTTCATTTCATGCCATCATGATTTTAAATAAACCAAAATATTTCATTAGAAAAAAATTACCATTTTAACTGAGCCGTTAGTTTAACATTCCCATCTAGGGAGCCACTATATGGGTGATCCAAGTTAGGTTAGCAACAATACCTCAAAAGAATCTCCCCAAACATCTGAGGGTGCCGACTAGTAGCGAGAGCCTTCTTAATGTGTCCAAAGAAAAGTCAATTCCATCATAGGTAGTAGGTAATACATATGAGAATAAAAAAAGTTTATAACATGTAGTAGAAGCGATTAATAATTAAACATCCCAAGAAGCTATTAGATAATCCCAACTGAATAAATAAAGAGTGTGGAAGCTGATAAATCAAACCAGCTACACTATGATGTCACGCTATGATGTATTTACTAAAATAAAAGTACTAAAAGAAACAAAAAAAAGAATCATATCAAACATTAATGACAATTAAACAAAGTGAAAAAACATCAACTCATTAATGGTTCGATCATTTTCCCCACATCTCAATCCTATGCTGCAAAAAACACTTGAGCACTAGAACCAGTATGCTTCCCATTATCCAGAACTTCATGAAGAAAGTCTAAATGGGTTTCAAATGGAACCTGGGAATGGAGCAGGATATTATCTCAGAAGTCCATCACCAACAGTTTCTAGAAAACATCATTTCATGTTGTGATAGAAATTAGTGTGACAATATATGATAAATTTATAAAACTAAATAAATAAAATAAAATCATGTATAACTTGGTCTGGGATATCAACGAAACATATCCCATACCACCTGCTTATGCCTAATCCAAAAATCTTAATAATGTTCCTGAATAAAGCAGGATGTATATATATATATATAAAGGCTATATAGTATAAGGAAGAATAAAAAAGAACATACCCCCATGATTTTTCTTTAGCATTGGTCTATTTTATGTGTCAACCAAGTGTGCTTCAATGCATCAGAACGGTATTACCATTCACACAAAACTGAATGGTGCATCAAATAAAACCTTACACACATTGTCATTTTTATTATATTAAAGTTTTGATTTGGAGTTTGAGCCAATCCCAAAGGTATCATTTTGGTACATCCTTTAATATATCAAATACCACCAAGCATGTTCATGGAAATATTTCTAAAGACCATTTATTGCTCGAGGCACGTCCTTATAATGAGTCTATCCTTAGTATCTCATATAAGGGATTCAGTATCACCTACGTATGGTGTAGCCACTTTTACAATGGGTATGTATTCAATTTTACCTTTGGGAACAAGTATCACTCATGAGTATATATAAAATCCAAGGAAACCGTCATCTAGAAAATTTTAAGACATCGCCTCCTTGGAGTGTAGTGTAATAGCCTTTCAAGAATAGAGTTTACATGTGTGTTCCTTAATATTGTACACACTTTTTCTCATGGACCTGAATTTAATTATTTTTTAAGGAATAAGATATCATAGAGTTTTCATTTATAATTGGAAAAAAACTAATTAAGATACAATAATCCATGTATTTCTTGATCATTCAACACAAACATTCACAACCAAAACCCTTTATCATCATAAGTAGAAACATGCAATTTCTATTTTATAATGGCATAATAGGGTAATAAATTCAAATAAATGAATCATTATAAACATTAAACCATAAAAAATGCCAACAATACTGGTTCAATTAAACATAAATAATTTATTTTGTTTTAATCTCAACCATAGAAAGGATGTGCAACCCATGCAATTAAGAAATAAATTATTCATGGTAAAGAAAAATTATACCAATTATGTCACCACATCCAATGGGGTATCAAACGATGTTGCAAATATGAATCAAGATTTTTTATCTCAAACATCATTTCATTAGTCAATCGATGTAATTAATTTTAATTAGAATAGTAAAAATTGAATATCGTCTGTAGGCATCAATGAGAGGCACACCATAAATACACAACTAAATAATGGGAAAGATATTAGATGCCCAACCTCATAACCACAAGGGATACTACGATTGTGATGATATTTTATTTGACCTAAAATGAAAAAATCCGATGATTTTAGAAAAACCCTAAATTTTGGTAAAAACCATCCTCAATAGATTGTGTGATGGATAGTGGATGAGATCTTATTATTATTAGTGCTTAATGTTCGCCTTGACGAGAGGTTTAGTGCGCACATGATGAAGATAAAAACAGAGGAGGAATGAAGTCACAATGAGATTCTAATGGAGGAGGAGGTCAAGGTGCTACAAGGGGTGATATGGGTGGTCGACACACCAAGGGAGTGAGAGGAAAGAATGATAGAAAAAGAAATGAAAATATAGATAGAAAAAGTTTGAGAAAACAATAAAAGGTAAAATAAAGTAGAAGGAAAATATTTAAAATGAAATATAACGGAATAATAAAAATAAAAATAAAAGGAGAAATGGAAATATTTAGTATAATGGGTTACTGCATTTTAATTATTTCCACTCTTCTCCAACCTCTTTTTTCCTATTATTTATTTTTTCCCCTTTTCATTTCATTTTTTCCATAAAATCATTTTTATTAATTTTCTAATTATTTTTTAATTATTTTTAACCTGAACGCTGCGATAGGGAATGATGTAATATTCCACATTAAATCTGGGAAATTATTTAAATAATGTTATTAATTTCTCGAGACAAATATGTGGGTGAACAGACGAGCACCCTTGCTTGCATTAAGAATTGGATTAAAATTTAATCGGCCATTATCTTGATTAATGATGGGATATTACATCCTCCCATCCTTAAGACAACTCATCCCTAATTTTCCCTTTAAAAGTTAGTGGAACCTCATATGAGAAAATCTCTGGCCATTGAGCACACACATCAGTCTCTCACTTCTGGGTCTCACCCTGAACACATCCATGCCTTCATTTCCCCGGAATGAGAGGAACCGACCTCCCTCATTGTAAATTCATTTTATGATTGACAATACGGATTATATGGTCCTTAAAGGAATTACCCTTTTTGAGATCGATGTCGTTAGGATCACATGAATGAGATGAGTCTGGATGATATATGTCAAATTAGAGATATATAGAAGACATCAAGAATCACATGGTAGCTCTGAGGAAACATTAACTGATAGGCTACTTTCCCAACTCTATCCACGATCCAGAACATCCTAATGTATCTCTGTGATAACATACCCTGTCTCATGATCCTTCTGTAACCCAACCATGGTGAAACACAGAGAATGAAATAATGTCCCGCATTAAACTCGAGAGGTATGTAGCAAAGATAAACATTATATTTTTGTCAGTACTGATCTATAGTCATATGCTTCTGAATTTTCTAATATTACTCAGATGTTTCCTAAACGAGATGAGGACCCAAAAGGGTTGTCTCACCTACTTCAAGCTCGCATAAATTTGAACATCACAATATACCAAATAGGGCCTCATATATATCCATTTGAATTATCACATAAATTAGTTTTTATGGGTAATCATTCAAAGGGGAATATGTTTCTCCCATAAACAACCAAAATTAAGGATACATTCCCTTATCATATCCATTATCACTTGTATGGTTCACTCAGACATCCCATCAGTATAATGGTGATATTTTGTGATCAAGAGTAACTGCGAACCCATTGCTTTTTGAAACCCTTTCCAGAGCCATGAATTAAATTGGGAATCTCACTTAGAGAAAATAGTAATAGGCATGCAAATAAGTATAAATATCTCCAAAATATACAGCCTTCCTATATAATTAATAGAAATGGTCTCCCGAATATGTAGGAGGTGAATGACTTTGGTCAATCTATCAACAATCACTCATAATGCATCGCTGCCTCGAGGAGATCTTGGATACCCTGTAAAAAAATCCAAGGTGATGTCATTCCATTTCCACCAAGGAATGGATAGAGTCTAATGAAATCCAGTAGGTCATTAGTGCTCTTCCTTTACCCGCAGACATGTAGAGCACCGAGTGATAAAAGCCATTATCTTCTTTTTCATATGTGGCCAACAACACCAAAAACAAATTTCTCTATACATCTTGGTATGTTTAGGATGAACTTCTCATACTGAGGTATTAGATTCGTTCACCATTTCTTCTCATATATCAATAAGTACATGTACACAACAATATTAAATAAGAGTTTTATTTCCTAAAACAACCCATCATGGAGGAGGGTTCTCTCCGGTGAAGCTTTCCTAAAAATGTTTCCCTATGGATCAGTTAACTATCCCATACATACACTACCTAGAAGAGATGATTTCACTATAATATATATTAAAACTACTTCCTTTTTTTGTTCTTGAACCACCAATTTCATCTTAGAAAACCAAGGCATTATCTCCCACTCACTACTGGATGCCTTGATTGATTTTTTTGTCTTGCAGCTCAATGAAACAGGAACAACATTTTCCTTACCAGGGGTATAATAAAGATCACAATTGAATGACTTTTCATATTTGACCCACCTGTGCATCCTTAAATTCATGTCTTACTATGTGGGGGATATATTTCAAGCTTTTATGATTAGTGTGAATATCAAACCTCTCACCCAAAATGTTGTGTCCCCAATTGCATAAAGAATTAAACAAAACTCTTAACTCAAGTTCTTGTGTAGGATAGTTTTGATAATGAGGTCTTACTTGGTGGGATCAATAAGCCATGAATCGATCACCCTATAAAAAAATTATACCACGTCCGATTCCTGAAGGAATGGATAGACACCATTCTTAGTCATGGATGTAAGAGGCGCTTCAAAGTGGGAGAAATCATGGATGAAAAGCATGTAATAGCCACCAATCCCCATGAATCTACATATGCCAAAATAATTCTTGGGCATCTCCCATGAAACTACCACACTCACATTTTTTTGGTCAATTGATAGACTTTACCCTGATATTATATAAACATTGAAGTTTTCCTTATCAATCAAGACATGTCATTTTCTATGGATTATATAACTGGGGATCTCTCTTTGTACTAAGCACAATCTCGTGATGGGTTTCATGGTTATTTCAGGAGCGTGAATACACCAAGATGTATTCAACCAAAACCACCACAATGAATACAAATTAATAGTGAAAACCCAAATTCATCATACTATGAATACTTCTAGCTCAATCGTGATGAAAATGGAATATCTAGATACTCATACAAGATGTAACTACTCCGTAATGTATTACGTGGTATGTCATATTGTCTCACACGCACCTGGTAATATCCCAACCTCTGATTAATCTTAGATAAAATAATTTCTCAATGAATATGGTCTAAGAGGTACTCTACATGAGGAAACATATATCAATTCATTACTGTAATCTAGTTGAGTCATTGATAATACACGCAAAATCGTAGGGTATCGTCTGCCTTCATAGTTAAAAGAACTGGTGAACCCAACGACGGTGTGATAGGTATGATAAAACACTTAGCCTCATGGTCTTATAAATTCCCTTTGATTTCTTGTAGCACTATAGGTTATTTACTATAAGGAGGGCCACACCTGGAAGTATCTCGATAGTGAACTCCACATCTATTATGGGAGGTAAGTCAGAGAAATCATCAGGGAAGACGTCCCTGAAATGAACCACCATGGGATGGAATTCTACTAGCTGCATTCCCTGATCACTCAGGATTTGACTGGATAATTGTGTTTTCACTCTTCACAATCCTTTATATTTATATCCGGCTCGATCTTCCTTCATATCTCATTATCCTTTATGGAGATATGTGTCACCTTCAGGGGATGTGAAGGAAACCCAACAACGATAGAAATCCACATGGACATGATAATGAGTGAACCAATTCAGGTGAAGAATTAGATTGATTCCAGACATATCAAGGTTGTAAAAATTCCAAATGAAATTGTTCCAACCAATCTCAAGTGGATAATCTGTGCACTAGCATATTCCATCATTCTTGACCCCTAATGGAGTGTCGATATACATGACGCTAAAAATATACTCAATTGTAAAACTAAATCATTAAAAAATGAAATAGATAAAAAGGAATGTGATTCACATGTATCAAAAAGAGAAGAAACTAGGTAGGGGATACCAGAATAGTACCTCTAAATATAGATGCTCTTTCACTCTACTCCTTTGGTGTTTGTTGCAATGTGTACATAAGACCTAAAAAAGAACCTTGTGATGACTCCTGGTTGGCATGAGTAGGTTCACTATGCTAACACGGATTTTTTGGAACTTGATTTCCTCAACCACGACCACCACCGTTACCATGGCCTGATCAGATGGTGGGATATGAACATCAAACCTCATGTGGATTCATAGACCCCATACTGGATAGAGGTGATGGTATAGATATTTTTCCATTATAAACTGATGAGAATGAATGGAAGAAACATTAAAGGTGACCCATCCTAATGGAAGATCATAACTCCATTTGTTTCCTCACACATTGGGTCTTTTTATGGCTGATCCAACCGCACTGATGAAATATGATAGTGCTCTCAGTATGTGTCATGTGGATAAAATTTTTTCTATTTGAACCCTCAAATCAAAGGCTCTCAACTCCATAAATAACTATCACCCTATATCGGAACTGAACTACTTGGGATCATAGGTTTACCATCCCAAACAGTTCATTCCAAAATTAGGGAATGACTCATGATCATTGTAACTTTTTTCAAGTGAAAGACAGTCACCTACAAGTATATGGCATATCCATGTCTATCCTCAATGAGTCTCGTAGTATTATGTGTATCACTAGTAAGAGATGGATAAAAAATATGAAGGTCTATGAAATTAGTAGAAAAAACTGACACTACCATAATTCTTTGTTGAAGATGTAAAAATTCACTGGCACGATCATCTATCAGATTCTGTGGAAAGAAGTTATTGTAGAATGTTTTTTGGAAGTTTACCCAAACCATGTCTCTTTGTTTCTCCACCTATAAGATTACATCTCTCCCATGCATGGAGGAGAGACAAATCATATAGACTGCATGTTTGAACCTATACTCTAGAAGCGTCTGAAGATGGTAAAATATAGAATTCATGGATCTTATCCATGACTCTACATCATGAAGTCCACCACTTCTTGAGAAAGTGGGAGTGTGTTGTTGTAGAAAGTCCCAGGTAAGATCTTAGATAGATGGAGAAGGACTTTGAATATCCTGAAGAGACTGGATAAACCAAAAGAGACTATTCATGAACAGAGCATCAGAGACCATCATAAGATTACCTATATGTGGTATCATAGGAGGCACCATAGGTGTTACTACAGGTAAGACTACAAGAGGCACTACCAGAGGAACCTCTAGTGGTTCATGACCCACTATCTTTAGAATGTGCTAATCACCACTCTTCTGAGGTATGGCATGAAGACTTCCTAGCGGCATTGGTATATAATAGCTAAACACACACCTTTAGACAGAATTCATAGTAGATGAGGAAGACGGGAAAAGGTGTAATAAAGTGGGTTGGTACATAGCTTTCCACTGATCACTATCCAACAGATAGACCACTTCAAGAGTCGGGTGTAGATAAGGAATATAAAACATAGAATGATCTCTAAAACAAGGCCTACAACTTATTTCCAATGTAAAGTCATGTTAGCATATAACAAACTATCACAACGTTATATTTAACAAACATGAACTTCAATATTTTACAATTAGGCACAACAAGACTCACATGAAAACAGGCAGATGTATTTTGAATGTAGATATGACAAGGCAATATGAATGTCATTTTAATACCAATGGTGCCAAATATGATGTTGGTAAACACATTTCCCTCATATAATTGTGACTCAGTGGTAAAAATATGTATATCAATAATACCAATATCTATAAAAACACAATAAAATTATTTCACCCAATGATGAAATCATATCAAAAATAATTTTCATAATCAATAACCGCAATCCCAACCCAGAAATTGGGGTTTCCCATTTACATGGGTTAGATACACCCAGGAACAGGGTAAATTCCAAATCAATATATCATGGTCTCATGTCGAACCCAAACAATAGGAAAAAATGGGAAAAATAACAAACTATAATACCTCTTTGTAAGGTCCCCATCCCGAGTTCCACTGGAGGGGTGCTCTAAGTCAGGTTGGCCAAATTACATCAAACATATATCCATGAATTAGAGAGGCAGCTGACTAGAAGCGAGGGCCTTTTTAACGTGTTTGTGTGGGATAAAATTCCCACAAAGATAATAGGTAATATAAATTGGATGTAAAAAATTTTATAATAATTAGCAGAAGAATATAAAAAAAACCTACTGCATTAGAAGTAATTAAATAATCCCAATTGAATAAATGATCAACGTGGAAGCTGATAAATCAAACAAAAAACAACATGATTTCATGATATGGTGTCTATAATAAAAATAAAAATATGGAAATAAATAATATAATTATTATATAATAATATAATTGAAAATTAAAAAATTGAAATAAAATAATCTCAACAAAGGATCGATTTTCTACACCCAATATCCACCATAAGCTGCAAGCAAAAGTCATGCAGTGAAAGTAACATGTTTCCCATTTTCTAAACCTGCTAACATAATATCTACATAGCTACCAAAAAACATCTGAGTAGGGAGTGAGATATAATTTTAGTATGAAGGAACCCATGGTGTCTAGTAATTTCCATTTTGTGTTGTGATCAAAAATGGTGTTCCAAAATAAAATAAATAACTCAATTAAATAAATACAATAAAAACTTTTATAACTTGGTCTGGGTTCCCATATCACCTGATTCAGCTAAATCTAGAAATATTAAAAAGTTACCTATATAAATGAGGATGTGTATATATAAAAAGGCCAGAAAACATAAGGCAGACAAAAAGGGAACATACCCCGAAGCATGTGCTTTAACATTGGTCTAATTTATGTGTCAAAAAAGTGTGCTTCAAAGTACTATAATGTTTTCTCAATTCACAAAGAACCCAAATCTATATCAAATAAAACCATACACAAAATATCATTGTTATTATATTAATGTTTGTAGTTGGATTCATATCCCATACTAATGGTATTTCTATAGTACATCCATTAATCTATCCAATACCCCTGATCCCATTAAATGAAATCTTTTGAAAGTCCTTGTATTGCTTGAGGAATTTCTTTATCATGAATCTATCCCACGTATCACACATAATGGGTTGAGTATCACATATCGCTTGACATAGCTAGTTTTCCAATGGGATCATCCTCAATTTTCCCTTAGGGAACTGATATAACTCTTTAGTAAAATGAAAACCATGGAAAACCCTCAACTGGAAAATCATAATACATCACCTCCCAGAGAAATAATGTAGTAAACAATCAGAAATAGAGATTCCATTTGTGGTAATTAATAAAGAACCCACACTATATCAACACCATGAATCGAATTATATTTTAAAGAAGAAAATATCAGAGAGTATGAATTTATATGTTCAATTTAAAAAATTAATCAAGAAAGAGCCACATACTTCCTGGTCATTCAAGACAAACAGTAACAATAAAAACACTTTATCTACAAAAAAACTGCACTTTTCACTTTTATAATGTCATAACATGGTATAAATTTTAAACAAGAGAATAATTAGGCATAAAAAACAAAAAAAAATCATGGTTCAATTTATCCAAAATAATTTATATGATTTAAAACTCAACCAATTAGGGGCCATGCAACACATGGAATATATAAATTAATTATTTGATGCTAATGAAAATTAGTCCAATTACGTCGGCACACCCAAAGTGGTATCCAATGATGTTGAAATAAATTAAAAAGTCCAGTTTTGGTCAAACAAGGTTGAAATAGTGAAGCCATGTAATCTAGTTAAATTAGAATATAAAAAATTGAATATTGCCAATAGGCAATGAAATGTGGCATAACATACGATCTAAAAGATGTAACGAAATGATGGGAATGAGAGTACACACCTTACCTTATAACCTAGAGGATCCTATGCTCTACGAAGATATTTTATATGACCAATAAAAGAATAAATAAGATGATTTTAGAAAAACACCAATTTCAGGTAAAAATCTTCTACATCAGATTTTATGACAAATAGTGGATGCGATCCTACAATTTTTGGTGCGTAATGTTAGCATTATCAAGATCCTTACTGAACACCACAAAATGATATAAACAGAGTCACAAGGGGTTTCCAAAGGAAGTGGAGGATGGGGGACTAGAATGTGCACTACAGGGGGAGACATACCAAGGGAGAGGGAGGAGAGAAAATGATAAAAAGAAAAGAAAAGAAAGAAAGAAGAAGGGAGAGGAAAAAAGAAAAGAAAAAATAAAGAAAAACGAAAAGATATATAATGAAATAAAATAGAATAATTAATATAAAAAGGGATGGTTAATGGAATTTAATTAATAAAATGGGTTACCCTCTTTTAATAATTTACACTATTCTCCAAACTTTTTTATATTATTATTTATTTTTCTCCCCTTTTAATTTCTATTATTTTTCCTTAAAATTCTTTTCATTCCTTTTTAATCCATTTATAATCACTTTTTAATTATTTTCAACCTGACCATTCCATTAGAGTGTGATGTAATAATTTTCATAAAACCAATGCAATTATTTAAATAATTTTAATAGTTTTCTGGGACACGTAACAGGTTATGCAGGCATGCACCCTTAGTCGCTTTAAGGATTTGGACTAAAATTTAAATTGTTTATACCCTGATTAATGTTGAGACGTTATAGTTAGGTTAGCAATAACAAATATCACTAACTTATGAAAATATATGGTGAATCCATTATCTTCTAATTATTTATAAAAAACGTAAATTAGTTATATATATTTATTTTGGAATTAATAAATTGCGTTAATTACTATTAGTAAATGAAATCAATACAATTTCTATGTCATACAATTAATAAAATATTGTACATATTAATCCAGTAGGTATTTTTTAAAAGGGCATAAATAAATTCTATTTGAGGTATAAAAACCTATATTTATTTAAAAGGGTAATTATACTCTATTTAATAGTAAACCCTTTTTTAAATGAATATTATGACACATTAATAATTTTTATATGATAGGATAAATATTTTCTTGGTTATAGGGGAATAAAAATTTATGCTGGATGAAATTTTAATATTTTTTTGATAACATTCAGATATTAATGAATTGTAATATTAATCTTAATTTTAATTGAAAACAACAATTTTCGTCGAAATAATTTATATGGTTAAATTTTAATATTTAATGGTTTTAAAATATAAATAGAATATATTTTTATCATTATATTTAATTTAGGTCATTAGTTATAATTTTACATTGAATTCATATGTAAAAACGTTTTAATATTTTGCAATGTTTTAACTTTTAAAATGTGTTCTCTCTTTCCATAAATAGTAATGATTTTAAATTAATTTCTAAAACTTTTTTGTTTTTATTTTTAAAAAAATGCTTTATATATTTTTAATTAATTGATCTAGATTATGTAAATAACTTTATTATATTTTTGGGCATTAGGATTAGTAACTTCAGTAACTTTTATTAATACTGTAAAAAGGAAAATCAAGTAATTAAGGGTAATAATACCTTTATAAATTACCCTAACACATTTCATAATATCATTGGATGAGTTTTTTTTTGACCAAAAATATACTTGGGTCGAAATATATTCCATTGGATTCCACTTGGATGAGATTAAGACATTTGATTTAATATTATTTTTAAAATGTTAAATATATCTCGCTAAAATTTTAATTACTACAACAAATTTTATATAAGGTTATATAGAAGATAAATATAATTATAAATTCTAATTATAAATATAAAATGGTTATATTTATCATTTATTTTTTTAATTTTTTGGAAATAAATAATTATCATATTCACTTATACTTTGATGATGTAAAATGTAATTAATTGATGAAAAATCAATAAAAAAATTTCTGTTAAAATAAAAATAACCATTAAAAGACATAAAAACATGATCAAATATTATTAGTTGAGTATATATCAACCATAACAATCCAATTTTCTAGTCAGGGACCATTTAGAGCCTTATAGGTGTCATTGTGAGACTTATATTATTTTATTTAATGTGATGTTGAAGTAGTCAGATTCATAATTTAATAAATAAAACATTTTATATATTGGATTTTCCAGAAGGTAAATTTGCAAAAAAAATATTCTTCTATAATTTGTTATAATTATTTTCATCATATTATTTTTTGATTCAAAAAATAATAATATTAAATAATTACACAAAATTGATGTAGTAATTATTTTGTTAAAGGGATAACAAATTAATGTTATTAAGATTATAAAATATATATAATTTGGTCTAATTAATATTTATAATAAATTTTCTAGACAAACAAGATATTACAGGAATATAGAAAATTAATTTTTTCTATGTTAACTTCCTATATTAATATTTCTTAAAATCAATTAATTGAAGAGTTTTAAAATTGACATTATTGATTGTTTATCAAAATAATGATTTAATAAATTATTAAAAATTTATAAAACATTTTTTAAAATTATAAAATAATTATTATATTGTTTAAATTTTTCTCAGGTATTTATTTATTGTCTAATATATAATATATATATAAATTTTACACCCTTGTAAAATTGAAATATTTGTTACATTAGTTAAAAATTAAATAGAATATCTGGGTGATAATAAAAATGAAAAGTTTTAAGTTGTCATAAAAAATTGTATAAAATATATTGGATTATTATATTACAACCCTATCTCATATGATCTTAGAAATTGTGACATTTTGGTGTTTTTTATGGTGTTTTATTTTAGAATAAATAGTTATTTTGGAGATCAAAAAAATGCCGCTGGCCTCAATTATAAATGGGAACCTCCTCCCTCATCACTTCACATCACATTGAAGCTTAAATATTGGTCATCCCCAATTATTTTCGCAACTCAAATTCCCTAGTCAGTTTCTATAGGTTTTTTTCTTTAAAATACCAACTCTAGGTCCATAAGAGGTTATTTAGGGGAACCACGTCGATGAAGAGGCAATTTCTTATACAGATTCATTCAATCCTATTTATTCTTATAATTTCTCTTCATGATTTGTTTAATTATAAAGTATTAAATATAGTATCATTTATATTCCGAGATGTTTTTATGACTATTCAAAAACAATATTATACTTTCTATCCTTCATATTAAAATCAAAACCACCACACCTGTATACACACAACTTACCATCTCTACACCTTGTTGTAATTTTTTATTCACCACCACCTTGCTTAGATGGGTATATTGATGAAAATAATCACTATATATGATTATTAAAATAATATATTTATTTTTAAATATTAAACACCATTAACTTCAATACCATTCCACAATTATTATTTTTATACCACAAAACTTAATATAAATTGATTTTCAATGATTATTTTTATACCACAAAACTTAATATCTTAAGTTATGAATTTTGGGACTATGTTAATTGATTATAACGAACATTCATGATTTATCCTATTACATGATATCACTATAATTCATATGAAGGATTAGAATTTCAAATGTTATGTCCTTATGGATAATGATTATGGTATGATTGATCTCTCCCTTGTTTGCCTTTACTGATAATTTAAGCTCACCCTTTCATATGTTTCTTTTCCCTAGGTCATAAAGATGGGTATTAAGTATGATATATCAATTAGGGGTCTAGTTATGAAGAAATAAGTGGAACACAATGAAGAAATAAGTGGAACACAATAACGATTTCTTATGAATCGGTGATTTATAATTTATAGTTTCTAAAGACACTATACCAATATGGTCCTGTTGTGGAATTGTTATATTTTTTAATGAATATTCATAAAAACTTTATTAATATTAATGCATGTAAAGTATGTTTTGTTATAATCATTCCATTATCAAAAGTTCACATTTTAAAAAAAGTCAACAATTTTAAAAAATCAACACATTTGTATCAAATCACAAATCACTACTTGAAATAATATATTAACTCATAGTGGGAAGACATTTCGACAATGCATGTCATGATATTATCATTGTCTAAACTCGTGATAAGGAGATTTGAAATCCTACAAGTGTCTCCAAAATAATTACGTACCCCACTCACTAGTACCTTAAATTTCCACATAAAAAGGTTAGTTATATATTTTTATGTTATAAAATTCATTCCACGATAATCCAAAAATCTTTTTACAATACAAACTAATAGACTAATCTAGAATGATTGTAAAGTCTAAGACTAATAAAATTGATACCCATTTATTAAACAAACAAATACTAATTGTAAGTCAATGACCAAATAAGATGACACCACTTTCCCTAAAAGATTTAAACCATCCAAGTTTGACACCACTTGTAACATCCTTCCTCCCTCATTAGATTAATTTGTAGTTGAATTTATACATGGCCTTAATATATTTCCCTAAGCTACTAAAGGTTAAAAATTAATGTGAAGGGCTTCAATACAACAGGGGGATGATTATCCATTTTTGAAATAAAGTAACCCAACTACTGATTCCATAAAAATTATCAACAACATGTTGCATTATAATAATAAAAAAACTCAAACTAATATCATTAGTTAAAAAACCGATCTACAATAGAGTACCACAAAATAAGCTACTAACATCAAAGTACACAATCAAAGACAAAATTAACAAATATGAAAGACTCAAAGATATAACTCCACAACTCCCAACATTCCCCATGCTCCAACTCCACAATGAAACCCATGTTTCACGAATCAAAACTAAACAATAGTGATACCTTTAAATTACCTGTATACTAATAGAAAATATCTGCAAAATAACTAACGTGACAAAGAAGGGGCGAGTTATGAAAATCAGTTGGCTATCCCCAAATGACTTCTCTACTAACACGAGCTTGTTAGAACATGTTAGCACATTTATCCAAAAAATGTTAAAAATTTGAAACAATTTATATAATTATATAAAAAATTATCCATACCAACTCAATTTCAAAGGAAAGTAACCAAACAATTATTTAAACCATTTCACATTTTTTGGCATACTCATTCCATGATTCACATTGTCACACACTTTCATTATACACTGACAGTTCCATACTCATTAGAGGTCACTCATCCATCCACTATGTCATGAAAAGTGGCCAATCTATTTATTCCACAGTGAAACACAACCTTATTTAGGGACACATCCCTTTTTACCCCAATGGCACGTCCCCCTTATTTAGGGTCAATTAAAAACATGAATGCACACAAACCCATATTTTCCAAAAAACAATTAAAATAAATAATTTCATGTAATTTCAAAAAACCTGTTCTTTAATTGAATTATTTTAAAAAACCATTTCCATAATTCAAAAAATTGTAAATTTTAAAATCTACATTTTAATATCATAAATATAATTAACTTTTCACAAACAAATATACAAATACACATATCCAAAAATCCACAAACCATTACTAAGGAAGGTTTCTATCATGATTTCGACACGAATTTCCCAAACAAATCCATGCAATTTAACCGTTACAAAAATATGCCTTTTATTTCTAATAATATGGGTCATGAGTGATGTCACGTACATCATTAAATATGAATAAAATGAAGAAAAACATGAAAAATTCTACAAAACTGGGTTGAATCCCCTATAACATAACTTAGATCTACTTCATTAACTTTAACACATACACATCTTATCCATATTGGAATGAATAATGGGATATATATCCACAATGGACTACAACATGGATTTCAAGAGAGGGAAGGAATGTAGATTTAAGGGAAACATAAAAAAAATGAAGACTTACCAAGGGAATCAAGCATCAATGCACCAAGAAAAGACTTTAGATTGATGCTAGTTTGATGAGAAGACAATACAAAAACATTGTGAGGAATAAAATAAATTTTAGATATGAAACATGTGATAAAATAGTTTTATAGTTTCTAATGAGTGAGATCCACATTTTTAGGATCTCACTTTTAGAACGTGCATGGTGAGTTGCATAGTTTTGAAAATTGAGTACATACCATGATCCAACCCATTCATTAATAAGAACCTCGCATTATTGATCCAAAAATTTAGAAAACCCATTCACCAACCATGTAAATTCACTTTATCCAACATTTCATTGTTTCTCATGGGTAGAAACATGGTTTGGCCAAACTGTGCACCTAAATGTGAGCCTTCCCAAACACCGCAATATCACATTTCATGGATTATTATAGGTGTTGAAGGGTTTAATCTAACCAATATCCAAAAATTCATCTATAGAAAAGCTGATAAAATATTCCATATATCTTAAAAACATTCCCAAACATCACCCAGACACTATATATACTTAAAAATCACAATGAAATGGTCACTTACTTGAAACTGGGAGTGCAACACCATTCATGGTGTCTCGTGAGACTAAAACATTACATAATGGAAGGGAGGGATTTTTAATTTTAGGACCACCCATCACATTAACTCTATATGAATTCATTTGTGTTCCAAATAAATATATCAATCACCATTGATAAACGCAGGAATTACCTTAGGAAAGAAATGGGTTGTTTAATCTTGACTAATAATATAATCCAAATTGATTATATAGAGAGGGAATTTGAGAAGTTGAAATTAGGATTTTATTACCCCATTAAAATAAGGTAGAATAGAATATGTATACATATGAGAGGAACCTATATGGAATTTCTAAGCATTCCAAAAAATGAATGATATATAATGTTAGTTATAGAGTGAATAACCATATCATGAAGAAAAGTGCGAGTTAGAATGATCACATATCATAAGCATTATTTTTCACTTGGATTATTTATATCCCAAAATAATAAACATAATTTAATAATTTTTTCAACATAATAACCATCATCATGATTATTATTCATTATAATTTAATTTTTCCATGACATATTCTATTATATAACCATTTAATTTCATTTCAGACGTTTCAAAGATAAATATCTCTTTTTTCCAAAACAAATGTGTTATCTTGACTAAGTTAAAATATAATATTGTTTACTAATTTATAGATTGGTAATAATATAATACTTTTAATTTCTATATATAAATTATTTTATTCAAATGAACCATAAAATATGGTTATTAAAAATTAACTACATTACAATCACATAGATGGTTGGTCGTTCATACATATGAGCAACATTCCATTTTTCAAAGATAATGACGGAAATAAGGGAATAATATTTTTAAAATTAAATTATTATAATTATATAGATAAAATAATAATATTTATTTAATACCCTTATATATACCATCCATGTGATGTAGAAACAATAGAATTTCAAAAATGAATCACATCGCATTGCAAGGGGGTAGTCTACCACATATAAGAACAAGGTTATCTTTCATAATGGATGGTAAGGTATGATAATATATTTTTTATTAATTTTATATATTTCTTAATAATTCATTATTGACATATATAAACATAAAATTAATTGTTATTTCATTTAATGTACAATTTAAGTGAAAAATGAATTAAATTGCTTTACGCGACAGTACTCTCCCTTTCCCATAAGCACTGTTATCGTATTCTACAAGGAATAGAATGTAATAATATATATGTGATATTATAATTAAATTGGAATAATTATAAAATAAATATAATACAAAATAATTAAATACTTCATTATATATTTAAGTGATAAGTGGTAATGGAAAACAAATTACATCTTGTTGCAAGGTGGTAGTGCGCCAAGCACACAATCAACAGTTTTGTTTCCCATTTGAGGGAGGATTAGATTATTATATTACATGAACTTAATAACATATATATATATATATATATTAAGATAATTATTTTAATATATTATTATTTTTAATAGTATTTTTTATTGGAGTATGAAATAAAATAAAACACCCAGTTAAGGGTGTTACCTCTTCTTTAGAAAACTTTTGTTTTTTGTTTTAACCTAAACCCTTCCTATGTTGTATTTATGATAAATCCATCGAATCTATTCTAGGTGTTTTGGTCAAAGTGGGGGTGAATTGTGGATTTTATTTGTTATGTTCTTGGACAAACAAATTGGTTTTTTAAGTGTGGAAATGAGAGTATAGGGGTGGAATTTTATAATTGGGGTGGACACACTCAGAATATTTAAAAAGAGAGAATTTATGCCATGTTAGGTTCAGGGAAAATGGCTCCAAAATTGAAAATTTTAGATACAAAGAATATATTATGTATAAATAAGATCAATAAATAATAATTTCTCAATTTTCAGTTCACTCTTAACCCTTATAGGTTTATTTTAACCCATGGTAAACCCATGTTTTCCTTTACTATATTAAATAATGTTTACTATTTTCACTATTCATTATGATAAAAAATTAATTTGCCCCTATTAGAAAATATAAATTTTCATTATTACAAATATGGAATCCATTATATCCATACCCAAAATTAAATTCATTAAAATTTACAAATTATGGTAATTAATATATAATTTTACAAATTTTATATTTAAATCATCACAATAAAAAATTTTGGCTTGAAAATTATGTAAATGTAAAGGTTGTTTTTAATAAAAATCAATAGTTTCACTATTAATAGAAAAATTAATGTTTTCAAAAAAAGGAAAATTATCGGAATGATAATTTTTATATTCTTATGTCAAAATTTAATTTAATTTTAAAATTTAAATATTCTAAATTTTGTAAAAAAATATTTTAAAATTATTTTTTCAAAGCAAGACTAAACCACTTCTCATAAAAATACTATTTTTTAGAAATAAATTCATTTTTCCTTCAAATGGTATATATTTTATTTCTAATTATTATATTACCAATGAATTTATTTTATACAAGTGTAATAAATACAAATTTTCATAATTTATTTATTCCAATTCATTCACTCTAACATAACTACTTGGTTATAATGGCCATATTTTAAAAGTGTGTAATGTTTTATTTGAAACTGATGTTGTGTGCATAAAAAGCTCTGGAAGAGATTGGATTTATTAAAAAAATATGAAATCTCGGCTAGGTGTGTTAAATTAATTACCCATAAAGAATATTTATCTCGAAATATCATATAACATACTAAGGTGAATACATATGATGGTTCTTCTACTTTATCACCCCTTCTGGTTACCAAGTATCATGGTTAAACATTTTATTTTTCCAGAGAACATTGACCAGGTGAGATTTATTGTTTCAAAAAAAATTTATCTATGATTAATGATATTCACTAGATGATCCTCATATGGAATGTGTGATTCCAACAGTACTACCTCTGTATTCATTACATATGAGGGGTATGGTATACACTAACTTAAGAAGGATACATGGAACACATCAAGTATTTGATATAAGTCATGTGGGAGTTTTGGTCGATAGACCACCTCTATTATGTGATCAAGGATCTCAAAGGGACCGATTTATCTAGTAATAAGTATTCCATTATTCCAAAAATTCATGAATTTCTTCCGTAGTTAAATACAAAATAACACCTATCTCCGACCTCAAACTCTATGTATCATCGACGGTTGTCTATGCAGATTCTCTACCAAATTTTTATAAATTTAATATGACATGGAATGGTTTGGACCTTCATAATAAATTCTTGGGAATAATTATATCCCATCATCATTCTATCCCCAAAGTCATCCCAACATGTTAGAGTCTGATATATATTTCTATATAGTGCCTTATAGGGTTCTACATGAATGCTAGGATAAAAATTCTTGTTATATGAGAAAATTACTAGGGGATGGAACAGATCCCAATATAATTGGAAATCCATCGAACAACACTTCAACATACCTTCTATATTTTAGATGGATCTCTTAGACTTATGATCCATTTGAATGTGATAAGAAGATCTGAAATTGAGACTTGTATATAAATATTACTGAAGGATTTTCCAGAACCTCTTGGTAAAACTAATATCTCAATATGATATAAAATAGAGAGGAACTACATGGAATTTTATGACTTGTATTATGTATATATTAATAATTCATTCAAGGGAGAAATATTCCCTGATAGATATGGAACGTGCCGATTTTGTATGTTGATTGCCTACCACCAAAATAGAGTTATTTCCTTTGAGTGTCCCCGGGAATCCTTCGACAACATCATGGGTTATGTTTTCTCATTTTTACTATAGTATGGGAAATTGTTTCATAATATAGTTAAACATATTTCATTCAACCATTACTTGTTTTCATAAAGAATATTTTGATAACAATTCCACAATCTCCCTCATTATGTTATATGACTAGATAAATTTCATCAGATAACAGTTCTTCAAAGTTCTTATAAGATCAATAGATATGGATAAGATATATGCATCATCCTAAATATCCCACTAAACACCTAGTTTTTATGGGACACATATCTAGGTTCCAAGCTTTATAAAAAAAATTTTAGAAAACTTCAAATACAAAATATTTTCTATTTCTTAAAACACCTTATCATTTTTATGGGCCTCATTGTTCCACTTGGGAATGGATATTTGATGAGTTATTTAATGAAGGTAGGATGAAGATACTTTTACTATTCCAAAATTAATCCATTGAAAATATAGGAATATAGGATCCATATTAGTTATTATAATTTATTAAATCACTAGATCCTTTTTACATAGAGAATCTTCCACATTTTCTTCTTTACCAAGATATTAATGGATTGAGTAGTCATAGTCTATGAAAATTTGTAACCATATTCATTAGATATTTTTAATTCCCTTAATTTTGACTATATATTTGAGCCTATTGTAGTCATTATACATTTCAAACCTCTCCTTGTAGATATTTTGTTTTTAGATGTACAACAAATAAATCATGATAGAAAACTCCACACAATATGTTACATAGTTCTGGTGATGAGATTTCAACATTCATGAAGTGTAAGATTTATCATTATATTTCTACATTACTAAACAACCATAACCATTATTTGATGAATAAATTTATTAAATAATAGTTCACCTCTATAGTTTAGCATAAGTACCGGTGTAGTAAATGTCATCATTTTCAACAACTTAAGCCTCTCTTCACATTAACTGCATAAAAAACTATACTCCCAACCATGTAAGCTTTGTTAATAGGTTGTACAATAATGAATTGTTTTTAAAAAATCATCAATAATACCCACTAAATATAAGGAAACTATTGGTCTCTATTAATAATGTTGTTTTAGTCATGTTCTTTATTTTCCTTTTTCATATAAGGGTCCACTAATATCCATTATTTAGTGATAATATTCCCCATGAATGATAGTTCCTTTATGTAGAACTCATGTTAACAATATATTTTCCTTTATCTAAATATTAAACTAATCACCAAGGTAATATTTACTCTTAGAGAATATTTTAATATCATCTGCAATGAGTAAAAAAACTATTTCAATGTAATCCCTAATGAATATATTTCTTAGGTCCATACATATTTCTGGAGATTTAGTGAGTCTGAAAGGCATAACTATGAACAAATAGTGTCCATATGTTTCTCAAAAGGAAATTTTGGGAATATATTCCTTCTTATCCCTTAATTAATTATATCATACCTTAAGGTCCACATTAGAGAAATACTCATCCCAATGTAGTTTCTCAAAAATTCTGTCCATCCATGCCAAGGGATAGTTTTTTTGTATCATTATTTTGTTGTGCTCATAAAAATCACCGTAGAGGAACATTGACCCATCCATCATCTTGATAAATAGGATTGTGAACCCCATGATAAAGTAGTTGGGTATGTAAAATTTTTATCTTTATTATCTTATAGTTTATTCTTATGATCCTCATGTTCATCAATGTCCTTTCTGTATGATGTATTATATATTAGAAAAGATACATGTATTAGAATGACTAAATGTTCAACCTCTCATCTAGGAGGAAGACTGGGTAACTCATTGGAAAATAAATCAATATAATCCATCACAAAGGGAATGTATTAAACCATTATCAGTTCGATAGTACAAATAATTTGAGGAAGAGAAATCTAATAAGAACATATAGTTATCCATTCTTCATATGATGATACCAAATGAGATTAATCCTTCTCATTACCCTTGTATAAAATAAGAGGATGATTTGAGATTTAGAAGTTGATTTCATTTCCTCAATATTTTATATTGGATCTATATAAATAAATATAATCCAGTCTAATAAATGCAATAATATACACTAATTAAAGTATCAAATTGATTTATGGGAAGTTAGAACCCCCAAATATGTGTAGGGGATGAGTTATATAATTGGGATTTAATAATTGACCCATTTTCCATCAGCATGATAAAAAAATATACATATAGTGAGGTGTTTCTTGAATAGTTTTATTAAAAATTACTAATAAAAGAGAATATTTTGAAATAGATAAAAAAATATGTTCTCTATTGTATAATAAATAATCATAATACATATGGCCACATAATTGTTGGGATATACCATTATAGTTGTTATGTCATAAGCTCTCCCTTACTCCCTGGGCCTTTGAGGACATTTCTATCTGTTTCCATCAAAAACCATTGGATTCATGAGTTAGTTCTCATTGTTTCATAGGTCTTGTATATTGAAACAACGGAAACATGCTTATTGTTGGCTGGAAATCTCATTTATTGCATCACATTGGTGAGTTTCTCTTTTCAGAAATAAATAGATTGTTACCCTTCCTTCCCACCAAAAAAGAAATTATTTGTCTCCTTTAGAGAATTTATTGGATCCTTTTTACCACATGTTTGACTAGTTGAATAGTAGACATTATTTACACTTTTATATTAATCCATTGTAACACCTGAGTTAAAAATAATATTCATGATTCTTGTCTTCATGAGAAACATGATATTATCTAATCTACATATTTAATTTGATGTAAAATAACATAATTTCAACATAGATGTTGATGTGTCAAAATTAAAAATATTTTGAACAGCAATGGTTCATCCCACCAAAGAAGTGGTCAACATTATTATTAGGGGAGATAAAAAAGATGGATGTATCTCATGAATCTATTATGATGTTCACATTATACAGACCAATATATTCATTATACATTTTCCTGATACTGAGTAAATCCCTCTCCATTTTATAATAGACAGTATGAGGAAAATATTTACTGTATTTTTTCCACTAAATTTTATTCACTCAATTACATTGTTAGCTTATTTAGGCTTCATATTTTTTTACCATCATACACCATTGATCCAATTATCCCACCATATGATAAATAGTCAATGGGACCTTCAATTTCTCAAATAATTGAAGGGTAAAGAAGAAAATTTTACATGGTTGATCCAATGTGATATAATTAATGGATAAGATGATACACCAAATGCTGGAGCCTTTTTTATATGAATTTTTCAATTACAACTTACTCTTTCTTTGAGTGGTTTAGGAATTCCTCATGATTCATGTTTCAGTTCAAATCTCATGCATGTAGGGAATGTATTTTCATGATTTACCCAATTCATTCTTCCTTTGGGTTGGAAATCTCATTGGGGTAGAGATCATGTTTCCCCATAAAATGACTGTTGACTCAGTTTCTTGTATTTAAAGCCATTTTAATAAAATAAAAGGAGAATTATGGATCATTATTTCTAAAGTACTAACCATAAATTTAGAAAACATTGAAAATTAAAGGGATACATAATAAATTAAATATACTCTTTAACATATGAATTTATATGTTTCATCATAATTTTTCGAAGATATACTTCATAATATAAAATTTTATAGCGAATTTTATTCCAATCACAGTGGTTATTAAATAGTTTGTAGATTTCCAAAACATATCCCCTTGGTGTGTCTAATGGGGTGTGACGTAAGGCACATTGTCCTGTACTAGGTAACACTTGATTTAGGTAGAAAACACCTAGTTAGGAGTGATATCCATATATATATATATATATATATATCTTCCAGAACTATGTCAACATGTATAATCTACAATTATATGTAATTTCATGGAAACCACTATCTCTTTAATTTGCCATGATTCCAGGGTATTTTACTAAACATAGTCTTATCCATAATCATTTAGTGGAACTTATCAATGGATGACACTAAATATTTCTCATTCTAGTTTTAAAAGATTAACTAAATCTTTATTTGATACAAACTATAGTTACCCAATCCATTTACATATATTTTTACATGATTCTAAAACTCAAAAATCAAATTATTTCAAAACAAGGTTCCTAAAGTCATAGTTTCCTTAGATGACTCTGTTCATAAAAAATCAAAAAAAATCTAAAAGTTGGAATCCTTATTTTATTTATTATAATGATTTCCGAAAATTTATTTGATATCTTAAATATACATGTGATAATATAAAGAATACCTGAATAAATGGTATGCGGTAAAAATCCTAGTATGGGAAAAAACAAGATGAAGAAGCAGAACATGTGACCCATAGGTATAACATGATATCATATATGAGAGCGAACATGAGTAATAAAGTGCAATAATAATATAAAGATCATGCCATTTGAAGATAATGTAAACATGGTAATGTGGAAATGACATAAAAAATTAAATAAACATAATTCAAGTCTAACCTACACGACAATATCACATGGTGAAAAAACTAATATAATGGATTAGGTTCATTCCCTAATCCTATATACAATGAATCATTAGACCAAAACATTAACTAATGCATTTGTGGGAATGATAATTATATTCCTAATTAGATAAATCATTCAATTTAAATTCATATACATTCCACATAAGTATGTCAATATTAAAGAAAAAATATAATAGTTATCCATTGAAAAAATGGGTTTTATAGTTTTGTTTCGAAACAAAATCTAAAGAGATTCCTTATAGAATAAATTCGAGAAATGGTCATAGGGAATGTATTATACTATGAATGGAAGGTAGAATAATCTAGGTATACATGTGATATATATATATACATAACTTATTGGACATTTATAACTATAAATATGGAGAATTTTAGGTATAGAGAGAATGGTCATAACTCGAACAAATGGGTGGGGTAGAAATATCCCATACCTTGAGTAAGAATTATCATGTGTGTTCTTTATATCCTTGAATAACAGACTTAAGTTTATTATTTAATTTCATTATAAAAATATTAAACATTATTATTCTATATATTTCAATTTTATTAGGTTATATATAATTTCATAACGAATTAATTTCGTGTAGGACATTTTAACGATAAACGACCCATACTTCCATAATAACCTAGGTATGATGAAAAAGGTAAAAAATATTTTTTTATAATATCCATAATGGTATTAATGAAATAATTATCATCTTTACACATAAATAATACATTTTAAACCAACCATTAAATATGGTTGTTAGAAATAAAGTATGTTACAATCATGAAGACGATTGACCTTACGTACACATGAGTAATTTTTTCAATTTTTGATGATGATAATGGAAGAAAGGAAATAGGTTTTTTTACATATATTAATATAATAATATAAATATTATCATATTATTAATTTAAATACCATTACACATCAAATATATCTGATTTTTCACTAAAAAATGAATTACCTCACTTCTTGATGTGTTAATCCCCCGTACACAAAAATGACATTATCATTTTCATTTCCAGTTAATATACGAATGCGTATAATATATTAATTGTAAATAATTTTTTAAAATGAAATATTTATCATATATACATTTTATATTCATCTTATTTAACTTCCATGTAATGATTATGTGAATAACGAATCACAATGCTTCGTGAGGTGGTAGTCCGTCGTACACACGAGTGAAGTTATCATATTTTCTACAGAATTGAAGGTAAGAGGGTATATGTGGTTTTATAATTCAATTCGTAAAATTATATAATGAATATAATATATAAAGATTAAAAAAATAATTATATTCAATAGTGTAAATAGGTGATGGAAAATTATTTCTGTCGGTTCATGAGGCTATAGTTAGCCATTCACACAATCAAATATTTTGAATCCCATTTGTGGAAGGAGCATATGGTTGTAGGTATTTTCCTAAATATTAAAAAATATATATATGGAATATATTAATGTTATAAAATGATAAAGGATTAATAATATAGAAATTACTTGGTAGAAGAAGATAAATATGATGCTCAATTGAGGACACAACCTCTTCTTCAGAGAAAAAATTTAGGTATCCACCCAAAGACTTCGTCTGATTTATTTCTGATAAACCCAAGGATTATAAGATGATATGGAAGGAGGGTAAAAATTTAAGTGACTTTTTTAGGTATTGGTGTATCCAATGGAGTATAGATTTTTGTAAAGATAGGAGAGGGGTGGCCTTTTTATAAGTTAGGAATAGTACACACATGGATGTTTTGAAAAAAAAGAATTCCACAAATATTTTTCTCATTAAAAAAGGATAAAAATAATGAAATTTTAGAAAATTATAATATATATTGTATAAATATAACCATAAAATATGTATTATAATTGTTTTCATCATTTTTAACTGTATTAATTTTAGTTTGACCACCCAAAAAACCAATTATTATCATAACTATAGTAAATCATTTTTACCATTTCCCGAATTAATTATTGTTAAAAATTATTATGAACATATAATAAAAAATAAATTATTTGTATTATAATTAGGTAATTTTTTCTTCAAAATAAAAAACATATAATGGTAATAATTTAATTTAAAATTAAATTAGCACACATATATAAAAAATATATTTCTAAATGAAAAACATTCGATGTCGAAACTTTTTTACATAAAAATTCATTATGAAATTGATTCGCATGAAATAATTTGGATTAATTAATTTATAGTTGTAATAAATTTTCCTCTAAAAATTATAAAATAAAACTTAGCTTATAAATTTTATGAATAATAAATGATGTTTCTAATAAAAATACGTATTTTTCACTATTCATCAAAAAATGGATTATTATCGAAAAATCCAAAAAATTTAGAGAAATATTTTTTTATAATTATTTTAATACTAAATTGAATATTTTTATGATAAATTTTACAAAATTATTGAATATAAATTGTAATTTTTTCATAAAGTGGAATTAAACCACCTTTTAGAGAAAATCTATTTCTCAGAAAACATTTCAGTTTTATTTAAATGGTTCCTATTTCATTTATAATTAATTTATAACCAATTTTTTTATTATATAAATGTGTAAAATATATCAGTATATATAAATTATATAATCATATTCATACTCACCAACATAACTTCTAGGTTATAATGGAAATGTTTAAAAAGTGTATCATATTTTATATACCAAGTGATGCATGCATCGAATGCAATCAATGAGATTGAATGTAACATCCCAAGTACAAAAAGAATATGACATTTTCATATTTATTAATATTTGTGATTTAAATATTAATTTTAATTTAAAAGGGATTCTATGTTCCAAAGCATACTTGATATGTAACAACGGGTTTCTTCTAAAATCTTATGTTGCACACAACGTTGGGTCATATTGAAAAATAATAATATAATCTTATTTTAAATGATATTTAACACCTAGTCGGTGTATTGGAGGGAAAAGAATAAAATAACTAAAATATGAATATACATGTTTTTAAATTTTTTTTATATTTTTTCATATAATTTTAGAGGCTTAAAATAAGAAAGAACTTTCTTTTGAGTAAAAATACTCTATTATTCATTAAAAGGTCGATTTACAACCTTTTGACTGAGAAACCTATTTAAATATAATTTTGGTAACTTTTATATGATATATTTTAGGAAATATTATTATTATTTATAATTAGGAAATCAAAATTTTCTTTGGGTAAATTTTTTGTATTTTTCTGATAAAATTCATTTTTTAATGAATAGAGAAAAATACTGTATTTTAATTTTAAAAAAATTAATCTAATTTATTTATAATGTTTAATTAACTTTTTAATTGTTTTTCAAGTGTAATTAAAATATCTTTTTACCATTTAATCCAATTTTGGTCAATGGAAATAATTTAATGTTGAAATTGGACAAAAAGAAGTGTCAATCTTTTAATAGTTATTATTTATTAAAAACACGCTTTTTGTTTTGACAACAGGAATTATTTTTAAATTAATTTCCTCAACTTATATGTTTTTAATTTGGAAAAATAGATTCCTTATTTATAATTAGGAGGTCCAAATTTTGTAAACAATGAACTATTATTTATTGACATTATGAATATTTACTTCAGCAAAAATATTATTTACAATGGTTAAAGTGTAAATCAGTTAATTAAGAGTAACAAAATATTATTATAATAATATTAAATTACCCTAACATATGTCATAATCCTATTGGTTGATACCTTTCCGACCATGTGAATCCTTGGGTCGTTTTTGGGACCCCATGGAGCCACTTGGAAATGATAATGACTCTTTATATTAATTAATTAAAAGTAAAGACAAAAATGACATAAACACATATAGTTTATTAAATCAATTTTTATATAAGGATAGATAAGATATATCTTCAACAATAAATATTCATTTGAATTATAAAATTTTTTATACATAATGGAATTTTTTATGTAATTTTTAGACATCAAATAAATAAAAATATTTATGACACAATAATGATGACATGTTTACCTCATTAACGAATGATTTAAATAAATAAGATTATAAAGATTAACGTAATATCCAAAACCTGTCCAATTATTATAGGATGATACTATTTCTAATATAAGTCATATTAGCTTCACCTTTAATGTGTTTTGGACCTTTAAAAACCGAAAATCATTATATAATAAAATAATATTTTTAAACATTCTTAAAGAGCCCCTCCTCCCCCTAATAAAATGACCTCACTTCTAACCCATTCCACACACATATCAAGCCCCATGGCCTGTACATCCTCTACCCAATTAAGCTTTATAAATCCTTATCCTCCTCCTAGAAGCATTTCCCTAGGAATAATGCAATTTACTTAAATCTTTTGGTTCAAACCAATGGGAGACACCAGATTTAAATGTAACGTATTCACTTAAGTACTTTTGTTTTATTTTTCTTCTCCAACCAACTAAAATATTTTTATTCATTTATTTAATAACAACACCAGTATCCTAAATATAATAGGTTGTCGTTATCAGATTTATTTGAACTACAATTACACACACCTCTATCTAATTGGTACAGAACATACTATATCCATGGATAACAAACTAATGTCTCACGAAAGGATGATTGTTCAATATTCTCCTACAACATATTATGGTGGCCATTAAGATGGTAGTGTATTTATTTGGGATATATATTATATTTATATTTTTTCTATGATTCTGTATTTTTCATTTAAAGAATACCTATATGGTTTTCCATTGTGGGTAAATACGATAATTTCATTTAAGGAAGTGCGGATTACCACCCCCTCAAAGTGATATGACTCGTTCATGCCATACGTAGAATGTATAAAGGATGGAGTTAATGAAATTATATATGATATTATATTGTATTTATAATATGCATATGTAACATTATCTTTTCATTCCATTAAATATGGAATAAAAATGAAAGTAGTATTCATGTGTACATACGGCTTACCATATCCATGAATGGTGAATTTCCTTTCTTACCTCCAATTGTTATGTACTATTATATATACTTATATATACTGGATATATATGGTATTTATGATATATATGATATATAAATAATGAATATCATTTTGGAGATAATATAATTGTGACCACATGGGCAATTTATATTTATAACAAGTTCATTTTTAACTCAATTTACGAACATCGACAAAATGTCTGATATGAACTGAAATAATTAAATCATTTTTATAGGAATGTAATAAACAATATAAAAGGAATAATAAAAATGAAAATGTTTCTTAAGCAAATAGAAATTAACTATAGTTTATTATTCATGATATTAAAGAACGATCAAGTTATGTCGGACATGAGGTAAGGGAGTTCGTCTCAGTCTTAATTCATTGATGCATATTTTTTTTATACATGAATTTCTTTTATATAGTGTATAAAAACATTTGACATCTCATTTAATTCAAAAGAAATATTTTTTTACATGGTTTTATTACTAAATGAAAAAAAATGAATGTTTCTTTTTAATATAAGTGGTGACAACGACCTTTTCCACCGCAACGAGTATTATTTTATCTTTGGCTTCCATAACAAGCTATAGTGTTATTAAAAGGAAAATAAATACCATATACTCTTTTACATATTTTAGTATTGAAAATGGATTTGATAATTTCTTTGTTATGTCAATATATTTAAATGATATATTGTGATTTAAATGAAAAAATTTTATCTGTCCTTTATATTTCTTTTATGTGTTACGAATATGTTAGGGTTCTTGGGAACTGTTATGTATATGGGTGGTTCCGTGATAATCCTAAGGTAGGTGAGCCCAAGATAGATCTTTAATGTATTGGATAACGTGACGGAGGAAAATGTGAATGTTTCTCCTAAGATATTTAGGGAATATACTGTGATTGATATTCAAATGTTACTCCCTATATAACTATGAAAGATACAATGTAAGTATGTTATTTATTCCATAAGTTGCCTTTATGATTTATGATTCCTATGTATATTTCATAAATCTTATGATTTCTTGAGGTATGTTAAAGAGCATATGTTATGTATGTATTGATGATCTAATGTTTTCTTTCAATGTTTTAAAACCCTTACAGAGATTTTTTATGCTCATCCCAGGTTTTTTAATTATTTTTCACAAGACTTAATGATGAATATCGTCAAGTATGGGATCGTGGGAAATTCATGATGTCTAAAACATGGAACTAGACATAAATCTTTTTTCAAGTTATTTTATTTTATTAAAAAATGGAAACTGAGTAGAAGTGTTTAATTTTATCATTTGAGATGTAATGTATTAGTTATGGACTATTTCAGTAAAACTCTAAACCGAAAAAGATCCTCAATGTGAATTATTCATTTAATTTAATATAATGTAATGTTTTAAGGTCGAGTCATTATATTTTCCATCAAAGGTTAGTTTAGACAACTTTAGGAGTTATAATACTGTTAAATTATTTTCCATAAATTTTTTTTATTTTATGATATGATTGAAATGATATAGCATTTACAGATTACCGTGATGCTTTAACTAAGATATTTCTATGTTAATAATGATTTTCAGTAGAGGGAATAGAGAAGATATGATGGGACGATATCAGGAAGAAGGCACCCTTCCAAATCAGCAACCTGAGATGGTTGGAATTATAAATGAATAGTTTATAGTAGTAATTGAAAATCTGACTCAGGTGATAAATGGTGGCCGTATCCATAAATGAGATCATCCAGATCAACCACCAAGTAACATATTAGTAGTTGATAATTTTATAAAGCAGTATCCCCCATCATTCATATAATCATATGACCTCGTGCTAGCTGAAGGGTGGACAAAAGTAATGGAGAAGTTTTTTGATATCATGGAATATTCAGAACATCAAATTTTTAGTCTCACCTTTACCATTTTAAAGGTGAATAAAATCAGTGGTGGTGGATGGTGAAATATATTATTGATAGTGAAGAAATTGGTGGTCTTGATTGAGATGAATTTAGAGGTATGATTCTTGATAAATATTATACTAAGGTGGTTTGTCTTATGATGGAAAAACAATTCCTAGTATCGAGGCAGGAGGATGACTCAAGGGATGCTTATGAAGAGAAATTCACTCATCTAGCAAGGTAAGTTCCAAATTTCATACGAGATTTTGATAGTAAAATCAACCACTTTTTCTCAAGATTAAAGGAAAAGTATCAAATAGATTTAGCTAATCGTGAGATTAAATGTTATGAAAAACATGTTCGATGTGCGAAGAAGATGGAAAGAGAGTTTTCCAATGATCATGTCTTATTTGACAAATAATTGAATAATAGCTCGACGTGGCAGATGAAATGGATGAACTCTTCAAAAAAAGACTGATGGTAAGAAACTTATGTTTAAAATTTGTGAAAATTGTGGTAAAAATTATACTGGGGAATGTATTTTGAATATTGTTATGTGATACCAATGTGAAAAAATGGGACATAAGGCTCATAATTGCACTGAAAAATATCCACGTAATTGTAAGAAAAAATATGATTTATAGTCAATAAATTTTTTTAAGTGCATTGAAATGGGTCATTATGAAAATGAATGTCCAACGAAGAACTCAAATGAAGGAAAGTAGATAGAATACAATCAAAAAGGGCTGGTGAAATCATTTGAAACTACTTCAGAAGATGTTGGACCATCAAATTAAATTGTATCATGTACACTATTTGTTTGTTCAGATTATGACAATGTGTTTTTTGATTCTGGGTCAACAAACTCTCTAAATTCTGGGAAATTTTTCAGTAAATTGGGAATTCAATCTCAAGTTATGAATCCTGAACTTATGTTTAAAAAACCTGGATGAAGTTTTGACACAAAAAGAAATTATAAAAACCTTCATGTCCTAGTGTGCAGAAATAATCTACCAGGAACCCTTATGGTTTGGACTATAGTAGAGTGTGATGTTATTTTGGGTATGTATTGGATTTTAGTATATCATGGTAAGATTGACTAAAGATCTAAAGAGGCTTATG
Source organism: Viscum album (assembly GCA_963277665.1). Classification (NCBI taxonomy): domain Eukaryota; kingdom Viridiplantae; phylum Streptophyta; class Magnoliopsida; order Santalales; family Viscaceae; genus Viscum; species Viscum album. The sequence continues at coordinate 1,017,832,375 of OY728162.1, forward strand.
TTCAAAAATATTTTCAGTTTGTGTACAAAAATGAAGCCATACTTTTGAAAACATATCAGGAAGCTGAGAAACTTGTAAAAGATGCAAATGAATGTTACCTTACACATATTGTTGAAAACAAAGGAACTGTCCAGATTAATGATGTGCCAGTGGTAAATGAGTACCTTTATTATTTTCTTGATGATTTTCGTGGTATTATACCTGATTGGGAAGTTTAATTTTTTGTTGACTTAGTTCCTGATGCTAAGATAATTTCAAAACACCCTAACTGAATGGCTCAAATTTATTTTTTAGATTTAATGAATCAATTACTTGAGTTATTAGATAAAGGATTCATTCGACCTAGCACATCACCATTGGGATCTCCTACCTTGTTTGTTGAAAGGAAATATGGTTCAATGAGACTTTTCATTGATTATAGAGCATTTAATAACATCACTATAAAGAACAAGTATCTTTTATCTCATATTGATGATTTGTTTGATCATCTCCTGGGAGCTCAGAATTTTTCAAATATTGATTTGAGTTTGGGGTACCATCAATTTAAATTAAAGGATGTAGACATTATAAATAACACATTTTCGAGTAGATATGGCCATTATAAATTTGTAGTTATTCCTTTCAAGTTAACCAATGCACCTGCTATATTCCTGGATCATATGAATATAATTTTATGAGAGTTCCTGGATGAGATTGTGTTGTGTTCATTGATGATATTTTGGTTTATTCTAAAAGTATATAGGAGCACAAAATTCATTTAAGGGTTTTCTTGAAAACATAAAATTAAAAGAAATTGTATGGGAAATTCTACAAGTGTGAGTTTTGGTTAAAGAAATTTTTTTCCCTTGGTCACATTGTTTCATAAAATGGAATAACTATAGATCATACTAAATCAAAAGTTTTTGAAGAATGGCCAAGACCCACAAATAAAACTATGAATCATAGTTTTCTTGGTTTGGAAGGTTATTACTGGAGGTTTGTTGAAACGTTTGCACGGTTATATCTCCCAGTGACTATGTTAACTCAAAAAGTTGTTATGTTCATTTGCACAAAATAATGTTATGATAGTTTTTAGGAAATGGAAAAAAGATTTGTAAATGATCCAGTTTTGGCACTACCTTTTAGAAATGGTGAGTTTGTCATCTACAGTGATGTTTTGTTGAAAGGACACGGTTGATTCCTAATGCAGAATCATCAGTTAATTTCTTATGCTTCACGTCAGTTGAATCTTCATGAGTTAAATTAACCTACAAATGATTTGGAATCATTTGTTGCTGTTTTTTCTACAAAAATTTTGAGGCATCATCTGTATAGGGTAAAATGTGAAATATATACTGACCACAAATGTTTTAAGTATATATTCACTCAAAAATTATTAAACGTGTGATAGAGGAGATGGTTGGAAGTAACCAAGGATTATGATTTCACAATACATTATCATCCGTGAAAATAAAATAATATGGATGAGGTGTTGAGTCAAAAAATAAATACTACATTAACCCTGGAATGTTTGGAAATGGGTTCTTTTTGTTTTTGATTTGATGAAATTTGGCATAGAAGTTGTTTGTGCAGGATGTTACTTGGTTTTGTTTTAGGTGAAAGTGAAATCATCTCTATGAGACATAATTAAGAAAGTACAGAAGGAAGACGGTGTGTTTCAGAAAAAGGTAGAGTTGGTTCAGAAGTGTATGATTCCTCATTTAATCATTGATAATTATTTTTTATTGAGTTTTAAGAAGAGATAGTGTGTCATTTTTTATTCACATTTGAAGAATGAGTTGTTATGGGAAGCTCATAGTTCTTCATCATCAGTTCATCTTGATAGTAGAAAGATGTACAAATATCTTTGAGAGTATTACTGGTGGGATGGAATGAATAGGGAAATTGTTGAATATACTATGAAGTGTTTGGCTTGTCAACATGTTATGGAAGAGTTGCAGTTGCTGATAGGGGTGATTTATTCTTTATCAGTGCTAGATTGGAAATGGGAAAATATATCAATGGATTTATTTTTGGGATTACCAAAGACATCTCAAAGTAATAATGAAATAATTTTTATTTTGGATTGATTGACTAAATATTCTCATTTCCTTCCTATTAGAGATATGTTTCCTCTAGATAAACATTCTCAATCCTATCTTAGAAGATAGTCAAGTTTCATGGTGTTCTTATCTCAATTGTATCAGATCGTGATCCTAGGATGACTTATATCTTTTGGAATGGCCTTCTGATGTCATTGGGTACTGAATAAAATTTTAGTACAATGTTTTATTGTCAATCAGATGGGAAGTCAGAATGAAAAATTCAGACCTTGGAGGATATGTTATGTCCATGCTCAATGGATTACTAGGGTTGGGACCATCATCTTTATTTGGTTGAATTTTCTTAAAATAAATTTTTTCATTCCAGTATATAGTTTGCTCCATTTGAGGCATTATATGGGAATCAGTGTCGAACTCTACCTTTTTGGGATGAATTAGGTGAAAGGAAGTTTATGGGACCAGAATGGGTAAAAGAGATGGAAGAAAAAGTATAGTTGATTCAGAATCACATGAGAACAGCTCAGAGCAGGTAGAAAAGTTATGTAGATTAATAGAGGAAGGATCTTTCTTTTGAGGTAGGTGATCATGTATTTCTCAATTTTTTTCCGGGTAAAAGTGTGATGCATTTTGGTCCGAAGGGAAAGTTTAATCTGAGGTTCATTGGACCTTATTAAATCCGGGAGAAAGATAGATCAGTTCCGTACAGAGTGTTTTTAGCTCCATGATTATCCTAGGTACACAACGTTTTTCATGTTTCAATGTTGAGAATGTATATGAGATATTCATCTTATGTTTTGAGCCCAGAGGCAACATGGTAATCTAAAAATGCTATGAGGGATAAATACACTCATTTATTTGATATGTGAATAAAATTGCGAGGATGAAATTCCCAAATGGGGGGAAGGATGTAACATCCCATGTATATAATGAAAATATAATTTTCATATTTATTAATATTTTTCATTTAAATATTAATTTAAATTTAAAAGGTATGCTATGTTTGATAGCTTACCTGATACACAACAAAGAGTTTCATTGAAACCATACGTGGCACACAATGTTTTGTTATGCTGAAGAAAAATTATATAGTATTATTTTAAATAGTAGGTAAAACCTTACTATTGTATTGGCGGGAATGGATAGAACTAACTAAAATATGAATATACATGTTTGTTAAATTTTTTTACATTTATCCAATAAATTTTAGATGCTAAAAATAAGAATAAATTTTTTTTAAGCATAAACATTCTAATATCCCCTAAAAGGTCGATTTACCAACTTTTGATGGTGAACACTCATTAAATCTTGTTTTAGCCACTTTTATATGTTCTATTTTAGAAAATAAAATTATTCTTTAGAATTGGGACACAAAAATTTACTTTTGTTAAAGTTTTTGTAATTTTTCTGATAAAATTCATTTTGTAACGAATAGTGAAAAAGTAAAGTATTTTAATTCTTAACGGCTTTATAATCTATTTTATTTATAACGATTGATTATGTTTTGAATTAGTTTTAAAGGGAAATTAGATTATTTTTTTACCATTTAATCCAATTTTTTATTGGAAGTAATTTCACTTTGAAAATGGACATAAACAAGTGTCAATCGTTTGATAATTACTATTTCTTAAAAACATGATTTTTGTTTTGACAACGGGAATTATTTTTAAATTAATTTCTACCAATTCTGTGTTTTGAATTTGAAAAAATAGATTCCATATTTGGAATCAGAAAATATTTTATTTACCATGGTTAAAAGTTAAATCATGTAAATAAGGGTAAGAAAATAATATAATATTAATATTAAATTACCCTACCACATGTCATAATCCTATTGAGAGACACATTTCCAACCATGGGAATCCATGGGTCGATTTTTGGACCCCATGGAGCCACCTGACAGTGATAATGACACCATATATTAATTAATTTAAAGGTAATACCAAAACAACATAAACACATATATTTTAGTAAATTAATTTTTATATGGGGTTATATAGGTTATCTCTTAGACTATAAATATTAATTTGAATTCTAAAATTATTTACTAAGTCATTGTATTTTTTTATAATTTTATACATCAAATAAATAGAAAATTTTATGACACAATAATGATTTCATGTTTTCCTCATTAATGAATGATTTAGATAAATAAGATTATAAAGATTAAAACAACTATCCAAAACCTGACCAATTTATATTGGATGATTTTATTTCAAACATTAGTCATTGTATCTTTGTCTTTAATGAGTTTTGAAACTTTAAAAACCGAAAAATCATCACATAATAAAATGATATTTTTAAAAATTTCTTATGAGGCCCTCCCCCCCTTATAATAAAGGCATCACTTATAACCCCTTACACACACATATCAAGCCCCTTGGTTCGTCCAAACTATTCCCAATTAATCTCCCTACATCAATCTCCTCCTCCTATAATCCATCCCATACACAAAAAGAAATTCAATAAACCCATTTGGATCAATCTAAAAGGAGATACCCGATTTAAGGGTAACGTGTTCTGTTAAGTTCTTTTGGTTTATTTTCCTTCTCCAACCCCATAAAATTATTTTATTCCATTATTTTATTGAAACACTAGTATACTCAGTTAACTAGGTTTTTTTATGAGAATTATTCAAACTAAACTTACACACACCTCAATATAATTGGTAATGAACATATTGTTTAAGTGGACATTAAACTAACGCCTCACGAAACGATGATGGTTCAATATTATCCAACCACCTCTTATGGTGGAAATTAATATGACACTATATTTATATGTGATATATATTATATTTATATTGTTTTTATGCTTCGATATATTTCATTTGTAGAATACCTTTACGGTTTTCCATAGTGGTAAAATATGATAATTTCATTTGAGGAAGTGAGGACTGCCACCCCCTCAAAGTGATATGACTATTTCATACCATATATGGAACGTATAAAGTAAAGAGTTAATGAAATTATATATGATATTATACTTTTATTATAATATACCAATGTATCATTATTTTTTCCTTCCATTAATTATGAAAATGAAATGAAAGTAGCGTTCATGCGTACGTACGGATTATCATCTCTATGAACTGTGCATTTCATTTATTACCTCCAAATGTTATGTACTATTTTAAATACACATATATAATGGATATATATGAAATATATGATATCTAAATCATGAATATAATTCTGTATATTAATTATTTTCGACCACATGGTCAGTTTATGATTATAACAAGTTGATTTTTAACTCACATTCCGAACATCGATAAAATATCAGATATGAACATAAATAATTAACTAATTGTTATAGAAAGGTATTATTTGATATAAAATGAATAATAAACTTGAAAAATGTTTTTAGTCAAGTAGAAATTAACTTATGTTTATTATTTGTGAGGTTAACGAATGATCGAGTCAAGTCAGACACGATGTAAGGGACTTCGTCTCAATCACGTTTCATTTAGGAATATTTTGTTTTATACATGACATTATTTTATAGGGTGTATAAAAACATTTGACTTCTCATTTCATTTAAAAGGAATATTTTTCTACGACGAGTTTTACGAAATGAAAAAAAAGGACTGTTTATTTTTAACTTATGTAGTGACAACTGCCATTTCAAACTCCACAAGTATTAATTGATCATTATCTTCCTAACCAAGACGTAATGTTTTTAAAAGTAAAATAAATATCAAATACTCTTTTATGTATTTTGGTAATGAAAATGGATTTGATAATGGATTTTTTATGTAATAATATTTAAATGATTTATTTTTATTGAAATGTTGAAATTTTTTTCCTTTATATTTGTTTCATGTGTTATGAATATGTTAACGTTCCTGGGCATTGTTACGTATAAGGGTGGATCCGTTATAAAAATAGGGCGGGAGATCCCAAGATAGCTCTCCAATGCATTGGGTATCATGACAGAGGTAAACATGAATGTTTCTCCTAAGAGATTTAGGGAATATACTTTGATGGTTATTCTCTATGTAACTTTCTACGTAGCTTTGAAAACTATAACAAAAGTATCTTATGTATGCCACAAGTTACCTTTATGATTTATGATTCCTATGTATATTTCATTAATCTTATGATTTCATGGAGTATGGTAAATAGCTTATGTTGTGTATGTATTGATTATATAATTTTTTCTTTCTTTGTTTTATAACGCTGACTGAAGTTTTTATGCTCATAAAATGTTTTTGAAATGTTTTTCACATGACATAATGAACTGGGACAACAATGGGATCAAGGGAAAGTCATTTTGTCTAAAACATGGAACTAAACAAGACTATTTTTTTCAAGATTTTGTATTTTAATAAAAAAATGGAAACTGAGTAGAAGTGTATACCTTATATCTTTTGTGATGTAATGTATTAGTTATGGCCTAATTCTAGAAAACTCTAAACCTGAAAAGAACCTCAATGTGAATTGTAAATTTAATTCAAGATTATAAAATGTTTTAAGGCCAATTCATTATATTGAATGTATTTAAAAATAATATATATCAAAAATAAAGGGTGTGTTACATGGGCCTACATGTTTCATTTAATGAACCCCTTCCCCATAAGTAGGGATATATCGTCTCATTTCGTATAATTCTTCCCATGTTTCAATTTGAATGCATGAATGTATGTTTATGTTATAGTAAAACTATAAAAAAGGTAAAAACTATCCCCATATACTGGTAATGTTAGTTTATCATGACATAAAGATGTATTATAACATTTTAATAGTACTTTTGGACAATCCATTTGTTTGAGGACAATAGGAGGTGCTCAAATAAAGCTTGGTATACGTATTATTTGGAATACTTTTCCATTATTTCACTATAAATAATGGATCTAGATCAAATAAAATTTAATGAGGTGGAATATAATGTATTATAACAATATATAAATATATATATAATGTATTCACTATGTGACTCTTCTCTTATAGGGAGAAAATGTACATATTTTGTAAGGTGATCAACAATAACCCATTTTCATCATTATTTCATGGTGTCATTTGTAATCTAATGAAAAATTCCATAATAATCTTATCCCGTATCCACATAAGAATAGGTAGATCTTGGATGAATCCTTGATTATTTAGTCTTTTAGACATAACTTGTTGACAAAACAAGAATCTTGAAGAATATTCGTCACGTTTTTACGTTATATTATCCATGAAAGTGTTCCATAAAATTTTTATACATTTTGTTGATACAAGGGTACATATTGAATTTTAGGCTATAAACATCATTAAATAATTACATCATTAACTTATGTATAGATGGAAAACAAACAATCTTTTCATATTTCATAATTCCATCTTCATATATGAATCTATGAATTTCCACATTTTAAGGAATTGAAATTCTTTTTAAAAATATTATTATTAGGATGATAATTTTTTACCATTTCCAATAAATATTTTTTAGAAATAATTTTAAAAATTACTGATGTTTCTCCTTCCTTATAATTTTCCATATGATGCTTCAGAAAATCAATGAACATAATATCCCTATCAGTCATGATTTTGGTCAGAACTCCATGATCATTCATCCTCAATTCATCTTCTACATTAATTTTCTTCACCGATTTTTAGTGAGTTATGATATAACAATATTTTAATAGTTCATGCCATCATAATTGTTTCATGATGAGCTATTTCAATGAAAATATGTATTTTAGACTCCTATGATCTATGTATATCTCATGTATTTTTTCATATAGATAATTTATCCATGAAATGAATGAAAATATTAATTCCACCAACTCTAGAACATGAATTCGATACTTCAGTTCACGAGTCATTGAAGACCATGATGAACATGTAATTAATTTATTATTTTTCATAAGGAAATAATCAAGTAACTTATTCCGTGAACAAAAAATATAAAAAATCTATCATTTCTAGATGGTAGAGTAAAAATGAGATCATTATTCAATATCCTCTTGAATTCTTCAATACATTCTTCACATTCCATTCTCCATGTAAACATAAACAATTTGTATCTAATCACAGTTCATAAGTTATCCAATTATGAATTTTTTTAAATAATCACTAAATGTAATGCCCAAAACTGATGAAACGATGTAGCTTAGTTATGTTCATTACTGTAGAAGATCATTGAATGGATTTTTCTTCATAGGATAAAATGAATTTCCATCGTTGAAGATAACATGCACAATAATATAAGAATTATGAATCCACAATTCACATTGAATAAATTTAAATTTTAATTATATTCCATTAAGAGTATCAAGAATCATAGAAAAGTAATTGTAATAACCATCAAAAAACAGAGAATACCACAAGCTATCATCCATAAATACCATGAAAAATTATCAAGACCTTCCTTGAGTACATTGGTATGTATATCCATTCAAATAGAGGTTTTATTATTCCATCAAAATAAGTTTTATGAATCCATAAAAAAATGTATATATTTAAAAATATCCATTTTTACTCATCATTAATTTTACCAATAATAATGGTCATCCTTTTATAAAGATCATTCTCCATGAAGATGATGTAATATTTCATAAATTTGAGGCAAACAATACTTGTTATTTATCATTATATGATTGATTTCCATGTAATTAATATAGAGAATCGTAGATCTATATTTATTTTTATGGAAAAGAACATGGGCTCTCAAAGGTGAATCACTAAGGAATATAAATCCATTATCACACAACACCATGACTTTTTTCATCAACTCGAATAATTCAACAATGGACATTCAATAGCATGTACTTTACATAGGTCTTGAATAAGTGACTAAATCAATACAAAACTCAGCTTCATGCCATGGGTGATTTCAAGGTTACTCCTCAAGAAATAAACCAATTTATTTCTAAACAATATTAACATCATAATTTTAAATATTACATTTTCCATCGATAGATTGTTTCTTCACTTATTCCACAATAATATCATCTAGAATATCTACTATGGGTGTATTTAGACATGAACCATATGATGATGTCACAATTCTAAAGATAATAAGTTCTACATTTTCATTACAAATCATAATTTCATTCACATTATAATTTTTTAATTATATTTTTAAATCTAGTAAATAAAATGAATAATATAAAATTAAAAAAAATTAATAATATTTTATGAAAATATGGATTCTTTATGTTTCATAATGCGAACTGACTAACCCATCCTTGTCTTAGTGATATTTTCACTAGAAGTTTTTACTAACCAATCCCTTTATAAGTTTCTATAAATATATATAATTTTATTAGACAACATAAATGATATAAATTAGTGTAAAGAACCAGAGTCAAATAATCCACTTGATAAATTTTGAGGCCATTAAAAAATTAAATTCCAACACAATATTATAAACATAAACCATTCCTGTAGTGATCATAAAATTTTCCCTTCACCCCCATCAACGTCATCAGTAGGATTTTTACACATGGGAAATTTGTTATTCATAATCCACTTATTTATAGTTGAATCAAAATATAGTGGTGGTACCTTTTTTTAAATTACATTAATTAGAATCATGATACTTATCTTCATAAATATAAAAAATTTCTTTTCCCTTTAGTATTTTTCTAGAATTTTTCATCAATAATATTCACATGGTGGAAATTAATTAATTAAATTAATATTCATTGAAACTTTAAATTTTTTGTGGTTTTTATCCAACCACATATTCTATTAATTTTTCTTCAATATATAAGATACAAAAAATACCTTCTCTTTTTTGATAGAACATGATAACATTTCATCATATAGTGATTTTTTTGAGAAATCAATTCTATTCAAATTTAGGGATTAACCCATCATAGAAAAGGTAAATATTGATTTATAAATTATTTAGTTAATCCTTACAATAATATGATATTATTTTAAAGGTATCCTCATAATCTGAAACTCTTTTATATTTTATTTTCTTTAAGATGAAGAGTTTTCTCTTCATTTCAATTTTGAAAAGGTAAATATTTTTTGAAGAATGTTATATTAAAATCAATTAATTCCATATTTTCTATTTCTTATTCCCATGTATTCTTTTTTACTAATTATTCCCATAAATAATCATTTCTTTTAATAAAATATATTTCTACTATAAAATTTTCCCATTCATTTCCTCCAAAACAAAAAAAAAATTATATTTTCCAGGGGTTTAATGTTTTATTGAGCTACCATTGGATTACTAGTTCCCATAGTGGATGTAAACTTATATCATATAAAAATATCAAATATATTTTTATCATATAATTTATCACCATATTAATCTATATATGCATGTTCATTAGTCAAAACCTATGCCATCTACTCTAATATGGCCTCAATATTCTCTTCTCCAACACCAGTTGTAACGGCTTCCCAAAAAATAAATTTCTACTTTGGACATCAGTATTGATACCTTTATTTCTTCTATATGATATTTTTATTAATGAAAAATATTTATGTTTAGATCATTAAATTAATAATTTTAAATCATAAATTATTATTCTAATTCTGGGGTAACACTATACATAAACATATATTTTTTTAATTGTTAATATGATATTTGCACCCATATGTCTATGGGGGAATCTTCAAATCATAAAAATAGATTAAAATATTTTCTAATGGTTTTAAAACAACTAGTTAATTATATAATTAATATATAATAGTAGTTTCAAAATCAATGCATATAAAGGGCCGACTAACCATTCAATAGATTATTATCAAGATATACTCAAACAACTATTTTTGGAGATATTACCCATAAAATTCATCTGTAAAAAACAAAACCCACTTATATTATCTATACTAGAATTTATTAGAAATAAAAAATCACTTTATATAACGTAAAAAACTGTTATGTTATTGTCATATAGTTGGACATATCATTAATGTCTCTCATAAGGTTACATTACATAATCCATGATATAATAAATCTAGTTCCCATGGTTTCTACTAAACATCATATGATATAAAATATTATTCCCTAACTATAGTAACCTAGAGACGTAGTCTATGTTTTTACATTAGAACTAGTTTCAAGAGATTTCATCCTAAAGGGTAGAATAGTTTATCTATTTTTATGAACTATATATATTCATGCTTCCCATATAATATTTTTTAAAAAAAATTAAAAAACATAGTGAAAATGAATATTCTACATCATTTAACTCATTCAATAATTATTTTATATCATATAAAAAATGAAACAAAATATTATTGAGCTAAAATTCAAAGTGATGATATTGTAAAATTAAATATATCATGATTAAATAATTAATATTATATATGTTAAGGTAAATAAATGAAAACACATTCCATTTAATGAATAACTTGAGAAAAAAATGAATCAATGGATAATGTGAGTTCTATAATATCTTGAATAATAATAACTATAATTTATTTAAAGGAAATGAATAATATTAGATGTCATAATATCATACATAATGATATTGTTACACTTAAGTACTTATTACTATATAGTTTAATTTAGGGTAGGTATACACAAAAACCTATTTAATATGTTTTACTAACTAGGTTGTCTAGTTTGAAATGATCATTTATAATGGGGATATGTAATTCCATGAATCACTTTTGAATTCATGTACAATAAATTTATAATATATTTTTTAATAAATTTATTTCATACAAAATATTCCTTATTAAAAAATATATATATTTACTATAGTATACAAAATATTAATATTTCTACATAAGTCAAATAACATTCATATTAAAACACTGTATAAATAAATTGTTTTTGGTTTAGTAAATAAACATATCCATGACAAAATGAATATGGAAATGTATGATAAATATAATTTTCAAGGAATGATGATCATAAGTAAGTCAGTTTTTCAATAGAATGTTAATGAAAAAAAATTATAAAGGTATAAAAGATGACCCTTATTTTATTAGAATTACATGTTTTTGTATTAATTACATTTTATTAGAGGATTAAAAAATGGGGGAAAATTATTAAAATTTATAATTTTTATTGAGTTTTCTTTTTAAAACATTGTATAACTTGTCAAATAATCAAAATAGTTTTAAACTGGTTTGGTGGTGGGAAAGAATATTAAAGTTATATAGCTTAAATGAACAATTCTTTTTTGAAATTTTATAATGAATTTCCAAAATGAACCTTTATTAAACTATTATATGTATTCCTTTAAGCCATCCAAAAAATTAAAATATAACTAACTCTTTTAATAATAAATCATTTTATTATATAAATATTATGTTTTTATTTTATTTTTTGGAAAAAATGGACATGTGAGAAAAACATACCCTTTCAAAAGGGTAAATAAGATAAACATTTATTTTCTTAATTCAAGTGAAAGAGAGAGATGAAGAGTTGGAATAAACACTGATCTAAATTAAATTCCCATCTATTAATAAAATAGAGTAATTTTATAAGGGATGTATTTTAATGTTCCTTCAATGAAATATATAATAAATCCTAAGAAAATGAGATTGTAAAATAAATCATCACCTTAATGGTAAATTTTAAATTTAAATGCATTGAAATATTTATTTTTAAATGAAACATTAAACATCATTAATTAATAGGTATACATGTTAAATACAATGATGGTTTAGTATATCTAGAATATAATTGTAAATATTTGTATAGTATAAAATAGTTCTCAGTGGAGTGAAAATGTATATAAAATCCCTTAGCTTACACTTATACATTGTTGAACATGATTTAACCTCCCCAATAATGGTTTCCAACAAGTTATTAATTTATACAAGAAAAATATTAATATTTAAAATATTAGATATGATTCACATAGATCATATTATCCACCATTCATCAATAAAATTTCATTATTATTATTATTTTGAGTGTTAGCTGCTTAGTTCTCTCATGCATTTTCTTAACATATATTGTAAATATTTCACATAGTTATGATTTTAATTATATTTGGAATGGTATTAATTATATATATATATATATATCATATTTATTAATTAGATAAAATTTTGTAATCATTCTCAATAGGAGGACAAGGAAAATAAATCACATCTCTTCATAGAGACATCAAACCATACGTACACATAAGTGATGATATCATTATTAAATGGGTGAAGGTTTAATGAATTAGTTGATATATTAAGTTTAAAAAATCAATTTAATTCCCTATATATAATTTATAATCACATTTTTCATAATTAAATCTTCCCATGTGAGGGGTTGATGGAATATGAATTACATCGATTTTGCAGTTGGTTGTCTGCCTTATACATAAAAGATGGATTTGTTTCCCATTTGATAGATAAATAGTAAGACATAAACATAATGAAATCTTAAAATATGTTAGATAGTTGTTTTAATATAACGAAATAGTTATTAGATAATTTAATTTGGTAAAATAAGAAATAAAAAATAACATCATTTGTTAAGAATATTACCCTCTCATGGAGAAACCACATTTGTATATCTTGTTATGGATCCTAAAAGTGATATTTTTGAAATACCATCATATATAGAATACAAAGAATGATTTTGGGGATATTTTTTATACAAATTTTTGGTTGAGATAAATGTATTATGTGGTTTGATTTTGTAAGAGGATGAGGCCCCCATTTATAATCAAGGAGAGTAGCACAGCTGAAAATTTCCAACATTTTAATATATTATTATGTTACCTTCATACGATAATGGATACCAAATAACTCATATTCGAAGTTAAAATTGGTAAGGAAAAATTGGTCAAAAAAATAATTTTTGATAATAAATTTAGTTCCTTTTAAGCATTATATTTTTAGATTAACCACCAGGTAAATAAACTTTAACTTAAACCGTGGTATCTAATTTTTACTATTTTCACTATTCATCATTACCAAAATTTATGTTGACTATATTACCTAATATTATTAATTGAGATTCCAAATATGGAATTAATTTTATGAAATTAAATTCACATAATTTAAATAAAATAATTTATAACCAATAAAACACAACCAAATGAAAATTAGGTTTTCAAGAAATTAATTTTTCAGGTAGAAGATGATCCCACATTAACTCTATGACTAGTAATCTTAATTAGGTGTATTTAAATTAATATTTTCATGTATATAAAATATAAATGTTATCTAAATCAATCATTTTTAGAGGTAATATTAATTATTTATAATGGGAAAAATTATACACTAATAAATAGTTCAATGAAAAATATACCTTAAAAACTCCAAATATCCTTATCACAATGTGCATCAAATTGAAAACCAATACATGGTTAATGAAACATATTATAAAAAAATCATTATAAACAAATTGAATAATATTTAAAACTAATGTATCAATTAATGATAATAAATTATTTATAATCAAAAATGTCAAAAATAAATTTTGGGATTTTTTAACCCAACATGTTCATAATCGATATTGATCCTATAAAATAAGAATTATTATTCTACAAAATATCAAAATGTTCACTGAAGTATAGTTTTATTAAAATAAATTGTTCCATTTAAAAAAATGTATTTTTGGGTGTTACAAATATATTACCGAATACTCTAACTATAACATCCCAGGTAAATAAATAATATTACATTCTAAAGTTTATCAATATTTGTGAATAAAATGTTAATACAACTTTGAAGGGAATGCTATGCTCGATGGCATACCCAATACACAACAATGAGTTTCTTTGAAATCTTACGTTGCACACTAATAGTATAATAATATTATAATATTTAACACCTAGTCGTTGTACTGGAGGGAATGAACAGAAATAACTACAAAATTATTACATATGTTTGTTAAATATTTTTACATTTATCTAATAGATGTTAGAGGCTTAAAATCCAAATGAATCCAATTTTAAGAATAAATACTCTAATATTTTTAAAAGATTGTTTTACCACCTTTTGATGGTGAACAAATTTTAAATCTATATTTTTACAATTTTATATTATATATTTTTCAAAATAAACTTATTCTTTATGATTGAGACATTGAAATTTACTTTGGATAAATTTCTGGTATTTTTCTAATAATGTTCATTTTTTAATGAATAGTGAAAAGTGTTGTATTTTAATTCAAAAACTCTTTTTAATATAATTTATTTATATAGTTAGATTATCTTTTCAATTGTTTTTAAAGTTAAATTAGAATATATTTTTACCATTTAATCCAATGGTGGTCATTGGAATTAATATCACTTTGAGATTGGACATAAACGATTGTCAATATTTTGGTAGATATTATTTCTTAAAAACATGCTATTTGACATGGCAGCGGTATTTAATTATAAAATTAATTAATGAAAATTCTATGTTATGAATTTGGTAAAATATAAATAATTTTTGAATTCATAATATCAAATATAGCTTAGGGTGATTTTTTGGTATTTTTCTGAAAAACCTTAATTTTTGATGAATAGTGAAACCACAAAGTGGTTGTTACAAAAACTGATTTTTTTGTTTAAATGGAACTTTACCACTTCTGTGATTTTAATTTCAAAAATCCAATATAAATGATATTCATAATTAAGTAAAATTTGGTTCAATGGGATGAAAATAATTTTTGATTAAAAGGTAACTTTTAAGTTTTAATAATTGCGATTAAAGGTAATTAGTGTGATTTAAGGTAAAAATGTTACTATAATAAAATGAAAATATCTTGAAACTTGTCCTAACCCTTTTGGATGAGACATGGCCAACCAAGACAACCCATGGGTCGATTTTTGGTACCCCATGGAGCCACTTGGGTAAGATAATGACATTAATGCCTTTTATTTAAAGTAAAAGTAAAAATGACACAAACATGTATTGTTTTACTAAAACAATTTTTACTTGTGGTTATACAAGTCAGATTTTTGACTATAAATAGTCATTGGAAAAATAAAAGGATTTCCTAAATCATAGTATTTTTTTATAATTTTTTTTCCTTAAATAAATTAAATTATTAATGACATCATGATAATGCAGCTATAACCTCATTATTTAACGATTTAAATAAAATTAAAAGATAATGTGAAATCTAAGACCTAAACATGTCAAAAACCTATTGTATGGGTGGATTTAGAACTCGTATCAATTTATCCTCGAAATAAATCAATGTGGGACCTATAAAATCAGAAATTTATTTTACAATAAAGTAATATTTTATAACTTTCCAAGAGTGCCCATCCATTTCTCTTATAAAAGGCCCCCACCTCTACCACCTTACCCACACCTCTCAAGCCTTTGGCTCGTCCAAACCCTGCCCATTTCATCTCTCCACATCCCTATATTCATCATTGAAGCCTCAAAATAGGCATAAAGCTCTTCAAGAAACCCTTTTGGTTCAAACCAAAGGGAGTTACCCGATTTAAAGGTAATGTCTTCTCTTATGTTATTTTGTTTTATTTTGCATCTACAACCCCGTAAACTGTTTTTATTCCATTATTTTGTAACAAAACCAGTATCTTAAATATACTAGGATGTTTTTATATGAACTATTATAGATACACATACACACACATCCATCTAACAGTTAATGAAAATATTGTTGCTGTGGATGGCGAATTACTGCCTCACGAAACGATGATTGTTCAATATTCGTTTAACACCTTTAAAGGGGGCCATTATGATGTAACTATATTTTATATATGATATATATGGTATTTATGTTTTATATATTCTTCTGTATTTTATATTTAAATCATACCTTTATTCTTTTCATATTGTGCAAATGTGATAGTTTCATATGAGGAAGTGCGGACTACCGCCCCCTCAAGTGATGTGACTCATTCATGCAATACATGGAATGTATAAAGAATAAAATTAATGAAAATATGTGACCTATATAAAATATATATTATAATTTAATTATAATATATATATATATATAAAGTATTTTTACTTCCATTAATATGGCAAAGAAATGAAAGCAGTGTTCATGCGTACGTATGGTCTACCGTCTCCATGAACGGTTCATTTCTTTTCTTTTTATCTCCAAATGTTATGGAATAGTATAAAATGAATATTTACTAGATATATATGATATTTAAATCATTAATACTATTTTGGATATGATGTACTTATAACTACATGGACGATTCTTTTCAAACAAGTTCATTTTTTGACTCATGTACCAAACATCGAAAAAAACATTTGATATGTACTCTCATAATTAACTAAGAATATGTGATATGAATTGAATAATGAACTTCAAATGAGGTCCTTAAGAAATTGTAAATTTACAAAAGTTTATTATTCAGGAATATAAATAAATGAACAAGACAAGTCGTACTTGAGGTAAGGGATCCAACCTCTCTCTTTCTTTTTAAGTACACTCTTTTATGTCATTTCTTTTATGCTCATCTTTATTATGTGTGTGGATGTTATTTTATATTCTTATTTCTGTAAATTTTATGTTAATATGATTAGATACCCTATTTGATCTCATCAATATATTTTTGGATGTTTTATGTGGCGCTGTTAGGCTACCGAATTTTCATAAGGAGATTTTCATCTCACTTTTTATTCTCGTGAGATTCATGCTACATTGGCCACTATTTATATTTTTGTGGTGTACGTACTGACCATTATTTTAAAATTTGTATAATATAATCTCATTTATGGGTAGTTACATCTTCATTTTATGGCCCTTCTTCCATGGGGTGTACATTTCGAAAGTTGCCCAAATCGGTAAGGGAACCATTCACACTCATCTTTTAAAAAGACTTATTTTGTTATGTCTTTTAATTTATATCTTTTTATGTTGGGATATGTTATTATAGATCCTTTTTCATGTCAATTTTATGTCCAAGTGATGAGATACCATTTTCTCTCTCATCAACTAATTTTATGAATTTTGAAGTGATGTCGTTAGGCTGTCGAATTTTACCAAGGGAACTTTTTAACCCAATTTCGATTTCTTTGGGTTCAACATGTAGTTATTGAATATTTCATCCTTTGAATATGTGTGAATGAATTTTGATTGTTTTACACTTAATAACCACTTATATTGGGTGTATTTATATTTGTCACACATAATTTTGAGATTGATTTATCCATAATTTAAGGATACCTTCTTTATAAGGGATTTCATCTCATTTTACATTGAGACTTCATTGTTGTTATGAAAAAAGTCACTCTTATATGGTGTATATACTGTCAATTGGAATATTATATCATTAATCCATTTATTCTCATGATATTATAAAGTTCTGATTAAATGTTATTCCTCAATTATTTTATTCAAGTGTATCTCATTTTGTTAAAAACCCTTTAACTAAAATATCATTTTAAATGTTTTAATGATTTATTCTTATAAATATTTCTCATTAATATCCATGTTTTCAAAATGATTTTAAGGATTTATTTGTATGGATATTAATGGTTTAAAATATTAAAAGCATCAAGGTGGTATGGGACACGTTGATTCAAAAATATATTTATTAAAAGTTTTGAATGGTTTTGAAAATGGGTTTTTGAATGGATTCATTATTTCAATATCTTAAAATGTTATATTGTTATTGCAATATGGGAATGTTATCTTTCCTTTGTTCTTAAGTTATGATCTATGATTACTTTATGGTTCTTGGGAATTTTTTATGAATACGGGTGGTTCCATGATAAACTAAGGGCGGGTGAGCCCGATTTAGCACTCCAATGCATTGGGTAACGTGAAGGAGTTAAACGTTAAGGTTTCTCCGAAACGATTTAGGGAATATACTGTGATGGGTATTCCAAACGTAACCATGAGGGTTACTCCCTACGTAAGAATGTTATGAATGCCTAAAGTTACCTTTATGTATTATGATTTCTATGATTTATTCATGATTTGATGAGGTATGTTAATGTGCTTATGTTTTATGGGTAAAGTATGATTTAATTGATTCTTATGTATACATGTAATCATGTTTCCTTTCCATATTTTTATATCCCTTACTGAGCTTTTAATGCTCATCCCAAGTTTTTTGAAATGTTTTTTCATAGTTCAAGGGAAAGGTACATGATATAATGATAGTGTCAAGGAAGTTTCAAGAAAGAATCCATGTTTTATTTTAAATATGTTTTCGTTGATGGAAAAAATGAATACGATCTTTTATGTGACCACTTTGTTTAAATGTGGAATGTAATGCATGTTTTATGATCTAATTCTCTAAAACTCTAAACCAAAAAAGATCCTCAATGTGTATTCATGAAATATCTCAAGATTAAGTAATGTTTAAGGTTGGGTCCTTATAGTTGGTATCAAATGGAGGTTTAGATAACTTTAGAGGTTAGAGTGTTGTTTAAGAAAAAGTGACAAGTTATGTATTACCACAATGGCTAGTATATTAGATGGAGTCATTTTTTTGAATGTTAGAATGAGTCTGAAATAACTTGGATAAGTATATCTTGGAGTTTATCTTCCTCTTTTTATATGACGAAATTACTGATATACTCACACTATCCTTTTTGGTTTTAGTAAATGGCCGGATATAGCAGGCACCAAAGTAACAGTGAATTTGATGAAAACTGTGACAGATTTATGAAAGAACAACTGAATGATATGGGAGCTGCAATGAGAACTCTTGTCGTTATCATCAACCAACTATCTGGAGTCATGATTGACCACTTGAACCTTATTAATTTTTAAAAGGCATCATATATGCGAGAAAAAAATACCTATGGAAGTTCAGGTAATAATCATAATGGTAAGTATGTTCAAAAACCTATGTGTCAAATATGTGGAAATAAAAACATAGGAAAATGATTCAAAGGGACATAAAGATGCTATAAATGTGGAAATGAAGGTCATAAAGCAATAAATTTACATGAAAAAATGAAGTATCTAGTTTAATCTAGGAAAGAAATAGAAGTTCTTTCTGAAGGATCAATTGAATGTTTTAAATGTGGTTTACATGGTCATTATGCAAACACAGTTCTTACGAAGAAGTTTCGAGAATGGGGTCACCAAGATTGTACAAATATTCATTTACCAATACCTAAGGCCATTCCGATTGAGGATGAAGAAACTGACAATGACCAATGAAAGGAAATAAGTATTTCAGAATAAGTTGAAAAGGAATGTCTAATGGATCATGAAGAAAATTGAATGTGTAAGAAGTCAACATATAATGGATTCAAGAGTTATGGAAGATTTTAGGATGGTAAAATTCTTAGATGTATTAAGCCTCTTTTGATGATGGGGTTACATTAGAAGACTTTTTATGGTAACCCTGATGTTTGATATACTAAAATTTATTCAAGGAATAATTATCCTTTGTTAGGTGGATATAGTTATAAAGAACCATTTGGGTTTATATGATCCTTGAATTTGAGGCAATTACTGTTTAATACATTTTGGGTTGCAAAATGGAAGTTATTAGATAACCTTTGTGGTTAAAATATGTTTTGGCTATTTTTGAAGATTTTATCTCTTTTTGGGGTGATGTTTTAAGAATTATATAGTTTCGGAAAAATGAAAACACAAATACTATGTGACAACCCATCGTGTCGGATGAAGCTATGGGAATAGAACCCACAACCAATGTGAAACTGGTATTTATCGCCTACCACTGGACTATGTGAATTCCCGGGTTAGTTTGAATGATTCTTTTTAGTTAGATGATTTTATGAATTAAGAGTAAGTTGGTTTTGGGTTATCGATGGTAATTATTAGCCTATCATGGAGGATATGTGATTAGGTTAATTACTTTTCAGTATGAGACTGTAAGAGTAACTGATGTTATTTTGGAGAAAATTGTTAATATTTAGCTTAGGAGACTATGTGATTAAATCCTTCAGATATTTGGGTTTCAATATTAGTTGGGTTTACATTGAATATTTATATGGATATATGTTTATTGAATGGTCTTTGTTGAACTTTGGGTTTTGTTTGACAAATTTTGGATACTAGGAGTAGTTTTTCTTTTTGTAAAACAATATCCTTTTCTGGGTATTATCTAATATCGTACTAAACTTTTTGGTTTGGTTTTGGTTGATATCTAAAGACATGGGAAATATATAGTTCTATTTTGTGGATTATGAGATTCTCAAGAAGTTTATTATAGTACTCTTAATGCGAACAAGCCTTCCTAAATACGCGCCTTTTGGAGAAAATGTGATTTTGATTAAGGAATCTAGTAAAAGTTGAAGGTCTACGTGATAAGTAATTATGTTTCTTTATGATTTAGTTAATCTCAAAAATAAATTCCTCAATTAAGAGTAACATAAAACAAAAATTTTCTCAATTAACTTTTCCTACTAGGGAATCGAATATCGTTTAACCCATTACAAGTTTGTGATTTTCATTTGGTTAACTTTCCCCTAGACATGTTTACTATCACTCTCCATCAGAACATGACCCTTTTTTCCTCCATATCCATATTTTCATAGTTGGAATCCTAGTATGTGTTAACTTGGGTGACCTTTGTACTTCTCTTCCATTCTTTTTAAGTGATAGTTTTACCGACTCTTGTTCTGATGTGGGACTTTCAATGGAGTTTCCAAGCCCAATTTTGAAATTGCGAGGATGCAATTCCCTAAGGGGGGAAGGATGTAACATCCCAGTTAAATAAATAATATTTCATTCTAATCTTTATCAATATTTGTGAATAGAATGTTAATACAACTTTAAAGAGAATGCTAGGCTCGATGGCGTTCCCAATACGCAACTACGAGTTTCTTTGAAATCTTACGTTGCACACTAATAATATAGTAATATTATAATAGTTAACACCCAACCGTTGTAATGGAGGAAATGAACATAAATAACTACCAATGTTTATTACATATGTTTGTTAAATATTTTTTAATTTATCCAATAAATGATAGAGGCTAAAAATCCAAATGAATCCAATTTTAAGAATAAATACTCTAATATTTTTAAAAGATTGTTTTACCACCTTTTGATGGTGACCCATTTTTAAATCTATATTTTGACAATTTTATAGTATATATTTGTCAAAATAAACTTATTCTTTATGATTGGGACATTTAAATTTACTTTGGATAAATTTCTGGTATTTTTCTGATAATGTTCAATTTTTAATGAATAGTGAAAAGTGTTGTATTTTAACTAAAACCCTCTTTTTAATATATTTTATTTATATAGTTAGATTATCATTTTAATTGGCTTTAATGTGATATTATAACATATTTTTCCCATTTAATACAATGGTGTTCATTGGAATTAATATCACTTTGAGATTGGACATAAACGAGTGTCAATCTTTTGATAGATATTGTTTCTTAAAAACACATTATTTGATTTTACAGCGGGATTTAATTATAAAAAAATTTAATACAACTTCTATGTTATGAATTTGGTAAAATAGACATAATTTTTGAATTCGCAATATCAAATATATATTAGGGTGAATTTTTGGTATTTTTCTGAAAAACCTTAATTTTTTATGAATAGTGAAACTACAAAGTGGTAGTTACAAAAACTGATTTTTCGTTTAAATGGAACTTTAACACTTCTGTGATTTGAATTTCGAAAATCCAATATAAATGATTTTCATTATTAATTAAAATTTGTTTCAATGGGATTAAAATAATTTTTTATGAAATGTAACTTTTAAGTTTTATTAATCGTGATTAAAAGTAATTAGTGTGGTTTAAGGTAAAATTGATATTATAATAAAATGAAAATATCTTGACACTTGTCCTAACACTATTGGATGAGTCATGGCCGACCAAGACAACCCATGCGTCGATTTTTGGGACCCCATGGAGCCACTTCGGTAAAATGATGACATTAATGCATTTTATTTAAAGTAAAAGTAAAAATGACACAAACATGTATTGTTTTACTAAAACAATTTTTACATGGGATTATACACGTCAGATGTTTGACTATAAATAGTAATTGTAAATATAACGGTATTTCCTACATCATAGTATTTTTTTATAATTTTTAGACATTAAATAAATTAAATTATTTATGACATCAGGACGATGCAGCGATTACCTCATTATTTAATGATTTAAATAAAATGAAAACATAATGTAAAATCTAAGACCTACACATGTCAAAAACATATTGGATGGGTGGATTTAGAACTCTTATCATCTTATCCTAGAAATAAATCAATTTGGGACCTTTAAAATACGAAAATAATTTTATAATAAAGTAATTTTTTTAACTTTCCAAGAGTGCCCCTCCTCTTCTCTTATAAAAGGCTCCAACCTCTACCACCTTACCCACACCTCTAAAGCCTTTGGATCATCCAAATCCTTCCTATTTCATCTCTCCAAATCCCTATATTCATCATTGAATCCTCACCTTAGGCATAAATCTCTTAAAGGAACCCTTTTGGTTCAACCCAAAGGGAGTTACCCGATTTAAAGGTAATGTCTTCTCTTATGTTCTTTTGTTTTATTTTTCTTCTACATCCCCCTAAACTCTTTTTATTCATTTATTTTGTAACAAAATCAATATCTTAAATATACTAGTATTTTGTTATAATAATTATTAGAGATACACTTACACACACATTTATCTAATGGTTAAAGAACATATTGTTGCTGTGGATGGAGAATTACTGCCTCACGAAACGATGATTGTTTAATATTCTTTTAATACCTTTAAATGTGGCCATTATGATGTCACTATATTTTATATATTATATATATGGTATTTATGTTTTATATATGCTTCTTTATTTTATATTTAAATCATACCTTTATTCTTTTCATATTGTGCAAATGCGATAATTTCATATGAGAAAGTGCGGACTACCACCCCCTCAAGTGATGTTACTCGTTCATTCAATACATGGAATGTATAAAGAATGAAATTAATGAAATTATGTGACCTATATAACATATATTTTATACTGTAATTATAATATATATATATATATATATCTCTCAATTATTTTTAATTCTATTAATATGACAAAGAAATGAAAGTAGCATTAATGCGTACGTACGGCCTACCGTCTCCATGAACGGTGCATTTCATTTATTTTTATCTCCAAATGTTATGGAATAGTATAAAATTAATATGTACTGGATATATATGATATTTAAATCATTAATACTATTCTGGAGATGATGTACTTATAACTACATGGACGATTCTTTTCAAACAAGTTCATTTTTGACTCATGTACGAAACATCGACAAAAAGATTTGATATAAACTCACTTAATTAACTAATAATATGTGATATGAATTGAATAATAAACATTAAATGACGTACTTAAGAAATTATAAATTGACAAAGGTTTATTATTCAGGAATATAATTAAATGAACAAGACAGGTCGTACTTGAGGTAAGTGATCTGACCTCTCTCTTTCTTTTTAAGTACTCTCTTTTATGTCATTTCTTTTAAGCTCATCTTTCTTATGTTGGGGGATGTTATTTTATATTACTCCTGCTGTAAAATTTATGTTAATATGATGAGATACCCTATTTGATCTCATCAATCCATCTTTGGATGTTTTATGTGGCGCCGTTAGGCTGCCGAATTTTCATAAGGGGATTTTCATCTCACTTTTTATTCCCGTGAAATTCATGCTACATTGGCAACTATTTCCATTGGTACGGTGTATTTACTGCCCATTATTTTACTATTTGTATAATATACTCCCATTTATGGGTTGTTAAATCTTCATTGTATGAACCTTCTTTCATGGGGTTTACGTTTCGAAAGTTTCCCAAATCGGTAAGGGAACCTTTCACACTCCTCTTTTAAAAAGTCTTATTTTTGTGATGTCTTTTAATTTACATATCCTTATGTTGGGATATGTTCTTATATATCCTTATTAATGTAAATTGTATGTCCAGGTGATGAGATACCATTTTCTCTCTCATCAACTAATTTTTTGAATTTTAAAGTGATGTCGTTAGGCTGTCGAATTTTACCAAGGAAACTTTTTAACCCAATTTCGATTTCTTTGGGTTCAAAATGTATTTATTGAATATGTCATACTTTGAATATGTGTGAATGACCTTTTATTGTTTTACAATTAATATCCACTTATATTGGTTGTATATATATTTGTCACTCATAATTTTGAGATTGATTTATCCTTAATTTAAGGATACCTTCTTTATAAGGGATTTCATCTCATTTTACATTGAGACTTAATTGTTGTTATGCACTAATTCACTCTTATATGGTGTATATACTGTCCATTGGAATATTATATCATGAATCCATTTATTCTCTGGATATTATAAAGTTTTGATTAAATGTTATTCCTCAATTATTATATTCAAGTGTCTCTCATTTTTTTAAAAACCCTTTAACTAAAATATCGTTTTAAATGTTTTAATGATTTATTATTATAAATACTTCTCATTAATATGAAAGTTTTCAAAATGGTTTTAAGGAATTATTTGTATGGATATTAATTGTTTAAAATGTTAAAAGAATAAAAGTGGTATGGGATACTTTGACTCAAAAACCTCTTTATTAAATGATTTGAATGGATTTGAAAATGGTTTTTAGAATGGTTTCATTATTTCAATATCATAAAATGTTATATTGTTATTCAAATGTGGGAATGTTATCTTTACATTGTCCTTAAGTTATGATCTATGATTATATTATGGTTCTTGGTCATTGTTTATGAATATGGGTGGTTCCGTGATAAACTAATGGCGGGTGAGCATGATATAGCTCTCAAATGCATTCGGTAACGTGAATGAGTTTAACGTTAAGGTTTCTCCAAAGAGATTTAGGGAATATCATGTGATGGGTATTCCAAACGTAACCATGAGGGTTACTCCCTACGTAAGAATGTTATGAATGCCTCAAGTTACCTTTATGTCATATGATTTCTATGATTTATTCATGATTTGATGAGGTATGTTAAAGTGCTTATGTTTTATGTGTAATGTATGATTTCATTGATTCTTAT
Organism: Viscum album; assembly: GCA_963277665.1. NCBI lineage: Eukaryota > Viridiplantae > Streptophyta > Magnoliopsida > Santalales > Viscaceae > Viscum > Viscum album. The sequence continues at coordinate 1,017,858,198 of OY728162.1, forward strand.
GTATACATGTACTCATGTTTCCATTCCATATTTTATATCCCTTACTGAGATTTTTATGCTCATCCCAAGTTTTTTTAAATTTTTTTTCACAGGTCAAGGGAAAGGTACATGATATGATAATAGTGTCAAGGATGTGTCAATAATGAATCCATGTTTTATTTTAAATATGTTTCCGTCGATGGGAAAAATGAATACTATCTTTTATGTAACCACTTTGTTTAAATGTGGAATGTAATGCATGTTTTATGATCTAATTCTCTAAAACTCTAAACCTGAAAAGATCCTCAATGTGTATTCTTGAAATATATCAAGATTAAGTAATGTTTAAGGCTGGGGCCTTATACTCGCAACATCCTTATTCTATACATTGAGTTTATTTTATTCAAAAAATACACATCCAATTGTCCTCAATGTGGTTTTGAGAGTATACCGAAAATAATGATATATGTTATTACAAAATTTTTCATGTCTATGTATTTATAAACCTCCAATAATTTTTATTTAATAGAATTAATTTTATTTAATACATATCATCACTATAATGGTATGATTTTATGTTAATGTAACATCTATTTTGTATCTCATTCCTATCCATTAGAAAATTATAATGTTACTCAACTGTAAGTGTATACTACCACATCCATGATGATATTGATGTGATTTTGAAATACTATCAAAATGATGGGAATTAAATACATATTAAATTAATATACATTATATTTAATATAATTTTTTTTTGAAAGGTGAGTTTTTTATTTACCTTTATTTTTTCGATTTATTGAAAGGAGGAAACATCACTCTTGCATATTAATAAAATAATGTATCCATGAAGTTATGTATGCAATTTTTTCATCATCGTTTAATGTGACTGGTTATATTATGGTGTATAATGAATAAATAGTATACTTACAATGACATTATAAATTAATAGATAGTGAAATGATGACCAAATTTTAAGGATCAGATCAATCGAACTGAAACAAGCAAGGAAAACATACCAGTATTAAACTCAATATTTATTTTTTTATAAAATTGTTAATAAATAATTTTTAAAACTATAGTGAAATTATATATAGTTTTTTTAAAATTTATATTGTTATCTAATAGATTTATAGTAAATTTAAATATATTATATACGAGGTCAGAAAGTGTATTACGTAATAAGGGACATTATGTAAGAGTTTATGTAACAATACCATTTATTTTTAGGTTTTCCTATGTAAAATTTCAATAGTGTTAATTTGTTTGATCCTTATTATTTAAACCCCGTTTATATTTTTCTCTTATACTTATTCCTATAATTTTCAATTAAATATAGTATTTTAATCTATTTGGTACTTATAGTGAATAGGAATATGTTTTCATAAATTGGGAATCATATTTCCTCTTTGGTCTGAGAACATTTTATCCAACTTTTATGTTCAATGAAATTTTTTCAACAATTTAATTTCTATGATAACTTTATTTCTTAATTCATCTTAAAAAATATTTTACATTATATTTAAAATTTTAAATATAATTTTTTAATCAATTTTTGAAAGAGGTTTTTTGGATTTTTACAAAGAAATTATTAAATAAATATTTTTTTTTACAATTACAGAATGAATAATCTTCGCACCGCCGTAAATGTTTTTTTCCTTAATGATTTATTGAAAATTTTTATTGGTTATTTTCGAGAATATAATTATTTTTTTAAATATTATAGGAAATTAATTAATTAAATATACCCAAATAAAATGGTATTTACACAATATTCAATGAAATGATTATATGATATTCTGAATGAATTTTTCATCTTTTTGAACACAATTTAATGACTTCTTTTCGTTAATTGGGATATAATCGTAAGATACAGTGAACATTATTTACCAAGATAGATTATTATGATGATGAGTTTTATATAAAATTTTTTTCCATTCTATATGTTATGTTATGATGAAATTTATTATGATTATATGAAACACATATATATGGTAATCATTTTGTGATTGGTGGTTCGAGAATAATATTTCATTCTAATGCATTTCAAAACAAAATTACAACTCATGATATAATATTCACCACAATGGAATGTCAGGCCATTTTAGTGTGGTACTTTATCCACAATGATAGGCATGGGAGTGAATAGTGATAAAGGAAAATATAGAAATAGTAGTGAACTAATTCAACTAGTTGAAGTTTCCCACTACGATAGAGTTGGTAGTGAATCATTACTAAGTAAATGATTTAATAGAGTGTAAACCCAATCCACTATGGGACTCTATCATGTATTATATATATGTTACTGTGACACCCCAATATATCATAGTGTGTTACTTCTTCAAAATAATTCAATAACTTTCACTACACACAACACCGAGTTCAAGCGCACCATGACTTACCAAACAAGTCGTTCAAAAGAGGTTATGAATAATATTAAAAAAAATTTGAACATTATATAATCCTTATAATTTTAGAATCCATATTATGAGATTCTTAGACATAATGAAAGAACAAATTCATTTTTTTAGATAAAAGAAGTATTTTTCAAAAATGCACTTTTACCAAATTTTAATAGTGAACCCTTTTTAAATACAATATTTTAAACATTTATATATTCAATTTGACTAAATAAATTCCTTCTTAAGAATGGGGAAATAAAAAATTTAAAATGTAACACCCCAAGATTCCACGGTATGCTTCTCTTTGAATAATACAGCAGCGTGTGTTGTACGCAACTTTGAGTTCTAACACACACTTTAACCAATCAAACTAGTCGTTATTAATAGTAATACCTAATTTTTGAAATTTTATAAATTTTATCTCTCAAAATGGAATTCATTTTGGGACTCTTAATATCTAATTTATCCTAGGGGGAAATTTTTTTGCTTTTCGATTAACTTTTATATTTTGATGAATAGTGGAAATTAATAAATTTTAATTAAAAACAAGTTTTTTAATCAAAATAATTAACACTGATAAGTTATGAATTTGAGTGGTTTTAAAGTTTATTTAGAATATAATATTACCATTTAATATAATTTTGGTCATTGTACATAATATCACAATTAAACTGGACATAAACAAGTATCAATCTTTTGATTGTTATTATATCTTAAAAACATGATTTTTGTTTTGACAGCGGGAATTAATTTCAAATTAATTACTTTCACTTCTCTGTTTTGAATTTGAAAAAATGGATTCCATATTTGGAATCAGGATTTCCAAATTGAGTAAATAGGTAAATTTTATTTTTAGACATTTTGAATAATTACTTCGGTAAATATTTTATTTACCATGGTTGAAGGGTAAATCTGGTAAATAAGGGTTAACAAATAATATTATAATAATAATAAATTACCCTAAAACATATCCTAACCTTATTTGTGGATACATGTCCGGCCATGGGAATCATTGGGTCGATTTTGGGACCCCATGGAGCCACTTGTAGGTGATAGAGACACATTATATTAATTAAGTTAAAGTAAATTCAAAAATGACATAAGATTATATCTTTTAGAAAAACAATTTTTACATAGGGTTATATAGGTTATATTTTAGATTATAAATATTCATTATAAATATAAAAATATTTCCTACATAATTATATTTTATTTATAAATTTCAGACATTGAAAAAGTGAAAATATATATCACACAATAATGATGCAGTATTTTCCTTATTAATGAATGAATCAAATAATTGATATTATAAATGTTAAAATAAATATAATTTGAAAGTTTTGATGACATAAACGAATTACATAGGTTAATAAGAAAATTTATAATTGATTAAATAAATTAGTTTTGATGTAATAATTTTGTTAAGACTTTATCAAAAATCAATTATTATCTATTGTCAAAATTGACATAAAAGAGTTTTTTTTAAATATTATATTATTAATTGATATTCAATTCCTAAAAATCTGAGGTTCGACCAAGAGACTTATATCATGATAGATGTGTCATTAATGGATCAATTTGGTGTCTATTGGATGTATATGGTAAGTTTATTAACTATATAATATAAAAAAAAGTGACATGGTAAATGTCAATCTAAATAACTAAGAGTTTAAACTAAAAATAAGGTTAATATAATGACCCAAACCTATATAAAATCTATTTGTTGAGAGGTTTTCGAACTATCCCCACCTTAAAATATAAAAAATCCACTTTGGAGCCACTAGAAACAGAATATTAATTTATTATAAAATAATATTTCTAGCTTTTCCTAAAGAGCCCCTCACCCCTCTTATAAATGGGCAATCCCTCTTCTCATTAATTCACACCTTCAAAGCCTTTTGGTTCGGCCAAACCCTACCCAAATAATCTTTAAACCTCCCTCAATTCGTCCTAGAGGCCTTATTTTGATCCGAAATCCAACCTATTGAGCCCTTTTGATCAAATCAAAAGGAAGAACCCAAAGAAGAGGTAATGTCTTCACCACCCTCTTTAAAGTTCATTTCTTCTTCAACTTTTTCTTTCCTTGTTATTTCCATTATAAAATAATAAATCTAGTATATTCTATATACTGGGATGTTATTATAATTATGGAACAAACAAATTCATTATTCTATCCATCCCTTGAATGACATGTCACCATATGTGTGTACGTACGGCCTACCGTCTCCACGTTGTGGTGTAATTGTTATTCAATATATTATTACTTAGATGGTTATAATAATGATGTATAATTCATCTAAATAATGAATATAACATTATATTGATTCTGTATATATGATATACCATCCAATTATATATTATTTTAATATCAAAAGATTTATATTTTCGCTCGTGCGTACGTACGGATTACCATCTCCACGACGCGATGAGATTCATTTCTAAGTTCACCATTCATCAATGATTATAAAAATACATATTGCTAATAAGTCTGTAATATATGACATAATAATGATACTGGAGATATATATATTTATATATATAAGTATTAATGTACTTTCATATATCTTATTCACTTACTTCCGTTCAATACTATATGAAAATAGAAACAGTGTTTATGCGTACGTAGGGACTACCGTCTCCATAAATAGTGTTTTCTATATATGTCTATTATACATATTTATATTATAAATATATATGATATATTTATCATTTTTTATATTCTGGAAGTATTTAAATCATGATCTATGTGATACAATAAAGAGTAACAAGTTAAAACACGTACGATAAAGAAAACAAATATTACCTGAAATATTAATTTGACATGGAAATTATTATTAAATGGGTAGTATAAAGTCATAAATGAATCATGTCTGATATCATAAATATTAATATGGTTCTGGTATAACTTAATAACATACTATGATCTTCGTACAGGAGGATAAATGTACCCTCAACTAAAGGAAAGTGCAATGTAAGGGGTTTTCATCTCACTCCTTATTCCCATGAGATTCATGCCATATTGCCTCTATTACCTTTTGTGTGGTGTCTGTACTGCCCATAATTGTATTATTTATGTAATAAAATTTAATGTATGTGTATTTACTATTCATTTTATGATACCTATTTCATGGGGTGTATGTTTTGTATGTTACCAAATTGGTAAGGGTTTATTTTACAATCTCTTCATTATCCGATGTTGTTTTTACGTATTCATCTATTGGGACCTCTTTATCATCCACATCCATGTTTCTTAAAAATGTATTTCAAAACATTCTTAATATTTTACATAATATGGGTTAAAGTCATTTATACCCATGTTTGTCTTTTTATTATAAGTTTATAAAGGAATTTTTCCTTCGTTTTCCAAACAAAGTCCTTTTTAACCTTTTCGACAGAATTAAAGTAAGAATGTCTTTTTTTTAACTTCTACGGTGGATGCGGCTATTTTATGCCATTATAAATTTTAAAGCTTCACTTACAATATTATAAGGATATTTTCAAAGTAACTATTTTATTTTATAATTATGTGACTTTTAAATGATTTAAAAAAAAGATATATTTCTCTCAAATAGTTTTGATTTCATCTATGTCAACATCCTTTGATAGATTTTAAGCTTATTTGAAGTTGATTTGTTATGATACAAAACATCCATATTGTATTGAAGTTTTTGTGATGTGTTTGACAGTGGATGTGTTATTTTTGTACCATTCATGGTTTATGGATAAAGTATTGACATTTCGTATGCTAGTTTTAATTCGAGTGTTTATGTTATGTTTAAACCTGTTCATATGAGGAATGCATTGGACTTAATATGTGATGGGTGGACCCCGCAATAGCTCCTCGACTCATCGGTAGGCCTAATGAGACAAACTAGGGTCTTAGAACAAGGCCTTGACAAAACCTTATTTGTAGTCTTGGCACGAGGCCTTGGCTACAAGATGATGATAGTCTGGCATTATGCATTCCATCATTATGAAAGTGGTTATTGATATTGTATGTGATTATTCGACTATTAGAATATACATGCGAGTAAGTAAATGAAATTATTTGATTTTTATCTTTGCCATATAATTCTGAAGTTCATGTTTAAAATGTTTTTGTTTTAGTTACAAATTCCATTAAATGTTTATGCTTATTTACCAATGTTTTCGCTGTATTTCTTACCCTTACTGAGCATTTGAGCTCACCCCTTTCTATGTTTTATTTTTCCCAGGATTCCATGAAGTGTATTATGATTGATATGCAGTGTTAATCCAAGGGAATAATGGAATTCACAAAGATTATTTATGTTGTTTTTCATGTCTTATAGTGCAATGTAACATTCATGTATGTAATCTATTTTCCAAGACTACTAAACTGATTGGTCCTTCGGGACATGATTCCTTGTAATAATGCCAATGTATTAAAATAATGCACCAACTCTGGGTAACTGGGGTCGGGGCATTACAGTTGGTATCAGAGGAAGTTTAGAAATAACCATGGAAACTAGATTTTGATAAACTCTGATTATAGAATATTAATGTAAGATAGACTAAGAGGATTAGTATAGAAGAACTTCCTAGAATTTTGTTATTGTATAGATTTTGTGAGTTTTCCGAGAAATACATCCCTGTCTAGATACGAGAAGGTAGAGGCGGCTCTGGAATAGATGTACCTAGGGGTAAAACCCGAAAACACTGCTTTGAGATAGACTTGAATGGGAACTGGTGCACGACAACGGGCCTTGCAGCACTCTTAGTTACGACACTCTCGGGGGATATGCTTAGGATAATTCCTATTTTCTTTACAAACCATTATGAAGGGCTCATGAGTATATACTTACTCAAAGAAAACATTTTTATGATTATGTATTATATCTATAAACTGTTCAATTTGTGTTAGGTATTTTACAAGTTAGGAATTATTCAATTCAATTCATAAACTGACCTAGTTTATGCTATTGTATAGAAATGGCGCCCAGTAGAAGGAATGTTAACTCCAGTAATACGTATGATTCAAAGAATAAGAAGGATCATATATTTCATGATATGAAGCCATCATTTAGAAGGGAAATAGTCTCACATGTATTATCATCATATGAAGAAATAGTATCATGTGTTGATAAGATAATTAAAGAGTTTACTGAGTCCTATAGCTTTGAAGGGAAGAAAGAGAAGAAAATGATGCAAGAGAGAAACATGGATAAAGGGAAGAGGAAAAGGAAGAATTTTCCCGTATGTGATAACTGTGGGAAGAAACACTCTGGAACTTCCCAGAAAGGAATGGGAGTTTTTTATAAGTGTGGAGAAAAATGACACCATGTACGTGACTGCAAGGGTAAGAAAATGGTTTCAAATTTACAATGTTTCATCTGCAAGGAGTTGGGGAACTACGTGAACCAATGACCAAATCATCAGAGTATGCCTCAACTGATCCTATTGGATAATAATCAAGTTATGATACTACCACAGATGAGGAGGAATTACTAGAGTTCTTATGTTTTTATTAGAGAATTATGTCATTTGAGTGTTGTATCAACAATGTACTGGTTATAATAATTATGGAGTATATAAGGATTGTACTGCAGTACTATTTCATTAAGGACTTGTGATTGTGTAGAACTATGAAAAGTGGCCCAATAGTAGGTTAAATTTTTGAAAAATATATGGTTGAGAGAAAGATAAAACATAATATGGTTCTGATAATGAGGTAGTGATTTTGGTATAAGAGATGGTTGATTTGAATAAATTATATTGGATATTCATGACTACCTTGAAACTAATTAATGATTTATATTCCCATCATTGTTGGAGTTTACAAAATTTTTGGATAGAAGGAGTATATCCATTATTCTATAAGGAATAAGGGATCATGAATGTAATCAATAAGGTTTAATGGTACTTCTGGATGTTGCAATGTTTTAAAAGATTACATGATGAAGGTGTTCACATGTTATTACGTGGCAAAAAGGATCTTTATTGTGTTTACCTTCCATATAAATTTTTGACTGTGAGTTTGGACAAAAGTATTTTGGATCATTCTAGTTTGAGATTATTTTTGGATTGCCATAAAAGGACAACCCGGAGGTCAGGCGACAACCCGTCACGACCGGCAAGGCTGTTAGACTTGAACTCGCAACCGAAGGGCGACAAGGGTGTATCACCTACCACTGGCCCACGGGATTTCCATGATTAAATAATGTAGTTTATTTTAAGAAGGCCTAGTTGATGAATTATAAATTCATTTTTTAACCCCAAACGAATATGATAAATAGAATATATATATTTTAAGTTCTATTATCTTTTAAAGTGAAAGATGAGTTTGTTATAAAAATTAGTTAAAGGATGGAACTCTACATGTCAAGTATATATTTTTCTTCTCCTCATATTCTATAAAGAAATTAATTATTATACTTTATTTAAATAATCTCAAAACCAAAAATGTGTTAACCTAATACCTTATGTTTTGTTGAACAGATGGTATTTTAATTCATCATAGATTGATGAATTTAAGGACATCAATTTTAAACTTGTTTGTGATTGATGACCTCAATCACTACCTATAAATCTTTACATATTTCCACCAATTATATGTCTCTAATTTCCACCAATTATCTCCTAAGTGAGATCCTAATTTGGTGGTGACCTTTTCATTTCTCTTTTCCTCTAATTAAGACTAAATTTTATTAACCAAATTTCTGATGTGGGTTTTCCCACAAAGATATTTTCTATTTTCAACCTTTATTTTTGAAGAAAAATATCAAATTGCGAGGACACAATTTATTGAACGAGGGAAGAATGTCACACCCCAAGATTTCATATTGTGTTACTTCTTCAAAATAATTCAATAACATGCACTACACGTAACACCGTGTTCAAGCGCACCATGACTTACCAAACAAGCCGTTCAAAAGTGGTTATGAATAGTATTAACTAAATTTTGAACTTTATATAATCCTTATAATTTTAGAATCCATATTATGAGTTTCTTAGACATAATTTATGAACAAATTCATTTTTTAGATAAAATATGCATTTTTCAAAAATTCACCTTTACCAACTTTTAATAGTGAACCCTTTTAAATCCAATATTTTAAACTTTTATATATTAAATTTGACTAAATAAATATATTCTTTAGAATGGGGACATCCAAAATTTACAATGTTACACCCCAAACTTCCACGATACGCTTCTCTTTGAATAATACAGTAGCGTGTGTTGTACGCAACTTCGAGTTCTAACACACACTACAACCAATCAAACTAGCCGTTATGAATAGCAATACCAACTTATTGGAATTTTATAAATTTTATCTCTCAAAATGGACTTCATTTTTGAATTCGGAATATATAATTTAGCCTAGGGTGAAATTTTGGTAGTTTACGGATAACTTTTATATTTTGATGAATAGTGAATATTAATAATTTTTAATTAAAAGCAACTTTTTTAATAAAAATAATTAATAGAGATAAATTATGAATTTGAGTGGTTTTAAAGTATATTTAGAAATAATTTTACCATTTAATAAAATTTTGGTCATTGGACATAATTTCACAATTAAATCGGACATAAACAAGTATCAATCTATTGACAGTTATAATATCTTAAAAACACGCTTTTTTTTATAGCGGGTATTAATTTTAAATTAATTTTTGTCACTTATGTGTTTTGAATTTGAAAAAATGGATTCCATATTTGGAATCATGATGTCCAAATTGTGTCAATAGATAACATTTTTTAGACATTTTTAATAATTACATCGGTAAATATTTTATTTACCATGGTTAAAGGGTGAATCTGGTAAATAAGGGTTAAAAATTAATATTATAATAATAATAAATTACCCTAAAACGTGTCCTAACCTTATTGGTGGATAAATGTCCGACCATGGGCATCATTGGGTCGATTTTGTGACCCCATGGAGCCACTTGTAGGTGAGAGGGACACATTATATTAATTAAGTTAAAGTAAATACAAAAATGACATATGGTTATATCTTTTAGAAAAACAATTTTTACATAGGGTTATATGTGTTATATTTTCGATTATAAATATTCATTATAAATATAATAATATTTCCTACATAATGATATTTTATTTATAATTTTTAGACATTGAAAAAGTAAAAATATATATGACACAATAATGATGCAGTATTTTCCTTATTAATGAAAGAATCAAATAATTGGTATTATAAATGTTAACATAAATATAATTTGAATGCTTTGATGGAATAAAAGAATTTCATAAGTTAATATGACATGTTATAATTGATTAAATGAATTAGGTTCGAAGTAATAATGTTGTTATGACTTTATCAAAAATGAATTACTAAATATTGTCAAAATTGACATCAAAGAGTTTTTAAAACAAATATTATATTATTAATTGAAATTCAATTCCTAAAAATCTAAGGTTCGGCCAAGAAACTTATATAATGCTATGTGTATCATTAATGGACCACTTGGGGGTATCTTGGATGCATATGGTATGTTTATTAACTATATAATATAAAAATACAACGTGACATGTTAAATGTCAATCTAATTAACTAAGAGTTTAAACTAAAAGATAAGGTTAATATAATGACCAAAACCAGTCTAAAATCTATTGGTTGAGTGGTTTTCAACCTATACCCACCATAAACTTTAAATAATACACTTTGGATCCATTATAAACCGAATATGAATTTATTATAAAATAATATTTCTAGCTTTTCCAAAAGAGCCCCTCACCCCTCTTATAAAAGGGCACTCACCCTTCTCATTAATTCACACCTTCAAAGCCTTTTGGTTCGGCCAAACCCTGCCCAAATACTCTCTAAACATCTCTCAATTAATCCTAGAGGCCTTATTTGGATCAGAAATACAACCTAAGGATCCCTTTTGATCAAATCAAAAGGAAGAACCCGAAAAAGTGGTAACGTCTTCACCACCCTCTTTAAAGTTCATTTCTTCTTCAACTTATTCCTTCCTTGTTATTTCCATTATAAAATAATGACTCCAGTATCTTATATATATTTTTATGTTATTATAATTATGTAACAAACAAATTCATTATCCTATCCATCCCTTGAATGACATGTCACCATACGTGCGTACATACGACCTACCGTCTCCACGTTGTGGTGTAATTGTTATTCAATATATTATTATTTAGATGGTTATAATAATGAAGTATAATACATGTAAATAATAAATATAACATGATAATTATATTGTATATATGATATACCATCCAATTATATATTTTTTTAATATGAAAATAATGATATTTTCGCTCGTGCGTACGTACGGATAACCGTCTCCACGACGCGATGAGATTCATTTCCAAGTTCACCATTCATTGACGATTATAAAAATATATATTACTAATAAGTATTTAATATATAACATAATAATGATACTGGATATATATATATTTATATATATATGTATTTATTTACTTACATATATCTTATTCACTTACTTCCGTTCAATACTATATGAAAACAGAAACAGCGTTTATGCATACGTACGGACTACCGTCTCCATAAACGGTGTTTTCCATATATGTCTATTATAAATATTTATATTATAAATATATATGATATAATTATCATGTTTTATATTCTGTAAGTATTTAAATCGTGATCTAAGTGATACAATCAAGAGTAACAAGTTATAACACGTACGATAAAGAAAACGATTATTTCCCGAAATATTAGTTTAACATGGAAATTATTATTAAATGGGTAGTATAAAGTCATAAATGAATCATGTATGATATAATAAACATTAATATGGTTCTGGTATAATTTAATAACATACTACAATCTTTGTACAGGAGGTTAAACGTACCCTCGACTAAATGAAAGTGCAAGGTAATGGGTTTTCATCTCACTTCTTATTCCCGTGAGATTCATGCCATATTGCCACTATTACCTTCTTTATGGTGTATGTACTGCCCATAATTGTATTCTTTGTGTAATACACTTTAATGTATTTGTATTCACATATTCAGTGTATGATACCTCTTTAATTGGGTGTATGTTTCGCACGTTACCATATTGGTAAGGGTTTATTTTACAATCTCTTCATTATCCAAGGTTGTTTATATGTATTTTTTTACTGGGACCTCATTATCATCCATATACATGTTTCTTAAAAATGTATTTCAAAACATTATTACTATTTTACAGAATCTGGGTTAAAGTCATTTATACCCTTTTTTGACATTTTTTAGAAGTTTATAAAAAAAATCATTCCGTCATTTTCCAAACAAGGTCCTTTTTAACCTTTTCGACAGAATTAAGGTAAGAATGTCTTTTTTTAACTTATACAGTGGATGTGGATATTTTACGCCATTATAAAATCATAGTAGCTTCCCTTACAAGCTTATAATGATATTTTCAAAGTAAATGTTTTATTTTATAATTATGTGACTTTTAAATGATTTAAAAAAAGAGATATTTCTCTCAAATAGTTTTGATTTCATCTATGTCAACATCCTTTGATGGATTTTAGGTTATTTGATGTTGATTTATTATGATACAAAACATCCATATTGTATTGACATTTTTGTGATGTGTTTGACTGTGGATGTGTTATTTTTTAACCATTCATGGTTTATGGAGAAAGTATTGACATTTCGTATGCTAGATTTAATACGAATGTTTATTTTATGTTTAAACATGTTCATATGAGGAATGCATTGGACATAATATGTGATGGGTGGAGCCCGCTATAGCTCCTCAATGCATCAGTAGGTCTCTTGAGACAAACTAGTGTCTTGGCATGAGGACTTGACAAAATCTTATTTTTAGTCTTGGCATAAGGCCTTGGATATGTGGTGATGATAGTCTAGCATTATGCATTCCGTCATTATTAAAGTGGTTATTGATATTGCATGTGATTATTCGAATAGTAGAATATACATGTGAGTAAGTAAATGAAATTATTTGACTTTTATATTTTCCATATTATGATTAATTTCAGGATTAAAAGGCTTTTGTTTAATTTATGCATTGCCTTAAATGTTTATTCTTATTTATGAAAGTTTCCGCTGTATTGCTTACCCTTACTGAGTGTTTGAGCTCACCCCTTTCTATGTTTTATTTTTCCCAGGATTCCAAGAAGTGTATTGTGATTGATATGGAGGGTTAATCCAAGGGAATAATGGGGTTCATAAATATTATTTATGTTGTTTTGTATTTCTTAAAGGGAAATTTAACATTCATTTATGTAATCTATTTTCCAAAACTGCTAAATTGGTCGGTCCTTCGGGACATGGTTCCTTGTAATCATACCAATGTATTAAGATAATGCACCGACTCTGGGTACCTGGGGTCGGGGTGTTACAGTTACTGAGCCTTAAGTAAAGAATTCTTTTTTATATTCATTTATGTATGCCACAAACCTATGTAATATTATTATGACAAGTTCTCATGGATTATGGTTGATTATTTATGATTCGAAGTCGTTATGGATTTTGTATTTTTTATGAAAATAGATTATTCTATGATTCATTGTTAATTATGTTTCACTAGTTTAAAATGTAATTCAGATTTCATGATCATTTTCACATACAAATATTCTTATCTTGTGCCAACTTATGCCCTCTGATTGATATCTCATATAATTAAACTAATTGATAATTTGATATCACCATTTATTACTTTTCTATTTCCCTAAATTATGAATAATTTTTTTATATTTGGTTTAAAGGAACATCCATAATCGTTGTTTCACTATGGGTCTAATACAAATACAAAATTTATAAAACACATAATAGTGAAATTAATTAAATAAAACATATTATGTAACATGTCAAGGTTGAGCATATGGAGAAAGAAAAATTAATTTAATTAGGGATTTTAAAAGAAAATCAATTTATTCAATTAAAAAAAAGAATGAAAAAAAATCCGTGTTTTAGAAATAATTTGTATGAATAAAAGAAAAGAGAGGATTGGTTTATTTTAAATCAAGTTGGATTGAAGGAATTATAAGGTTCTTAGATTTCATGGTTTTTGTAAAATTGGATTTTCAAAATTGAATAAATTAATCCAAGAGTAGAGTGAAATTTTATTTGAGGTGGATACAATGGTCATGGAGTCCCCTCATTAATTACGTAATCCTATATTCCCCTCTGTCCATTAATTTTGGGGTTCACAAAATCTAGTTTTTCTAAATTCTATTTTTTAAATATGGTATTACTAAATGTGAAAAGGGTCATGAAAAATTTATGGAACCTAGTTTCACAATTAAAAGGATTCTTTAAAAACATTAACAGTCATGATAAAAAGAAAATAATAATATTGGAATAGGATAAATAACTTTTTTCAAAACAAATAAATGAATAAGATAAAATAAATAGATTAAACAACACCATCCCACATTGGATATATTACCGTATCACAAGGAGGTTTTTACCCCCAAATCATAGTTATAAGATATTAAGAGGGGAGGAATGAATTAAAATGAAACATTAAATAATACTGGTGATAAAGTGGTGGACGACCCTTTTGAAGAACAACTTCTCACACAAGACTTTAGCCTCTAGATATTTTATGCAAACAGACGGTCATTACTATATTTATGGACACTTAAAGGGACAATATAACATTAAATGACATGTTAATGGGACCAAACATGATTATGGGTGGTCTTGTGGTCATCAAAGTGTTCTCCACCTTTAATTTCATCAAATATTTTCATTTTTTGGTCATACAAATACTTTGAAATCTTATAAATGATTCACCTCCGGTAACGATTCCACGACATTAAAATTTTCAAGACTTGCAATATTTCGAGGTCATCATAATAAGGGTCATAGTGTGACCATATTAATCACTCTGTGACACATGTTTTCACCACCTAGAGAGACCAGTATTTAATTCAAATCATGTATTAGGATTACACATTGTAATTTTTTTATGTCTAGTAATGATAACAGAAAGTGAAATGTTATTTTCTGTATCTAGAAACTTTTTTTATGTCTGGTTTATTAATTTCATCAGCTCAAGAGTGTCCCAAAGGGATTTTTATTTGTGGGAATCCTTTATTTTTATCGTTTCAACCTGAACTGATTCCCATGATGGTTTGAAGTTTCTTCACTGTCCAAAACACATACATTTCTGTTACTTTTTCAAATATTCATAGTCTTCCTCCAAAAATAAAAAAATTAGATATATGAGTCAAATATTGGAAAGAATATCTATGAAATTATAGATATCACAATATTAAAAATCCAAATTATCTATACATTAAAATACATGCATCAATGTTATGTCTATGATTGGTAGAATGAAAGAAGGGATTTTTGGGTTCTATTTAAGATCTTTCATAGAATAATTTTCTAGTGTATATATTCACTAAAGACACCAAATCATTATTTGTATTGGATGTCTATTATTATGGGAGTTATTGAATATTAATATAAAATGATATAATATTTATTTATGTAATTTTGGGGTCACATCAATAATAATCATGATGTTATATGAATTTTCGTGATTAAATCTATGTAAAGTGGACGTATGATTTGATGGTGAAGGTTATTACAGGTGTGGAAGACCATCCCACATTGTGTAATGTGGTGAGTGTAATGAAAATTAATTATAGTACATACAAAAGTTGTAAAAAAATTATTACTCACTATAATTAGATAGTAGAAATAATTGATCCATAATTAGATATTCTATTCCACGATAATATTTTATGTGAAACCATATGAAAATATTAATAGGAGAAGTTTTGATTTCTGTGGATCTAATATGGGTTCATAATTTTCCAAATTTAAATGTTATAATTTTGAGAGGGTATCCACTTTAGTATTTTTTAGTTTCAAATATGTTGAATTGAAACACCTTAATAAATATAAAATATGGTTTACTTTTATAAAGAATATTAGGAAATATTTAAATAAAAAGGAAAATAGACCAAAGATCAAGGGTTGTCCACATTGGAATCAATGATATAATACTCACATGATATATCATTGAGTTTATAAATTTAAGGAGTATAAGAAGATAAAGTCAATCCTAATGAGAGGAGTTGTTACTTCTAATATAATGACCCAACCATAAACAATTGCATAATATTGAGTTATTAGTCAATAATTTATTTCCTTACCTTTCAAGGATCTTTACAATGTAGTGTTTTTAAAAAAAATCATAACAATTTCCTAATAAACCCATATATTCCGTTGAAAAACCTTCTACTCTTTATCATTTTTCCCATAATATAAATTTTTTAAAACGAAACGTGTTCTCTATTGGTGAAAAATATACATGAATTTCACATTGATTTCTTATTTTTTATTTCTCATACGTAAAAATAGTCAAATAAAATCAAATCATCATATAAGAATAAATAGAAAAGTAAGGTAAATAAATAAAATAAACCCATTAATCTATTTAAAAAACATGATAACCCATTATTTTTATATCACAAAATTATTTTAACATAGGAGATAAATATTATACACATGAAAAAACTAACTTTTTTCACAAATAAAATCCTTAATAGCCGTTATAAGAAAATAAAAACATGTTTTTGAAATATATAGTATTATATACATAGGCTATGTCAATCATTATTGGATCCTGGTTTAATCTAAAATATAAACCTACATAGTTTACTCCCTACTTATTTCCATTTAAGACTATTAACATTGTCCAATACATTTGAGTGCTATATTGGGCTCAATAAAGTTTAATTATGCTCACTCGTCCTATAAGATGTATAAGGCTCACACATTTTTATAAGGTAAATCAATATCACCCCTTCATTTAAGTTTTATTTTTCTCACACATCATTATATATAATTACCAAGTACCATATAATGAATAATAAATTTGATGTGACAAATTTTAATCATAAAACACTTGATAATTTTTTTGAGACCATATGATAAAAATTTCATGTATCAAAATATCCATTCTTCATAAAAAAACCATTTAAAACCCCAAGAATAATGGAAATCAATTTTTTTTAAGAAAATATTGAATATTATAATGGAATAAAAATTGATATTATTCTTATAGTGGTGGTAATACCCATTGGCACCATATATGTGAAAATACAACATTCATTTTTTTCATTTTTTAAAAACTATTCTCTATAAATATAAAAAAAATTTCATTTTAAAACATTTAAAAGAAAGAAAAAAGTGACATAAAATTCCCTTTATAATTCATTTATGTACATTTAAATATAACCAAAAAAATTATTTTAAGAATATGGAAAGGGGATAAATTTTTTTAAATAAATATTTATGACTTTTAAAATGTGGTTTTATGTTAACGCATCCCTTACCTTGATAGAGATTGATCACCCATTTTATTTATCTTCCATAACAATAAAAATATTTTAATTATTTACTTTACATTTTTTATTCATTACTTTTCTTATTTGTTACCACGTAATATATAATTAACTAATCAATTAAATTAATATATGATGTTTGAATGTTATTCAGCTCATATGTTCAAAATGACTTTGGTAATATAACTAAGGTACCTGGATTCATCATTACACCATCTAAATAATAATAATCATTTTTATACTTTAGAAACAATTTTATAACCATCTATGGTGACGTGCTTGAGAAATGAATCATATCACATTGATGTTGCAATCCACATGTATGCATGAACGACGATATCATTTTCCAATGGGTAGATGGTTAAGAAGGAATATGATATAATATATTTTTATGTTGATATATATGAAATTTATATCATATATATACATCAAATCCATCATTACAAAAATCCATTATAGGAGGTGATGAAAATTGAAAGTCATTACTTTGTGTAAGTGGTAACCTACACGTACTTGAGAGTGATGTTTTCATTTCCACAAGGTTGTAAAAGGATATAGAAAATGGTTTAACCATAATCATAACCAATTTTATTTATATATACGATACAAATACTTTCATTTCATCATGGATAAATAATATATAAAGGAGTTAGACGAATAAATAAACTTGAAATTAGACCGATATGAATTATTATAACGACCCAATTATTTACTGAATAACACTTTTTGATTTAAATTAAAATTATGAATAAATTTTTAATTTGATTTTAAAGGGGAGACTTATTCTGATATAATACTCAACACGCAACACCAGGTTTTTCCGAATATTATGTTGTACTCAACATTGAGGTTCATAAAAAAATTATTAAAAATTATTATTATTATTTTAAATTTTAGTTAAACACAGGATGTTGGAATGATAGGAATAAAAATTATGAACAATATATAGATATATGTTTTACACATGTTTAAATAATGATTCAATAGTGACCAAACTTATTAGAAATTTATAAAAGAACCAATTTAAAATAATCGGCTTATTTTTTTGAAAACCTATTTGAAAGTGAAAATTTATGTTTACAAAATCGTATCACTATTTATGGATTTTTATTTAATGGAAAATTTATGTTATATATTCAATTTAATGTTTTAAATTAATATTATATTTTTTTTACATATTACTCATGAACAAAATCAATTTTTTTCAGATAAAATAAGTATTTGTCTAAAAATGACGTTTTACCACCTTTTGATGGAGAACCCTTTTTAATTCAAGTTTTTAAAATTTTATAGGTTTTATTTATAAAAATAAATTTATTTTATATAATAGTGGAATCAAAATATTTTTTGGTTTATTTTTGGTAATTTTATGATAAAGTTCAATTTTTAATTAATAATGAAAAAATACTGTATTTTAATTAAAAATTGCCTTTTCATCTAATTTATTTATATAGATATATTTTCATTTTCATTGGTTTTAAAGTGTAATTGTATTATGTTTCTATCATTTATTATAATTTTGGTCATTTTATGTAATTTCACTTTTATATTGTATATAAACACATGTCATCCTTTTGATAGATTTTAGTTCTCAAAGTCATGTTTTTTTTGTCATGAAATCGAGATTTAATTTTAATTTAATTGATGGAAATTATATTTTTTTAATTTGGAAAAATTAATTCCATAATTTTAATAATAAGGTCCATATTTTTAAATATATACCTTATATTTTTGGACATTATGAATATTAACTTCATAAATTATTTTATTTACCATGGTTAAAGCGTAAATCTTGTAAATATGGGTAACAAATAATATTAAAATAATATTAAAATACCCATAAACACATTTTAATCCTATTTTATGAGATATTTTCTGACCATGGTCATCCTTGGGTCTATTTTGGGACACTATGGTGCCACTTGGATGTGAAAATGACATTTTATAAGAATTAATTTATGTAAAGAGAAATATGACATAAAAATGTATCTTTTATTAAACAATTTCTATATGGGGTTATATAAGAGATATATATGACTATAAATATTCGTTATAAATATAAAAATATTCTCAAAATCTTGATATTTTATTTATAATTTTTATACATTAAATATATAATATTTATTTATGACAGAATGATGATGTAGTGATTACTTCATTAACAAAGGATTCTAATAAATGATATTATAAATACTAAAATAAATTTAAATTGAATAGTTTGATTCTGTAAAAGAAATTTATGGATGATATTGACATATTATCTTTGATTTAATTCATTGTTTTTTGAAACAATCAGGTGTTCACGACTTTAAAAAAAATCATTTACCATATTGTGACAAAATTGACAAAAATGAGTATTGAAAATAGATAATATTTTCTGTAATGGTATACTAGTCCTAAAAATATAAGATTTGTCAAAATAAATTATATAATGTTAAAAATGACATTAATCGTGTACTTTCAGTTCACATGGAAATTTATAGTAACTATAGTAACCATAAATTATGAAAATTCAAGAACAAAGGGTAAGAGTTAATGTTTTAAGCTAAGTGGTAAAGAAAAAGAGATATGGTTAATGTTGTGACCTAAAAATTTATGAAAATTTTTGGTTGAAATATTTTCTACCCCAAATCATCTTATATATAAAATAAATGTCCTTGGGTCCATTTCAAAACGAAAATAAATTTATAATAAAATAATATTTCAATATATTCATAAAGTTCTCATCCGCCTTCTTATAAAAGGCCACCACCTCTACCCACTTAATAACACCTCTCAAGACCCTTGGATCATCTAAATTCAACAAAAAAAATCTCAAAAAATCCATCCCTTACTCCTAGAATAATTATATTTTCTATATGAATCTTTAAGAAATCCTTTTGGTTCAAATCCATAAATGTTACCCGATTTAGAGGTAACGTCTTCTCTCATGTAATTTCCTTTTATTTTCTTTATCCACTACCTATGCTCTTCTTATTATTTTATTACAAAATAACACCAATATCCTAAATATACTAGGATGTTTTAATGAGGTTAATTCAAACAACACTTACACCTAACTACATCTAATGGATATGAACATACTGTTTCTTTATTCGACGAACTAATACCTAATGAAATGATGATTGTTCAAATTTCCCCTAACACCTCTCCTAATGGCCATTATAGTAGAACTATATCTATATATGATATATATATAATATTTATATTGTCTCTTGGAGTCCATAAATTTTATTTTCAATATACCTTTATGGTTTCCATGATGTGTAATTACTATAATTTTATTTAGAAAGTGTGGACTAGAACACCATCAAATTGATATGACTCGTTCATGTAGAATATGTAACGATTAAAGGATGGATTTATTAAAAATATGATACATACATGAAATAATTATAATACTGGTATTATAATATACATTTATATCATTTGATTATTATTCTTTTAGAATGATAACAAAATTAAAGTAGCGTTCATGCATACGTATAGCATACCATCTCCATGAACGGTGCATTACATTTCTGATCTACATATGTTATGGACTAATATAAACACATATATACTAGATATATATGATATTTAAATCATTAGTATCATTATGCAGTGGATCTAATATTTATTACATGTACTATTTATATCAAAAAAAGTTCATTTTCCAGTCATGTACATAATATCGATTAAATGAGCGACATTAAATTAAATAATTATTTAAATTTTATAACATGGTAATAAGTGATATACAAATAATAATAAACTCAAAATATGATCAGAAGAAAGAGTAAATTAACTTATGTTTATTATCCAGGAAGAACAAGGAACATAAGTGACAAGTCAGACTCAAGGTAATGAACTTCATCTCAATCTCCTAACATTGAGGCATATTTTAAAAATATACACATCAATATTTTATACAGTTTACAATAAATCCCCTTGAAATTTAATTTCATCAGAAGAAAATATTTTTTATACGAAGCATTTTACTGAAAAAAGGAATGTTTTTAACGTATTCAGTGACAACAACCTCTCAGATGTCGTAATAGTTGTTTGATATTTGTATTCATCTATAAGCATAATTGTTTTTTAACGGGGAAATAAATCCCTTATTCCCTTTTTGGGTGTTTTGGTATTGAATTTTTTTTTTGAAATGAATTGAGTATTTCAATATCATTAAATTATTTCCTTTTATTGCAGATGAAATGTTATTAGTGAAATATTGATATTTGAAATATTTTATGGGTTATGATTATATAACGGTACTTGGAAATTTTATGTGTGGTTATGAGATAAACTAATTATGGATGGTTACATGAAATAAATTATGATTGGTTCCATGATAGACCAAGAATGGGTGGTTACGTTATAACCTCATATGCATTGGGTAGGAATGTCAGCTGTATGACTATTCCATTTAGTGATACGTGTGGATGTAGACCATATGGTTATTTCTATTAGGTATGGTTATATAACAAGTTACATTTATATGTTATAGTTTTCATTCTAGGGGATTTATTGAAATATATTGATTACAAAAAGTGTAAGCAATGAGCCTATATTCTTTGAAGTATTTTTGATACTTTTTAAAGTTGAAAAGTATTGCATTATGATAATGTTTTCCTGGATTACATGTTCTCGCATGTATAACAATTTTCATTAATTATATATCACATTTTGATATTTTTATGCTCACTCATGTTCTGAAAAGTTTTTTCAAAGGATATAATGAAAAAAAGAGTCTAGGATGGGATCAAGGAAAATTTATGTTGTTAAAACATGAAACGATGTAATTTTTCTTTTTAAAGATTTTTTATATTATAAAAAAATTGGATTGTGAGTAAAAGTGTCTACATGTTATTTTTAAGATGTAATTTAATAGTTATGTCCTAATTATCTAATACTCTAAACCAAAAAAGATCCACAGTGTGAATTAAGGAGAAATTAATGACACAACACATGATTATATAATGTTTAAGACTAGTAAATTATTGTTGGTATCAGTGGTCTCTTTAGATAAATTTAGATGTTAGGTTTTTATTTATTAAGACATGACTTGTTTCATATTACTAATGTTGTTATCATAGTATAAATATTCCTAGATATTTTTGATAAATTGAATGAGTTTAAGATAACATGAATATATATATCTTAGTTTTTACCCTCATCATAAGATAGTATATGATGATTTTACTGATATAAGCACACTAACATTTTTGGATTTAGTAAATTGTGGGACCTAGCAGGAACCAAAGTAAAAAATATAAATACGGGAAACTATGGTGGTTTTTTTAATAATAAAATGAATGAAATGGGAGCTATAATGAGAACACTTATGGTTATTCATAACCAACTACCTAGAGTCATGATTGACCACTTGAACCTTGGTGATTTTTCTAAGGAATCGTATATGTATGAAACGAATCCCAATGGATGTTTCAGTAATAATAATTAAAGTCAGTATATTCAAAAACCTATGTATCAAGGATGTGTATATAAACATATGGGAAAATTCTTTAAAAGGATGGGAAGATGTTATATATAAGGTAATAAAGGTCATAAAGCAATAACCTACAATGGGAAAAGGAAGTGTTTTGTAGGATCCAGAAAATGGAAAGAAGTTATTTATGAGGAACCAATTGAATGTTTTAAATGTGGTGTGCAAGGTCATTACAATAATAGATGTCCTAATAAGT
This sequence comes from Viscum album, assembly GCA_963277665.1. NCBI lineage: Eukaryota > Viridiplantae > Streptophyta > Magnoliopsida > Santalales > Viscaceae > Viscum > Viscum album. Next base: position 1,017,881,551 of record OY728162.1, read on the forward strand.
AGGTTCGGGAATGGATTAGTAGGACCATACAAATATCTGTTTACCAATACCTAATGTCATTCCAATTGAAGATGATACAACTGTAAATGAACTATGAAATCTATTGATTATTTCTTAGCTCATGTTTCTTCATTATTGAATAATAGGAAATTATGAATTAATTTGTTTGTAGGAAATATTTATAAATTAATAATATGAAAAAACATGGATAAATGATCATGATGATTTTTCAATGATTAAGATATCTACAATTTTGGAATTGAAGAGTTATTTTGGATCTATGGATTATGATATGTTTAAATGTATTAATGATGGGATTAATTTTGATGAATTCTAAAAAATTTCACCCTTTATTTTATTATATAAATATTTCAATTGAGGAATAATTTTCTTTTATTTTGTGGATATAGTTATAAAAAACCATTAGGTTTTATATAAATCTTGAATTAGGTGAAATTATGGGTTATTAGTTTTTTGGGATGCAAAATGAAATGTATGAGATAACATTTGAGGTTAAAATAGGTTCTGGTTATTTTTGATGATTTTATCTCATTTTGGGAATGTTTTAAGAATTATATTGTTCTAGAAAAAGTACAACATGTGGGAATGGTGACAACCATCGCGTCCAGTAAGGCTATGGGAATTGAACCCACAACCAAAGGGCGATAAGGCCACATCACATACCATTGGCCTACGTGAAGTCCCTGGTTAGTATGACTTATTATTTATAGTTAAATGATTTTATGTATCAGCAATAAGTTGACTTTGGAAACATTTTTTATATGAAATGGATATCCCTTGTATAGGAAAATTATTTGGTGATTATGTGATAAATTTTATTTTGGAATACATTCACTCTTTTGGGAAAACAACATGCCTAAGGAAAATTGATTACTATGGGATTTTTGTTGAGGAGTAATGGTTGAATTTTATTTTAGAAGAATCTATGAGTTTATTATATACATATAGTGATTTGGGTAACTTATGAAAATGATTAACCTATCATAGATAATATGTGATTAGGTTAGTTACATTTCATCATGAAACTTTAAGAGTAGTCGATGTTATTTAGAGATAAATGTTATGATTTATAATAGAAGAATATGTGAAAAAATGTTTCCAAATTTTGGGTCTTAATATTAGATTGGATTATTTTCATTAATTTTAAGTTCAATTGTTTATTTAATGGTCTTTTTAAACATTGGGTATTTTTTGTTGAATTTTGGAGATTAATAGTAGTATTTTTTTTAAAAATATTATCCTTTTTTGGGGATTATCAAATCATGTACTAACCATTTTTGTTTTGGTTAATGTCTAAAGAGATAGGAAATATATATTTCAAATTTGTGGATTATGGGATTCTCCTAATGTTGATTCTTTAACTTATAGAGTGAATAAGGAATCTTGACTACTCATCATTTGGAGAAAATATGAGTTTTTGGTTGAAATTTCTTAAAGGGTGAAACTATACATGAAAAGAAATTATAATTCCTTATGTTATTAGTCAATATCAAAAATAAATTCATCAAATTTATGAAAATAAACGTAAAACAAAAAAATTTTCTATTTACTTTCAATACTGGGTGATCAAATACAATTTAACCCATCCCAATTTTATGGTTTTCTCGTAGTTAACATTTTCCTAATTATGTTTTATATCACTCTCCATCAGAACATGATGCTTATTTTTTCATAAATATCCATGATTTCCCACATGGAATCCTAATATGTTTTATCTAGGGTGACATTGATGCTTCTCCATATTTCATTTAATATGATATTTTTTTGACTTTTATTCCGAAGTGGGATTTTCAATGATGTTTCTTAGCCCAATATTAAAATTGTGCCAACACAATTTATAAAACGGGGGAATGATGTAACAAACCACATATTTATATAATTATAATTTTACATTTCTATTAATATTTATGAATAATATATTAATTTTACGTTAAAAGGGATAATTTTTTGAATAGCATACAAAACACGAAACAATGGGTTTCTCCAAAATCATTTACTGCATACAACATTTAGTTATACGGAAAAATTATACAATAATATTATTATTATTTTAAATGATAATTAACCCCAAGCCATTTGAATGACCAGAATAATTAATATCAACAATTTTTTAAAAATGGTTTATACATGGTTAAATAATGAATCATTTGAGAACAATTTTATTAGAAATAGAAATAGAAACCAATTCAATATAAAGGATGTGTTATTATGAAAACCTATTTGAAAGAGAATAACTGTGTTTATAAAATCACATCACAATTTATGGATTTTTATTTAATGAAAAATATATGTTATATATTCAATGTAATGATTTAAATTCATTTTATATCTCTTCTAGATATGATATAAGAAAATATTCAATTTTTTCAGATAAAATAATAATTTTTCAAAAAATGTAGTTTAATTAGATTTTGATTGAAAACAATTTACAAATAGATATTTTTCTCAATTTTAAATGTTCTATATCAAAACATAAACTTCTTTTATTGAATTGGGTAATCAATATTTACTTTGGATAAATTTTGGGGAATTTTTTGATAATGTTCATTTTTTAATGAATAGTTCAAAATACTACATTTTAATTCAAAACTACCTTTTCATCTATTTTATTTATATAGTTAGAATGTAATTTTAATGGGTTTTAATGTGAAATTGGATTATGTTCTTATATATAATTCCAATATTGGTCATTGGAAGTAATTTCCATTTTAATTTGGATATAAAGACTTGTCAATCTTTTGATATATATTAGTTATTAAAAACCCACTTTTTGGTTTTGACAATGTTATTTAATTTTAAATTAATTTATGAAAATTATTTATTTTGAATTTGGAAAAATGGATTCCATTTTTTGATTCAATAGTTCCAAATTGTTTAAATATTTACCTTTTAATATTTTTTACATTTTATATAGAAACATTTGTAATTATGTTAGTTACTAAGGTTAAAGGATAAAACTGGTAACTAAGGGTAAAAAAATAATATTACAATAATATTAAACTACCCTAACACGTGTATTAATTATATTTAATGAGATATGTACGACCACATAAAGACATGTAAATTCCATGTAATTTTTTTAAATATATGGGAATTTTATGAGTCCTCAAAAATTAACAACGCGTGATTCAACGGCATGGAGTGCTCGGAATGAATTTCTGAACTTTTATTCGGGTACGTTCATTAAAAGTACGAGTAGGTTTTTATAACTTTTGAACCTGTGCTCAAAATTGAAATATGAGGTCACCATTGTTCTCGTAGTGTCGGTATTCACTTAAGGAGACTTTCACATCAACAACAGATGGTCGAGGGTGAAAGTTATTTTTTGTGTTATTCATGAAACAATAAAATAAAAATACAAGTGTGTGACATTTTAATTTTATTTTCAACACCCTTTTGGCTGTTGGGAGGTGGGGTCGACCAGAACTAAACCTCTATGTAGAAGTTGAGAAGTGCGGACAACCAGACCTTAACCTCCCATGAGAGGTTATGGTGGTGGGGACCTCCCGAGGCCTAAACCTCTTGAACTCCCCTCATTATGGAGAAAAATATCTCAACCCCCATAATAAATTTGGAGGAGCCTCTTGACTTCCTCCACATTAATTATGCCAACGCACATACATTTAATATGTCATCCAAGTTAGTTGATTAGACTAGTTTGAATTTGTACCAATCAAACTAAATAGACAACAAGATCTATTATCCATGGAATATTTGGTGGAATTGGGAGGAAGGATCTAATACGAGAAATCCCTTCAACAAATAAAATTTCTTCCACAAAGAAAGCTCTACCGACGAAGAACTCTCCACCGACGAAGAACACCGACCTCGACTTCGACCTTCTTCCTTGGGAATTCTTCCGACATGGGATGCCATCTTCTACGACGAATCATCGCCCGTAATTCCTTCTCTCATCAACAAGCAACCCGAGGTAGGGGTTTATTTCTATTTGTTTATCGCTTCCCATGTTCCCACCTTATAATACTTTTGTGGGGTTGGGAAAAGGGAATGACAATGGTTGTTGGAAGTGATGTTTTAAAATATCTTCCATACACGTTCATGCTTCTTTCTATATGAACATCTTTCTACAAATCTAAATGCAGAGGGTATGGGCCAAACAAACATGGCCCGACCCCCCCCCCCTCCATTCATCTTTGGCGTTTCCTTAAAAATGAAGGAAGGAGATGATGGCGATGAAGGAAATGGTGCTTCCCCCAACATCCGTCATGACCTGTGTCACCCCGTGTCACTCCGAGCTATCGGCAGAACAGGCCCCGCGCCCGGCCGAGCCACCTACAGCCGGACCGAGCTATCGTGCCACCACGGGCCAAACCCCCTTTCCGCACAGACACCCTCCCAAGCCACCACACCACCACTGTGCTGAGCTTCCCCAACGCCCCGTGCAGAACCCCCTCGCCCCGTTGCCATCGTGCCGAGCCACACGCCGCCGATGTCCACAGAGCCGCGCGGCCATCCGCCAAGACGCGCCGCTGTCGAGGACGAGATGAGCCACACTGCCACTATGTTGAACTACTGTTTAGGACAAACCACTACCATCGTTGTGCCCTCGCCAAAGCCCTCTGAGCCATTTGATCTGCCCTTACTACGGCCTTGCGAGCCGCCCCGAGCCGAGCTGGCCCGCAGCCAAGTCATTCCGCTGCCGAGCCGCCCTCGCGGAACCCTCCGAGGATGAGCCACATCCACACACCCTCGCATCCGTCAGGCAATACCAAGCGGGTCAGGTCAGGTCGACCCGAACTGATCGTCCTAGGCCGGGTGAGACCGGACATGGGCCCATTGTGACCCATTTCCCTTCTTTTGGCCATAACTTTGGAACCGGACGTCCGTTTGATGAACCATAAGTGGCGTTGGAAACCGAGGAGCTAGATGGTCCTTTTGAATGATACCCCACTGATATTGGGATTGAGATAGGGTACAATCATGTTTGATTGAGAACAAATCCAATCGGGCCCCTGGGACAAAAAAACTAATAACTCACAGACCTGGAATCTGTTTGACGCGTCGTCTGTTGTGTTGAGGTCCCTATGACGTAACAGACTATTGAGATACTTTTAATGAGACTTATTGGTAGTTGGAGCATCAACCAAAATCTTGTGGAGTGGATCCTTCCAGAGACGAGCGAGCATAGTACGGGAACCTAATAGCTGGCTGAGACTTGACGACTGCTGACCGTTTCGACTCGGAGTGACTTGAATGGCACATTGGGGAACGCATTGATGAAGAAGAAGACCCACGGTGGGGAGTTCCATGGTGATGCGGCAGACCCAGTGTATTCGACAGGGGGTGTAACATAGCAGGCCACGAGGGGGAGTGCCTTGGTGATGCCGTAGACCCACAGTGGGCGGCACCTTGGTGATGCGGAAGACCCACGGTACTCGATAGAAGGAGTACCACAGCAGTCCTAGGTTAGTGGGAAGTACCTCTGTGTGACATGACTTGCCCACTGTACTCAAGAGTGGAGGAGATCTCCAACAGCTGTGGGTTCATAATGTTACTTGATACTACACCTAGAATAAATCCTAGTGTGAGCTGATTCAGTACCTCTGTGTCTTCCCCATGATTAACATGTATTACATAATAACATAGGTATATGTATGGGCATATACCTAATTAAGGTTATCTATAGATACATACTTTGTGGTTTATCCATGGGGGATTTTGTGAGACCTTGAGTGTCTCGAGGTCCTTACTGATTATCGATATACTCACCCCTGCATGGAATTTTCCCGCACATTTTTGTCTTGGATGCCGACGAAATACCGCGTTGATCGAGGCTGAGAGTACTAGGACTGGATGGTGCTCGGAGGTGGACTATACGGCGTGTCAGTACCCAGGGTAGACGGACGAATGTGGAGTGCTGAGGAGGCGATCTGTACCTACCCATTATGTAGGAATTTGAAGGACGACCCAGTAGCTGCCTTTCCCTTTATTCACTTGAATTGCATTCCAGTTGTACTTCTACTTTCAAGTTGGGATTGTATTCTAGACCCTTTTTACATAGTTTACTCACTTGTTTACTATACAGTTTGTTTGTGTTCATATCTATGGTATGTGCTTGGTTACATAAGTTTACAGGTTATAAAGGAAATTTATTCCCAGTTTTAGGGACTATGCCTACGGTGCTAGTAGCCATCCCCTACCCTATTAAAGGTGGGGTTGGGGTAGTCACGACAGGGGACATAAGGGACGGGTCATGAGAAATTGGTATTAGAGTAGTCGGCTCTACCACTGAACTGAGGACTTTGATCATTATTTTTAACGGTAATAGTGTTAAGTGTAGTGAGTGTGGTTATTAGATTAATGAATCCAGTGTTGCTGTGGCGGCCAACATATCCATACACCAGGACCCTGACATCTGATTTCTAACTCAATGCTTGAAAACACTGATTACGAGGATGCCACCACGCAGACAGCCGGCTAGAGGTCCAAGAGTTTTATGCACTGATAGCCCACTAAGTGATGAGGCCTCGGTACATGGCCCTTTTACAATGGACGCGGTAGGGGTACCGTTACCCATTAAGAAACCAATGCCACTAGCCCCAGTATCAGAGAGTGCACGCCGCTTGAGAATGTTGCACGGGTTCCAATACGAGAGGCCACACAGGTTCAGAGGAGAGATGGACCCCCAGGCGGCTGAGGATTGGCTGGAGGCTGTAGTGAGAGTCTTTTGACTGGTAGGGACACCATCAGATCTCATGGTGATTCTTGCCACCAGCCTTATACAAGAATTAGTAGGCAGATGGTTGAGCTTGATTCTCCAGTTTCATGACGAGGTGACACTTTCTGGGCAGACTTCGAGAGCCTATTTTTGGTAGAGTTTGTCATAGTACTCTTCGCGCAGTGTGCATTCAGAAGCTACATCATCTGCTACAGGGCATCATGACTGTAGCTCAGTACTCATTGAGGTTTACTGACCTCTCACGCTACCACACAAATATGGTATGTGACCCATTCATCAAAGCCTAGACCATCAAGAAGGGGCTCAGGTGGGAGATCACAGCTTCGATGATCTAACTCAGCATCCTGATGTAGGTAGGGGTGTTAGAGAGAGCCCTCATAGTAGAGAGATTCCTTTCTGAGCAGTCTCCAGCTGCAAGATCCACCACTAGTTGTCACGTAGTAGAGTCTTCTACTTGTCGGAGCAGATAGATTTCGCAGAGGTCCAAGAGGTCCAGACATACAAGTGGACAACTGCAGAATACAATATTGGTTTTGCATGGCACCCGAGGCAGAAACATACATGCTAGGAGCGGACAGTGTCTCACATGCAGTGGGAAGGGTCACAAGGCTTGTGATTGTCTAACCTTCCATAGTAATGATTGGAAAATGGTTGAAGGACCACCCAGGAAGAGATAGAGGTTCGACCGAGGAGGTCCTCAAGGAGGTGGCCGAAGTGGCAGAGGAGCTGGCCTTGCAACTGGCTGTGGGTGAAGTTTCAAGATGTTATCACCACCACCAGCAGGAGGTCGACCCTGAAAGTAGGGAGCATGAGGATAGGGGTGATCTCAGATCCAGGCTTTTGAGTTTTACGATCAAGGCACTCTAGATAGGATACGAGGTACGATCTGTGTCTACTCTACCTTAGCTTCAGTTCTTATAGACACAGGTGCCAGTTATTATTATTTTTTCACTTCCCTCGTTCAATGTTCAAATATTCTGATGGCCCTGTGGGCTCAAGTTTTATGTCTAGAGACTTCTATAGTATCATATTTGAGGATTATGAACTCGTGCCTGTAGTGTGAGCTTACTATAGGAGGTGAGAGATTCTGGCGAGATCACCAAGTAGCAGCATTGAGGCCTTACGACGTCATCTTGGGTATGGACTGTTTATGTATAGTCCAGGATTAGATAGATTGTATTAGGCACAAAGTGCATTGTGTCTGCCCAGATGGGACCAGGTTTACCTTTACTGGTGAGAAGGGAGCCTTTACAACATATGAAGGACTTACCTAGAGGAGGTTGTAGCTGATCACTCATCAGTTGGTTTGCCTTACCCTCTGAGCAATTGATGTAGAGAGTTCGAGCAATCCTGTAGTGGTGGACCAATACGCGGATGTCTTCCCTGATGTTGTCTCGGGTCTACCTTCTCATAGAGAGGTGGAATTTTACATTATCTTATACCCCGGGATGACACCAATTTCTACACCAGTGTATCAGATGAATCCTGTGGAGCTTCAGGAATAGCTGGAGGACTTGTAGGCGAAGGGATTCATCAGGCCTAGTGTTTCACCTAGGGCATCCCTGATTTTGTTCGCCATGAATACATATTGGATCTTGAGACATTTTTTCAACCATCAGCACCTGAACCAAGTGACCAGGAAGAACAAGTACTCTCATCCAAGGATTGACGAACTCCTTGATTAGTTGAAGGGAGCACGATGGTTCTCAATGATAGACCTCATATCAGACTATCACCAGCTCAGAGTGTGAGATGATGATGTGCATAAGATGGATTTCAGGTGTTGGTACAACCATTAAGTGTTCTTTGTTATTTCATTTGTTGTGACCAATAGTCATGAAGAGTTCATGGGACTCATGAACATGATCTTTCAGCAATACCTTGATCGCTTTGTAGTAGTCTTCATTGATGAAATTTTGATCTACTCGACTACTGAGGAGGAGTGTGCCTATAATTTTCGGGTAGTAATGGACACACTCAGAGAGAACCCGCTTTATGATAACCTTTTGATATGCCAGTTCTGGATCCGAGAGGTTCATGTTCTAGAACATGTCATATTAGAGGATGGAGTTGTAGAGGATCCAGAATAGATTGAGGTGGTACTTTCTTGGGATCCCCATAAGAGTGCGATGGAGGTACAAAGTTTCCTGGGTTTCTCCAAATACTACCAGGGGTTTCTGCTATACTTCTCCAGAGTTTCAGCACCACTATCTGCATTGATGATGAAGGGGAAACCCTTTGTTTGGTCAGAGAAATTCCAACAGAGTTTTCAGAAGTTGAGGCAGAGGGTGACTAGTGCCCCCATCATGTGGCTTATAGAGGAGGGCATAGGGTACGTAGTTTATTGTGACTCATCAGGGACCAGACCTGGATTTTTTCTAATATAGGAGTGATAAGTGATTGCATATTGTTCTCAATAGCTAAGAAAACTCGAGAAGAACAAAGCTACCCACGACCTGGAGTTAGCTAAAGTGGTCTCCGCCTTGAAGATGTGGAGACACTATCTGATAGGTGGGCATTTTATCGTGTACTCTAATCACAAGAGTCTTGGGAATATCTTCTTTCATAAGGACCTAAACCCGATACAGTGACGTTGACTGGAGTTCCTCCTGGACTATGACTTCGAGATAGTCTATACTCTTGGTAAGGGGAACGTTGTAGCAGATTCACTCAACAGGAGGTCTGGTATATAGCTTATAAGCGATGTGACGAAGTAGATGGTTGCTTTTCAGATATCCTTTGTGGATAATGTTGGAGCATCTTTTCTACAGTCTCTTATAGTCACTCCAACAATTCATTAGTGGGTCAGGGAGGCACAACATTGGGAGGATGACTACAATGCATGACTTGCTCAAATATCCACAGGACGAGAACCAGGTGGATTTTATGAAGGTGAGGAGCATGTCATCCTTTTCAGAGGACGTACCATGGTACCAGTTTTACTTCAGGAGGATGTGTTGAGGGAGTTCCACACATCCCCTCTAGCATTACATCTATGAGTGGCGTAGATGTACCAGGACCTTCAACGATAGCACTGGTGGTCAAGAATGAAGATAATAGTAGCAGAGTTTGTCTCTATGTGCCTCACTTTTCAGCAAGTAAAAGCAGAGAATCAGGTACCAGCAGAGTTGGTTCAGCATTTAGAGGTCCCATAATGTATGTGGTGTGGGATATCCATTGACTTCATGACAAGGATACCACGTACATCTAGGGGTCGTGACTCGACTTGGGTGATTGTCGACCGACACAACAAGTCGGCCCACTTTCTACCAATCAGAGAGCAGGGTTCAGTAGAGAGCATGGGAGGACTCTATGTTCATGAGATTATATGACTACTTGGATTAACCTCGACGATTGTCTCTGATCATGATGCATGTTTTACTTCCCAGCTGTGGAAGTGGTTATAGGAGGCTTTCAGGATGCATCTTTGTTAGATCACCTTCTTCAATCCTCAAACGGATGACCAGACTGAGTAGACCATTCATACCCTCGAGGAAATGTTGTGTGCTTGTGTCCTCGACTTTTGTCGTAGTTAGGATGATCAATTTCCTTTGGTGGAGTTTTCATACAGCAACATCTATCACTCCACCATTGGGATGGAACCTTTTGGGGCATTGCATGGGCGATCTTGTAGATCACCTTTACGTCGGACTGACCCAGGGGATCCAGCACTAGTGGGACCATAGATGGTATAGACTACCACAGAGAAGGTACAGATCATCCCAGAGCGGATGAAGACTTCATAGAGCAGGCATAAGTTATATACCGACAAGAGATGGAGACCTCTATAGTTCGAAGACGGAGACCACATCTTTCTACGGGTCTCACCTCGACGAGGTTTATGGATATTTTGATGAGGTGGCAAGTTTTCTCCATGATTTATCGGACTTTTTAAGGTCCTCATCATAGTTGGGGAGGTGGATTACCGCTTAGCTCTTCCATCTCAATTTCACCGGGTGCATGAAGTCTTCCACGTATCCCAGCTGAGGAAATACGTGCACGACCCTTCTCACATCATCGAACATGGTGAGCTGGACATCGATGATGGGGAGAACATTATGAAGGATCCAGTAGAGATTGTGGATCGACAGGATCAGGTCCTTCATGGACGCTTCATACCTCTAGTTCGCGTTCGCTGGCAGCACGGGAACCTCAAGGAGAGCACATCGGAGCGGGAGCCAAAGATGTGTGCTTAGTACTCCCACTTGTTTTCCTAGTTTTGAGTTGCAGCATATGGGGACGTAGAGCCCTGAGGTTGGGAGAATGTAAAGACCCGTAATTTCCATGTATTTTTTTTAAAAAATATATGGTAATTTTACGAGTCCAAGAAAATTGAGGGTTCGTGATTCCGAGGCTCAGAGTGCCTGGAATGAATTTCTGAACTTTTATTCAGGTACGTTCAGTAAACGTACGAGTGGGTTTTTCTATATTTTCAACAGGTGCTTGGAATTGAAATTGGATGGCACTGTTGAACTCACGGTGCCAATACTAACTTAAGGATACTTTCACCTAGACGACAGATGATCGAGGGTGAAAGATAGTTTTTGGGTTTTTCATGTAAGAATTAAATAAAAATAAAAGTGTGTGATATTTTATTTTTATTTGCACCACCAATGTGTGTGTTGGGAGGTGGGGTCCATCGGAACTAAACCTCCATGTGGATGTTGAGAATTGGGGACCACCAGACCATAACCTCCCATGAGAGGTTATGGTGGTGGGGACCACCCAAACCTAACCTCCCATGAGTGGTTATGGTGGTGGGGACCACCCAAGATCTAAACCTCTTGAACTCCCCTCATTATTGAGAAAAACTACTCAACCCCCCCCCCCCTCATTGATGTGGAGGGGCCTCTTGACTTCCTTCACATTAATTGTGCCAATGCGTATACCATTAATATGCCAACCTAGTTAATTGATTAGGTTAATTTGAATTTGTTCCAACAAACTAAATAGATAACTTAATCTATTATCCTTGGCATATTTGGTGGAATTGGGAGGAAGGAGGTCTTGGGTGAAAGCCCTTCAACAAAGAAAGTGTTCTTCCATGAAGAATGCACCACCAACAAAGAACGGTCCACCAATGAATAACGTTGGCCGTGACTTTGTTTTTCTTCCTCGGGACTTCCTCCGTTGTGGGGTGTCTTCATCTACGATGAATCGACATCTGTACTTATTTATGGAGTCAATTAACAACATGAGGTAGAGGTTTATTTCTATTTGTTTATCTCTTCCAATGTTCTCCCCCTCTAATATTATTTCGGGATTAGGAATAGATATTGACGAGGGTTATGGGAAATGATGATTTAAAAAATATTCCATACACGTTCATGAAACGTTCTTTGTGAAATGCTTGCTACCACTCTAAATGCGGAGGGTGAGGGCCAAACTAACATGGCCTGACCCCTCCATCGTTCTTCTTTTGTGTGTCATTTGAAATAGAGTAACGTGACGAAGGAAACGACACAACCACCTATGACCTCTATGACCCGCGCCGCCACACAGCGCTCAGCCCTCCTAGTAGAACTGGCCCCACGCACGTTCGAGCCACCCATGGCCGGACCAAGCCGTCGCTTCACCCTGGGTCGAACCCCCTCGTCGCGCCATCGCACCGCTCCCGGCCGAACCCCCTCTCCACACCGTCGCTGAGCCGAACAGCTGTCTGGGCCATACCGAGCCGCTATTGCTGCCATTCCCTCACAGCAGCCCTATGAGCCTCCCAATCCACCCCCAATGTGGCCTTGATAGCTGCCCCAAGCCGATCTGGCCTACGGTCGAGCTGTTCTACGGCCGAACTGCCCTCGTGGAACCCTACGAGGGAGAGCCTCCTACACGGCCCCTCATGGCCATCAGGCTGAACCCAACAGGCTGTGCAGCCTGGTGGGCCAGGATGAGTTGGTCTGACAGAGTCGGACCGTACCCCGGCCCACTACGACCCATTTTCCTTATTTTGGCCATAACTTTGGCACCTACCATCCGTTTGACGAACTGTCAGTGGTGTTGGTAACCTTGGAGCAAGACGGTGCCTTTGAGTGATACCCCACTGATATTTGGATTGATATGGGGTACGATCAGGTTGGATCAAGCACGAATCCAATTGGGACCCCGAGATAAGAAGGCTAATAACTCACAGACCGGGCATCCATTTGACGCATCTTCTGTTGCGTTGAGACCCCTATGATGTGGAGGACCATTGAGATACATCTTCGTTGGACTTCGTTGCAGTTGGAGCATTGACTAGTAGCTTGTGAAGCGGATCCTCCTGGAGATGAGAAATCATATTGTGGGGAACCTAGTATCTGGCTGAGACTTGACAACTGCTGACCGTTTCATCTCGGAGTCACTTGACTGGCTCAGTCGGGATCACCTTGGTGATGCGCAGACCCATGATGGGGAGTGCCTTAGTGGCGCGGTAGACCCACAGTACTCTACATGAAGAGTACCTTAGCTAGACATGAGAGGGAGCGCCTTGGTGACGCGGCTGACCCACAGTGGGGAGCGCCTTTATGACGCGGCCGACCCACGGTACATGACAGGAGGAGTACCACAGTAGTCCACGTTTAGTGGGAAGCACCTCTGTGTGATGCGGTAGGCCCACTGTACTCAATAGAAGATGAGTTCTTCAGTAGCCAGGGGTTTGGAATGTTACATGATACATTCCCTAGAATTAATCCTGGTGAGAGATGAGTATGTATCTCTGTGTTTCCACATGATTGATATGGATTACTTAATAACATAGTTATATGTATGGGAATATAACTAAGTAAGGTTATTTTTTGATTCATACTTTGTGGTTTATCCATGGTGGATTTTGTGAGACCTTGAGGGTCTCGGGGTCTCTACAGAATATATATATACTCACCCATGCTAAGGCTTTTCCCACACCTTGTTGTGTTGGATGCAGATGACGGATAGCACTGATCGCTGGATGATAGTACTTGGATTGGATGGTGCTCGAATGTGGTCCATATGGTGTGTCAATACACAGAAGAGATGGATAGATGTGGAGTGCTGAGGAGGCGATCTATACCTACCCTTCAGGTAGGAACCCGAAGGATGACCTAGTAGCTGTCTTTCCCTTTTCTTCAATTGAATTTCATTTTAGTTGTACTCGTACTTTCTAGTTAGACTTTTATTATGATCCCTTTTAACATAATATACTCACTTGTTTACTATAAAGTTTTCTTGTGTTCATATCTTACTGTGTGCTTGGTTACATGAGTTTGCAGGTTATAAAGGCAATGCCTTCCCAGTTTTAGGGAATACGCCTTTGGTGATAGTCGCCAGCCCCTAGCCTATGGGGGATGGGTCATGACAGACCACTTGTATCCCTGGGTTGATTGTGGGACCCCATGGAGCCACATGGAAGTGAAAATGAAATTTTATAATAATTAACATAAATTATGGATAAATATAACATAAACAATTATCTTTTAATAAAACCATTTTATACGGTGTTATATAAGTGATCTTTTTGACTATAAATTGCAATTTGAAATATAAAAATATTTCCTACATCATGATATTTTATTTATAATTTCTAAATATTATATAAATAAATATTAATTGTGACGCAATGATGATGCAGTGATTGCTTCATTAATAAAATATTCAAATAAATGATATTATAAATATTAAAATAAATGTAACTTAAATATTTTGATTTCCATACACAAATTTTTTGGATGCTATTGGAATATTATCATTGAGTTAATTCCTTTTGTTCTAAGGAATAATATAATTATGAATTTAACAAAAATAAATTACTTTATAGTTTGAAAAATGATTGAAATGAGTTTTTAAAACAAATACTATTTTATTATGAGATATAATAGTCTTAAAAATATATGATCATGAAAATGACATATTAAATGTTACCGATATCATTAATGAGACTCTTGTGGTTCTCTAAGAAATTTATAGGAACTATAGTAACCATAAATTATGAAAATTCATGAATACATTAAAGAATTAGTGTTTTAAACTATGGGTTAAAGAAAAATTATAAGGTTAAATTTGTGACATAATCTTGTATAAAACCTATTTGTTGGGAGGTTTTAGGCCCAAAATAATATTATCTTGTAAATAAACTAGTACTCACCCAAGCGCATGCATGGTGATATGGATTAATGGTTATTTTTTAATAAGAGAGTACAATTTTTAATACATTAGAAGAAACTGTAATGTTCAATCTATTTTAATCACAATGAAATGGTACAAAATATTGATATAATAGTGAAAAAAATATGAAAACACCATTAAAATAGGTTAAAAAGTATATTTGATACATAATTATGTAATTCAGGTTGAGAAATTTGAGACCCATCATAATGTAAGAATAATTTAGTAGAATCATTAATGATAAAAATTTATATACAGCAGAATTCAAGTGCATGAACAAAAAAATGATCGAAATTGTAAATTAAAATTAAAATATTTATAATAATGAAATTTAGAGTGTGTGTATAGAACAAAAAATAAATAATTCAATTGGTTTTATTTGATTAAACCGTATAGGAAAAAAAATCATTAATAGTATAATTATTTTTGTATTTTAACTTGGGCCAAGAATCCCACTATATGAAATTTAAAATTCCTTCATAGGGAGAGGAAATACATTAAAAAAGTAATGGTAATTTATGTCTCTTCAAGGAACTAATATAAAGTGGAATAAAATGACATTTACACACTCTTAAAACCCTTGAATATTCAAAATCCTTAAATTTGGAAGATAGATATTCAAGAAAGCCTTTTGGATCAAATAAAAAAATGTTACCTGATTTTGAGGTAACACCATTTCTCAAGTAATTTTATTTTATTTTGAATCTCCAATATGTATAATCTTTGTATTATTTGATTACATAACAAAAAATTATACTCAATATACTAGGATGTTGTTTTACCAAGTATTTGAACTACACTTACAGTAACCTCCATCTAATGGATTTGAACACTGAGTTTCTGTGTATGGCGAACTACTGTCTCACGAAATGATGATTATTCAAATTTCACCCACCACCTCTAATGGTGGCCATTATGATTAAACTGAATTTATATTTGATATATATTATATTTTTATTATCTATATTATTCCATAATTTTTATTTTAAACATAAGATTATTCTTTCTATTAGGGTAAATATGATAATTTAATTTGAGGAGGTGTGGACTACCTCCCCTCAAAGTGATATGACTCATTCAAGAATTACATGGTATGTTTAATGGATGGGTTTATTAATAATATGAGACATTAATGAAAAATTATAATATTGGTAATATAATTTACATTAATATAATTTGATTATTATTCTTTTAGAGTGACAAGGGAATGAATGTATACTCATGCGTACGTACGATCCACCGTCTCAATGAACGGTGCATTTCATTTCTTATATACAAATGTTATGGACTATTATGTATACATATATACTTGATATTTATGATGTTTAAATCATTAATATCATTCTAGATATCATTTACTTTTTAGTACATGTACAATTTATATCCCAAATGGTTCATTTTTTAGTCATTTACCGAATATCAATAAAATGAAAGATGTTAACATAAATAATTATGAAATTTTTATAACATGGAAATAAGGGATATAAAATGAATAATAAACATGAAAATGGTTCTAAATAAATTATAATTTATCTTATGTTTATTATTAAGGAAGACCAGGGAATATACGGAATGAGTCAGACTCAAGGTAAGGGACTTCGTCTCATTCTTCTTTATTTGAGGAATATTTTGAAAATAAACACATCTTTATTTTAAATGGTTTATAATAAAACGCTTTGAATTTTATTTTCATTTTTTAGGGAATATTTTTTCTATGAAGTGTTTTACTAAATAACAAAAATAAATGTTTTCAATGTATGCGGGAACAATGAACACTCCAACGCCATAATTGTAATTTGATATTTGGATTCCTTTATAAGAAATACTATTATTTAAAAGGAAAAGAAATCCCTTATTACCATTTTGGGTGTTTTGGTATTGAAAATTTTTTTTTGGGATTGATAAAAAATTTAAATTCCTTAAAATGATTACTTGGGATTGAAAATGAAATGTTATTCTTGAAATGTTGATATTTGCACTATTTTATGTGTTATTATTATATAAGGTTACATGGAAATTTGACTAGTGGTTACATGATTAACCAATGTAGTGTGATTACATGACAATCCAAAATGACAGGTTGACCATATAGTTATTCTATTTAAGTATGTTTTATGTCCCATGTTACCTTTATATGTTATTAGTTGATTTCTATGGGATTTATTGTAATCTTTTTTTTATAAAAGGGTATGAAATGAACTTATATTTAGTGAAATGTTTTTGAAACTTCTTAAAGTTTAATGGTATAACTTTATTATAAAGTTTTCATCGTTGTCATTTTTTCACATGACTAACAGTTTTCATTCATTATGTTTCCTTACTAAACTTTTCATGGTCATCCCCAATTCAAAAATTCTTTTCACTATACATAATGAAAAATAGAATTATTGATGAGATCAAGGTAAAGTGATGTTGTTAGAACATGAAACGATATCTCGTTTTTTTTCTATAGATTTTTTTATATGAAAAAATGGATAGTGAGTACAAATGCCTACTTGTAATGTTATAGATATTATATATCAATTAGGGCATATTTCTCTAATTTTCTAAAACTAAAAAGATCCTTGGTGTGAATTAATGTCAAATTATTGACATAACTCAAGATTATGTATTGTTTAAGGATATGTCCTTATAATTATACATTCTCATTGGATAACCACTTTTTATTACACCTTTAGCATTATTCGATTATTATTTTGGTAAAACCTAGAACACTATGAAATACAGAATGGGATTGGGGATATATATAATACCTTTTTGGGAGAACTAGAGTTCTCAAAAGACATGAAGAGGGTAGGAGAAGAGTTTCCCTATTATAAATGTGTCAAGGGGAATTCTTATAATTATATAAAGTATTAAATAATTATAAAATAATATTCCTTAAAAACTGGAACAAAATTGCCATATTTCTATGATAATTTGTTGATAAGTTAAAATCCACTCCTAAAATAAAATCTCAACAAGAATATGTTATTTTTCACCATGATTTATTAGTTTTAATGCTTGTTAACCATTTTGATGACTACCGAGGTATCAATGTTTTTAAATTAATTTCATTAAAAAGGGATACGCATTATAATAAAAAAATATTGTTTATATTATTGACCATATCTCATTCACTTGGCTGATGAAAGTATTTATATGAAATTTTAATCATTTAATAAAATATTGTTTTTCATAAACTATCATTGATTTCATTTTTGGAACTATTCTTAAAATTTTATTTTGATAATATCATGGTAGTATTTAAATTAGAATATAATATATTTACACTTACCTAATATATTATATTGATCTATAAAATTACTGGTACATTAAAAATCATAAAAAAAACATTACTTATAGATTTTCCTTACATAATTTATGTTTTTTTTTCTCTTTCTTTCACAAAAACCATATCAAAAATACATATGAATTTAAATTAAATACTGAATTAATGAAAATTTAAATTTAATTAAAATGACAATAAAAATTTATATTTCACTAATAATTTACAACTAAACTAAAATTATTTTTATCTCATGGTTTAGAAATTTGAGATATTTAAATGACAATAGTGACATTTTTTATTAATTATTAAAATTTTAATAATGTCAGTTTCAAAGGAAAATGAAAAGGAATTTCAAAAGTTCAAAATGATTTATTTTAATGGTCAAAAAATATTTAATAAAATAAATACATCTTTTAGGGAGTTCATTAGAACATATCACATTATTTTTTACATTATTTACCTGATTGACCTATATCGAGGTAAAACAAATTCACTACAATTACTATTCAATTTGTAAAAAATGAAGCATAACTATTTAAAAAAATTTGGATCTTGATCTAATGTATTTAACTGATTATTAAATATATAATAATTTCATGTTTCTAAAATTAACTTATTATTAAAATGAAAAATGAAACAAAACAACTATGTTTTTGAAAAATGCATTTTTAATCCCTAGAATGAACTTATAAAAAAATAATGTATAATGATGATTAAAATGTAATTATATATATAACAAATAAATAAATCAAACATATATTTATTTAATATAAAATTCATTTAATAATGGAACCTTTTCATGAAGATAAATGATAGTTTTTATAAAACTTATGTTTTTCATTTTTCGGCTAAAATCTTAATCTTTTCAGTTTAACCTAAAAAAGAATGGTGATGATTATTATGTTATTATGATTTCAAAAATGAATTATATTTTCAAAAATTAAAATTCTAATATTTGGAAAATTATTCCTCAAAAAATATAAAATACATGTAAACAAATTTATTTAGAATTAAATTATTTTCTTTTTTACTAGAAAAAACATAATATTTTTAAATTGAATAAAATGAATATAATATAAAATTCTTGAATACTATTAAAGAAATAAATTTTTTATTCATATTAATGTTTTTTTAAATCTTCCCCCATTTTTGAAGATATGTTCTCAGGATTGTATTTTTTATGTGGGAATATTTTTCATTAATAACATCTTCTAACTCCCATTGCTTCTTAAAAATGTGGGTTTTTTGAAATCCATAACCTGATTAATTAAAAGGTAAAAATGTCATATTCCATCCAATTTTGTCTGATTGGGTCTCAGAATTCAATATTTTTCATCCTTATGTCGAAAATATGATTCTTTTTAAGCCACTTGTGTCAAATTAGGACATTTATTGTATTTTATTTAAAGAAAAGTTAAAAACATCTTATTCAAATATTAATAAATATTGTATTTTTAATATGTTGTTATAAGAGTGATATGGTCTACTATAAATATTCTTTATAAATATATGTAATTTATTTACATTCTCATAATTTATTTATAATATTTAGACATTAAATAGTTACATTAAATTATGACATAATGATAATATAGTAACTGTATAATTAATTGATGTGTTAAATAAGTGATATTAAAAATATTGAAATAAATATAATTTGACATAATTGTTGCCATAATTTTCTGATAGATACCATATATATGATACTGACATATTTAAATCATTGTTTCAATGTTATCAGTTTTTTGGGTTTTGTTAAAAATTTAAATATTGAACAATATTAAAATTGATATAAATGATCCATTAAAATAAATAATATTTTTTAAAATAATAAAAAAATAATCAAAATATATGGTTTATAAAAATAAAATGTATAGTGTAACATATTCCATGAATGATCCATGGGGGTTTTGTTTTTACATTTAATAGGAACAATATTAACAGTATAGTTTAAAAATACTAGAAGACATGGTAAGAGTTAAACTGTTTAACTAAGTGTTAAATTGAAAATATTAGGTTAATTTTATCACTAAACATGTCTAAAATTAATTTTATTAGGGTATTTGGCCCCATCATTATATTATCCTAGAAACAAATTACATGGGATATTTAGTAAATCTATATTATATTTATTATAAATTAATATTTTATGAGTTTCTAAAGTGCCCCTCCAGTTTCAAATAAAAAGGTATTTCTCCTTATCTTTAATTTACAACTCTATATCCCTTTGTATCATTCAAACCCTACCCATTTAAGCTCAAAATTTATCTCAATACATAATAGATTCAAAAATTTTGGTAGAAAGCTTTCAAAAGGAGTCATTTAGTGTAAATCAAAAAGAGACACTAGAAGAAGATGTAATCGTTTTATTAGCTCTTTCAAAGTTCCTTTCATATTCTACTTACACTTCCTACGTTGATTCCATAATAATGTAATAAATAAATTAAAGTATATATTATTAAATTGTGTTATGATTTTGGGATTACCATATGCATTCTTTTATGCACCATTGAAAACAATATCACCATCCGTGCATACATACGACCTACCATCCCGACATCGTGAGGTAGACTATTTTTCATCTATAAATTATTTACACAGGTATAAAGATGGATATCAAATACAAAAATAATAAATAATGACATGATATTGTTTATGTATACTTCATATTCCATTCAATACCATACCATTTTACCATTAAGTAAATGATATATTCGCTCATGCGTACATATGGATTACTATCTCCATGACGTGATAAGATTGATCCTCCACATTAACCATTCAAGAATGATTGTAAAAATAGATATTATGAATACGTATATAATATATGAAAAAAATATTTCTTCTATAATGATATATATTTATATATATAAATATATTCCATTTTCCTTCTTCCATTCAATTCGATAAAAAAGGGAAACAACATTCATGCATATGTAACGCCTACTATTTCAACGAATGATGTAATCCATTTCATATATCTATATATTATAAATATTTATAAAGAGAATAAATATGATATAATTTTTTTTATTTTCTATATGTAATAAAATCATGATCTAAGTAATATTATCAGGAATAAAAAGTAAAAACTCGTATGATAAATAGAGCGATTATTCCCTAGGATGATTCTTTAACATGGAAATTATTTATAAATGAGTAATATAATGTCATAAGTAAATCATATAAGACGTCATAAATATATTTATGATTCTTGTAGATGTTAATAACGTGTTTAAAACCATTATACAATAGTTTCAGACACGTACAGATAGTATTAGACCTATGGTAAGGGAATTTTCATATCCCATTTAATTTTCATAAGATATAAGCCATCTTCAACACATTTTTATTATGTGTGGTGTATTTAAAATTCCTATTATATTTTATATCATTAATACTATTAAGATCATGTTATTTGAAGAGTCATGTGAATATATTGCTGTTATTTTTAAACTGTTCAATGTTGCATGGGACACTTTGAATGTTTAAATACTTAATATTTTCCCTATTTTAAAATTTTTTATTTTATTTTATATAACTAATTATGGTGATATAAAAGGATTCTAATGAATATTTTATGTCAATTTTTATTTTCATTGTTTTTTTTAAAACACTAATATTTTTATGGTTTTATGTAAGGGATAATTTTTTCAATCTCATTATTATTTGAGGATGTTTAAAAGTAAGTATATATTGGGATACATTTATCATCCATGTCCATGTTTGATAAAAATTTATTTCAAAATATTATAGACATTTATTTAATGTAATTTTTACCCATGTCTGGATTTTTATGAAATGTTTTGAAAGGAATCATTATTTCATTTTTCAAATGAGATAATTTATGACCTTTTTGAAATTTTAATGAAAGAATGTTTTATTAACTTATACAGAGCGAGGAGCTATTTTCCACCATTAAGAAACCTTAACATTCTAAAGAAAACCTTAAAATATTAAAAGTTATTTTGAAAAGAAATGTTTTATTTTATAATTGTGCATCTTTTAAGTTATATTAAATTAAAAAAGGGATATTTATATAAAATTATTGTATTGATTTTGTTAGATTATATTCATATATGTCAACAAACATTGTTGGATTTTATGATTAATTGGGGTTGATTTAGTATGATAAAATATTACATATTTAATTGAATGTTTAATTATATGTTTTACAATTTACGTGATATTTCGATACAATTCATGGTTTATGGTTAAAATATTATCATTTCGTATGCTAGTTTTAATATGAATGCATGTGTTATGTTTCAACCTTTTCATATGTTGAATGTATTTGACTTAGTATGTTATTGGATGGCCCTACTATGATCCCTCGATTCATTGGTAGGTCTTATGAGACAAACTAGTGTATTGGCATGATGGTTGAAGGTATGGTTATGATGTTTGATGTTGTGAAGTTCCTCATGATGAGATTAGTTATGGATATTACATGTGATTACTCGACTAGTAGAATATCCATGTAAATGTTTAAATATAATTATTTGATTTATTTTTTCCATATTATGGAGATATTTATGTTTAAAAGGCTCATGATAATGTTTTATTATTTCTATAAATGCTTCTTCTTATTTATGAATGCTTCTTCATTACTGTTTAACATTACTAAAAATATAATCTTACCCCTTTCTTATGTTCTATTTCCCTAGGATGCCATGATATAAATTATGCTTGATATGCGGGGTTAAGCTAGGAGAATAATAGTGTTCTGAAAGGATTACCTACGTTGTTCTTTATAATTTTAATTGTAATGTAAGGATGATGTATCTATTCTATTTCCCATGAATTCCTGATTGGTCCATCAGGATTGGATCCCTTATAATCATTCTGATGTATTAAATTAATGCCTCAGATCCAAGAATATCTTGTTAGGTAATTATAATAAACCCAATTGGATTTTCATTTTTCACATTAAATACATTAAAAAACAAAAATATATAACTTAGGTGCTTTAGAATAAGTTAGTGAAAAAATGAAAGGATACTAATGTGAGACCACTATGGTCTGTTAGAAAAAATACAATATTTTATTTTCAACACCATATGATAGGAATGAATAACAGGGACTCCAAATATGATCAATTCACACCTTTTATACCAAATATATATTCTATGAAACTTAATATAAATTACATAGTGGGTGATATATGTCACCAAAACTCTTTTTATGCATTATAATTATATTCCATATCTTGAGATGAGAATCTTACTCACACTATCCTTATTATTACAAAGTAACAAAAAATACTACGTGAAATAATTTGCAAGGGACAACTGAAATTCATTCTTTGAGAGGTTAATTACCATTTCAAATAAAAAATGTTATATATATATATATATGTTTAGATAAATTAAAATAATTATAAAGTAGAGATTATCTTTTACATGGTATATTTTATAATAATAAACTCATTTGGGAATAGATAACAAAAAGATACACAAACGACTCTTAATAATATCATATAATTTCGAATACCACACCAACATTATGGTTTCTATACATTAAGAGGTTTCTTAACACAATACATCTTTATGTAATTCTCTCCACGTCCCTGTATAACAACCTAATGAAATTTTCTAACTAAACACTTTATTGAGTACCATCTATTCAGAAATGAATTTGGTTCAATGTTGACAATTATGAATCATACTCTTAATTCTTAACTCCATTAACATATTCACACTCCTAAAATATAAAAAATTAAATTTTATGTTGTGGATATATATTTATTTTAATTTAAATTATTATATGTATAACATAGCCATCATTCATGGAACCCATTACATCTAATGTTTCCCATTATATCTTATTATAAATAATATATATGTATATATTGTTACATACCATCACATACTATACTATGTTAGGATAAAGAGACATTCAATTTTTCATAGTAAATAAATTTCATCCTATACATTTATATGTTATAGCATATCATAGAACCATTTTAGGATATTAAAAGATATTCACTTTGATTGGGATCAGAAAATCCTTTAAAAATTGTAATATTTTCTTCATCATGGTAATGAAATATAAGAGTATGCATTTTCATTTTCCATTACGTATCATGTAATATTTTAAAAATTAATAGAAAATAACTCTAATCTATAACCGGTATAATCTTTTGTTTGACGAATTTTATCTCTTCTATGTTCAAATATAACCCGACTACCCACTAAAACACTGTATTAAATTCTTTAAATTATACCAAAATAAATATCCTCAATGATAAGGATATAAATCATGTTTTATTTTAGGCCAAATTTTTAACAAAATAACTATGGATTCAATAACATATTTTCAATTCAATGTGTTTAGGTAATTTTTCTCAATAAATGAGACTATATTCTTCAAAATATGCCACTAATTCATCGTGAGATTATATCCATCATGTTTAAAAAAATAGATATGCACCATATCATGGTAATATAAATTTTCTTATTATATACATTTTAAAATATTTCATATAAACTAATGATTAATAATCCATATTCTTTGAATATATTATATCTTAATTTTCATATCAAAAATTCGTTAATAATATGTCCTCGTATCATATAAGAATAAATTAGATATCCATTTCTATCCATATAATGAACCATATATTCTTGATATATTAATTAACATTCCAATCATTGATGTATAAACTCTTTTACTCATCGCTTGATTACAAACTATAATCCCTATTAATTCTTCACATTCTTCAAAAATCTGATATACTCACAATATTTTTAAAGTATACATTGGGAATCACACACCCTTTACAATTAAGAATTTTTTTCTGTAACACTGAAATATAACATGGAAATTCAATGGAGATTCCAAATAAATATATTATATCTAGAATGATTAAATCCTATAAAATTATTACTTCTTTATTCCTGATAACTCTGAGTTTAAATTACCTTAATATTCCACACAAAAAATCAATTTTAGACTCTCCAACTAAATTTTTTTGTCTTATTTTAATGTAATTGAAACTTGTGCTCCCAATACAACACTAAAACATAAAAATCACATTCCCATTTTATCATTATCATATATTATAAAAATAGAATTATCATTTCTCTTACTCAAACACATTGCTTTAAAATTTCATACAAATGATAATAAAATGAACTGATTAATTAAAATAATATTTAATGAATCCTCTGGTTTAGTAATGGAATTTACATAATTAGTAATAAATAATATATGATTGAATACTACATTTTCAAAGGTCATATTCCATCTAATTACCACGAAATAAGATTTGAATCATTATATGCCTCTTATAAGTATATATTTTTAGATGTTGAACATCTACAATTTTTGGTTAATTAGGTAAGAGTTTTACAAGAACATTGAATTTTTTTCTCCCTCAAATAAGGTTTATTATTTATATATGTGTCAAAAGAGGTCAGTGCATTATGATAATCCTTTCTCCAAAGTTGATATTAGATAATTTTTTGATGATGATGAAACTATTTTTCTAAAACATAATCCTTTTTAGATGGGTATCATGTTTTATATTAATTTAATATGGATTTTTTAAAAATGTACTCCTAAAAAAATTTCTACCCATCTTAATTGTATCATATTCATTACTATTATAAATACCATATTACACAAGTACATTCACCTGTTTGATAACATTATTAATCCATTTCTATTCTGGTTGGAAAAATTTTCAATCATATTAAATAATATACTTGGATAGTTGAGTGGATATGTATTCCAAATCAATCACATGAATTATAAATAAACATTATTCCACTAGTATCCTATATTTAATAGTTTTCCTTCTATGTGTAAACCAAATTCAATTCCATGAATAATTCACATAATAATCTAGGTAACCTAAACAGAAGATTTACATTCACAATATAATCCATGGGAACCTAAACATTATGATCACCCATTATGAATGCCCATAGTATCGAAAATTTTATCATTTAAAGTAATTTAACAAATAATATTTTAAATGGGATTTTATATCACTATATTATCTCATGTTATTTACAATATGTATGCATTAATCTTATAATTTAGTTTTAAATCATTTTCCTTCCACTACATGAATTTGTTTAAAAATTATTGTGCAGTAACACATTACACAACTCATAGTTCATGTTACTCAAGAAAAAATTAATGCTAAAAATATTTACATGCATTAATATGATTCTCTTCGAAAAGGTACATGAATGTCCATTTTAATGGATTAAAATTTTATGAAATTTATAATTCCCACATTATTAAACCTTCATACATAGATAACCAACTCTCATCATCTTGTGACATGGTATAAGTATCTAAAATAGTGGGAAGTAAGAAGAAAATTCCCTTTAACTATAGATACTATATTAAATAGATATTCAAATTCATCCTAAATTTAATACCTAATATGTATAAACTGTATCTAATAACTAATTTCAGGTAATGAACATTAATTAAAAACCAATTTCGATGTATATCGGGATTGAATATATTATCAATCCTAGTATTTAAAATTATAAATTCATATACCATAGTCATAGAATAATTATAATTACATTAAACTACAGAATACACATATTCATAACATATATAATTTATAACTATGGATAAAAAACATGGGAAATTGTTTAAATTAATTACTATTTACATGTTTATATATGAGATAAATATTTATAAATGATTGTTAAATAAAGGAATTTTGTAAACCCATTACAATTTAGCTATTCATTTTGGATATTCTACAATATTTAATATAAAAAATTTATATTAATTTCAGAATATTGGAAACATAAAATTATTAAATATATGAAATTTCACATTTAATATATGATATTTTATGAAATATAAACATTTTATTTTCAAATTTCTATAAATTAAACAATCTATATAATCTATATATCATATAATTTTAATTTTTTAAACCTTGATAAATCCATTCATTAAAATATTTTTTTATATTCTCCAAATATTATCAAATATAAGTCTATGAATTTTAATAATTAAAATTCTGTATTACGAGATATTAATAATTTAAAAATATAAACACTTTAAATTTGAACTTATATTATATTCTATAAAGTCTTTATAATTTACCATTAGGTTTTTTAAATTAAAACTTTGTTTTTATATGATAATGCATTCCATACAAATTTTTAAATGGTGTATTTATATTAACTCTTAATATTATTACATTTTTATTAATAAATGTTATACATATAAACAATTAATTAATTATAAACACGTAAGAACTTATTAACTTTTAAACTCTTTTATAAATCAGTTAGTATCCTAAAATATATTTTATCATTACTTATAAAAATTTTACAAACAATATATATCAATTGAAAAATGAATTTACGGAAACAAAAAATTCCATCATATAATTGATTTAATGATACATAGTGAATTACATGATATGATTCATAGGTTAATGGTGGGTACTATGAGTCTATTTTTTTGGCTAATAACACTATTATCCCATATTATTTTCCAAACATATTTCCTGGCATGATTCAATGTCATAAATGTGATACGATTTTATGGGTTTTAAACTATGATTCGAAATAATTTAATATGATGTACCAAATACATAAATTTGGAATAAGATAAATTGAATGAATATTTATTGTGGTTATGATTACGATATAAAATATTCTACCTTTCCAGTCAACCCTATTTTATAAAATATGAATCACATTTCAGGATAGGGAATACAAAAAGCTCTTTATTTAAAAAATATTAATTTATCTATATAATATCATGAATTTAAATGAATGTAAATGGTTTTATACTATATTGTGGTCTAATAGTATCTAAAAATAATTGTTAAAAATAATTAAATATAGAAAACATCAAATATAATATCATATATAAAAGAATTTAATATCATGCGTTTTATATTTGAATAATCTTGTGAATGCACCACACACTGTAGATGGTTACTACACCTAACTCCATCAATGTTGGATAGATATTAGAGGAGAGGAATCCCTATGAAATCCTTTCTAAGGATGAATTCATGGGAGAAAACTAATAAATCATATCAAGAGTTGGATCATCATATCATTTCTATATAATAGATCATCACTATGGATAATTTAATGGATGAAGAGATCCTTGAGGTGGGAGAGCTCTAATTAAGAATAAATGATAATTAATACCACTATCACATTGTCATATTCTTCATTATATGTCCCTCATAAACACTAATAAGGTGAACATGAATTTAATCATGTCTTTTAAAGAACAAGAGTAATACCTATATTAGTTGTCTATTTCTTATAGGAATAAAATCCCCCATGAATTTGAATTTTTTAAATGTTTTACATAGTTACATTCAACAGGGAATACTAACATTAATATTTATTGTGAATTTTCATTCTATAATTAAATCCTAGATAGTGGAATGACATCATATACATTGACATTTAAAATATCTTTTTCATGTAATATGACATATGTTTGGAGCTTCTTTTATGGACTTTAGAGGACATCATATTATTTTATATATTATCTTTCATTTATAGTTGATTCAATGTGATATTTTTTATAAATATGTTGAATTACACAATGCTAATCTACATCCCCTCTCCTCCCTCTTTTATAATAGTCACTACCTCCCTGGTAAAATATTGAGATTTGAATTTCCTCGAGACCTAGTGGAATTCATCTGAATAAATAGTTATTCCTATTATCTTGTCTAATGAGAGATTCTTTAGGAGTACTTTATACACTTATCGTTGTTTTAATGGGATGTTATTAATGCTGTGTTTCCTAAAATGATCTCATGATTTTATATAAATTTTTATTTTATTTTTAGGTTTCATTGATTATAGATTTTCAATTTTGTTCATTTTTTGGATATTATAAAATATTCACTTAGGTTTTCAATCTTTTATAGTTACCATGATTTCTATAATTGTTTTACTTATTTTATTTTTTTATTTAGTGTAATTTACTGTATTTTAGGGGATGTTTTCTGGTTTTGGTAGCATGATTTGGTGACCATTGAGATTCAGAAAATATCTTTAAGTTATTTATCTAAGTTGTATCAATAATTTAGTTATTTCTTAGGCGATGCCTATAATACTTCTATAGTTTTTATGTATCATTATAAAAAATAATGATAAATTAGTTACAAATTTTAAAATTTATTTTTTCCAAATATTAGTTATTAATAAATTGTAAATTATTATAAAAATATTGTTTTCTATTATGGTATATATTATTTGTATTTTTATTTCTTTCTTTTTAAATCCATGTTGTCATTTCTTATGAAAATAATTTATTGTTTTTGTTAGGTTACCATTTGGGAACATGAAATTATCCCCTCCTTGAGATGGATGGTTTCACTAAATGCTCAAATATCATAATGTGTTCTTGTATGTACATAAGAGTGATAAATGTATTATTATTGTTACTTAACTAGATAATAATTATTATTATTTTATTTTTAAGAGTTTTCCTAGAATGTTGCTTTAGTTTTTTCATTTTAATATGATATAACATTATGATTAATGTTTATGTGATGCGACCATGACTTGTTATATTCAATTTTATATTATTCATTATAATGTGATACTATGAGA
Source organism: Viscum album (assembly GCA_963277665.1). Taxonomy (NCBI): domain Eukaryota; kingdom Viridiplantae; phylum Streptophyta; class Magnoliopsida; order Santalales; family Viscaceae; genus Viscum; species Viscum album. The sequence continues at coordinate 1,017,911,243 of OY728162.1, forward strand.
TATCATTTAATCACATTAAAATCTAAATAAGTTAGAAGATAACAACCCAAACATAACCCTATTAAAGAGATATATCGATGGAGAGGTGTTGTTGGGATTTGATTGGTTTAATGAAAAGTATTCTCTTATGTGCAATTAGACTAATCTAATATAACCTGTTATATATTAATAATGTGATATTGAAAACATTTTATTATTTAATTTTTTGATTAGTTATGTATTAAACATTTAACAAAGTTTTTTAAAACAACATATGTATTAAGAATCCTAAATTTAAAAGCTCAGAAAATATTAGATGTTAAATTTAACTGAATAATGTTTTTTTAAATGTAATTATTTTTTAATAGTATATTATATGTGTAAAAACCATTTAGTGATTTGATTTATCAGCTTTCCAAATGATTTTTTCATACACATGTGTTAATTAAGTTTTACTCCTTTAAAGGGAAAACATTACTTGTTAATTGTATATTTAAACACAATACTTTTGTCTTACATTAATCTTTACCACATTATGTGAAATCATTGTTGGTTATATCCAATACTATACTTCATCTATAACCTACACTAATTGTTAATGTTACCCAAATAATTCTATGAAATTGATTTCATATTCCTATGGTGAATGTTGAATCTCTAAATAAATTATCTCATAGATATGTTGTTAGATATCATTATGGTCTCATTATGATCCTTATAGACAATGAATTATCATGTTTTTGGGTTTATGTATATAAACATGTGTGTTATTAAGGTTTGGTCCCTATGATTTTTCATATATTTTATCACATTTTTGTGTGCATTTTAATGCAGTTATGCTACAAAAAATTTTATTGGTTGTATTGTTGCATGACAATTTTTCTTAGTTCAATGAGAATAATAATTATAATAATTTTTTTTATCATGGAATCTTATTTCACAGTTTTAAATCATGTTTTATGGGGTATTTGTACATGAATTATTTATTTAATTTAGTATGGATCTAAAAAATTCAATCTTATTATGGTGTTTGGACAGGTTGGAAACACCTAACCTCTATATACCCCTTCCCCTATTTTATACTTATGGACTAAGAACTAATTCATATATACACCCACCCATTACCATTTTACAATATAAAGACCTAACTCTAAAATTTATATAACTGTATGGGATGAGATAAATGATATTCCAACATCCATCTTTGATGGAATGTGAAACAATATTTCCCTATCCACAAACTGATATTAATAGAAGACTTTCTTGATCCTTAAATAATCCTGAATGAATCACCCCAATATATATATTTAAAAGGTATATCTTCTAATATATATATGTATATATATTTAATTACATTTCTAGGTTATGTCTTCTAACACATACTAATCTTTTTTGTATAATATTTTTATAAATGGGTATACATTTCAATGTGTAGATTATATTATTCATTACTGGTGTGAGGTATATGTGTGGCACAAAATTGAGTATTTAAATTCTCACACACAACATTTACACTCTATTGGACATTCAACACTTTTTTTATATGTTATGTATTCTAGTAACATTATAAGATATTAGATATTGCTCTGAAAAGTTGGAAGCACATGTGGATCTGTATGTATTGAATAAATGTGATAGTGGAGTAAGAGAAAATGGATTGTAGGATATTTATTGGCATGTCTATTGGATCCATTTTATGATTATTTTTTTCAATAAAATAACAAGTATTATGGTGGGCAAGATGATATTCAAGGAATCAAAGACTTGTGTTGGTTATTGAATGAGCATGGTTTAAAACATTTACTTAGAAGATATAAAGTGGTTGAGTAGGGTTAGTGTTTCTTTCATGTCATTATGATTTGATAATAATAAATTATATATGTACCATGAAAATGAAAGAGAATTTAAAAATTATTTATATTATAATAGTAATTTATCTTATGATTAACCACTCAAGTAAATTCCTATACATCATAAAATAATTCTTCTATGAATACCTATAATAAATTTTTGAATTCTGAAAATTTATTTTATCTTACACACATAATATATTTAAGACAATGTAAGATATTTTTAATTAACATATAATAATATGTTATTTATAAGAAAATATTGATACGATAATATATTTTAGGGAGCTAAATAATAGAATTAAATTTTGTCAAATTAATCAGAGACACATCCATATTTCAATATAAATATTTTCCTTGTTATTGTTCTTACTACATAAGAATTATGAGAAGATTCACATACCCATTTCTACTTTGAAGGAAGATCACCTAAGAAAATGATCCATGTAGAAAATTTCATATGAGAATGATATATCTGATTAATGAAATTACTGAAAGCAATTTCCCTAACCTGAATACGCTACATTGTAATTGTGAGAACCATGTAGCCATTTTTTCAACCTTTCCATTCCATCAACATTGCTGATAATCATTCTGAATAACATATCCATTTATTATTTAACCATCTTTAATGTTTCTATTAATTGTGTCGTAACTATCTTCATGAAGACAGAGAAATGACATGTTTTTTTCTTGTACTATGATTTGAGGATGTGAATATATATATATTTCACATGGATGTTTAAATAATGATTATATTAACAGTTATATTATTATCTAGTAACTTTATGTGGGTTTCGAATGAGTCAATCTTTGACATAAATAGTAGATTAGATGAGGTAATTTCAATCGGAGTTTTTTTAGGACTCATATATGTTTATTGAGGTATAGAAAAGGGTTGAGGGTGTCACTACCACCTATGACTTCTATTTTGTTACCATATACAAAAAAAAAGCATAGACTCCCAATAATTTTCATTCCTGGAAGAAAGAAGGAGTGTTTTAATCCAGCTATACAAGGATTATAATAATAGTGATGTTGACCACATTTAGGAGAGGAAGAGAAGGTACTTTTAGAGAAACGGTATAATCCTATTAATTTTATGTCTATTGAAATATTTTTTTTGTAAGATATAATTTTTTATAATATATATCATATTAGGTCTAAGATTATTATGTTTCATAAGTTATTATTGATAAAAAATGAGTGCAGTGTGTGTTTGATAAAAAATATTACATAGTGTTGATATTGTTGTACTTAATGGTGTCAATGCCCATTATCATTTTTTTCATGTTAATTTAATTATTATATTTTGTCCATGTGTTGAGGGAACATGAATGGAATAAGAATTGGAGTATAAGGGTTTTGTGAGAATATTTTAAACACTTATTTACCACTCTCATGGTGTTTATTGTCCTTTGTGTGATCCTTTTGTTTTTTACTAAACCCTAGGTTTACTCTATTGTGTTTATATCAAGTGGATATTTTGGATTAAAAAAATTTTGGTTACAAAGAGTGGATTTAATCATTCTAGGGGAATGTATTCAATTACTCTAAAGGGAGAATGGTACCTTACCTCCTCTAACATGGGATTGAACTATTTTATTTTCCTTATTTGGGATTTATAGTTTCAAATGAATCCTCATATTGGGGGGTTTCTCACAGGAAAAATATTTAATTTGATAGAATATCCAGAAATGAATTATTTTATTCATTATCTAAAAGTGAGTTATCATGAGTTGTGTGATGTAGAATTACCAATTTTATTTGAAAGAGAAATCATTTTGTTTATGGAGGAAATAAATTTGGGAATGAATTCATGATTCAAATCAATATAAAAATAGTTTTAGAGATCAAAATATAGGAAGATGAATTAGTTGATGATTTATTTAAAATGGATAACCTTAGTGTTAAAACTAACATGGGATTTAAATAAAATATTGATGACTCTATGATTAATAAAAAAATTTGGTTATTTCAAGATAAATTTGATTCGAAAATATCATCTCTGGAAGTTGGATATCTTGATTACATCACTACTAATGAACATCATTACACATTCATCAATTATGGTATGAGATGAGGAGTAGGTCCAAAATAAAATCCGAAAGGGAATGAATGATTACCTTCAATTATATTTGTTATTGGAAACTTTAAGAGGATTATATATTACCTAATAAATTTGGGGGTATATAATATTTTACTTTAGTTCATTAAATAATAATAATCATCATCATGTATGGTTAAGGTAAATATTATGATAAAATCTATTATAATTTTGTAATTGGGGAAATGATGACCATTTTTTTAATATTTCCCTAGGATATTCAATGAATAAGATGGGGATGATTAAAATTTTTCATATGTTACCTATAAGAGAAATTTTGTAAATAAAATAATAGAAGGAATAAGTTATCACCCAATGTTATTAAAAGAATTTTTTTATCATTTCAAAAGAGTGAATCATATTTTAAAAAAGTATTGTGGGTGAGAAAACATTCATAAGGCCCTCAAAAATAATTATTATCAAATAAGAATAAGAAAAGATCTCATTAGATTATGACTCAGAGTAGAATAAGAAATATTAAAAGAGGGATATGGGATTGCAAAAGAATAAATTGGGAGAATGGTAATCAATATTTTCTTAAAAGATATTGGTAGGAAGAGAAAGGATAATACCCAAATCAAATCAAGCTCATCTGGTTCATGTAAACACCATGTTTTAAAGGAAATGTTTTTTAATGAAACTGAGAATATGAAATGTGAAATTATCAAGAGGGGAAAATTATTTATAAATGACTTCTAAGATCTCTTTCGACAATGAGGAATTCAATAATCTAATGAATAGGATTACTCAAACTACGAAAAAGAAATAAAATAATAGGTATGAATTATGCTATTTTGTAAAAGAAGAATGAGAATGTTCAAAATGATTGGTTACCATAATTAATATTATTAAAGAGAATATATGTATTGGTGATCAAACTATTTTAAAAGGACCATAGAATATGTCCTTAGTTACAAAAGAATGTAGAATAAGTGAAAATGTTGATGAAAATTATAAATTATGATCATAATGAAAAAAAATAAAATATTGAAGACAATCTTTTCATACAATTCATCAATGTCATAATTAAATTTTCAAATAGGAAAATCATAAGAAAACATAGTGAAACAAAAATAATTGAGAGTTTGAAATAGAGATAATCTACAAAAATGCCTTCAATGATATGTTTTCATGGTTATTTATGGGATAGTGGAATATTTAGACATAAATCATAAAACATAGGGTATAAAATATCATTTAAAACATTTTTTAGGGGAATGATTCAAGGAGAGAAAATAAAATAAGATAAGTACTCAAAAAAATCATAAAATAACCAAAAATAAAGTTGAAGAGGGATTTTTTTGAAATATTCTATGTAGTTTGTGGTTGGTGTTATCATGAAAAAAATATTTACATTTTTGTTTTATAACTTAATTGTTGAATTTTTTTTAATGTTTTAGATATAAACAAAATCAAAATCAAATCAAACACAATGCTGATTTTGTGGATGTTGAATATATGTCTTGTAAATATGAATGAAAATGGATCATTAATAGTAGTTTTTCACCACTCTTGTATGGAGAACTATAAATTATGAATTATATTGGTAAATATATTGGACCTTTTGGGGTATTTTTTATGATATCTATCTAACAACTAATGGAATTGTAATATAAAATATATGCAATGAAAAATGTTATTTTAAAATGGACTTATTTCTTAATGGGAAAATTCAATATATGTTTGATCTATAAAAAATCTAGGATGATGTAAATTAATTCCTCTATAGGAAAAATGGTGGTTTTCTCAAGATACCACAAGATGTTGTAATTAGAAATCATTTTTTTAGAACTCAAAGTAATTTATTTCATGATTGAGATGCCTTGAAAGATTATTATTTATTATGAAAAGAAAAAATAGTTTTTCTAATAAAATAATTTTCTTTCATTTCTAAATGAACATGAATAATATTTTCTGGGAACAATACAAAAGAAATATCACCATTTGAAAACCAATTTTAATTCTATCTCTAAAATTTATTAAAATTTGAAACAATATATAATACTCACAAAGGAATTAAAGTTAAAACTTCAAGTCTTATTTAGATGAACCAATCAAATATTTGAAGGCCTATGAAAAAAAAGAAAAATATTTTGGGAAATTTATTTCACTAATTTCATGGATTATTTCAAAATGTGGTTGTAAATTATGTTCAAGTCACACAAGCCACATGCCCTAGATATGTTTTAGTATTTTAAAAGAATTGTAGAGAGGTAAAAAATATTTTCCTTAAAGAGTCTAAGATCTGATAATGGTCATGAGTATTTTAATATATTGTTTTCAATATAGATTGATTAATAGGTTATTTGAAATGATTTCAGTGATCTGTACATTAATAATTAGAGTGGATTTGTTGACTAAAAGATGTTTGTAGTTGATATGGAAAAAATTTCTAACATATCCTGACACATAAAGATAACACTAGTCATAGAACATTACAATAACTGTAATAAATTAAAATATACATTTATGGAGACATAAATAATATATGACTCTCTCTAAAAAATTTTTAATAAAAACTAAAATCTTAAATAATTCAGAGTGTTTCAGATCCCTTGATTGATTAGGAGGAATAACAATTGTTGACGAAAATTTGATGGAAACACTTCTTGGTTGTATTTCAAATGAATTTTCCTAAAAATATTATAACATTAAATATGATATATTTTTTAATATAAATGATTTCATAGTGTTTGGGTAAGAGATAAATAATCCATTTATTATGGATGATGAGTTAATGCTTTGAGTTATGAAGCAATCATTGAAATTGAATAATAAATAGTGTTTCAGACAAATAATGTTGATTCAGCCAACTATATTGATAATGATGAAATAGTATATTTATAAAATAAAATTTGTGATTTATAAATCTTAATGATATTTATAATAACATTGGAGAGAAAAATCATGGAGTAGAAACCAAGGGAGAAATAATTTCAAAAATCAATGAAATTTTGTAATGAATGAATGAACCTCAAATTATCGAGGATGGTTTTGATCAAAAGGAGTGTTTTCATGTAAGGAATAAATAATTAGACTATATTTAGAATAATGAAACTTGATAACATGTTCCTAGAACTAGATAAAAGAATATAATTTGATCAATGTGGGTTTTCATAAGTCGAATTAAAAGAGAGAAGTGGCAATAAATATGGTTGGAATGTTTTTTAACAGATTGTCACATATTAGATGGATTTTCACTATTTAAAGCATTATTTGGGTTCTTATAAAACATTCTATTAGTACATTTATAAGTATAAAAGCTCAGAGGAGTTTCAATGTGTTTCAAATAGAAGTTAATAAATCATTTTGGAACGGTGATCTTAATGAAGAAATTAACATGGAATAACACAATGGATTAATCCTATATACCCATGAATGTACCATACATGAGTTGAATAATGATCTTTATAATTTTTTTATAACACTTAGATCTTGTTATTTCCTTCTTGATGAATACCTATGATGTATGTAAATCATCAAGGCACTATATGGAATCCATTTTTATTTTAAAAATATAGACACTACATCACTATTTTCATTTCTTCATGTACACGACACAATTTTTTCTATAAATGAAGAAATGAAAAATGGGAATTTTTAAATGGATATGAATGTGCATATTAAAGTTTCAATGCTCAGTGAGATAAATTTTTTATTACGGCTAAACATTTCCCAAGGAGGTGATCACATTTTTACCACACAAGATAATTTTAAGAATGAGTAATCCGAGAACCTTGACATGATTGAAAGTAGTACTATGTATACTCCTATTAAGGTGGCCATAAAACTGTTCAATGATAATGAAGTAGATGCTATAATCAAAAAAATATTTTGATGTTTTATGGGAAATCTGTTTTACCTAATAGAAACCATACCTGATATTGTATATATAGCACTCCTTAGAGTATATATCAATGTTATCCTAAAGAATGACATATATTTATAGAAAATATATTCCTATGATATAACTCAATTACATACATAAAATAAATATTGTATAATAATAAAGAATATATAGACTTAAAATCATTTACATATGATGATTGTGTATGGACTTTTGATGATTTAAACTCCACATCTATTTGAGACTTTTTATTATAATAATATACATATTGTGGAACTGATAGAAACAATCTTTAGTAAAATTGAGTTCAATAGAAGCTGAATATGTGGCTACATCACATTTATCTACTCAGATGAGGTGGATGAACATACTATTTAATAACCATATTGTTTTAGTTAAATATCCTATAATCATTTAATTTGATATTCATAGTTCTATAAATTTTTTAAATAATGAAATTAAAATTACATATCGAAACAAATTTATAAAATGCATCGTTTATTTAAATATAATGTTGATGAAAGAATCATAAAAATTGAATTTTTTACTTTTGTGGGTCAAATTATTTATATTCTCACCAAACAGTTGTCAATTGATTCTATTTAGATGTTATGTCAACATATAGTGGTTCATCCAACATCACATCTATAAATAATGTTTTTCTTGTTTTCCTACTATATTCTTCCATGTCTAAATTCATTCGTAGATGTCCTATACTGGGTGTGAAACTTTTTCCCATTTCATGTGAACTTTTTATATGAGTGTATCAATGAGTGTAGAAAATAAATTGACCTTTTAAAATTTTTAGTTAATTCATAATAAGAGTTATTCATTGTTGTATTTAAAGGATATCATTTATGTTATTATTAATCACCCTTTATTTTATATTGATTTTGCTCACATAGGATTAGAGATAATCATGTAATAAATTATTTAACATTATAAGTATTTTACTCTCTTCAATAGATTTGGATAACTTTTCAATAATGGGGAGAAGTTATGGATATGGAATTGAAAAAAAACTAAAGGGGTGTGATGGTTTATCCTATGTGAGGATGACGTTGTATTGATTATAAATATAATAATATGTATAGTGACTGATGATATTATAAACAGATAATCAAAGACATGTGTCATTGGATGAAGAAGCATGGTCTAAAAAATCTATTAAGATGATCTAGAGTGGTTGAGTAGGGTATTAATTTCTCTCAATATGATTAGAGTTTAAAATAATATATTATAATAATAGATAAATGAATAATTCATTTATCATATGGATAAAATTTATACCTAAATTTATTTACATCATATAAAAATTATTTTTTTTCCTACATTGTGAAGGATTTAGAATTTTGGAAAAGGATTATATGTTACACATGTATGATATTATGGATCTTGTATGATATTTTGAATTCCTTTAATATAATTTCATCTATGTGGATGAAGCCTAAAAGGAAAATATCATACAAGGAGATGCAAAAGTGAATTTAGTTATACAAGATAATTCAATGAAATATCTGTATTTCTAGATATCATTTTTCATATAGATATTCCAACTCTGTAGGAATTTTGAGAAGACATCACATAGCCACTTGGGATACATAGGCAAATCACATAGCTAAATAAGTTACATAGCTGATTTTTATGATATTGATGCATTTGATTGATCCGATAATTGAATGTATCATAAAATAGGTTTATACTCTACATATCCATTTTGAGAGCCATGTTTCCAGTTTTTTTCTCACTGTATTTTTAGCTACTTAGTCGGTGTTAAATATCAACCACATAGCAATTTTCTAAGTGACTAATTGTGGCATAACTATTTTAAAGTCATAACTGAATGAATGAGGATGTATAATTCCTATGATTTTTTGAAGGTACTCATTTTTAGGACACAGATTATTATATATATCTTGGGGGATTTTAAAAATTGAGTCTCCTGGATATTTATATAATGATCTGATCATTTTTTGTAGGATTAGAATGAGACTTTACGTGGAATAAATATCAGATCAGTCATAGAAAAGTCAAAGGGAGTATTGGTGAAGCCTCATCTATAATTTCCTAGGAATGTAAATTGATTTATGTTTATGCTAGAACATAGTCATTAGAACTAGTTCTCATCTAAACCATGAAAAAACATATAAATAATTCATTTTTGTGTTATAAAGAAGATATTTTCTACACTTTTACCCAATGAAGAGTAAGACAGTGATGAGGATCATATTGGGGAAGTGTTAAATAGAATAATTTTGTAGCTGTTATGGATGATAATGAATTTGATGTCTATTGAAAATTATTTTCTCTAATATTAAATTGTTTGTATTAAACATAATATCGAGTCTATGGTAATTATCTTTATAAAGTTCATATCGATTATTAATCTATACAAGTGTGCATGGGATTAAAAACAATATACACTAGGGATGTATCCATAATTAATGGAAGTGTACCTAAAAAAATTATTTTGGGATCATTTATTTATTTTCATCATTTATTATATTGAGATAATATGTTTTTATTATGAACAAGAGTAGAAAGGTTTTTTTAAAAAAAAAAGTAATCACTAATTCCCCCTTCTTATTTTTTATCACACTTCATGAGATACATTCAATATCACCTATTTCTTATTTATCTATTGAGTCTATTAGATAGTACAAATATTTCTCACCATATTACAAACAGTTCATTCTTTATTTTTTTCATACTATATACTTATTGTGGCAACTTTTCTCATTTTTTTCATATGTTATATTTATTACGATTATTTATTAATATATCTTTATTTAATCATCCATACTATGGATGAGTATTAATGGTCAAATATGATAATTATTCATGATTTATTCTATTTTTAATGTCGGTAAATCATTCACTAATGGTTATCTTTTACCTGCTACACTTGTCCCCACACCGTTCAGATCAAGGAACACCTATTGTAATAGTAAATATGATTCAATTATGGAAATGGTAGTTTATTCATTAAAATTATGATGAGAATATATAATAATGCAATCATAATATATTTATTATATTTATTATCAATACATTGGTCTTTTTTTGTTTTGTATAAAACCTAAATAGATCCATTTTTTAATAATTATTATTCATGATATTTATTTTTTGGATGGGTTGTTATATACATTTCTCATTCTAATAGATATTTACTATATAAGATGGAATCTGTTTGGTTAGGTATATAAGTGCATTAGAAATACTGGATCACGTGTAGAATGAAATAAACAAGATTTTAATTTTATTCATATAACCTTATCCAAATATGAAGTTACATATATAGTCATGTTGGAGTTTACTTTTGAGGTATTATATTGAAATTTGTTTATATTACTGTGGACAGAGAAACGAATTTATATTTGTGATTAATATATTACGAGACTCACAATTCACAAAAACACTTTGTGAGAGGAATATTAGTATGTGATCTCACATTTATTAACTATTATAAGAATATTTAATCATTTTAGTACATTTATTGTATAATATTTGTTTATCATTACCCTAGATCCGTCAATGATCATTTTTTGCCCATTTCACTATTTCATCTTGTTCTTCTCTGATAGTATTCATTAAAATAAAAAAACCCCTTTACAAACAAATTAACACACACACACACACACATATATATATATAACACATATTCATAGTTTCACTATTTAATTTCATACCCTCTCTGGTGAAAATCATTGGTAATAATATATTATATTTTAAACATATATAAATAACTATTTTTGGGAACCTAATGGAAATATTTTTTCAAGAGGATATTAATTTTAATATTATTATTAGTAGTGAATAGATGGTTTTTAATGAGAAACATATATGTTTTAATTATTAATTTTATATTATTATTCATGATGTATTTAATCAATTTAACTTATTATATTTTAAATAATTCAAATTTGGAAGACTCTATTACTGATAGTCACCTATATAAATATATATGAACCTTCTAATAAATGTATTTAGATTTCATACATACATGACTCAATTGAGTATGAAATTATAATTATAAAATAAGTTATTATTACACTAATAATAAATCATCAATATTTCCATATTCTAATAAAGTAGTTAAAATTTAACCTCATCATTAATTAATAGGTTAATAGTTGTAACAAGAACACAAATATATGACACAAAATGATACTTATTTTATCTATATATAAATTAATTTGGGTCATAAATGAAAATAATAATTAGGTTCTAAACTCAATATGAGGAAGTAAAAAATAATGCAGTTAAGAAATAAATTTTGGTTTTTCAGTAAGATTTGTATATTCTTATTAAAACACATATTTAGAATGTGTATATAAATATCAAGTGTATATATTAGTATTTATATCGTTTTCTATAGATAATAATTAAAGATAAAGTAACACAACAAGACTCAACAATATATTTCTTCTTGAATAAATTTATTTTTTCTTATATTTAGAAACGTACATAATAATATAATTAAACAGAACATTGTTTGGTTATTCTTTTCCCACATAAATTGGAATTAATTTTTACCACTTAAATATTTTCTTTGAAAAAACATCTTTTTTGAAATCTAAATATCTAAATTATCTTATAGTAATATATTTATTTTGTTGAAATATTCAATTTTATTACTGAATGGTTAAAAATTCAAAATATTAATTGAAAAATGACTTTTCGTTTAAATAATTTAAAATGTACATATATAATTTGAATTTATTTTAAATTAAATCTTTTTATATCATATTTAAATTTATAAAATTTATTTCATTGGAATAATTTTAATATTTAATTCATATTTAAATACCTTATAATCTTTTGAATAGTATCTCTTAAAACCCCCCTTTATCTTTTTTTCTTTGTGATTAAATTTAAATATTTATTCCCATAAATATGTATTTAATTTGAAAAAATGGATTTCATATTTGAAATATTAATAATTTCTAATTTCTAATAAGTTAAAATATTTTTTTTTAAAAATGTGAATTTTTATTGCTCTAAAGATTAATTAACACCCAACAAGTCTAGACAAAATCTATTCTTCTAACCACTTATAAAATATGAAAGAAAAAGTATTGGGGAGATAGATAGTGTTAAACAAATCGATATTCCCTTATCTATCAAACAAATTACAATTCAGAATAATACATGTCATTCCCAAAATTAAAATCATAAGTGGTTTCCCACTCATATTGGGATTTCATTGTGGGGTTAAAATAATAAGATAAGAGTGAAAAAGAAAATAATATTATCTTTATTTTATTTTATATGTTTATTTCCATAATTTAAATAGATTTTTCTAAATTTTGGAAATTTATTTCTACATTCTGTTGAATAGACCCACATAATAATTAAATTAATGAAAAGTGAAGAAAGTTCAAAAATTGGTTTTAATATCAACAATTGTTTGAGATATGGTAAAAACAATAAAATTTAGGTCATAAAATATTTTTAAAGATAAATAAGTTTCTTATATCATCATAAAACGATGGAATGGGATTGTAATGTAAAATTCTCTATCATGCGTTATCCCCCGAGAGTTTTCTTCCATGTAGTGGTGATAACAGTATATGCTCTGATCGACTCCCCCATTCCTCTTCAGAACCACCTTCTGGCCGCCCTGATGCTTCAGTGCCTGCCTGTCGAGTGTTCTACAGATATTGTACTGACTATAATTGGGCGATGTTTTCAGGTGATCGACCAGCTGGATTTTCTAGAGTTGGAATGAGGAAAGGTCTTCACCTTCTTCCCAGATCAATATGAGGTTGTAGAGGGTGATCTCAGGGACACTCAGGCCAGAGGAATTCCTTTACGTATCCTCCCCTCAATCATTCTGGCTTGTTCTGTAGTTTTCATGTTTGGATATGGGTTATTTGTTTTACAATAATTGTTGTTACCTTTATTGGGTATTGTCATGAAAACATGAGTGACTTGTTATGTTAGATTATGGCCCCCAGGTTCAATGTTTGGATCCTTTTTGATGATTCACCTTCCTTCAATCTCCTCCTTTTACAATTCTTCTTGGTGGGTTTCTACTTTCAAAATTTCTCTCACCTCTAATTTGATGTCGTATGGTCTAGTGTGGTTATCTTTTTGTTTTCCCGAGTCTCTCTCTGACATTTGATAACCCCCTCTTCTCGTTTTTCATTTCCCCTCCACGTATGACCACACATTGGATAATGTTTAAGGAATCTTTTTAAAATTGGGATGATTTTTATTATTCTAAAAATAGAGGTTATGATCATGGAGATTGTTGGGTGTGGTTTTTGGAAGGTTCGTTTACTTGAAGACGTTATATTTATACTCTCTATTTTTGGTTCAATGTTCAAATTCATCGTCTCCTATCATAGAGGCAATTCTAGTGACTATATTCGGTGTGGCATTGAAAATTGAAGATGGTGCTCCTAAGGCGTCATGATGTGAAGAGAGTGTGTGGGGTTCGCTGGATGAGGCATTCTAGATTTCACGGTGATCATAAAGATCGTGGTGTAATTTGGACGAGATAGGGTGGGTCCACTCTGTATTCTAGGTTTAGTTTCTCTCAACCAGATCATATTTATTTGTTTTCATACAGAATCCTCATTTTATGTGTTTTGGTTCGGTGTGGTCTATGTTATCCATGGTAGACCCCCTTGGGAACACTACCGAACTTGTCGTTATCTATTGTACAGTTCTCATTTAACCATATTTTGATTTTATTTGAAAATAAAAAATATATTTTTTGGAGGCATCATGATAATTTATTTTAAATTTTTGGAGAATAAATAGTAGAATTAAATGGTTAAAAAATTCCAACAGGGTTATTATTTAGTTAATAATGAAAAAAATTACGCATAAATGTTAAAAGTGAAGAAAATTTTAATGAATTATTGTGTTCCTCTAATATTTTAGAGGAATATGTCATGTTATATAGGTTTGAACATAATATATTTGAATTAAATTATTTTATTCGTATTTATTAAATTAAAATTAAATGAATTATTTTTCAATTGACTACAATAAGATTTTATAATAAATAATATTTTCTTAAAAGATTTAAAATTACAAAAAAAATATGTTCTATAAATTTATTTATAAACTATGTTCTAGTCATGTTTAATTTCTTATTTTATAATTAAAATATCGATCCCCAAATAGTAATAACTTTGTTACTATAGTTATGGTTAACAAAAAGTTTTTTCATGATCTTGTTCTTGTGTGAAAAAATATTTTCAATAAACATAGTTTTTTTATTTGATACATTAGATTAAATTTGTTTAGTTATTGGGTAAAAATAATCTAATAAATAACATATTAATTTATTCTTAAAGGACGAATTACCTATGTTAAGAAATAAGTTTCCTTAGAGAAAATACAAAATGGGAAATATAAGGAAACATAGATGTTAAGGAAAAAAATGTTTAAAAACTTTGTTTTATTATGCGGTAGAGGTGTAGATATAACACATCATCCCTAAAACCCATTAATTATCAATTTATGAACAAAATTAGGACAAGGTGGCCTCACAACTGTGAATACGTTTGGCTATTTAGAAAAATTTCACTCCTTATCTAAAAAAGAGAACACATTTTCCTCCATTCATCAAACATAAAAACAACTTTGTTTCAGCCAATAAAAAATGAATTCACATCCAAAATATGTTACCATCATCTTGGAATCATAATTTTGGGCATAAATCTCGCCTAGAAAGGCATTAGTAAAAACCTAAGAGGGATTCCCAAAGAAGAGGTAATGTCCTTCAATGAGAAACATTATTTCACTTCGTTTTCTACCACCATAAATTATTATTAAAACATGATGATATAATAAACATTATTTATTCAAAATGAATATATATTTTTATATTATTTTTATTACTTAAAACCTTCTCCACTTCAATAAAATGGGTATGGAAGACATTATTCATTTTTACAGTGGACTACTCCCCTATGAAGCAATGCCATTCGTTCTACCTTAAAAAAATTAACGGCTAGTTATGATGAAGGAAATGAAGTGTATATTTTATTTTTAAAACATATTTATACGTTATTAGTCATTATATCATATGTTTCTTTAGACCTTAAATTCCATTCAAGATATGATAATCTTACTCATGTTTATGATCGACTACCGCCTCACGAAGCGATGTCATACATCTTTCCCTAAACCTCCAAAAGGAAGGAAATAAGGTTAAAGTGTGTAAATATATGTGATATACATGGGATAATTATTAAATTCATGAAATATTTATCATTATCTGAAATTTAATATATATTATTTTCTTTATTACCCTTCCTCTCACTTAAATATGATAACATCATTATTGTACATGTGGACTATTGGCTTCACGAAATGATGTGACTATACTTTTATAACAAAACCAAATTGATGATATATTTATTTATATAATATGGTATATAAGTTGATATTATCATTTTGTAATGACTATATATTAGATATATAATTTACACAATGATCATTGTAAAAAAGGAAATCTTACCCATACATATGTATGACTTACCATCTCTATGATCGTAACTATATTCATTTTTGATATTTATCATACATGATATATTTTAAAATATAATAAATGATAAAATATGATAATTCTGTCATCATTAAAATTCTGTAGATTATATAAATATGTATTATTCAAAAGAATAAGATATTTGATGACAAAACACTTAAGATAAAAAAAGGAAACTAACACATGAAACATTGAAAGTATTGAAAGATTATTAATGGAAGAATAATAAGATATTATAAAAAGGAATATATATATATATATGATATTATAAATATTAATATTTTCTTCTGTAAATTAATTAAATGATAAAAACCACAATACAGGAGGATAAATCATGTTTAATAAAAAAGAAGTTATAGATAATGGATTTCGTCTCAATTTCATTTCAATAAGGTATCTTGTAATGTTATGAAACATTTGTCTATAATTTGGTGTATATTAAACCCCATTGAAATTTAATATTATGAATACATAATTTTTCATGGTATTTTATGTTTCTATTTGAAATGTTTTATCTAAATGGATTTGGATTGAAATTTACTCGACTGTAAAAGTTATTGTGCACACTCACTATTTATTTTTAACTGTAAACATTCACATAAATCTATCACTTTTTGGTAATAAATTTTCATTGAAAATTATATTTACCTTAAATTTACATACTCTATAATAATTTATATAATTATTTCATAAACCATATACCATTTTTACACTTAGTGTTTACTTTTAATGTTATGTGAATAATTTGAGAAATTTTGAAAAACTTGTACCCTTTACTCAATATGAATAACTGATGATAAGGAAATGTTTTTGAATCAAATCTATTATTCGATATATTAAGAATTATTTGAAAATACATAAATAACTCTAGGTACCACTTATCGAAATCCCTAGGATGAATCAGTGTTTTCCTAAGAGAGATAATTTGGCCAAATTAGATGGTATTTTAATGCAAAATGATTTAAACTATATTACAAAATCTAGATATGGTAAAGGTATCATGTGTCTGGGAAACCAAACATCTGATAATTATGAATTTACTTCATTAATAATTTTATTATTAATATCCATCATATTTTCACAATTAAATTATATCCAGATGAATTTAATTCATAATTTATTAATTAAATGGTAGTTGTTTCTGTTGTTTTACATACTATATTGATTAAACATTATATAGTTATTTAAGTAGAGTGCATGTTCAGTTTTTCAACATGGAATATTGAATATAATTTTTGATTATTGATAGATTCAGATTTACTAAACCATTACTAGGAATTTTAGATTATGTTATTTTATTTCATTTCCCTAGTTAATTAACATGAATCCTATGAATGAGTTTCAAGATTGATTTCCATTTTATTTTTTTATATTCATTTCTTTTCCAATGTAAAATTGGTATCATGTATGTATATGTTTTTCCTAAACCAGGAAAATGATCAGTTTTGAGAGATTAAAACCATTATATATATTCTAATGTAATAATGTTAGTCACAAAACATGGGCTACTAGGTATAAGGTTGGTACTCTTGGTATCAGAGGATATTGAGTAGAAACCTTCGGAACAGGATTTAGGAAAACCTATATTAGGGAACATATACCTATGATTAACTTTATGGATGAGAATATGGAAACATCATAATGTTTTGGTAATGTATATATTATGTGGGTTTCCAAGGAATACATCCCATTCTCGATACTTATAGTAGGCCTGGTTCTACACAGAGGTACCTTGGGGTGATAACTCAAAAAAGGTTGAACTGGGATAGACCCAATGATAATATTATGAATGAAAATGGGAATTACTATTCATCTAGTTTTATTATCTTAGGGGATATGTTTAGGGTAATTCAAATTATCATTAAAATCATTATGAAGGATTTGTAAATAATATATCCCTAAGAATCCAAGTTTATGACAAAGATATTTGCAATTACTTTTTTTTATTTTTGTTAAGTATTTCACATTTTTATGAGTATTCATTATGTTTAATAATGTTATGACCTGGCCTAGTGTATGATATTTTTTAGATTCTGTTCCTAGAAGATAGTATCTGAACCACATCAATGCGTGTAATCCAAAGGCTATGAATGAAAATTTATTTTATGATCTTAATCCAATCATTTTAGGGGAACTATTATCCCAAAAAATCTCATAATACAAATACATAGTATCTTTTATGGAAAATACAATGAAAGAATTATCTACTTATTTTGGCTTAGAGGGGTAGTCAAAGAAGAAGAGGATGATATGGAGAAAGGAGGATGAAGGGAATTAGGGAAATTAGGATTTTCCCACATATGATAATTTTGGAAAGAAACACTTTGGTAATTTTTTAAATGGAAGATGAGTTTTATAAAAGTATAAATAGAAATTACACTATATTATTGATTACATGGGTAATACAAATGCTCCCAATATGAAATGATTCAACTATAAGGATAAGAGAAATTAAAAAAATCAATCTCTCAAGGGTTAGAGGAATATAACACATGAGAAGATAATAAATCAGGGTAAAGCTTATGGTATTATCATTGATGAATATAATGGTTTAATATGAATCTGTTTTGAATAAATAAATGCTTCATTTTATTATTTTATAAATGATATCCTTGAAGTAATAATTAAGGAATATATAAGGGTTATTTTGTACTAATTTTTCATTAAGCATTTTAAAGAAAATTTTGTATGATACCAATAACAATGAAATATGATTTAGTGGAAAGTAGAACATATTTAAAAAAATAGTATTAGAGGATAGATAACCCATAATATGTTCCAAATGTTGAGATATTTGTGTTGGGATAAAAAGATTGTTGATATAGATAGTGTAAATTTTATTGTGTTCAATACCTTGGAACAAAATAATTATTTATTGAAAAATTGGTTTTTGATATCATTGATGGTGTTTACAACATTTTTGGATTTGTTGAATATATCCAATAATCATTGTATTACCTAGGAAATATGGAAGCATAAATTTTTTCAATAAGTTTTTATTACACCTATGGTTAATAACTTTATTGAAGATAATTCATGATAAATGTATTCAAATTTTGGGTATGATATCATTAATATATACTATTGTATTTTTTGAGGGATTGATGATAGGTTCATTTTAAAGTGTTAACAACATTTTTGGTATGATATTTTTTTTGGAAATTTAGAAAAAATAATTATAAAGTGTTGAATGATAATATTTTGGAATGTTTAACTATTTATGAATTAGATTATGTTTAAATTTGGATTAAGTTTTATAGAATAATGTATTACTTCACCATATGTAGATTTATGCATATTGGATAACTTTTGAAAACGATATTGGTTTTTTTAAAAAAAATTAGATCGACTACAATAATTTTCACTATATCATTGATCTTAAAATATGTTACAATTGAATTCAAGTGCTTTAGAAAAAAAAAACATTTTTAGTTTTCATTTCACAGAGTAATTGATGAATTCAATGATGTTCAAGGATAACCAAATGATTAAATTGTTCTTATGATGGGTAAATGTATCTAGTAGGTATATTTTCATATATTATTAAATTGTAAACGAATTCCTAAAATCTAGGAAAGTTATGTTGAATTTGTTTTCATATTATCATCATTTATGATTACATAAATGATATTTTAACATGAATTTGGTTTATAGTGTTTTTGTCGTATATGTTTTCTACATCACCCAAATTCTTGTGATCAATGTTCCCTATTACCCTATATTAATCCTTGGTCATTAGTAATTTCGTACATATGAGAGTTTTATCTTCCTAATAGTGTTATATTACACAGAAACCTAATGATTTTCTATTACAATTTACCTTTTTCATTCCCATTCTCTATTATTAAAAGAATGTTTAATTAAGATTTTTATGATTCAGGTTTTTTAAAAATGGAATTTCCAAATGTCAAACCAAAATTTATCAAGATATAGTTTAAATGTTTATGATTAAATTCAATTAAGGTGCTGTGAATATAACACCCAGATACATTCTAATATATTTCATTTAAAATGAACTCAATTTCATCGATATCTTTCAATGCATAAAGAACTATGGTAAAACTAAACACAGTTTAGTCATGCTTGGGAAAATAATTTAGAATGAATTTTTGCCACTGTATGAAATTTTACACGAAAAAAATCAATGTAATTTTTGAAATAGGTATATACAAATTATCACACGGTAAATTTTTGAGATTTTTCTAAAATATTTCTTTTTTATGAATAGTGAAAAATAATGAATTTTAACAGAAAAATAACTTTTCATTTAAGTAATTTCTATTGTAAAAATATATTTTTAATTGAGTTTAAAGTAACAATAGTTGAATAATATATTATAGCATCCATTTTAGGTCACTATAATAATTTTAATATTGAATTTAGATATAAAAACATTGTAATGCTTTGAACATATTGATTTTAAAAACCAATTTTCTCCTAATATTTTTCTGAATAATTTTAAATTAAAAATTTCCAATTATATGGATTGAAAATTTTAAAATGTATTCCATATTTTTAATAATTAATATTTACTGATTCTAATAAATTTATCATAAATATTTATGAAAATTAATACTGAATTTAATAAAATTAAAATTGCATGGTTAAGGTAAAAAGAAGTTTTCTGTGGGGTTAAAAAATAAAATTAGTGTTAAAAAATTGATATAATAATATAATTGTATTTTATAAATTTAAAATTACATAAATTATTGAAATTTATTCCTATTTTCCTTTGATTATGACTAACATAATATGTTGAGTAAAGAAACAAGATAAAAATGAACCCTCCAAGATTTTTAGTACCTATAAAGCATTGGGATATGAAAAAAATAAATGATATTCGGTTATAAATAATACATTGAAATTTTAGTAATTTCTTATATAATGATAAATAATTTTAATTTTTTGGATATATAATAATTACTTTAAATGCTTAAGAAACACCAGCGAAATAAACATTTGTGAATAAAGAAATAAAATAAATAATATTAAAAATATTATAAGTGAATTAAATTTCATGATTTATTATTTAAAATTAATTTAATAGATGAATATATTATGTTAAAAAGATTTTAAAATAATATATTCTAATTTCAATAGTATGTTATCTTTTTTTAAATTTAATTTAAATGAATAATGTCATAATTGACAATAATGTTATTTTGTAATAAATAATAATTTATTAAATGATATAATGTTACTAAAAATGATATATTCTACAAATTGATTAAAAATATAAACTATTTTGAATTAATGAACTATGTTTTCTTTTATAATTAATTTATTAACCCCTAAATAGTTAAAACATTTTTAGAGAAATTAAGGTTAAAATTTAATTTTTGTGTGAACATATGCTTATGTTAAAATAAATTTTCAACACCAGTTGGATTTTAATTTGAAAGATAGTAGTTAATATTTATAATTAGAGGGCCCAAATTATCTACAAATGATCACATTCATTTAGTCCTAATGAATAAATAAACTAGTTTAAAAAGAGTAGTTACCATAGTGAAAACTGAAAATGGAAAAAATAAGGAAACATAAAAATTAAAGAATGACATGTTTAAAAATTTGTTTTGTTATGTGTTAGTGGTCTGGTTAGACCATAATATCCCCCAAAATATTAATAATAAATTTTGGATCCACCTGATTTAAAGGAGACCTCCAAAAAGTGAATAATTTGTAGTTTTTACATAAATTCCACCTCTCAACTATGAAAGGGACCCAACTCCCAAGTATTCTTTACACCATCAAAACAATTTGGATCTGCCAATACATACCCAGGTAACATACCAAATCCCATCCCTTCACCATATTTTCATTATTTGTAGCATAAGGGAAACCTTGAAATGATTTCGTTTAAACCGAAAGAGGATACTTGAAGAAGAGGCCATGTTCTTCATTGAGCATGTTTATTTTATTTATTTCCCGACCATCATTAATTCTTATTAAAATGTACTGATATAATATCTTATGTATCATACATATACTAGGATGCAGATATAATAATTTAATGACTTATACACATCATAAGTTTCATCAAATGGGTTAGGAAATCATCATTCGTGTGTACAATAAACACCACCTCACGAACCAATGTCTTTCATTCCTACATTACCACTTTTTATGGTTCGGAATGATGATGGATATAAAGTATATTTATGATTTTTATTTATATAATATTTATACATGTGGATTAATTATATTATACATGTATTTTTATCTTCCTTTCTGTCGGTGATACGATAACGTCACTCTTGTGTACCGTAGTCTACCACCTCACAAAGCGGCGTGATTCGTGTTTCACTAACACTTCACATGGAATGGTATAAGGATAAATTTAATGAATATATGTGGTATAAATGACTTTATTATGATATTAATGACATATTATTCATTCATTAAAGATTATATATATAATTTACTTTCATACATTTCTAATCACTTAAAGATGACAACATCGTTTTCAAATGGGTGGACTACCACATTCATGAAGTGATGTGACCCTCTTTTAATCACCATGCTACATTTATGATATATATAATAATATAATATGGTATATATGATATTATTATCATTATGGGAGTATTATTTAATACATATTTTTATTTCGTAATAATCAATGAAAAATGGAAACATTACATATCCATACAAACTGCCTACTATCTCTATTATTACAGTATATTTCATTTTTTGTAACAATATTTAATGATTAGTTTATGAAGTATATTTAATGAAAAAATATGATAATTATATACTAATAATTATTATGTGTATGACCTAACTATATAACATGAACTATAATTAGATCTTCCATCATGATATAGGAATGAGAAAACAAGGAAAATAACAAGAGAAAGATTGAAAATAATCAAAGTCTATTAATCAAAGGGTGATAATATGTTTTAAAAAGAATATTATATGATATTAAAAATATGAATATGGTTTTTTTGAATTTTAATGAAATGTTTGAAATAACTATAAATGATCATAAATCAAATTCGACTAAAAAGAATTGTGAGGTGATTGATTTTGTCTAAATTACATTTCATTGAGGCATATTGAAAGGTTATGCACCTATCTTATTATATAATGATATATATACAGTACCTTTTATTAGTAATATAATAAAAAATTCATAATTCATGGAATTTTGTTTTCAATTTTAATTATTTAATATAAATTTATTTTACATTAAATTTAGAAATTTATAAAAGATATTGTACAATCAATCGTTGTTATTATATTTCTATCTTTATTATAAAATACAATTTCTTATAATAAATTTTCATTAGAAATTTAATTTCCATAAAATATCCATTCCCTTGATTGATGGATATCATTTTTTTCAAAACGATATATCATTTTTACATATAATTATTTCTTTAAAATTTGTCGATTAAATAGGTAAATATTGATAAACCTGTACACTTTAACCAATAATGATACTTTATTATTAGGATCGTTGTAAATAAATTGATTCCATTATCAATTATTTTAGGAATGAATTAAACATGAATGAAATGGGTTACATACCATTTATTGAAATCCCATCATTGCATCAATAGTCTCATTAAACAAACTAGTTGGGAAATTCATATTATTTTTATACTATATGATTTAAACTATAGATTGAATGTTACTGATGGTGAAGGTATAATTTTCCTAAGAAATAATTCTACTAATAATTAATCATATTCTTCATTTTTAACTTAGTAATTATTATCATTGAAATTTATCGCAATGGAATTATCTCTATATTCATTCCATTCAAAGTTTATTGATTAAATGAAGTGTATTTTTTGATATTTACTTTTCCATATATGTTATTAATTATCCAGTTATTTAAGAAGAATATGTGTTTAGTTATTAAGCTTTCTATATTGATTATTCATAAGGACTAATGATAACTTCTGTTGTACTAATCTGTTTCTGAGCATTTGACATCACCCTTATTTTGATTCATTTCCCGTAGTTATGAAGATGAAACCTTTGAATGATTTTAAGGATACGAAGTATTTTTTTATATATTAATTTTCAATCTAATTTGAAATGGGTGTCATGTTGGTATATAGTTTTCGAAAACTACTAAACGGACTATTCATTCCATATTCTACCCATTTTACATTCCCAATGTAATAAAGTAAGACACAAAATATGGGCTACTAGGGTAGTGGTCATTTCAAAAAATGAATTTATCAATTAGATGATTTATGGTATTTTTCTCAAGGACCGATAAATAAATTTAGGTTATTTAAATGTTATAACATTGGTGGTTTCATGTTTTGGACTATTGATCACAATGAATCCCTAAAATCACTAAATAATATTATATTTCAAGTTATAGATTATGGTTACTAGATAAAATTTTATTATATTATCAATTTAAATTGTAGATACAATATTTTATTGATGTTATTTATTTTTAATTTTTTAGAAACATGGATAAAAAATAAAAAAAAATGTTCGATAACTTATATGACACAAAAAACCATTCCTAAATGAACCATAAATTATTATTATTTAATTATGAATATTATAACACTGATGTTAAATTGGAAGGCTCAAATAAGATAATATAATTTATGAAATAAATATAACGTTTCTTATAAATATAAATGTATTGATAAATTATTAATAAATAATCTCTCAATCATTTAGTAAAATCATAATATTAATTTAATATACATTATTTGAGAGATGGTTTTATTAATTTTTATTATTTTATATTATTATTAATTTCTTGAAATTTTATAAAATATAATGACTAATATGAACTTAATTTACACATTCATCATATAAAAAATAATTTTGTGTAAAAATTTCAGAATTTTATAAAATGGTGGATTTTTTAGTTTATAGTAAAAATTAGTTATTTTTAAAATGTAGTATTTTATTTTCATTAAATATAGAAATTTAAATTTGACATTATATATTGTTATTTGGGTTAAATTTTATTATTAACCATTTAATTTTGAATAAATTAATTAATTTTTTTCAATAAATAATTTCTATGAATTTCGTATAAGATGTTTTTTATGATTAAAAATACTGTTTTTTGTAAATAGTTTTTAGTTAGTCAAGTTTACCCATTTAATTAATTACAATTTCCCATAAAAATAATAGATTTAAATAAATTTATTTGAGTGTATGTCTATTTATCTGAATATAAATTCATATATTAATGATCTCTTGTCATTGAGTTAATATATGGTCATCTTTTTCTTGAAAATTCATTTTTTTCCAAAAACAACTTATTGTCACACTTTATGGGATTATTATAAATATAATTTATGTTACAATTAGAGATTAAATCTGATATAAAGGATTAAATATTTTTAATCATCATAAATATTATTATTTAATATAGTCAACTTAAATTTTTTTCATAATGAATATTAAAAAACCAGAAATAATTGATAAGGTCACCATATTTTATAATAAATATTATTGGATTTTGATTTTTCTTACCTTATCAAGATAGTATAAATATCGTATTGGTTTATGGTACACATGTCCACAGTATTCAGCAATATAATATGTATTGTATATAAAAAGTTAAAAGGTGAATCTTTTTCTTTTGAATAACTCTAATGTATTTGAAAAAGGAATGACGTAAGATTTCACTGAAAATAAATATTAATTTTTAAAATAATGAAATTATTGTCCTTATTTTAATTTATTTATAATTATTAGTAAATATATAATAACCCTAAATTCATTACCAACACCGATTCAATATTTATTTAATTAAAAATAAATGAAAATAAATGTTTTTTACAATATTAAAAGTAATATAATTTTAATGAAATATTTTTTTCTCAAAATATTTTATATGAATGAACCATATTTTTTTGGGAAAATGGTTTATAATTTTGTTGAATATTTTTTTTTATGTTTTAAAGTCAATTCAAACGAGTACAATAGAAAATGACAAAAATGACATTTTATAATAAATAATAATTTACTAAATGAATCAAAAACTCAAAAATAATTACATTAGGAAATTTAAATTATATATTTTTTATAATATCAACAATGATCCATTTCTGTTCCATTTTTTATTTTATAGTATCTTTCCCTAAACATAAATGTAAAAAATATTAATATCAGAGTAATATAAAAATGTGTTAACAAAGTATAAAATGAAATCAAGGAAAAAATGACTTACACTATTTTAAATTTTATTTTTATAGATTTATTCTACAAAAAATCATCTTGCATTCAGTTATGATCCCTTACAAGACGTTTGAATATAAAAATTAATTTATATTATTTTAGTACATTATGGAATGTCAAGAGTGACCCTACCCTCACTAATAAAAGGGAACCTTTTATCCTATTTTATTAATAATTATAAATTCATTTTGGATAAAAAATACCTACCCATATCTATTTATTTCATCCCTTCCCATGAACTAGAGTTCTCATTTTTATAAAAAACCCATCACAGGATTTTTTTCTGTGTAAACCATGAATGGTTTTCCAAATAATAAGTATAAATTTTGGACAATTGTTTTGAATATATTTCTTGTTCTATATTAATTAAATCTAATTAATACATTTTTATATGTTGTTATATTATTTTAATAACATATATTCATATCATAATCCATCAATTGTGAATAAAATTTATATTTGGTGTGTGAAACATACCACCACCTCACGAACTATTCTAATTATTTTTTAAATATCCTCCTATTACTAATGGATGTAATGATGAATTTAAATATTATATATGAAATTAATATGTTATTTTTAATTCTTAAAAGGTAATATATATTTCAATTTTCTACATTTCCATTTATTGAAAAATGATAACTTCATTAAAGCGTACTTGTGGACCACCACCTCCATGAAGTGATGTGATTCATTTTATATCACCCCATCATGTCGACAATATATATAACAATATTTGAAGCAATTTTGAGGTATTTATGATATTTTTATAATAATGGAAATTTAAAATAATATTTACCTTCTTTCCCAGAAAACTCGTATCAAAATGGAAATGTTCATGATGCGTATGTATGAATTTTCAAAACTATGTTTGGGTATGATTAATGTTTTTTGGTTGACTGTGAGGGTTATTAAAAGTGTGACAATGATGGAAATTCAAGTGTAACCAATATGGTTACTCCATGTGTAACCGTGATTCTTATTAAATTGTTATCTATTTAGGTTATTCTATATATAACCATGATGTTTATTCCATTTATAATTATCAAGGTTTTCTCATATGTTAGAGAGATATGAAAATGATCACTCAATATACCAATATTATTAATTTATGGATTAAATTTTTTTATAGATTTATTAACAATTTTAAAGGAAATCTAATGATCATTTGCTTAATGGAAAGTATCTTCCGGTTCTTAAGGGTCTAATGTATAACTTTTTGAAAAAATATTTATTATGTTTTTCATTTTATTGTAACTATTTTTATTTTTAATTGAATATTTATTATTAAATATTTTAATAAAATATTTGGATAGAAAAATAGATTTCGTGAGTTAGAATATATATATTTTAATGCCAAATATTATTTTTAAAAGGGGAAATTTTTTATGTATTCATGAAATGAAAAAATTAGTTCATATTTTTATTATGTGCATTATTGATATTTCAATGATCATATGATGTTTCAATTTTTTTAATAGCATTTATGGATGGGTAAGAATAAATAAGAAGTCTTTTTGAAATTCATAATGATTTTTCTTGGAGAGAAAACATGTTTTCTTTTAAATAATGTTTTATATTATTGGAAAAATTGATACTGATATAAAGTGAAAATTTCATAAAATATAGGTTTTGTATGATTGATTTACGACATAATTTTCTAAAACTATAAACATAAAATGATTGTAAAAATGAAGTAAATTGAATTATCATATATGAAATTAGGAATTTTTGAGGATTAAGGTCATTTCCATAATGTTGTTGTTAGAGGAAATATATATGTATCTTTAGAGTAGATGATTTTATTTGAGAATAATTTTCAAGTAGTTTATAACTAAATATTTTAGTATGTTAGTTAGAATTATAGTTATTTTTGATAAATCAAAATAGTTTAAGATAACTTGTTTTAGGATATCATAATGTTTATATTCTCTATAAAATGATTTATTATGATTTTATTGAAATAATAACACTAAAGACCTTGTTTTTAGTGACTGAATGGATCATACTAGAAAAAATAAACAATGGATGTGAAGAAAAATATAGTGGTTTTCCCAATGAGAAACCAAACAGAATGCGACCTATATTGAATTATGTTGTAGTTTTTCTTAACAAATTATCAGGATTTATAATTGATATCATGAACTTAGATTAGCTTCAAAACACATAAAATAATATAGAAATGAGGTTTTTTGTAATTTAAAGAGATTGATATTATAATGGAAAAACTATTTGACACCCTATGTGTCAATAATAAACGAAGAAGCACCAAGTAAAAGTTCTTAAATGAATGGGAATATATTTTGTAAGTGGTGAAGGATGGAACAAATCAATTATGTTATATGGAAAAAGGATCTTGTTACTTAACAACATTAAGGGAATTTTATATCCTCAAAAATTATTAATTGAATTTATTAAATGTGGTTAGTATGAGAATTATAAAAATCTATGTTATATGGGGAAATCTCAAGAATGATATCATAGTGGAAAAAGATTATAAATGATTAATTTTAATATTGCTGAAGATGAAGAAACATCAATTGAAATATAAATTTTAATATTATATATGGGATTATTTTTTTATATTATTTAATCTTATTACATTAATAATATTTTTTTAGAAGTAAGTATTAATTAATTAGATAACAAACCATAGTTAGTATATTATTAAGAACGTTGAATTATTAAAGTATCCACATATCGTTATTCAAGAGTAATGTTGTAGATTTCGGGGTGGTCAATTATTTAAGGGAATAAATACATTCTTATATTTTATGTGAGAAATATAATTTGGGATACTTTTATTGATTTTTGATAGATGTTGGAGGTATATGCAACCCTTCAGTTTAACATCGTAAAGTTTAATTTGAAAAAATATGATCTATTTATTTTGTGGAAAATTGTTTAAATTTATTGATAAAACATAGGGATAAAATGATTTATGATGATAGAAGTCAATTTTTTATTTCCTTCGTATATATGTTCAGTTTATTATAATTATATTAATATATTTGTAATGAAAATGAAAACATTGTGCATTTGATAAGGATGTGGGGTATGAATGAAAAATCAAAAGGACATTGTCGGTGGAACACCCACAACTATCCTATGTGATGTCTTTGTTTGTATGATTTTTTTTAAATAATTTTATTGATGTAGATTAAGTTAGTTTTTGGAATGTATGGTTTATTATATAGATAAATTTTTTTGGAATGTTATATGGTTTTAAGATGATTTATTTTATTTTGAAAGAAGTTTAAAAATTTGGGAATGTTATATTATTAAGAAAAAAAAACATTATGGGATATTATTTTATGAAAAAATGATGAATTATTTTTTAATGAATATATGATTTTAAATTATTATCATATCTTTGAGATTATTTTGTGTAGGGAGATACATTTTCTGTATGATTCGTTAATAGTGATTTCTGTTGTTTAGAATGAAAGGGTATATTTTTTCTTTGAATAAAACGTGACCAAATCATTCTAATAATTGGGTTTCAATTGTATTTAAGAATGCTTTGAATAATTTTGAGTATAGTACTTTAGAATTATTTAGGCTAAAATTTTGTTATTATTATTGAATTTTGGATATTAGTACATTATTTTTTCATGATAAGGTTTATTCTTTTTTTAGAATAATAAAAAATTATGCTAACGATTTCTCTTTGAGTTAATATAACAATATATGTGGAATATATTGGTATAAATACTTTTAAAATGCGACCTATTTGATATTTTTTAGGGATTCGGGTAAAAATAATTCATCTTGAATACTCATCATTTGGATCCAGAGATAAGGTTATTTTAGAAATTTATTAATGGATAAAATTATACTTTTCATGTAACTATATTTTTGTTTATTCTCTTATCATAGATAGCAAGGATCTATTATAATCTAGTAAAAGGTTTTTAAAATGAAATTTGTTTCCTATTACCATCAATTATGATGAATCAACAGTCTTTTTAACCCTTCTTTGTTTTATGATTTAATTGTCGTTAACATTCTCATTTTTAGTCACATTCTTATGATCAACATTATATCTTAATTTAAATAATTATTTATGAATTATGTTTTCCTCATGTCTATATTTTCTAATTCCACCAGCGTTTTCCAATTTGAAATCATAGTTATCATTTAATCCAGATAAATTTTTTACTTTCTTTTCTGTCTTATCAAGAGGATGTTTTTAGTATCACCTTTTATAATGTGGCATTTTAAGAAAGTTATTTTAAAACATAATAACCACGATTTATGAGATCAATTTAAAATTGAGTGGAAACATTTTATATAATTAGAGAGAATGTAACAACCTGATATTTAAATAAATGACAAAGTTTGATAGCATATACGATATTTAACATTATTCCAAAACTGTCATGACCCTTCCTCGGGTCCATGACGTGACTACCCCAATCTTGCATTTTATAGGCCAGAGGCTCGCGACTAGCACCAAAGGTGTAAATCCCTAAACGGGGAAGGAATTAAATTTATAAAAAGTAAACACACACAATAAAAGTACACAACTCAAAGCAAAACAATAAGCAATACTACATACAGAAGAAGTGCTGAAATGTAAAAGGGGCCAGAAATACAAGCCCAACAGCAAAGTATAGGTACAACTGAAAGAAAATACAACTGAAGCATGTAAAGCAGTTGTTGGGTCGTCCTCCGGGGTTCCTACCTAAAGGGTAGGAACAGATGGCCTCCTCAGCAATCCACGTCTGT
Source organism: Viscum album (assembly GCA_963277665.1). Lineage (NCBI taxonomy): Eukaryota > Viridiplantae > Streptophyta > Magnoliopsida > Santalales > Viscaceae > Viscum > Viscum album. The sequence continues at coordinate 1,017,942,445 of OY728162.1, forward strand.
TCATCCACTCCGTGCACCATCACTATGAGTGGTCCACCTTTGTGTACAGTCCAGTCCTTCTACTCCCTTCCTTAGTCTGTGTTGTCTGTCGTCTGTATCCAACACAAGTAGGTGCGGGCATAGCCCGTGTAGGGGTGAGTATAACGATAATCAATGGGGACCCCGAGACCCTCAAGTTCTCACAATATCCAACAATGATAACCACAAAGTATAGAATCAGCAGATAACGCTTATATAGGTATATGCCCATACATATAACTAAGTTATCTAGTAACCCATCTCAATCAAGAGGTAAACACAAAATTCACTAACTCAGATCAAACCAGGATTCCATTCTTGGGGTAGTAGAAAGTAACATCCACACTCAATCTTTCGAAATATTGGCTGATGGTGTAATCCTATTATATATAGTACAGTGGGCCTTATACATCACATAGAGGTACTTCCCACCTTCCTGGACTGCTATGGTAATCCTCATGTTGAGTATTGTGGGGCTGATGCGTCATATAGAGGCACTTCCCACTGTGGTTCTACTGCGTCACATGGAGGCGTTGCCCCTAATAGATTGCTTAGGTACGTCTCATGTCAAGTACCATGGGTCTGCTACATCACAAAGAGGTGTTCCCTCTATGGGTCTGCCACATCACACAGAGGCGCTTCCCTCTAGGCTAGTTGAAACACTCTGTGTCGAAAGATAAGCAGTCGTCAGGTCTCAGCCAGGTACTAAGTCTTCGTACTTCACTCACTCATCTCCGAGAGGATCCGCTCCACGAGCTTCTGGTAGATACTCAAACTGTCAGGAAGTCCCATCTAGATGTATCCCAAAGGTCATCCTCATTATAGGGGTCTCAACGCAAGAGAAGGTGTGTCAATCAGACTCCCGGTCTGTGAGTCATTGGCATTTCCGTTCTAGGGGCCCGGTTTGTTTTTTATATTCAAACCAGCCTGACCATAACCCAACGGTGTCCAAACCTAAAGTGGGGTATGCCAAAAGAACCTTCCCACTCTAAGATTTTTGATGTCGTAGGCAGTTCATCAATTGGGCACCCGTAACCCATGATATGGGCACAAAAGTGATAACAGGCAATAGCGGGTCTGGGTCCTGTTCGACCTAGTCGGACTGACCCAGCCCGACAAGGGTTCAGACCGGGGTCCAACCGGGTCCACGGGTTTGAACCAGCCTAAGAGTCCAGCCCAGACCAAGGGGGTGGCCCGACCCGATAGCCCACGTGGCCCGGCTGGCATGTAGCTCGGCTGGCTGGCGGCCTGGCCCGGCTGGCTGAGCGACACGCGACTCGCGTTGTCCGTATGTGTGGGGGGGGGGGGGGTGTCATGCCCACCAATCCTATCAAATGGAACCGACGCTAAGCGTCGGTTCGGAAGCCGCGGGTCCCAGGAGGATTCCGCCTTGTTCAGCTCTATGAGCCGTTTCTGCACAACCTTTGCGGAGAGATGGTCCCGCGCCCCTTCGCCGCAGCCCGCCCTGGATGCGGCCCCCTATTTTTCAGCGCGGCACGATGTTGTCGCACCCGTCCGACGACCCGGCGGCCTTGCACCATTGGTTTCCTTTGTGTCCAGCCTGACATCGGCCACCGTTTCTCTGCTCTACGGACACCAACAAACGAGGAGAAAAGAAGGGGGAGGTTTGGGCCGTGTTCGTGCGGCCCAAGCCTTCCATGTTATGGCGATAACAATTGGCAAAACACAATCCATTATTTGTGCGTTGAGGATGGAAACAATTTCTAATGTAAAACCCCTACAACGAATGATGATGATCATTGATGAAGTCAAGGAAAGGTGGCTTCAATTCGTCAATGTCGAAATAGGAAGAGGATATCTGTCATTGGCAGATGAGCATTCGGAGGTGACGAAGTTGAATAATGAGTTCTTCGCGGTCGACTCCTTCTCTTTTGTCATTTTTGATGATCAATGAAGGAGTTCATCATTCTTCGGTGGTGAGTGGCGTTCTTCATTGGAAGGATGATGTTCTCCAAGTTCTTCCAATCCCTCTCTCATGATCCACCCAAAAGTATTTCCAACCAAAAATAATGGGTTATGTTAACCCATTATTTAATTTGTTGGCCAATGAATTCAAAAGAATTCAAATGGGTTTTCAATTATAAGGGAATAAATTCAATTAATTAATTTAGGGGGTTAGAAAAATTAATTAGTGGGGTAGGTGGAGAGTTTCATCCCACATAAATGGGGAGTTAATGGGGGTTTAATGCCCATGTGATCCCCACCAAGGATATCCTCCCAAGGGAGGTTATGTGTAGGTGGGACCCACCACCATAACCTATCATTGGAGGTTATGGTGTGGTGTACCCCACCTCTAACCTCCTCTTGGAGTTTTTAACCACCAAAAGATAATAATAATTTATCACCTTATTTTTATTTAATTTATTTTAAAACCCCAAAAACTAACATCTATTTCCGACAAACTACCGTCAAGGTGAAAGTCTTCTTAAGAGAATAATGATGTTCTGCTTTCAAAGGTGCCCTCAGATTTCAATTCTGAGCACCAGTTCAAAAGATATAAACTCATGCTCGCATGTTTACCGAACATACCCAAACAAACTTCTGAAATTAATTCATGGCACAACGGGTCTCGGAATCATGCGCTGTAAATTTTTGCAGACTCATAAAAAACCCATTAATTTAAGAAAAAACTTTTCCACATAATTTAAGGGTCTTTACATTATCCAAAAATCATGGCTTTACATCCTTGTAATCTACAACTCAAACTAAGGGAGAAAATGGGGGTACTGAGCACGCATCTGAGCCTCTCACTCCCATGTGCTCTCCTTGAGGTTCTCTTGCTGCCAGCGAACGCGTGCCAGAGTTATCGACCATCCATGTAGTACCCACTCATATAGATCCTCAATCTCTACTGGAGCCTTTGTGAAAGTCACCCCATCATCGATGTCCAGCTTTCCATGATCGGTGATGTGGGAAGGGTCGTGCACATATCCCCTCAGCTGAGATACGTGGAATATATTGTGCACCCGATGAAACTGTGGTGGAAGAGCTAAGGGGTAATCCCCTCGCCTACTCTGCTGAGAACACAGAAAGGTTCGATGAATCACGGAAACAACTTACCACCTTTTCCAAATCTCTATAGACTTTGTCGAGGTGAGAACCGTAGAAAGACGTGGTCTCCATCCTCAAACTTTAGAGGCCTCTGTCTCCGGTCGCATACAAATTCTACCTGCTCTGTGCAGTCTTCATCTACTCTTGGACGATCTGATCCTTCGATGTGGTAGCTCGTACCATCTCTAGTCCCACTAGTGCTGACTCCCCTAGGTCTGTCCAGCACAGTGGTGATCTGCAAGGTCAAAATACAAGGCCTCCAAAGGTGTCATACCAATGGTGGAGTGATAGTTCTTGTTGTATAAAAACTCCACCAATGGTAAGTGATCCTCCGAGCTACGACCAACGTCAAAGACACGTGCATGGAGCATACCCTCTAGGGTCTGGATGGTCTGCTCTGTCTGACCATCTATCTGAGGATAGAAGGTGGTGATGAGACGTAGCTACGTCTCGAACGCCTCCTACAACCCCTTCCATAGCCAGGATGTAAACCATTCGTCTTGGTCAGAGACAATAGAAGTAGGTAATCTATGAAAAAACACAATCTCTTATACATAGAGGCATCTGAAGCTCTCAAGTAATCCATGCTCTCTGATTGGTAAGAAGTGGTCCGAATTGGTGATTCAGTCGACGATCACCGAAATCGAATCATTACTCTTGGATTTTTGTGTAAGACCCGTCACAAAGTCTATAGATATCCCATCCCACTTCCAATCTGGGACCTATAAGGGGGAAACCACTCATACTGGTACATGGTGCTTTGCCTTCACTTGCTGACAAGTGAGGTACCATGAGACAAAGTCCTCTACTTCCTTCTTCATTCCTGGCCACCAGTGCTATCGTCGATGGTCCTGCTACATCTTATCCACTCATGGATGTACCGCTATGAGGGAAGTTTGGAATTACCTCAACACTTCGTCATGATGTGCAACTGGTACCATGGTATGTCCTCTAAAGAGGATGACGTGCTCCCCACCTTTAGAAAATTCATCAGGTTCTTGCCCTGGGGATATCTGAGCACGTTGTGTCTCGCAGTCAACGTCCCCACACTGTGGCTCCCTAACTAGCTGAAGAAGTGGAGGATTGACTATAAGAGACTGTAGATAGGATGCTCCGCCCCTATCCACAATGGATATATGTAAGGAAACTCGCGGCTCTGTCACTTCTCCTAGAAGCTGAATACCAGATCTTCTACTAAGAGCATATGCAACAACTTTCCCCTTCCCAAGAGTATAGACTATACCTAAGTCAAAGTCCTAGAGGAACTCAAGCCATCGACGATGTCTAAGGTTCAATTCCTTCTGAGTGACGATATACATGAGACTCTTGTTATTAGAGTACATGGTAAAATGTTCTCCAATTAGATAGTTTTGCCACATCTTCAAGGCGAATACCACTGCTGCTAAATCCAGGTCATGGGGAGCATAGTTCTACTCATGTTGTCTCAGCTGCTGAGTGCCATATGTGATCATTGATCACTCTAACATCAGGAAACACCCATGACTGGTTCATGATGTGTCATAGTAGACTATGTTCCCTATGCCTTCTTATTGAATCCTCAAGATGGGGGGGCAATAGTCAGCCTCTATATCATCTCCTAAAAGTTCTCTTGGCATCTCTCCGACCACACGAAGGGTTTCCCATTATTCATCATGGCTGATAGTGGTACGGTAACTATAGAGAAGTCTGCAATGAATCTCTAGTATTATCCAGCCAGGCCTAGGAATCTTCGTACCTCCGTCACACTCCTTGGTGGCTCCCAAGTGAGTACCACCTCAATATACGCTGGATCTATTGCAACTCCAACCTCTGAGATGACATGTCCCAAGAATTGAACCTATCAAATCAAAAACCGGCACTTTGAGAGCTTACCATAATGTTGGTTCTCTTGGAGTGTATCCAGTACTATATGAAAATGGTAGGCATGATCCTCCTTAGTAGTCAAGTAGATGAAAATTTCGTCGATGAAGACCATGAAAAAGTGATCGAGGTAATGCTGGAAGATCCTATTCATGAGACAAATGAACACTACTCAATCATTGGTTATGCCGAAGAGAATAACCAAGAACTCATAGTGGCTTCACCAACACCTGAAGTTCACCTTATGTACATCCTCATCTCGAACTCTAAGCTGGTGATAGCCGGATCTGAGGGCTATCTTCAAGAACCACCATGCACCCTTGAGCTGATCAAAGAGATCGTCAATCATTGGGAATTGGTACTTATTCTTCACGGTCACCTGGTTCAGGTGACGGTAGTCAACACAAAGCTGCAAGCTCTCATCCAGCTTCTTGGCAATTAGAATCGGTGCTGCCCAAGGAGAAACACTAGGTTGGATGAATATCTTCCCCTGCAATTCCTCAAGATGTACTCGAAGCACATGAAGCTCAATGAGATCATTTGATATGCTAGAGTAGATATCGGTGCCGTCTCGGGGTACATGTCAATGTAGAAATCTACCTCACTGTGAGGAGGTAATCTTAGGACATCGTCAGGGAAAACATCCGCGTACTAGTCCACAACTACAAGATTAGTTGGACTCTCCACATCAACTGCTCCGAGGGTAAAGTAAAATAACTTGTGAGTGATCGGTTAAACCCTCCTCTGAGTAAGTATATCATATGATAAAAAGGTTTCCTTCTCGCCGGTGAATGTAAACCTGGTCCCATCCGTGTAGACACATTACACTTTTCACCTAATACAGTCATTCTGAGCATGGACTTTAGATAACCAGTCCATACCAAAGATGACGTCGTAAGCCCTCGACGCCACTACAAGGAGATCCCAACCGAAGCTCAAACAACCTAGAGTAATCTCACACTTCCGGAAGTAGTGCATAATCATCGAGTCTGCTCTCGTAGGAATCCTTAGCCGTAAGGATCAAGACAACGGCTCCGTCGGAATCTCTGAGCACCAGACAAGGGCAGTGGAAATGAAAGAATGACTCACACCAGTGTCTATAAGAACTGCAGTTAAGGTGGAGTAGACACAGATCGTACCTCAAATCATATCCATAGCACCATGGTAATAGGCCTTAGCTTCCTGAAGATAAGCTCTCCCATGTCAACCTGCTCCCTGCGGTCAGGGTAGTCCTCTTGGTGGTGGTGGCGGTAGAACCTCATAACATCTTCCACCGCCAGCTACTCGACCAGCTCCTCTACCACATCCACATGATCCCTACAGACATCCTCGATCAAATATCTGCCACATCCTAGGAGGTCCCTCAACTGACTGCTGATCATTTGAATGACAGGTCAGACAGTCACGTGCCATGTGACCCTGCCCACCACATGAGTAGCATTTTCTACTCCAGGAATATTAGTCACTACCCTGGTGCCCCGAACGACTGATCATGAGTCATGCGGTCTTCCACCCACGGGTATGGTCCTCTTGGACCTATGTTTCATCTATCTACTGCCAGCTACATAAGACTCCACTGCAAGTCGACTAGTGGTGGGTCTCGCTGCTAGTGACACCTCAGCAAGGAAACTCTCCACTAGGAGGGCTCTCTCTAACACCCCTGCTTGTGTCGAGATGCTAGGAGAGATCATCGATGCCCAGATCTCTCGCCCGATCCCCTACTCGATGGTATGGGCCCTGAAGAATGGTCATGGCACCATATCTATGGAATGGCATGAGAGGTCAATCAATCTTGCAGATTACTATGCTACTTTCATGCTGACATACTTCAAATGAAGTAACACATGTTTCTGCACTGCTCATTGAGTCGTTGGAAAAAACTCCACCTGGAACAGGCTCTCGATGTCTGTCAAATGTAGTTCCACCTCGTCGTGCACCTAGAGCATTAGGCTCCACCATCTGCATGTTGCTGCTTGAAGGAGACTCATATCAAGGATCACCATGAGGTCTGCTGGTGTCCCTACTAGCCTGAAGACTCTCACCACAGCCTCCAGCCAATCCTCAGATGCCTGTGGGTCCATCTCCCCCCGGAACTTGGGTGGCCTCTGGTACTAGAACTCATGCAACATGCTCAAGCAGCATGCATCATCTCCTGCTAGGGTTGGTGGCATCGGTGGACCAACAGGAAGAGGTACTGATGTTGCCTCCGCTATTAAAGGGCCCTGCATCGAGGCCTCATCGCTCGGTGGGCTGTCAGAGTGTATGACTCTCGGGGCTCTATGGGGAGGCATCCTGGAAGACACAGATGCGATATAGTTAAAATATTATTCCTAGTGAGCTGACATGGTTGAGATGACTTAAGAAAATCTTTTAAAACCCAGACGCAATCACTGCTTTCATTTACTAAGTCATAATTCAATAGTCAGGGTCCTGGTGTATGTATACGTCGGCCGCCCGCAACAACACATCACTCCCTAAACTGAAAACCACACTTAGTACCCTTAACACTATTTCTTCACAAAAATGAAATATCATATTCCTATGTTCTGTGGTTGAACTGACTCCTCTGATACCAATTTGTCACATCCCATCCTTGGGGCCCATGCTGTGACTACCCTAAACCCTCCTTCATTAGTCCAGGTGCTGGCAAGTAGCACCAAAGTCATAAATACCTATGACGATAAGGAATTTCCTTTATAAAAAGTAAACACACATAATCAGAGTACACAATTGGAAGCAAAACACTAAAAAATACTATATACAGAATAAATGACGGAAAGTAAAAGGGGATGAAAATAAAAGAACAAAATTAATGTATAGGTACAACTAAAAGAAAATACAACTGAACCAAGTGAAGTAGCTACTGGTTCGTCCTCCGAGGTTCCTACCTGAAGGGTAGGTACAGATGGCCTCCTCATCACTCAACGTCCATCTGTCCACTCCGTGCACCGTCACTCTGAGTGGTCCACCTCCGGGTACCGTCCAATCTTGCTACTCTCTGCCTCATTCAACATTGTCTGTCATCTGCATCCAACACAACGAGGTGCAGGCATACTCCATGAAGGGTTTAGTATAACGATACTCAGTAGGGACCCTAAGACCCTCAAGGTCTCACAATATCCAACAAGGATAACCACAAAGTAGTGAATCAATAGATAACCCTTACTTAGGTATATGCGCATACATATACCTAAGTTATCTAGTAACACATCCCAATATAGAGGTAAACACAAAAGTTACTGACTCAGATCAACCCAGGATTTCATTCTTGGGGTAGTAGCAAGTAACATCCACAGTCAAACTGTCGAAATCTTGGCTGATGGTGTACTCCTCCTCTATAGAGTATAGTGGGAATGTTTCGTCAAACATAATCTCTTCCCTCCTTCCTGGACTGATACGGTACTCCTCATGTCGAGTACAGTGGGTCTGCTGTGTCACACAGAGGCGCTTCCCACTGTCGGTCTCCCCCGTCACATAGAGGCTCTCTCCCTCGTAGCCTGATGAGGTACTCCTCTTGTCGAGTACCATGGTTCTACTACATCACACAAAGGTTCTCCCCACTATGGTTCTTCCACATAACATAGAGGTGCTTCCCATTGTGCTAGTTGAAACACTTGGATTCGAAAGGTCAGTAGTCGTCAGGTCTCAGCCATCTACTAAGTCTTTGTACTTCATTCGATCGTCTCCGGGAGGATCCACTCCACGAGCTACATGTCGATACTCCAAATGTCACAATGTACCATGTGGAAGTATCTCAAAGATCTACTTTATCATATGGGTCTCAACGCAAAAGACGGTGAGTCAATCGGACGCTCAGTCTGTGAGTTATTGGTATTTCTGTTCCAAGGGCCTGAATGATTTTTAACTACAAACCAACCCTAAAGTATACCAAATGTGTCCAAACTTTGAGTGGGGTATGCCAAAATAACCATCTCGCTCTAAGATTTATACTTCCTTAGGCGTTCCGTCAATCGGGCACCCAGAGCCCAAGATATGGGCACAAAAGTGATAACATGCCATAGCGGGTCTGGGTCCGGTCCGACCCTGTCGGACTGAACCAGTCCACGAGTCCGACCTGGACTGAGAGTCCAGCCCGGAACGTGGGGGCGGCCCGACCCGATGTGGTAACCCGACCCGAGGGGGTGGCCTGGCTGGCTGGCTGGCAACCTGGCGGCCTGGCCCGACAAGCTGAGCAGCCCACGACTCGTCCTGGCCGCGTGTGGGGTGGGGGGGGTGCCAGTTCCGCCCCGCTGGTGTGGCGCGGAGGCGCCATGCCCCTCCACTGTAGCCCGCCCAGGCAGCGTTTATGCACCACCGTGCGGCGTGACGGCACCGCGTCCCCTCCGTTGTGGCCCGGCATGGCCGCTACCCCCTGCTCCTCTACGCGGCATGACGGTGTCGCAGCCTTTCGGCGACCCGATGACCTTGCGCCGCCAGTTTCCTTCGCAGCTGGCCTGACGCCGGCCGCCGCAGCTCCGCTCCACGGACGTCAACAAATGAAGAGAAACGAAGGGGGAGGGTTGGGCTGTGTTTGTACACCCCAATCCTAAGACATTAGGGCGATAACAATTGGCAAAACACAATCCATGATTTGTGGGTTGAAGGAAGAAAACAATTTCAAACATAAAATCCCCTACCTTTAATGATGATGATCATTGACAAAGTCGCGGAAAGGCGGTGTTGATTCGTCAATTTCAGAAAAGGAAGAGGATATCCATCATTGTAGGAAGAGAATTCAGAGGTGATGAAGTCAAAGATTGTGTTCTTCGTGGTCGACTCTTTCCCTTTTGGAACTGTTGAAGATCGATGAAGGAGTTTATCATTCTTCAGTGGTGAGTGGCATTCTTCGTTGGAAGGATGATGTTCTCCATGTTCTTCCAATCCCTCTCTCATGCTCTACCCATAAGTATTGCCAAACAAAAATAATGGGTTATGTTAAACCATTATTTAATTTTTCGGCCAATGAATTCAAAAGAAATCAAATGGGTTTTAAATTAATTAAGTGAATAAATTCAATTAATTAATTGAGAGGGTTGGAAAAATTAATTAGGGGGTAGGTGGAGAGTTTCATCCCACATAAATGGGGGGTTAATGGGGGTTTAAAGGCCATGTGCGCCCCACCAAGGATATCCTCCCAAGGGATGTTATGTGCAGGTGGGCCTCACCGCCATAACCTCTCATGGGAGTTTAAGGTGTGGTGGCCCCCACCTCTAACCTCCTCTTGGAGGTTTTAACTAAAACAAAATAAAAATAAGTTATCACCTTATTTTTATTAATATATTTTAAAACCGCAAAAACTAACTTCTATTATCGACCAACTACCATTGTGGTGAAAGCCTTCTTAAGCGAATATCAGCCCTACGAGTTCTACGGTGCCCTCAGATTTCAATTCTGAGCATCAGTTCAAAAGATATAAAATCCAGCTCACATGTTTACTGAACATACCTGAACAAAAATTAGAAATTGATTCCAAGCACACTGGGCCTCGGAATCAAGCACTATAAATTTTCGCGAACTCGTAAAAATCTCATGAATTTAAGAAAACAATTTTCCACCAAATTACCAGGTCTTTACGCAAAATGAACAACAAAATATTACTATTTATGTATAATTGTTATAACTATGGCACGCAATTTATAGTTAAGGAAATAAAAAACTACTGTATTCAATACATGTAATTATCTCAGTCAATATAATTTTTTTTTTATAAAATCAATGTAAATAATCACTGTTTTTTTTGTAAAATAATTCTACTCATAAAAAAGAAATTTATTTTCAAAAATAGTATTTATGATTTTTTGTAAGAAAATTTTATAATTACTTTCTAAAAATTTTATAAAATTTATTTGAAACAAATTAGTTGATTTTTCAAATCATCATATAAAAATTATGTTAGGTAGAAATGCTGGGAGTTTTCTAAAAGGATTTATTTTTCAATGAATAGTGGAAATTAAACATTTTTAAATATCATTTATTCTAGTTAAATAAAATAAATAAAACTTACCCTTATGTTTTAGATATGGAATTAAATTAAATATGAATGATTTTATTTATAATAATATAATTAATTTCATTTTAATCAGTAATTTGTATGATTTTTCTAAAAGTATATTTTTATGCATAAAAATCTAGTTTTCTGAAAACAATTTTAAAGTGAAATTTTTTTATAAATAATAGTTAAAAAATTATAATAAGAAAATAATTTAATAAATTTCTTTATTATAAATATATATATATATGAAATTAAATTCAAATAATGAATATTTCTTGTCGTATACTAATTATATGATCATCAATTTCATAAAAAATGCATTTCCCTGAAACCACTTTCATTGTGCTTTTGTAGGCTTATATAAGAATAATTTCTTACACTTATAGAAATATATTTTTATAAAATGTAATGACTAATAATTGTCAAAAAAATTATATTATTTTATAAGTTCATAGTAATTTTTGTCATAATGAATAGTGAAAACAGTAAAAATCTACCAGAGTAAAAGTGTACATCAGGTTAACAAACGTCAAAACAAAGTGATACATACACCATTATTAATCATAAATCTAATTTTATGTGGTTATTTCAACTATTATATCCTTAATAATTATATTTTTTATGGGAAAAATTTCCATGAAATTGGCATACATAATATTTTAAGTAATGAAATAAAAAACATTCATGCTCTTACATTTGAATATCTCTTATGTGTTCACAATGGGATGATGTTAAGTCATGGGTGAATATTAATGTTCATTTTCTGAATAATACAATTATTTTCATGATGGTAATTTTTTAATTCATATAATTTAAAAAAAAATTCTTTTATAATCTTACAATTCTTTGAATGAATGATTTACTATTTTTAGGACTATTTAGAAAATAAATTTATTTTAATGTAATTATGAAATATTATTCATAATCTATCAATTATATACCACCTCCTATGATTTCTCATAATTTATATACATTTCTATAACTTGAGGAATGGAGACATAATAAAGGGCTAAGCTTAATGGCTCAACAATGAAAAAATTTATCTATAAGTCATCAAAGGTTAGATATTAATATTATGAGATAAAAAATTTATTGGATTAATATATTATTATAAAGAACATAGAGAAATTAAATTTGATGATATTTCATGATCAAAAAACATGAAATATCAATTAAACAAACATGTTCCATTTCATAAGAGCGGGGGATAATAAATATGGTCCATACATTATAATAATAAGAAAATCACATTAAAAATTGAATAAGAATAATCATAGGAAATCATAATATTGTGAACAATGATAAGAGTAATCATGTGTTGCAAAAATATTGTGAATAGAAAAAAACGGGGCAATGTTCTTAAAAATTAATGTGGAGAATGATATATGTGATTATGTCTACATAGAACATTGTGAACTAAGCGTAACATGATAATTCCAACATATAACATTGTGAACACCAAATTAAATGAACATGTCCTTGCATAGGATTTTGAACAACATATAATATGATCACTTCCAGACCAAACATAATAACAATTCCTAACACAATCATCTTTATACACAACCTTGTTTGAAACAAATAACACAACCATGTCCATGCATAACCATCAGAACAAAGAATAACATGTTCATGTCCAAACAAAACACTGTGAAATAATAATTACATGATCATTTCCATTCCAATTTTTTAAAAAAATATAAAAACAATAATTTACACATAGAACTATGAAAACCACTCATTATATGATAATTTCCACACACAAACATGTGAAAAAATCATAACATGATAATATCAACACAAATCATTTTAAATAATGTGTAATTTAAAGATTTACACATAATATAATCTTATATAATGAGATATAAAAATATATAAAATTCATTAGAAGGATATAAATTAGTTTAAACATAATTCATCGAAACATTATTATAGCACATTAAATCAATAAATCATATTTCAAACATCACTAAAAAAATTTGTGGAAAAGAGATGGTTTTCATGAAGACACCATAGAACATTTCACAAGCTCTCCTGTGAAAACATTTAAATGATGTCATATGTATGTATCCCAAGTGTAAAAAAGAATTCCAAATAATTATAATATATATTCATAACACACTATTAAAATTATTTGAGAAATAATTTATAAAAAGAAGAAATTTAGCTTCTTTAAATTCATGAAAGATTCTTTAAAATATTTTCATTACAATTAATAAATTTTAAATTGATGAAGTATTTAAAAAATAACACCTTAAATATAAAAAAGATAAAAACATTTAGAAATGAAATATTCTATAATAAGAATACATTATGTCGACAAAACCACTGATGAATTATTTCAAAAACTAAATTAATTTAAATTCACTTACGAAAGTCAAGAATTATTTTTGAAATTAAAACCTTATAATTTGAAAAAAAACATATTTCCCATTATATTAAATATAATTAATAACTAAAATCATTTAGAATAATTTTTTAAATACTAAAAATAATGACTGATACATATTTAATTTTATAATGTGGAAATGAACTGAAATGATTTTTTTACGATATCATAAAATACATAGTTATAGGTCACATTCAAATGTACTTTTCGACATGGTGAGGTAAAAATTTATAAAAACTTTTAATATTGAAAAAATATTAAAAAATGTAACCTTTTATAATATATAATTTTTTATCAATGGATGTTTGGTGTGGAAGATAAAATTTTAAATAAGAAAACTAAAAAAAATTAAATATTTTTTAATACACCTTTATTTAAACTCACTTCATTATTTGACAAATAAATAATTCATTAGAACATTGGGGATATAAAATTTGAAGGTAACCATAAATAAAAAATATTCTGATTTCAAAGTAATCGATGTGAACATTTTCAAGATGTGTGAACACAGATTATGAAGTAATAGAAATAACATAGAGATATGGAGAATTATTATTAATATCCTAAAATTTTATGATGAATGAAATTATTCAAAGTATTTATGTAGAAATTATAATGAAATTCTGTATAATATAATCAATGACAAGAAAAAAACAATCTTTTAAACACATTGTGATAAAATTAATTCTGATATTGGGAAACAAGTTAAGCTAACATAACCATCTATAACTAAAGAATGGTTTTAATAAAATCCCCATTAAAGAAATTGCCTTTAATTTTAAATCTACAAATTTACTAAATGGTAATTAATGATATAATATATTTAATATCCATTATACAATCTCTTTAAATTATGAAAGGTTCTTAAAAAAAACATGGATCAAATTATAAAATTTAAGATAATATATCCTTAAAAATAATTATCATTCAAATTGAAAAAACATAGAATGTTAAAACAGGATGTTGATTTGTAAATATCATTAATTTTAGGAAAATTATTTCAAATAAGTAAATATAAAATTTATAAAAAAGTAACAAATGATATAATATGAATAATATCTCAATTATGTGAAGTTGATATTCTGAAATGCTTACTGTAATTCCAGATAAGCCAAATTACCCACAGATATTTTATATATCTATAAAAATAACAAAATAAATTACCCATTTTAGAACCTTATTAATACCTAAAACCTTTTATAATTTTCATTCATAATTATTTATTTAAAAAATAATAGTTAGTTATTTTTTATTTTCCTCAATGAATGTCTCATGTTTCGATTGTTTCTTTAGTACTAGATTTGTAATGATTGTGTGGTTTATTATTTTAATATTGAGAGTTTAAAATTATGAGATAATTAAATTAATTGGAATATATATTTTATAATTTTTTATATTATATAATTTTATTTCCTATGTATTTTAGTTTTTATTCATAGAGATGACGTTAGTGACAATCTAGTTTCCAAAATTTTCTCAAACAAAAATGTTGTGCAGTAATCATAAATAAAAAATTTGTGTAACCATTAAAGAATCATAATAAATATATTATTTTATCATTAATTTATTATAATAATATTATTAATGTTCCAATAATTACTATAGAATTAAATTTATATCATTTTTCATGTACGCATTTCCACAAACCCCAAAAAGAAAAAACAATAATCTATTCATGAGTGTGGTTAAGAAAGTGATTCCAAAAGAAAAATATAACTATTATCGAATAATAGTGATATTATTTTTATTTTTTAAATTCTTTGATTAGGTTATACTATTTGTGGATAAATAGTAAAAAACTATAGTAAGTGATGAAATATATTACTTTATGGAAGAAGTCGTCCACATGCACGCACGAGGGACGTGATAATTTGATATTAATCAGGTAGAATTTGTGGAAATAATTAAATTTTATTATTAGTAACTATTTCATAATTATAATATAAATCTATTAAATATAATTTTATATCAATGTGTGTATATCACTAATGAAAATTCATGTACACCATTCATGGATATTTCATCCTGGACGTGCACATGAATACATGTTCATGTGTTAAAATGTTTTTAGGGGAAGGAAGAAAAGTGATTGGTATAATGAAAATTTATAATATTAAAACATATTGTATCATACATTTATAGATAGAATGAATTTTGTGAGGATGAAATAGAAAATAATTAATATATCTCAATTGAGAAGATTACTTATCCCTTTGGATATTCCCCTCATGGGTAACAACAAAAGGCTCCTTGGCTTAAGTTTTTAAAAATAGAAGGAATATATGAAATGATGATGGGGTTTTGTATATAATAAGGCATTTTTTTGGTTGAACAAATTTTTTTATTGTGTGTAGAAATGTGGAAGAGATTATCTCCTTTTTATAAGTGTCAAAAACAGTAGTTTCTTAACCACCCATTACTTTACAATAATTCCCTGACACTATTTAAATGTAAAAGGATTAAATATTTGAAATTAATTCAATAGAATAAAAGGGATGGTTTTTCAATACAACATCATTCATATGGTACCATGTTTTAAATATGATTTTATACTTTTAACATTAGTTTGTTAACTTTTACATTTTTGGATTTTACATTGTGTAGTATTTTTTACCTGAGTAATTAAACAATTGCGAAAAATATAAAAACTCTCCTATTAACATATTATATTTTTCAAAACCTATATTTTGATTCATTTTAACCTAAATCAATGTCCAAATATGTGAAAAGTATTTTGAAAATTAAAAAAATAATATATTAAAAACGTATTTTACAAAAATAATTATTTAAACATTATGTTTTCATAATATTATATAACATGAGTGAAAAATATAATGACAACATTTTTTTATATATAAGTAAAAATAATATAAATTTATTATATAAAATATATTTTTTTATTTTATATTTACAAAATTACACTATATGAATAAAATAATCATTTGAATATAACCCTTTTACTAAAATCACAGACATTAAAATTAATTTTAGTAATCATACATATTTTCCAAAAAATGAAATTGGAATTATAATATAATACAAAGATGTTGATATAAAATATGAAATCCATAATATATATTTAATTTTTCTATTTGATGAAATCTAATTTAAAATGTAATTGAATGAAAACAGTTTTTGGAGAAAACTATTATCCATTTTAATAAAACCTAAAACAAATTTCATATGTTCGACATAGTAATTTTCAATGATTTATTTTTGTTTATAAACATATAAGTTTTCATATGAAAATGATTAATTACTTTTATTTCATTCATGTATTATTATAGTTCTCTTAACATTATAATGATTCAAAAAATAGTATTTTTCACTATTCACCTAAAAATTAATTATTATATAAAAATATCAAACAATCAATATAATAAAATTATGTACTGAAATATGAAATAACTGTATTTTTAAAATTTTAAAATTACAAAATATTTATAAATTCACATTTTAAATGAAGAAAACAAATATAAATAAAAATGAATTTTAATTGAAAATTAGCATTAAAAAAATTAATCCTCTATAATCCAATTTATTATGAATTCATTATTGGTTACAATTTTTATTAGTAGTGGTTTTATTAATTTCTATATTATTAATAATATTTAACCAATATTTCGTAGTTCATTTCAGTTTGATGCTTCATTTGAAATAATACATGAAAATTGATATTAATTTTAAAAAATTATATTAAAAATTATCGGGACATTAAGGCACCTATATTCATGATGTTTCCTCATTGAATTTTTTTGAGAATAACAAATGGATTTATTTTAATGGCATAAGCGTATAAAACCATATAAAAATTTTAAGGAATACTTAATGAAAAATATTTATAATCTTTATAGCCTGAAATACCTATATGTGAAAACACAATTGTTGAATATAGGATGAGATAAGTGTACAATAAATTCCAATTTAAGTCATATAAGGACATATTTTACTTTCTATATATGCTTATTTACTCATTATCACGGGAAATATATTTTTCCACATATTTCAATATGTTTTTTTAAATATTACCTAAGTGTTTTTAATTTTTAATAATTTAAAAAAAAGTACCCCAAAAAACATATTCATTTTTTCCATCAATTTATAATAAGTGTTTTCAATATATTTTATATAAATATTTTCAAAAAAGGCTTAAATTATTGGTTTATTTTCATGAAGTATTTAGAAACATTTCCTCAATAGTTTTACTCCTCTTAGGGGTGTAAAATTTCTTGATCTTTGTTTTTATAAGTCATAAGTATGGTTGTAATTATACTTTTATTTATTAAATTGTATAAAAATATAACTCATATAAATAATTTTCTCTTTAATATTATATTCATGTTGTAAATATATCAATTTTCTTGATTTTTTTCTTTGGTTTAAAATAATGTATCATATTTCTAGAACAATATCAATGGATGGGATGTTACAACGTTGTGTGCCTCTGTTTCAAAATCAAATAACCATCATAGGTCATATTTTAATATTTTTTTAAATAAATAGGAAATTATATTTTTGAAATAAATACACATGAGGGTGGATGTAGGTATAAAATAGATGACTATAAATCCCCATTTGTTGAGAGTAAAGGGTATGATTTTTAGTGGCCAATGTGGGTATTGATGAGTTTGTTAAAATTTTATAACATAAAATATTAATGAATAGACTTTTTGAAACAAAAATTATAATTTTTAATATTAGGTTGTAACATTAAATATATTTTTAATTTTATGTTAATGGATAAAAACGACTATTACTATAAGATTTTGATTTATTTTATTTTATTTATATTGCATGGTTATCTCTTTTTTACTATGTTTAATGGTAGAAAACATGGTGGATCTATGGAATATTTTTTTCACCACTAATTTATTTTGTGGTGGATTTAACCACTAATAATTATTTAGTGATTATTAAAATAACCAATAATTATGATAAATAGAAATATATGTGGTTGAAATTAAATTTTAGAAAAATACACTTATAATTGGGACTTTAGTCGAGCATAGTAAGAAACGATTACCAATGAAATTAATAAATTTTTTAAAATGAAAAAAAATATTGTATTTGATATTTGAAGATATAAATGTATAATTGAATGAAACGATCAAATCCATGAGTTGATAGGAAAATTAATCACCTTAACTATAGTTAAAAATAAATTGAAAGGGTATGTAGAATTTAAAAAAAATTACCAATGCTTACTTAATAGTCATGAGACATTTATGAAAAATCACCACTAAGTACATAGAATCAATATGTTAGAGATTATCTCATGACTCCATACCAAGAATGTATGTTCCCATGCAGTTTCATAACTCTTATCACTATGAGTAGTGAGTTTTCATTTCAGTTGTGTTATGCTGTCAATGCATCTGCCTATTTGAGTAATGAACATGGGATTGTTTGGAATCCAATGGTATGAAAGTAAACAATTTTTGTATACATGTCGCTCCTTAGACTACAAAAAAATATTAATAGTTCCCCAAAAATGTGATTACTGTAGAACATCATAATATTCATCTCATGACATCAATTTGTTTCCCACAATTAATGATCATGGGTATATATAGACACAACAACAATATGAGAAAACCATGTCTATAAGTGATATTATATATTTAAATAAATAAATAATCTCATAAGTTATAAGAATGATTTGGAAAATTGTGGCCAATGAAAGGCATGGATAGAGTTTTCCAAACCATGGATATTACATTTTTTGTTTTCAATTTTTTAAATACATATTAAATTTATAAATAATTAATTAATAATCTAATTTTAATAATTATTTTAAAACAAAAACTATTTTCAATTCAATAATATATAATTTATCAATTTTTAAAAAATAAATAAAAATTAATGAATACTTATTATTTTATTATAATTCAATGTAATGTTAATAAAATATTGTTTGGAATTATTTATATTAGTAAATATATATTACTAGTAATGTAGTTTCATTATATATAAGAGGTTCTAGGTTTTACTCCACTGTTTTAATTTTTTTCCATAATAACTATTACAATAGTTCAATGAACCATGTCAGTATTGATATACAATCATAGATTTTTTAAACCATCATGGAAGCACGGTACATTGAAACAAAACTCAACAATGGTGAGGAAAACCATTGTTGTCGAACAAAAGGGTATATTTCCTCATTTTTTTAGTTCTTTTTACATAACTTTGATCAATAAAAATAGTTAAATTTTATTGTTTTGTGGGTCAACTATTATATTTACAACACACTTAAAAAACTCACAAGAGTATATGTTTTCTACATACACAAGTTTAACTGTGAACTTCCTCTTTCAAAACATTACTTAAAATCAAAATGCACCCAAGCAAGATCCATTGAAGCCAGTATAATGAAATTATCAAAAAAAACCCCACAAGAATACACCCATAGTTGATTATTCTAAGGAAAATATATTAAAATTAATCTCTCATTTATTACTAAAGAATATCCCAATATAAATGAAGTTAATTAAAAAATTCAATGACATGGAGAAGAAAGATCAGTGGTCATGATGTCATGAGAAATATCTAATAACTGATAATGTACTCCTCCATCTTGTCACACTTCCTGAAATATACTATCTTATTATCAATTTTCATTTGCCCCATTTGAATTTTTCTATGGTATTATTGAAACCATAGATATGAATCTATTATTATGATTCATCTTCCCAATCAAACAGGAAAAACTCCCATGCTTTCCTCATTGATCCCTTAGACCACAATTACATGGAAATTGAATATTGATGAGATGCTTCCATGGGTATAGCTGAAACCATCCTATACATATTTTAAATAATGGATTCATGAACTCTAGAAATATCATCTTTTTAGTATTGGATGATACATGGATACTTAATTGAAAATTTTTCTTGATTTGGATAGATTGATTGAGGGAATACATTTTTGATCAGCATAGTTTGCCCACAAAATCCTTTTGTAATTTATTCTTCATAATGTACATCAATATTCATCCTCTTACATGCATGGGATTTAATGGTTTTTTCTTTTATCTCTTATAGAATGTTATATATTGGATTAGGAGGCATGATGGATGATTTTATAATTATAATTATATTGTCTTACCAATCTAGGTTATTTTTTTAAAGCATGTAAATTACTAGATTGGTTATAATGTTTCATTTTGTAGCTATTTATTTATGTCGCTTCAATGAAAGGATTAATTGTGTTGAATAGAATGATTCAGTAATTCTAGAGGATATGTATGATATGGATAATATTTTGGGAGTTTCATTACGATAAAACCGGTATATTACAGGGTATGTATCATGGATGGTATAACATTCCTAAAAATGGCCACATGTTTTGGAGAGAGATAGAGGGGAAATGTAATCCATGTTAGTTCTTGAGGTAGTATTATCACATGAATGTTTACCAAGGGGTGAAATTCATTATTGATTTATACTTAAAAAAGCCTCTGAATTATCCAGTTATTATAATGTGATTGGAAAAGATAATTTTTTATACATATAATTTATAGTTACATAGGTGGAATCTATATTTATTTAATATTTCAATGATAATATATTTTTTCACATTACTCTTATACAGAACTTTAAAAATGTTGTTATAAGAGATCATGAAATTGGAAATGATTCCTCTCATTAACTATGAATAAAATTAAAATTTTATTTGTTATTATAATTAATTTAAAAAAATATAATGAAAATATTATTTTTAAAAAAACTAATTAATTCACTTAAAATACATAATGTACGTGATAAAAAATATCTAAAGAAATTTTTTGGTTATTTAGATCAAGTTTATCATGATATGTGTTAGAAATATGTGATAGAAATTACTCGAATTAACTATTAATATATTTATTTCAAAATTAGAAAACTTATAACCCATAAATGTGTGAAAATAAATGTGTACATTATATTTATTCTATAAATTATATTCAAATTATCCAAAATTAATAGGAAACATTATACATATTTTTCAACTAAACAGTTTTGCACACTAAAACCATACTTTTCCTCAATTACCAATCTAAATAATGTTAATAGTCATATCAAAATTTCCCAAGGGTAATTAAAAAATTTCTTTGGATTTTAGTGGAATATAATTTGAGTGTATTCTTCTAAAATTAGTTAATAATATTCTTTCAATCCACCCTTAATCAAATAAATTCAACGAAATAATTTTAAAAATATCACTCTAAACATCTCTACTTATATATTTAATTTATCTTCACAATTCCAATTCTGTATTTAGAAATTAAACTCACTCTTCCTGGATTCTCACATATGGTAGAGAACACTCGTCAAACTATATATGTACTTCACTTTTTATACCCATTTTCTGCTATGAACATATTAGGATGAGTCCATTTATATGAAACATACCATTTCAAACATCAAGAACCCCCAACATTATTTATGATAGTCAAGGTATATAGATAACACTATAATGTTGGCTATTAGATATTTTTGGACTCTTATTCATTTTTTATTAATTATTTTACCTATAGAACACTAAAATAATTGTAAAAATTTGATGATATTTTAAGAAGTATTAAATAAAATGAATTATATACATATCATTTTAGCATTTAATTTTTTTTCTTAAATGTTTCAATTATTAAAAATATTCATCTTATAGAAGTGAATGATTACTAGTAATATATATTAATTTCATTCAGACTAATAAAATAATACTAATATCGTTTAACTCATTTGTAATATGAAACTAAATTTAGGGCATTATTCTTATCATAAGTAAAGTGTATCCATAGCTGGCAATATACCCAACATTGATGTATTTCTAATTCTACCAATATACTACACAATGCCTCTTGTGTATATCAAACACATATAGGTAATGTGACACAAAAAAAAATTTAGAATGAAATTATGATCATAAAACATTGGGGAAAAATTAGATTTACTAAGTTTTTATTTCAGCTCAAACCCATACACTGGATTCTAATACTAAAAAAATTTAAATATATATTTCCAATTATTTATTTAAATGAGTTACAAAATAAGTGAGTCAAAAATAATGTTTAAAATTTCTACTACAATAAAAATGATGAGTCACTATATATAAAATGATCATTTTGTTCTTTTTTTATAGAATTTATAAATTCTAAAACATATTAAAACTCACATGAATCTTTTAATTTGGCTTTAATATAAAATATTTATTATTACAGTATCATTACAAAATTTATTCATGTATTGATATCCCACTTTTTGAAAATACATATGATTTTTAAAAAAAATGGATTTGAAAAAGCCTTAGAATGTGGTTTTAAATTCATGTTAGACCTTTTGTACTATAATTTAAAACTCTTTGAAAACATTTATGATAACATTTTTTTATATTATATAAATTATATTTAATTTTAAAATTGAAATTATTTTTTAGAATACCAATTTTAGAAACCATAATTGAATAAATCTAAGAAAATTAAAAACCAATATAATAAAAATCCATTTTATAATAATAAAATTTTGAAATAAATAAGTTGTTATATAGAAAATTTTCAACATAATTCCTTACACATGAATTCTATAATTTCCAGAAAACCTCTAAGAAAGAATTTAAAATAAAATAATGAGGCATCTCGGATCATTGAAGGCTATACAGAGCATTCCAATCACTTGGTAGTCAATGTCGCTCAAGGTTGGGTTAACTCTACACTAATATTTATTTTTATAATTATGGAGGGAAATAATTTCAATAAACCATTTGTATAGTTTTCATTTTATATATTTTATTTTAAAAAAAATTTGTTATTAAAAATAAATATTTGGGTTGTAGTTTGAAACATTACCTGGGATATGTATTTGAAAAATACATATTTTTAAATAATTATAGGCATGTTTCCAAAATAAAATTCACAGAAATAAATATTTAATATAAACCATGAAGAGATATGATTTTTAAAATTGAAATTGAATTTCAATTAAAATAAAATAATGCATGGTTATAAAATATTTCAAACATAAAAGACACGAATGGAAAAAATAAATTGCTTCATTTGGATAAATTAAAATTTAAAGAAAATGTTATTTGATAAAAACAATTTATAAATAAAATGATATTTTTAAAATATGGGTTCCCCTTATAATTCAACATTTAATGAAAATGCCTACAATTTTTTAAACAAAATTAAATTATAAGTAGAAAAAAATGATTTGAACAAAAGATATAAATTTTCTAAATAATATCCCATTAAATATGAATTAATAACTTTATAAAAATATTTAAAATAAACTAAAAATAAGAATTATATTTTAAAACTATGAAATGATACTTTTTATTTTTTTTAGAAATTTGTATTCTGAAACAAATTATCCTTTAACAATTGTTTCTTCCTTGGAATATTCCATTCTTAACATAATTACAAAGACTCCCTCTCCATCCCCCACTATGTTTTCCTCAACCAAAACTAGTGGAAAAAGTATATAATATTTTATTACTGGAACATAAACATATTATATTATAAATTAACCTTTGAGGAGTGGGAGATAATTTTATAAAATATTTAATTTTCCAATTAAATTTTTTTACAAAGTAACTATTTAAAAAAATGAATAATAACCCTCAAACAGGGATAGATATGTCATAATATTTTATTTTTCCAAAAATTATAGTTAACTTAATAATCATTACTCTTAGGTGTATTATTTTTTCAAACATGTTTTGTGGATCCTTCGATTATGTGTACACTTAATCTAGTAATAACATTCCAATAGGTTTCTGTATGAATAATTTTTATCATCTATCATCCAAAAAATCTATGAATATTTCACTACCAAGACATATTTAACTATAAATTCATGAATCAAATTGTATATATATATCATATAATTAACAACTAAAATTCCTCGATGACAACGGCCTCACTAGGGAGCATGGAACTAAAATCATCAAAACCGGAGCCAAAAAGATCATGATTAAAATTATTGTGTGTATACCGTGAAATACTTTTGGATGATTGGTTAGGGTTATAGTGGTCCATTAAGAAGGTAATATCAACCCAGTTCACAATATTCCCATGAATCTGCTCAATTCTAATTCATTTATTTTGGTTATTAGACCCCATAATAAGATCTGCTTCCACTTCTTAGTGAGATCTTAGATGATGGGATGTGCTATGAAGATATAATTCATACCCATACAACATATAGGTGGATGGAACGTGATGAAGGGAATGAATGAGGATAATATTTATCATTTTATTTTTTTAATCACGATCAATATTTATTTTACTTTAATTGAACAGTATACCAGATGGCCTTAAGGAAAATAATGAATGAAAAAAAAATATGTTATGAGGGTCTGAATTGATGATAACCGAGATAATACACTCTATCTAATATCACTCCCTTATTTTTAAATGATACCAACATATGAAAATAAGAAATCCTCTCTCCATTGATTTCCTCTAAAGTTTTAAATTTAACAACTATTTTCCCTTTACAGTAGGTTTGAATAATGTCTGTTTGGTTGTTGATAAGAGCCTCACACACATAGATTATGTACACAACATACCAAGGGACAAGACTAGTTCCATGAAGAAAATTATAGATTCCCTGAGAGTCAGTTTCGAACATTTCAAGATTTTTATCACTCTAACTACATAGAGGAAGGATAGTTTTCATATTTAGAGATTCATCTTGTAGGGAGCCATCAATTATGAGGTAATCATTGATAGAAAGGATAGCTTAACACATTATATGATGAAAACATACACCCCCTACATTACTCCCACATTGTATAAAACATATGTGTTGTGATTAAGACTAGACTGGTGAGTATTTTAACATCCCCTCACCCCTACTAGGATTTATGAGTATTATAGGGGGGAAATATTTCTAGAAGTGATATTAAAGAGGGGGAATCTTACAGGGTGTTTAAAGTATAGATAATATCAACTAATGTGTTCCTAGTTCAAAAAATGGATGTTGTAGTACTTCAACATTTATTATGTTATGCTCAATTACTAACTTTTTAGATACACCAAAAACCTAACAGTAGGATATGTGTTCTCTCATTCATCTCATAACTGAGGGTTCCCACTACATAGAAGTAATGATTGAGAAATTTATCACTCTAAATATCATGGAAGGGCATGCTAGTGAAATCACCAAATGACTTCCACATCATACTAACAAAATCACCATCAAAGAACAGATCATAAGTGGTTTCATCCAGTGGTTCCCTATAATATAGGCACCATGAAGCATGGTTAACCCCCCCCCCCCCTCAATGTTTGATATTCAGCTTAGTGGAAAGAACATGGTTCTTAACATGGCATGCTAGGAATTGTACTTAGTGCGAGTTTCCTACACCAAATCACATCAACTAAGTATTCAAGATCTTTAGAAACCACCAAAACTCTATTGAACACATTCACTATTAAAATTGATGAGTAAGAAATAGTGAGGGCAGATTTGTATGCATATAATATTAACATAACAGTATCAATGGTATGTTTTAGGTTCTCATTCAGAATAGCTTGGATTAAGCTCTGGTTCTCACATTCTTTCTTGAATGTGAGTTATATAGTAGGGTATCTAGGGAATCATATCTCAATCCCCACCCAGTTATACATCCAAAAATTGATATAGCCCCTACCTACTATCTAGAAAGTATAAAATTGGAGATTAGATATGTGAGGTTGGATCATAAGATAAACAACAGTAGTTTACCTATCACCATTCCATACATTCGCCATATGTTTCCCTCATATGACTTCTTAAAAGAATATTTCCCCACTAGAAACTCCCATGCCAAAATTTCATAGAAACCCTATATAATTCTTATGACACTCCTAATGTTAATACCAACCTCAATCAAAGGACTTTCCATCCAAGACGCTGAGCCTAGTGTTGTTTTCCATATAAATATTAAACCCATAAGAATGAATCTAGGATGTTTTCAATGCTCTAAATGACCCATTTGAGGAAATGTTGATTAGAAAGGGAAATCATAGGAATAGGGAAGAGTAATCTATCAACCAGGTTAATTCTTCCCCTAAAAGAGAAGCAACAGGTTTTCCAACTCATGATGTGCCCCATTATTATATAAAGTAAATTATCAATTTGGTGAATGATAAGTTTATATGGGGATATTTTGGAACCTAGATAGTCAATATGAAAAGTCATTTTTTCAATTTTATATTTCTATACATGGACCTATCCCACATATTCAAACATTTTCTTGGAATATATTTTAATCTATTCTCATGGTTCACTAGTTAATCAATTAATTTTAAATATTCCTCTATTATAACATTGATATAACAAATATATCTTTTACTGGAATTAATTAAATGATTTTATCCTATGCAAACATAATTTGAGAAATACGAAAAATGTGATACCTTGAGCGAGAAGTAAACTACACCTAAAGATTCTATTTTTGACGAAGATGGTGAGCATGTCTTCTAAAGGGATAATCAATGTAAGGGAGAGAGGGTGTAATTTCCTTTGGCTTTAGACTTATTTAAGAAACCAATAATGCATCCCCATGAATGAGGTGGATATCCTGGTGAAATTATAACACTAAAATAACAGATCTTACACACAAGAATACATTCCCATATGAGAGAGAACCTTGAGAATGTAGTTATATCACATATTTCGTAGTATTTGTTCATATCTATCTTGATTTATATATTAGATCTAAGATACTCTTGATTTATACTAATAATCACCTCTTGAGATAGACCAATAGAACCCAAGATCATTCTTTACTTGAAGAGACCATGAGGGAGATATATGGAATGAATTTTGTTGATGATAATTTCAAATAACTTATAATGAAAATTACACATCCTAATAATGTGGTATTGATAAAGAGAATACTGATCATTATCCCTTGGAATGAACACAAGCATAGTTGATTAGTGACATGAGAGAGACTACCACAATGGAAAAAGTCTTGCCTAGCTTGCACCTAGTTACTCACAGCCAAGTCACATAATGACGTGTAAAAAATCATGGAAATCCATCTAGAATCGAAACAAAAAAATTTTTCAGTGACCACACAAACTCTCGTATATCCATCTCAACAAGAATAGTCTCTAGGAACTCGTTATCCTGATAATAAACCATAAAATGAATTTCAGGAAAGTGCTATGAATGACCTCTCACATATCATCATTGCAAGCAGGTGTTGGGACCTTCAAGAAGCGATTTATATTTTTATAAATATTTTATTTAATTTTCTATATAATTAACCTAAATAAATATAATTTTTTTCAATTTAACTTTATTATCAATAATTAGTTCATTTTAGACAATTTAATTTTATTAAAAATTTATTTAATTTACATATGAACCATAAATTAATTTTTCATTTAGTTACTGTACAAATTTTGAAACAAAATCTTTGAAAACATAGTTTTATATTTTATATGAAATATACTGAAATTTTGTGTTATTACATTCTATCCCATGAAATAAATTACATCATTAAAGTAAAACTTTATCTAAATATTGAGAGTGTATGATTGTGTTTACAAAAATATGTGCTATTTAAGATAATCTTTCCTTATAATATATTACGATTTTAATTTTTTACATGCATTTTCACTAAAACTAATTTCTCAGTTATAGAACTAATTTATTTCTAGAAACTACTTGTTTTTGAATTATTTTGATGATCTTCATCTAAACAAATATTAAAACCAAAGTCATTATGAAAATAATTGAAAACAATATTATTATGAAAAGTAAAAAAAATAAGTCTATTACCTATTTTAACATTTTATACAAAAAAAGATAAACCGAATCACCATAAAATTGAGTCAAAAATCCTATATATATTATTTTATTTTCCTTTAGCTCATAGGTTCAACCCAAAAAATCATACCACGATATATTCAATCAATATATTTATAATCATAGAAATCATCAAATCTTGAACGACCCAGGAATGATAACTTCTTAATATCTAAAGTAATCCATAAATTTTCTCAAATACCAATTGTAGTTCTACAAAACTAGAACTCCCTTTATCTTTACAAAAAATATATATAATTGTATTATTTAGTTTTTATAAATGTGATTGAAAATAATTTTATCAAATTAAAAAAAAATAGGAACCAAAATGATGAGTCACTACATATTTAAGGTTATATTATGTCAAGAAAATTAGAAATTTAATAATTATTAATAAATGTTAAAACTCATGAAAATACATTAATTGGTGAATAATAAAACCCTTTAATTTATACTATATATTTTCCATTGCTAATCATGTCTAAATGTTTGCTCTAAATTGTCCCCAAGATCAGTGTAAAATATTTTTTCAAAACTCAGGGAGAGAGAAATGCATATTAAGGTGTTTTAAAATTATTAATCCCTTTTTTGAAGATTCATGAAAACTCTTAAAATATATATATGGAAAAATTTTATTTATATCAGAACCATTTATTCTAAAAGATAAATAATGTTTTAAATAACTATTTCTAATACATTACCTAATAATTCCTAATAATTTAATCCAATGATATTTATGTATGCTTTGAATAGAAATTTAAATAAACTATATTGAATCTATTTGGATTAAAGGATATATTGGGAAGAATCATTACTTTTTTTATAATATATATTGATATTTGGGCTCACTCCATACTCCTCAATATTGTTATAATCTGTATGTTTTATATTTTAAATAATTTTTTTAGCTTTAAATATTTTAATTTTAAAAAAAATTACAATTTCTAATAGAAACAATGACTTGGTTAGTAGTTAGAAGCATTAAAATGTTGTTTTTTTCTAACTGAACCAATTTTTATAGAATTATAGATATGGTTTAGAAAAAAATTACTAGACTTAAACATTTAAGGAAATTAAATAGGATATATGAACTCTAAAATTAATATGGAATGTCGATGGAGAGAAGCTAGTTCATGGACATACAATAAATAAAACATAAATTGAATTCTTGGATAAAAAAAATAATTCATGAATATAATTTAAATTATGAATAAAATTTTATTTAATAAAATTATTTTATATATGAAATGATAATTTTTAAATATGGGATATCCTTATAATAAAACCTTTAAATCATCGTCTTAAGAAAATGTTTTTTAGAAATGATTTGAATAACCCGTGAATAATTTTTGATCATTAAGGTATTAATTTTTAAAATAATTTTCCTTTACACATTAAATGAAAACATTATGAAAATCCTTAAAATTTAATTGAAATAATAATTACAAGTTAAATCATAGAAATTTTTCACTAAATAGGTTTTAAAAATAAATTTGAAAAACAAATTCTCCCATACCTGCTATTTATTTCTTTATTAGATATCTTTATTAAGGTAATTATTATGACTCACTATCATCCCCTACCTATGTTTTCTACAAATAATACTATTGAAAAAGTGTATTTTTTGTAAAGGGAACTTTAGTAGTGTATATTTTTAGTGATATTATATGGATTGGGTGATCTTTTTTTTAAACCATGAGATTTATATTATGTTTCCACTACTAAAAAAGTGGTTACCAAAAGGTTTAGTGATCCTGAAATAGGGATTACTACATCCTCGTATTTTATATTTCCACCAAGGTTAGCAAATTTTCTACTATTTAATATTATATATATTTCAATTTTTGTCCATTCTTGTTGTTTGGATCACATGATCAAGAATACACTTAATAGTTTAACAACATACCAATAGATACTTGTATGTTATCATTTTATCATTTATAGCCTATGATTTTGTAATGATTTTAATTCCAATACTTATGTATATATATATCCTATATATAAATCCACAACCTACAGATGAGAAAACCATCATGATTGTGCTTCCAAATAAAAGCATCAGACATAGTCTCGACTAGTCCACGATTGACCTCATTAAGTGTCGTCTATAAAATATTTATCTTTTTTACATTTTGGATTAGAGGATTCAGGGTATGGGCAAGTAAAAACCAATTCAAACCATTACCAGAATGTTTATCTTTCGTCCATAGCTACATGTTACATGTACTAAAAAAAGAGTTGAAACCTATTATAGAAGATATAATAATTGATGAGATGTGCTGTTAAGAGATGATACATATCCATATTGAGTACAGAAATGAGGATAGTGATGAAAAAAATATGCGAGTGGTATGTTTTTCATTTTCATTTTTTCATTATATTATATTATTTTTTATATTTAAATTTATTTTATTTTATTATTCATTTCATTTTTTTAACAAAACAATATCTTATTCATCCACTTATAACTACTAATTTTTCACTTAGTTATCTGATAAATTAAATCATGACACATATATCATAATATATATTTTCACAAAATTATCCAATAATATTTAAAAATTTATAGTATATGTTTCTGAATATGTAATTATATATATATATATATATGTAAATGCATATATATATACATATATATATATATATATTATATGGTAATTTAGCTACCATAAAAAATATTATTGTACTGTTTCGAATTAATAGTTATTATTCAAATTTAAAATTAATGATATCTAATTCATTTAAATATTAATCTCTTAAAAGTAATATATGATATAATATAATATTTTTATCACCCAAATATGTATTTAAGCCAAACTAGTTTAAAATGATAAATAATATAATAAATTTAAAGGTATTTTCAATTTTTCCATAATTACATTTGTTTAAGTATAATATACAATTTTAAATTAACTATTATTACATGTTATTAAATAATTCTAAATTACAAATGATTAGTTTATTAACAATAATTTCACTTTATAACATCTCATTAAATAAATTTTAATATTGCTAAGTGTGTATATTTATAAATTTAAACATATTAGGTATTTTTTTGATATTTTTTAATCGAGTGATAAAATAAATGTATACTAAAGTATTGATTATTTTGAATTTATTATTTCCATAACATAATATCATTAAAATTTTCTAATTATATTATATTGAATTATTTTTTTTTTTGATTTAGTATTCAACCGACAATAAAAAATAATACATTAAAATTTCATTTTATATTCACTATGATTTATTAAAAAATATAAAATAAATTCAATTTATTAAAAATATATTTTTATATCATATTGAAAAAATAATAATTTTCGATATGGTTCAAGAATAAATTTTCTAATATTTAATTTTTAAATGAATATTTATGTTTAATAAAAGTTAGACGAAAATTATTTGATGTAAAAGTTACTCCCATAAAGTGATGAAACTCCTTCCTCCTAAAATGGATTGGGAATATTTTTATTCTTCTTCTTGAGAGATACTAGGTTTCCCATAAATAATGGATTTGGTTGAACATTTGGGTTTTTTTTAAAAAAAATTACATACAAACAAAATTAAATATAATGAAATATATAGAAAGTTACCTAAATTTTTCTTTGGCTGTCACTTTATAATGCATAAATTTGAATCCCTACAACCATGATTTATTTTCAAACTAAACCTAGTATTTTAGGGATATATATTCCTTAGTAGGGACTATCACTTTTTCGATTATCCGCTTCCCCTCATAATGATAAAATATAAATTGTAAATATGAGGTGATACAATAGAAATCATCACTATAAATACTGAAAATATCTAGTTGTGTTATTATTTTTATATAATGTATAGAAGAAAACTTACATACTCAATTATATAAGAAATATGATTAACGATGAGGGATGGTGGTATTGGAATGTGGATACTCCATTTGGAGTTATCATGTTTATTAAGCATGCTTCCACCATAAAATTTGATTTCATTATTTGTTATAACTTCCAGAAACCCTTTTCATGAATTAATGTTCTTTCTGAAGAATTAGGATATCCATGTTCATCCTCCTACTACAATTATATGATTTATTTTAGGATCCAAGTTTTTTTTAGACCATGGATTCAGTTCTCCTGCTCAATGATAAATTTTATGTATTATTTGTTGGACTAGAAAATGGTTGATTATTATTTATATTGGGTGATAACTCTAGTTTTCTCATCCATGATTTATTTGATATGTTCCTTGGTTTTCTATTACATATTTTTCACAAGATCATTTTATCATTGTTCAATAGGTGGGGATTTCCTTTATCTTCTTCCATTACATAGCGTGAATGGATGTCTAGTTCCTCCGTATATGACATGTGGATTATTTTTTGGATCATACCCCCTTAACCTACACATTTATTTAGTTAAATAAGTATATTAATGAAGAAAAATTTCATAAAATAAAATTGATAATGATATAAATAATGAAAATTACCAATACAAATTATTTTAGTGGTGTGATGGTAGTGTATTTATGTAGTTTTTATTTTTTATTTATTTAATGTTTCTTAAAAAATATTATTTGTTTTCCCCATTAAAAAAATAAAATATACTTGAAAACGATTTTGTTTTTCATTAAAATTAAAATTCACAAACCAATACATTTTTATTGGGGAACTATTTCTAAAGTGAGCATAAGGGGTTGAATGTGATCTTCATTGAGTGTTTTAATGATAATAAAAAAATGGAATTGTGGTGTATGAAGGTATGTGATTATTTTACTGTCACAATAATGATTAATATGAATAGTAAATAGAACGTGAGAGGTAATCCTTTGGAACACCTCCAATTATAACAAAGGTGTCATACTTGATGTGCGGGTCAGGAGTGATACTATGGAGAGTTTAAATCATCATATCAAAGTGAAAAATAAAATGTAATTAACCAAATTTCAACCATAATGAAAATAATTAGTGAATTCAGAATTAATAAACCTTTGTAATTAATAATAATTGAAAATAGGAAATAGGTATTCATACATACAATGATCTCCAACCAGACTAATCACATATATAAAAAAACACAGACTAAAATACATGAAGCGCTACTAAAACCCCAAATCATCACCTCAATTTTAGTCTTTTTATCCCACTCGTGCTACTCTATCTCCATCAAGCAGCAAAAACCCACAACCAAACCTGAATGTGTAACCAATTAAAGTCTTCTCTAGTAACCATGTTCTATGACTACCTATGAAGGCTATGAGTACAACTCAAAAGGGATCCACTAACACATTCCCATACATTACTAGTAAAAAAATGTTTACACATGAGATATTCTAAATATATAGATGAAATTTTATGTGTATGTTTAAACACATGACAATATCTATCATTGAGTTTAACCATATTACCGAAATTGACCAAAAAATACATCAGTAAGATTTAGAGTGTCTCTAATCACATCAAGTAATTATTCTAATCATTGGTAACCACATAGTGGAACTTTGTTCTACTCTAGAATAAGTATATGATTCTATACATGTTTTAGTTAATTCCAAATCTTCTATGATCTTGTCATATAATCATGGTTAACAATATAATCACCTGTATTTGTTACTCACCATGGTATACTAGAGATAATAACTAAGGGTATGAATAAACCATTATATATGAGATAACACATGGGGGATGATCCACCAAGTACATAATATATAAACACACGACGTAGACCCACATGATATTCATGAGATAAAATTTTGTATGATATCCAAAAAATTATATATAAGATAAATATCCATTGGTGACCCATCAGAAATAAATGAGGAAAACATCATATCGATGAAAAAACCAATATATATATATAATATAAAAAACAGGGGGATTAAATACTTGATATATATAAGATAAATGTATGTGGGATGAACCATCAGGTTAACATAAGATAAGAACCTACGGGCGGATGAACCTGATATATGTGGTCAATGAAAAAATCCCAATTCAGGTGTTTTATTGTACTCAAATCCATACAGTGGGTCACATCATCTACCCATGGATCTAAGGGTCGTTTCCAAGTAGTCTCATACTATTTGTGGGTCACATCCCCTACTCACATGTCCCTTGTTTGTATATACACCACAATGGGTAGTATTTCCTCCTATAAAATCTCATTTGGACTAGCTATTTTCCAAACCCCATCTCACTTAAATAAGGTCGTCCTCTTTATTCTATGACATATAATCATCATGACCATAATAGTATTGTATCCTAAATTGGTGTTCTATGATGATATCCCCAATATTCACAACTAATTTCCCATTATACACCCTCTTACTAGTGTCATCGTCATTCTGGGGAAGCATCCAGGTCCCCAAGGTTTCATCATATTAGGGAACCCTCTATGGGCCTCATTTTCTTCCATACATCTCTTAGTTCAACATTATCTAGTTAGAATGTGACACGTCCCTCTAAATCATCATAGTTTCTGTAATGCCTCACTACACTCGTAGGAATGTTTTACAAGAACCTCTCTAGTGATAAGGTTCAAATCCCTTCTCCACACCGAAGTTATTCTTTAGTAAATTAAAAAACCATACATACTCAAGACATACCTAATGCACCTCTACCATGTGCATATATGTCAAGGGGAATGAGAAGCTCACACCATGATCATCATTCAAGCCTAAGGGATCTTTGAAATCTCATGTTCTATTATATACTACATGGGAAAATCATTATAAATCAATTCCCTCCACTATTAGAACGCATCTGTTCCTACGACAAAATGTATCCATACATAAAATAATTTAATTTATTTTTATTTATTATATGTTGATATATCATATTGAATTCATATAACATCTTTTCCACTACCATTGATGGAAAAGGAAATAAATCATCTCCCCAAGGTCCCTCATTGACTTAGAACCTAGTCCATTTTAATCATAGGAATTCATTTATAATTAATCAAATTATAGAAATTGAATAGGTTACTCCCCATAAAATGGTGAGGCTTCATATCACATGCCATTATGAATAAAAAAATTAACATGGGTTAGATTTTTAAGGACCAAAAAAATCACTCAATAAGGTTTCTCTTTTATATAAATTCTGAAAATGTCCAATATATTCTTTACAAGACATAACATGTCTCTTTAAACAATGAATCTTCATCAATGACTCTATCTTAAACAAAAACATCAAATAATAACTAATTCAGAATTTATTATACAAATTACAATTTAATTTAAATTTTTTCATGTTGGAATAATTACTAAAATACTCACTGGTCACTCTCCCCACAGATAAAATAAGTCAAAAAATCCATAGATAGTATGTCATATTTTACCAGTAGTACACCAAGAATAATACCTATCAACCAGAACCTAGATAAAAACCAAAATAATTTATCCAATGTAAATTTATTTGGAAAATTCATCTTGAAAAATTACCTACAAAAAAAATTAATTGTCAATAAGAAATTTTTTTCTCTGGGAATAATCTAGATAAGCTTCATGAAATCACCATAATATCATCATGATTCTATGGTGATTTAGTGTAATTTTCTATGAAAAATAAAATATATACATCCATGATTAGAAAATAATGTAGGAGTAGTTCCAGGGTGAGATGCAATGGATGGATCTTACCTTTAATCACTAGAAATGTCCCTAAAATACACCCAAACCAAAAAAAATTCATGGAAGACATGAATGGATATGGGGTTGGACCATGTGCCTAAAACATGTCGGAAGGGGTTCTATCCACTACAAAATATCTAGGGGGAATTATCATTTTTCCCTCTATAACCCCACCATCCATTCATATTTTGATCAATAATGAGTTAATGGCCCACCAACTATATGTTCAATGTTCATTGGTTGGAATTCAGCCTTATTGAGGATAAAGGGATTCTTCTTAGCTCATTGATGAGTCTCTAAGAGCCCACGGGTTGGCCAGTGGCATCAGTAACAACCTTACATTCCTAACCACATCTCGGATGCACTATCGAGCACCAATGAACCCTTACAAGACTTATTCAATGTTCAATACCATCTCATTGAGATGTTCAACCAATCCCAATTCATATAAAAATATCATTTCAACACCCAACCCCAAAATAGGAATAAAGTTAGACAACCTCTGTAATTTTCAAACATGTAGGTTATGTCTATTTTATTTCCTCTATAGAATAACACATCCAATCCTTATTAAATATCATTGGTCATCCAAAACTAAATTACAATATATATAGTTCATCATTTATTTATAAAATTATCACTATCTCTTTTCAAGTTTCAAAGATTTTTATAGAGTGAAATTCCTAAAATATTGATCCCATTATATTATAAAATTTTCCACAACTAACAAAATTTACTAAAACACTGAGATAATGATGATCGATACCCATCTACCCCTAGAAATATGGGTGTTATCAAAAAACTCGTCTTCAATGTTACGTTAATTCTTAACATTTTCCTCAGTTCATCCAAGAAATGTTTGTTCAAAGGTGCATGACACTATCAAAAGTATTTGTTAGAACACAATACAAGTAGTCCAATGAGAATTATAGTCAAATTATGGGGCTTATCCTTTCCCTTGGATATGAATCAAACATGGAAAGTCTCTATGATCGATGTTATAATTTGAAACATTATGTCCTTTCTTGGAAAATATAATTCCAATAAATTAAATATACCTACCATATCTATAATGAAGTTCTTGATGTGGTTTCAATACTAACACATCCAATTATATGAAAAGGCACTAGTCAGACCTCCTCTAACTAGATTTTTTCAAAAAAATTATTAGTTTGAAACAATGTTACACTGTCATATCACAAAATCCTTATTCAATAAGCTCTATAATAATCCTATAATAATTCAGTACATCAAAACGATGACCGAACATGAATCCTTATTTAATTTATTGGTTATTTCCCCTACCAACAAAAAATAACAGCATTCCCTACCATAGTCCTTGAGTTACCTTCAATCTAAAGAACTGTTAAATCATCTGTAATTTTATATTGATCCCAACTCCCATTTCTGTATATGATCTCCCCATACATGTCAGACTGACCAAATGATTTTCACTAAGTAATCATGATTAAATCTAATCAAACACTAACTAGAATTTGATGACATCACCATCATCTATTGATTGGTCTCACATATGCATGAACCTTTATATATGGGGGTAGAAATACTGTATCCATTCTGATACTTCAACTAAAAGAGTATCCTTATTATTTCTCTACTGAATCAAATTACCATCCAGTAGGGATCACTCCTTAAATATTAAAAATATATAATTACTAGACATGGTCGCACCACTCATACCCATGTGCCAATGTGAAACATGAACTCACTACTTGCTCTTGGTTCATGGGAATATCACACATGACAACATCCAAAACCACTTTCTTTCCATGTTTTGTACCTTAAAACCCAATGGTGTTCTCTGCCCCATTTGTATGGAATAATACTGCTACTTTACAATGGAGGTACATTTTCCATTTACATAAATCCTTGGGTAACCATTCCTATAACATCATATTGAATAAACCTCTTCCCATAGACCATGTGTAACCAATAAATGATTTGAAACTCAATAGAAACCCCAAATATCCAATATGGAATACCATGATACCACTTAAATTATATATTTTAACGGTCCAATTACTCAAAAACATAATACAAATGATACAACATATTTTCATCAAATTACTTCCTCCTCAATAAATAAAAATTAAATAGATAAAGGCTGTAATGAAATCAAATAATATAATCTGACTCATACTCCCATGAGTGTCACATCATTAGAACCACGCTAAATTATCAAAACCATTGATCATGTTTTTCCACATGTTACCTCGATCTAATTTAAAAAACCTTAAATTTCATCCTAATAATAGGGCCTCTCTTTGATTATATGGTCTTAAAATCAACAACTGATCAACTATGCATCATTATATAATCTATAATATCTATACAAGAACTAAAAATATCCATAATGCACTCAGAAATGCATCACAAATCCATAAGGATTGGAATCAAAGTAGTCTTACCCTCTAACCTGAACCATTATACAATGTTACCAAAATTTATTCACAAGATATTCATCTAACCCTTATAAGGATAAATATATAATCCAACAACACAGTGCACTATCTAATTCTTATAGTACATAGATATCAAAATGGGAATCCATCCACATTCATCATTTATAATTGATTAAAAAGTGGGTCCAATCCCTCTTAGGGGTCACCCTATACCCTTAAAACTCATCGAATCTCCACTACCATAAGATGAACCTAAAAGGAACATTGTCCTTCATGCTGGCCTATAAAATGGGTCTCACAAAGTAAAAAACTCATGGGATTTCATATATACTCCCATATCAACAAATAATGAATACTAATGTGCCAAGAAACCCATACATGGTCTCAAGGATACAAATCTGAAATAATATTCTAAAATCAACTTCCCACTCCTAAGGAACCCACCCTCTCTAAGAATCTACACATCTACTACTCTGTGGAGGATCTGGTTACAATCATGCAGACATATATACATTAAGGAATCTTGATATGATGATCTACGTATAATACCTATATCTATAATGGTTCAATTATGTAAAAATCCAGCAAGAACCTATATGGGATAACACCATATATACTGGTGTTGAATATTTAAATAACAAAATCATTTTTCATATTTAGATACATCTTCCTAGTATAAACTGCCTATAATGACCTAAAAGGGTTACAATGCACACTCATTATAGTGTGGGATTTCCTAACCATCATCACCATGAATAAATTAATAGTTTCACAAGATATTTCATAAAAATAAGAATATAGTGTTGCTCAGTAGAGTGTAACAACATTCCATGTTTGATGGGAAAACCCCATATACATTTTGAAAAATATTTTAATTATATTAACCCATTCATCAGTGATATAAATCTCATAAAAACATGTATTTCATGTGAATCCTACATATCAGATATGATGAATGTGATTTCTCATTCCTCTATGTATATAGATCCAATATCTATAACAAATATTAAATATAAAAATCTCATGTGAGTCAACCAGGGGGAAATAATCCAAATGTAAAATTGAAACTCAGGAACATCAATCTTGTATCCATGTTACCACAGAATTTTACTATAACGATTGTCAATGATGCACTACTATAGGTTCCATCACAAGATCCATCACAAGCTCCATCATATCTCTATATCTCATGTTTTCCATTCCATGAAATAGTGATCTAAAATAAAAAACAATGAAAAAAAATATTATATTAGCCACATATATGCCCTGAATCCACATTTTCTTATCTCTTATTTGATCAAATTTAAATATTATAGGATCAAGGGTGACTAAAACTTTGGTGAAACTCCCTATATTATATATTCCACCTGCTAATATCAGGTGTATGGAGTGACACTTTGGGGGTTTTTTACTCCCATATATGATTGGACATGACCAAAGATTAAACTAAAATATATGAATAACATTAACCATTAGAAATGAAGTCATATAAATATTGGATTCCCATCGGTAAAATTGAAAATAAAAGAAATGACTTAATAAAATATTGGATTCTCTACTACAATCCCAAGCATCACCACGATCCATATTTTTTTCATCACACTCGAGCTAATCAAGCTCGATCAAGAAACACCAAGTCTTATTTGAAGCTGATTTTCTATTAACGTGAAGTATTCTTAGGTACCCTACTACCATAACTGACATAGAAGGGTGTAACTAAAACATGGTAAGGTACCACCAATGTGGTCCTAAATGAATTTATTAAATGGATCTGTAGACATGTTATATATATTGAATATAAATAAATAATTGTAAAAAATAATATAAATGTCCATTATTAAACCTCTTATTCAACCATGGAATCCCGAATAACACATATCCTCTTTGGATAGTTCAAGAGTTTATCTATGTACATCGTGTAGTAATTTAACCCATAAATCATCACAGAGGGGGCCATGTACTTCATGGAACTAGAATCTGATAGAAAAAAAATTCAACAAGTATAAAAGTGTCTATGATCATTTCACGTAGTAATGAAAACAAATGTAGTCACCTATGGGTTTTTAATGACCCATGTATATTGGAGACAAACACCCAAGGGTTGACCCACCCAGTATACGCGATAAACAACTAATATCTAGCTCACTCGGTATACATGAGAAAAACACCTAGGGGATGACCCCCTAGTATACATGAGGTAAAAACACGAGGGCTAACATACATGGTATAAATAAGATAAATACCAGGGTATGATCCTCCCAGTGTTCATGAGATAAATACCTAGGGGTTATTCCCCCCAAAATTCATTAAATGAAAACATAGTGGTTTTTAAACCAATTTGAAAAAATATAATCACATAGGTTTGACCCAAAAGATATATATATAAGATAGTGTAAAAGGGGTTTACCAATATGATATATAGTCTTAGAAGCCAAATCCCAATTATGGAAGCCCATAGTAACCAAATCTATCATGGGGGTTTCATCCCGTACCCATAGATCCAAGGAGCTTTTCCAAGGCATCGCATGGTGTTCGAGGGCTGCATCCCCAAAATATGGATCACCTATATGTAAATACATCATATAAGGATTTATTTACATGTAAGACATATCTCTCTGGAGGGTTATCTTCCCCATACCA
Organism: Viscum album; assembly: GCA_963277665.1. Taxonomy (NCBI): domain Eukaryota; kingdom Viridiplantae; phylum Streptophyta; class Magnoliopsida; order Santalales; family Viscaceae; genus Viscum; species Viscum album. The sequence goes on from OY728162.1 coordinate 1,017,983,233, forward strand.
TATAATATAAACATGGCTACCCACTCATGTATGTGACCAATAATCAATATTTCCTTAATAAGTGAAAATCATTAACATGGGTTATAAGGTGACACCCACAATCATCATTACCTATTTCATATCATGCACCTTCTTATTAAGATCAAAATTATAGTGGTTAACCCACTAATGTTCCCTTGGCCATATCATAATTAGGACACCCCTCATGGGACCTATTATCTACCATGGATCTCTCAGGTCAGCACCCATCACCTAGAGGGAGCCGTGTACATCTTAATCATTATAATCTAATAAATGAATCAATATCCTCCCCTGAAATAATTATAATCACATATATATAATTAAGTGTCAAGTCCCATATCTATACCCAATTCGTCACATAGTTTTTCATAACACCAAATTGTTTCAAAACATAGTCAAAGCACCCCTTTTGTGTCCCTAGAACTCAAGGTAATAGACACAATAATACCGTTCTCATTACACTATGATATAATATATTCCGAATCTGAAGATTAAATTATAGTGTAAGTGATAAAGTCATTATCTAGACACACTCTACTGTACTAAGTGGTTTCAAGGGTGCATACATTACAACCCCTTACATTCATTCATTTAATTTATTTAACACACATGGTTGTCGATATGTCTCATGGGATACATATAATATCTATTCCCTAGCACGTGGTGACTTAAGAAATCATGTCTGTTCTTAATCTCCAATGTCGCCATGTAATAATTAATATTTTTATCATAGTAACTCATTTTTAAATAATGAATTTATTTAAATTGATCACATCAATCGCCCATACTGGAAATTCCTCATTTCACATATCAATGTAATTAAAAAAATTACCATGGTGTATATGTATATGGACCGCATAACTCACCAAATAAGCATTAATTGTTTATCTCAAATCTCGGTATCTTTTTCTTGGATTGATAGGCCTTTCCAAGGCTCATCCATCTATGAATCGACACTTGATACTATGTATAAAACCAAAACATATATTTATTATTGATTAAGACATTATTTATGAAACTATAATTAATTTAATATTTTAATAATGTTGGAATGATCTATGAAATACACACTGAACATTCATTCATGAAATATACCAAGACCAAAAACCTGTAAGATGTCTATGAAATTTTTGTGGTACTAACTCATGAAAAAAAAATATCAATATGATCTGGTATGAATATAAAAATAAATTATTATAAGGTAAAAACAATAGAAAATTAAATATGGAAAATACATCACCATGGTAGTGCACAACGATGTGCTGGAATTGTCTCTAGACATCCATTAGCTAATGTAAATGAAGTACCCATCATATGTGGATACTTTTATAGTGATCCAGTGGATTATTATATATACCCAAACCAAAAGACAATAAAAATTAAGAGATAATTAAGTATAATATTGTGGGAGGGAAACATAAGATAAAAATTACAAATAAACACAAATAATCATCAAATTAACACACACAAAAACAAAGGGATGTTGAAGTAGGATAAGGGAGAAGAGAATGAATTACCATGCAAAGAAAATAAGGGGAAAAAGTGAAGGAACCATATAAAATCACAAGGGTTCAAAACATTCATTTTACATAATAAAAACCCCACCTTATATTCAATGTTTTAATCTAGGCAGTTGGGCTGCATTCCAACCCACAAGCTGGCCGAAAGGTGATTTAGCTTCAATTATACCCCACCCATTTATCCAACGCATTCTCAATATTCAAGGACCTATTATAATTTTCATTCCATTATCAAAAATATTTTGTAATATTTTCAACCTATCATAAATTATTTCCAAATTTAATATCAATATCCACCCCTTTAATAGCCCAACATTCAAACATAATCATTCTTAGACTTGTAGTGACATACGATGTTGCAAAAATTTTAAAAATATAGGATAATGAATAACAGTTTATATATAGGTGATTCAATTTCACAAGAGTGAAAAATAACTTATAAGGGTAGTTGGAATTTGAAAAATATAACCCATTCCTAACAACTATATAAGAATTCACTTTGATAAAAAACAACTGATTATTTAGATTCTCTTATATATAGATGATATTAAAACCTCCATAATGAAAATATAGGACCCTATTATTTTTCCTAATAGTTCCCACAATGAGAGATGTATTTTATGTTCTATAGTGTTTCTTGTACTATCTCTCTCATCGTGGGTTCTTAGCATGTGTTATTTAAACACGTACCTATGTGATTTTAATTTAACTATGATTGGGTGTAATTACCTACACCAATGTAACTAATATTAAAAATATTCTTCCAAATTTTATTATTGTAGGTTCAACTCTAAAATAGAAAACAAAATTTATAGAACTCCCCTTGAATCAATTGTGTTAATACACATGTAAAATTTTGACCATCCAATGTCACTACTTTAATCACACTTATAGGGTATATATGGAAAATTATCTAAGATAGAATCATGAAAATAGAAAAAATTAGAAAAAAAATATTCACATATTAATTTATGATAAGAATAAATTATTTAAGAAAACTCATATATATTGAATAAGAGTAATTCAAGACACACATAGTTTGATTGAGAAATATAAAGCGAAGGAAATATTATTGTTCATGATGTCTCTAGATAACTCCAATAACAAATATGTGGTGAACTAAATTGGTACTCTCCTATAAAAAACTTATGGTATGATCAATGCTCCTGTAGCTAGTGTATTTTTTTGAGTGTCTGAATTGCAACCAAAACTAGGGATATCCTACTTTTCTTCATCTTCTCACTCAAAAAGGAATCCTCCATGGGCATTATTCCATAATCTTGTAGATCACTGCTATGTGGAATATTATTATTTATATGATGTATACATTTATAAAATGGAATCAATCCTATATTATTTATGTTACCATATATATTATATCTTGATTAATCAACTTTCTATGATATTATCACACATGACTATTTAGTTTAAAATTTTCCCAATATGTTTTGATAGTTAGAGAGAATATGATTTTGGTCAACAAAACTTTTTCATCAAATCCATGTGCAATTTGTTCTTCATCAATATATATGTCATGAATTGACCCAATGGGGTTTGAGTCGAGACTCCCCAAGCCTGCCTCCAATAGGCTAGGGGCTGGTGACCAGTGCCGAGTAGGCTATCCCACAAAGGGAGGCATTAGCCTACACACACCCCCACATATACCTCCATGAAAAAATGAAGATATGTATATAAAAATTGAAAAGGGAAATAATGTAAACATTTATCCCAAACCAGAGTGAAATAGAAGTAAAACATAGCAAAAAGGGCCCACCAAAATAAAACTACAAAAGCATTCAACCTGCTCTGAAGGAGGGAAAACACTGCCAAAATAATCCACTGGTAAGATCCTTAGTACATCTCCAGTAAACACCTGGGTCAATCTCGCTCTCTAAGCACTGCCTGCTCCGGGTCCTCCTGAAACTCTGTCGAAGGTTCTTTGGTCTACAAAAGACATGAAAATGTGCAAGAAAAACCCGTGGTGGGGTGAGTATATAAAATACCCAGTAGGAACCCCAAAAACCCCCAAATAAAAGGAAGCAATTGAAAGGCAACAGTCCGCTCATCCCAGCCAGAGGGAACCCAAATGAGAGAGAAACTCCATCTTGAGACCATTCTCGGCTAAACACGACTAGTTAGCTTGACTCAGGTGTATTCCCATATGTACACAATGGACACCCACACTGGTATATTCCAATAAATATACCATGAGCATCCAAATATACTCATAATGTGGAGGAAGGCACATGATCTTCCGAACTCATAACCTCCAACAGGTACATAACATGGAGAACACACTCCACGAGCTCTTTCATCCCAGATTACACTTGTCCGAGAGATGTACGCTCAACGAATATTGTCACTGAGAACCTCATGCTGAAACAGCAGAAATACCAAACTCCTCAGATAGGGGATCACTCCTAGGGTCAACTAGGGGATACAGAAACCCACTCTATTAACTCATACATCTCACGGATAGGGGATCACTCCTAGAATACGCTGGGGGATACCACAACCCGATCTTGTGCTCCACATATCACATCACTCAGATAAAGGATCATTGCCCATGTAAAGGTGGTAACGATGATACCGAAACCCTATCTGATATAACTCATGATGTTGGGGATCGAACCGATGATGAACCAACCCTACCGAGACCATAAGATAAGCAGGGGATCATATAACCAATGATGATGCAACCCTACTATAAACCACATGCTGAGTAGGGGATCGTATACCTGACAATGCCACAACCCTATTGTGTACGGCCCACTGTGTAGGGGATCATAATCCAAATGATTCCAAAAACCCTATGGGGTTAACACACTAGATAGGGGATTTCCACCTGTGGATAAGCGGTAACAGTGATTCCAAGAACCCGATCTAGAGGAACGATTCAAGAGGATATCGCTTCGGGCCCACCGGAGGGATGCCGCATCTCTATCAGATTAAACATACCATCTAGAAGATCACAACCTATACTAAGGTTGTGATGCCACGTGATCCCTCGTAAGGACGAACCAAGGGAGTACCCTCAACCACTATTATTCCAAAAGTCGCTAACACGAGCGACCCACCACAGAGCTACACCACACACCTACAAGGACAATACCGAGACCACCGTTGCGATCCACACGGAAAAACATGTAGGAATGTCTGTTTACTCGCCTAAAATGGAAAACCGGTGAAAAGGGAACTATTAACCATAGCTAGCCCATGTGGGGCCCAAACTATGATACCAAATATCATCAAGCTAATCATCCCACTGTGATCCCCTCGTAAAAGCACACAGAATCGACTACTCCGTCATCCCAAATTTACACCCGATGAGAAAGGTATTATTCACTGAAGCCATCCTTAGTGGGGCCCACACCATGCTCCCAAAACTCATCAATCATATCACACCATTGCGATCCCCTCGGAAAAAAACACGGAATCGAGTGCCCAAACACTTCAACCTGATGTCGGGTGAAAAAGCGACATTTCATCATAAAATGTGCAAACTAGAACTTGTGGTTCCCGCACCCTTGCTTTATCTCGAACACTTAAAAGAGCATCTCAAAAATTCCGCATAAGGACTAGGGTCATGTCGCTGCTGATGGAGAGTCATTCGGACGTCTGGTTCGTGAGGTACGTCTGTTGCAAACATTAATAATAATTTTATATTATTAATGTAAAGAATTTTGGGTCACCCACCTTTGAGCACAAAACCCAAAAACCCAAAATCCCATTTCAAAATGTTTTTCTCGAAGATTTGAAAACATAGCCATAGACAGCGCATCAAACGGATGCACTGTTTAGGAGATATGCATATTTAAACATAAGGGGCCCAACTAGGCCGGTCCACCCCGGTCGGCCCGATCCACACCGCCAGCCTGCGGCCCAGCCGCGGGTCCGCCCCAGCTCACCGCGGCTAGCTGGCTGTGGCCTGCTCCACATACATCGAGCCACATGGCCTGGTTTGTTTGAACAGACTGACCAGGATGGCCGGTCTCTACATGTGCACCAAGGACCTACATGAGACATGTTTTTTTTCCTTTTCGCCCCCCGAGGTCAGTGCCTCGGGGCTCCCTCCTGCCTACTAAGCGCGACCAGATGAAACCGCCAACTGGACTCGCCGACGCCACTAGATGGCACTACACCACCCGATATCGTTTTCCACCTCAGCTACGGACCTGGTCAGATCCTCCCGGTCCCCTGCTACACCATGCCTCAGCCGCCTCCACCCGGCCATACCTAGGCTCACTGCTCCGGCCATACCCGACATCGTCGTCATCACCAGCCGCACCCAACACCACCTCTCCACCTACAGTTGAACCCCTCATGACTCCGCTCGGCCACCGACTGCCGCACGCTGGCCCTCCGAGCTCCGCCTCGTCCTACCGTGCCGCAACAAACTTGCTCCACCATTGCGCCACCCAGATCTCTGGCCACATCCCTTGCCGTAGTCGGGGCTTCCGTCGGCTGCCACAACCGCTCCGAAAGTCCGATTGAAAAATTGAAGGAGGGTTTGGAATCCTTGGGACGAGGCCTTCACTACGCTTACCCCTGATCAACGATCCTAAGGAGTTATACTGCATCTGAAATTTCGGTTGAAGAACGACGAAGAACGCCTCGAAAATGAGTTTTAGAACGGGACTCGGACGATGGTCGTGTTCGTTCGGACATCGTCCCAAATCTCTAATTATATAATTAAAATTAGGGATTTCACAAAAACTCAAGAAATAGATGGAGGTGTGGAAAAAAAACAGAAAGACTACCTCGATCTAGTCGTTTGTTGTTGTTGACGCTCCCACTGCGATCCCACCTCGATCTGCTGGAGTTCGCTCCTCAATCTCGCAAAGAACGGCGAAGAACGCCGAAGAACACAGCAAAACATTTGGGAGAGAGAGAGAGAAGGGGGGGAGGTGTGGGATCTCCCATTAATTCCACACATAAGTGGAATTTATAAACTCTCTGAGACTAAGCCGATAGGCATGGATTCTAAAGCCTCCACACCCACCAATTTTATATCATGCCTAGGAAAAACACCCAATTTCGAACTCAATGAAATTCTTAGATTTCAATTCCAAGAATTCGTTTGAAAGTTATTCTAAAAGAGTACCAGTGATAAAAATCACCAAGTCATTATTTAAAAATGATGATTTTCCCCTGGGTGACTTCCCTCACAGCAGGCCCACACTCGCAAAGTTTACACCCCGACTAGGGTAAACAGCACGCTCCAGAAACAATTGTGCTCTCACATTCTTGATGCAAGAAACCGGTTAGGAGAAAAAACAACACCACATTGTGCATAGTATAACAATAAATAATATTTCTGTATAATTAATTCAGGGCACATCGGGCCATGGAATCACACATCGTCTTCGCGCCTAGATCTGGAATTATTCATAAGATTATTCCAAAGTTTGATATGGCCAAAACCCGAGTTGCTACATCCTCCCCACCGTAGAACTTTTTGTCCCTAAAGATCCATAAGTATAAGGAAAGCAACTAAACTCTCAACTGGGTCTCCCATGCCAGCGAGTTCACAACACACACCCCTGTCGGAATGCATAAGTCGGAGGGACTCATCCACCACACCTCAACACTATCCTCTTTGGGCAGCACTGACTTGCTTGCACAGTTTTAATCGCGTCAAAAAAACGTGTCTCAGTGTGGGATGGATCCCTCTTCTTCATGCATTTGAAGCACGCCGAACAGCACCCCCACAAGGTCTTACCAATGCCATGAACAAAACTTGAGCAAGAAATGGAAAGGAAAGAGTACCGCTAAACAGTGTCTATCAAAACTACTGCAGAAAGTAGAAATGACAGAAGCCATACCTTTATAAATCCATGGTGCCACTTGGACAATAGCCTCAAGGGAATGCAGATGTCCTCGCCCTCACCCTCCATCTCCCTGAGATCTATGTGGATCACCTGGGTTGGTGGTGGTGGCATCTGATACTGCCTACCATGTCCCACTGTTGCACAAGCTTCATCACCATGTCCACCTCCCTACGGACCTCCAAAACCAAGACGTTTCCACTGACAAGTTAGCATGTCGATCAGCTCACTCTCAGCAGCTTGATGGGTTAGACAATCTCTCAAGAGATGTCCCCAACCTTCGCAAGAATAACATCACCTCTACCGCGACAGACCAAAATTGGAATGCGAGCCATGTGAGCCCTAAGCCAAATATCCACCTTCCTGGGTCGCCTCCTGAAACGTTGGCCACATCCAAACCCTGGAACCTACCGCTGGCTACCAGTTGCTGACGTCATAGCTACCATGCACCCAACACTAACAGGCTAAATCTGCTCAGCCAAAAAGCTCTCCACCACCAAGGATCACTCTAGCACTCTAACAGAGGGGGGAAGACACAAGGAAACCACACCTTTCTGAATGTCTCTACGTAGTCCCTACTCAAAGGTCTGAGCCCTAAAGAATGGGTCTTGAACCATATCCAAGGAGTAACATGACAGATCTGTAAACCTCATTGAGTACTCTGACATAGTCATGTCGTCCTTCCGAAGCTGTAGAAGCTCCTGAATCCACACGAACCTCAGCATCATCCGATAGAACTCTTCCCTGAATAGCTACTCAAACTCTACCCACATGAGTGTCTCCTCATCGTGGAACTACATCACCAAACTCCACCATCGCCTGGCTGAGGCATGTAGAAGGCCCGCCACTAGGACCACCATCTTATATGGGGGTTTCCTCACCAGGAAGAAAACTTAAGTGACTGCTTTGAGGTAGTCATCAGATTCTTGAGGGTCTGGATCACCCTGGAACCTCAGAGGTCACTGCCTCTAGAATTCGTACAGCGCACTCAGCCTGCATGCAACCTCATCCTACACTAATGGAACAACCAGCTGCTCGACAGGTGGCGGATCAACTTGTGGACCACCTGGAGGCCCAGCCTCAGAACCTGCGCCCATGCTCCATAACCTCTACACTGGGCGGATTGTCACTACAATTCCACTATGGAACCCACGCTGGCTGTCATCATGTAGGCATCCTGAAATACAATCAAGATACAACAGAGTCAAAGAGTATATGTGGAGAGCTGACTCAAGAAGAACAAGGTAATTCCAAAAACGCAGTCCTGTATGATGTAGGTACTGTTATTTCCCTACGACCAGTGTATGAATGTCCCTTGTCGGAATGCAGGTTATGAGATTCTTGATGTATGGATACGTTGGCCGCCGCACCAACACTAGAGTCCCTGGCCTGAAAGCCGAACTCGAAACATCATAACACTACTACTATGCAACCAAAACCAAGATCAAAACTAAACCAACTATGCTCAGAGATCCCAAAGGTGGAACCTCATTTGATACCACTATGTCATGAACTGACCCAACGAGGCTCGATCCGTGACTCCCCAAGCTTGCCTGCAATAGGCCATGGGCTGGCGACTAGTGCTGAGTAGGCTCTCACACAAAGGGAGGTGTTAGCCTAAGGTACTTGTACACACACACACCCACAAACAACTCTATGAAACAATATAGATATGTATATAAAAACTAAAAAGGGAAAGCATGAAAACATATTTCCCAAACTAGAGTGAAATAGATGTAGAAAATGGAAAAACAGGGCCCAACAAAAGAAAATTAAAAAAGTGTTCAACCAGCTCAGAAGGAGGGAAAATAGTTCCAAAATCACCCACCGGTAAGCTCCTCGGCATAGCTCCGGTAAACACCCGGGTCAATATCGCTCTCTAAGCTCCGCATGCTCCGTGTCCTCATGGAACTCCGTCGAATGGTATGTGGTCTTCACAAGACACAAAATGTGTGGACAAAGCCCATGTAGTGGTGAATATATAAAATACCCAGTAGGCACCCCAAATACCACAAAATAAAAGGGAACAACTGAAAGGAAATAGTCACCTCATCCCAGCTAGAGGGAACCCAAACGAGAGAGAAAATCCATCTCGAGACCATCCTTGGCATAACAGAACTGGTCAGCTCAACTCAAGTGTATGCCCATTCATACACCATGAACATCCGGTCTGGTATGTGTGCATACATATACCATGAGAAACCAGATATACTCAAAACAAGCATGAAGCCTCATGATGTTCCGACCTCGTAACTTGCAAATGGTACATAACTAGGAGAACACACTCTATGAGCTCTGTCATCTCAGATGACACTCATCTGAGAGATGTACGTTCATCGAATATCATCACTAAGAATCTCACACTGAAACGGCGGAAATACCAAACTCCTCGGATAGGGGATCACACCTAGGGTCCTCTAGGGGATACAAAAACCCACTCCGGTAACTCATAGATCTCAAAGATAGGGGATCACTCACAAGATCCACTGGGGGATAACACAACCCGATCTGGTGCTACATAGATCATGTCCCTCAGATAGAGGATCATCGCCCGTGTAAAGGTGGTCACGATGATACCGGAACCCTATTTTGTATTACTCATGATGTAGGGGATCAAACCGATGATGCACCAACCCTACCGAGACCATAGGCTATGTTGGGGATTGTATAACCAACAATGTTGCAACCCTACGAAGTATGGCCCACTGCGCAGTGGATCTTATTCTCGATGATACCACAAACCCTATGGTGTTAACCCGCTGGATAGGGGATAGTCGCCCATGGATATGCGGACATAGTGATACCAAGAACCCGATCTAGGGAAATGATGCTAGAGGATCCCGCTCTGGGCCCACCGGAGGGGTGCCAAATCTCTAACAGATTAAACATCCCATCGAGAGGATAACAACCTATAATAATGTTGTGATTCCACCCAAACCCTCATAGGAACGAACCATGGGATTACCCTCAACTATTGTGGGTCCATACCTCTCTAACCCGATCGACCCGCCACAATGCCACACCGCGCACCTCCAATTCCGATATTGAGGCCACCGTCGTGATCCATGTGGAAAAACACGCAGGAAAGGCTATTTAATTTTTTTAAAAGGACAACCAGTGAAAGTGGAACTATTCACCATAGTTAGCCCATGTGGGGCCCACACTACGATCCTAAAACTCAACAAGTGGTTCATACCACTGCAATCTCTTCTGAAAGCACACAGGATCGACTACTAGGTCATCCAAAAAGGACTCCTAGTGAAAAAGGAACTATTCACCGAAGCCGGCCTGGGTGGGTCCCACACCACGCTCTCAAAACTCATCAAGGAGATATCACCATTGTTATCCCCTTAGAAATACACACATGATCGAGTGCTCAAACACTTTTACTTGATGTCGGATGAAAATGCGGCATTTCATCATAAAACGTGCATATCTAGCCATGTGGGTCCCACACACTTCCTTTGGCCATAAAACTGAAAGGAGAACCTCCAAATGTCCACACAAGGACTAGGGTCATGCCACTCCTGACGACACATCAGTCAGATGTCTGGTTCACATGGTATGTTCATTGTAAACTGTAATAATAATTTAGTATTATTAAAATAAAGCATTTAGGGTCACCCACCTTCAAGCGCAGAACCCAAAACCCCTGAAACCCATTTCAAGAAGTCCTCCTTGAAGAGACGAACCCACAGTAGTATATGACATATCAAACGAGCATGCCGTTTAGGAGATACGCCCCTTTATACACAAGGGTCTCGACTGGGCCGATCCACCCCAGCCGGTCCGGTCAAGATCGCCGTCCCACGGCACAGCCACGGGTCCGGCCAAGCTCGCCACAACCTGCTAGCCATGGCCTGCTCCACCTCCACTGGTCCATGTGGCCCAGTTCTTTTGAACAAACTGGCCAGGATTCTCGGTCTCTCTTCGTGCGCCAAGGACCCACAGTAGACAGGTCATGTTTCCTGCCCCCCCAAAGGTCAGTGCCTTGGTGCTCCCTCCTGCCTACTGAGCACGACCAGCCGAAACTACTTCCTGGACTAGCCAATGCCACTTGTCAGTTCTATACCGCCTGCCGCTGTCATCCGTCTTAGTCACTGAACTGCTCGGTTCCTCTCGATCCCCTGCTACACCACGCCGCAGCCGCCTCCGCCCGGCCGCACCCGGGATCGCTCCTCTGGCCCTACCCGACACCACCATCATCACCGGTCGCACCTGTGGCCACCTCTCTTCCTAATTCCAAACCCCTCCGGACACCACTCATCCACCAGCTGTCGCACACTGGCCATCTGATCTCCACCTCATCCTACCACGCTGCAACAAGCCGGCTCCACCGTTGCACCACCCCGATCTCCGGCCACCGCCCTTGCCGGAGTCGGGGCTTTCATCGAATGCCACAACCGCTCTATCAAACTTATTTAAAAACTGAAAGAGGGTTTGGAATCCTATGGACGTGGCCTTGGTAGCGCCTACCCCCGATCAACGATCCCAATGAGTTTTGGCGCATCCAAAACATCGGTTGAAGAACGACGAAGAACGCGTCGAAAACGGGATTTATAATGGGACTCTGATGGTGGTCGTGTTCATTCATACATCATCCCAATTCTAAAATTATAGAATTAAAATGATGTATTTGAAGAGAAATCAATAAATTGACAGAGGATAGGAAAAACAACAGAATTCATACCTCGATCCGGTTCTTCGTCGTTGGCGATGCACCCGCTGTGATCCCAGCTCGATCTACCGGAGTTCACTCCTCAATCCGGCGAAGAATGATGAAGAACGCTGAAGAACACCAAAGAACATTCTGGAGAGGGAGAGAGAGCAGGGTGGGAATGGGTTCTTTCCTTAATTCCTTAGTTAAGTGGAATTTATAAACACTCTGAGACTCAGCCGACAGGCACGGGTTCTCAACAGATGTCTCAGATTTCCATTCTGAGACTTCATTCGAAATTTATTCGAAAAGAAATCCAGTGATAAGAATTACTATGTCATTATTTCCAAATAAAGAATTTTCCCCTGGGTGACTTCTCTCCCAACAGGCACACGCCCGCAAAGTTTACACCCCTGCTAGGTTAAATAGAACGCTCCAGACACAACCGTGCCCTCAGATTCTTGATCTGAGATACAATTTAGGATAAAAAACAACCCTGCCACGTTCATAGTATAAAAATACATAATATTTCTATAAAATTAATTTCGAGCACACTGGGCCTCAGAATCGCACGCTGTCTCCGCGGCTACCTCTGAACTATTCATATGAATATTCTATAGTCTGATAGGGAAAAACTAGAGTCGCTAAAATATAGGGACCTAATTCATCGTAAAATTACTAGATTTATCATTTCCGAATATTTTATCACATCAAATGAATTTTTTATTTGATTAGAAATGATTTTTTATGATTATGGAATTTTAGGTAGATGTTATGATTAACACCGTTTATTTTGATCATCCAATGCAATGTGTGGCCTAAATGAAACACTAAATTTAGTGGATGGTGGTATGTATAGATTTAGAATAATGTTATAATTTTTTTGAAAATGTCTGTATTTTCAGGTCATGGGGATATGTTGGAGATGGATGTAACATCATGGCATCATTTGAGATAAAATTTACACTTCCCAGGATCCACAAATATAAATTATGTAATTGAAGTGTGAACATAATTTCCATTGGAGTGTATGTTGTATTGGGAAATGGATGTAATATTGGAAATTCAATACAAAATTATGTTACTTGTTCATAGACTACCAGATTTCTATGATATCATTTCATGATCTCCTAAGTTATTCTTCTATAAATATATTTTATTCTTACACATTTTTCTTAAGGGGTGATTTAGTCTTACATTACTCATTATCATTTCATTTATGTATTACACAAATGTTCTCAAATTCTAATTTGTGACATAATTGTCCAAGAAATACCATCCCACTTTTTCAAACATTAATAATACAAATAAATATGTTATCACATTTAATAAAAAATAAAAGAATGAAATTAATAATTGGATAAACCACTAAATTATCATTTAATACAAAAATTACTAGATGAAAATAACTTAAAAATACAAATTATCATTGAATTATATTTGTTTAGGAATTATGTTTCAAATATGTGAAAAATGAACCTAATTTCTAAATAAAGTATTTGTTCCTATCTTACAAAATTTGATACCAATAAATAGTTGAAATGAAACTAGTTCATGTGATTTTCGAATAAAATAAAAATAATCTATAGTAGTATAATTTTAAAAATTATTTAAAATTTTCATCTAATTGATATTTAAGAATACTTTTAAGGAATGTTTTAGACCATAAAAAAATTTATTTTTGGTTGTTTAATGAAAAATACTAAACAAGGGAAAACACACCGAAATATACAACATAAGTACTAGGTGCTTTTCAAAATGAACTCTAATAATGTAAAATTACTTCTAATTTGTTAAACAATGATTTGTAAAAAAATTCCATGAAAATGATTATAAACACCTTGAGGGGAATGAAAATATACATATTTATGGATCTTTATATTTCCCACCATGAAATAGATTTTTTTTTAAAACATCCATTTATCATAAAAATGGAACAAATGGACATGTTTCCCTTATTAAACCAATATATATAGTATAATATTTAATTTAATCAAATGTAACATGTATATGATGATTTTATATTCATAGTTTTAATAAAATTCTCTAAAAAATGTTATAAAATCATTACTTTATGACATGGTATTTTAATTTTGATATCAATGGTTGAGAAATTTTTAATGTGGGATCTAAGTTGATAGGGCCCATATAAAACATCCCAATCCTCCAAAATTAACACAAATATATCTCCCTCTGTGTATGGATCAAAATATAATCCATATCTCTTACTAAGATAAACAGTAACAAGAATACTTATATTATAAGCCTCCACATAATTTTTTGAAATACCTATATACACATATCAAAAAATAATATCATAACCTTTTGATTCACAGATTCAGAGTTTCAACCAATAATGATAATTCCTAAAAAGTATCATTTATATCCTAATAGTATAAAAAAAATTTGTTATCTAATATATGATTTGGATGTTCCCCATAAAACAACCTTTATAACTTCCTAATATATATTAATATTATAATTTTTAACATTACATAACCAATAAAATTTACCATATTATTATAAAATTGATACTTCATGATCTTGTAATAGATTTGATTTCATCAAAATATATATAGTGAGATATTTAAATTCATCACATACTCTTCTAATAACTTTTAATATACCCAAAAAATGATGAAAAATACTAGAATAAATATATCCAAATATTAGTTTAATATTTGATCCATTACATCTATGAATATAATCGGGTTACTTTTTATCAAAAAAAACTAAAACTATATACTAAACATTAGCACAAAGAATATGAAACATTTTTTTGGGATATCACATGACCTCTATCTATATCAATGATAGCATATACACATTTCTTTTTGAAACCAACTTAATCTGCATAGTTCATAACTAAATCAGTGATACTTTTTTGTGGAAATAGATTCATGAGACTCACCAAGTTTGGTAGTGATAAAAACATATGTTATTAATCATTTATAAACCATTGCACAAACAAATATAGTATCCCTTAGAGTTGTACAAAGGCTTATGATCGCCTTTATTCTATATCTCTTTAATATATATTAAATTACTTGAGTGTTTGGTTTTTTTCCAATATTTGAAAATGGAAATTTTATTCATCCCCATCATGAGGATGATTGTGAAGTCAGCTTTCATATATAAATAAAATTGAAATAAATCTTGGAATGTATGCAATTGTAAATATTCTATAACCATTAAGAAACTAAATGATCATTTTGTTATCTATTTTACTATGAATTATACAAACCATATATGATGTAAGAAATCATAAACTCCCATATATAGCTATAAATAACCTTATTGTATGTTTAATTAATTAATAAAAATTATAAAACCCTTAATGTAGAAGAGAGAGGTACACATCAACTAAAACTATTAGAATGAGATAATAATTCATTAATTAGTAACTTTTTAATATTTATATATATATACATTTCAAAAAATGTGAAATTACTATTTATATTCATATATTCACACTAGAATGGAGCATACATTCTATATTGAGATCAAATCTATTCCCTTAACTTTTGAAATATTGATATAAAAGATTCATTTATGGTATCCAAAATAATTCCTAATTATTATAATATTAATTCCATAATGATTAATTAAGAATAATATATATAAAAAATTTAGACATATGAAAATATAATAAACTATGTTGGTTCCCCAAATGATTGTGGACACCTCACTACCATCAATATATATATGATCCTCAAGAAATAATCATCTAAAATATCCACCTTAGCTATACTGATGTAGAATAAAAAAATATTATAGAAAAACATACTACAATTTGTCTAATATAAAAGACCATATTTGTCACAACTCGACCCATGTCGGGGCTCAAGCAATAACTACACAAAGCCCGCCTCTAGAGGCCAGGCAGTGGCGTTAATAACCAAAGTCTCATAAATATTAGGTTGGTCATTACATATGTACTTGTATAGACACAAACAACCAAATCATTGAAATAGTACAGAGGAGAACAGATTATAAGTTTCAACACTAATATAAATAATAATATTCATGGTCCTCTGAACATTACAATTAAGATAAATTAGACTGAAAAGAAATTGGAAAAAATACATCCCCAACTAGAAATTTATCACAACCTAAAAAAAATGGAAAGGAAAAATAACTAATAGAGCCCACCTCATGGATCTGAAGCAACGAACACCATACGCGGTCCAAGAACCATGTATCCCAAAACTCATTTAATGTCACAATCAACATGTATGTTGTCTCTATAAGGTAAAACACATGCAGGAAAACTGTATGCATGGGTGAGTGTAAAAATAATCATTAGGACTACCTGAAATGTTTAAGGGGGAGAAGGAATATTTATAATAATGAGTAATATGGTAAATAGAAAAATGTAATGTTAAAGTGTATATTTCAGCCCAACAAGAGAGTGAAAGTAAACACATCCAAACACTAGGATCTCAAAATGGTGAGAATATGAACTTATCATTGAATCTTTACATCCTATAATAGGAGAGTGGAATCGTCCAACAAAAAGATTCTAGAAAATGAAAGCATGTGACATACCCCGATGTCTTCTCCAATCTAGGAAGGAGGGCATACCAAACCCATGGCATGAGTACTAAAGGGGGATGTATATATATCTTCTTAGTCAAGGAAGCCCAAAAAGATCATAAGGCGATCCCCATCTCAGAGCTTAGCCCATGGAGAAGAGTCTCCAACAACTTCAAGGTACTTCCATCTATGATTCCCAGTACCACACACAACTATCATGGCCACACAAGTCTAACAGACATAATCACCAAACCTTCATATTATCCATTTTCAGTGGAAATGAATCGATCACATGGTTTTATGTCGTGTTACATGGATGTGTCTTAGTGGGGAATGAATCACGCTTTCTCATTAGTCCAATGGTACTTTAAAACCTAAAATACTTAATATGCTACTTAGTTGAGGGGTCATGAACTATAGAGGACCTTTAACCTAGTACATTAGGGGGTGTTAACTCTAGTCATTGGGGATCCACGACCTAGTACATCTACCTCTTTCCCATGAGTTCAAAGGTACGCCAAACCCTAAATCTTCATTATTAAATTGAGGTGTCATGAAATGTAGAGGACCTACACCCCAGTATGTTAGGGGGTTCACTCTAGTCTTACAAGATCTACGCTATAGTCTGTCAGGGGGATCAACACCTTGAAGTCAATGGGGACCTACTGCCCGGCCCCACAGAAGGGTATACGCTAGAGGAAACTGCCCGTTAATTTGTGGGAGAGGACCCACTACCCTAATGAGGGGGGTCAACACCCTTGTTCATGGTAATCTTCTCCATAGTGTGTTAGGAGGATCAACACCCAAAAATAATTATATGTAAACCATCCTGAACACCACCCAAAAGATATGTCATCATATCGTGAAAACCATTATGGAGGGATGAATCATGTTCTATGAATAAAAACACCCAGGATTTTCTGATCACTGCCCTATATCGGAGTCCAAATGATGGATATTAGAGAGGATGGATATTCATAATTAGGTGCATGATCGGTATGGGTCCCACAAGATACATGACCTTGCCTCCTTGCCTAGCGGTTTACTTATCTGTACTGAGGAACTATACAATGTACATATACCCCTAGGAATTCTATTGTACTCCTAGTTTACAAGGAATATCTAGACAAAAGGATAATTAGCGCATGATTCTCATCATTTCTCTAAAGGGGAAAATCACAATTTCACTAACATGCCTCCTCAAACAGCCCTGAAATCTTTGAGCGCATCTTTACATACATCTTATCCACTCTCATAAGATCTGGTGTGGACCTGAGCCATAGATTCTATTCAAACACATAAAAGGGTCATCCATCGATATTCTTATCACATTTACACATTTATTGATATCTTTAACATGGATCCACACATCACAGAGATTATAGATTTTGGAGGCCTTAGATAACCAAAATTATCACACTATTGTGATCCTCGCGGAATAATAGACATGATCATCTATTCATTCTCTTAAATCGAACACCCCGTGAAGGAGCTACCTTTCACAACATTCTGCATGATTAAGGTCTCATAGGTCCCATGTATCAATCCTGAAATAAGCTATACAAATTGCACCATTTTGATCTTAATGAAAAAAATGAACGGTATTGAGTATTTATTTTTTCAAATCAGAATCCCGATGAAAAAGTCACATTTCACTTCAACACGTCTAAACTGGGATTTATAGGGCCGACGCATCGATCTCGATATAAAATCTCTATATTGGTCTCAAAATTAAATCCTGAATATTAGGATCATAAATCCACTGATGACCGACTAATCAGAAGTCATATGGAATAGTTACTACGGATGCATGATTCTGAAACATTAATAATAATAATTTTATTCGGTATTTTAGGGTCTGGAGATTGAATCCCTAATTTTATATTCAATTAGTCTTGAATCGACTTTCTTAAAGGTTGTGTTACGTATCCAAAGAAGACACGTCAATTAGACGTCGTATTCCTGAGTTATGGCGGGTCACAAATTTAATAATACCATTAAATCAATTATTTCAAAGTCATTTTGTGGGCCCAGGTTTCGGGTTGAGGAGAATCGTAAGAAATTATATTAATATTACTGTATCGTAAAAAATGTCACGTTGTCACAAATATTTAATAAATCGAACTCCCCAAGGGATAGTTATTGGGTTTTAGAATCACTTAATAATATTAGTATTATTATTATTATTATTATTATTATTAGATTTTTTTCTTTTTTTCTATAGGGTTTCCCTTCTCGTTTTCTCTCATGCAGCCCGCCTCCCAACTGTACAGCCCATGTTGCCTCTTACCCGCTACACATGGGTTGACGCCATATGGACCGCCACATGCCACACCTCCTGCCATCTCACCTATACTCGACCAGAGCCACCACAAACCAGTCTTCCACACATGGTCCGCCGTAGTACAAAACTCGCTTGAGCTACCACCAGGGAGATCGCTCACCAAAGGGAGTCGCACCACACAATCAGTCAGACAACAAGTCGACCCCATATCGACGCTCTACCCCACACCCACACCGGACCACTGTCCCAACTAACTTACATCACAGATTCATTTTTTTAGCCACCACAAGTCCGATACAACTCAAAATAATTAAATTATAATAGATATACAATCATTGAACCCATATCCACACAAATCCATTCCCTTAGTGAAGTTCTTTGTCATTTTGACATACCAAAAATTAAATGGCAATGAAGGTGCAGAGAACATATAAAGGGGAGAAAATATAAAAGGAATCCAAGCCTAGATCGATTTTCATGTTAGTTTGGTCATTAATGATGATGTTAAAAAAGAAAAAATCGACACGGAAACGAATTTATAATAATAGAACGAGGAATGGAATCCAAAGGAATAATACTACCATTATTTGGAAATGTTCGTTGACATTGAACACGCCCACCAATACTATTTTCATTTTCCCCGCTCCTATCTTCTCAGATCAGCAACGCTACTGTGATCAGTCAAGAATTTGATGTTTATTTTCCAAAAGGAGAAACGGATATTTCTCCACCGGTGGATTAGTGGTTTATGATCTGACCCTAATCAAGAAACCTTAATAACCCATTTATAGAATTTTAAGTAGGTCACCCACCCATGGTCGCGAGATCTAAACATCTCATGCCCTATCATGTTAGTTAATGTGTAAGTAAAACACCACATTAAGAAATAAAAAGTGGTATCATATTTCCAATCCTAGTATCGATTCAATATCTATTCTGATTAACTTCCAAAATTAAATAATGTTATTTATGTTTATGTCATCCGTGACTTTTTTTAAAGAAGACTTGAATCGACAAAATTTATGCCCCACCATGGGTAAACTCTACTCTCTCGATGTAATGATTCCTTCAGATTTCTGATATGAGCAACTATTTATGAGTTAGAACATTTCATTCATGCATATAGTATAAAATATACTTAATATTTTTATAATAGATATTCTGGGCATACTAGCCCCGAGAATCGCACAACGACTCAGCGTCGTGCTCTGGAAGTATTCTTATAAATATTCCAAAGTCTTACAACAAAAAACCAAGATCTCTATATTATTCCAATATTCCCTTGTTTTTTTCCCATAATAAAAAAACTGATAAAAGAGGTGGGGAAAATGGGCCCACAATTGACTTTTCCCCACACTGGGATGCACAAACAAATGGGAGGTGTGAAACTACCTCATCACATCCTCTCTCATCATGATCAGAATAACCAATGGTCCATAGAAAATGATGGAAGGATTCAATTGTCAAAAAAATACATCAGGTGAGTCCCCAAAAGATATCTGGTTACACAGGATTTCAGAGTATTTTCCTCACAATTGAGACTATCTCAAATGCTACTGAAGCGATGGAGTCAACTCCATCGACTAAAGAAAAATGGTACCCTCCTGATCCTCAAGGGTAAGCATCATGGATGATAACATCACAAAAAATACATGCACTAGGTGAGATTGGGACTCCCTGATAAGGGATTACACTACAACATTACCCATTCCTATAGTATAACTATCTTGATGTCATAATCCTATAATAATTACAACGAACATTGATGTCTCTTGTTCTGGTCACTTTGAGTGAAGATGTACATGAAACTTTGGTGGTCTGAGTAAACCACAAAGCACTCTTTAAGAAGATAGTGTTTCCAAAATATTAGGGTTAAGACTACTGTTGTCTGCACTTGGTAGTCTGTCATGTAGTCTGGTTCATGGGTTATATGCTGTCACAACCTATATTCAAAAACATTCCGTCACTATATCATGGTTGATGTTAAGCACACAAAGGTACCAAAAAACAAGGAATGTGAGTAAAATCATGCAATTGATATAATCTAGACATGGTAAACATGTGGAATACCTTAAATTTCCTCACCTATCATGGAAGGAGATCATCCCCAAACCAAATACTCATCCACACCCTCTGGAGACATCCTAAGGAAAAAGTGTCGAGCAGGAAAACTCCACCAACAATGCCAGGACCATCCATGATAGTCTACTGCACAACCTCACCCTAATCATACAAGTTAGACTCACCCACAACAACTCAATAATATCCACTTTGGACAACAGTGATTATCCCTCACATTTTTCATCACATGACAAAAAATGTGTCTTAGTGGGGGAAGAACCCCTATTCCTCATGCATTCAAAGCTTCATCAAACAACACCGACATAGGGTTACATTAATGCCCCGTGTCACCCTAGTTGAATCCTGAGAATGTTTATGAATGAATTTCAATGTATAAATATTTCTAAAATAGTATATATAAAGGAGTTAGAGATTACTTCTTATCATATCAATCATTATAGGGTAATATGTATCCCTAGGTTGCGGCTGTCTGAAGCCCTGACCTCCAGCTCCGTGAGCCTGACGTGATCCACCCATCGGTGGTTATTGAATAACCTCATAGCTTCATCCCCCCACCTATAGCTCATCCTCCTCCTCTACCAGCACCATCACATTGGGGACCACCCTGTCCCCACCTAGGTGATCCCTGCTCAGGTCGTTATCTTTTTTGTGGAGGTCCATCACCTATCTGCTTGTGTTCCTCGACAGGTCGTGGTAAGAAATCACATGCCATGTGACCTCTCCCATTACATGTGTATCATTGACCCTATTCATGATGTCATGGTCCCCTACATTTTCCATGACCATGTGCTTGAGCCCGATCATGGGGAGGCCTCCTACATCGAGATCCTGTAAACTGAAGACCACCATTTAATGGCCCATACATTACTTGCATTGATATTATTTCAAAGTTTTTAATATTCACTAAATAATATAATAAGGCCATGATAGGACCATATAGGTATAATGTTTTTAGAATCTGGTAATCATAAACAACTCCTTTATAAAACATCTACATTGCCTCCTTCTTATTTCTTCATAACTATACTCCATTTTGAAAAATCGTACTCAATACCCTTCTTCATGGCCGGGGGAAAAGAAATACTTGAAAGGGCGATAAAAATGCTCAGTATGGGTAAATAGTAGATATATCAATCATATCATAATCATAGGAAATGAAAACATGACATTTGAAAATATTATCTAGCATATAAAAGATCATGATATCATGTAATGGGATAAATCATTAAAGTTCAATGTAATCCAAGAAGGAATATAATAAGAAATAAAATTTTTTGTCTTATAAAAAATCATTGGAAATCATTAAATATTAATCAAGGCCCATTTCCAAGACAATAAAAGTGGAAAAATTCATTTACTAAACTGATTTTACTATTCATTCCAACCCTGTATCACTGAACCATATTTACTTTCTGTTCCAGTCATGTCTATCTCATGAGATATAAATCATTAACCAATGAATTAAATGGATATATAGATATCAATCATCTCATAATAAAATAATACTTATATGTTCCACAAAAACCTAACTCATAGGATAAACCATGAAAAAATGGGTTTCTTAAACATAATCCCATCCTAATTCATATGAAAAAATGGAATTCACAAATATCAATCCATCATAAACACCAATAAAATAATAGTTATTAAATGGATTGAAATAAAAACCTATTTAAATAATGTCATCTTATATGGAAAATAAATTTGATAAAACACTTGAAATTAATTATTGAGGAAAATATCATTTCTTCTTCAAAAAAAATTTCTTTTCTGAAAATGCTATGAAGTATTAAATGAACCTAATTTAATTGAAAATAAAATTGAATTATTTTAAATCAATCATCATTAATTTTAGGCATTATGAATCCTTATGAAAATGTTCATTCCGTATATGTTAAAAAATCATTCTCCGCGTACTTTTGCAGAAAAGTCAAAAAGTTCCTCATATCGAAAATGAAAAAGATTCCATTCATACCAATTAATAAAAATTAACCAGAGGGAAAAAATTAAATTAAACAATTTTATAATAATATAAATAATATTATTGAATTCATAATTAAGAAATGTGTACATGGATGATAAATATAACCCAGTAAATACTTACGTATAAATAATCATTGATAATGAGGAGATTGTGAAATTATCCCTTACCTTAGGTATGATTTCCATTGTATGTATAAGAACATCTTGTATAATGAATTAAATAACATCATTGAATTATTTAAAAGTCATATAAATTTTTATGATATCATATATGATCATATTATCATATTTTTGTTAATAACAATTTGTTATTACTCATCATTCAGAAATTAACTACTTTATTTACTATGCATGTTTAGTCAATTAATTCATTGTTCTCCTTATTAGGTCATATTTATATCATTAAAAAATTATATTAACATAATATTTACCATATCTATTCATTCTAACATTTATATGATCATACATTAGTGAGATCATTTTGAATTAATCGCATCACATCATGGAGACGGTAGGCCGTACGTACACACAAGTAATGATATCATTCCAAAATTTATTGAATGGTATTGAATTGGAAGGTGAATAATAATTAAAAATTAATATCATGTTTTATTAATAATATATAGTTATTATTTTAATTTGTTTACCCATCCATGTATGTTGGTGGTGAAAAACATATTACACCACAACGTAGGGACAGTAAGTCGTACGTACACACATATGATGATTTCATTTTTCATACGATGGATATAAAGTTGAATATGGTTGTTAAATAATTATAATATCCTATCATTATATAAGTGGTACTGGAGTTATTACTTTACAAAGAATCAACTTATTAAGAGGAAGTAGAATAGGAATGAATCTTGAATGAATTAGAAGAGATGTTAAGCCTTCTTCGATGTACATTCTCTACATCTCCAAATAGAGCACTATAGATGGTCTTTTAAGAAGACCAGAACGTAGAGAATGTAACTATGGATGTTTAAAAGGGAAATAGTTAGGCATGTTCCACCATGAAGGCTCAAGGTGAAGTGATGACATGAGGAAGGATGTTCTGTTTTTTAATTTGGGTGAGGGGCACTCTTGTAAAATCGATAATTAATAAATTATAATAAACTAAAACCCTACCAAAACCCCCCAAATGTCCCAATTGTGAAGATGATATGATTTAGGGTTGAAATATAAACAAAAAATAAAATTTGTAAAATTGTTATACTTATTAAATTAAGTATGTGAATACTTTAACATCACATTAAATAAAATAATATAAGGGTCATTATCCCCTCTATTTTTGGAACCAGGGTCTTCACAGCATGATTTGGTGTATGGTTTGTGTTTGTTGTCAATCCTCAGTGGATGTTCAGAATGTGTACCAGCAAAGAGATCATACCGTTCAAGCAGACAATAGTAGTGAAGATGGCATCGTTTCCTAGTGTTTACAAAATTTTTGGTCCTGAAAATCGACAAATGAAGAAAAGTGTTTTTGACAAAGAGACTTGCGCACCATGTACTTGAAGGAGAGGAAACTTGTGCACCATTTGTTTTTCACGATCAGAACATGTGAAAATGGCAAAGGGATAAGGGTCGCGCAAGTTTTGGTCTGGTCGCGCAAGTGACCTGCGTGCCGTGAAGATACTTGCGCGTCGATGCCTAGGAGGATTGGGAACTTGCGCGTCTTTTGTTTTTCAAGTTTTTAACTTCAAAATAGGGAAAAGGAAAGTGGTTCGCGCAAGTTTGGAAGTTGGTCGTGCAAGTGACTAGCAGGGGATGAGAGCTGTGCACCGAGACTTGCGCGCTGATGGTTGACTTGCACGCCATTGCGCAGGGGGTCCAGTTTGCCTATAAATACAGGACCACCCCTCCTCATTTCTAATGGAGTTTAAGACATAGAGATTTCTCGAGCTCTCGTCACGCAAGTAGTGGAGTCGCGCAAGTGGTTGTTGGTGGCGCGCAAGTAGAGGTTGTGCGCCGGTTGTTGGTTGTGCAACCAAGGCGGTTGGGGAGATAAAGGTGCATCATCGCGCAAGTTCGAAGTTGAAAGAGGTAGTGTCGCACAAGTTGCTTTGTATCACTTGCGCGCTGGGATTGTGACTTGCGCGCCGAGATTGGAGAAGCACGCTAGTGTTGTTAAACTACATCTGTCCTCTTGAAGCTGCACAAAAGCTGGAAGATTGCCTGGTACGCTCAGCACAAATTGATATTCATCTTCTGGTGAGAATTTGACTTCAATAGAGCATATACATACAACATAGGATGCATTCTTATGTAATTATGAAGAGACCTTCACGTCTATAAACTGAGTGTGACTTCACCAATGGAAGTGATCCAGGGGGAGACAACGGGAGTGACCCGAGGGAAGCAATGAGTTATCCCTGAAACTTTGTAAAGGCAGTGAGCCTGGGACAGAGTGTCTGTGCCCAAACCTTCGTAATCCATAGCTAGTGAAGATTAGTGGAATTGGGTACGACCGACAACTTTTCGGCGTATGCTCCTTGGACATAGACCTTAGTGGTGAACCAGGTAAAAAGTGTTGTGTCTTCTCTATGGAAGTGAATGTTTTCTTTCTAATCATAATCATCATACAGGTTCAACAAGTTCCTACCAAAATGGGAACAAGATCCATCACATTAAAAAAAATTTGTCACCCTGATTCACCCCTCCCCTCTCAGGGTGTCCTGGGGTCCTTCAAGTGGTATCAGAGCGTAATGGTTGCAGGTGTTGAATCTGTCCTTTTTCGTCATGGAAAACGCAGTCAATGTCAGGGGAGTCCCTCACTTCGATGGAAGTAATTTCCAGATCTGGAAGAACAGAATGAGATCTCATCTAAGATCTCTTTGAATGGATGTTCTCTTTTCTATTGTGCAAGGAATACAAGTCACTGATCCAACAAGCCTAGCTATGACTGAAACAGATAGGAAAATTCTTGAGGCAGATGCTAAAGCACAGAATGCACTCACTTCAGCTCTTTATGATCAGATGTACCTAAAGGTGATGAATTGCACCTCAGAAAAATCCATGTGGGATAAAATTCAGAATATTTATGAAGGAGATAGAAAAGTGAAGGAGGCAAAACTACAAGTGCGGCACAATCAATTTGATGATCTGAAGATGCATCCACACGAGAATGCATGCTCTTTATTCTATAGAATTACTGAAGTGGTTGGAGCTACTCGGGGTCTAGGCGAAGAAATCAAATACATTGATATTGTAATGAAAATATTAAGAAGACTTCCACCTCTGTATAATTTGAAGGTGTCAGCCCTTGATGAACGATATCTTTCCAAACTTTCTCTAGATGATCTACTGAGCAGCTTGGTAGGATATGAAATGAGAGTCAAACCAGAAGATTCTACGACTCGGGTGAGCAAAGAAATGGCATTCAAGGCCATGGATAAACTGAAAATCTCAAAAGATAGTTGCGGTGAAGATGACGAAGAAAAAGAAATTCTTTCTCTCATTGCAATGAAGTTCCAGAAGGTGAAAGGTAAATTCAAAGGGAAGTTACCTCTTGCATGTTTCCGTTGTGGAAAAGTTGGTCACATTTCCTCTCAGTGCTTAAGAAAGATCAATGATGAAGATAGTGAAAATGAAAACTTCGAGAAGCCTTAGATAAGGTTCTTCAAAAAGGAATACTTCAAATCTGGAAATAAAATGCGAAGGAAGAGTTTTGTCTGTGAAGAGGAAGAAGATGATAATGAATTCTGTGATGAAGAAGAACCAGAATTCAAAACTGGGAACCATGCTTCTATGATGGCCACTGTTGAAAAGTCAGAAGATACTAATGGAGAAAAACAACTGAGAACTTGTGTAGATCCTGAGATGCAACATAAGGATGTGGTTAGTAAGCTTAAGATTAAATGTAAGAGCTGCAATAAGTGGAAATCACTTGTAGAAGAATCAACTGAATATGTTGATCAACTTGAAGATGAAATTGAACGACTGGAAGAATTTGTGAAGGTACAATCTAAAATAATTGAAAGCAATGATGATGTAGTAGATCTGAAGCTGAGAATTGAAGAGCAGGAAAAGGTCATCAATGACCTCACCTCCAGACTGGATGAAAAATCCAATACTACTGAGGGTCTTGAGGAGGAAGTTGTTACTCTAGGGAGTAAACTGTAGACTGAATCATTTCCAAATGAATCAAGGAAGAAAATACAGTTTGGAAGATTCTCAGATGCAGAATTACTAGCAAGAGCCACGTGTGGTTCATATGGGGTTGGAAAAATCTTGAGTGATCAAAGACCCTCTAGCATGGGAAAGGGTGGAATTGGCTGTGAGACTGAGACATCAACTGCTGGAAGTGAAAAGATCTCAAAGAAAGATAAGATGAAAGTTTAACATGTTGAAACGTTACCTAGAGTGTCGAAAAAGGAACCCTCAATCCAAACTAAAAGGAGAACTGAAAATTATCCTCAAACATTCAGAAATGACAGACAGTCTAACTATTCTCCCAAGAAAGAAGGTATGAGGAGAAATGCAAGTGAGAAGACATTTCCTCTCATGAAGTGTCAGTTCTGTGGCTATCTGGGCCATACCATGTCCTATAGTGAAGAGGCAAGAAGCTATCTGAATGGAGAAGATATAGAAGCTCAACAAAGAAGAACAATTTCATATCCTAATTCTTATAGAATAAATAATATTTATGGATATTGTTATCGTTGTTCTAACATTGGTCATTAGGCCGCTCATTGCAGGCAGAGAAGGGACATGGACACCTCATACCGAAGTTCAAGACAAGTCAAGTCTCATCAGTAAGACAGTGTTGCTCTTACAAACAGGTTTTCACCTCTCAATGAAGACTTTGACTATGACGAACCTGGGTATGTGGAAGAGATAATTGAAACGCCATCAGTTCTATATACTCAATCTAATGTGTCATGGAAGGAAAGGAAGAATATTGAGAAATCCAACCTTGCAGAGGTGGCCCTCAAAGCTACAAAGAACAACAATACCTAGATTCTGGATAGCGGTTGTTCATCTCATATGATAGGTAATGTCAGTCTACTAACGAATATCATAATGAAGTTTGATGGTACAGTAAGATTTGGTAATGATGGGGCTATGAAAATCAAAGGGAATGGAAGTACCGAATTAGCTAATTGAGAACTAAAGAAGACTGAAGTCCTTTACGTAGATGGCCTACGTCATAATCTCCTTAGCGTGAGTCAACTCTGTGAATCAGGACTTATAGTTACATTTAATTAGAAAGGTTGCGCTATCAAGGGAAAGACTGGAAATTAACTTATGAAGGGATGCAGAACTGAAGGCAACTTGTATCAGGTTGATAGTGAAGAAAATATATGTTACATGACTGTTGAAGAAGAAAACAATTTGTCGCATCAGAGACTGGGACACATCACTCAACAAGACATGGAGAAAATATCAAAATTGAGAATTGTCATGGACATTCCCAACCTGAAGCGTGAGCGTGAAAAATCTTGTGATGCTTGTATTCGTGGGAAGCTGGTCTGCAATACATATCGGCCAAAGAAGAAAAGGGCATCTCACATTCTTGATCTGATTCATACAGATGTATGTGGGCCAATAAATGTTGCCGAAACTCATAGAGAAAGGTACTTTGCCCTTTTCATAGATGATTATAGTAGAATGGCATGTGTGATGGTCATCCACAGGAAACGACAAGTCCTTGACTACATGAAAACAAATCGACGAATCACTGAGAATGATACTGGACGAATAATCAAAGTGTTGCGATCTGACAATGGAAGAGAATACACGTCCATTGAATTTGAAAATTATCTAGAGAAGCATGGGATACAGCATGAGGTAGCTGCTATGAGAACTCCACAACAAAATGGAGTTGTTGAACGTAGTAATCGACAGGTGAACAACATGGCACGAACTATGCTGATTGAGAGTCGTGTTCCATGACATTATTGGAAAGAGGTTGTTCAAGCTGCAGTGTACATTCAGAATCGAACAGGACTTTATATGGGTGAGACGAAGACACCATATGAATTGTGGCATGGACGGAAGCCTTCTATAAAATACTTTCGTGTCTTTGGAAGTAAATTCTTCATCAGGAACAAAGAATGAAATCAAGGGAAATATGGCGACAATGCAGATGAATGAATTTTCCTCAGTTACTCAATGAACAGCAAAGCCTACAAATGTTTCAACAAGTGTTTGGGAAGGATTGTGGAAAGTAGTGATGTTAAGATAATTGAAGAGAAAACCACAAATGCTTCAAGGAAGTCATATGCTGATATGATAGAAATTTAGGAACAAAGTGAACGTGAAGAAAATACAAATGCGGAAATAGAGGAAGTTGTTCAAAACACTCAGCAGTCACATCATGATGTTGACTCGGAAGAAGAATCTGAAGAAGAAACTATGGCTGAAGAGAATGCTACTGAACCTCGCAGGAGAAATCGAAGAGCTGAGATTGATCTATCCAACATAATTGGGGACAGGAGTGCACCCACTCAAACAAGAAGGATGAGGAATAACACGCAATCTGCATTTCTATCAGTTGTAGAGCCATCGTCATTCGAAGAAGATGCAAAGGATGAATCTTGGTTGAAAGCCATGAATGATGAACTAGATCAGATTGACAAGAATCAGACATGGGATCTTATCAAGAGACCCGAAGGTCACAATGTGATTGGTACCAAATGGATCTTCAAAAATAAGTTTGATGAGCATGGAAGTGTCATCAGAAATAAGGCACGACTGGTATGTAAAGAATACTCCCAGTTTGAAGGCATTGATGTTGAAGAAACCTTTTCTCCAGTGGCTAGACTGGAGTCAATCAGGATTTTCCTTGCCATGGAACTCCAAAGAGAATATAAAGTATATCAAATAAATGTCAAGAAAACATTCTTCAATGGTGTACTCGAAGAAGAAGTCTACATTGAACAATCAGTGGGCTTTGTTTTGGGTACTGATGAAACAATGGTCTGCAAACTGAAGAAAGCTCTATATGGTTTGAAGCAGGCACCATGGGTGTGGTACTCACGACTGGATTCATATCTCAAGAAGTTGGAATTCAAAAGAGGAGGAGTTGATCACAATCTCTATGTGATGAATTCTCCAAAAGATCAATTCATGGTTCTAGTCTACGTTGATGATATCATATTTGGTGGCAGTAGGCAGAAATCAGTGGATGAATTTTCCAACCACATGAAATCAGAATTTTAAATGTCTATGATTGGGGAGCTCACATATTTCTTGGGGCTACAGGTGATTCAAAAGAAGGAATACACTTTCATTTCTCAGGACAAATATGCAAGAGAGCTGCTGAAGAATTTTAGTATGCAAGACTCCAAACCAATGTCAACTCCTATTGCAGTTGGAACTAAACCTAGAAATCATGTGGATGGGGACTCTATTGATCCCACCATGTATAGGAGGATCATTGGAAGCCTACTATACCTGATAGCGACAAGGCCATATATTGTCTTTTCCACATGCCTTGCAGCCCGCTTTCAGAGTAATCCAAAGGAGGAACATATGGTTGTAGTAAAAAGAATCATGAGGTACATTCAAGGTACACATAACTTCGGGTTATTTTTTACTGTAGGCAGGGACAGTGAATTATCTATGTTTTCTGATGCTGACTGAGCTGGTGATATAGTAGACAGAAAGTCCACTAGTGGTGGAGCTTTCTATATTGGGCAGAAATGTGTTGGCTGGTTGAGCAAGAAACAAGAAATTACTTCTCTTAGTACTGCTGAAGCTGAGTATATCTCTGCCACAATGGCATGCACTCAACTGCTTTGGATGAAGCAGCAACTAAAAGATATTGGTGATAAGGTGTAGCAACCAATGGTGATTTACTGTGATAAAAAAACCACAATTGATCTTATGAAGAATCTGGTTCAGCATTCTCGTACAAAAAATATTGAAATAAGGTATCATTTTATCAAAGAAAAGGTTGAACAAGGCGTGATTAGAATGGACCATGTTGGAACTGATGAGCAAGTGGCTGATATCCTGACCAAGCCATTGTCCGGGGCTATGTTTGAGAAGCATCGGTTGAACCTCGGTGTTCAACCACCTCCTGCTGCATAAGGAGGCTCCGGAAAACCCCTCTCCCTGTTTATTTTAACTGTTTTTATCTATTTATGGTTGTGATGCAGGTTTATGGGGGATATACTATCCAGTGGTTGTATGGTTTGAACTGAATGTTAAACAACTTATCGGTCTTTGGATTTATTGTCAATGGGGGAGAAAGGAATAAATTCAAGGCATGTAGTGCTTCTGTGATGATAAGTATGCGAAGGAAAACATTGGGCATCATGGAGAATTCCAAAACACTGGAACCCAATTCAAGATTCCTCTCTTGTTTTCTACACCAAGCATTGCTCACGTAGACTTATAGTGTTGGCTGAGTTGATTCTTGCGTTTTTTGTTTGCACATGGATGGAGTTCTATTGAATTTATTTTTTGATTGCCAACAAACCCAAAGGGGGATATTGTTGGAACCAGGTTCTTCACAGCATGATTTGGCATATGGTTTGTGTTTGTTGTCAATCCTCAATGGAAGTTCAGAATGTGTACCAGCAAAGAGATCATACCTTTCAAGCAGACAACAGTAGTGAAGATGGCGTTGTTTCCTAGTGTTTACCAAATTTTTGGTCCTGAAAAATTGACAAATGAAGAAAAGTGTTTTTGACAAAGAAAATTGTGTACCGAATACTTGAAGGAGAGGAAACTTGTGAACCATATGTTTTTCATGATCAGAACATGTAAAAATGGCAAAGGGATAAGGGTTGTGCAAATTTTGGGCTGGTAACGCAAGTGACCTGCTCGCCGTGAAGATAATTGTGCGCCGATGCCTAGGAGGATTGGGAACTTGTGCGTATTTTGTTTTTTAAGTTTATAACTTTAAAATATGGCAAAGGAAAGTGGTTCGTGCAAGTTTGGAAGTTGATCGCGCAAGTGACTTTCATGGGAAGAGAGCTGCACTCTGAGACTTGCGCGTCGATGGTTGACTTGCGCACCATCGCGCAGGCGGTCCCGTTTGCCTATAAATACTGGACCACCCCTCCTCATTTCTAACGGAGTTCAAAACTTAGAGATTTTTCGATCTCTCATCACGCAAGTAGTGGAGTCGCGCAAGTGGTTGTTGGGGGCGCGCAAGTAGAGGCTGCATGCCGGTTGTGGGTTGTGCAACCAAGGCAGTTGGGGAGATAAATGTGCATCATCGCGCATGTTTGAAGTTGAAAGAGGTAGTGTCGCACAAGTTGTTTTGTGTCACTTTCACACCGGGATTGTGTCTTGCGCGCTGGGCTTGGAGAAGCGCACCAGTGTTGTTAAAGTACAATTTCCACTTGAAGATGCACAAAAGCTGGAAGATTGCCCGGTACGCTCAGTACAAATTGATATTCATATTCTGGTGAGAATTGTACTTCAATAGAGCATCTACATACAATAGAGGATGCATTATTATGTAATGATGAAGAGACCTTCACGTCTATAAACTCAGTGTGACTTCACCAATGGCAGTGAGCTAGGGGGAGACAATGGGAGTGAGCCGAGGGAAGTAGTGAGCTATCCCTGAACCTTTGTAAAGGTAGTGAGCATGGGACAGAGTTTCTGTGCCCAAACCTTTGTAATCCACATCTAGTGAAGATTAGTGGAATTGGGTAAGACCGATAACTTTTCGGTGTATGCTCCTTTGACGTAGCCCTGAGTGGTGAACCAAGTAAAAAGTGTTGTGTCTTCTCTATGCATGTGAATTTTTGCTTTCTAATCATAATCATCATACAGGTTCAACAAGTTCCTACCAACGTGTGAACAAGATCCATCACATTAAAAGAAAAAGTTGTCACCCTGATTCACCCCTCCCCTCTCAGGGTGTCCCGGGGTCCTTCATTTATAAGGCTCCAAATGGTCAATAACACAAACGTTGGATGATTATGGTTGAGATATCTTCATCCAACAAGATTTTGTCATGTTTCTGGATCATTTATGGGGAATAATTATTTTAATAAAAACTAAATTAATGTTTTTTCATCAATTAAATAATTTATGTATCATTAATGTATAAGCTGTTAAGGTAATCATTTATTTCTTAAAAATTAAAAATAAATTACCATGACAAAGAAACACATTAAATCATTCAAATTAGTATTCATAATTGAATTCATCTTATGTATATCCTTTTATAAAAAATTATTTATTTATTAAAATTTTTGTAAGACATATTTAACGTATCATTAAATAATATAATTAAATGTCATTATCTAATCCATGTGGATTCAAATGGATACCATTTTGAACAAGGATGATATAGGTAGAACCCCACTCATACAATTATATTAATATAAGTTTTAGGTAAATTTTATAATAGTATTCTTACCCTTAATTTCTTAGTTTACCCTTTTATCATATTAATAGAAATTACTAAAGTTACTATTCATAATGACCCAAAATAAAACCAATATATTTATATAATTTGGTCCTCTTGAATCAAAATATAAAATATATTTTTTAAAATTCAAAACACATAATTTTCAGTAATTAATTTAAAATTAGTCGTGTTGTCGAAATGAGGGAACAATTTTTTAAAGGTAAAACATGGCCAAAGATTGAAATTTTTTCTTATGAATTCAATGTAAAATTAATGATAATGATATAAATTATATTGAATGATAAAAATATATTCAATATAAAATTTTAAAAAATTCAGTATTATAATTTAACAATATTAATTATTTCGGAGAAAAAAGTTGTTTTAAATTTAAATTTATTGTAGTTTTACTATTTATCAAAATTTGGATGTTATCAGAAAAATATTAACATTTCATCCAAGTAAATAATTATATACATCTACAAATACCATGTTTATGTTTTCATGTAAAAATTATTAATGTGTCAAAATCGTAATTTAAATGGGGTTCTCCATTAAAAGGTGGAAAACTAACACTTTTGAGAAACATAGTTATTCATACATCAAATAGGGTTTATTAATAATCTATGAAAAAATATCCACTAGATGAATATAAAAAATATTGTATTAGGTATATAACAAATAAATTTCTTTAATTTCATTTTCTAATACTAATTCACATAAATATACAAATATATAATTGATTTATACTTTTTATTAATTTTTATAAGTTAGTAATTTTATTTTTGATAACCTAATGTCTAGGTTAAAATTGTAATTTTATATTAGGTGTGTCTAAAATATTGTTTAATCTCTCAATTGTGAGCAATGAAAATTATTGAATAAAAGTTACATAGAGAAAATATTTTATTAAAACACTCAGGTGTTACATTTTACCCCACTTAAATTGATTTTCTCTCTCGAAATTCACCACATGGATACAAAAATTTGAGGATATCTCTCCCTCATCAAATCCTCATGTTCTAATGTAGCTTCCTAAAATTTTTGTTTCCTCTGTAAAACATTAACCCATCGAGTGGTCTTGTTTCTTAGAAAGTTCTCACTATGATCTAGAACCATTATTGGTAATTATTTATAAGAGATTACTTACTCCAGTGGTTCTACTTCTAATTTTAGTACATGTGAAGGGCTATGTATGCACTTTTTTATTATAGATACATTGAAAAAATCACAAACATGAGAGAGATTAAGTGAAGCTCCAATCAGAAAGCTACCTTCCCTACATGATCCTAAATTTCATAAGGTCCAATATACCAATGTCTTGACATTCCCTTCATTCAAAATATCATTACTCTTTTCTGGGGAGATATTCATAGAAAAACACCATGTTAGCAACTTCAAACACTAGGTCTTTTCATGAGTTGTCAACATGACATGTTTTCCTACTCTAAGGTGCTCCTAGGTGTTGTTGAATATATCTAACCTTCTTTTTACTTTTATTAATCAAGACCATGACCTAATAACATCCTTTACCAAACATCGTCCTAGTATATAGGAGTTATGATCTTATTCCTATAGAGGGATTCATAAGGAGCCATCCAAATGCTGGAGTGAAAGCTATTTGTGTATGAACATTACAAAAAAGGTAGATTTTGATCCCAAAAACCCTTGAAATTCATAGATAAAGATCTCAACATGTCTTATAGATATTTATTTTTCCACTCTGATTGACCATTTGTCTGAAGATGTTAATTAGTTATAAAAAATATCTCTGTATCCAAAGTCGGTTGAAGACTTCTCCAGAACATTGAGGTAAACCTCTGCTCCTGATAAGATATAATGGAAAGTGGTACACCAAGAAATCTCAACACTTCCATTACATATTTCTTGGAAAGACGTTCAAGATAGAAATCATCTCTAATTACAATGATGTCTTCCAACTTCGTAAGGCGATTAACAATAACCCATATTGCATTATGGCCTTTAGACGTATTGGGAAGTACGATGACAAAGTACATAGTGATTTTTTCTCATTTACATTTTGGTATGGGCAATGGTTGTAAAATCCCCTTAGAAATTTTTAAATCAACCTTAACTTACTGAAAACCCTATCATCAAGAGTCATATTCGATGACATATACTTTCATGCCATCACAACTAAAGTACTCTTTCAGGTCTTTGTACATATATGTTCTTCTAGGGTGAATAGAGAATGAAGAATTATGAGACTCATCCAATACATCCTTAATTAAATATATAATGTGAGGAATATAAACCAGATTCATAAACCTTATTAGTCCATCACAAAAAGGTTGAATTCATAAACATTTATCAACTTATTTTGTAGCTCAATAACTTACTTTTACGCCTCCTTAATCTTCAATTGTATAGATGGTTGAAAATTCATTTGATAATGACATTATTTCTACACTTCCTTTAAAATTTTAAGATCCATCCTTTCAATTTACATAAATATTGGATCTTTCTTGATCCTCATCATGGATAGGATATAATGGTCCTTTCAACTCAAATCATATTCCACCATGTTATATTTACCAATGATGTAATGTATTTAGTAGCTATAGTCTTTAATCTACTCTTACCACATTCTTTGTATCGTATTATGCTTCTTTTCTATGAAAATGTACAATATAATCTTATAATTAGTATAAATGTCACACCCTTCACTATAAACGATAATGCCTCCATATCGTTAATGAAAATATTTCCCCAACTAACTCTAAATCTTGAGTTGGTAATTTTTATCATGGATATTCAATTGTTGGGAGGAATAAGATACCCCCATATAATTTTTCCTGAGAAAAAATCTCATACCCTTTTTAGATTCGTCACTATAAATCACAAACCTTTCTCCACTACAATGCAGTGTGAGAAAATGTGTACTACATAACCTACATTTGAGATCTTTGAAATTTTGATTACATTCCTCCATCTAAACGAACCTGAATCCTTTCGGATTTAAATTGGTTGGTGGGTTAGATAATTATGAAAAATATTTCTGAAATTGTTGATATTGTTTTGCTAAACAAAGAAATCTTCAGATCATATTAACCATTTTTTATCTCATATAACTTTCAATAACTTTTATTTTTCATGGATCTCTATATATCCTCTCTCTTGAGAATATACGACCCAAAAATGAAAATATATGAATCTAAAATTCACAGTTGGTAAATTTTTCAAAAAGATTCGCATTTATTATGAACTTCAGTACAATTCAAAATTATCTTCATTTTATTCCTTTATATTTGAATATACATGAATATCATCTATTAAGACAACCACAATCTGATCAAGATAGTGTCTAAAGATACTATTCGATATATCCATGAAGATAGAAGAGAAATTAGTATGACCAACAGGAATCAATATAAAATTATAGTGTCCATAACATGTAGGAAATGTGGTATTTGGTATATCCTCTTTCTTGACCTGTGGATGATGATATATTGAATGGAGATCAATCTGGGTTAACTCTTTAGCACCATATAGTTGGTCGAATAAGTCATCAATGCGGGGAAGAGGATATTATTTCTTGATACTAATATTGTTATGTTCTCAATAATCAATGTAGAGTCTCATCAATCCATTTATCTTCTAAACCAACAAAATAGGTGCTCTATAAGGTGACACACTAGGGAATATGAATCCATTATCAAGATTCTCTTAGAGTAGCTTCTTTAATTCCATCAACTCAATTTGGTACATTCTATAACGAGTCATTGAAATTTGAATATCACCTGGTATGAGTTCCATTGAATACACAACATCAAAATTTGGTGGAATACCTCTTAATTATTCTAGAAAGACACCATGAAACTCCTCTAAAATATATTTATACTTAATTTTGAGTTTATCCCCAATAATTTGAGATAGATAAACTTCATTTGTGTGGATCAACAAACATAAGATGGAAGAAATTATCACTATAAGGTCATACTCATCCTTGCATCGATAGATGATAATAGATTGATTTGGAATATGAAATTTGACTTCCTTTCCCAAGAAATTCGTATGAGATCCACTTAAGTAGATCCAATCCATTAAACAAATCACAAAAATTTATACTATAGGAAGGATCACAAGATTTACAGGAAGTACATTCACACAATCTTCAACTATAGAAGAATTATAAACTTTTTATGTGACCATTGTGATATTTGGATTTCTCACAGCTAACTCAATATCTAATTATTGAGGTAATAAAAAATAACCGTAGAAAATTATTCAGAAATAGAAGAGTTTATGGATCCAGAATCAAATAAAACATTTTATACTTTAGAGTGGATGGTAAGTGTACCTTTCAACTCTTCATTATCGTAATCCACATCACTGATAATGATCTCATGTGACTTTCCTTTGACTTTGGCCTTGAGAGTCTACTGATTTTGATTATCCTTAATATACAATGGATTATGGAATTGACTGGTATAATTCTACATTTCCTTACACTTGTAGAATTGAAATGTAGGAGGATAATTTTGTGTATCTTTTTCTCTATTCGCATCATCAGACATCTTTTTCAAATCAATTTTTCATTTAACTACCCGATGACCTTATTTTACGCACATAAAACTTTTAATATCCCCTTAATGAAAATTTCCTCCAAGCTTATTTCCACACTTTGTGCATAAGGAAAAAAAATATTCCTTTTTAAGTGTAATGTTTATATTTTCATTGATTTTAATTTTTATCATCTTATCAAACCCGTAGGACTGATATCATACTCTAATATTTTTCTCAACCTTGAGGGCACATTGAACAACTTCCTCATAACTATTAAAGTGCCTTATTTATAATTCCCAACAGATACATTGTTTAAAGACACTAAATAATTGATCAATTTTACTCTCAAGTTCATTAATAATTCTAGAAGCGTAACCTACAAGTATTTTAAAATTTTCTTCATGGCTTCCGACAGATTCATTGTCCTTTTTATTATGTTCAAGGAACACCTTATCTGTATTTGTTTGAAAAATACAAAGAATGTACTTATTTAAAGATAAGTTCTTCAACTCATCCCATTCCATGGATTCAATTTCATCTCTTTGCCTCATATTATTGATAAGGTCCCACCATCGATCTTATTCATCATTGTAACGATATACTTCAAATATGAATTCATCATTTTATCAACATTGTATTACTGAAAATAACATTTTAGTGGTACTGATCTATTGGTTATCCACTAATGGATCTAAAGACCAGCTGAAAGAAGGTGGATTCTACCTCATAAATGACTCGATAGAATTTTTTTCACTAAATTTCTTGTTTGGATGTCCTTCATGATTTATAGCTCGAGAATGTTTTGTGAGCTTAGCTACAAGATTTTTCATTCGATCTCCCATAAAATTAGGTTGCTCGAGAGGACAATAATTACATTTCCCTTCACATTCAGTGTTAATGTAGTTATTCTAGGTCCTAGCCATTGACTAAAATGAAGAAGTGTAGTGAGAGAAACAATATTCATAATGAGAAACCCACAGAATAATGATTTTTTTTAAATTTTAGACACATTGAGGTCTATCCATTATTTTTCATGGTCATTAATAAAACAATATGAATGAAACCTATTCTTCGACATATCCTTTGGATTATTACAATGGTTTTCACATCATAGTTTCCAAAAGTTAACTATAACTTTCCTCTATTACCAATTAAAATGTCACCTCATTTAAAAATTATGATATTAATTCAAAATTGAAGAATATTCATTAAAAAATATAATAATTTAGTGAAATGAATGCATTAGTGTTGTTTTTTAGAAACTAAGAAACATATACAGCTAGTTTATAAAATATCTTCACTATCTCCCATATTTTTCTTCGTAACTCAACTCCATTTTGACTTATCTTACTTAATATCTTTATTCCTGACCAGGGGAAAATAATCATTTTAATGTGAGTGCTCAAATTCTCAGTAAGGGTAAAATGGTGAGATAATAATCATATCATAATCATACGACCTAAAAACATAACATTTTAAAATCATATCCTACTTATAAATGATCATGATATCATGTCATGGAATAAATCATAAAAGTTTAATTTAATAAAAAAATCATAACATAGGACATGAATTTTTTTGTCATACACATAAGCATAGGAAATCATATCATATTGGACAATGCTCATTTTCAGGACGATCATAGTGGACAAAGTCATTTACTGAATCAAGTTCACTCTTCGTTCCAACCCTGTATTATTGAACCATATTTTCTTATCATTAAATTTGTGTCTATATCATGAGATATAAATATTTACCCACTGCAGTGAAGGGACATATAGGTCCCACCCATCTCACAATGGAATCATTGTTACATGGGACAGAAAAACATAAATCATAGAATTACCCACGTAATAAATTGGATTTCTTAACAATCATTCCATCATAATCCTTATTAAAAAAATTGAATTCATAAATATTAATCCATCATAAACAAAACATTAATTATATTAATTCTAGGGATAGAAACATAACCGTACTTAATGAATTTCATCTCATATGGAAAGAAATCTTAGATAAAACACTTAAAATTAATTCTTGAGGAAAATATCATATCTTTCTCAAAAACATTTTCGTTTCAAAAAATGAAAATGGTTTTTAAAAGAAAATAATTTAATTGAAAATAAAATTTAAATCTTGTAAATTAAGGAACATTGAAATAAGTACTTATGAAAACATATGAATATGATAATGTTGTATAAGTAAAAAAAACATCCTCCTCGTACCTTTTCTTGAAAATAAAAAAGTACATCATATCAAAAATGTCAAAAGATTCATTTCATACATATTAAAAAAAATTAACAAATGGGAAAATTTTATGAATAAGAATATTATTATTTAATATATAATTAGAGAACATTGACATGGATTATAAATATACCCTAGTAAATACTTACTTATAAAAAATATTGTATAATAATGAGATTGAGAAATCATCGCTTACCTTAGGTCTGAATTCCATTGTATATATCTTAGCCTCATATATAATAATTTAAATAAATTCATTGAATTATTTTAGAATAATATTCATTTTTATTTTATCATATATGATCATATTATTATCCATCTTTTAATAACATTTCATTATTACTTTTTATTCAGATATTAACTGTTATATGTCAATATGCTTGTTTTGTTAACTATTTTTTGGTTCTCCTTATTAAGTCATAGTTATATAATTACAAAATGATATTAACATAATATATACAATATTCATTTATTATGTACCTTTATATAATCATTATTTGAGGAATACCATGTAAAAAATAATCAAATCGCATCGTGGAGATGCTAGGACAAATGTACACATGAGCGACATTATCATTCCTAAATTTGTCCAATGGTATAGAATTGGATGGTATATAATATTTAAGAATTAATATCATGTTTTAATAATCATATATAGTTATTAAAAACATTATCATTCCCATCAATGTAAGGTTGTGCGGAAAGACAAATTACACCACAACATGGAGAAGATAATTCGTACGTACGCACGTGTAGTGATTTCATTTTTCAAGGGATATATAAAAGGTAGAATATAACTTTTTACTAATTATAATAACATCTCAGTATATAAGAGATACTATATTTATTACTTTATAAAGGAAAATGTTATGAAGACGAAGTAGAAAAAGAAAAAAGTGTGAATGAAATAGTAGATGGGATTACCTCTTCTTCGAAGTGTTTCCTCTAAATCTATTCTCAGTGGAATAGAGTGGGTATTTGAAGAAGACTTGAAACACTATAATGTAACTAGGTATGTTGAAAATTGAAATGGTTAGTGTATGGGAAATAATAGAGGCTCAAAAGGAAGGTATGAGAGGAGTGGGGAGGTTCCCTTTTATAATTGAGGCGATGAACACTATTGGAAACACTATAATCAATAATTTATAATAAATTCAAAAGATACCCCAACACATCAAAACATTTTTTAATTCTGATGATGATTTGAGATTGGGTTTCGATCTCATCAACTAATTTTTTTACAATCATTTCTATCAATTTAAAACGTATCTTTTTAATTAACATCAAGTTATTCTATTTACGTTTTAACAAGGGTAACAAATAATTCATTATTAAAAAGGTTCATTATTCAATTATTTTATGTAAAATAGACCATTAATGAATAAATAAGAAGATTTTATACCATATAATTATTATAAGAAAAATAAAAATATGTTTTATGTTTTTTTAAATTAATAAATAAAACATTATTTTTATAAATAATCAATAGTGTCAATTTTAAAATGATCTAATTTATTGATATTTCCAAAATTTAAGATAGGTTATCATAAAAAAAATATTTTATCATATTCCTATTAGTTAATGGATATCTAAAAAATTAATTATAAATATTAATTATCCCAAATTATGATTATTTTAATATTTTTTATAACATTTATTTTTTATCCCTATTAATGAAATAATCAATATTTCAATATTATGTAATTATTTAATATTCATATTTGTTAAATTAAAATTAAAATTAAATGTATATTATGATGATAAATATGTTATCCATTAGTAGAATATTTTTAGTCATATATATATTATGGAAAATCTTATATTATAAATGGTATACTTATTAGATTATGAATGTGACAACTTTAACATCACATTATGTAAAATTATATAAGATTCATAATCCATTATATAAGGATTTATATGGTTAATAACTCCACTATTGGATAATTATGGTCGGTATATACTCATGGAATAAGATATGGTCAAGTGTTTGGGTATTTAAAATAGGAGTATTATGTTAATAAAAACTATATTATTGATTTTTCAACAATTAAATAATGTCGGCATCATTAATGTACAAGCGACTAAGGTAATCATTTATTTCCTAAGAAATACAAATAAATTACCATG
This sequence comes from Viscum album, assembly GCA_963277665.1. Lineage (NCBI taxonomy): Eukaryota > Viridiplantae > Streptophyta > Magnoliopsida > Santalales > Viscaceae > Viscum > Viscum album. The sequence continues at coordinate 1,018,025,372 of OY728162.1, forward strand.
ATAAAGAAAAATCTTTTATCTTTAAAATTCGTATTTATAATCTAATTTATATATTCTATATCCTTATATAAATTTTTTTATTTTTTACAATTTGAGTGAGACGTATTTAACTTTTCATTAAATAAAATAAATTAAATCTTGTAATCCCATCCAAGTGGATTCAAATGGATTTAATTTAGACCCAACGATGATTTAGGTCAAACCACGATTATCAAATTATATGATGAAAAGTGTTATAGTAATTTTATAATTGTATTCTTACCCTTAATTATCAGATATACCCTTTTTATATTAATTATAGTCACCGAAGTTACTATTTATAATGCCAAAAAATAAAATAAATCTATTGATATAATATCTAGTTACCAATTAAAAATATGGATACATTTCTTAAAATTCAAAATAGCAATTATTCGGTATTTAATTTAAAATTACTCCCATTATCAATAAGAGTGAAAAGGTTTTCAATGTTAAAATTTTGCAAAATATTGAAATGTTTCTACATTTGAATTCAATGAATTCATGATAATGACATAAATTATATTGAATGATAAAAATATTTTAATTTATACATTAAAAACATTCAATATTAATATTTAACCTTATAAATAATTTTAATGAAAAAAATTGTTTCCAATTAAAATTTATTTTAATTTTATTATTCATCAAAATATAGAAGTTATCATAAAAATCATAAAATTTCATCAAAAGTAAATTTTAAAAGTCCTATACCAAAGACCATGTTTATGTTTTCATATAAAAACAATTAATGTGTCAAAATATTAATACAAAAGGGGTTCATCATTAAAAGGTAGAAAAATACCCTTTTGAAAAATATTTGTTTGCAAACATGAAATAGGGTTTATTCATAATCTATGGAAATAATATTCATTGTATTAATATCAAAAATATTTTATTATGTATATAACATATATATTTCATTATTTTCATTTACTAATAGTAATTCATAAAAAATAAAAATTTAAAATTGATTTATATTTTTTATACATATTCATAAGTTTGTAATTTTTATTCCCTCTAAACTAACAACTGGGATGTAAATTTCATTTTATATTAAGGGTGTCTCGATTTTTCTTTAATGTCACTATTGAGTTAAATGAAAACTATTACATAAAAATTATTTTGAAAAAATATTTAATTAAAAAATCCATGTTTTACATGATAGATGTCGAAGACATCTCAGCGCTATTGTGCCCACTATCTGCTCCAACTATGTGGTCTCCCTCTGAGAGAAATATCTAATTCACTAGTGCCTGCTACAACACCGCGACATGGGTGGGGATGTAGAAGGGTACCACACATTCTCCTATATCTCTACAAAGTCCTTTCTCAAAAAACCACGCCTAGAAGTAGTCATTACAAATCAAGTCTAGAGAGTACCATGTTAGGTCTGTGAATCCAGCCGCATATTCGGCCACCATCATACATCCCTCCTAAAGGTCCAAAATCTCCTAAATCGAAACAAACTATTATAATGATGGAGAATAATTTTTATAGAAACACTATTGTATGTTATCCCATAATAATTCCAACTAATCGTGCATCTGACTAAACTAGCTCCACCAATGCCCAGCAGTTAAACAGAAAAGACTAGCTGCCAACGCCACCATATTATATTCTAAGTTCCGAAAAAGTTTGAGGTGGTGGAACACCACCTCCAACCAGTCCTCTATAGCCAGAGGATTTGTATCACTATGGAAGATCAATTGTCTTTATCATTGTAACTCACAGAGTATAATCATTCTATGCAATTCCTCATACTGATCTTCTAAGACTATATAATACCCAACAGGTTGAGGTGCTCTAACCTTCCCTCCTGGATGAAGGGGATTGCATGCTGGAACCTAAATTGAGTCCTCGTTGAACATTGTGTCATCATCACAAACTGGATTAAGTATCCCAGATGGATGTCATCGTAGAGGCATCCTGAGTGTTATCAAAGAGAACCGCGGTCAAAGGAGAATATATATAATGACAAAAATAATGGGGAGATAACTCAACATGGATAGTCAAAGACTAAATCCTACATGATGCATGTATCATTGATCCTTGCAAAAAATGTCTTCTCTCGACGAGTCGACAAATGGGTAATCAGGGTCCTGGTGACTTGCTACATCGGCCAACACACCATCACTGGACGTTGTTGCCTAAGAACCGCACTAGATACATGATAATTTTTTACCTAAACCCAACCAATATTTTTAAAGAGAATCATTAAAAAAATACCAAGTAATGAACTCTCTATGAAATGAATTTTTCACAATCCGACCCATGCTCGGGCCTGAGCTGTAACTACTCCAAGCCCACCTTTATAGGCCATGGGGTGGTAACAAGTGCTGATGGCCCAAAAACTATAGGTAGGACTTGTCCAAAGTACCTGTACACACGAAAATATCCAACCGAATGAAAAAGTGTGAAGGAAAAATGAAAAAAAGTTCCTATAATACTAAAAATAAACCAAGACCACATGGACCTCTGAATAATAGAAGTATGAAAAAGGAGACAAAAACGAAAATGGAAAAATATACGCCCAACCAAAAAGTTTCCCATCCCGAAAAAAAAACATGAATGGTAAATTAGTTAAAAGAGACCCGCTCTTAGATCCCAAGCTACTACCCCTGTACTTTTTCCAAGCACCCTGTATCCCTAAGTTCCTCAGAAGTCATGACCATCCTATCTATCATTTGCATAAGTCATGACACAAGCATGTAAAACCCATGTATAGGTGAGTATAGAAATACTTAGTAGTATTCCCCAAAAAGGATAAGGGGGAGTAGTAAGAGATACACTAATGAAGAAGAAAATATATAGAATAAGGTTCAGTAAAAGAAAACCACACAACCCAACAAGAGAGTGAATGCAAACTCATCCAAACATAAGGAGCTCAAAACTGTTATAAGATGAACTTTTCATCGAGTCTTCACTACCTAAAGTAGGATAGTGGTATCATCTAGAAATGAGAATCTTGACACAGATTGGACATGGCATACAACATGTGTGTCCACCTCTCATGGAAGGAGAGTAACTGAAACTGATTGAATGAGTGCTCAAGGATGATAAATATTTATGATGAGTCAATGAAGCCCAAATGAGAGATTAAGTGGATTGAAATCTCATAACACAACCCAAGAAAAAAATCCACCAATAGTTCAATGGTAATTCCATATACGATTTTGAACACATCACATGCTTACATTGAACACAAAATCTTGAGGGACACAATCAGCACACCATAATAATGTCCACTTTGGGCCGCACTGACTCTCCTAAAAACTTTAGGTAATTCCCTAAGGACACATCCTGGTGGGGAATGTGTCCATATTTCTCATGAGTTCGATGGTGTAACATCCCAGTTCCGGAAGCCACCCAGAGGCGCCCCGTACCCAGTTGGTCACATGGACTCAAGCACATTTCCCCAAACGCCACAGGCTGCAGACTAGCAATGAGGGATTTGGGTGTGATAGTGGGGAAACTATGTCCTCATTGGTAGAGTACATAGCAGAAAAGAAAACAAATAAGAACAATAGCATAAATAGTATACATCCATACAAGAGTAAACAATAAGCAGCGGAAGATGAACAGTAACAACTGGAGCACACACACATGTGTATAAAATGATGCATGATACATATGTCTAAGAAAGCAGCCAACCAAGTCACAATGCTGAATTCAATACTAAACCAAATTATAAAAGAAAACACATAAACTCCTCAGCATCGCAAGCCATAGCTTGGTCTCATGCTCTATAGCTCCAGTGAAATCAAGTACCTGAAGTAGAAGGGTGCTTGCCCTTATCTATACCTGCAACAATATAATCTGTTTGGGCCCAGAAGCGTGGCCCAAACAGGGTGTGAGACAAGGTCCCAGTAGGCAACCACCCAAATATCTGTGTATAACTGTCAGTGAATACATGGCAGTAAAAATACAGGAAGCAGTAAATAGGAAAGCACACAGTAGCTACAATCTACAGTCTAGAACATAAAGCACACAAGTAACAGCCAATCAACAAGAAGAACAATAGGTAACCCTATGGGTAGTTCTCATAGCCTAACCCTTATGGTTCCACATACAAGTACTAGCAACCCTCTAGGAAGAACACACAGTCTCGCCCCTCTTGTTCAGTTATAGAATAGACTCTCTGAGTAAGCACTCACCGTCAATTTCCCCTATAGTCTCGTATCGTACTAAAGGCTCTCTAGGGAAGCACTCAACACCAATTCCCCCTGTGGCCCGTGTCGAGGAACTAAAGTCTCTATGAGGAAGCACTCAACGTCAATTCCCCCTATGGTCTCGCATCATAATTAAAGACACTCTGAAGAAGTCGTTACGTCCATTCTCTCTATGGTCCACTACACTAGGTTCTCTCAGCCCTGTGTAAAACAACATGCATAGCACGCGTATCACCCCAAGTGAACCTCGAGAATTACTTGTCTATCATTCTACAGAACAACAGCATAACACTACAATAGTTCTACTATCCTACAACTAGGCATGGAAACTGAAAAAACTCCAAACAAGCTAATCAAGCATGGAAAAAAATCCAGAGTACAGTAAAAACTACCCTATTCACAAGAAATTACCTCTACTCAAGCAATCAAGCAAATAGGAAAATAACTAGGAAAAACAGGAAACACGCAATACCTCATTCAAGGGTATTGGTAGAATTTGCACAAAATATTCATAGTCTTCCTACAGAAAGTCACAAACCACCTATCTCGATGTTAGGATAATGATATAAGTGAACCACGATGATTGATTCTCCTTATAATGTCAAGGATCAGAGAAAACGTCAAAAATTATCAACCAACGATATCTTGAGAAAGAGGAGTAATTGGAAATCAATGATCTAGGAGAAGGAAGAACTCACAGCTGTGATTCCAATGCAATCGACGACGGCTGAAAAGGAGGTCAGATGGAGGCACGGGAATCCGGAGAAGAATCATAGCCGTACAGATCGCTCTTGGACAAAGAACCTGAAGAAGAAAAGTGTTATGTCCGTCAGGCATGACCTCGATGCGTTTAATGTAAAAAAAGAAACTACACGACATGTACTTCTTGAGTACACGGTGCGTACTCCATTTTTCCGTACTTCGATTTAAGCGACCTCCACCTCACCCCTAAACACCGTGTGTGTGGCTCGGACATGGCCATCACATGGCCTAGCACGGCAAGGGAGTACACGGAATGTACTCAGAAAGTACGCGGCGTGTACCTCAAAAATTTCCAGAAACTCCACTTTTCTCAAAAACTCCAAAAAAAGGAAAGACATACCTGAAAACGAAGATCTGGGTTCTTACAAACTTCCCCCCTTAAAGAAATTTGTTCCCGAATTTCCCTAACGAGGAAAAGAAGAAGAAACCCCGAACAGCTTTGGCCATTGTGATCGTACATCGACCTCCCTTTCCCAGGTCCCGTCCTGTACTCGCCCGTGTTGCCATAGCACCAGTACTAGAGGAACAGACCGCACACGGAGAACCTTCATACCGTGATCGACAATCTGAATAGGATTCTCCTAAAACGATGCATCCGCTTCGATCTCAACTTCCTCGGGCTGAAAGACATGAGTCGGGTCTGAAAAGTAACGTCGGAGCTGAAAGACGTGGAAGACGTTGTGCATGGCCCGATACCTCTGAGGTAACTGCAACTGATAGGCAACCGGCCCAACTCTCTCCAATACCTCAAATGGCCCGACGTACCATGGTGAAAGTTTACCCTGTCTCCAAATCCTATTTTGTCCCAATCTCGGTGAAACGCGTAGGATAACCTGAACCCTAACCTCGAACACCAGAGGTCATCTTTGCTGATTAGTATAAGACTTCTATCGAGACTGATCTATAACCATCCTCTTCCGAATCAAATATATCTACTCTGAGGTCTCCTGAACAAGATGAGGTCCTAGTAAAGATGCATCTCCTACCTCTAGTCAGCATAAAGGTGATCAGCATGGCCTACCGTACAAAGCCTCTTAAGGTGCCATCTGAATAGTCACCTTAAAACTGTTTTTGTAGGAAAAATCTACAAGAGGGAAATGCTTCTCCCAAGAACCGCCAAAGCCTAGAATGAAAGATCAAAGCATATCCTCAAGCACCTAGATCGTATGCTTAGACTGGCCATCTTTCTGAGGATGGAATGGTGTACTCAAGAGTACCTGCATGCCCAAAGCACTCTAAAGTCCCTGCCAGAACCGAGAATTAAACAGCGCATCCTTGTCTGAAACAATGGATTGTGGAACTCCATGAAGATGTACAATCTCTCAGATGTAAATTCATCCCAGATCATCGACACTGAAGGTCTACTTGATCGGTAATATGTGAGCAACCTTCGTAAACCATTCAGTGACAACCCAAACATCATCGTTACCTTGAGGTGACCTCAGCAATCCGGTCACGAAGTCCATCACGACATCGTTCCACTCCCACTCCGGAATGGGTAACTGCTGTTAAAGGTCTGCTAGTCGCTGATGTTCTGCCTTCACTTTCTGAAAAGTAGAACACCTCAAGACGAAACCAGAAACATCCATCTTTATACCTAGAAACTAGTACGAGGCGATGAAGATCCTGATACATCTTGGTGATGTCAGGATGAACTGCCCAAACTGAGGAATGAAAATCTCACATCAACTCCTCGCGTATGTCTGCTGGCACCCATACGCGTCCCTGGAAACACAAGATCTCATCCTCTCCCACTGTCCATCTAGGAAGAGGGTCCTCTCCTGACACACTCTCCCACAGGACTAAGCCTTCTGAGTCTGATATCTGCCTCATTCGTACCCAATCAAGTAGTGTGGAGGTAACTGTTACAGAAGATAGGAAAGTATGTCCTTGTATGTTGTTCACCTCCAGATGCATCTCATAAAACAGAGCCATAAGCTTCCACTCACTACTTGCCTCATGAACTACCTGAATCTGAGTTCTCCAGCTCAATGCATCTGCCACTGCATTTCCCTTTCGCGGTGTATAGGCAAGCACGAAATAAAAAGACTGAAGATACTCGACCCACCTATGTTGTCTCATATTCAGATCACACTGAGTGAAGATGTACTTGAGACTCTTTTGGTTGGTGAAAATCACAAATTTCTTTCCTAGGAGGTAATATCTCCAACAGCGTAAGGCATGAACAACATCCGCCAACTCTAGATCGTGCGTCAGGTAGTTCCTCTCATGTGGCCTCAACTTCCGAGACCCGTATGCAATGAACCCATCTCCCTGCATAAGCACAATGCCCAGCCTGATGCCAGAAGCATCAAAATAAACAGTATAGCTCTTGTCTGGCTCTGGCAAGACTAGTATCGGTGCTGACGTCAACCTTCCCTTCATCTCCTGAAAGGCTGACTCACAAGAATCTGACCATAAGAACTTCGCCCCCTTCTTGGTCAGACCTATCAACGGTGATGCTAGGCGTGAAAAGTCCTGAATGAAGCATCTATAGTATCCAGCCAGCCCTAGGAAACTCTGTACCTCAAAAATGTTCTTCGGATGCTCCCAGGAAACTGCAGCTCTCACTTTATCTGAGTCCATAGATACTCCTGCCTCTGAGATGAAAATACCCAATAAGTGAATTTGATCCATCCAAAAGTGGCACTTCTAGAGTTTATCATAAATTCGATGCTCTCTCAGTGTACTCAGAACGATCTCAAGATGTGTAGCATGGTCGTGTCGAGTATGAGAATACACCAATATATCATTCCCAAAGGCCATCATGAAGGAATCCAAGTAAGGATGGAACACTCGGTTCATTAGTTCCATGAAAACTTCTGGCACATTCGTGAGACTAAAATTCATAACCATATACTCTTCTAGAGCATACATGCTCTTGAAGGCTTTCAGAGGTATATATGATGGTCTAATGAGCAACTGATGATAAGCGGACCTCAAATGGATCTTTGAGATCACCCGGGCTCCTCGAAGCTGATCAAAGAGGTCATCAATACTTGGCAAGGGATATCAGTTCTTGACTGTCAACTGGTTCAACTTCCGATAATCCACACAAAGCCTAAGGGTACCGTATTCCTTCTTCGCAAATAGGACAGGAGAACCCCAAGGAGAAGTACTGGGTCGGATGAAACCCTTTGCCTGCAACTCCTCCAACTGATTCTTGATCTCCTGCAACTCAGGTGTAGCCATCCTGTAGGGAGGAATGGACACCGGTGCCACTCCTGGAACAAGCTCGATGGAGAAGTCTACCTCACTATCCGGAGGAAAACCTGAAAATTCCTCTGGAAATACATCACTAAAATGATCCACCACTAGAGGAATGTCCAACTGTGAAGTCCCCTAGTCATCCAGGTAAAGACTAGCAATCTGGGTCGTCACCCTTCCTAGCCCATGATGCTCGAGTCCTGCTCAACTCGCCTGAACATCCCATTCTCCTCTATGAAGAAAAGATTCACCCTCTTATGAGATGAAACTCATCCTGAGGCTGTAACAGTCGACAAATGCCTGGAAGGGAACCAACCAGTCTGTCATGAGGATGACAACATATCTTGTCATCTCTAGGATATAAGGATCCCATAAGAAACGATACCCCGCAACCTCGAGGGGGAACTGTCTACACTGAAGTACACTAGATGTCCTCGTCCCCAAAGGTGTGTCTAGTGTCAACAAGTCGGAAGAAGAAAGGATACAGAGCCCAAGGCTCTCAAAAAAAGCAACAGAGATAAATTTATGCGTAGCACAAGTATCGAAAAGAGGTGAAGATAAAACTGAGGCTACTAAAATCGTACCTCGAACTGTAGAAGGTACGGGATCCTGCTCCTAATATGTCTGCTCCACCGCAAAAGTCCGGCCTGCCCCGCAGACCTGTGACCCTGCCTGACCACTCTAAGATGATCCTCCATGCTGGCACTGAAGGACTGGTGATTAGCTGCCACGACCTCGACCTCCACCTTGGTCTGAACGGCCGGAAGAACTCCAGTTCCCCAACTGGTGAGAAACTGGAGGTGCTTCTCTTGAACGAGGAGTCATGGAAGAACCCCCGTCACTAGTTACTGGTGAGAAAACCTGGTAGAAATGCTGAAGGTGACCGATCTTGTCGTAATATCGGCACTCCACTGGGTCTCTCTGGCACTACGGCCTCATGTGCCCTACCCTTCCACACTAGTAGCATACCACCTGGCTACCTGAAAAAGTATCTTGCCTCCTCGGATCACCGCGCATAGACTCCCTACGACGCTTCCTGCTGTCAACTAGAGGAACACTATCTCTGGAAGCAGAACTGCCCTGGATCGCTGCTCCAGAGTCTCTCAGATTGCGCTCCACAATCAGTGCCTAGTTGGCGATGGAAGCGATGAATGTCAACTGGAAGACATTCACCTACGAGCGGATCTCCCGCATGAGACCCTCCTCAAACTTCCTTTCTAAGAACACCCCACTTCCATCCCGGAGGGGTGTGAAATGCTGCAGCTCGGTGAAAGGAGAGGATTACTCCATGACAGAAAGAGTGCCCTACTCTAGACTCATGAACTCCCGGGCTCGATCGGCCCTCAGGGTCTCCAGGTAGAAGTAGTCATAAATCACACGCTGGAACTCCTCCCAAGCCATAACTTGCTGATGACCCGCCTCTGAGATCATGTCCCAACACCTCTTGGTGGAGTCTCGTAGCATATAGGTAGTGAGATTGACCAACCTCTCTGGAGGTGTTTCTAGATGCTCAAAGATAGTCAGCATGGATTCCAGCCATGACTCTGCAGTCTGTGGTCCTCCTTCCCCCGAGAATGTAGGAGGATGCTACTGCTGGAAAACCCACATCAAGTCTGCCATAGTAGTGGCAGGAGGCGGTGCTCCCTGAAAGGTCTGCATCATCCTCATAAAGCCTTCCCTAAACTGCGCATCTACGCCTGCAACTGGTATGACAGCCGGTGCCAAGGCTGGCTCATAACACCTCAAGAACCAAAATTTGGCATTCATTTAAGAAAGGTACAAAACAAACAATTTCTCTACCAAAATAGCAGGGATTCTATCTAATAATATATCATAACAACATGCATAATATACACAGAGTCTATCACAACCACATGCAATCGCTAATGTACCCTAGATGGCATGGAAATAATGCATGGCATGTGATTCTAACAAGTGCCTATATGATGCACGAGATGGAATACCCTCATCTCATCATGTTGTGATAGAAATAGAGCCACAATATTGACAAAAATAACAACACAAGGCATGTGAATCACTCTTGGTGAAATCATATCAAATGTATATCTCAAAAACCAGTAAACTGTAATTAATGAGGTAGTATGGATTTTCCATGTTCATGGGTTAGCTACTCCCGAGCACAGCTTAATACCAAGTACCGGATCTATCCTATCCCTGGATAAAGGCTAAAGACAGTAAATCAAGAGAAAACAAACACCTCTGATACCACTTTGTAACGTCCCAGTTCCGGAAGCCACCCAGAGGAGCCCCATACCGGGATGGTCACATGGCCTCAAGCGCATTTCCCCGAACATCAGAGGATTCCGAATAACAGCGAGGGCCTTGGGTGTGATAGTGGGGAAACTATGCCCTCATTGGAAGAGTACACAGTGGAAAAGAAAAAAAATAACAACAATAGCAGAAACAGTAGACATCCATACAAGAGTAAACAATAAATAGCGGGAGATGAACAGTAACAACTGGAGCACACACACATGTGTATAAAATGATGCATGATATATATGTCTAGGAAATATGCCAAACAAGTCACAATTATGAATACAATACTAAACCAATGTGCAAAAGAAAACAGGTAAACTCCTCAGCATCGCAAGCAACATCTTGGTCCAATTCTCTCCAGCTCCAGTGCAATCAAGTACCTGATGTAGAAGGGCGCCTGCCCTTATCTATACCTGCAACAATAAAATCTGTTTGGGCCCAACAGCATGACCCAGATAGGGTGTGAGACAAGGTCCCAGTAGGCAACCACCCAAATATCTGTGCCTAACAGTCAGTGAATACATGGCAGTAAAAGTACAGGAAGCAGTAAACAGGAAAGCACACAGTAGCTACAATCTACAGTCTAGAAAATAAAGAACACAAGTAACAGCCAATCAACAAGAAGAACAATAGGTAACCCTATGGGTAGTTCTCACAGCCTAACCCTTATGGTTCAACCTACAAGTACTAGAAACCCTCTGGGATGCACACACAGTCTCGCCCCACTGATTCAGCTATAGAATAGACTCTATGAGGAATCACTCACCGTCAATTCCCCCTATAGTCTCGTATTGTACTAAAGACTCTCTGGGGAAGCACTCAACGTCAATTCCCCTTGTGTCCTATGTCAAGGAACTACATACTCTCTGAGGATGTACTCAATGTCAATTCCCCCTATGGCCTCACATCGTAATTAAAGACACTCTGGAGAATCCCTTACGCCCATTCTCCCTATGGTCCACTACACTAGGTTCTCTCAGCCCTGTGTAAAACAACATGCATAGCATGCGTATTGCCCAAAGTGAACCTCAAGAAGTACTTGGCTATCATTCTAAGGCACAATAGCATAACAGTACAACATTTCCACTATCCTACAACTAGGCATGGCAACTGAAAAAACGCCAAACAAGAAAAACGGGCATGTAAAAACATCCAGAGTACAGTAAAAACTTCCCTATTCACAGGCAATTACCTCTACTCAAGAAATCAAGCGAAGCAAGAAAATAACAGGGCAAAACATGAAACACGCAATACCCCATTCAAGGGTATTGGTGGAATTTGCACAAAATATTCACAGACTTCCTACGGAAAGGCACAAACCACCTACCTCGATGCTAAGGGAACGATATAAGTGAACCATGATGATTGATTCTCCTTAGAACGTCAAGGATTTGAGAAAACATAAAAAATTATCAACCAATGATATCTTGAGCAAGAGGAGGAATTGGAAATCAAGGCACTAGGATAAGGAAGAACTCACTGCTGCGATTCCAACGCAATTGAGGGCGGCTGAAACAGAGGTCAGAAAGAGGCACGGGAATCCGGAGAAGAATCGCGGCCGTACGGGTCGCTCTCGGATGAAGAACCTGAAGAAGAAAAGTATTCTGTCCGCCAGGTGCGACCCCGGACACTGCCAGCACACGACCTGGCGCGGCAAGGGAGTACACGGTGTGTACTCAGAAAGTACATGACGTGTACTTCAAAAATTTCCAGAAACCCCACATTTCTCAAAAACTCCAGAAAAAGGAAAGACATACCTGAAAACGAAGATACAAGTTCTTACAGATGGTACATCATACCATAAAGCATCACTATGTCGCATAGTCAAGGGGTCATGACCTATAGAGGACTTTCCCCCAAGTTCATTAGGGGGCCACTCTAGTCATTGAAGATCCACACCCTATTATGTTAGGGGGATCGACACCTATAAGTCGATGGGGGTCTGCTGCCCAACCCTGTTGAAGGGTATACAGTAGAGGGTAGTTCCCCTAATGTAACTATAGAAGACCCACACCCATACTGATGGGGGGTCAATAGTCTGGTCCAGAGGGATACACCCCCTTGTACATAAGGGGGATCCACACATAGAAAGAATCCACTAATAACCATCCTGAACACTTCTTGAAAGATATCTCCTCGTAACTCAAAATCCAATAAGAAGAGTATAATAGAATCTTACATGAAAGAACACATCAGATATTCTACTTGTGGTCCAATATCTGAGTCCAAAAGAAGGTGATATGAGAGGTAGAAGATTCATAATGAGGTAGACGGTGCGTATGCTTCCCACAGGACATTTGAACCCACCTCGTCACCTGGTAATTTACCTATGCATAATTAGGTACTAAACTCTATACATGTACCCCTAGGCATTCTAGAATTCTCCCAGAGCACATGACATATCTTTCCAGAAGGATGATGGGTGCACAATACTTCTCTTTGGCCCGTTGGAAAAAAATATACTTTCACAGACATGCCTCTTCAAATTGACCTGGTTGCTTTGACCACATCCCTTCATACATATTCTTCAATCTCACAAGATTATGTATTTACATGGTCCATGGATTCTCTTCAAACACATCATAGGATCTTCCACTGATATTCTATTCATTTTTTCACATCTAGTGATATCACAATAATGTCTATTCACATCTCAGTGAGTAAAGTATTTGGAGGCCTCGACTAACCAAATGGATCACACCATTGGGATCCTTGTAAAAAAATGCACGATATCAACTATTCATTTGCCCCAATCAGACACCCAGTGAAGGAGCTGCATTTCATAGCATTGTGCATGAATAAGGCCTCGTGGGGACCTTGTTTTGATCCCGAAATAAATTATACCAATCACACTATTACGATCCTCACAAAAAAATGAACTAGGTAGACTATTCATTTGTTCAAATAGGAATCATAGTCAAAAAATCACAATCCCCGCAACATGCCCGAACCAGGATTCGTGGGGCCCCCACCTCAATTTCAATTTAAAATACTGATATTGGCCTCAAAACATCTGCCCCAATATCATGGTAATAACGTAGCTAACCGCATTCCAATTTTCTATAGTGTGGAAGAGTTATGAAAGATTTACCATTCCACAACAACAAAAATAATAATATTGTTGGTTGTTTCATGGGTCTAGGCTATGGAACCTGAATTTAAAATTTAAAATTGTTTTTAAATTGACCATCATAATGGTTGGGCCACATCATCACTGACGACGCATCAATTGGTTGCCATATAAAAGTGTTATGGCTAGTAAAATATTTAATAATATCAATAAATCTATTATTTCATAGGAACTTCCTAGGACCAGGTCGCGGGTTGTGGAAAACCATCCTATGTGGTCTTAAAATGAACGTATCATAAATAGGGTCACGCAACCGCAATAGTGAAAAAATCAGACTCCCCAAGGGAGAGTTATGGGGGATTAGAAAAAGTTAATAACAATAATATTAATAATTTTATAATAATTTATTTTTCTATTCACTTAGGGTTTCACCCTCCCGCTACCTCTCACGAGTCCACCACCCATTGCGCATTCCATTCTTCCTCCATCCTGCTGCCTCTACCACGTCACCTCTAGCCTATCGCGCTTGGGCTGTCGCCACGTGGAGCGCTTAATGTTGCACCGCCAATCGCATCACTTGAGATTGCCCAAAGCCACCACACACATGTCTATTTCCGCCCCTAGTATATCGCACTGTAGGCCTCACCTGAGTGGGCATAGGGGATCCTGCCACCATCGTGAGTTTCATCACGCCATTGTCAGATCCACCACTTGACTTCGGACCACCACTCGACCCCAAACCCGCACTAGACCACCTTCCCGACCAACTCATGCCTCCACTGCCTTACTTATTCCAAAAAACATTGTATCCAACTTGTAACAAAAAAATGAGCAAAGATTAATGATTGTTTAGACCCAGATCTACATATATCCATACCCTAGTCGCATATTCGTTTTCCATTCGACGTGCTAAAAAGTAAAATATTAAGAACACTCAATTTACAGATAATAGTGATAAAATATAAGACGAATCCAAGTATAGATTGATGTCCATGTTTTTTTGGTCATCCATGATGATTTTCAAAAATACAAAATCGACTATGAATCAAATTTATAATTCCGTTATAGGGAAAAGAATATAAATGAAGAATCCTACCCTGACTTGGATGCATTATTCGTCGATGAACACACCCACCAACAATCGGTGTGTTTGTCGCACTTCAATATGCTCAGATCTGTAGCGCTATTGCGATTTTTCAAGGATTCGTTTTAGATTTTCCAAATGGAGGAAGGGAGAGATCTCCACCATTAGATGAGTGGTTCATGATCCAACCTTAATAAAGAAACCCAAACGACCTATTTATATATTTTTAAACAGGTCACCCACCAATGGTTGCGGGAACCAAACATCCTTCACCCTCTCACATTTGGTCACGCTAAGGTAAAACACATCATTACATACTCAATGACAATCTCTAATTTTCCTATCTGAGTCCTTGATCATGATTTTTAGTATTAACATCAAGAATAAAATTATTTTATTTACCTTTACGTCCTCATTTCCTTTTTAAATAGAATACATGCACTGACAAATGATATACCCCGCCTAGGGTAAATGCCACGCTCTTGACTCAACAATGCCCTCAGATTTCTGAACTGAGCTAAAATTTTAGATTTATCAAAATTACTTTGAGTGAATAGTATAAAATGTAATTAATATTTTTATAAAATTAATTTCGAGCCCACTAGGCCTCGGAATTGCAAGCCGTCTCCTTTCCTATCTCTGAAAATATTCCTAGAAATATTCCAACGCCTTAATGTGAAAAAACAGGGTCTCTACAATATCATTTCCTAAATTTTTCATATGAATTTAGTTTCCAAAAATGTTATGGTCACTTTGTTCGAGTATGTATGTCTACTGTCTTATTCGAGCCTCAATCACCCCCAATTTGTTAGAGCGCTGAATAATATCATCAAATTGTTTACATCCCATAACATTTCTGAAATATTATTATATTTTCCGAATATATAGATCTCATTTAGAATTTATTCATACTCCAATTTTACTTAGTGGAATCCCTCCTATTCAGTGAAGTGGAATAATACCTCGTACTCAAACACTATTATTATCCAACTACCTAAATTATATTTTATGATTTTCACTTTTTTTCAATTAATAATCTACTAAAAAATCCCCTTTGGGGTAAAAAGAAAAAAAAAACCTTTGATGAATTTCCTCAGTATAAAACCACTAGCTCACATCCTAAAAAAATAGATGAATGTTGAATAACACAAATCCTATGTGAACCAACTCCTTGTGCCCAATAATAATGTTGTGAGAATTCAGCTGCACATCTCTAGCCAATATTGGTTAAAATTTATGAATGTTTTTGAATCAATAATTATAATATATAATATTTCTCTATGGACATTGAATTCCTAAATTTTTTTTATAGTCCATTTAAAATTTATTGGTTAATATTGTTTATAATATAATTAACGAAATCCCCAATATGTTATCCCTATAATGTTAGAAGATTGTAATAATACTCTTAACCAACTCTAAATATATCCCTTTAGAGTGAATGTGACTAAAAATACCCATATCTCATTTGGTGATCTGTTCCATTTGAAAATATAACTAATTAAATCTAATCATACCTCTTTGATCTATAACCATTAATTACCCAAATTAATGGGGTATATTATAATAGAAAATATCCATTAAAATTAGATATTAGGATATCACATCTAGGGAAACCATTATTTAAATACTGAAACTATTGTTAATATTTCCCCAACATATGGATTGAAAAGAATTTCTATAAATAATGCGTGTTATTTTGGACACTCATGAATTTCCTCGGGACAATAAAAAGATATTATTTCTCTATAATTGTAATATATTATATTAAAAATAAATTTATATATAAAACCCCAAACAAATAAATAAACTCAGATAATATATACTTATCTTAGCTTCTTATAGAAAAATTCTATTTGAAAAAAGTCATCTTTAACACTCATATAATGACTATTTAGAAGGGGAATTAAAAAATAACATTACAATTTTATAATAATTATTTAAAAGAATCAAAATTACATAACTCAAAAATCGAATGGTTGAAAATAAAAAAAATGGTATTGAGTTATAACCCATGGTCTATCATCAATTTTATATATATAGAAATAAAATAATTAGAATAATTAAATATATGATATAGTTATTTTTAATTCATGACTATATTAGTGATAAAAACAATATATAATACCAGAATGATTATACGAATTAAATAAACACTAATAAATCAATATGTAATCTATAAATATTGATAAAAAAATTAATTACCGTGAAAGTAATTTTAGAATCATAAAAAAAGCCAATTATTTCCCTAATAATGGTTAAAACTAACAAAAAGTTACAAATCATAGTTCACCTTAGAAATGAACCCAATGAAGCATACAAATTTCATTTTTTTCAATATTTCAAAATATATTTTAAGGAAAACAATCAATTTAAACCCAAAATTGGTAGAGAAAATAATTTGTTTAATACCTTCTAAATCCCAATCTAGTTAAGATTATTTCAATAATTAATATAACCCTCTACATCCATGGAATTTTGAAATTAATTTATAGTTGTTCATGAAAATGATATTTTTATATTCCCAATAATTTTTGGAGAGTCTCATAGAATGATATTTCATCATAAAAATATATTTACTCAACAAGGTGACACACTTGGTTTTATGAATCCCTTGTCAAGATTCTCTTAGAGTAGCTTCTTCAATTCCTACAACTCAATTGGGGACATTATATAAGGTGTCTTTGAAAGAGGAATAGAACCCACCCTGAGTTATATTGAATACTCTACATAACGATTTGGTTGAGTACACAGAAATAATTCTAGAAATACATCATCAATATTTTGTAAAATTGGTGCATCCTTAATATTGAGTTTCTCCCCAAGTGTTTCAGATAGATAACATTTATTTGTAGTGATCATGACCGAATATGGATGGAATTTTCAATGGATGTTTATAATCATCATTACTTATATATATGATAATATATTGATCAAGAATATGAAATATGACATCCTTTCCATAGATATTAATATGAACTACATATAGAGAAAGACAAACCATTCCAAAAATTACAACAAATTCCACTATAAGAAGGTTCACATGATTTATAGGAATCACTTTCCCAAAAATGTCAACAAGAGAAGAATTATAATCATTTGATGTGATGATCGTGCCATTAGGAGTTGTAACAACTAACTCAATTATCTAATTATTTCGGTAATATGACAATACCATTAGAAAATACTATCAAAATAATAGTTTGGATAGATCTAGAATCAAATAAAACATTTTCAACTTTAGAGTGCATGGTATGTGTACATTTCACCAAATCATTTTCATATTCCTCGTCATCGATAGTGTTATAATGTGACATGACTTTAAAATTTCCCTTAAGAGTTTGCTAACATAGATAATCATCAATAACCATTAGATTAGGGCATTGATTGTCATAATTTCCCATTTCATTTCACTTGTATCATTGAAGTGTATGAGGTTCATTATGTATATCATTTTATCTATTCACATAATTAGAAATATTTCACCCATCACATAGGCATTCAACTACCCAATGACCTTATTTTCCACACTTATTACATTTACTAATCCCTTTAAGAAAATTCCCTCCCTGATTCATTCCAAACGATGAGTATAAGGGAAAAATAATATTTTTTAGTTTGATATTTAGAGTTTCCTCTGAATTCCATTTTAATATTATTATCAATCCCATAATATTAATTGGTTAATACAATCTCTATATCCACCTTCTGAGCACATTAAATGATTTACTTATATTAATTAAAGTCCCTTATGTATAATTCCATTTGGAGACATTGTTTTAAGCCACTCAAGTATCAATCAATTTTACTCTCAAGTTGGTTAATAATTCTTGTAGTGCACATTTCATGTTTTTGAAAATTTCATTTGTAGGAACCAATAGATTCATCATACTTTTTTCTTAAGTTCAAGGATGTCCATAAAAATAATTTTTTGATGAATACGAGGAATTTTATTTTTCAAAAATATGTTCTCGATCTCGTAATATTCTGTGGATTCAATTTCATCTCTTTCCATAGTATTCTTGATAAGATTTCACAACGATCAGATTCAGCTTCCAAACTATATAATTATAAGATGAATATATAATTTTCTTAACATTGTATTACTGAAAATATCTTTTTAGTGGTACTGATCCATTGTTCACCCACTAATGGATCAGAAGACCCACTAAATTAAGGTGGAGAATTCCTCTTGAAGGGCTCACAAGAATGTTGTTCACTCCATTGCACGTCTATAAGTCCATCATTATATAAATCATGAGAATGTTTTGTGGGTACAGATACAAGATTTTTCATTCAATAATCCATAACATTTGGTTTCTTGGAAGGACAATCATTTCATTTCCCATAGCATTTATTATTAACGCAGTTACTTAGGGTTCCATCTATTGGCTAAAACAAAGAAACATAGTGTGAGAAACACTAATAATAATGGGGAAACCACATAATAAAGAATAAAATTTCAATATAGGAATATTTTTTGTTTTATCGTTAGTTATTAATGGTAATTTCTAAAACAATAATAAGGTATCTTATTCTTTGGTCATGTCCTTTGGATTCATACAATGGTTTTTTCATCATAGTTTCCAAAGGTAAAATATATCATTCCAATAATATAAAATATAACAACCCATAATTTTCATATATTTATATTACATCAAAATTGAATAATACTCATTAAAAAATATATTAAAGATGCAACATGAACATATTGGTACAATTTCATTAGAAACAAGGAAACAGAAACAATTGGTTCATAAAACATCTACATTGTCTCCCACATATTTCACACAACTAGACCCCATTTTTACATATCTTACTTAATACTATTATTCATGGCTAGTGGAAAAGAAACATATGAAAATGTAATATAAAATTCTAATTAATGGTAAAAAAGGGAGATATCAAATATACCATAATACTAGGACATAAAAATATAAAATTTTAAAATCATATTCAACATATAAAATATCATTATATCATGTAATGGGATAAATAATAAAAGAACAACGTAATCCAAGTATTCATAGAATAAGACACGAAAAATTGTGGCATACACATAAGCTTAGTAAATAATTTCATATTAGTCATGATCGTTTCAATGACCATCATAGTGGACAAAGTCTTTTACTAAATCGATTATTCTCCTCATTCCAGCCCTGAATTACTAAACCACATTACATTTCGTTCTCGTCATGTATATGTCATGAGATATAAATATTTACCCAAGGAATTCGAGAGAGATATAGGTCCCACCCATATCATAATGAAATCATTGTTAAATTTTCCACAAAAACAAAAATCATAGTATATCCCAACTAATAAAATGGATTTCTTAAACATCATTCCATCAAAATACATATAAAAAAACAGAATTCATAAATATCATTGCATCATGAAGAAAAATCAATTGATACTGATAATTGGGATAGAAATAGAACTCTATTTAAATAATTTCATATTATATGGAATGTAATTTTGAATAAAACACTTGAAATTAATTCTTAAGAAAAATATCATTTCTTCTTCAAAAACGTTTTATTTTCTCAAAAATCCATTCTATTTTAAAAGAGAATAATTTAATTGAAAGTAAAATTTTATTATTTTAATTGAATACCCATGGAAATAAGGAATTAGAAATTTTTAAGAATACGTTAAATCCATATAAGTTAAAAAAATTCAACTCGTACTTTTTCCATAAAAGTCAAAAAGTACCACTTATCGAAAACGGACAAATATTCCTTTCATACAACTTAATAAAAATTATCCGATGTTTAAAATTTACTATTATAAATATTATAAGGACATGAAGAATATTTTTGAATTAATTACTATGAAACATGGACATGGATTATTGATATACACTTGTAAATACTTACGTATAAATAATCTATGATAATAATGTGATTCAAAAATTAACCCTTACCATAGGTCTGAATTCCATTGTATGTTTCTGAACCTCTTATATAATGATTTAAATAATTTCATTGACCTATTACAGAATCATTGTCATTTTTATGTTATCATATAAGATCATATTATCATCTGTTTGTTAATTACATTTCATTAACACATGTTATTCAGATATTAATTACTTTATGTCCATATGCATGTTTTTTCAAATAAGTTATGGTTCAATTTATTAGATCAATGTTGTGTCATTAAAAATGATATTAACTTAAAATATATAATATTTATTCATTATTTAATTTAATATAATAATTATTTAATGAAGATCTTATATAATGAATCACATCGCCTCATGGTGACGGTATGCCATACGTACACATGATCGACAATATCATTCCTAAATTTGTTTAATCATATTGAATTGGATGGTTTATAATATTTCATAATTAATATCATGTTTTAATCATCATAAATAGTTATCACTTCCATTATTATACAAATTTATGTAAGGTGGTTGTGAAAAACAAATTACACCTCAACATGGAGACGGTAAGTCTTACATATGCATGGGTGGGAATTTCATTGTTCGTAGGATTGATAGAAGGCGGAATATGGTTATCTAATAATTATAATAAAATCTCATTATATATGTGATACTGGAGTTATTATTATACAATTAAATAGCTTATGAAGAGGATATAGAAGAAGAAAGAAGGTTTAATGGAAATTTAGAGGAGATTACCTCATCTTCGATGTGCTTCCTCCAAATAGCCTATTAGCACAATAGAGTTGGACTTTTAAGAAGACCAGAACCTCTATAATGTTACTATATATGTTTATAAGTGAAAATGGAAAGGTATGACTGAGATCGAAGGCTCAATGGGATGTGATGAGATGAGGGAGTGGGATCCCTTTTATAATTTAGGTGATGAACACTTTTGGAAACTCTATAATTCATAATTTATAATAACTAGAAACATACCCAAAAGCATCCATAATGCCCAAATTTGGAAGATAATTTTTATTGGTTTTCAATATCCCCATAAAATTTTTTTTGACAAGTATCTCTATCAATTTGAACCATATTTTTTTAATTAACACAAAGTTATTCTGATTAATTTTTAACAAGGGTAACAAAGAATTCAATAAAAAAGAGTGAAATATTTTTTTTAATTTATGTAAAATAGACCATAAATGAATAAATTATAACATTATATACCATATAAAAATTATTAAATAAAATTAATAGATATTTTTGGACACTTAATGTATGTAATAAAACATTGTTTTGATAAATAATAAATACTGTCAATTTTGACACTATTTAATTCATTGATTTTTAAAAACTATTATTTTATATTATCTTATAAATAATTATTTGAACATATTCTTATGAGGGAAATGTCATATATAAAATTCATTAGAAATATTAATTAGCAAAAATTATATTTATTTTTTCATTTTTTATAACATTTATTTGTTATCTCTATTAATAAAATAATCGCTCACTAAATATTATATGAATATTTAATATAAATATTTGTTAAATAAAAATTTAAAAAATATATATATGATTAAGATAAATTTTTTATCCATTATTAGTGTAATTTTAGACTAATTTATTTTTTGTAAAATCTAGTATTTAAAATGTTATACCTGTTAAATTATAAATGTACAGACTATTAAGGTCATTATATATTTCCTAAAAATTGAAAATAAATTTCCATGGTAATTACAAAAATATATTTAGAATGATTATTTATATTCTAATAAAAATTGTATATAACATTATATAAAAAATAATTTAGTTATTAAAATTTTATTGAGACATATTTAACTTTTTATAAAATGAAATAAATAAAATGTCCTAATATCATATAAGTTGTTTCAAATGTATATCATTTAGACCGAATGATGATTTAGATCAAAACACACCCATTCAATGATATTAAAACAAGTTTTATTGTCATTTTATAATAGTATTCTTACCCTTAATTACCAGATTTACCATTTTACCGTATCAATAATAATTACTTAAGTCACTATTCATAATACCCAAAGATAAAATAATTATATTTATATAATTTTTACCTACTTATTCCACATATCGAATCAATTTTCTAATATTCACTACACATAAGTTTCAGTATCTAATTTAAAAGTATTCCAATTTTTGGAAAGAGCGAAGATGTTTTAAATGTTAAAACATTGCAAAAAATTGAAATGTTTATACATTTGAATTCAAAGTAAAGTTAATGATAATAACATGTGTTATATTGAATAAAAAAATATATTTTAATTATACTTTAAATTCCTTAAATTTTATAATTTAACCATATAAATTATTTCAATGAAAAAAGTTGTTTTTAATTAAAATTTATTGTATTTTTAATATTCATCAAAATTTGGAAGTTATCAGAAAAAATTAAAATTTCCTCCAAAGTAAATTTTTATATTACACTTCCAAATAAAATGTTTATGTTGTTATATAAAAATTATAATTGTGTCAGAAATAATAATTAAAAAGGGGTTCATCATTAAAAGGCATAAAATTACCCTTTTGGAAAATAGAGGTTTCTATACAACAAAAAGGGTTTCTTCATAATGTATGACAAAATTATCCATTAGAATGATATAAAAAATATTTTATTAGGTATATAACATATATATTTAATATATTTCATTTAATAATAATATTTCACAAAAATATACAAATACATAATTGATTTATATTTTTTATACATTTTCATAAAATAGTTATTTTTTCCCGCTAACCTAATGAGTAGGTTATAATTGTAATTTTATATTAAGGGTGCCTCATGGTTCGTTTATACACATTATTGTGTGAAGTGAAAGCTGTTGAATAAATATAATATAGAGATAATATTTAATTAGACATCTATGTTTTACATGCTAGCAGTCGAAGACATATCTACTCTATTGCGCCCACTATCAGCTCTAGCTATGTGGCATCCCTATGATAGAAATATCTCTTTCACTAGTGCCTTCTCCCACACCACGACATAGGTGTTGATGCACATGGCAACTAAATTGGTTCAGATATCTTTATAGAGACCTTTCTCAAACTTCCATGCTTTGAAGTAGCTGTTATGGATCGTGTCTATAGAGTACAGAGTCGGGTATGTGAATCTAGCCACATACTCGACCACTTCCATCCCTCCCTTATGAAGATCGCGAATCTCTTGCACCCGAATGATGTGTTAGAAGGATGGATAATACTTATCACATAACTAATGTAGTATTTCATCCCATGATAGTTTGGAATCAACGTTCATCTGAGTAACCAGGCTCCACCAATGCCTAGCTCTTCCATAGAAAAGACTGGCTACCAATTCAACCATATGATCATTCAGTGTCTGAAAAATCTTAAAGTGGTGAACCACCAACTCTAGCCAATCCACTACTTCCTAGGGATCTGGCTCAATGCAGATGTTCAACAGTCTCTGGAATTGGAACTCGCATAGTACGATAATATTGTTCACATCCTCATCCTTATATGTTGAGAATATCTACTATCCAACGGGTGGAGGTGCTGCTACCTACCACTTGGATGAGGTGGATCACATAATGAAACTTGAACTGAGTCCTCGTTGCTCACAAGATCGTCATCACAAAATCGAGCAGTTATCATAGATGGCTATCATCATGGAGGCATCCTAACTATTATCAAGGAGTACTGTGGTCAGAGGAGCATATACATATTTATATTGATAAAATAAATTGTGAGTTGACTCAAGAATAATATTCAATGACTCAATCCTATTTGAATCATTTATCATTGATCAGTTAAAAAATATCTCAACATAAAGAGTTGAGAAGAAGGTAAACAGGATCTGGTGGAATTTCTACATCAGCCACCACACCATCACTGGACTCCCTTTCATATCAACTACACTTGAGACATGTTGAAATTGTTTCCCTAAACCCTACTAAATTTTTTAAGGGGAAACAGATGAACATCATCCCAAGGAATGAACTGGATCAGATACCAATTTTTCTCAACCTGGTCCATGCTTGGGACCATCCATACTTTCCCCATTCCCACCTCGATAGGCCACGGGGTGGAGACATGCGTTAAAGGCCCAAAAAACAAAAGGAGGAATTTTTCTAATTACATGTACACTCACACATCAAATTTAACACAAAATTGGGGAGGAAAAAGGAAAAATATTTGAATCCCTTCTAAAAATTAACCAAGCATGCATGGACCTAGGAACAATACAAGTATGAAAATGGGCACAAAAAAGAAAAAGGAAAAAATATACACCCAACAAAAAATGTGTCCTAACATGACAAAAATATTGAAAGGCAAAAGATCTAAGTGATAATCGCTCCTAGAACCCAATCTATGACCACCATATGTTGTCTGAGAACCATATATCCCGAAAGACATATGAATTCCTGATCATCCTATCCATAATCTTCATAAGGCATGACATATATGGGTAAAACCCATGTAGGGTTGATTATAAAAATACTCAATAGAATTTAATGAAAAAATGATTGGGGACATGTAAGAGATACACTAGAGAGTAAGAAAATATATAGAACAATGTACAACAATAGAGTGCATATCGACCCAAAAAGTGGGTGCATGTAATCTCATCCAAACACAAGGAGATAAAATGGTGATAAGATGAACATGTCATTGAGTCTTCCCATCCTATAGTAGGAGAGTGGACTCGTCCATCCATGAGAAGAATGATATGGAAAGCACGTTGCATACCACATGTGTCTCCACCTCTCCTAGAAGGAGAGTAACCAAAACCAAAGGAGTGGGTACTGAAGGAGGATATGTATATATATCTGTATATATATATATATAATGAGTCAATGAAACCCAAACAAGAGAGTAAGAGGATTTCCATCTCACATCACATCCCATGAATAAGAGCCACAAATATCTCCAAGTTAATTCCATCAATGATGTCTAACACATCACTTATTTACAATGAACACACAAGTATAAGGGACTCAATAATCAAACTTTGATACTATACACATTGGGCAGAAATGACTCTCCCACATGATTTTTGGTCGTTCCATGAGGACACATCCAAATAGAGAAAGCCTCCCTCTTTCTCATGGGACCAATGGTACATAAAACCATAAATCATCACTGTTCTACACAGTCGAGGGATTGTGAACTATAGAGGACATGTACCCCAGTATATCACAGTGGTCACACTAGTCATCAGGGATCCACACCCTAGTACTTCAGAGGGATCAACAACTGGATGTCGAGGGGGACCCACTACCCAACCCTACTGAAGTGTGTATTGAAGAGGGTACTTCCCCTCAAGTAGCTATAGAGGACCCACACCCATTCCAATGGGGGGGGGGGGGTCAACATTCTGGTCCTCGGGGATCCATTCCCTAGTACATTAAAAGGATTAACACGTGGAATGAGACCTCTAATAACCTCTATGAACACCTCCTGATAGATATCTCATCATTACTCAAAATATACTATGAAGGTCACCATCTCATTCTACATGGAACATAAACTCTAGATATGCTACCCATAAGAGATTATTTGAGTCCAAAAGAAGTATACCAGAGAGGTATAAGATTCAAAATGAGGTACGAAATGCGTATTGGGCCCACATGATGTGTGACCCAGCATCGTCATATGGTATTATACTTATCCATAATAAAGTACTTAGTTGTGTACTTATTCCCCTAAGCATTCTAGTGTACTCTGAGCGTACATGGAATTTCATTCCAAAATGATGAGGAGCGCATAATTCGTATCATTGGCCCTTTGGAAAAAAATGTAATTTCAAAGACTTGCCTTCTCAAATAGAACCGGTAGCTTTGAATGCATATCTTCATACATCTTCTCTTCTCTCACAGGAGTTGGTGCTGACCTGCACCATGGATTATCTTCCAACACACCAATGGGTCTTCCACTGATAATCCATTCAAGTTTCCACATCTAGTGAGATCATGAAAAAGGATCTCCATGTCACTGTAATTAAAAAATTTGGAGGCTTTGGAAAACCAAATGAGTCAAACCATTTTGATCCTTGTGGAAAATTAAAAAAGAACAAATAATAATTTCCCCGAATCAGACATGCGGTGAAGGAGCTACATTTCACCACATTGAAAATGAATATGGCCTTGTAGGGCCCCTGTTTTGACCCCAAAATAAATTATATGAATTACACCATTAGTATCTTCACAATAATATGCACATGATCAACTAATAATTTGTTCATATTGTGCTCACAGTGAAGAAGTCACATTTCATCGCTATATTCCAGAATTGGTCTTCATGTGGCCCCCCCTCAATTTCAATTTAAAATCCCAATATTTTTCTCAAAACATCCGTATCAGTATTAGGGTAATAATGTGGCTAATATGTCACCAATATAATGTCGTATGGAAGAGTTATGATAGATGCACGATTCTAATACAACAATAATAATAATAATATTGGGTGTTTTATGGGCATGATCAATGAACATAAATTTAATACTAAAAATGGTCTTGAATTGAACTTCATAAAGGCTTGGTTACATCACTGTTGACGGCGCATCAATTGGATGTTGTATACTACTGCTAAGGCGGTTCAAATATTTAATAATACCATTAAATATTTTATTTCAATAGCGTCTCATGTGCCCAGGTCACAGGTCATGGAAAATCATCCTAAGAAGTCATAAAACAACTATTTTTTAAATGGGTTCATGCCGCAAAAATATTTCTTAAACCAGACTCCCAAAGTTAGAGTCTTAGGGGATGGAATATATGTTCATAATAATAGTAATAATAGTAATATAATAAAAAGTATTACTAATTTTATTTTTTTCACGTCGCTTTGGGTTTCCCCCTACCACTACATATCACATGTTACACCACCCCATTGCGCACCCCATTCCACCTCAAGCGTATAGCCTCACATGATTCACCTCCGTCCTACAGGGCTTGGGTTGCCGCCACGTGGAGCGTCACATGCCACACTGCCTGCAGCCTTGCTTTGGACTTTCTTGGAGTCACCACCCACCTATTTCCTAACGCCCATGGTATGCCCCACTAACAGCTTCACCTATGTGGTGACTTGGGATACCAATCAACTCTGTGAGTTGTAGCACGTCATCAACCAAACCACAGGTTGACCCCGGACAACCGCTCGACCCCAGACCCGCACAAGACCATCCTCCTGCCCAACTCGTGCCCCCAACGCCTTCTGTTTTCCTCTACACATCTGATCTAACTTGATACAACAAAACAATCATAGATCTATGATCGTTGGACCTATATCAACATATATCCAATCCCCAGTCAAGATTCATTGTCATTTTGAAAAGATAAAAAGTAAACAATGAAGAATATGCAAAGAATAGTTAAAGGGTACTAAATATAAATGGAATCCATGCATATATCAATGTTTTTGTTATTTTTTTCAATGATGATTATGTTAAAAATGATGAAATTGACATGGAAACAATTTTAAAATTCTATAACAGGGAAAGGAATCCAAAGGAATAATCCTACCTGTATTTGGATCCATTCATCAGCAATGAACACACCAACCAACAATCATTGCATTTTCCGCACTCCGATCTGCTCAGATCTGTAGCACCACCACGATCCTTCCTAGATTTGATCTGGATTTTAAAATGGAAGGGAGAGAGCTCCACCATGGGATGAGAGTATTATGAGCCAACCCTATCCATGAAACCCTAATGATATATT
Source organism: Viscum album (assembly GCA_963277665.1). Taxonomy (NCBI): domain Eukaryota; kingdom Viridiplantae; phylum Streptophyta; class Magnoliopsida; order Santalales; family Viscaceae; genus Viscum; species Viscum album. The sequence continues at coordinate 1,018,053,597 of OY728162.1, forward strand.
TATATAATTTTAAACAGGTCACTCGCCAACGGTCAGGGTATCAAAACATCACTCCACCTCTTTCTTTAGGTCCATATAAGGTAAAACACTAAATTAAAAACTCAATGGAGGTCTTAGATTTTAACTATATGAGTCTCTATTTACGTTTTATTCAGATTAACATCCAAAATTAAATTTTTTTTTATTTAATTATTTTGTTTACCTTTATGCTCTCAATGACGTTTTCAACAGATGACCCGCGACGACAAATGTTATGCCCTACCTAGCGTAAAAACCATGCTCTGGACTCAACTGTGCCCTTAAATTATAATCTGAGCTACTATTTATGAGTTATCTAATATCCTTCATGTGTGTACTATTAAATATACTTAATATTTTTATAAAATTAATTCCAGCCACACCAGGCCTCAGAATCGTATGTCGTCTTAGCGACTAGCTTTGGAAATATTCCTAGAAATAATACAACGTCTTAAAGGAAAAAACTATTGTATCTTTAATAACATTTTCTATATATTTCTATGGAATTTAGGTCCCAAAAACGATGGGGTCAGTTTTTTTGATTTTGTGTGTCTAGTTTCTGATTCGAGCCTTAATCACTACCCATTTGTTGTAGTGTTCTATAATATCCTCAAATTGATTTCATCCCATAAAATTAGTGAAATATTATTATATTTTTATTATATATAAATATCATAATTAATTTATTCTCACTATATTTTCTAGCAGTGTCATTAATACTCTTTAGTTGAGGGGAATACTAACATGTACTCAAACATTATTATTATCTATCTACCTAAATTAGATTATCCAATTTTCACTATTGTTCACTGAATAATCTACTCTCAAAACCCCGATGAAGTTAAAACGAAAAATTACTATATTTCCTTTAAGAATTTCCCCAATATAAATACTCTAATTAAATACATACAAAGAGAGAGGAATGTAGAATAACACAAATCCTGTCGGAACTCCTCAATTCCTTTCATAATGTTGTGATAATTTATATATACATCTCTAATAAATATTGATGAAATTTTTTGAATGTTGGGGAATCAATAATTATAATATGTAATATAAATCTATGTATGTTGAATCCCGGAAATTTCTCTTTTTATAGTCCCTTCAAATATCATATGTCAATTTTTTTTATAAAAAATATATTTTGAACTCTGTAATATGTAATCCCATTATTTTTCTATGATTTTAATAATACTCTTATCTAACTCTAAATAAATACCATTAGAGTGAATGTGAATAACAATACTCATATATGATCGAGTGTTTAGTTCCATTTTAAAATATGATTAATTAAATCTACTCAGACCTCTTTGATCTTTAACCACTTGTCTACCCAATTTATTTGGCTATTTTATGACTGATAATATCAATAAAAATTAGATATCTTGGTTTCTCATCACGGAAAACCCTTATTTTATTATTGAAACACATGTGATAATAGTTTCCAAAACTAAGGATTGAATGTAATTTCAATAATTAAAGATTGATATGTTAAACAATCCAAAAATGACTCCAGACATTACAAAGACAATATTTCTATATAATTATGATCCATTATATTAAAAATAAATTTATTTATAAAACCCATAACTTATAAATAAATTCAATGCATATATACTTCTATTTTCTTCTTACAAAAAATTATCCATTTGAAAATTTAAATCCTTATCAATCCTATAATTACTATTTAGTAGTGGAATTTATACAATAACATACAATTTTTTATAATAATTATACAAAATAATCAAAATTATATCACTACAATATCGATGATAAGAAAATAAAAAAACCTGTCTAGAGATATATCTTATGGTCTGTCATCAATTAAATAAATATAGTTATACAATCTTTAGAAAATTTAAATATATGATATTGTTACTTTTTAATTCAGGATTATATCAGAGAGAAAATAAATATATAATACCAAAATGATTCTATAAATTAATTAAACATGAATAAATCAATAAGTAATCCAGAAATTTTGATAAATTTATTTCAATTAGTGTGGAACTAATTTTAGAGTCATAAAAAGAGCCAATGATTTCCATGTTATTTGTTAAAACTAACCACAAGATAGAAATAACAATTCAAATTATAAATGAACACAAAAAATCATACAAATGACATTATTTCAATGTTTCACAATATAATTAAAGAGACGCTATTTATTTTTCCCCAAAAAATGGTGGAGAATTTTTTTATATCTTATAAATCACAATCTGGATAAGATCAGTTAAATAATTAGTAAAACCATTTACATCATTTGAATCTTAAAATTAATTTATATTTTTGTTTTCTAGAAAATGATAAATTTATATTTTCTATTTTAAAATATATCATATTTACTCCTAACAAAAACCACACTGTCCTGAGAAAAAAAGGATAAGACCTTAATGAAATTTTGAAATGTCCAAATCAAGAATACTAAATACCACATACAAGATCCACATAATTTTAATTTATACTATGTTAATTCCTAGAGGCTTATGACTATATTATATTGTATTTATAATTCAATAAGGTAATTTATTTGAAATAACACACTATCAAAATTCATGAAAGAGATCATTTGGAAGTGTAATTTTATGGATGTTATAAATAAAAAGAGAAAATAGAAAAGAACCCAATTAATATTAAACACATAAATACCTAAGTAGAATATCCTAATACAGATAGATATATACTACCATTTTATATATAATGGAGTGTTTTTCTTTAATTGAAATCCATATGTTAATACATACTATCTACAAGGGTGTATGTGTGTTGAGTTAGTAGTTAACTCAGTTGGCCACCACCAATTGTGTCCCTATCATAATAGTTCATATATATGACTACATACGTGATATAAAACATGTTGAGCCCTCTGGAAGATTGCTGATTTCATGTTTATAACTGATGTTTTAATAATCACAAATCATCACAACTCATTAATGCTTAATCTGGTTTGATGTCTCATAAACATAATTCCAATCTATGAATGAATCAGTTATCATGTTTTTTTTAACTATGCTTATTAACTTACAAAGTATGTTGGAAGCCTTCTGGATTCAACCGACATCAGACGCACCGATCCATCAGACGCACCGATCAATCAGAGTCACCGATCTATCGGACGCACCGATCCATCAGACGCACCGATCCATCAGACGCACCGATCCATCAGAGTCACCGATCCATCGGACTCACCGATCCATCAGACGCACCGATCAATCAGAGTCACCGATCTATCGGACGCACCGATCCATCAGACGCACCGATCCATCAGACGCACCGATCCATCAGAGTCACCGATCCATCAGACGCACCGATCCATCAGAGTCACCGATCCATCGGACTCACCGATCCATCAGACGCACCGATCAATCAGAGTCACTGATGCAAATGAGTCACTGATGCAAATGAGTCACTGATGCGAATGAGTCACCGATGCAAATGAGTCACTGATGAAAATGACTCACCGATCAGATGACAGACCGATGCTGATCAAAATGACTCACCGATCAGATGACAGACCGATGCTGATCAAAATGACTCACCGATCAGATGACAGACCGATACTGATCTATCTGAGTCACCGATCTTTACTCTAATACTGATGACCTACCGATCTCTTGAACAGTCATAAACAACCGTTTGAATTTCTTTATCTCTATCTTTATTTATTCTAACCAACGGTCATATTAGTTATATTTTAATACACTGACAATTAATTAATAAAGGTTGTCGGATGTCAGGAAACCGTACCTCGTACCTGCGGAAAAGAACCTTTTTCTGTCCTACGGAGCACGTGATGTAAATACAAGAAGACTCTGCTGAAAAAGGGATATAGAGCTGCGAAGAAGTATGTGATAACATACACAGAGACAAGGAAGCATACGACATACTCGAGAAGAGCTCTGTGCATACAAGAAGAACCAAGCAAGACAGAATCAAATATACAATCAAGCCTACTCAAGAAGAGTGGTGTGCATACAATAGATTATTGAAGAGCTTCATCGACTACATCTCACTGCCTGTGAACCTGAAGCATACGACACTCTGCTTCTCAAACAAAATCGAGAAGAGGATTCAGAATCACTTCTGTTTAATTCCAAAACGAGTCTAGTGCTACACTGAAATCACTAGAGCTATTCCTAAACTCTACATCTCTGCTCTGTGATTTATTTATTCTACATTTTGAGCAGTGTGTGTTATCTGCTGTATTAAACACACACACTGACTCCTGTACTTTCACTGGAGGATCTGTAAATCCTCAGCAAACTTTTTACACTTCACTTCCCACTGTGGATAGTGGTAGAGGTCTTGTGACCTGGACAGCTGGCTGCTGTTGTTTATTTTCCCACGTAGAACTGTGGTAGAGGTCTTGTGACCTGGACAGTGTGCTCACTGTTGTTAACCCCGATCCAGGGTGTGGATCACTTTTATATAAACTTTTGAGAGGACTAAGTCTCGGCTTGAGACTGAACCTCTTGGTTACTTCTCTGTGTTTATAGCTATACTCTATATCCATACTATACATATTTATTTCATATTCCGCTGTTATTACTTTGAAATATAATCTATCTTCAAAGCTACTTTGATAATTAAATTCGCAAGTGTTTATATTTATTATAAATCAGTAAATTGGTTTCAAAAGTTAATTTAATCATAAGATTAAGTTAACTGAGAATTAATCAATCTTTGAGAAGCTAATTGAACCTTTATATTCTATATAAATTCACTACAGTTTAATTTAATTTTGAAATTGGGGGATTTTATTAGAAATTGTTTTTAACAGAAAATTTTGATTGGAACTCAATTCACCCCCCTCTTGAGTGTCCACTCCGACCAACACTTGGTATCAAAGGAAGTAAATACTTTCTAAAAGTACTCTGCTTTTGAACTGTGATTTTAGTTGTATTTTAAAGTTCTTAAAATTTCTGTTATTTCTAAATTTTTATCTCTTTAAAATTCTTTTTGTAATATCATGGATAATAGACTTGAGGGTGCTGCTACTAACCGGCCACCTTTCTTCAATGGAACTAATTATGCTCAGTGGAAACTGAAAATGAAAATTCATCTAGAAAGCATAGGTTTTGATATTTGGACTGCTATTGAATCTGAATACAAAATTCCCACTACTGCTAGATCTACTTGGGATGAACCTACAAAGACTACTTACAATAACAACTGTAAAGCTATGAATGCTCTGTACTGTGCTCTAGGAGATGAAGAGTTTAATAGAATTTCTGCATGTAAAACTGCATATGAAATTTGGGATACCTTAGCTGTTTCTCATGAAGGAACAACTAATGTTAAAGAAATGAGATTGAACACTTATACTATCAAGTATGATAATTTTAAAATGCAGCCTGATGAACCCATTTCTGACATGTATCTCAGGTTCAATGAAATTGTCAACACAATGACCTCTCTGGGAAAGGATGTTCCAGCAAAGGAACAAATTATGAGAATTTTGAGATGTCTACCTGAAAGATGGAGAGGAACCTCTGTCTCCATTAGAGAATCCTGTGACATTGGTGCTCTACCTGTCAAGGAATTAATTGGTAAGCTGATGATGTATGAGGAAGAGCTTAAAGTAAATAAAGAAGAAGATGATGAACCTAAAAGGAAGTCTATTGCCTTCAAGACTACAACCTCAAAGAATAAGGATAAGGAAAAGCTTCAAGCTATCAATGAAAGTACAAGCAGTGAGGAAAGTGAGAATGATTCTGACAGTGATGATGAGATGGCTCAAATAGCCAGGAGATTCAAAAAGTTCTATAGGAAAAAGAAATTTTTTAGGAAACCAAATTATAAGGGAAAGTATGACCAACAAGGCAAATGGAAAAAGGACTGGAAGAAGAATGACAAATCAGATGATGTTGTCTGCTATGAGTGTAAGAGGAAAGGACACATTAAAGCCGACTGTCCAAAGCTGAAGTATAAAAAGAAATATGAATACAAGAATAACAAGTACAAGAAGGCCATGAAGGCTACTTGGAGTGCTTCAGAAGACAGCACAAGTGAAGCTGAATCTTCAGACTCTGAAAAGAATCGGGCCAACATGTGTTTCATGACAAACACTTCTGAGGTAACATCAGAGACTCCTGCTTTTAGTTCATACTATTCTGGTGAAGATTCTGACTCAGAAAACATGTCAAAATCTGAATTGTTTGAATACTGTGACATGCTAGAAGAAACATGTAATGAGCTTAAAGATAAATATAAAGGTCTAAAGAAACAGTATGCTTTAAGTGTTAAGCATAAATCTGATCTGGATATAGAAGTAGAAAAGAATGCTCAGCTGCTTAAAGAGAATACTGAACTAAAATTGTCTAATGAGCAACTCAAGCAAGATTTAGAGAAGTTCACCAATGGTAAAAATACTCTAACACAAATGCTAGGAAAGCAAGTTGCACCTAGATACACTACTGGTATAGGATACCAACCTGGACAAAGGAAAGTTGCCAAAACTAGATTCATTCCTAAATCTGGACAGAAGATAGTTAATTCTGGAACTTCTTATGCCTCATCCAGCTATATTCATAGTTATGAATCTAATAAGGTTTATCTTTCAAAGGATGTTATTTCTACAAATTATATGAGACCCATTAGACAAATATGGGTACCTAAAGTGTTATTGGCTAACCTGTCTGGACCCAAGAAGATCTGGGTACCAAAATCATCTTCCATCTAAATCTGTTTTGTAGGAGACCTGCTTAAAGAGCTGTTACAAGAAGATATGGTATTTAGACAGTGGGTGCTCAAGACACATGACTGGAGATTATTCTTGCTTCAAGAGCTTAATGAAAGTTGATGGAGGCTTTGTCACATTTGGTGATAACTCTAAAGGGAAAATCATCGGCCTAGGCCAGATTGGTAACACTGATTCAATTTTGATCTCTAAAGTTTTATTTGTTGATGGACTTAAATATAACCTGTTAAGCATTTCTCAGTTATGTGATGATGGTTTTCATGTTAAATTTGAAAATGATTCTTGCAATGTTTTTAACTCTAAAAATGTTTTAGTATTTTCTGCTTTAAGAAATGAAAATGTTTATGCTGTTGATTTAGATTCTTTAGCTAAACAGAACATTCCCTGTTTAAATGCTTTTCATAAAGAGTCTTGGCTTTGGCACAGAAGATTAGGACACTGCAATGTGCACTCACTTAGAAAACTTTCTAGGAAGAACTTGGTTAGAGACTTACCCAAACTTGAATTTCCAGCAGACAAAGTTTGTAATCCCTGTCAAAAGGGAAAACAACACAAAGTTTCTTTTAAATCAAAGAAAGAAGTTTCAACTTCTCAACCACTTGAATTGGTTCACATGGATTTGTTTGGACCATCAAGAGTTTCTAGTTTAAATGGGAAGCACTATGTCTATGTTCTCGTAGATGACTTTTCAAGATATACTTGGGTATATTTTCTAGCTCACAAAAGTGAAGCTTGTTCTTACTTTGTTAAATACTCCAAGTCTGTAGAAAATCTTAGTGGACTCAAGATTAAGACCCTAAGAAGTGATCATGGTCGTGAGTTTGAAAATCAAGATTTTGAATCTTACTGCTCACTCAATGGCTATTCTCATAACTTTTCTGCCCCTAGGACACCCCAACAGAATGGTGTAGTAGAAAGAAGAAACAGAACCCTGCAAGAAATTGCTAGAACCATGCTCAATGAATATGACCTTCCAATTTACTTTTGGGCTGAAGCTGTTAATACAGCTTGTTATGTCATTAATAGAGTCTTGATCAGACCTGTTCTAAAGAAGACCCCTTATGAGTTATGGAACCATAGGAAACCTAAGGTAAACTACTTCAAAGTTTTTGGCTGCAAAGTCTTTATTCTGAATACTAAAGATAATCTGGATAAATTTGCATCCAAGAGTGATGAAGGAATTTTCCTAGGTTACTCTATCTCTAGTAAAGCCTATAGAGTTTTCAATAAGAGAACCAAATGTGTGGAAGAATCTGTTCACATCAAATTTGATGAAACTGATCCACATGAGCCTAAAACCTCTCTTGGGAATCTTGAAGAAGATTTGTCTATTCTGGACCTTAATGATAAATCTAAAGAACCTGTTATAAAAGCATCCAGTTCTGGACATTCTCCAGAATCTGCTTCTGTTGAACCTCAATCTCTAGATGAACCTGAAACTTCTAACTCTATCTTTTCAAGACCATCTAGGACTCTAAAGAACCATCCGTTAGATGCTGTTGTTGGTAATCTTGATAGAGGAACACAAACTAGAGCTTCTCTAAGAAACCAGGTTGAACATCAAGCTTTTCTTTCACAGTCAGAACCTAAAAATATCAATGATGCTATCAATGATGAATTTTGGGTAATGGCTATGCAAGAAGAATTAAATCAGTTTGAAAGAAACAAAGTCTGGGAATTAGTTGACAGACCTAAGGACACTTTGACAATAGGCACAAAATGGGTGTTTAGAAATAAAATAGATGAATCTGGAAATATAGTTAGAAACAAAGCTAGACTAGTTGCACAAGGATATAGTCAAGAAGAAGGTATAGACTATGAGGAAACTTTTGCACCTGTAGCTAGACTAGAAGCCATTAGGATCTTGCTTGCATATGCTGCACATCTGGATTTCAAATTATATCAAATGGATGTTAAAAGTGCATTTCTAAATGGTTTTATAATTGAAGATGTTTTTGTAGAACAACCACCTGGATTTACTAATCCCCATTTTCCAAATCAAGTTTTTAAACTTTCTAAAGCTTTATATGGTTTGAAACAAGCTCCAAGAGCTTGGTATGATAGACTTAGCAATTTCCTTATTTCAAAAGGTTTTACTAAAGGGATTGCTGATCCAACTCTTTTCATTAAAAGAATTTCTAAAGATGTTTTAGTTGCACAAATATATGTTGATGATATTATTTTTGGATCTTCTAAAAACTCCTTATGTACTGATTTTTCAAAGGTTATGCAAAATGAATTTGAAATGAGCTTAATGGGAGAGCTTAAGTATTTTCTTGGATTTCAAATCTTTCAAACTAAAAATGGTATTATTTTAAATCAAAGTAAATATACAAAGGATCTTTTAAAACGTTTTGGATTGGATAGTATTAAGGAAAGTAATACACCTATGAGTACTACCTGTAAATTGGATGCTGATGAAACTGGAAAACCAGTTGATCAAACCAATTACAGAGGTATGATTGGAAGCTTACTTTATCTTACTGCTAGTCGACCAGATATTATGTTTAGTGTATGTATGTGTGCTAGATTTCAAGCTAATCCTAAAGAATCACACTTATCAGCTGTTAAGCGGATTTTTAAGTATCTTAAGTATACTATAAATTTAGGTTTGTTTTACCCAAAAGAACAATCCTTTGAGTTAATGAGTTATTCAGATGCTGACTTTGCTGGTTGTAAGTTAGATAGAAAAAGCACATCAGGAACATGTCATTTGCTTGGAAAATCCCTAGTATCATGGTGTAGTAAGAAACAGAATTCAGTTGCATTGTCTACTGCCGAGGCAGAATACATAGCTGCTGGTAGTTGCTGTGCACAAATTTTGTGGATGAAACACACTCTATTGGATTATGGATTTGACTTTAAACATGTCTCAATTAACTGTGACAACACTAGTGCAATCAACTTATCCAAGAACCCTGTGTCTCACTCTAGAACTAAGCACATTGATGTCAGACATCACTTTCTAAGAGATCATTACCAGAAGGGTGATATTTCTCTAGAATTTGTTAGTTCTGAAAATCAATTAGCTGACATCTTCACAAAGCCCTTATGCTCTGAAAGAATGAAATTTATTAAACAAGAATTGTGTATGATTGATCTGTGAAACTGATCTGTGAAACTGATCTGTGAAACTGATCTGTGAAACTGATCTGTGAAACTGATCTGTGAAACTGATCTGTGAAACTGATCTGTGAAACTGATCTGTGAAACTGATCTGTGAAACTGATCTGTGAAACTGATCTGTGAAACTGATCTGTGAAACTGATCTGTGAAACTGATCTGTGAAACTGATCTGTGAAACTGATCTGTGAAACTGATCTGTGAAACTGATCTGTGAAACTGATCTGTGAAACTGATCTGTGAAACCGATCTGAGGAACCGATCTGTCACACTGTTCTGTCAAACCGATTTTTTTTTAAAAAAAAAAAACAAAAAAAAAAATCAAAAAAAAAAATTAAATTACTTTTTATTAATTAGTAAATTACTTTTTATGGGAACCCTAAATGATAAAGTAAATGATACGCGGCTATTTATCTTCCCTAGACCTTTGACCTTTCATTTCCCGCCGAACCTCTCAACCTCTCTTCCCCTCTGCTTCGAACCTTCCAACCTTCGAACTCCTGCCTTTCCAAACCCTCAAATGGCTAAGCAAAAGAGACCGAGCAAAGGACCAGATAGCCCTGTACCTTCAAAGCGTGCTCGAGGCGAGTCGAGCAGTACCTCTCAACGTTCAGTAAATCCGAACCTGGAAACTCGGATTGTAGCTGCAGAAAAAGAAGTGAACTCGGCGTGGCTTCTATCAAGTAAGTCCCTGTTGCTACAAGTTCTTGAATCTCAAGGATGGATAGACTGGTTTTCAGACAACGCCCGAATAGATTATCCAAAGCTAGTACATGAGTTTTATATGAACCTGAAAATCACGCTGGATGGTGTGGAAGCTGCTAGGATGTCATCGGTTGTGAAAGGAAAGAAAATATCTTTCTCATCTAAGCAGTGGGCTGAATGTTTAAACGTACCTCATGAAGGTCGATATGAGGACTATGCTGGCAATATACCCCCAGTCACTGACTATTTTTCTTATGAGCTAGCGCTAGAGCTTCTAACTGGAAACAGAGAATCGAGGAGAATCATAGCGTCAGAACTAGATGGTGAAAGCAGACTCTTATTCAAGTTTATTCAGCACCAACTTTGCCCTCGAAGAGGAGATTTTGCTGCTGTTAAGTTTCAAGATGTTTTTCTATTGTTTCTGCTCAAAACCCATGAAAAGATAAATCTGTGTAGATATGTGATGGTCCACATAGCCAGTATGCTGAAACCTTCCAAGAAAGCCACGGCATTGTTTTATTCAAAAATGATATCTACTATGCTCCAGAATCTGGAATGTGTTGATGAACACGATGAAGTTGTTGAAACAGAGCGTACCTTCTGTCTCAACAAAGAGATCTGCAAGAGGATGAAAATCAATTGGAACCCATGGAAGAAGTGCTGGGTTGCAGATGAAGATAAGTTGTATGAAGCCTACAATCCCATAGATCATGGCAAGAGGCCAAAGGATGTGAGAGATCCTGGATTAAAACCAGGCGAGGAACCAATTTATTCTGATGATGATGAGCAGGAACAAGCTGCAACTGAAGAAGGAAGTGTGTCTTCTCCTGATGATAGGAGTGATCCAGACACTGCTAGCCCCAAGAAAAGAATAGAATTTGGACCTGCTAGTCCACCCTTAACCCTACCAGAGTCAGAACCTATTCTTGATGATGAAGAAGATTCTGATACTGAGGAATATCACAGTGAAGCCTCTGAGCAGAGTAATAATGAGCAAGGTGATGCTGAAGACAATCATGATGGTGATGATGATGATGCTGATGAAGTTGAAGCTGCTGCTGATAGTATCAACAGACCCGTGGATGGTCTTGCTGAAGTTCAAGTAGAACAACCTCAGTCAGTACCAGAAATCCATATCAGTGGCAAGACTGACTCATCAAAGATCAGTGGAACAGCATGCTATGAGAAACCCAACTACACCCTGTGTGCTGCTGTTTGGGATGACTACCCTGGATATGCTGTTTTGGGCTTAGACTATTCTGAAGAAGAGGGCGAATTGCCAGAATCTGCTGCAACTGTGAAAAGGAACCTTCCAAGAGAAGTAAGGTCTATTCCTACTGATGATCCTGTAAATATGAATTTACCTGGCTCTGAAATCTCTCGAGCTGATCTTGACAAGTTTAAGACTGAATTGCTAACCACTGTGAGAGATATAGTCAGAGAAGAACTTTCCAATGCCCTTCATCAAGTATCTCTACAAGTTTCTGAAAACTCCTTGAAAGCTTTTTCAACTGCCGTCTCAGATGTTCTCAAGCCAGACCTGACTGCTACGGGTGAATTTGTTGGTAGGCACATAGCCTCCTTGAATCAAACCTTGAAGGATCTCCAAGTTAGCTTACTTTCTCTGTCAAATGAGTTCAGATCAACCATCTCTGGTATGATGGAAGTTTTAAGGAATCTGATTGAACATCTTAACAAGTCTGATCTGAGGAAGTTGAAAGCTGAACTAACTCATGTAGTCGGCCAAGCAAGTACAGGCAAGGTAACCAAAATCACTACTCGTGAGATAGAAGCTCTCAGAGAAGTTGTGCATACAGAACTAGCTGCTGTTAGAAATATTCTTGACTTAGAATCCTTGAAGAGGATGAAAGAGATCTGTGACACTAGTCATAAGATGGCCTTAGTATATTCAGCAGATGCTAAGAATGCCCTACAAGAGATCAAGGAAAAAGTTGATGCTTTCTTTTCCAAGATTTACACAAAACATGAGATGGCTGCAAACTTCAAAGTCCTGGCAGAGAATCTGAAATTACCTCCAGTCACTCAGGCCTTCAACACTCAAGTTCGCCAATTGCAAGATTTTGTCCCTTCCTCGGCACAGTTCATGGAAAACAAGGATGACTTTGAAAAAGCTATGAAGTATGGAGCAGAAGTCATTCAGGACTTCATTCATCTGTTGAAGCCTTACTTAGATGCACAGGCCACTGCCATTGTACTCCCTACTTCTGAACCTCTCAGTGCCTCTGATGTCGCTCCAAATCAGCTGTCTGTTGCCCAAGCTCTCTCTCAGTTGCGACCAGTCTCTCAGAAAGCTTCTCATCCAGCTCCTGCTCCTTCTCCGCAACCTTCTGTGACACCTTCAACTGCACCTGCCAGAGTTGTCCTGCCACCACTTCAGCTCCGTGAACCACAGCCTGCTTCCAAGCCTTCTACCTTACCTACCATTGATCCAAAGGATAAAGGGAAAGCCCCTTTGTATCCCACCAAATAGCCCTGTATTGTTTTTGATGGGGTGCTCTCTGTATTGCTTGTCTTTTTCTCTGTGACTTTATAAAATTTGTTTTTCCTTTGTGTTATGTTCTATCTTGTCTGCACCCTGCCTCTCTTTTCCCTTATCTGTTTTCCCTCCTTTTTGATTATCCCAAAGGGGGAGAAAGAAAGAAGATATATGTAATGAGAAAGAAAGATATATAATGGGGGAAATATATATCTAAGGGGGAGTACTCTATATATGAAGAGGGAGATCAATATCTCAGGGGGAGAAATCTGAATATTATATATATGGGAATGTTATCTCAAGAGGGAGATTTTTATTTTTATTTTATATATATGAAGATTTGTGATTATCAAAAAGGGGGAGATTGTTGAGCCCTCTGGAAGATTGCTGATTTCATGTTTATAACTGATGTTTTAATAATCACAAATCATCACAACTCATTAATGCTTAATCTGGTTTGATGTCTCATAAACATAATTCCAATCTATGAATGAATCAGTTATCATGTTTTTTTTAACTATGCTTATTAACTTACAAAGTATGTTGGAAGCCTTCTGGATTCAACCGACATCAGACGCACCGATCCATCAGACGCACCGATCAATCAGAGTCACCGATCTATCGGACGCACCGATCCATCAGACGCACCGATCCATCAGACGCACCGATCCATCAGAGTCACCGATCCATCGGACTCACCGATCCATCAGACGCACCGATCAATCAGAGTCACCGATCTATCGGACGCACCGATCCATCAGACGCACCGATCCATCAGACGCACCGATCCATCAGAGTCACCGATCCATCAGACGCACCGATCCATCAGAGTCACCGATCCATCGGACTCACCGATCCATCAGACGCACCGATCAATCAGAGTCACTGATGCAAATGAGTCACTGATGCAAATGAGTCACTGATGCGAATGAGTCACCGATGCAAATGAGTCACTGATGAAAATGACTCACCGATCAGATGACAGACCGATGCTGATCAAAATGACTCACCGATCAGATGACAGACCGATGCTGATCAAAATGACTCACCGATCAGATGACAGACCGATACTGATCTATCTGAGTCACCGATCTTTACTCTAATACTGATGACCTACCGATCTCTTGAACAGTCATAAACAACCGTTTGAATTTCTTTATCTCTATATTTATTTATTCTAACCAACGGTCATATTAGTTATATTTTAATACACTGACAATTAATTAATAAAGGTTGTCGGATGTCAGGAAACCGTACCTCGTACCTGCGGAAAAGAACCTTTTTCTGTCCTACGGAGCACGTGATGTAAATACAAGAAGACTCTGCTGAAAAAGGGATATAGAGCTGCGAAGAAGTATGTGATAACATACACAGAGACAAGGAAGCATACGACATACTCGAGAAGAGCTCTGTGCATACAAGAAGAACCAAGCAAGACAGAATCAAATATACAATCAAGCCTACTCAAGAAGAGTGGTGTGCATACAATAGATTATTGAAGAGCTTCATCGACTACATCTCACTGCCTGTGAACCTGAAGCATACGACACTCTGCTTCTCAAACAAAATCGAGAAGAGGATTCAGAATCACTTCTGTTTAATTCCAAAACGAGTCTAGTGCTACACTGAAATCACTAGAGCTATTCCTAAACTCTACATCTCTGCTCTGTGATTTATTTATTCTACATTTTGAGCAGTGTGTGTTATCTGCTGTATTAAACACACACACTGACTCCTGTACTTTCACTGGAGGATCTGTAAATCCTCAGCAAACTTTTTACACTTCACTTCCCACTGTGGATAGTGGTAGAGGTCTTGTGACCTGGACAGCTGGCTGCTGTTGTTTATTTTCCCACATAGAACTGTGGTAGAGGTCTTGTGACCTGGACAGTGTGCTCACTGTTGTTAACCCCGATCCAGGGTGTGGATCACTTTTATATAAACTTTTGAGAGGACTAAGTCTCGGCTTGAGACTGAACCTCTTGGTTACTTCTCTGTGTTTATAGCTATACTCTATATCCATACTATACATATTTATTTCATATTCCGCTGTTATTACTTTGAAATATAATCTATCTTCAAAGCTACTTTGATAATTAAATTCGCAAGTGTTTATATTTATTATAAATCAGTAAATTGGTTTCAAAAGTTAATTTAATCATAAGATTAAGTTAACTGAGAATTAATCAATCTTTGAGAAGCTAATTGAACCTTTATATTCTATATAAATTCACTACAGTTTAATTTAATTTTGAAATTGGGGGATTTTATTAGAAATTGTTTTTAACAGAAAATTTTGATTGGAACTCAATTCACCCCCCTCTTGAGTGTCCACTCCGACCAACAAAACACATTAATAGAATTACTTATGTATAAAACAATTAAACAAAAATTATATTATTATCCATCACTACTATAATGAAATAGTGTTTATACTATTTTTGTTGGTTCTCAATGTTCTTATTTATCCATCATGTAAAGTAACCATTCTTTCCTTGATGCATGATCATAATCATGTATATTTTTAGTAGGCAACCTCTATATAAGAAAATATAAAATAAAATAAATAACTTCAAATTAACATTATAGGGATGAAAAATCATGTCATATATGAGTATCATAAATTGGAAAGCATAAAACTAACAATGTTCCCTAAGTGAATTAATATAAATATTAATTCACCATATTCAATGACATATGGTATGTACATATTACAAATTACAATACCTACATTCCATTAACCTATTTATTGAATTCAGATAGCAAATAAATAAAAATAATTTTATTATTAATTATAAAAACAATTAATATTTACATCCTCAAAATTTGGATCCCCTCTATGTAAATATATAACATACGGATGTATTCCAACCTAGACATCTAGACAGGGAAGATTATCTTCCCATCACCATATTATATAAAAAATGATACTGTGTCAAGTACATGGCCTATAATCAACATTTCCTAAACATGATCAACTAATTGTCATCAGTTCTATGGTGACACCCAAAACCTTCATTACTTATTTCATGTGTTACATCATCTTTTTAGGCTAAAAATTGTTGCAGGGAACATATCATTTTTCCCTGGGTATTATCATAATTAGGACACCCTTAAGTGGTCCCTTTGTTTCACATGGGTCCCTCGGGTCAACACCCATCACACAGAGGACACAATGTCCCTCTACATAATTATAATCACATCAATTCCACACTGTACTGTCATGTAAAGTATGAGAAACACCTACATAAGGAGAAGGATCAAATCACTTTGTGATTCCAAATTCATCCTATGTGTGTTTAGACCTCAAGGTGAAGGGGACAATAAACCAATGCTCATTATAATAGGATAAAATTTCTTGTGAATAATAGGATTCTATTATATTGCACTTGGGCCACTCATCATCAATAGCCCCTATGATCTACCAAGTGGTTTCTTGGGTGACTACAAAAAAGTACCTTACATTCATTCGTCTAATATATTTAACACCCCTGATTGTAGATATGTCTCAAGGGACACATATAATATCCATTCCTTATCCAGTAGTGACTGAGTAAATCAAGTTAGTTCCCAATCTCAATTATGGCCTTTGAATCATGTATTTTTTAATCATATGCACTAATTTTTAAATAAATAATTTATTTTAAATTGAATATATCAATATAAATTACTGAAAAGAATCATTTCACATTCCAATATAAGTAAGAAAATAAATTTACATGATGTAGATGTGTATGGAATACTAAAATCACCAAATAATCTTTAATTTTTTAACTCATAGCTCAGTAACTTCTTCCTAGGATTGATAAGCCATCCCAAGTCTCATTCATGTATGAAAATACACCTGATATTGTTTCTGAATCCAATATAAAAAACTATAATCAATTGAAACATTATTTAACAAATTATACTTAGTTTAATATTTTTTTCATGTTGGAATGAAATTTGAAATACTCACCAAACACACATTCCACACCTAAACCATGACCAACAATCTGTAGGAAGTCAATATCAGGTCCCCATAACTGCCCTAATAAAAATATTGATCAATCGAATCCTGTATCAATGGGAATATAATTTATTCTATAGAAGAAACATAGAAAACATCACAATAGAATATACATCACAAAATTGGTGGTCAAGAATGTGCATGCATTCTCTTAAGACATCCAATAGCTAATGTACAATAAATCCCCATCATATTAGGATAACTTAATTATGATATAGTGGAATCATATATAAACCCTAACCTAGTTATAAAATAATATTAAAAATAATTAATGATAATATTTTTGGAGGGAAACAACGTATTTTTAATACCATTAATCCCCAAAAATATGTGAATGATCAACCAAAATCCAAGGGATCTTAAACATGGAGAATGGAAGACAAAGTGAAGGCACGTACACAAAAATTTGGTAGAAGGGTGGATGTCCAATATAATAATCCAAGGGTTCATGAAATTCCATTTCTTATTTAAAATCCCCATCTTAGGTATAATGTTTTAATTTTTTATGCTTGAATAATTTCCAGCCGACTGGCTAGCTGGTGTGTGTTGTAGCATCATGGACATTCCAACTAGTTATAAAAATATTTATTGAGAATCTAGGCCCTATACAATGACTCATTCCATTCTCAAAAACATTTCTTAGAGATGTTCAACCTATCAGAATTCAGTCCCAAATATAAGATCAAGATCCAAACCTTCAATGTTCCAAAATTTAGTGTTACTATGATATTTTTACATTCGTACATACATAGGATATTAATGCAATTTAAAAAATAATGTATGAAGTTTAATATTTTATAAAAAGGTAATTCAATTTCACTATAGTGAAAATTCACATACATGTGTCATTGTAATTTAAAAATATAACCAATGTCTAACTATTGATCATGAAACTACTATGATAATCCATCAATGATTAGGTAGGTTCTCTTAGATATATTTGATTTCAAAACCTTCATAATGAAAATACAGGTCCCAATAGAGTTTCATAACAGTGATCAAAATGAGAGATGATTTTAATGTTCTATAGTGTTTCTGGAACTGTCTCTCTCAGCTTTGGTGTTTAGCATGTTTTATTTATACACATACCTATGTGGGTTTAATTTACATGTTTTTGTGTGTATCTCTTTATAATACTGTTCTAATGATTAAAATTGTTATTCTGAATGCTCTTAGTGGTGGTCCAACTCTCATGTTTACCAAAAAATATACATAACTCCACCTAGAATAAGTTGAATTGATATAAATGTAATATTTGGAACATCCAATTTCACTACATTACTCACAATCATAGCGTATAGATGACATAATAGTCTAATAAGGCATTATGAACCTATATGAAATTACATAAAAATACAAACATAGTAGTTTATGAAAATAAAAATGGATTAAAAAAACTACTAAATTTTCAATAATAGTAATTCGATACACACATAGTTAGATTCAAAAATATAATGATAAGAAAATTTCAATGTCCATGATGACTCTGGATAACTCCAACACAAAATATTTGATGCACTAGATAGACATCTCTTATAAATAACTTATGGTCTGATAAATCCTACTATATCTAGTATGACTTCCTATGTGTTTAACTTGAACCAAAAACTATGGATCTCTTCATAAGATTCATATTATGTCTGAAAAGGCATCATCAATAGGAATTCTTCTAGGATTCTTATAGATCACCACTACATTTAAGTTGATTACTCATAATATGAATCCATATTTAAAATGGAATCATTCCTCTATTACTTATGATACCTTCTCTATGATATCTTGATTACAACTCTTTCTTAAATCATATTACACATGGCTAGTTTGTTGAAAATTCTCCCAATTTGGTTGGATTGTAAGAGGGAATATGATTGTGGTCCTCAATCCTTATCCATTAAATCCATGAGTAAAGTGTTCTTCGTCAATTTATTGGGAACTAATTACTCGTAAATTTATCTGATTATATTTTCAAAATCTTTTCTCTATCTTGGACATTAATGATTATATGATATTATGAGTTATTTATTATGATTATGGAATTTTTAGTGGATTTTATGATTAACAAGAATTTATTTTGATTATACAATGTAATTTTAGGACTAAATGAAACCCATTATCAATTGAATGGTGGTATGTATGAATTTATAAATATGTTAACATTGGTAGGAAAATGCGTTTTGTATGGAGTCTTGAGGATATGTTGGAGATGTATTTTACATTTTAGTTTTGATTGAGATAACATTTGCACATCCCAATATCCACCAATATAAAGTAGAGCATTGAAGGGTGAACATAATAAGCACTGGTGTCTTAGGTTGTGTAGGAAAATGGATGAATTATTGGACATGATATAAAATGTTTTTCACTCATTCATAGACTACCTTATTTTGATGTTTTTCTTACATGATCTACTGAGTTATTCATCAACTACAATATTATAGTAGTATAAATTTTTCTTAATTGATAATTTAATCTTATATTACCCATTTACATTCAATTTTTATATTACAAAAAAATTCTAAAATGCAAACATGGGACATCATTGTCCTAGAAATACCATCTCAAATTTTTAACCGTTTAAAATACAAAAAATGTTATTCCAGATAATTAAATATAAAATAATAAACTTAATAATGTGATAAATTATTTAATTATATTATAATAAAATAACTACTAGATAGAAATCATCTAATTTTTTTTAATTTATTTCTACTTTTTCATGAATGTTATTTCATATATGTGAAAATATGAACCAAAATTTTCATTATTGTATTTCTTTCTTACATCCAAATCATAAAACAAAAAATTTAGTTGAAATTAAAAAATTATATGGGATTATGGTATCAAATACATAAAAACTAAATTATACTGATTTGGAAAATTTCTTAAAATTTTTCATCTAATAGATATTTATGAATATTTTTTCGAAATTCTATAAATCGTCACAAAATTTAATTTTGGTGGTATAATGAAAAAAACTAAACAATGGAAAAAAATATAAATATATGACATAAGTACTAATTTCTTTTCAAAATGAACTATAATAATGTAAAACCACTTATAAATAGTTATACAGTGAAATTTATAAAAAAAATAATGAAGGATTGATTATAAAAACCTTTAGGGGAATGTAGAAATACCTACTAATTGTTCTTCATATTAACCCCCATGAAATATTTTATTTCTTTAAAACATATATTGATCATAAAAAAATAAAAAAAGGTCATAATTATTTTAATAAATAAATATAATTATAAAAATATTTAATCAAATCTATTTTCACACGTATATGAGGGTTTTCTAATTTTTTTTAAAAAAATTATCTAATGAAATTTCTGCAAATCATAACTATATTCCCTACTATTCTAATTTTTTTATTATTGGTTGAAAAAAATTTGAAGTGGGAACTATATTGATAAGGCCAATATGAAAATTCCTAATCCTATATGATGAACACACATTTGTCTCCCATTATGGATAGTTCAAAATATACTACATATCTCTTACTAAGAGAAACGATAAAAAACTAGTTCTATAGTAATTATCCACTTCATTACATGAAATACCTTTTTAAACTTATCATAAAATATTAATATCAGACCCTTTTGAGTCATGTAGTCCAAGTTTCAACCAATAATGAGATGTCCAAAAAATGGATCATTTATATCATAAGAGTCTAAAGAACAATTGAATATTTGATATACCATATGAATGTTCCTTGTAAATATAACCTTATAACTTCCTAATATCTAATCATATTCCCACTTTTAACATCACATAACCAATATAATTCACCTTCTTATTCTAGACATGATACATAATTATCATGTAATAGACATGATCGTCTCACAATATATTTAGTGGTATATTTTAATTCATCACATACTCCTCCAATAATTTCAAATATAACCAAATATTAATGAAAAATACTATAATAAATATATCTCAATATTAGTTTAATATTTGATTCCTTACCTATATGAATATAATCAGTTTATTTTTAATCCCAAACACAAAAACTATATACTATGAATTCCCACAAAGAATATGAATCATTTTATTGGTTATGTCTCATTCTCTCTATCTATGGTGATGATATGTAATACAATAGTTTTTTTTTGGGAAACTAGCATTATAAATTTAGTTAATAATGAAGTAATTCATACATTGTAGTGGAAGAGGATTAATGAGAGTCACCTGGATTTTTTTGTGATAATAAACATATATTATTAATTATTTATAAAATTTTAGAAAAAATAATAGACTAACCCATAGTTAGGTACTAAGGATTATTATACCCTTTATTTTATATATACGTAATATAATTTCAATTCAATGAGTTTTTGGATGTTGTAGAGTATATGATGATAGAAATAAAATTCTTCCCCATAATATGGTTTCTTGTGAAATCAACTTTTATAACTATATAAAATCCTAATATATCTGGTACATAAAAGAATTGGAAATATTCTATGACCATAAGAAAAACCAAATGATCATTTTTTCTATACTTTACTGTCAATTATACTAAACATATGTGATGTAAAAATCTTAAATTCCATGATATATTAATAAATGAAATTATTATAAGTTTAATTCATTATTAAATATAATAAGAGCCCTTAATTTTTAAGAGAGAGGTACAGATCACCAATAAATATCATTATGACTTAATATTTATTAAATTCGTGAATTTTTTTATGATTTTTATAAATATATACATATCCAAAAATTATAAATTAATTAATTTATCTATATATTAATAAGATTTTGGAACATTATTTTTATATTATGATCAAATATATCCCCATATCATTTGAAATATTTTATATAGAAGATGAAATTATTGGTATCCAAGATAATTCCCAATTGTTATACTAAGAATTCCATAATTAATAATTAAGATGTATATATTTAAATAAAATATATATGTGAATATATGTAACTATGTTGGTTCCCCAAATGACTGTAGACCCCTCACTAACCTCAATCTATACATGATCCCTTATAATTAATCATATAAAACATTAACATTAGATTAGATGATGTAGCATAAAGATAGTAAATGGAACAACTTATTATTATTTATCTCATATAGAAGGTCCAAATAATTTTCTATATTTTTTAAGAAATTATATCCTAAAAAGATGATTTTAATTTGTTTGACTTTGTGTTTCTAGAGTCCGATTCAAGACCTAATCAACACCCATTTTGGGGAATGTTCCATAATATGATCAATTATTTTTCATCCCATAACATAATTGGAATATTAATTGATTTTTCCTATATATAGATCTCATATTTTATGAATTACAACTCTGTTGCTAATCTATGGAATTCGACCTCTTCAATTGAGGGGAATAAAAACTCATACTCTAACACTATTATTATTCAAATACCTAAATTAGATTTTCTGATATTCACTTTTGTGCACTGAATATTATAATCTCAGAACACCCATTAGGGTAAAAATATACAAATAATAAATTCCCCTGAAGAATTTACTTAACAAAAAACCAATTATTCACTACCTCAAGAAAGAGAAGAATGTATAATAACACCAATCCCATATAAACCAACTCCCAAATTCCAATCATAATGTAATGAGAATTAATTTACTCATATCTACCCGATATTGGTGAAAAAAAATGAATTTATGGGAATATATAATTATAATCTTGAATAGAAATTTATGGATGATGATTCAACAAAATTACCTGTTTATATTCCACTAAAAATTCATATATTAATTTTTATTAAAAACTAACAATTAAATCCTTAATATATAGTCCCATTAATGTAATGAGCTTGTAATAAAACTCCTAACTGAATCTAGATATATCTCTTTATTGTGAACGTGACTACCAATACTGATATGTCATCACGTGTTCAGTTCCATTAAAAATATGATTAATTAAATTTGACCAGACCTATTTGATATATTAACATACCACAACCCTAATGACTGGGGAATGATATAAATGAAACTATAAATTAAAATTAGGTATTACGGAATTTCATCTAGTAAAAAAATCATTATTTACTAAAACAAATGTGATAATATTTCCCAAATCAATGAACTGAAAAGAACTACTATAGATAAAATAATTTACTTATAACACTCTTTAATTGCCTCAGGACATTGTCGTGATAATATTTCAATATAATTACAAACCATTGTATTAAAAATAAATTTATTTTTAAGACCCCTAAATTTTAAAAAAAAAAATATAATATCTACTTCTCATTAATTATAAAACAAGAAATTCAATATGAATATAGTTATAATTATCAGTCATATAATTAATATTTACTAGTATAATTTAAAAAGAACATAAATATATGTTTTTAAATAATTCTTAAATTTATAAAAATTAATTCCCTACAAAATCAATTGGAATAAAATTATAAAACTCTTATAGAGTTATAAGCCACTGTCTATCATTAATTAAATACATTTAGAAATAAAATGAATAAAAAAATTAAATATATGATTATAGTTATTTTCTATTTCATGATTATATGAGATAGAAAATCAAAATAGATTACAAAAATTCTCCAATTAATTAAATATACAATTATAAATAAATATATAATCCATAAATTTTTATAACTAATTCTTAATTAGTGTGGAAATAATTTTAGAGTCATAAAAAGAGCCAATGAATTCTATAATATTGGTTAAAACCAACCACAATTCACGTTTCAAAATATAAACAAACACACGAAAAATCATATGCATACCATTATTTTCAAAGTGTCACTATATAATTCTTAGAAAACTATTTAAATTTTCCCAACATTGTTCCATATTTTTTTATATCTTATAAATCCTAATCTGTATAAGATTAACTAAAATTTTAATATCACTATTTTCATACTTGGAATCATAAAATTAATTTATATATGTGTTTTCAAGAAAATCGTTTAATTTTTATCTCTATTTTCAAATATATCATATTTAAACATAACAACAACCACAATTTCCCTATAAAAAAAATGGAAGAGCACCTTAATGAAATTTTAAAACACCCCAGTATGGACTACTAAAGCGCATAAACTAGATCCTAATAATTTTATGATATACATTACAAATTTCTAGATGCTGATGACTAACATGAATGGTTTTTTTTTGGGGAATAAATCATCACTTTTATCATAAATTGGTTGAAAACAAAATTCAAAAAATTTGAGAAGACCCATTAGTATGTTGATTATATTAAAAATATATCTAGAAAAATATATATGTGTATATCATGATCCAATATCATTATAAGGAAAATTAGATCATTATTAATAAAATATAAAAAAACATAAAAAATGTATGGATAAATAATTAATAATGAACTCTATCAACTTTTTATTTGAGAACCAATAATCGAATGTTAAATGTTTTCAAAAAAGAATCTCCTAGGAGGTTTTTGAGTTTTATATATCTAAAAGAGTCAAATACATCTTTTATATGACCATAGAACTAATGAAAAAATAAAATGAAATTAAAATAAAACAGAACTCTTGTCTTTAAATAGAAATGGACTTGATCTCTTCATTGATTCCCATATTCATCCTTTATATTGATACATCACATTACTATTATCCATTGATTATATGATTGTTTTCTCTACACATATCATAGAAAATATCATCTTTATATTTACACATAATCATTTATAGATAGGGTTTGTGTAATTAATCATTATAAATTCATTATTAATAAGAGTGAGACCTATAATTATAGTGGAATTTATACCTTTATTCACGAGTAATTAAAATGCTATTTGCAAATTGATTCAGAATAACATTGTATCAAACATCAAGAAAGGGATCATTAGGCAGAGTAATTATATGAATGTTATAAATAAGAGGAGATAATAGAAAAGAAACCAAATATCATTTAATTAATATATACATAATTAGTACCTAATAATATATATAGATATTCTTTATATTTTAAATTTTAATATATAGTGTTCCGTTACTTGAAATACATATGTAGATACATCATGTCTACTAGGGTGAATGCGTAGTGAGTGAGTAGTTAACTCTATTTTCCACCCACCATTTGTGTCCCTATCATAATATATTATATATATTACTACATGCTTGATATAAAACTCATTAATAACATCAAATATATATATAATAATTTAAAAAAATTCTAATTCTTTATCAACGCTCAAGAGAAATAATGAATAAAAAATTTCTATTGGTTTTCAATGTGCTTATTTAGAAAACATGTAATGTAATAATACCATAATTTATCCATGATAATAATAATGTTTATATATACTTGACATACTCTATGTATAGGGCTATAAAAACATATATATAGCTTCATGTTCACTTGAAAAGGAAGCGAAAGAATGTTTTATAGGCCTGTCATAAATGGGAAAGGAAAAAACTAATAATGTTCCAAACGATAATCACTAAAAAACTGAATGCACAATCATTGATGACATATGGTATATATATATATAAAATAACATTATCATCATTCAATTTTCATATTTAGTGTATTTATATAACACAAAAATAACAATTTTTTTATTAAATATGAAACAATATATGTTTCCATCCTTGGAATTTGTAACCCCTATATGTAAATAAATCACATAGGGATGCATTTCAACCTAAAACATTTCTATAGGGATGGTTATCTTCTGAACTCAATATTGTATAAATAAGGATACCCTCTCAAGTACATGACCTATACTAAACAATTTCGTAATAAATTATAATTGATAATGTGGTTTTTAAGGAGACACCCAAAATCATCATTAGTTATTTCTAGATGTGGTCCTACATATTAGGGTCATAATTATAGTGGGGAACCAACACAGGATCCATAGGTCTTATTGTAATCTGAACACTCATAATGGGTCTTATTGTCTCCCAAGGATCTCTCGGGTCTAGACCCATCACCAGAAGGCACTATATCTCAATTCATCATTATAATATTATCATTACTTCAATATACTCCCATGAACATATTAGAATTACCTATATAGATAGAAGGATCAAAACCCTTCCCAATACATAATTTATCCTATGGTTGTCCCAAACAACATATCATTCCCCAACATACCCAAAGAACCACTTCCTGGTGTTTAGAACTATATGTGAATGAGACAAAAACCCCATTCTCATAGTATTATGATAAAATTTATATGGAATCTCAATATTTAGTTATATTATAAAGGGTAAATTCATTATAAATACAAACTCATCCCTACCATGTGGTTTATTGGGTTACTACTCTATAGTCCGTTAGATTCATTCGTTTAAATTATTTACCACCCCTGATTATCGATCTGTATTAGGGGACACATATAGTATACTTTCCTCATCCAATGGTGACTGAGTAAATCATGTAAGTTCCCAATCTCCATTGTGGCCTAGTAATGTTCTCTATATTAATCAGAGGCACTCATTTTTAATTAATTTATTTATATAAATAGAACATGTGAATAACCCATCCTTGAAAGGAATCATTTCACATACCAATATAATTAAAAAATTAAATTATAAGTGTGTAGTTTTATATGGACCACTTAAGTCACCAAATAAGATTTATTTTTTTAGTTCAAAACTCAATGGCACCTTCCCAGGATAGAAAATCCTTCACATCTCTCATCCATATAAGAATCGACACATGATATTGTGTTTAAATTTAAAAAAAAATTCAATGATAATCGATTCGCCCACTATTTGAAACAATATAATTAATTAAATAATTTCATCAAGTTGGCATGATCTATGAAATTACCATCAAACACTCCATACACTCCTAAAAAAAGATCAACAACCTTTAGGATGTCTATTCCATGTTCCTAGAACTACCTACGAAAAAAATATATTAATTGGATCCTATATCAATACAAAAAAAATGATTCATGTGAAAAAAATAAAAATATCACTATGAGAAATACCTTAACAAAATGGTGCACAAATATGTGTCGGTGTTGTCTCAAAAAATATTCTTGATAACATAAATTAAATCCACATAATATTATCATCATTTCACTAGGATCCAATGGATTCTTCTATAAACCCTAAACTAGATAAAAATGATAATAAAATAATTTAGGAGAAGAATGTGGAAGGTTAAAAAAGGACGAATCATACAATTAATCCCCAAAAATCACCGAATGAACAACATAAAATAAAGGGTGATAAAGGGAGGAGAAGGGGGTATAGAGGGAAGGGCCATGCACAAACAATAATGGATAAGGTTGGATGAACCCGAAAATAACCCAAGGGATCAAAACATTCATTTTCCATTATAAAGCCACAACTTATGTTCAATGTTTTAATCCAGGATACTAGGATAATTCCCAGAACAAATGCTATCTAGTGGCTGTTATGGTATCCAATCCACCCAAAATAGTTATCCAATGCTTTAATTAGAATCCATGATCCATTATAAGAGTTATTACATGTTTGAAAAAGTTTTATAGTGATTTTCAACCTATCATATTTATGTTCTAAATATAATATCAAGATCCAACCCATTAATGGTCAAAAATTAAAACTTACTATGAATTTTTAACACTCTTACATATATAGGATATTTCAAAAATGTGAAAAAATTATGATTACTAATAATTTATAAACATTTGATTCAATTTCACTAGAGTGAAAAAACACTTACAAGGGTAGTATGAATTTGAAAAATATAACCCATGTTTACCTACTGGTCTTGAAACTACTATGATAAACCACCTCTCATTACATAGATTATCATAGTTATAGATGATATCCAAACCTCCATAATTAAAATACATGTCCCTATAAAGATTATTTAGAGTGCTAAAAGTGAGAGATGTGTTTTATTATCTATAGTGTTTTGGAAATATCTCTCTCATCTTGGGTACTTAACTTGTGTTGTTATGAAACATATATGTGTGATATAAATTTAATTATGTTTGGTTGTACATCTTGACAAGACCAAACCTATGATTAGGAATGTTCTTCTGAATGTTCTTAGTTTTTGTTCAACTCTCATATTTACAACCAAAATTACAAAACTCCCCTAGCATCAGGTGTGTTTGAAATACTTGAAATTCTTTGATCATCCAGTATTTCTAATTTACTCACACTTAAAATATATCTATGTAATATCAACATAATAAAGAATTATAAAATTAGAGAAAACTATATAAAAATAGACATATAAAAATTTATGAGATGAGAAACTGATTAAAAACAAACTCCTATATATTTAATATGAGTAATTTAGGAAACACTAAGTTAAATACAGAACTATAAAGAGAAGGTTATTTTAGTGTCTATGATGACTCTGGATAACTCCAACACTAAATTTGTGATTCACTATATTGGAAAATTATTATAAATAACATATAGAATGATCAATCCTCTGATAGCTAGTATGACTTTTGAGTGTTTGACTTAAAACCAATAATAGGTATCTATTCTTATATTTCATCTTCTCAATAAAAATTCATCCCCATGGGGAATTATTCCATGATATTATAGATCACCTATACTTGGAATTTTTTATTCAAAATGTGAACCCATATATAAATTGGAATAATTTCTCCATTATTTAAATTTCCTTCATTATGATATATTTATTACTCCTCTGTTCAAAACCATGCTACACATGATTAGTTAGTTGATACTTTTCCCAATTTTGTTGGACAGTTAGAGGGAATAATATTTTGGTCCACAAAACATATAGATTTAATCCATGTGTAATGTGTTCTTCATCAATTTATAGAGACCCAAATTCCACTTAAATTTCTTGTATTTAACTTTTAAAATTATTATATCCCATATATAGAATTCAAAATTAAATTAGCTGTCATTTGTTTTGATTATGGAATTTCATGTAGATTTTATGATTAACATTATTTATTTTTATCACCCAACATAATGTTAGGACAAAATGAAACACCGTATTACGTTGATGGAAGTATGGATGGATTTTTAAATAATTTTACATTAATATGAAAATTTATGTAGTTTTGAGACTTGAGGGAATATTGGAGATGTGTGTAACACCGTTGTGTTAATTGAGATAACATTTTTTTAAGATTAGGATTCCTAGAACCAACTAGTTTTACTTTGATTACATGGATATTTAATGTATTATTCCATACTGTACACTGTTCTGCATGATTATGAGGTAATAATGCCATAGAGTATTTGTTTCATTGATAAGGTCATGACAGTTCCCCACTATGATAAGAACCTTGAAATGAAATAACAATATTCATAAATATAGTTATTTGGTTGGATGACATGATATGATGGGACACATAACATGTAGACCATTGGGTGTGAGTACTTGTAAGAAGATGAGATTTCCTCTCTAGAAGATTGCATATGGTAATCTCCATGATAAAAGACTATGAGAACTGACCCGCTTGTAGGAATTCCACATGTTTTGGGGTCATCAGATATTTATATATAATCTCGTGTGTAATGATTTTTATACATTAATAATATCATTAATACATTTCATGACTTGCAAACTTTGATTTACGTACAAAAACTATCACACAGACAGTTAGTGGGAAGTAGGTTACATTGGGTGTGTCTAGAGAGGCATGTTTTTAATGGACAAGTCGACGAAGGATTTGTCCCTTCTAATTATGGAAGTTGATATCTCGTCTCTTTGATTGAAATAGAACCGTCGTGAAAAATTCCCATGTCATGGTGTAACAATGAGTTTATTTCAGGTAGTCAAAGAATGACACATCAAGTATAAAAGTTGATGACATAGTCATGAAACATGCTTGATGAGATATTGAGACAAAGGAATTATATTTCACAGTGAGAGTTCGTATGTGGATGTTGTTGTTGCGATTTTAGGTTCTTTCTCTTTGGGTGACTTGACCCATTTCTAGACAGTACTCCTTCCCTTTAGGTAAGCCTGCCTAATGCCAATGAGAACGAATCTTAGAGGGTCACACACTAAGTGTTGTTGGTGGTCTCGGTTAAAGTCTTTTCAAATTTAATTAATTAAATAAATATTATTCTCTTAATAGTGGAATAATATTATTCATGTTTAAATTACAGAATAAATTAAATAAAATATATTTAATTATTTTATTGAACATTTCGTAAATATTTATTTACTAGTTTGTAAATAAAATATTTATTAAAAAAAATTATTTATTTATTTATTTGGGTGTTCAATAACTGGAAGTGGAGTTCGAGCGGACCAAGGTAGTTATGGTAGTAAAATAATTACTTCAAAGATGGTAAATTATTATTTAACTTGTTGGCCCAAAATAAAATAATGATGTTATTATTTTGCGATGCATGATTTTATTTATAATTCTTTTTTGTGCATGTTATATCACAATAAATAATTACTTGATATTATTATTATTAAATGCATGTGTTTTATCTAAGTTCACGAATGTATTTAATTTTTTCTACACAATTTAATATTATAAGTTAAATTCCATGTATATATACAAGAAAGTATGCCAATTGTTCCCTAGACCACACCACATGACTGGTGAATTGAGAATTCTTAAGCCAAACAATTTTTCTCTGGAATCCACTTTTCTCCCCTCTCAAGAACGAGAGACGTTCTTCAAGTCCGAAGAACAGGTGATCACGAACGACCGACACAAGACACTCGATTTGCCACGCCATCACCCAGAGATTGAGAGCTATCGATTAGAGGCCATCAGAGGACCTGTGGATTACCAGTAGATATATTTTTGTTTGGATCCATATAATAACAACGATATAATCTGGTAGGGTCATCCAAACGATCAACATCATCAACGATGAAAAATACCAAAGATCCAAGTATTATGTTTCTTTATGAAAATAAATAAATAAATTATAATCATGATGTGAAAGATTGCCTCTAAAAGTTTCGTACCTCTTTCATCATTATCTAAATCATGGATTATATTCCATGGAGACTATGAATTTTCGTCATATTGATCCTGGAATAATCAATGATCATTGTAAAAATCAAAATCGAGTGTCTTCCCAACCACGCTTCCACTACGCTATGAATCTTCAAGTGGTATCCGAGCGGTTACATCACAATTTATAATAATTTAAATATCTTGTTGATGAAATACAAATATAATAATTTAGTTATTTCAATTCAAGTTAATTATTCTACATATCTGAATCTTGAGATCTATTCCTCCTCTTTCATTTCTCATTCACCTTACAGAAATGACCATTTCTTTTAATTTTGATTAAAATAAAATAGGGGATCTCATCTAGAGGTGCCAAAGTGTCTTGGTCGTACAACACGAGAACAAAATACGTGTATTCGTCAGTACACTCCATGTCATAATGATTCAATGCATTAGACTGGTCCGTCAAACCATGCAGTGTGTTGGAGTATTTCTATGTCTTAAATGACTCCTTGTGTTGGACCTGGAACATCTGGAACACAGTTTCCAGAATACATGTCATGTCACTTAATGGACACGATGTGTAGTCCCTTAGGCTTAGGGTAGGACAGTGTACCCCATACATGGCTTTCCTGACTAGAGACAGTGTATTGAGGAAGCACAAAGCGTGTGGCCCACTAGACACGCTGTGTACTCCGATGATTTCTGAAGTATACTCACACCTCGTATCCCCAGGCGTGTACTTCGGATAAATGGTGAAAAATAGTACACATAGTGTAGTTAAAAATTCATGTTGTGTAATCTTCCAAAATACACATATTTATTAAAATTTATTAATATATTATAGAAACACTTGAGATGTGTACCATTGTTCAGGCGTAAAGCTAAGGCACAACACATGATAGGTATTATATATATATATATGTGTGTGTGTGTGTGTGTTTAATTTAACATCTGTGTAATGTTCATTTCTACTCATTGGGTTGTTATGAATAGGAATTCACCAGTTCCTCCAAGGTACATGTTACGTACAAAGATAATTTCAAATGAATTTATTTCTACTCATTGCACATATGATTGATCATGATCTAGACCATGAACTTTGTATTTGGATGGTATCTTTTAATTTATTTATTTGAATTAAATTTATTGGCCTGCAAGCCTTATCCTCACTAATATTTAAGGAATGCATTCCCAATGTTTGTTTTATGTAAAACCCCCTTTTACCCCTCACCTACATATGTGTTAGAAATGGAATATGTAATGGATGGAACTCCCAATCTAGTGGAGGTGGTTCAAGCTGGAGCCGAGAAGAAACCAATCTGAGGAGATTCAGAGGTGGACAGGTGGAAGCTGTAAACACAAACCCAAAATGTTCCAGGTGTTTCTCCCCTAGTCCAGGGGTAGTTTATAATCTTCTACATAAAATAACCATTAGAAAATCTCTTGATCATTCCATTTACATTATTTTATTTCTATTAGTTGCATGGTTTCTCATTATTGATGTGTTTTCACGATATCATAATTAATGAACTAACAAACATGCAAGATGGAACTACAATATTCTAGGCTTATGCATAAATATTATCAAGACATGGTTAATCACATAAGTAAGTTCCACTTAATATTAAAAAGAGTGTGATGATGAAAAAAATAAATTCTTGCATTAGTAGTAAACATGACTCTAATAAAATATTAAGTCCGAAAAAGCCTTCTGTTACTTGATTAAGGAAAAAACACAATAAAACTATATGTTTGACCAACCTTTTTTTGGAAACATACTTTTATATAGTATTATCGTCTGAAAGGATTTGGGTTGACATAACTGTATTACATCAAGGGTAGTATCCCATTCTAGACTT
The DNA here is from genome assembly GCA_963277665.1 of Viscum album. Classification (NCBI taxonomy): domain Eukaryota; kingdom Viridiplantae; phylum Streptophyta; class Magnoliopsida; order Santalales; family Viscaceae; genus Viscum; species Viscum album. The sequence continues at coordinate 1,018,086,367 of OY728162.1, forward strand.
GGTGTATTAGTGGTTGCCAGAGTTGAGGAAATACAAATTCATTATTTTTAGATTAGAGAGTCCACTAAACATATTAAAGAGCTTCAAGACCACAGTTGGTAATGACCATCCTACCTAAATACCGTCTCATAGATTGACCACCCATTGTTGGGGTTATGCAATGTGGAATATGGATCGTTTCCACTAGAATATCCCGGTAACTGGACATTCCCAGTTCAATGGTTAGGGCTATTGGGACTTGATAAAATTGTGGTAGACATACTAAAATTTATTATTTCTTATAAAATGTAATCAAGAATGTACTAATGATTTTCACTTTTAATTGTAGAATAAAAATGACAAACTCATCAACAACACTATCTCTACGATCAATTATGAATAAAGAGAACATCTTCACTGTAAGTAACATACCTGAATGGTTTAGATGCCTTGGGGTTATCCTATATCATGAATGGATGTCTTACGTGATGGAGTCAGCATTACCTGTTCCTCCTGCAAAAGAGGCGAGTGATGGGGATTTCTTGGTCTATGTGAAACATATGAATGATGTGGTCAACGTTAAATGTTTGATGTTATCATCAATGTTTACTGAGCTCTTGAAGTCTCATGAAAACATGGATTCTTATAGCATGCTCGTGCAGAACTATGGTATTTACCATGAGAGAGCAAGAAAAGAAAGGTTTGAGACCTCTAAGGCACTCTTTCAGAGTAATCTTAGAGAAGGTTCCCCAGCTGGCCTCATGTAGTCACACTCATTATCTATATTGAGCCCCTGGACGTTCTAGGGATTAAACTCCAAGATAAACTAGGCACAGATCTCATTCTTGCATCACTCTGGCAGAGATTCTCTTACATTGTTGTCAATTTCAATACGAGCAACATTGAGAAGTATCTATCTGATATTCTTTTACTCATTCGCCAAGTGGACAAATATATGTTGCCCAAAAATCATCATGTCCTTATGGTGAATAAGAGGAAAGTGAAATATAAGGGCTGTAATCCCAAATATTCTTCACGGACTTCCAAGAAATGGATGATCAAAGGGATGGCAAGAAAAAAAGGAGGCTATTTGTTTCGCATGTGGCAATAAGGGCCATTGGTAGAAGAACTGCACCCAACCTAATAAGAAAGGGGATGCTTCAGGTGCATTTTTTTATCAAATTCAATTTATCTGTTTCTACAAATTGGGTATTAGATATGAATCTTGGCCCTCACATATGTATCCAAATATAGGAACCAAATAGATTCAAGATGATTTATCAGGGAGAGGTAGATCTACGAGGATCCAATAGAGATTGAATTTCTGCTATAGCTATTGGGGACTACCACCTATCTTTTCCAACTAGGATGATCTTGGTGTGAAAGGGTTGTTTTTGTGTGCCTTCTGTAACTAGAAACACAATCTTTGTATCCAGACTAGATGTAGATGGATTTTTTTTCATGTTTGGAAATGAATGTTTCTTCTTTAATACAGATAGAATTAGTTTTGGTAGGGCATATTTATACAATGGTCGTTATGTGTTGGATTACAAAAACCAGTTAATGGAAATCGATTCAAAGATACTTCACATGAATCATACCACACCCAACTTTGGCATCACTAGCTAGGTCATGTAAATAAGAAACACTTGACAATGTTACATCAAGATGGATATTGAGACTCTTTTGAACTAAAACCACTTGACATTTTTCATGAATGTTTACAAGAAAAAATGACCAAATCCCCATTTGCTGAGATAGGTGAATGGGCTAAATAACTTCTTTAATTGGTTCATACTATTGTGTGTGGACCATTTCCAGTTAAAGAAAGGGTAGGGTACTCATACGTCATAATATTAACTAATGATTTTAGTAGATATGGATATATATACTTAAATATATATAAGTCAGATTCTTTTGATAAGTTCGAAGAATACAAGAATGAAGTTGAGAACCAGCTTGGTAAATAGATTAAGAAACTCCACTTAGAACAAGGTCAAGAATTTCTTAATCAAAAATTCATTGATTACATACGAGAGTTTGGGATCCTATCCCAACTCACTCCTCCAAACACGACCTAGTTGAATGGTGTGATTGAAAGGAGGAACCAAAACCTATTGGACAAAGTGAGATCAATGATGCGTCACACGAGTCTTCCATTATCCTTTTGGGGATATGTGTTACAAACATCAGCACACATACTAAACCAAGTACCAACTAAATCGATAAATGGTATTCCATACGAGTTCTGGAGTGGATGAAAGTCCAGGTTATCGAATTTACATGTGTGGGGTAGCAAAGTGCTTGTTAAGTCCTCTTCAGGTAATAAAATCACACACTGAGGCACACAACGTAACATTATAGGATACCCCATGGAAACAAGGTGATATTACCTATACCTCCACTTAGAGAAAAACGTTATAGTGGAAATTCATGCCATATTCCTTGAGAGGGAGCACATCATTAAAAGACATAATGAGAGTGAGATAGACTACAATGATGTCGAGGCTCAATGTACACAAGAGTTGGTACAGGAACAGATTCCACAAAGCCCCGTGGAAGAAGATTCTATTCCAGAGACACAAGTACTGTGTAGGAGTACAAGAGAGGTTAAATAATTTGAATGGTAAAGTTTTATAGTTACCAATGATGGTGACTCGTTATAAGTTGATAATAATGATCCTATAATCAACAAGGAAGAAGTAAGTGGAATAGATTCTGCCAAGTGGCAAGAAGCCATGAATTCTGAAATGGATTCCATTTACAAAAACCAAGTCTGGATTTTGGTAGATCCACCGGTTGATGTAAAGAATGTTGGTTGAAAATGGATTTTCATGAATAAACTTGACATGGATAGACAATTTAGTACCTATAAGGCATGACTGGTTGCAATAGGTTTTAAACAATGTCATGGAATTGACTACGATGAAACCTTCTCACCATTTTCAATGGTGGAATCCATCAGAATTATACTTTCCATTATGGCATACCTTGACTATGAGATTTGGAAAAAGGATTTTGAAACAAATTCCATAATGGGAACCTTCATGAAGATGTCTACATGACACAACCTGAAGGGTTTGTGACTCCAAAGGATTCCAATAAGGTATGAAAGTTGTAGAACCATTTATGGATTAATACAAGAATCCAGGTCATGGAAAATTCATTTTGATGAAGCCATAATAGAATTTGGTTTTATCAAGAATGAATGTGAGCCTATGTCTAAAAATGGTTTAGTCGGTGCGCAGTCATTTTTTATAATAGTATATTTTGATGATATATTTCTTATTGGAAATGAGATACCAACCTTAGATTCTGTTAAGGAATGATTGGATCAATGATTCCCCAAGAAATATTTGGGTGAGGCAGCCTATATTAATGGGATCAAGATACATCCTGATAGATCAAAGAGATTGTTGGGACTATTTCAAAGTATATACATTAATAATATAATGAAGGGATTCAGTATGGAACAATCCAAGAGGGTTTTGTTTCCAACGTCACATGGAATTCATCTTTCCATGAAAATGTCTCCTCAGACACATGATAAAAGAAAGATAATGGAAAGGAATCCATACACATCATTGATTGGGTCAATCATATATTCCATGCTTTGTACTAGGCTAGATGTCTCCAATGCATTGAGTGTGGTAGGCATATATATGACTGACCTAGGTGAACGCAATTTTTTAGAATTCAAGAACATCTTGAAGTATCTGAGGTGTAAAAAGGATATGTTCCTTGTTTATGGAGGAGATGAGGAACTAGTCATTAGGGGATATTAAGATGCTAGTTTATAGAATGATAAATATGACATGAAGTCACAAATGGGATACATATTCTCATTGAATGACGGTGCAGTGAGCTGGAAGAGCTCACAATAGAGTGTGGTCGCATATTCTATAGTAGATTCTGAGTATTTCACAGATTCTAAGGTATCTAAAGAAGCAGTTTGGATTCAATGCTTCATCTAGGCGCTAGATGTGATACCTAGTAGAAAAGATCCCATCACACTATACTGTGATAATACTACAGCGGTGGCTCTCGTAAAAGATCCATGGTCACATTTGCAGACGAAGGACATACTTTGGAAGTATCATCTCTTGAGGGATTTTTCTCAGAGAGATGAAGTTGTAGGGAGAAATATTTCCATGGAAGACAATGTGGTAGAACCATAGACTAAAGACCTGACTCAGTAGAAACATGATCATTAGGTGAGGTATAGCAGGCTGAACATCATATGCAGTTGGATCTAGTCCATGTGGGAGTTTGTAAGAGTTGGTGTCCTAGAACCAAATGGTATTACATTGATTACATGGATATTTAATTTATTATTACATATTTTTCATTATTCTACATGATTATTATGAAATAATGTCCTAGAGTATTTTTGAAATTGATAAGGTCATGGCAGTTCCCCGCTATGATGAGAACCATGAAATTCTATAACAATATTCTTTAATATAGTTCTACAGTTGGTTGAAATTCTATGATTGGACACATAGCATGTAGACCATCAAGTGCGAGTACTCGTAAGAAGATGAGACTTACTATCATGAAGTTCACACTTAGTTATCTCCATGATTGTAGATTATGAGAACATACCCACTAGTATGAATTCTGTATGTTTTTGTGTCATCAAATATTTCTATCTACATGCGTGTGTAATAATCTGTAGACATTTTGATTATCATTAATATGTGTCATGACTTACACAATTTGATTTAATAATGAAAACCATCATACAGACAGTTAGCGGGATGTAGGGTACGTTTGATGCATCAGGAGTGGAACATTATTAATGGATTAGTCGAGGAAGGATTTGTCCCTTCCATTTATTGAAGTTGATATCTCATCCCTTTGATTGAAATAGAACTGTTGCATGAAATTCCATTTCCATAGTATAACGACGAGTTTATTTTAGGTAGTCATAGAACTACGTATCAAGAACAAAAGATGATGACAAGGTCATGAAACCTACTTGATGATATATTGCGACAATGGGATTATATTACATAATGAGTGTTCGTATATGTATGTAGTTGTTCCGGCATTACATTCTTTCTCTTGGGTTCCTTGACTAGTTGCTAGACAGTACTCTTGTAATTGAGGCAAACCCACCTAATGCCAACGAGAAAGAATCTTAGAGGGTCACGAAGTAAGTGTTTTTGGTGGTCTTAGTTAAATTCTATTCAAATTTAATTAATGAAATAAATATCATTCTCATGTGTGTGGAATAATTTAATTCAAGTTAAAATGATCGCATAAATTAAATAAAATTTATTTATTTATTTTATTGAACATTTAATAACTATTTATTTACTAGTTTGTAAATATAATATATATGTAAGAGAATAATTTATATATTTATTCATTCAGATGTTCAATAAATGGAAGTGGACTTGGAGAGGACCATGGCCGGTATGGTTGTAAAATAATTTTTTGCAAGATGGTAAATAATTATTTAACTGGTTTTCACAAATTAAAATAACATTGCTATTATTTTGTGACGTGTAATTTTATTTATAATTCTATTTTATGCATGTTGATGCACCATAAATAATGACCCGTTATTATTATTTAATGCATGAGTTTTATCTAAGTTAATGAATGTATTTAATTGTTTCTATTAAATTGAATATTGTAACATAAATTCCATGTATATAAATAAGAAAGTACACCTATTGTGCCATACACCACACCACACGCCTAGTTAATTGAGAATTGTTGAGCCAAAAAATTTATCTCTTGAATCTTCATCTCTCACCTCTCAAGAACGAGAGATGTTATTCTAGTCTAAATAATAGGAGATCGAGAATGACTGACATAAGATAGTGGATTCTCCACGCAAGCACCAAAAGAATGAGCTATGTTGATTAGAGGCCATCAGAGCACGTGTGGGTCACCGCTAGAGGGATTCTAGTTTGGATCCCTAAAAGTGAAACACGATAATTTGGAAGGGTCATTCTGGATGATCAACATCATCAATGAAGAAAAATACCAAAGATCAATGTATTATTTTTCTTTATGAAATTAATTAAATTTATTATAAACATGATGTGCAAGTTCTTCTCTAAAGGTTTTTGCCTCTTTCTTCATTATATAAATGTTTGGTTATTTTCCGTGGAGACTGGCATTCATCATCATATTAATCACAGAATAATCATTGATATTGGTAAAAATCAAAATTGGTTGTCATCCCAACCGTGCTTCTTCTGTGCCCAGAACATTTAATTTTCATTTCCTAAGATTCACCAATATAATTTAGAGCATTGGTGGGTGAACATTATATGATTTGGTGTCCTAGGTTGTGTTGGAAAATGGATGTAATATTATAAATTCTGTAAAATGTTTTGTCACTCATTTATATACACCATTATATTGTTGTTATACTATCTCCAAATATATTCTTCCACTACATTATTTTATTCATAGACGTTATTATTTTGTGATGATTTAATCAGACATTACTCATTTACATTCCTCTTATCTATTACACAAATATTTTCAAATGCTAATGTGGGTTATCATTGTCCAAGAAATACCTTCTCCCTTTTCCACAAATTAAAAATAGAAATAAATAAGTTATTTCAGATAATTCAAAATAATATAATTAAATTATAAATTGAATATATTATTTAATTATCATAGAACACAAATATTACTCAATGAAAATCATAAAAGAAGGAAATTTTGTATTAAATTCTCTTTTTCTATGAATTTTGTTTCGTAAATGTGAATAAATGAACCTAATTTATCATTAATTTATTTGTTTCTAAATTCCAAAATATAAAAAAAAATTTTAAATGAAACATTTACATTGGATAATGGCATATAATACATAAAAAATTAACTATTATAATCTTAAAAAATAGTTATCATTTATATATAATCGATATTTAAGCATATTTTTTAGAAATTTTATAAACCATGATGAAATAGATTTGTGGTGGTTTGGGTAAACACTTAATATGGGACAAAACTCATAAATATCTAACATATGTACTATGTGTTTTTGAAAATGATCTCTAATCATGTAAAACCACTTCTCAATTAGTATGCAATGACACTTATAAAAACATATCATGAAAATGAATATAAACACCTCCAGGGGAATTCACACATACCTATCAATGGTTATTAATATTGACAATAATGAAATGGTTTATTTTTAGAGCATCCATTTATCCTAATAAATGACACAATTGGTCATGTTTCCTTCAATAAATGAATATAATTATTTTAATATTTATTAAATCTATGTTATCATGTATATGAAGCTTTTCTAATCGATTTTTTTCCGGAACATTTCTAACTTTTTTCATAAACTCATTCATGTATGCACTATTATTTTGATTTTTTCCATGGGATGAACAAATTTTCTAGTGGGAACTATGTTGATAAGGCCAATATGAAACATCATAGTCCCCTAGAATGAGCGCACAACAATCTTCCTTTGTCTATTGATAAAAATTTACAACACAAAACTTTGAAATATAAAAAATATGAAGACTAGTTCTATTTTAATCCTCCACTTGGTTGCATGAAATACCTATTTAAACATATCAAAATTATGACAATCAGAAAATTTTGAGTAATGGAGTCATAGTTTCAACCAAAAATGATATTTTATAAAATGTAACCTTTATATTCTGCATGAAAAAAATACAATATAATCTAAAATATATCATGTTCATGTTCCCCCTAAAATAATCCTTCTAAATCCTGATATCTACTCATATTCCAACATTTAACATTACATAACAAATAAATTTTAACATATCATTCTTGAAGTGATACTACAATATTTTGTAATAGATCTGATTACCTCACAATATATCTAGTGAGATGTGTATATTCATTACATACACCTCCTATAATATTTATATAGACAAATATTAATGACAAATACTATAATAAATATATCTAGATATTAGTGGAATATTCGATTCATTACAACTATGTATATAATCAGGTTACATTTTATCCCAAAAAAAATACTATATACTAAAAATTCTCGCTAAGAATATAATATAGTATATTGGGGATTTCACATGATTTTTAACTACTGTGATGTTATCATATACATACGGGGTTTTTTTTGAAAACCTATATGATCAGTTTAGTTCATAGTGACATCAACAAAACATTACAGGGGAGAATTATTAATGAGATTCACCTGGTATTTTTTTAATAATTAAATTATATTATTAATGATTTACAATTCCTTACAAAAAAGAATCAAGTATCCCCTAGTGAGGTTTCGATGCTTATGATCCTATTTATTCTAGGAATCATAAATATAATCTCAATTATTTGTGTTTTTGGATGTCATCCTGTATATAAAAATTAAAATATTATTCATCCACATCATATGGTTCATCGTCAAATTAATTTGCATAATAAGAGGAAATCCTATAAAATCATGGATATAATGGAATTGGAGTTATTATATGATAATAAAATATCCAAATGACAAATTTTCCTCTACCGCACTATGAAATATATAGACCATATGTCATTTAATAGATCATAAATTATCATATATAGCTATAAATGACTATGTTTATGTTTAATGCATTTATAAAAATAATAGAAACCCTTAATGTTGAGGAGAAAGGTACACATCACCTAAATCTATCAGAATGACTTAATGCTTATTTAATTTTTTTAAGTTTAATAGTTTTTATAATAATATAAATATCAAAAAATTATAAATAACTAAATATATCCATATATTAATAATAAGAAGGAATAAAGATTGTATATTTTGATCAAATATTTCCCCTTAACATGTGAAATATTGATATAGAAGACATAATTAATAGTATCCAAAACTATTCCCATGTGTTATACCAAGAATTCCATAATTATTTATTATAAAGAATATATATCATAAAATTAGAGAAATGAGAATATAAGTAACTATGTTGGTTCCCCAAAGGATTGTGGATCCCTCAATATAATTAATATGTACATGCTCCCATATAAATAATCATATAAAACATGCATTATAGCTCTGTTGATGTAGCATAAAAATCAAATATGGCACAACGTACTACTATTTTTATCATATACCAAAACCATATCATTTTATATATATTTTAGATGATGTTCTATCGAGATAATGTTGATGTCAATTTGATAGTGTTTGTGTGTCTAGAGTCTTATTCATGCCCTAATAACCACCCTTTTCTCAGAGTGTTTCATAATATCATCATATTATTTTCATCCCATAACATAAGTAAAATATTATTATATTTTCCTTAGATATAGATATTTTATTTAATGAATTCTCACTCTGGTGTCAATCAGTTGAATTCCTCCTATTCATTGGAGGGGAATAAAAACTCATATTGTAAGACACTAAATTAGATTTTCTGATTTTTGGGTTTTCTTCACTCAATAAGAACAACCATAAGGTGAAAAATAACTAATCAATATATTCTTTTGAGGAATTTTCTTCAATTTAAAACCACTTATTCACTACATAAAAAAATATATTAATGGTGAATAACACCAATCGTTTCTAAAACAACATCCCAATTCATATCATAATTTATCGAGAATTTATTTAATCATCATTTCATGAGATTGGTGAAAAATTATTAATGTAGGGGAATCTATAATTATAATCTATAATAGAAATCAATAGGCATTGAAATAATAATATCCATTTTTATCTTCCATTAAAAATTCATATTTTAATGATTCTTACCAAATAAACAATGAAATAATTAATATACAATCCATTTAATGTTATAATATTTTAATAATACTCTTAAATATATCTAAATATATCCCATTATATAGAATGTTAAAAAAAATAACAAGATCTCATTGGGTGATCAGTTCCATTTTAAATGATGATTAATTAAATCTACAGATACCTCTTTGATCAATTACCATGTGTCTACCCAAATGATAGGGGAATGTTATAACTGAAAATGTCAGTTAAAATTTTATGTTAGGTTATTTCATCTTATATAATACTTATTTATTTATTGAATGACATATGATAATATTTCCCAAATATATGGATTGAAAGGAATTTTTTTAAATAATTCATGTTATATCGAACACTCCTGAAATGCCTCGAGACATTAAAAAGATAATATTACTCTATAATTATAAACCATTATATTAAAAATAAATTAATTTATATAATTCATAACTTGTAAATAAATTCATAGAATATCTAATTACCTTAATTTATTAGAAGGAAATTATATTTGGAAATACTTATCGCCATAACTCATATAATGACTATTTTTAGTGGAATTTAAACAATAACATAACAATTTTTTTAAATAATAATGTAATAAAATCAAAATTGAATACCTATAATATTAATAAGAATAAAAATTCAATACTCATATAGAGTTATAAAACATGTTCTATAATCAGTTAAATATTTATTAAAATAAAATCATTAGAATTTTAAAATCATTTTTATTTTATGTGCTATCTAAATTCACTAAATTAGTAATATACATATTCTATCCTATAAATAATCATTTAAAAAATCCACCTTAGATATTTTTCTATTGTATAATGATCGAATATGGAACAGATAACTACAATTTTTAACATACCACAGAAATATATAATTTTCTTTATATTTCAGATGAAATTATATCCTGGAAATGTTGATATCAATTTGTTTGTGTTTATGTGTCTAGAGTCTGATTTGAGCCATAATCAACATCATTTTTTTCTGAGTGTTCTATAATATCATAAAATTTTATCTATCCCAAAACATAATTAAAATATTATCAGAATTTTCTTATTTATAGATTCCATATCTAATGAATTTTCACTCTGGTTTCAATTGGTGGCATTCCTCCTCTTCAAAAGTGGGGAATAAAATATCATACTCTAACACTATTATTGTCCACTGCCTAAAATAAATTAACTGATTTTTACTTTTGGGAACTCAATATTGTACTCTCTGAACTGAATTATGGGAAAAGGTACTGAATACTATATTCCCTTGAATAATTTACACATTCAGAAACCACTTATTAACTACCTAAAAAAAGGGAGGAATCTAGATAAAAAAAATCCTATCTGAACAAACATCCCAAGTCCTATCATAATATAATGAGAAATCATGTAATAATATCTACTCGAGTTTGATGAAAAAAATATGAATACTTTGGAATAAATAATTATAATCTATAATAGAAATATATGGATGTTGAATCATCATAAATAACCTTTTTTATTTTCTATTCAATATTCTTAGGGTAATATTTCTTATAAAATAAACAATGAAAGACCTAATATATAATCTCTTTAACGTTGTGATCTTATAATAATACTCTTATCAAAGTCTATGAATATCCCATTAGAGTTAATGTGATTAATAATACCCATGTATCCTTAGCTGTTCAGTTCCATTAAAAAATATGATTAATTAAATCTACACAGATCTCTTTGATATATAACCATACATCTACACAAATTATTGTGGATGTTATAATTGAAAATACAAATTCACCCAAGGAATCAGGATATCTCATCTCATAAAACCATTTTCTATATATTGAAACACATTTGATTATATTTATCGAGGATATGGATTGAAAGAAACTTATATAAATAAATCATGTTACGTCAAACAATCTAGAATTACCTAAGGACATTACCAAGATAATATTTCCCTATAGTTATAAACCATTATATTAAAAATATATTTTCTTATAAAACCCCTAACTTATAAGTAAATTAAAATAATATCTACTTCTATTCACTTGTTAAATTGAAAATTCCATTTCAAAATAGTTTTCCTTATCACTCATAAAAAGGGAAAAAATAAACATGAGTTTATAATTACTGCTATGAGGCTTATTTTATTAATGAATAATTAATTATAAATAATTTAGATTGTATGGGTAATGAAGAATATATAATGGTGGAGGATTGTGAAACTACATGGGTAGTGGATTATGGAAATTGAGGGTAGAGGGGATAAGGTTTTAATCAAAAAATAGTGTTTTATTAAAAAATTAAAAGCATATTTAGAAGGCCACTAGGTTCTTACTGGGCCTTATGATATCTCTCAAATTGCCTTTAGATAGTCTGGTGTAGATTCTAATGACTCTTTGAAGACTAATATCCATTAGATATGGGATAAATACTCATCTACTTTATGTTCTAATATTCATAACCCAATTATTTCCTTGAAGCTATCTGTTACCCATTATCATACATATAAATCCACCCTTTTCCCTCTAAACATATCCATATGTGACGTTTGAATTTTAACTTTAGTATGTGTTAAAAATAATATTTTATGATTCGTAATGATGGAAATGAATGATTATAGTCAGGGGTAATTTGTCATGATGAAAGGTGAGCTTGATATATCTCTATAATATATTCGGTATTGAAGTGTTTCCCAGGGGAATAAATATTGGAATTGAGAGAGTAGGTTATTCAATTTTTTAGAGTACTTCTTATGGAACCTAGATATATATTATATGATTTTAGATGTTTTTTATTGAATTTGATTGATTTTATAAGGTATTATTGTGATTTTATATATAAAGTCATGTTAATTCCCCTTTTATGAAAAATATTTATGTTTTTCAAGAACATCTTTTCATATCTTGTCATGTTTACCTAATTTAAGCGCATAATTAAAATATTTCCCTTTATGACCTATTTCGAAAATTTGTCGAAGACCTTGGGATTTTATGGTTATTTAAAATTTATGTAATGATAATATTTTATATAACATTTCAATTCGGATTTCTTTATTTTGTAGAAAGTCTATGGGGTTTACTATTTTTATATCCCTTACTAGTCTTTTTATCCACATAAAACATTTCCTAAAATTTTCCTCACCGTTTAGGGGTGAGTGGAAACTATAGAATGTTATTTCATTATTATATGAGTGTTAATATTAAAGTAATCAAACATGGTTTTAAATAAACATTTGTTTTATTTTAAGAAGCTTTTTTAGGTGAAATATAAGTTTTTTAGTTGACGTGTCACCTTTTTGTTGTAAGTATATTTTATATAAGAGTTTTTCATATTTCAATAACAACCAAAACATTAAATATCATATGAATATTACAATATTTAATCATTATTTTTATAATCATAATTATTTGTTTTTAATGGTATGAACTATTATATTTCTGTAATGACCTATTGTTTTTAAATGGAAATCCCTTCTTATAATAATGCCTTAACGTATAATCACATTAGAAAACAGAAAATTGTATAATGATACAAATTCTATTTTACCATTAAACAGAATTTGTCCACTTCAGTGATTTGAATTTCAATAATCTAACATACACGGTTTCGTCCAATATGATTTTTGGGGTCTGATGGAACAAACATAATTTTTAATGAATAGTAACCGACCCTTACAAAGACCTACACTTATGAATAGTAATGTAACCTTATTAATTGTATCCTTAAGTATGACAGTATATATATATATATATATATGATTTAAGTTAAAATATGATATACCTATATCATGGAGTGTGTAAATTAATGATTTTAAATTTGTATTTTTCGAATAAACTTTTTTATTTAAAATTTCAATTTAAAATATTTATACTATTATTTTTAAAAAATGGATTTCATTAATGGATTATACAAGCCAAAAAATTGTAAGGGTGGATTCTTCTAATTTTTCTGAAATAAATTAATATTTTCTGAATAGTGAAATTCAATAATTTTGAAAATATGCTAAATAAATGAAATTATGCATCATGCATGAGCCATGGATGATGTTAATGTACATTATTTAGAACTCACATGAAATTAGTACTATTCTTGGTCATGTAATCTTCACTATTAGTTGCCTTATGGAGAAATAATAAATTAATTAATATAATATAGAGAAAACCCCTCTCCCCTGCACTATAATGAAAACCCTTCACACCCTCATTTCTTCACACCTCTAAAGCTTATATACTTGTCTAAATTCTACCCAAAAATCTTATGTAGCCACTCAATATTGTCTAAGTGATTGTAGTCTCATCAAAGGACAAATACATGTCCCTTAAGGAGGATTCAAGAAGTAATTCCCCTCTCTCATTTCCTTTAATTTCCTTTCAATTTCCTGTTCTTTTCTTAATATATCCCTAAATATCCTCAACCTCATGATATGGTAACTATAGTATTATAAATATACTTATATGTTATTATAATAATGGTAGAATAAATCATCCATCCCCTTTATGATGTTATTTTTATTTTGGAATGGAAAATATTGTTTGTGAGGTGTTAATTTATCACCTCCAAGAATGACATGTTTTCATTTTCCTTTATCACCTTCCGATATGGTCATGAAAACATTTTTATGTTTGAAACGGATTGTTTTATATGTATATTAAACTATTTAATGTTTTGTATCTAACTTATGTACATATTAATAAATTATTATACAAAATAATTTCGTTGTGATCGAATAATTTCCCAAATTAAACCAAATGATCTTCATTAAATTAATATCTAATGATTAAATCACATAATATATAACAAAATTATTTATAATAGGGCCAATTTACCTTTGTCTTATCTTCCCTTTTATTCGAAAACACATTACTCTCTTCTATTGTGAAATTTGAAGGAAGACTTTATCTCCAACATCGAATTCCAAATCCATTGAACGGTTGTCAAAATAGCTCAATTCATACTACGAGCAGTATTGATATGATTCTATATGACTTGATACTTTTTTACATTTCTTTTACAAGATCAGATCTAGTACTTTTTTTTCTCCAACTTCATCCCAACAGGTTGTAGTACGACATCACTTTCCATACAGAGATTCATATGGATCCATATTAATAATCAAGTGGTGGTATATTGTTATATATTATGTGATTTAATCATAACGGTTGTTTCATGTATCACTCCAAGTGAAAATTCATACCAGATCCCTCACATGTACTGAACATAGCGGTGGTATAACTGGAAGATGATTTCTCTTTTGATGAGAATCCAATAATTATTCTAGACTGGAGAGATAAGGTTCTACGCAACATGAAATCCCACCTTGACAAAGTGTTGTGGAGGTACCATATGTATTAGGAAGAAATTTGGGAACCAGAGAAGGTGATGATTTATATGTACCCTCACATGTATTGATAAAATGAAATTTTTAGTGTGAAATTTCATTAGGGGGAAGAATGTAACGACCCAAGTTTTTATCAATTTAAATCCATTCTTATAATCATTCTTTAATGTTTAATTATATCATGAAACACAATGAAATATAATGATACTGAATACTACGTGACCATTATACATTATGTTTTAACTTCTTTGTATTTAAATTTAAAAATCTAACGTACATGGTTGCATCGAGGATGATTTTTCAGGTGCGATGGAACAAAAAAAAAATTTTTGTGAATAGTAACCTACCCTTATGAATAGTCACCTACCCTTATAAATAATAAAATTACATGTGATAGTATATATATATATATATAATTTAAATGAATGTATGATATACATATATATAGGATGTCTATTCCATGTTCCTAGAACTACCTACGAAAAAAATATACTAATTGGATCCTATATCAATACAAAAAAAATAATTCATGTGAAAAAAATCAAAATATCACTATGAGAAATACCTTAACAAAATGGTGCACAAATATGTGTCGGTGTTGTCTCAAAAAATATTCTTGATAACATAAATTAAATCCACATAATATTATCATCATCTCACTAGGATCCAATGGATTCTTCTATAAACCCTAAACTAGATAAAAATGATAATAAAATAATTTAGGAGAAGAATGTGGAAGGTTAAACAAGGACGAATCATACAATTAATCCCCAAAAATCACCGAATGAACAACATAAAATAAAGGGTGATAAAGGGAAGAGAAGGGGGTATAGAGGGAAGGGCCATGCACAAACAATAATGGATAAGGTTGGATGAACCCGAAAATAACCCAAGGGATCAAAACATTCATTTTCCATTATAAAGCCACAACTTATGTTCAATGTTTTAATCCAGGATACTAGGATAATTCCCAGAACAAATGCTATATAGTGGCTGTTATGGTATCCAATCCACCCAAACTAGTTATCCAATGCTTTAATTAGAATCCATGATCCATTATAAGAGTTATTACATGTTTGAAAAAGTTTTATAGTGATTTTCAACCTATCATATTTATGTTCTAAATATAATATCAAGATCCAACCCATTAATGGTCAAAAATTAAAACTTACTATGAATTTTTAACACTCTTACATATATAGGATATTTCAAAAATGTGAAAAAATTATGATTACTAATAATTTATAAACATTTGATTCAATTTCACTAGAGTGAAAAAACACTTACAAGGGTAGTATGAATTTGAAAAATATAACCCATGTTTACCTACTGGTCTTGAAACTACTATGATAAACCACCTCTCATTACATAGATTATCATAGTTATAGATGATATCCAAACCTCCATAATTAAAATACATGTCCCTATAAAGATTATTTAGAGTGCTAAAAGTGAGAGATGTGTTTTATTATCTATAGTGTTTTGGAAATATCTCTCTCATCTTGGGTACTTAACTTGTGTTGTTATGAAACATATATGTGTGATATAAATTTAATTATGTTTGGTTGTACATCTTGACAAGACCAAACCTATGATTAGGAATGTTCTTCTGAATGTTCTTAGTTTTTGTTCAACTCTCATATTTACAACCAAAATTACAAAACTCCCCTAGCATCAGGTGTGTTTGAAATACTTGAAATTCTTTGATCATCCAGTATTTCTAATTTACTCACACTTAAAATATATCTATGTAATATCAACATAATAAAGAATTATAAAATTAGAGAAAACTATATAAAAATAGACATATACAAATTTATGAGAAGAGAAACTAATTAAAAACAAACTCCTATATATTTAATATGAGTAATTTAGGAAACACTAAGTTAAATACAGAACTATAAAGAGAAGGTTATTTTAGTGTCTATGATGACTTTGGATAACTCCAACACTAAATTTGTGATTCACTATATTGGAAAATTATTATAAATAACATATAGAATGATCAATCCTCTGATAGCTAGTATGATTTTTGAGTGTTTGACTTAAAACCAATAATAGGTATCTATTCTTATATTTCATCTTCTCAATAAAAATTCATCCCCATGGGGAATTATTCCATGATATTATAGATCACCTATACTTGGAATTTTTTATTCAAAATGTGAACCCATATATAAATTGGAATCATTTCTCCATTATTTAAATTTCCTTCATTATGATATATTTATTACTCCTCTTTTCAAAACCATGCTACACATGATTAGTTAGTTGATACTTTTCCCAATTTTGTTGGACAGTTAGAGGGAATAATATTTTGATCCACAAAACATATAGATTTAATCCATGTGTAATGTGTTCTTCATCAATTTATAGAGACCCAAATTCCACTTAAATTTCTTGTATTTAACTTTTAAAATTATTATATCCCATATATAGAATTCAAAATTAAATTAGTTGTCATTTGTTTTGATTATGGAATTTCATGTAGATTTTATGATTAACATTATTTATTTTTATCACCCAACATAATGTTAGGACAAAATGAAACACCGTATTACGTTGATGGAAGTATGGATGGATTTTTAAATAATTTTACATTAATATGAAAATTTATGTAGTTTTGAGACTTGAGGACAAATTGGAGATGTGTGTAACACCGTTGTGTTAATTGAGATAACATTTTTTTAAGATTAGGATTCCTAGAACCAACTAGTTTTACTTTGATTACATGGATATTTAATGTATTATTCCATACTGTACACTATTCTGCATGATTATGAGGTAATAATGCCATAGAGTATTTGTTTCATTGATAAGGTCATGACTGTTCCCCACTATGATAAGAACCTTGAAATGAAATAACAATATTCCTAAATATAGTTATTTGGTTGGATGACATGATATGATGGGACACATAACATGTAGACCATTGGGTGTGAGTACTTGTAAGAAGATGAGATTTCCTCTCTAGAAGATTGCATATGGTAATCTCCATGATAAAAGACTATGAGAACTGACCCGCTAGTAGGAATTCCACATGTTTTGGGGTCATCAGATATTTATATATAATCTCATGTGTAATGATCCTTATACATTAATAATATCATTAATACATTTCATGACTTTCAAACTTTGATTTACTTACAAAAACTATCACACAGACAGTTAGTGGGAAGTAGGTTACATTGGGTGTGTCTAGAGAGGCATGTTTTTAATGGACAAGTCGACGAAGGATTTGTCCCTTCTAATTATGGAAGTTGATATCTCGTATCTTTGATTGAAATAGAACCGTCGTGAAAAATTCCCAAGTCATGGTGTAACAATGAGTTTATTTCAGGTAGTCAAAGAATGACACATCAAGTATAAAAGTTGATGACATAGTCATGAAACATGCTTGATGAGATATTGAGACAAAGGAATTATATTTCACAGTGAGAGTTCGTATGTGGATGTTGTTGTTGCGATTTTAGGTTCTTTCTCTTTGGGTGCCTTGACCCATTTCTAGACAATACTCCTTCCCTTTAGGTAAGCCTGCCTAATGCCAATGAGAACGAATCTTAGAGGGTCACACACTAAGTGTTGTTGGTGGTCTCGGTTAAAGTCTTTTCGAATTTAATTAAATAAATAAATATTATTCTCTTAATAGTGGAATAATATTATTCATGTTTAAATTACAGAATAAATTAAATAAAATATATTTAATTATTTTATTGAACATTTCGTAAATATTTATTTACTAGTTTGTAAATAAAATATTTATTAAAAAAATTATTTATTTATTTATTTGGGTGTTCAATAACTGGAAGTGGAGTTCGAGCGGACCAAGGTAGTTATGGTAGTAAAATAATTACTTCAAAGATGGTAAATTATTATTTAACTTGTTGGCCCAAAATAAAATAATGATGTTATTATTTTGCGATGCATGAATTTATTTATAATTCTTTTTTGTGCATGTTATATCACAATAAATAATTACTCGATATTATTATTATTAAATGCATGTGTTTTATCTAAGTTCACGAATGTATTTAATTTTTTCTACACAATTTAATATTATAAGTTAAATTCTATGTATATATACAGGAAAGTATGCCAATTGTTCCCTAGACCACACCACATGACTGGTGAATTGAGAATTCTTAAGCCAAACAATTTTTCTCTGGAATCCACTTTTCTCCCCTCTCAAGAACGAGAGACGTTCTTCAAGTCCGAAGAATAGGTGATCACGAACGACCAACACAAGACACTCAATTTGCCACGCCATCACCCAGAGATTGAGCGCTATCGATTAGAGGCCATGAGAGGACCTGTGGATTACCAGTAGATATATTTTTGTTTGGATCCATATAATAACAACGATATAATCTGGTAGGGTCATCCAAACGATCAACATCATCAACGATGAAAAATACCAAAGATCCAAGTATTATGTTTCTTTATGATAATAAATAAATTAATTATAATCATGATGTGAAAGATTGCCTCTAAAAGTTTCGTACCTCTTTCATCATTATCTAAATCATGGATTATATTCCATGGAGACTATGAATTTTCGTTATATTGATCCTGGAATAATCAATGATCATTGTAAAAATCAAAATTGAGTGTCTTCCCAACCACGCTTCCACTACGCCATGAATCTTCAAGTGGTATCCGAGTGGTTACATCACAATTTATAATAATTTAAATATCTTGTTGATGAAATACAAATATAATAATTTAGTTATTTCAATTCAAGTTAATTATTCTACATATCTGAATCTTGAGATCTATTCCTCCTCTTTCATTTCTCATTCACCTTACAGAAATGACCATTTCTTTTAATTTTGATTAAAATAAAATAGGGGATCTCATCTAGAGGTGCCAAAGTGTCTTGGTCGTACAACACTAGAACAAAATACGTGTATTCGTCAGTACACTCCATGTCAAAATGATTCAATGCATTAGACTGGTCCGTCAAACCATGCAGTGTGTTGGAGTATTTCTATGTCTTAAATGACTCCTTGTGTTCGACCTGAAACATCTGGAACACAGTTTCCAGAATACATGTCATGTCACTTAATGGACACGATGTGTAGTCCCTTAGGCTTAGGGTAGGACAGTGTACCCCATACATGGCTTTCCTGACTAGAGACCATGTATTGAGGAAGCACAAAGCGTGTGGCCCACTAGACACGCTGTGTACTCCGATGATTTCTGAAGTATACTCACACCTCGTATCCCCAGGCGTGTACGTCGGATAAATGGTGAAAAATAGTACACATAGTGTAGTTAAAAATTCATGTTGTGTAATCTTCCAAAATACACATATTTATTAAAATTTATTAATATATTATAGAAACACTTGAGATGTGTACCATTGTTCAGGCGTAAAGCTAAGGCACAACACATGATAGGTATTATATATATATATATGTGTGTGTGTGTGTGTTTAATTTAACATCTGTGTAATGTTCATTTCTACTCATTGGGTTGTTATGAATAAGAATTCACCAGTTCCTCCAAGGTACATGCTACGTACAAAGATAATTTCAAATGAATTTATTTCTACTCATTGCACATATGATTGATCATGATCTAGACCATGAACTTTGTATTTGGATGGTATCTTTTAATTTATTTATTTTAATTAAATTTATTGGCCTGCAAGCCTTATCCTCACTAATATTTAGGGAATGCATTCCCAATGTTTGTTTTATGTAAAACCCCCTTTTACACCTCACCTACATATGTGTTAGAAATGGAATATGTAATGGATGGAACTCCCAATCTAGTGGAGGTGGTTCAATCTGGAGCCGAGAAGAAACCAATCTGAGGAGATTCAGAGGTGGACAGGTGGAAGCTGTAAACACAAACCCAAAATGTTCCAGGTGTTTCTCCCCTAGTCCAGGGGTAGTTTATAATCTTCTACATAAAATAACCATTAGAAAATCTCTTGATCATTCCATTTACATTATTTTATTTCTATTAGTTTCATGGTTTCTCATTATTGATGTGTTTTCACGATATCATAATTAATGAACTAACAAACATGCAAGATGGAACTACAATATTCCAGGCTTATGCATAAATATTATCAAGACATGGTTAATCACATAAGTAAGTTCCACTTAATATTAAAAAGAGTGTGATGATGAAAAAAATAAATTCTTGCATTAGTAGTAAACATGACTCTAATAAAATATTAAGTCCGAAAAAGCCTTATGTTACTTGATTAAGGAAAAAACACAATAAAACTATATGTTTGACCAACCTTTGTTTGGAAACATACTTTTATATAGTATTATCGTCTGAAAGGATTTGGGTTGACATAACTGTATTACATCAAGGGTAGTAGCCCATTCTAGACTTGGTGTATTATTGGTTGCCAGAGTTGAGGAAATACAAATTCATTATTTTTAGATTAGAGAGTCCACTAAACATATTAAAGAGCTTCAAGACCACAGTTGGTAATGACCATCCTACCTAAATACCGTCTCGTAGATTGACCACCCATTGTTGGGGTTATGCAATGTGGAATATGGATCGTTTCCACTAGAATATCCTGGTAACTGGACATTCCCAGTTCAATGGTTAGGGCTATTGGGACTTGATAAAATTGTGGTAGACATACTAAAATTTATTATTTCTTATAAAATGTAATCAAGAATGTACTAATGATTTTCACTTTTAATTGTAGAATAAAAATGACAAACTCATCAACAACACTATCTCTACGATCAATTATGAATAAAGAGAACATCTTCACTGTAAGTAACATACCTGAATGGTTTAGATGCCTTGGGGTTATCCTATATCATGAATGGATGTCTTACGTGATGGAGTCAGCATTACCTGTTCCTCATGCCAAAGAGGCGAGTGATGGGGATTTCATGGTCTATGTGAAACATATGAATGATGTGGTCAACGTTAAATGTTTGATGTTATCATCAATGTTTACTGAGCTCTTGAAGTCTCATGAAAACATGGATTCTTATAGCATGCTCGTGCAGAACTATGGTATTTACCATGAGAGAGAAAGAAAAGAAAGGTTTGAGACCTCTAAGGCACTCTTTCAGAGTAATCTTAGAGAAGGTTCCCTAGCTGGCCTCATGTAGTCACACTCATTAGCTATATTGAGCCCCTGGAGGTTCTAGGGATTAAACTCCCAGATAAACTAGGCACTGATCTCATTCTTGCATCACTCTCACAGAGATTCTCTTACATTGTTGTCAATTTCAATACGAGCAACATTGAGAAGTATCTATCTGATATTCTTTTACTCATTCGCCAAGTGGACAAATATATGTTGCCCAAAAATCATCATGTCCTTATGGTGAATAAGAGGAAAGTGAAAGATAAGGGCAGTAATCCCAAATATTCTTCACGGACTTCCAAGAAATGGATGATCAAAGGGATGGCAAGAAAAAAAGGAGGCTATTTGTTTTGCATGTGGCAATAAGGGCCATTGGTAGAAGAACTGCACCCAACCTAATAAGAAAGGGGATGCTTCAGGTGCAATTTTTTATCAAATTCAATTTATCTGTTTCTACAAATTGGGTATTAGATATGAATCTTGGCCCTCACATATGTATCCAAATATAGGAACCAAATAGATTCAAGATGATTTATCAGGGAGAGGTAGATCTACGAGGATCCAATGGAGATAGAATTTCTGCTATAGCTATTGGGGACTACCACCTATCTTTTCCAACTAGGATGATCTTGGTGTGAAAGGGTTGTTTTTGTGTGCCTTTTGTAACTAGAAACATAATCTTTGTATCCAGACTAGATGTAGATGGATTTTTTTTCATGTTTGGAAATGAATGTTTCTTCTTTAATATAGATAGAATTAGTTTTGGTAGGGCATATTTATACAATGGTCGTTATGTGTTGGATTACAAAAACCAGTTAATGGAAATCGATTCAAAGATACTTCACATGAATCATACCACACCCAACTTTGGCATCACTAGCTAGGTCATGTAAATAAGAAACACTTGACAATGTTACATCAAGATGGATATTAAGATTCTTTTGAACTAAAACCACTTGACATTTTTCATGAATGTTTACAAGAAAAATGACCAAATCCCCATTTGCTGAGATAGGTGAATGGGCTAAATAACTTCTTTAATTGGTTCATACTATTGTGTGTGGACCATTTCCAGTTAAAGAAAGGGTAGGGTACTCATACGTCATAATATTAACTAATGATTTTAGTAGATATGGATATATATACTTAAATATATATAAGTCAGATTCTTTTGATAAGTTCGAAGAATACAAGAATGAAGTTGAGAACCAGCTTGGTAAATAGATTAAGAAACTCCACTTAGAACAAGGTCAAGAATTTCTTAATCAAAAATTCATTGATTACATACGAGAGTTTGGGATCATATCCCAACTCACTCCTCCAAACACGACCTAGTTGAATGGTGTGATTGAAAAGAGGAACCAAAACCTATTGGACAAGGTGAGATCAATGATGCGTCACACGAGTCTTCCATTATCCTTTTGGGGATATGTGTTACAAACATCAGCACACATACTAAACCAAGTACCAACTAAATCGATAAATGGTATTCCATATGAGTTCTGAAGTGGATGAAAATCCAGGTTATCGAATTTACATGTGTGGGGTAGCAAAGTGCTTGTTAAGTCCTCTTCAAGTAATAAAATCACACACTGAGGCACACAACGTAACATTATAGGATACCCCATGGAAACAAGGTGATATTACCTATACCTCCACTTAGAGAAAAATGTTATAGTGGAAATTCATGCCATATTCCGTGAGAGGGAGCACATCATTAAAAGACATAATGAGAGTGAGATAGACTACAATGATGTTGAGGCTCAATGTACACAAGAGTTGGTACAGGAACAGATTCCACAAAGCCCCGTGGAAGAAGATTCTATTCCAGAGACACAAGTACTGTGTAGGAGTACAAGAGAGGTTAAATAATTTGAATGGTACAGTTTTATAGTTACCAATGATGGTGACTCGTTATAAGTTGATAATAATGATCCTATAATCAACAAGGAAGAAGTAAGTGGAACAGATTCTGCCAAGTGGCAAGAAGCCATGAATTCTGAAATGGATTCCATTTACAAAAACCAAGTCTGGATTTTGGTAGATCCACCGGTTGATGTATAGAATGTTGGTTGAAAATGGGTTTTCATGAATAAACTTGACATGGATAGACAATTTAGTACCTATAAGGCATGACTGGTTGCAATAGGTTTTAAACAATGTCATGGAATTGACTACGATGAAACCTTCTCACCATTTTCAATGGTGGAATCCATCAGAATTATACTTTCCATTATGGCATACCTTGACTATGAGATTTGGAAAAAGGATTTTGAAACAAATTCCATAATGGGAACCTTCATGAAGATATCTACATGACACAACCTGAAGGGTTTGTGACTCCAAAGGATTCCAATAAAGTATGAAAGTTGTAGAACCATTTATGGATTAATACAAGAATCCAGGTCATGGAAAATTCATTTTGATGAAGCCATAATAGAATTTGGTTTTATCAAGAATGAATGTGAGCCTATGTCTAAAAATGGTTTAGTCGGTGCGCAGTCATTTTTTATAATAGTATATTTTGATGATATATTTCTTATTGGAAATGAGATACCAACCTTAGATTCTGTTAAGGAATGATTGAATCAATGATTCCCCAAGAAATATTTGGGTGAGGAAGCCTATATTAATGGGATCAAGATACATCCTGATAGATCAAAGAGATTGTTGGGACTATTTCAAAGTATATACATTAATAATATACTGAAGGGATTCAGTATGGAACAATCCAAGAGGGTTTTGTTTCCAACGTCACATGGAATTCATCTTTCCATGAAAATGTCTCCTTAGACACATGATAAAAGAAAGATAATGGAAAGGAATCCATACGCATCATTGATTGGGTCAATCATATATTCCATGCTTTGTACTAGGCTAGATGTCTCCAATGCATTTAGTGTGGTAGGCATATATATGACTGACCCAGGTGAACGCAATTTTTTAGAATTCAAGAACATCCTGAAGTATCTGAGGCGTAAAAAGGATATGTTCCTTGTTTATGGAGGAGATGAGGAACTAGTCATTAGGGGATATTAAGATGCTAGTTTATAGAATGATAAATATGACATGAAGTCACAAATGGGATACATATTCTCATTAAATGACGGTGCAGTGAGCTGGAAGAGCTCACAATAGAGTGTGGTCACATATTCTATAGTAGATTCTGAGTATTTCACAGATTCTAAGGTAGCTAAAGAAGCAGTTTGGATTCAATGCTTCATCTAGGATCTAGATGTGATACCTAGTAGAAAAGATCCCATCACACTATACTGTGATAATACTACAGCGGTGGCTCTCGTAAAAGATCCATGGTCACATCTGCAGACGAAGGACATACTTTGGAAGTATCATCTCTTGAGGGATTTTTCTCAGAGAGATGAAGTTGTAGGGAGAAATATTTCCATGGAAGACAATGTGGTAGAACCATTGACTAAAGACTTGACTCAGTAGAAACATGATCATTAGGTGAGGTATAGCAGGCTGAACATCATATGCAGTTGGATCTAGTCCATGTGGGAGTTTGTAAGAGTTGGTGTCCTAGAACCAAATGGTATTACATTGATTACATGGATATTTAATTTATTATTACATATTTTTCATTATTCTACATGATTATTATGAAATAATGTCCTAGAGTATTTTTGGAATTGATAAGGTCATGGCAGTTCCCCGCTATGATGAGAACCATGAAATTCTATAACAATATTCTTTAATATAGTTCTGCAGTTGGTTGAAATTCTATGATTGGACACATAGCATGTAGACCATCAAGTGCGAGTACTCGTAAGAAGATGAGACTTACTATCATGAAGTTCACACTTAGTTATCTCCATGATTGTAGATTATGAGAACATACCCACTAGTATGAATTCTGTATGTTTTTGTGTCATCAAATATTTCTATCTACATGCGTGTGTAATAATCTGTAGACATTTTGATTATCATTAATATGTGTCATGACTTACAAAATTTGATTTAATAATGAAAACCATCATACAGACAGTTAGCGGGATGTAGGGTACGTTTGATGCATCAGGAGTGGAACATTATTAATGGATTAGTCGAGGAAGGATTTGTCCCTTCCATTTATTGAAGTTGATATCTCATCCCTTTGATTGAAATAGAACTGTTGCATGAAATTCCATTTCCATAGTATAACGACGAGTTTATTTTAGGTAGTCATAGAACTATGTATCAAGAACAAAAGATGATGACAAGGTCATGAAACCTACTTGATGATATATTGCGACAATGGGATTATATTACATAATGAGCGTTCGTATATGTATGTAGTTGTTCTGGCATTACATTCTTTCTCTTGGGTTCCTTGACTAGTTGCTAGACAGTACTCTTGTAATTGAGGCAAACCCACCTAATGCCAACGAGAAACAATCTTAGAGGGTCACGAAGTAAGTGTTTTTGGTGGTCTCAGTTAAATTCTATTCAAATTTAATTAATGAAATAAATATCATTCTCATGTGTGTGGAATAATTTAATTCAAGTTAAAATGATCGCATAAATTAAATAAAATTTATTTATTTATTTTATTGAACATTTAATAACTATTTATTTACTAGTTTGTAAATATAATATATATGTAAGAGAATAATTTATATATTTATTCATTCGGGTGTTCAATAAATGGAAGTGGATTTGGAGAGGACCATGGCCGGTATGGTTGTAAAATAATTTTTTGCAAGATGGTAAATAATTATTTAACTGGTTTTCACAAATTAAAATAACATTGCTATTATTTTGTGACGTGTAATTTTATTTATAATTCTATTTTATGCATGTTGATACACCATAAATAAGGACCCGTTATTATTTTTTAATGCATGAGTTTTATCTAAGTTAATGAATGTATTTAATTGTTTCTATTAAATTGAATATTGTAACACAAATTCCATGTATATAAATAAGAAAGTACACCTATTGTGCCATGCACCACACCACACGCCTAGTTAATTGAGAATTGTTGAGCCAAAAAATTTATCTCTTGAATCTTCATCTCTCACCTCTCAAGAACGAGAGATGTTATTCTAGTCTGAATAATAGGAGATCGAGAATGACCGACATAAGATAGTGGATTCTCCACGCAAGCACCAAAAGAATGAGCTATGTTGATTAGAGGCCATCAGAGCACGTGTGGGTCACCGCTAGAGGGATTCTAGTTTGGATCCCTAAAAGTGAAACACGATAATTTGGAAGGGTCATTCTGGATGATCAACATCATCAATGAAGAAAAATACCAAAGATCAATGTATTATTTTTCTTTATGAAATTAATTAAATTTATTATAAACATGATGTGCAAGTTCTTCTCTAAAGGTTTTTGCCTCTTTCTTCATTATATAAATGTTTGGTTATTTACCGTGGAGACTGGCATTCATCATCATATTAATCACAGAATAATCATTGATATTGGTAAAAATCAAAATTGGTTGTCATCCCAACCGTGCTTCTTCTGTGCCCAGAACATTTAATTTTCACTTCCTAAGATTCACCAATATAATTTAGAGCATTGGAGGGTGAACATTATATGATTTGGTGTCCTAGGTTGTGTTGGAAAATGGATGTAATATTATAAATTCTGTAAAATGTTTTGTCACTCATTTATATACACCATTATATTGTTGTTATACTATCTCCAAATATATTCTTCCACTACATTATTTTATTCATAGACGTTATTATTTTGTGATGATTTAATCAGACATTACTCATTTCCATTCCTCTTATCTATTACACAAATATTTTCAAATGCTAATGTGGGTTATCATTGTCCATGAAACACCTTCTCCCTTTTCCACAAATTAAAAATAGAAATAAATAAGTTATTTCAGATAATTGAAAATAATATAATTAAATTATAAATTGAATATATTATTTAATTATCATAGAACACAAATATTACTCAATGAAAATCATAAAAGAAGGAAATTTTGTATTAAATTCTCTTTTTCTATGAATTTTGTTTCGTAAATGTGAATAAATGAACCTAATTTATCATTAATTTATTTGTTTCTAAATTCCAAAATATAAAAAAAAATTCAAATGAAACATTTACATTGGATAATGGCATATAATACATAAAAAATTAACTATTATAATCTTAATAAATAGTTATCATTTATATATAATCGATATTTAAGCATATTTTTTAGAAATTTTATAAACCATGATGAAATAGATTTGTGGTGGTTTGGGTAAACACTTAATATGGGACAAAACACATAAATATCTAACATATGTACTATGTGTTTTTGAAAATGATCTCTAATCATGTAAAACCACTTCTCAATTAGTATGCAATGACACTTATAAATACATATCATGAAAATGAATATAAACACCTCCAGGGGAATTCACACATACCTATCAATGGTTATTAATATTGACAATAATGAAATGGTTTATTTTTAGAGCATCCATTCATCCTAATAAATGACACAATTGGTCATGTTTCCTTCAATAAATGAATATAATTATTTTAATATTTATTAAATCTATGTTATCATGTATATGAAGCTTTTCTAATCGATTTTTTTCCAGAGCATTTCTAACTTTTTTCATAAACTCATTCATGTATGCACTATTATTTTGATTTTTTCCATGGGATGAACAAATTTTCTAGTGGGAACTATGTTGATAAGGCCAATATGAAACATCATAGTCCCCTAGAATGAGCGCACAACAATCTTCCTTTGTCTATTGATAAAAATTTACAACACAAAACTTTGAAATATAAAAAATATGAAGACTAGTTCTATTTTAATCCTCCACTTGGTTGCATGAAATACCTATTTAAACATATCAAAATTATGACAATCAGAAAATTTTGAGTAATGGAGTCATAGTTTCAACCAAAAATGATATTTTATAAAATGTAACCTTTATATTCTGCATGAATAAAATACAATATAATCTAAAATATATCATGTTCATGTTCCCCCTAAAATAATCCTTCTAAATCCTGATATCTACTCATATTCCAACATTTAACATTACATAACAAATAAATTTTAACATATCATTCTTGAAGTGATACTACAATATTTTGTAATAGATCTGATTACCTCACAATATATCTAGTGAGATGTGTATATTCATTACATACACCTCCTATAATATTTATATAGACAAATATTAATGACAAATACTATAATAAATATATCTAGATATTAGTGGAATATTCGATTCATTACAACTATGTATATAATCAGGTTACGTTTTATCCCAAAAAAATACTATATACTAAAAATTCTCGCAAAGAATATAATATAGTATATTGGGGATTTCACATGATTTTTAACTACTGTGATGTTATCATATACATACGGGGTTTTTTTATGAAAACCTATATATCAGTTTAGTTCATAGTGACATCAACAAAACATTACAGTGGAGAATTATTAATGAGATTCACCTGGTATTTTTGTAATAATTAAATTATATTATTAATGATTTACAATTCCTTACAAAAAAGAATCAAGTATCCCCTAGTGAGGTTTCGATGCTTATGATCCTATTTATTCTAGGAATCATAAATATAATCTCAATTATTTGTGTTTTTGGATGTCATCCTGTATATAAAAATTAAAATATTATTCATCCACATCATATGGTTCATCGTCAAATTAATTTGCATAAAAAGAGGAAATCCTATAAAATCATGGATATAATGGAATTGGAGTTATTATATGATAATAAAATATCCAAATGACAAATTTTCCTCTACCGCACTATGAAATATATAGACCATATGTCATTTAATAGATCATAAATTATCATATATAGCTATAAATGACTATGTTTATGTTTAATGCATTTATAAAAATAATAGAAACCCTTAATGTTGAGGACAAAGGTACACATCACCTAAAACTATCAGAATGACTTAATACTTATTTAATTTTTTTAAGTTTAATAGTTTTTATAATAATATAAATATCAAAAAATTATAAATAACTAAATATATCCATATATTAATAATAAGAAGGAATAAAGATTGTATATTTTCATCAAATATTTCCCCTTAACATGTGAAATATTGATATAGAAGACATAATTAATAGTATCCAAAACTATTCCCATGTGTTATACCAAGAATTCCATAATTATTTATTATAAAGAATATATATCATAAAATTAGAGAAATGAGAATATAAGTAACTATGTTGGTTCCCCAAAGGATTGTGGATCCCTCAATATAATTAATATGTACATGCTCCCATATAAATAATCATATAAAACATGCATTATAGCTCTGTTGATGTAGCATAAAAATCAAATATGGCACAACGTACTACTATTTTTATCATATACCAAAACCATATCATTTTATATATATTTTAGATGATGTTCTATCGAGATAATGTTGATGTCAATTTGATAGTGTTTGTGTGTCTAGAGTCTTATTCATGCCCTAATAACCACCCTTTTCTCAGAGTGTTTCATAATATCATCATATTATATTCATCCCATAACATAAGTAAAATAATATTATATTTTCCTTAGATATAGATATTTTATTTAATGAATTCTCACTCTGGTGTCAATCAGTTGAATTCCTCCTATTCATTGGAGGGGAATAAAAACTCATATTGTAAGACACTAAATTAGATTTTCTGATTTTTGGGTTTTCTTCACTCTATAAGAACAACCATAAGGTGAAAAATAACTAATCAATATATTCTTTTGAGGAATTTTCTTCAATTTAAAACCACTTATTCACTACATAAATAAATATATTAATGGTGAATAACACCAATCGTTTCTAAAACAACATCCCAATTCATATCATAATTTATCGAGAATTTATTTAATCATCATTTCATGAGATTGGTGAAAAATTATTAATGTAGGGGAATCTATAATTATAATCTATAATAGAAATCAATAGGCATTGAAATAATAATATCCATTTTTATCTTCCATTAAAAATTCATATTTTAATGATTCTTACAAAATAAACAATGAAATAATTAATTTACAATCCATTTAATATTATAATATTTTAATAATACTCTTAAATATATCTAAATATATCCCATTATATGGAATGTTAAAAAAAATAACAAGATCTCATTGGGTGATCAGTTCCATTTTAAATGATGATTAATTAAATCTACCCATACCTCTTTGATCAATTACCATGTGTCTACCCAAATGATAGGGGAATGTTATAACTGAAAATGTCAGTTAAAATTTTCTGTTAGGTTATTTCATCTTATATAATACTTATTTATTTATTGAATGACATATGATAATATTTCCCAAATATATGGATTGAAAGGAATTTTTTTAAATAATTCATGTTATATCGAACACTCTTGAAATGCCTCGAGACATTAAAAAGATAATATTACTCTATAATTATAAACCATTATATTAAAAATAAATTAATTTATATAATTCATAACTTGTAAATAAATTCATAGAATATCTAATTACCTTAATTTATTAGAAGAAAATTATATTTGGAAATACTTATCGCCATAACTCATATAATGACTATTTTTAGTGGAATTTAAACAATAACATAACAATTTTTTTAAATAATAATGTAATAAAATCAAAATTGAATACCTATAATATTAATCAGAATAAAAATTCAATACTCATATAGAGTTATAAAACATGTTCTATAATCAGTTAAATATTTATTAAAATAAAATCATTAGAATTTTAAAATCATTATTATTTTATGTGCTATCTGAATTCACTAAATTAGTAATATACATATTCTATCCTATAAATAATCATTTAAAAAATCCACCTTAGATATTTTTCTATTGTATAATGATCGAATATGGAACAAATAACTACAATTTTTAACATACCACAGAAATATATAATTTTCTTTATATTTCAGATGAAATTATATCCTGGAAATGTTGATATCAATTTGTTTGTGTTTATGTGTCTAGAGTCTGATTTGAGCCATAATCAACATCATTTTTTCTGAGTGTTCTATAATATCATAAAATTTTATCTATCCCAAAACATAATTAAAATATTATCCGAATTTTCTTATTTATAGATCCCATATCTAATGAATTTTCACTCTGGTTTCAATTGGTGGCATTCCTCCTCTTCAAAAGTGGGGCATAAAATATCATACTCTAACACTATTATTGTCCACTACCTAAAATAAATTAACTGATTTTTACTTTTGGGAACTCAATATTGTACTCTCTGAACTGAATTATGGGAAAAGGTACTGAATACTATATTCCCTTGAAGAATTTACACATTCAGAAACCACTTATTAACTACCTAAAAAAGGGAGGAATCTAGATAAAAAAAATCCTATCTGAACAAACATCCCAAGTCCTATCATAATATAATGAGAAATCATGTAATAATATCTACTCGAGTCTGATGAAAAAAATATGAATACTTTGGAATCAATAATTATAATCTATAATAGAAATATATGGATGTTGAATCATCATAAATAACCTTTTTTATTTTCTATTCAATATTCTTAGGGTAATATTTCTTATAAAATAAACAATGAAAGACCTAATATATAATCTCTTTAACTTTGTGATCTTATAATAATAATCTTATCAAAGTCTATGAATATCCCATTAGAGTTAATGTGATTAATAATACCCATGTCTCCTTAGCTGTTCAGTTCCATTAAAAAATATGATTAATTAAATCTACACAGATCTCTTTGATATATAACCATACATCTACACAAATTATTGTGGATGTTATAATTGAAAATACAAATTCACCCAAGGAATCAGGATATCTCATCTCATAAAACCATTTTCTATATATTGAAACACATTTGATTATATTTATCGAGGATATGGATTGAAAGAAACTTATATAAATAAATCATGTTACGTCAAACAATCTAGAATTACCTAAGGACATTACCAAGATAATATTTCCCTATAGTTATAAACCATTATATTAAAAATATATTTTCTTATAAAACCCCTAACTTATAAGTAAATTAAAATAATATCTACTTCTATTCACTTGTTAAATTGAAAATTCCATTTCAAAATAGTTATCCTTATCACTCATAAAAAGGGAAAAAATAAACATGAGTTTATAATTACTGCTATGAGGCTTATTTTATTAATGAATAATTAATTATAAATAATTTAGATTGTATGGATAATTAAGAATATATAATGGTGGAGGATTGTGAAACTACATGGGTAGTGGATTATGGAAATTGAGGGTAGAGGGGAAAATGTTTTAATCAAAAAATAGTGTTTTATTAAAAAATTAAAAGCATATTTAGAGGGCCACTAGGTTCTTACTGGGCCTTATGATGGCTCTCAAATTGCCTTTAGATGGTCTGGTGTAGATTCTAATGACTCTTTGAAGACTAATATCCATTAGATATGGGATAAATACTCATCTACTTTATGTTCTAATATTCATAACCCAATTATTTCCTTGAAGCTATCTGTTACTCATTATCATACATATAAATCCACCCTTTTCCCTCTAAACATATCCATATGTGGCGTTTGAATTTTAACTTTAGTATGTGTTAAAAATAATATTTTATGATTGGTAATGATGGAAATGAATGATTATAGTCAGGGGTAATTTGTCATGATGAAAGGTGAGCTTGATATATCTCTATAATATATTCGGTATTGAAGTGTTTCCCAGGGGAATAAATATTGGAATTGAGAGAGTAGGTTATTCAATTTTTTAGAGTACTTCTTATGGAACCTAGATATATATTATATGATTTTAGATGTTTTTTATTGAATTTGATTGATTTTATAAGGTATTATTGTGATTTTATATATAAAGTCATGTTAATTCCCCTTTTATGAAAAATATTTATGTTTTTCAAGAACATCTTTTCATATCTTGTCATGTTTACCTAATTTAAGCGCATAATTAAAATATTTCCCTTTATGACCTATTTCGAAAATTTGTCGAAGACCTTGGGATTTTATGGTTATTTCAAATTTATGTAATGATAATATTTTATATAACATTTCAATTCGGATTTCTTTATTTTGTAGAAAGTCTATGGGGTTTACTATTTTTATATCCCTTACTAGTCTTTTTATCCACATAAAACATTTCCTAAAATTTTCCTCACCATTTAGGGGTGAGTGGAAACTATAGAATGTTATTTCATTATTATATGAGTGTTAATATTAAAGTAATCAAACATGGTTTTAAATAAACATTTGTTTTATTTTAAGAAGCCTTTTTAGGTGAAATATAAGTTTTTTAGTTGACGTGTCACCTTTTTGTTGTAAGTATATTTTATATAAGAGTTTTTCATATTTCAATAACAACCTAAACCTTAAATATCATATGAATATTACAATATTTAATCATTATTTTTATAATCATAATTATTTGTTTTTAATGGTATGAACTATTATATTTCTGTAATGACCTATTGTTTTTAAATGGAAATCCCTTCTTATAATAATGCCTTAACGTATAATCACATTAGGAAACAGAAAATTGTATAATGATACAAATTCTATTTTACCATTAAACAGAATTTTTCCACTTCAGTGATTTGAATTTCAATAATCTAACATACACGGTTTCGTCCAACATGATTTTTGGGGTCTGATGGAACAAACATAATTTTTAATGAATAGTAACTGACCCTTACGAAGACCTACACTTATGAATAGTAATGTACCCTTATTAATTGTATCCTTAAGTATGACAGTATATATATATATATATGATTTAAGTTAAAATATGATATACCTATATCATGGAGTGTGTAAATTAATGATTTTAAATTTGTATTTTTCGAATAAAATTTTTTATTTAAAATTTCAATTTAAAATATTTATACTATTATTTTTAAAAAATGGATTTCATTAATGGATTATACAAGCCGAAAAATTGTAAGGGTGGATTCTTCTGATTTTTCTGAAATAAATTAATATTTTTTGAATAGTGAAATTCAATAATTTTGAAAATATGCTAAATAAATGAAATTATGCATCATGCATGAGCCATGGATGATGTTAATGTACATTATTTAGAACTCACATGAAATTAGTACTATTCTTGGTCATGTAATCTTCACTATTACTTGCCTTATGGAGAAATAATAAATTAATTAATATAATATAGAGAAAACCCCTCTCCCCTGCACTATAATGAAAACCCTTCACACCCTCATTTCTTCACACCTCTAAATCTTATATACTTTTCTAAATTCTACCCAAAAATCTTATGTAGCCACTCAATATTTTCTAAGTGATTGTAGTCTCATCAAAGGACAAATACATGTGCCTTAAGGAGGATTCAAGAAGTAATTCCCCTCTCTCATTTCCTTTAATTTCCTTTCAATTTCCTGTTCTTTTCTTAATATATTCATAAATATCCTCAACCTCATGATATGGTAACTATAGTATTATAAATATACTTATATGTTTTTATAATAATGGTAGAATAAATCATCCATCCCCTTTATGATGTTATTTTTATTTTGGAATGGAAAATATTGTTTGTGAGGTGTTAATTTATCACCTCCAAGAATGACATGTTTTCATTTTCCTTTATCACCTTCCGATATGGTCATGAAAACATTTTTATGTTTGAACCGGATTGTTTTATATGTATATTAAACTATTTAATGTTTTTTATCTAACTTATGTACATATTAATAAATTATTATACAAAATAAGTTCGTTGTGATCGAATAATTTCCCAAATTAAACCAAATGATCTTCATTAAATTAATATCTCATGATTAAATCACATAATATATAACAAAATTATTTATAATAGGGCCAATTTACCTTTGTCTTATCTTCCCTTTTATTCGAAAACACATTACTCTCTTCTATTGTGATATTTGAAGGAAGACTTTATCTCCAACATCGAATTCCAAATCCATTCAACGGTTGTCAAAATAGCTCAATTCATACTCCGAGCAGTATTGATATGATTCTATATGACTTGATACTTTTTTACATTTCTTTTACAAGATCAGATCTAGTACTTTTTTTTCTCCAACTTCATCCCAACAGGTTGTAGTACGACATCACTTTCCATACAGAGATTCATATGGATCCATATTAATAATCAAGTGGTGGTATATTGTTATATATTATGTGATTTAATCATAACGGTTTTTTCATGTATCACTCCAAGTGAAAATTCATACCAGATCCCTCACATGTACTGAACATAGCGGTGGTATAACTGGAAGATGATTTCTCTTTTGATGAGAATCCAATAATTATTCTAGACTGGAGAGATAAGGTTCTACGCAACATGAAATCCCACCTTGACAAAGTGTTGTGGAGGTACCATATGTATTAGGAAGAAATTTGGGAACCAGAGGAGGTGATGATTTATATGTACCCTCACATGTATTGATAAAATGAAATTTTTAGTGTGAAATTTCATTAGGGGGAAGAATGTAACGACCCAAGTTTTTATCAATTTAAATCCATTCTTATAATCATTCTTTAATGTTTAATTATATCATGAAACATAATGAAATATAATGATATTGAATACTACGTGACCATTATACATTATGTTTTAACTTCTTTGTATTTAAATTTAAAAATCTAACGTACATGGTTGCGTCGAGGATGATTTTTCATGTGCGATGGAACAAAAAATTTTTTTTGTGAATAGTAACCTACCCTTATGAATAGTCACCTACCCTTATAAATAATAAAATTACATATGATAATATATATATATATATAATTTAAATGAATGTATGATATACATATATATTGGAGTTAGTAAATAAGTGATTTTAAATTTGTATTTTTGGAATAAACTAGTATTTTATTTAAAAATTAAATTTAACATATTTACATAATTATATTTTAAAAATAGAGTTTATTTTTTTGTATTATACATGTAGAAAAATCGTTAGGGTGAATTTTTGGGTTTTTTCTAAAATACTTGAATTTTTGTTGAGTAGTGAAATTCAATAATTTACTAAATATTCTAAATAAATAAATTTATGAATCATGTGTGAGTCCTATTTATTGTTAATGGACATTTTTTTATCGAAAATTTACTTATTACTATTCCTGGTCTTGGAATCATCACTATTACTTTTCTAGTGGAGAAATAACAAATTAATGAATATAATATTGAGAATACCCGCCTCCTCTCCACTATAAATACCACCCCTCACACCCAAATTTCATCACACCTATCATGCTTCAATCCTTTAATATACTCTTCCCAAACATCCTAGAAAGCCCATATCCTATGTCCATGATCTTATGCTCTCATCAAAAGACCAATCCCATATTCCTTAAGGAGGATTCAAGAGGTAATTCCCATCTCTCTTTTCCTTTAATTTCCATTAAATTTCATGTTATTTTCTTAATATCTCCCCACATATCCTCATACTCATTATATGGTAACTCAAATACCATAAATCTATTAGATTTTTATGATTCTAATGGTAGAATATATCATCCAAACCCCTTCTCCTCGTTTTTTTAGATATGGAAACATTGTTCATGAGGTGTTAATTTATCACCTTCAAGAACAACATCTGTTCATTTTCCTTTACCGCTTTCAGCTTTGGTCGTGAATTCATTTTTTTGTTGAACAACATAATGTTATCTGAATAAAATCCTATTTAATTCTCTAGAACCAACTTATGTACATATTAAAAAATGATTAAAAAAACAAGTTCGTTATGGTCGATGAACCACCAGAATTAAACCAATTGATTGTCATTTAAATATTATATACTGAATCATTCTCATGGAAAATAAAAAAATTTATTTATAATAATATTATACGTCTTGTAACATAATGAATAGAATATAGTAGATCTTTTGTATGTCTATTAACATTTTAAATTAACTTCCATTCATGTATACAAGTGAACCGTTCAAGAAAACTATAAAAAACGAGCGATTCTGAACAAAGAATTTAAGCCATATAACTAATCGAAATGTCCATAAATGAAATTAATAAAACATCAATGAATTTTATTAATGTATAAAAGGTTATGTAATTCTTAATTAATTAATCTAATATGGTCATACAGGAAATTAACGTGACGAAATCATTTGGATACAATGTAATGGAAAATTATCGAACCCAACTTTTTTCATTTTTGGGTTTCCTTCTTCAACCCATTTTCATTATGGATATTCCATAACAATTATTAATAAATAATTATCATACCTTTTTTCGGATATATATGTTATCTAATTTATTTAATCAAAAACCCATTTTATTCCAAAAATAACTCTTCTTTCAAATAAACACACTGTTTTTACTTATCGAAGATTGTTCCACTCTTCACTCAAGGATAATGGTCCTGTGTCAAGAGTGATATTTCCTCTTTATTTTGGGAATTTTTTTAATGAATGTTTACTTAATGATGTGAAAACAATTTCATTCCATGTGTTATTTTATGTTCATTTTGTACATATTTTCAATGTGGTTTGGATGAGAATGTAAATGTTGTGAGGTGACAGGTGTGCCCGGAATTATGTAGTGCAATATGAACGATTGAATGAGATAAGTGTTCCTAGAATTATATAGAGCTCCAATGCATTGGGTAAAGTGATGAATCTCATGAGTTAAATTGAAATTATCTGTGAACATAATGATAATTGTTTTCAAATCTATGAGTTATTGTTAACTACTAATACATGATGTTTCATT
The DNA here is from genome assembly GCA_963277665.1 of Viscum album. Taxonomy (NCBI): domain Eukaryota; kingdom Viridiplantae; phylum Streptophyta; class Magnoliopsida; order Santalales; family Viscaceae; genus Viscum; species Viscum album. The sequence goes on from OY728162.1 coordinate 1,018,125,122, forward strand.
TTTATGAATTTCCATATTTCAAGTCTTTTTTAATGCTTCCTCTCATGTTCATGATATTTTTCCTATGTTTTGAATGTGTTAAACCATTGTTATACTATTCATATTAGTCATATTACTAGTATTTTTTCTCACTTTTTTTAATGTATATCCTCAGGTGATTATGTATAGTGAGGAGTTTTCAAGGGACAATAATAATATGTAGTTGAAAGCACTATATAAATGTGTAAGTTTTTTTGTTTTAAATGTTATATATGGTCCTAGTTTTCCCAAGACACTAAATATATGGATCCTTTTTGTGTAATACTGTTATGTTTTTTATATTCAATATTATGTAATAATAATTTAACAAAATGCTGGGTTGCTATAATTTCCCTATATTCCATTGCAAAATTCTAAAATTTCCTAGGATCTATGGTGGAAATAGACGGTATCATTTAGGAAAAACGATTCCTTAATGGTGTGAATCTTTTTTCTAAAAAATATATTTTAAACTAAATATTGGTTATCATTATTTTCTATGATATATTACCACCCACATAGGGTTATATTTTATTACCTATAAGAATATATACCCAATACCTGACCAATTTTTATGATCTAGTACACATGATATTCCATCATTTTAATGATAATGATGTCATATATTATTGTTTTTACTGAAAATTTCTCTCTTAATAACTATATCAGCTTAATTCTTGAATTTAAATCTATTAATTCACACAAAATAATGGATTCCATCATTAAATTAATGATAAAATGTATATCTAGGTATCATTTATGAATAAGATTAATTTTCTAATTATATTTTAGTATTGATGTTAATGAATTAAATTTAACCTCAATTATGATCATGCCATTTTACATAATCTTAACAATACAAATAAATTAAAAAAATTAAAAAATATCATACATTCCATGAATCAATGACCGAAATATATATAAAAATCATTATAAAACCTCAAATAATACAAAAAATGATTATCTTGTCGTGAGACCAATGATATTAATCATATTTCCTTCACATGTTATATATTATTCTTGAATAATCATTGGTGTGATCCCCACCAAATGATTATCCTCATTTCATATTCTTCAACCATTGGTGTGATCAATTTTCATTAGTATTTAATCTCTATCACCCATGGTACCTTTATCAATTTATATAAATTTAGATTTCAAAAGAATCAATATTTGTTAGATAGGTTTTTGGTGTTTCAAAAAACTACTTACCAAGATAGAGAACTCATTTTTTATGATTCATATCTATAAAAGTGCTTACAATATAGAACATACTTGTGTTAGAGATACCATGGACCTCCCTACTATTTTCTACCAAACCTTTTAGGCAAACCATATTTCTATAACCCTAACAATACATTGGTATATTTGAACTAGGTATTGTAAAAATCCTATCATTCTACAATATAATCTCATAAATTGAAAATTTTATTTAGCTTGAAGATATTTTTACCAACGTCATCTGCCAATTTAATTACAATGACCCTTAAGATCATTAATACACGTTATCTTATTCCCAGACACCAATTTTACCTCTCTAAAATTAAATATCAGGCTAACACATACATTTATTTGACAAATATACTTTATAACTTAGGGTTAACGAAAATATAAAATGGCCATATAAATACTCAAAAAAATAACTTATTTTTTTATAATAGATAAATTCTTGAATTCCATTCATTTTATTTCTATTAAATATTGGAAAGTTTTTTTAAAATCAATAATATATGTATAACTATTCAAATAATCTTGCTATTCATTATTAATTCATATAACATCCTCGAGTTTACATATCTACATAAATCATCTTAGAGGGAAGAGATTGGAAATATGTATGAAGTGATCTTATAATACTCATTTTAATCTCTATGGATTTCCTCCATTTAATTTTTTCACTTTATGGGGGATTTATGAGGAATTTTATCTCAATAAAATTACATTGTTTACACAACCCCATTTTGATACATAATATAAGTGCAATTAATGATGTTTTTTATATCTCCCTTTAAACTAGTCGATCAGAAAAGAAAATACTCTTTGTTTATAAAACAAAATCAATGTGAAAACATATAATCTCACCCTATCTTCCCAACCAACAAGAAAATATTAATATAAGTCTTATGTAATAGTTCAATGAATCAGATTAGTAATAAAAAAGGTTAAAAACCCTATGTATTCACATTTTAGAACAGTACTACTACCTGTCATAAAAATTATTTTTCATTCCACCCATATGATCCAAGGTAAATCCATAATCCAGAAAAAATCCCACACAGATCCATCCTAAACACATTGACATAAAAAACTATAACTAAACTATGGGAATTTGTTATACCATAACATAAGAGGTAAACACATTATCCGACCAAAAATATTCTTGACTGACACCACTATAGTAAAAAATATGGAAAAATGGTATTCCATTTCAACCAACGGCTCTGACCCATATGAATTCCCCAAAATACCACTATAATGTGATAAATATGTAGAAATTATATCATAATTAGTTTTAGTTAATTAATACTCCACTAATTAATAATTCGTGGAAGAAGGATTAGTTTATTATTATTGTTTTAATTAACTGAAACACTATTGTTCTTAAAAAAGAATTTATCAAAAAAAATTATGAATATATTAATCCTTATATACTTTTGTTATGTTCGGAACCTCTAATAATTTAGTTTAAAAATTGAAAATAATTTCTTTTGTTCTATTATAAAACTACATATCAATTTCAATATTTTTCCACACAAAAATTGTGTAAATGATATAATTTTTTTTAAAATAATATTATCCAATCACATAAATCATAATCATTTCATATAATCCTACTTGTTAAATATAATTCATATACCCAGACATATTTTTTCATCATGATGAATATAAAATAATAAAATAGAAATAATAATACGATGTTTTTGAAAATGAGTGACTGTAATACCTTAAAACCGAGAATCAGAATCTAATTCTATGGTAACTAGTAAACAAGATTTATATATATGTGTCTCTAAGATAAGAACAATGTTAGTATACTTTCAATGTTCCATCCAATATAAGATCTATCCAGTTATAAAAATTTAATTTTATTTAACTCTATATCAAATGGAGTATGACCCACTAATGGATCCACCAAACTATATCAACCAATGTTCTTTTATCTCATTGCATTATAATTTGTAATATGAATGATAATTAACACATTTCAAAATAAAATTAATCATATAAATAGTTTCATAAATTTTCATAAATTTTAATTAATATTAGATTCAACTATCACAATATATAATGGATAAAGGATGTTAATCATAAAATAATATTATATCTTATACCTGTATTGATTTCCATAAAAGTTGACTTGTTGAGGATAAAATACCTTTTTTCACGTTATAGGTAGTAATAACATGTAAAAAGGGGGAAAATTGTCTCAGGTCTAAACTCTGGTGGACTATGTTGAGAGACCATTGAAGCATATTTTTCAGGTATATCTAAGAGGGAATATTGTCAATGAAGAGTGGGAGAAACCACTATTATATAACCTAGAGTGGATAATTTTTAGACTGATCGAGATTATGATCTCAAATTTAATGTGCATGGAACATTTTTAGGTGATACTATACAATTGGATCACACAATAAGCCATACCATCCCTCACCATACTCAAATATCCTTTTCCAATTATTTCTAATATCAAAAATGAAATAGGCCTTAAGAAATAACATAAGATATATTTATTTCGATAGTAACCATATTAACATTTCCAAAATATTTCAAATAGAATGAGAACATAAATAATATACAATATGATTTATTTTAGAGATTACAAAAAAATCATAGAACAATATTCCATAAAATTTATGTCCAAGTGTTATTGTAAATTTTAAATAACCAAACAGACATATAAAAAAATATTATTTAATTCAGTCCCATCAAATTGGTAAATTTATATCTTATTATTCACTTATAATTTGTTTTGACCGATGTGAAACTATATTGATCATTATAAAAACTCATTTTACTTCTAATTTTTCATTTTTATGCATAAGGGATTCCATTTAACATCAAAACTCTTGTCTCTCATCCAAAATCAAAAACCCATACTTATCCTCAAAAAATATTATCATATATTGTAAAATTATATTACCTAAATGTAATTTTTTATAATGATATTTCTTTTCTAATAATAATCATGGTTCACTTATTTATAACCAGGGAAAGAATTTATAAATCCTCAAATTACAAATAAACCCTTAATATTTCTTTGCTAAAATTACCATAGATAGAGGTGTATAAGAATTTATGAGAAAATATAATTGAATATATGTAGTAACAATTATATTTTATCAACTATTCTTCTACTAAAACACAATGAATAATGTGGTAGAATATGGAGACCAATCAATAGAGTTTCTAACGACTATTTCAAAAAAATAGATGAAACATGAGGCCGAAAAGTTAGTATATAAAATTACAATAATAGGATTTTACTTAGTTTTAATTATTAATTGATATATTCATAATTAAAAGAGTGAATTTTTGGCCTACTTTTTTGAATTTTTATACTAATATTAGTCTATCATGCTCATATGTAATGTTATAAGTGCAGTTTTTTATACTAGAATACTAATTTTCCCATAAATTTGGTAAGATATTTTATATAAATAGTTCTATAACCATTCATTGAAACCATGTTTAAACTATTAATCCCCCCAACTCTAATATATCAGTGAAAATTTAAATTTCTAATAAAATTACATACATGAGACATATGTTATTAAATAATTAGCATATAGTATGAAACAAAATATAGAGACAACACTTACACTCACATTAAATAAAAATGATCATGTACCATTATACATAACATAAATTATTATATGTATAGAATATATAAATGTTTAGTATTATACAAAAATATTTTATTATTTAAAATCATATAAAATCTAAATATACACATTTTAATTAATAAATATAGAAAAATTGACAAAATAACATATTATTATAAGAAACGAAATATATAACTATATAAAACATACATATCTAAAAACAACATTGATATATATATATATATATATAGTTTAAAAATAGAAAAAATATAAATGTAGAAAACATTAGTATATGAAATATATAGAGTAAACATATTTTTTTTGGAAAATTCTTTTTTAAAATTTTCTAAAAATAAAATTATTTATATTATCATAAAAATTAAAAAATATTCATTATTATATATAATAAATCATATATTTTTTCACAAATTAATCTTAATTTGGGGATGAATTCATCTTAATTAATATATATTTATAATTTTAAAACATACAAGAGGCCTATAATCCCTACAAATATAATAAAATTAACCTATTAAAACATTGAATAAAAATAGGATTATATTTTTTAAAATATTTCATTAAATAAATTTTAAATACTCAATTAATTATTTTTCGAAATATATAATCATTTGAAATATACTTATTAGCACTAAATATAAATCCATGATTTAACAATAAAACTAATTAGTGTATAAAAAAATTAGAAAAAGAACTTATTTATAGAAAATATATGATTAAAATAATAGTTTCATAAAATAATAGAAGATATATTTTACTTGATAAACTAGAAAAATGTCACACACAACAAGAATGGAAAAATATAAATTAAATAATAATAGAAATAAATATAAGTGGAACAGTTTTAATGTATGTCTTTATAATTTCTACTTGATAGAAAATAAATTACAAATAAATTATAATGAAAATGTTGAATTTTACACCTAGTTGCTGAGTCCAAATACTATAGTAGCTTTATAGATGTCGACTTGGATACTAATGTATGAAACTATTTTTCGTATGAGGTAAAAATACTTTCATTTTCTATTTATTTCCTGGGTTCAATCGTAGTATGAATGCCTACCGAGGATATGTAAGAAAGGATAGTGTATGTGGCTCAACTGAATCATGAAACCTAGGCCAGTGGGAGAAACAGCTATGATTCATGGTTAATTGATACCATACCAGATAGTATATATTTGTTATCCAAATCATAAAGGAAATTTCAATGAGTATAATTGGGCACATGTTTTTCCCTAACAATGCGACCCATGTTCCATGCCCGTGTAGTGTTGTTAATGTTTTCAATAGAGAGAAAAAACATGGTTAGAACACGATTTCTCTAAACCACTAACAATGGCTATGTGTAGGTGGATTTAGGTAGTTCATGGTTCATGATTGAAAAATGGTTTGAAAAACCATGAATCCAAATAGTTAGAGCCTGTTTTGTTAGGGTAAAATTAATAATTTTCAATTATGTATTTATAATTTTAACCCTACTTCCTATTTCATCCCATAGTAGATGGGAGGTCTTCTTCTTCTCAAATGAATACCTCATAAATACTCCAAATCTAGGTTCTTGGATTTATTCACCATCTGAACTCTAAATAAAGATCTCACCATCTCATGGGTTTCCCCTTGGTTAGTTCCTCAGTCATTAGTATCATTTCATAGTTCTTATTTCTATTAGAGACACTATTATAATGCAGGATCTTCTTCCCCATTTTCAGTAAGATAGATCTGTATTCCATTTAATTATGATAAATTCTATTCTATGGGCCGATATTGAATGTGGAATCTACTCTAGGAATAAGGTTTGTGGTTCCTGAATCACCCTTTAAACTCTCACCCCCTATAAATTGTTCTATATTGTGCACGCATCAGTTTCACTGAGCGCTGCCCCCTAAATATATATTATTCTATTTAATTGGGATAAATTGAAAGATACGGTCTTACTAAGTCATATGTGATACCTTTGGAGGTAGAAAACTCAATTTAGACCACCCATTTAGGCTGCATTCATAAATTATGCCTCGATGAACTATATTGTGATTAAATGGGACACCCTTCCTTTTTGTTCTACATAGCCTTTAATTATGTATACTCTTAAATTTAATAAATGCATCATAAATTTTTATATGGAATGTATATATATAGAAAATATATGGCCTTTGAATATAGATATGACTTGGTATCAGTTGAATGTCCTTAACTCACCATGTCCTGCTTAATGAAAGGTAATCAAATGAAATTATTAAATGATTATAAATTGAATTTATACTTGTATCATGTATTAAATTTACCTTTTTATTATTAAAGAATGATAAATTAATAAAACTATTAAATGATTTAAGTTCATGATTATTACATGTGATATGAATATATATGATATAAATAGACTGTGTATAAGGTGAATTTTGAATCAGAATTTTTTTTGTCTTTATATGAATGTTCATACTTCAGACGACCTTTGATTCTAAAGGGAATGCCTTTAGAACTCAGAGAACTCTATTAATATTTATTAATAACATTCCCATGGGAGATTCCCACCATGGAATCATTTCATTGCCTTATTTTGGAATGCATTAACTTTGTAATTATGATTCACTTGACCTATATTTCTGATATTACAAGGCCTTGGATACATTCCATGGATTCATCTTGATGTCTTCTGATAGATGGGACCATCGATTCACCCCCTTGGGCCCCGTCATACTTTTCTTGAGATTACTAAGGATTACCACCCTAGAATCGGTTAGACTCATTTATGGTGGAATTCCTCAATCATCCCCCTTGGATTCTTATTAGACCCCTTATAGACAGACTATATATGATATTTTTATGAGTTGGCTCAACTCTTGAGGGAAAGGATTCCATGGTTACATAATGGATCCACTCTCATAATTATTCCATATATAGTACTGTGAAAACTTTTATAAACAATCTCTTTAATGTTAACTAAAACATAAATAATTGAATAATCACATGTTCATAGAAATTACTAATTGAGGCTGAAGAAAGTGTATGTGATTTTCTATCGAATTTCATTATAATATATATACTTGCACATTTTATCAGTTTATATAAACTAATTGGATTTTAATAGACATCGTTGGTGGTGTCCTACAGATACTTATCCCACATCCTATATGGATCACTGTTGGTTCCCAGGTAGATTATATAATCACAGGTGTGGTCAATTGGAAGTGTTCCACATTGGGCACTAGACATACTTACAATAAAATGAGTTGTAGGTAGAAGATGACCATGCTAGAGATTTGGATACATGGTTTTTTTTTCATTTTTTGATTATTTTGAACAACAAGGATTGTACTAACTTCCTCCTTACATGTTTTCATGTATTTACCTATTTTATAGACATGACATAAAATAATTATTTTGTACATGATACATTTTATATCTCTTGAGCTTATTATTTATTGCAAGGGTGATTATAAATATTTTGTAGATTCTTATTATTCATTATTTTTCTACCAATATTTATTTTTTTATATCACCACTGTCTTCCACTTTGACATGATAGATTTTCTCCATATGGAAACACCCTAGGCCCACATTGCTTGTCAGCAACCTCTAGCATATGGGGAGGTGTTCTTGGGGACACGTGGAAGATCATGTTCTATTATAGAATAGTGAATCTGGTCCGAGACATCGGAAAGTGGCCTTATAGTTTTTTTCATCTCATATATTACATTTTGGGAATTTTATAAAGGATATTATGAGCATGCTGGAACATGTTTATAATCCATTCCTAGGAGTATCAAACCCACATTTTTGGAAATTTCCATGTTTTCAGAAAATGGGATTTTATTATACTTATATTCTATTATTGCAGTTGAACTTCATTACCCATTGTGTGATTCATGTTATTTGTGTAAATTTTTCTGTTTTATGGATATTATTCCTTATCATGTTATGAGAACGATTACTATTACATGTAGCATTATAGGCACCTATGAGTCTTCTTCTATGCATATTCCATGTCGTATAGGTTCATTTTGTTACATGTGTATCCTATGTCTGATGTGTTTATTGAGTGAGATATGGTTGTTATATTATCATATCTTACTATAGTTTTATGTAGAGAAATGAAATTAGTCATTTAAAATGTCAACAACAAACTAAATAGTTTTTTCCTTTATAGATTGATGGTGGAATCCTGAACAGCATGCTTTGACCCATGTAGGCTATGTACCGCTATTTACATGAACATGGATATGGATACAATTCCCCAACAACCAATCAAATTTTATAAGTTGTATGAAAGCTTATGAATTAGAATCAATGATTCATCTAGTCGATCCATCATATTTTACCTGTTATATTACGAGAAAAATATAATGGGTGCTAATTCTATTTAAATGGATGTTGATTTCAATATATAATGTGTATGGGAATTTTTCAATTGCGAATGATGATCCATTTCATAATTTTTTTTATGTATAAAACAGATTACAAAATTAAAATTTAATCTATTACTTATAAATGAAATGGTTTCTAGTAAATGAATAGTCTATGTTAAATATAAAGTGTGTTTCATGCTATAAATTGTAATTGAGAAACCTATATAATAAAACCCCTATAAATAAAATCTTGAACACATAACAATATCTTGACCATCTATGTGGGTAGTTGGGGTTATATGATGGTAAATGAGACCTTTTACATATTTTTATTCTTCCATAAGTGATCGTATCTATTTTTAAATCTTGTTTTGTGGTATGTTTGTAGAATTTGTAGAGCTATGTCACCAATATTAACTCTATTAGTGAACTAAGAAGGTAGAGATGATATGATTTAGTGGTGGTGTGACACGATCCACCAATGACACCACAATTAATTATACATTGGGAACCAATTTATATACAAAAAATGGGAACTCATGTCAATTTTGAGAGACATTATTGTGATTGATGTAGTATATGCAAGGTACTCCATCACATGCACCTACGATGTTTGATCTGACTCATGATTTACAAAATAAGAATAATCCCAACTTCTCATTAAATGGAGTTACTCATGCATCTGATTCTTTTCTAGGGGTAATTATTTATCTCATCTATCATCTATATATGCCTCTATAGAGTAGGGTGAAGAATCCCACCCACACGATGCATGATTCTACGAAGACCTACTATGATGTTTTTTCTTTGGCTAGTCATCTTCTGGGAAAGGTATGGGTAGAATTCTAAATTGTCTTCTGTATTTAATTTTTCCATGGACACAAAAATAAGACCAAGACATAGTAGTTATGAACATAGAGTCAGGTTCTATGTCCTTTATGTACAATTCAGCATGTTTTATAGTTATGTAGCTTGTTGTATAACTTCTTACCAATGACGAGCAATCGTGAGAGAGACGGTTGAAGGTTGGGATAAAGTATTACTACCAATATTTGGTGAATATATTTCACCTATTATCCATTTAAATGATTAAGAAACATAAAATTTTCATAGAGCAAAACAATGAAGAAGCTAATTGTTTAGGGAACATAGGTTCAGTACTGAGATAAGGATGTAGTTTCATCTATTATTAGGAAGAAAAAATAGGAGGTTTTAAATCATAGAAGTATAAGATAGAGTATCCACATCGGAAAATCAAATATATTCAATCAATAAGGATGATAGTGGAATGAAATTCCTATGTGTGATAGATACTCACTTTATTGTTTTCCTTATTGATGGACAGTTCATCTATATAGATTCTTCTGGACCATTCTAAATATATTTTGGGCAAGAGGGCCCAAAATAGAACCAACTTCTAGAGTAGGATCAATGACACAATTTTTGGAAGTAGTACAACATAGGAATAGATGAACATTATAAAAATTAGGTCATTCCCACAATATCTAAACATCTAATTATTACATCTAATAGAGAAGAACAAGTCAATTTAGTACATCTATAGCACAAGGCCATAGAACATGATAATTTAGTTCATTACATATGATACCTAAGGATCATAGTGAATGACCATAAAAAGTCTGAGGTACTATTTTAGCATCCTATATTATCAAATAATATTTTTTTATATAGTATCCTCTCAATCCATTATATAATTATCAATGGTCGAACGTCTTGGAGTGGAAATTCAGCACATCTATGAGGTAATGGAATCAAAATAATGGGTGTGTGCTAAGAGGGAATAATCCAATGTAGATACTATCCACCTACGATATGAAATTATGGCTTCTCATTATACCAATCAATCCACGAGATAACGAGTTTATATTTCATTATCGGGATGGAATGGTTTTTCCCCTTTCAGTCTTTTGTGGACGGCTATCACAATAGTGCATCATTTATATCAGTAAAAGGTTATAGTAATTTTTACAGGTATTAGTTGTATTTCTAGGTCCACATAGTTGGAAAAAGGAATTATGGGTTAGGAGGTGTGACAACCTATATTTACAGACATTTCATAGATGATCAGATGATGCATCTATTAAATTTTACCCACACAATAAATTCTTTCATGGATATATTTCTGTAATTTTTTATGTCATACCACCAAATAGAGCGGTAGTGTTTAAGATCATGATTGTAGTAGGTGTAACTCTAGTATATAATATTTCATACTTTTTGGTTCCTATTATCCGTCATCTTCTTAATAGATAGTTGGAGGATTTAGAATGAAATTGTTTTATCTGAATTGATACATCATCTTGGTTATGAACTTGTCCTTTTCACTATGAAGATAGAATTTAACCTTATGAAATGAAAGTATTAGTAATGTTTGAACCATATTATGATTATTAATCGATATCCATGACCTCAAATATAATATCTCTTCGACCAACTCTAAGGAATAAGAGTGTTCTCAATGATTGAACCAAAATTAGGCTATCATCAGGTTGTGTCAAGACTTAAATTATACCATGTATAACTTTTCAAAGTCAATATATGTTATATGAAAATCATGTTATTTCATTTATTATTATCAATAATCCCTTCATTTTCATGGAATTTATGAATAGGATTTTTAAATTAAATTAGTATTCTTTTTCCATGATTTTTTGATGATGTATTTCAATATTCTCATACTAAACGTGACCGTTCAAAACATATTGATATAATTTTTAATACACATATAGAGAATAATTTATATGAAATTATCACTAATTTTTACTTCTGGATTGACAAGGGTTACTTTATCGGTCATATTATCTTATAATATGGAGTATTCATTGGCCCAGAGAAGGTGAGTGCTATTTTTAACTAAGATTATACCAAGAATGTGTTTGATATAAATATTTTATTGGGGACATTTGGATATTAAATGTGTTTTATAAATAACATATCATGTCTTCCGAAACTTCATACAGATCTATCTAAGAAGGGTGTGATGGTCATGTGGTCTGAAGTGTGTGATAAGGACTTTCAGGAGATGAAAGGAAGGCTTACACCAGTACTGATTCTAATTATTACATACATAAAAGATTCTATACTATGTTTTTTTATTCTAGATTAATCAGGATAGGTGCATTGTTGATGAATAAGGATTGATTAGTTCAATAAGTGTCTCTCCATTTGAGACCTCTCAGGTGTTAATACCAAACGTATGACCTTGAGCTTGAAAAAGGATTTCATGCCATTCTTTGTTGGAGGAGCTATACAATGGATGAGCACTTTTTGTTGTATATAGTAAACAAGATCCTAAAATATATGTATTAATTGTGTGAATTGAACATTTAACAAAAAAATGTTTTGAATACCTTTTTAATTTTTACATTGAACATGCCTATATGCCAGGAAAGGACAATGTGGTAGCTGATGCATTGAGTTGAAAAACAAAGGAACTAGTCATCCAAGAAGCTAGTGATAAATGAAAATTCATGAATATTTTCTCCAATATTACTCTATAGTTTCATGATTGTAATGGGAAACCCTTTCTTATTTACTTATAAGATTCCACTACACTCCATGATAGGTTGAATATAAGGAAGTTCTCAAATCTTGATGGTTTGGTCCAATGGGATAGTATTTCTGGTGATGACCCATCTCCAGATTGGTCTATCAAGGATGAGGATATACTAAGTATACATGGGGGTATCTAGGTTCTTATAGAAATGAGATATGAACTATTAATAGATACCCATCATTCTTTTTGGGGATAAACCTATGTATCTTTATGATATATTGTGATATGTACTACCCGTATTGGTGACCAAGGAGGAAACCTCATATTGCTTGTTTTATTTTCAAGTGTTCGACTTTTCAGGAGGTAATGATGGGGAAAAAGAGACCTAATGTATTGTTTCATCTGTTACCAGTATCATAATGGAAATGGAAAGATATCATGATCATTTTTTTAGATTACCAAGGTATCCTTGTGGTAGCAATGCAGGTTGGGTAATCATTTATCGACGGATGAATGTAGCCAACTTATTTACTATTCTGTAGACTTTATCAATTGATGTGATGGGGATACTATATTTTAATGAGATTATGATCCCATGTGGTGTCTCTAAATCTTTAGTTTCAGTTAGGAATTCTCATTTCACATAGTGATATTCGACAGGGTTATAAAGAGCTTTAGGTAAAAAGGTGATTTTGAGCATATCATTTCACCAACATACCGATTGCCAATCAAAACTGACTATAAATGTGTGAGAGGACATGTTATGATCATGATTACTTGATTTCAATGGTTCTAAAATGATGAAAACCTTCCTCATATATATCTATGACAATAATATCTTTCGGGGGATGATTTAGATTTCTCTTTAGGACGAAATATATGGTAGGCCATGAAATAGACCACTATGATGGATAAATGTATGACAGGCCAGGATACTTGGTCCTCATATAATGAAGGAGAATCCATAGAAGGGAAATTTAATTAGAAATAACTTTCATGCTTCTCGTTATAAACATAAATCATATGTTGATCACCATCGGTGATATATGGATTTCGAGGTCAAGGATTATGTTTTCTTGAAGGTATACCATATACATGGGAATAGGAAAATATAGAGGCATGGGAAGATATCACCTCATTTTTTGGGACTTCAAGATCTTTTATTGAGTCAGGATGGTTGATTATCATTTTCTATTACCTCAAAGGTACCATTCTATGTACAACATCTTCCATGTTTCATAGCTTCTCCATTATCATGTTATACCATATCATACTTTTGATCATGAGGATGTTGAATTTTATTTTGATGTTATACTGAGGAGTATCCCATACACATCATTGAAAATGGTAATAAATCTTGACAAGGATGGTCTGTCCCTTTAGTGGTGGTTCTATAGAAATTGTATTGTGTATAAGATGAGACTTGGTAGCATGATTCTATTATATGTGCTTAGTGGTTTGAGTTGTTCTTGGAATGAATTATAACACCCTTCTAAGGGTAACTTACGGATGAGTTCCAATATCAGGGGAAGACTATAAGAACATAGTTTTCCATATAAGGTACAATTATTTTTTTTAATTCTAATTCCTTTTTTAGACTAATATAATTTTTTGGTGAGCTATAGAAGAATGAGGGTGTCTAGAGCCTATTTGGAGATCAGAACCCCATTTGAGGGGAGAAATAAATAAGAAATATGGTTAGTAGAAAACATGAATAAATGTTTTCATAGTTTATCCTATCATGTTGGAAATTTTAATGTGTACTAGGGGACACATTATTTTCCATCACCGTGTAAACCTTGGCCCATGTTCCTGGTATTTTTGAACTATTTATCGACAATGAGAAATCGCATGGTCGACACATAGTTTTCATAACCATGCATTTTAACCATTAATGAGTGATATTAATGTATGTATAGCACACCATTGGTGCATGGTCTTTCAAACCATGATTCCAAACAATTTGGTAATGTTTTAATGTGGAAAACTTTCACTTAAGGAATTATAATTTTAACTCTAATTTATATTTCTTAGTACAACATATAAGAGGTCTTCTACACCCATTAAGACCCCCCCAAGAACCTCAAACTAGGTTCCTAATTTTATTCACTATCTAGACTCCAAATCATGATTGAATCATCTCATTATATTCCTCTCAGTAAGTGCTTCATTCTTTAGGAAAATTTCTTTATTACACTTTCTATTTGAGATTCCATTTTGATGTAGGCTCATATACCATATATTTAGAGAATTCATCCATTTTTCAATTATATTACTGTACCGGACCAAAAACGTTCCAATACATTACAAGGAATCTACTACCGATAGATGGTAGGTGGTCTATGATGCATCCAATAAAGTATCAATGTCTATAAGTTGTTTCCATTATGGACATACTGGTTTAACCGGGATTTTCCCCTAAAATTTATCTACTATTTTATTATTTGTCTAAATTTTAATCTATGGATCTAATAGGCCCTATTTAACAATGAAAGAGTTTTAGAACACATAAATGGATTCCAATTTAGGGTTTTTTATTAATTTATTCTATAATGAACAACATTGAGATTAAATGTGACATTGATCAGGTTTATTCCATTTATCCATTAATAAGGTAAATGATTCAATTTAACAATTGAATATTAAACTATAAAATGGAAAGTATATATACAGAAATCAGTTTTCCATGGATAATATAAATGTATTAAAATATTTTTCATGTTCTTAACTCAAATTTTTAGGCCTAATGAATGGTAATAGAATGAACATATTAAACGATTATAAATTGAATTGAAATTGGTTGGATGTCATCTATTTAAATTTTCTTATTTAATGCATGGTATGGGAATAAACCTATTAAATGATTAAATTGAATTATTGATACATGGAATATTGTTACATATGATATAAATGGAATTTTTATATGTTGACTTTTTTATTTTGAATTTTTTCATATTTATAAGAATTTTAAGAATTTAGCCCGTATTATATTTCCAAGAGATATCCTTGAGTTATTATAGGAGACTATTCTGATTTATTGAGCCAATTTCCTTGGAAGATACCAACCATATAATCTAATAATTTTCTATTTAGGTGAATTCCAATGCGTTGTATTTATGATTCACAAGACATGTTTTCTAGATATTATAATTCCTTGTAATAACTCCTTTGATTCAGATTGATGACATCAAACACGTGACCCCATGGAATCACCCCATTGGGACCAGTGATTCATATCCCACGATTACTATATACGTGATCCATAGACTTTTATAGACTCATTTATAGTGGAATTACTTGGGTGTTACCCTTTAATTAAAATTAGCACACTTATATCCAGACATCACAAGATACTATAATAAGTTTCCTCAACCCCTGAGGTCAAGGATCCCAGATATATTACCAGTTATTCCTATTATTGTTTTAGGTGATTATATAGAACATTTCTTTACATAATATACACATGCACACTATATCGGTTTATATACACAGACTATATTTGTATAGATTCCATTTTTGATGGTGTAATAAGATTTATCTCACACCCTATATTTTCTTCCTTTGGTACATAGGTATATAATTTGATTTTAGGTGTAGAAAAGTGTAATCATCCCACTTCGGATACCTCAATATCATACTCTATGATTAGAGTTGGGTAGAAGATGACTAAGTGAGAGCACAAGATACATTGATAGAGTTTTTAATTTTAGAAACATTTGTATAGATTGAATTTTACTAACTACTAGCTTCATTGTATATATGTTTTCACATTAATGGATACATGACTTGAAATCTACATTTTGTACATGATACAACATTCAGATTTTGAGTTGGTTATTTATGACATGGATGATTATGTCTATTTTCCACTTACATACATTCTTTATTATGATTTCTCTATTATATTATATTATATCACAACTCTGATCTACTTTGACATGTAGTAATAGTCTCCCCATGAACACATTCTATGTCCTCACTACTAGTAGACAACCTCTTTTATACTAGGAGGAAAATTTGAGGCCATGTTGTAAATTGTGGTTAGGTGCTATGGAGTGAACTTTTTCTAGGATGTGACAACTCATATACTATAGGGGAACCACCTTCATTATTATTTATCTAACAAGATAAATTATGTGTGAATAATTATAAATACTATATATACTATTTTTTATATCAAACGAGTGATTCAAAAGAGTATATGTCTTATAGATGACTATCTCTTAGTAATTTAAAAAAAATTAAGACTGAGGGGAAAAATAATCTAGATAGGTATCTTATCTCTCTTGATATAGATGCAAAATACCTAAATATTAATTATCACTCTAGATTTTTCTTGTTATTTTCACTAAATATGAAATTTTTTTATAAGAGCTCTATATATGTTAGAATTTGTCAAAAAATATTTGGTGTAAATTTTTTAATTTCAAAAAATATATACTCTTTACAAATATCCTTTACATTTAGGGAATATTATTATATATATAGTTTAATATATC
Source organism: Viscum album (assembly GCA_963277665.1). NCBI lineage: Eukaryota > Viridiplantae > Streptophyta > Magnoliopsida > Santalales > Viscaceae > Viscum > Viscum album. Next base: position 1,018,142,343 of record OY728162.1, read on the forward strand.
TAAAACATCTCTTGAAAAATTACAACATTATTTCCGTGGAGTGCAAAAGAAGATGGAGAGACCTTCTTTTTGTATTAATGCAATAAATTTAATTAAATGAGGAACCATTGAAATTGAATTTAATTAATAATTATATATGTAAATATTTATCCTAGTCACATAAATTTACTTCAAGGTTACTTATATCGATATGAATTATGTATTTAGTCCTTTAGGAAATATTCAATGAGTTATAGAAAACTCACAATGATGTTCCATTAAAACACGCTAATTGCTGTATTTAAAAAACAAAAAGATTCATTGATTATAAAGATATTTGGATGATAAATACCAAGCTTTTTTTAAATAATAAATCCATATAAATTTAATAATTCAATAAGTAATGAAGTACATGATGATATAAAATTTTTTGTGTATGTTGAAAACCATGATAATATATACCATAAGTGATCACTACATTCAAACCGTTGTAATTATAAAAAATACATTCATGTTTTAAATAGGAATAAAAGTTTGTAATATGTTATTTTAATATTACATAATAAATAAATGAAGAAATATCAAATTTAAATAATATTTGAAAATATAAATATCATGAACACTATTTTATAGGTTTATGTTAATGTTTCATAGTGTATTTATTTTTTATTTTTCTGTGTTTTAATGACTATGATTTTGATATTTGGGAAAACATTTCTCAGTACTTTAAGTGGAGGGGTGGTGGAACATGTTTTCAATAAAATATACTTCTTGGATTCGGGTAGGATGTTATTTGGTGTTCGATGACCGTATTCAAGGGAAGATAAGGCTATTACCAAAAAATATTTTTGCGGTATTCCCCTGATTATCTATAGACACCCATGGATTTTACATATTTTATTACGTTATTTTTAACATAAATATACTCTAATTAAAAATGAGGACTGGATGGGAATTGTTTTTTATGACTAGGTTGATATTTTATTAAAAGGTGCCTAAAAAATGAAATCCATATTTCATTCTATATAATGAAATCCTAAATCTATTTGGGGTCCTAATACTACATTGGATATCCTGGGGAAATCCTATAATAATGGGATGAAGTAAAAATCCAAATAAGGTAATATAAATGACAACAAAACATAACATGTGGATTAATGGTATAATTTGATATCATAAAAGAGAAATCTCAAGAGTAATCAAAAGGGAGAATAAAATAACAAAAATTGTATTATACTGTCATAATAATATATGAAATGTGGGAAAAATATAATATTACATAAACAAGAGGCAACTTTAACATCATATATAATATTACAAGGTGGACAATGGCCCAAAATGTAATTTGGTTTGTATATAATCTGATACATGATGTCTCATGAGACTAAAAAATTAACCAATGCATTGGAAGAATATATAGGCTAACCATTCATAAAACTTTCATGATTTTTTTAGACCTCATAGTGTAAGAAAATCATATGGTATAACATAATTATTACCAGTGAAAGTTAAATGGGTTTTATAATCTTTCCTCATTTCATAATCAAAATAAATCATAGAACGAAATAAATTTGAGAAATAAATAATTGAATTTATTAGCACATCAAATGAAGGGAGAAATATCTAGTTATATAAGTGAGATAAATATATAATGAATTTATAAGTATTTCATAACAATAAATATTGAGATAAAGTGAGATAGATATCGATTGGTCATAACCCCATTAAAAGGGTGGTTCAGAAAGACCCCTTACCCTAAGACGGATTCATCTTGTGTGTTCATTATAATTTTTTATAAAAAATATATTAATTATTTACATTTTCTTGAAAAATTTATAGTTTATTATTCCTTTTATTATATTCATTAACATGTTATAAAAAAAATCATAAATAATATAGTGACATGTCATAGGTTTTTCATGATGTTCGCTTCATATGGCCACAATCACCTTGGAATGAAGACTAAGGTCAAAGTGATTATTATTTCATCAAATATAGAAAAATAATTACAATATTATTTTCATTTTTATATGTAAATTTTAATATATAAAAAACATCCATGATTTATGGTTATGAAAAATGAACTATGCTATAATCATTGATATGGTATGTCATACATATTCATGAGTAACATTTTCCTTTTTAAACAATCACAATGGAAATAGGGTAAGTGGAAAAGATGCAGGGAGACTCAAGAGACTCAGAGGTTTGGCTTGGAAACCCTAAATCTCGTCTATTCAGTGATGGTTGTCCTTCTCCATGCTAGATAGGGTGAATCATGGAAACCATTGACCCTAAATGGGATTTCTTTTTTGATCCAATGCCTCTTAAAATGATGGAGTGAAATCCCCTCGTGGAAGTTGAACCTTCTCATGCTACAATTGATAAATCTTAATGAATTTCATTCCTCAAGGAACTCAATGGCTCGAATCTTCTAAAGTATCCATCTATGAAACCACATTTGTGAAAAAAGCTAGATGAATTAGGATTTTCAGTTGAGGCTGATCCTGAAGAACTCCAATAACAAGGCCAAATGTTTAAGTTCTTGGTTATGGGACACATCTCTTACATAAAAGGTGATAACCCCTGGTCTTTTTCCGATCGTAAATATCGAATTTGTCATTGTTTGTTTTTTTCTAATTAGTTGCTTGTACCTATAGGGAAGGTATATTTTCATATACTGCTTACCTCCTAGGATGATTTAGATAGAGTCTGGTATAAAGGAATTGTTCAACTCAAACCTGGTCTACTACGTATTTATGACTGTGATTTTTCTTTCAATCTGCACACCCATATGAACTCTAATTCCTAGATATGGGTCATATTTCATTGTTTAAATTGGCATTTCTGGAATCCTATGATTTTTAATGACATATCCTCTTGCATAGGCACACCCCTTAAGATTGAACAATGAACATTGAATGGGGAGCTTGGCCACTTTGCTAGAGTTAAGATAGAAGTGAATTTAGAATATAATCTCTAGAAATCTATCACCATCAATGAGAATGATTATATAAAAGAAGTTATAATTGAATATGAGCACAAGCCCCCATTTTTCAATCTTTGTAAGATCATAGGGAATTATATTTTAAATTGTAGAGTGGTGAAGAAACAAGTCACACATCCAATTGACACTGAATGGACTGATATTAGAAAACAAAATAAGGAAAATGGTCATGCCATAATTTTCCAGATCCTTCCAAGACGAAAACTAAAAATTGGGTGAGGAATCAATGATATTGATTATAAATGATAAAAATGCAAGGAAATACTAGGTAGAATTAGTTGAAGAAGATGATCAAGTAGTTGAAGATCAATTTTTGGTTGAGGAATTAGTATCTGTTAATATGGATATCGTTAAACAGGCTCATCTGGAACCAGAACCTATGTTGAATGTTGCACAAATGAAGATGATCTCCACCAAGCAGTCACTTGAATCCTCAATCACACCTTCACCTTCTGATCATAAGGTCAAAAACACCCCTTATGTTTTACCTTCTTGTGATTTGGGTGAATATTTTTATGGCCTTATAATTCACACAGTGCGTGGGAAAGGAGAACATAGTCTTTCTCAGCTCCAGAGCTCCCATTCTGCCTTTCATGGAAAGGATGACAGCACTATAAATGCTGTTATTATGGAGCCTCAGTCCACTGCTATTACTGAACAAAGTATTTATCCTGATACTACCGAGGTCTATTGTAGCCCCATAGATTCATTTTAAGGTACATACAGTGACCCACCAAATTCAAATAAAGTCACCCACTACACTTCAAATTTAGGATCTACTCTCCCTTGCAAGGACCTACCTATAGTCCAGGTTGAATGCCCTTTATCAGTTTTAAATAACAGAAAATCCATTTCTACTATAGATCCAATATTGTAGGATTCTATTAAATCTAAGGACAATGCAGATACTACCATCATTTCTCCATTTTCAACTAGCATTAAACAGGGAAGGACGTCCGAGTAATGCCCGACAAAAGCACCTAAATGAACTTCTAGGAGGAAGGGTTCTAGGAATAATATAAAGGGGGGTTCCAACAGAGAAAATAGGTTTTAATGAATATATCGATATGTAATTGTTAGGGAATTGCGAACTCTGACACTTTTATTGTTTAAAAAAGAATTATAAATTCTCATCATCATAATGTTTTTTCAATTGCTGAACCTATGACCTTTTTCTCCTCTCGTTTTTCTAATATTTTCCAATCTGGTTGTAAATTCATAGGTGCTTGTAAACACTATTCTTCTATTGATACTCTTTGGGTATTCACTCACTATAATCTCCTGAATATTAATATTTTCCATACATCAGAGCATGAGTTCCCTTGGGACTTCAATATTGACCACACACATATTTATTGTTTATATTATCTAGGAAAAGAATAAATACCAATAATGAACACAAATTTTGAATGACCTTTCATTCTTAAGTAATAGTTTTCATGACCCTTGGTTAGTGGTTGGTGAATTTGATGAAATTCATTCCTCCATGTTAGAAAATGGGACTAACTAACTCCACCATATCTTCAAGGGACTATAAATATGCTATTGAGTCTAACAACATGATTGAATTAAATCTTACTGGTGCCAAATATAGGTTGTACAGAAGAAACTATAATACGGTGGTGGCAAGAAAATGAGATAGATATTTCAGAAATGACATAGATCTGGATAAGTGGAGCACCATTTCTTGCATCACCCTAACTAAAATTAATTCAGACCACCATCCTATCATGGTCATTCCCCATAGAAAACACTATAAGCTTGCACTTCCCTTCAAGTTTAACAATACTTGGTGTTCAGACCATGGCTCTTTAAGAATTATTAAACACTCATGGTCTTCCATGAAAGACTAAAATGATTTTTTCAATTGTTTCACTAAATTAAAAAATCTCAAACATATTCTTAAATATTGGTGTCGCAACAAATACACAGAAATTGAGAGTGAAATTTATCATTTAGAAGAATAACTTACCCAACTTCAAAACATTACTATTAAATCCAATTTTTTCACTTATCAGCAATATGAAATCAATATTTCTACTAAATTTATTTCTTTTCTCGCCATTAATGATAACATGAGAAAACAAATTTTTAAAACCAAATGGCTCACATATGGTGACAAAAACACTATATTTTATAACTACCTTCAAATAATTAGGAAATATAATAGAACTCTTTCCTTCCTGAGAGATGGATACAACCTCTTCGATACTAAGAATAGCATTTCCAATCATATTGTCTCTTATTTTGAAGATATCTTCAATAGGCCCGACAATAACAAGGATCTTCTTCCAAAAGTCATTCCGGTTGTGGTCAATGATAAAGATAATTACTTTCTCACTAGCATCCAGTAAGATATTGAGATCAGAGAAACTGTCTTTAGTTCAAATCCTGATAGTGCTTTAATCCTGTTTGTTTCAATAATGGCATTTATCAGCAATTTTTGGATGTCATGCAAGCAGATGTTTGTAGGGTAGTTAGGTACATCTTCTATAGTGGTATGCTTCCTCATGGGTTGAATGCCCAGTTTCATTCCTTGATCCCCAAAGTGTATAATTCCGTATAAATACACCAATTCCAACCCATATCTTTAATCAATACACTTTATAAAATTATCACCAAACTACTTGACAATATACTTTCTTCTATTATAAATAAAATAGTTTCTTGGAACCAATTTGTCTTTGTTAATGCCAGGTCTATTCAGGATTGTATTTTTCATGCCTATGAAGGTATTAACTTATTAAATAGAACTAATAGGGGAGGTATCATTGTCATTAAACTAGATATCCAGAAGTCTTTTGATACCATGGATTGGAGTTTCATTTTCATGATCCTTCGACACATTAGTTTTAAGGATTCCTTCATTAATAGAATTAAAACTCTTTTCAACTCGGCCAGCATATCCATCCTTGTCAATGGATCTCCTAAGGGTTATTTTAAATGAAAAAAAGGTTTCAGAAAAGGTGACCATCTCTCTTCCATTCTTTTCGCGATTGAGGAAGACTACCTAAGAAGATTAATCACTCGCTCGGTAAATAAAAACAAGATTAAACTGATTAAGGATGCTAGGATTTTGAATATTCCCCCACACCTTTTATATGCAGATGATATTACTCTTCTTTACAAAAAGATAAACTAATTATTCAAAATCGAAAAGGTTCCCTCTTTCACTATGAAAATATTTCTGGTCAAATAATTAATTGAATTAAATAATTTACCATTTTTGGAAAAAGGCTTCCTACTAATAGAAAATCCAATATTATTCCTGATTTGGGTATTAAGGAAGGTTCTCTTTCCATTAACTATCTAGGTTTTCCCATTTTGTGGGGCAGACCAAAAGCGTGTTACTTTTCTAAAAATATTGATCTAATTCTCCACCAACTTTCATCTTCGAACAGAAAAACCCTCTCTATGGCTGGCATGATTTGTCCTATTAAATCTATGATTTTTTCTTAAATGTTCTACTCTTTAATGATTTTAAATGGATTTCTGGTATTCTTAAATGTATTAATGTAGCCATCCAAAATGCTGTTTGGAGTGGATGTATGCTTGAAAGGAAACTAGTGATTTTCCCTTGGTCTACTTGTTGCTATCCTCTAGAGAAGGGTGGTCTTGGCATTAAAAATACAAAACTCTCTAACGATCCTTTACAAGCCACACTCACTTGGAAACTTTTTCATAACATAGCTGACTCCATTGATTTCAATAAAAATATATTTATTGACAAACTAAAGAAGGGGAATTTGAATTACATGATCTCTTCCATTTCGTATTCCATTAAGAAGGCTTTTTCCAACATCATGTCTAACTTCAGATGGATGGTGAGAAGAGACCCTTCCATGAATTTATGGCTTGAAAAATGGGCTGGTGCTCCTATAATAACTATGATCTCTCCTAATAAAACACTTTATCACACTATTTATACTATCAAAGAGGTTTTTAGCTCTCACAAACTTAGTTTTCTTGACAATGTCAATCATGTCAAAGACAACTACCCTTTTGTTAGCTCTGATGATTTTTTTATATGGGAACCTGTTCATAAAATCATTCTCGACTCAAGAGGATTCTCACTGACACTTGTGTTCAGTTTTTTGGGATCCAACTTTGCTTTAAATTCCATTTTTGTAATCATTATTCCCCAGAAGTTAACCATGTTTTCCTTTATTGTGTTACTATTACTACTATTTGGAATTATGTGCTTGATCTCTTTGAGTTTATATGACTACTTAATGACTCAATCAACTCTCATCTTCATAGTTGTGTGGATCTTCAAGCCTCTCAACAAATAAAGAACCTTTTCTTAACTGCTGTTGCGAAACTTCTTCATGTACTCTGGTATGATTGGAATTCTATTATTTATAAAAACTACTCATTTAGTATTCAAGAAGGTAAGATTAGGATCCTCATAGTCATTCAGGATGCTTCTTCGATACAAAAGTGATTTTGCAACAACACAGTGAATGACTTTCGGATTCTGTGTCAGCATGGGGGTAATGGTATTTATCCTCATCCAAGACACAATTTTTATGTGTTCTGGAAATCTCATCTCCCAAGATCGATTAAATTGAATTTTTATGGGGATTCAAAAGGAAACTTGGGTCCTTCGGGTTGTGATGATATTTTTAGAAATCACACTTGATAGGTTCATGGATGTTTCTATAGCACATGTGGAAACTCTTCGGCTCTGGAGGCTGACATGATGAGGGGGATTTATGCTATTTCCATCACCAAGAAACATTGATGGATCAATATCTAGATTGAAATTGACTCTACTACCATTTTTCACGGCATTTGGAATTGAGTGATGCACCTTGCACGACCTCTTACAACATGCTGGATGGACTTTTTTCCTTTGCTCATGCATATCAACTACATTATTACGCATTACATTCATGAATTGAACACTGTGGTGGATGTTCTTGAAAACATGGAAGTTAATCAAGTCAACACAAGTTCAGATGATCTCCCTTTAGATTCACACCCTCTTTATGATAGATATTTTAAAGAATCCACACTTTTAGACTCATATAATACCTTGTTTTAATAATTTATTTTGTGCTTTGTCTTTGACCAAGGCATCACCCTAAAAAATTTGAAACAATTTAAGTGTTATTTTATCATAAAAAATTATCATTATATCATAAATATCATAGTGTATCTTTAAATTAAATTATAGTTTCCATCCATGTGATTTTGAAATAAAAAATGAATCACATCAGTTTGTGATTCAGTAGTTGGTCGTAAACGCGAACTATATTATCATTCATCATGTGGGGGGAAGGTAAAAATATACATGATATTAATTTCAAATAATGAATATATTTTTTAAATACAATATATAAATATTAAATGAATCATTATTAATAGTTGTGAAAGTCGATGATTGAAAATACATTACATCATTTCACGAGGTGATATTCCCCCACACACATGAACGATGTGTTTGTTTTCCATTTAAGGAATGTGTAAATGGAATGAAGTTGTATAATTAACATAATAAAATATTATTATATGGGAGACTTTGATATTATTATATCATCATTATTGAGTTATAATTGAATGAGGTGGAGGAATAAATAGAACCAATATGCTCAAATGAAAATGATACATCTTTTTCTGACCACCTATTTATGAATCTATCTAAAGCCTCCATAGATTGGAGTTATGATCAAAAAATAAATATAGGAAATGGGAAGGAAATTATAAATTTATGTGGATATATATTTTCCAATCCTCTTGGATTTTTATGTGTAAAGATGATATGAGAGGTGGTACCGTTTTATATGTGGGGGAGAGGACACAATTCTAATTTTAGGAAAGAATAAATTATACTGATGTTTTTGACTAGATAGAATTATTAAATATTGACTATATGAATAATATTAAATGATACAAGGATGAAAAATAACTGGAAAATAAGACTTTGAAAAGCTTTTAGGTAATTTTATCCTTTATCCATTGTTATTAACCCCATGTAAACATGTTTTAACAATAATTGGTGTAATTGATTTTTAATGATTTATTATTCATTATAAAAAAAATTATGTTACAATTATTTTATAATACTAATTATTCTAATTCAAATTTTAGAATCTATTTATCCAAATTAAATTCATATAAGTGCATGAAAATAATTTAAAATAGATCCTACATATACAATGAAAAACTATTGTCGAAAGAAAAGGTTTTAATAAATATAAAATGTTTTTATAAATAAATTCATCATTAAATTGATTATAATGACACAATTTTGGCTCCTAAAAAAATTATTGAACAAATATTACTTTTAAAAAATTCTTTAACAAAATATAACGTAATAAATAATTTAAATTAAAATTCAATTTAAAAAATTCTAGTATTTTTCAGTATTCATAAAAAACTAAACATTTGTGAAAAATCCAAAAAATTCCATTTTTGAAAATATTGAAATATTGACTCAAAAAAATAACTTAATTTTGTTGAATAATTTTTCTAGATGATTCAATAAATCATTTTATTTAATGTTTATAAAAATTTTAAATTTTTTACAGAATAAAAAGTATTTTTAAAGCCTATAAATACTTTACAAAAATATACAATACTTGTTTTTCATTATATACTATTTATCCTTTATATATAATTTTCAAAATGTGGGTTTTTCTATTCTTGCCACTAAATTTAATGGCTATATTATAATGGTATTTTAAAAATAAAAATATGAATAATTTATTGAGGTTCGTTAAAACTCAATATTGTGTGTCATGTCCTCTATAAAACATTATTTTCTTCTTCTTATTTTTTTAAAATATATTGCTGTGATACATTATTTACCCCTAACAAAATTTCTTCTATAATATTCAAATTATATATCATTGGGAAGATAACTGAGAATGCATTTTTTTATTTCCTCCCCATATTTCTAGGTTCCCTCTTAGTATTTATTATTCAATGGTAGAATGTCGACAATGTGAGTTCTCTAGTTTCTTACAACATTGCATATATGTTCCATGATCTCAACCAACAGATCATCATAAGAGAGATCATTTTAAAACTCCACCTTCTCCTAATTTATTACAAGTGTGGTATATGGTATGTATTTTACCAAGAGGTATGCATAGAATACATCGTTTACTGGAGAAATATATGGTGTGAGTTATAGTTGATAAGGCACAATGTCGATGAAATAGAAAATCTCATCGTAGATTATGTACCTAGGGTTTACCTTATGCATTTTCTAAAATAGCATGACTCTATTCCACGAGGATATTTGGAGGATCACCCTATCCCCAACCACAATCTCTAGGTATCTTCAATGGCTATTAACATAGCTATTTTTTCTATCTCTAGAGTGTAAGGATGTGTTTCAAAATGGTTTTGATGTTTTTTACATTTTACTAAACCATTAAAAGTCCCAAAAACATTCATTCAACAAATTTATCCCAACACAAATGTGTTCTACATATCTTCCCATAATGGTCATCATAAAGACGAATTTATATTATTAAGTGGAATGTATTATTGTAAAGGAACTTGAATAGAATATGTTCTTGATCCCAACCTCCATTGAGTTTTTTTGAACATCCTTTATACATATATTGAAAAGATATTATAGTCAGATCAGAATGAACATCATTTCTAGGGTGGTATGCTATACTAATGTTTGAATAACTATTTGGATCATGTTGGATATACTTCGAGAATCTGGAGATAAATCTTATGAATATGTATGATATAATCAACTGAAGTGTTCCATGTAACGTCACCACCTCTCTGATGTATATCACTAATAAATAATCATGTGATATTTCTTCTCAAAATTCAATAAATTGATTATCCCTTGTAAGACGGTCCACAATAAAACATTTGAAATTATTTCCTCTTTATGTCTTTGAATGACCGTGGAAAAAATAAACAGTGGTTTCTTTCAATTTCCATGTCAGTATAGGTAATGGGTGTATTATCCCCTTTGATGTTTTTACATTCACACTTCTCAGGAAGACATAACCAACTCTATGATGTATATTCCACAATCTTTTACATATTTGTTTTTCACATGTATTTCCCTCAGAAATCTCGATACATAATCATTCACCCTATGTGGATTAAGAAGATTTATTTATGTAGATTATTCAACATATGTTTCTTTATTATATGATTTCATGGTACACATAGTTCTGTACAAAATATTATAACTCGATATTCATCAATTTTGTACTATAAGAATTTCCCTTTTCCTATAACGTAAACCTTATTATGAGTTTCTTCATTTATCACTTTGAGAATACTTTTATATTTCTCATATGGATAATAAATAAATCATCTATGAAAGTAATAGGATTCATCATTCCTTAATGATTTCCATTTCAATTATTTTCATGCATAAGAATATGGTATCCTTATCAATTCTCATCATTGATTAAATTTATGTTTATTATCAACTTATATCATCTACAACTTTACTATATTTCCTATGAGGGTAATGGATTAATAATTCATTGTCCGTGGTTACTTTTAAAAATCATCAGTAGCTCAGATTAATTTCTTTTTCTGTGAATATATATTTGTGGCACTTGTTGTATTTATTAATTTTACACATCATCCCTGAGATATAATGTTAACAAAACATTAATTCAACTGTTGATTTATCCAACTCTATACCATTCATGGTATATTTATTCACTTGAATTTACAACTATGTTGAATCACAGGATATAACATTGTCATTTTTCATTAGTGCACATCATAATCCCTTTTTAAAGTGTCACTATATAGCATGAAAATTTCTCCCTTTAAGGGAAGTGTGTGGAGTGGTGCGGTGATAGTCCTATATTTCAACTCCATAAATATATCTTCATATTTTATGATTTATTATCCCATTATTCTCTTCCATGATAGATTTGTTAGTGGGTTTTACAATCATGAAAATTTTCTAATAAGTCATCAGTAGTACCAAGATAGCCCAACGAAACTCTAGATCTCTGTTAGATATGATACTCAATTAAAATGCTAAATTTCCTATGTCTAAGAATTGTAAATATATATCCTTTTTTAGAAGATAATATTACTTAAGAATGATTTATCCTTTATTTAATACTCATATTTACAATTATTTTCTCATAGTGTATCCGTTCTCAAAGACTAATGTGCTATATTCAAATTCTCTTAGGGATCCTCAATTCTTTTTGGAGTAAATACGAATATAATCTATAAATACGAAAACAAAAATATTAAAATAATCTATCTGGATCAAATAATTAATTCTATAATGAATTTTTTTGTGTTAGTGATTCCTAAAGGAATCACTATTAACTCTTAGTTTTCAGACATTATATAAATGGATGTTTTATTAATATCTTCCTTCATCACCATTAAATATTGTTATCTAGACTGAAGGCCCACCATAAAAAAATCGTGAACCCCGTGAAGTTAAACAAACATGTTATCTATGCATGGAAATGGATAATTTTTCTAAATTATAGTTTTTTTGCTCATGGTATTCAATTCATAGGTGCATTGACCCATTCTTATTCTTGATTACATGTGCCGATGGACTCAATAAAAAGGAACTCAATTGTAGAAAACAATTTTGTAGAATCTATTTTAATAGTTCCATGGGATCTTTCCTTAAAATGGTCGACATTTTCTATGGAGTCTACAATATGGGGGAGATCATGTTACAAGTTCAATTGAGAACCAAACTTCTTCGTCTGGAGAAAGACCTTAAAACTCCCCTTAAAATACATTAGTATAATCCCTCATGTTGGGAATGTATTCCATCATCATTCCCTCCATTGTGTTAATCATTTGGTCAAGATATTATTGTTCGTAATACAATACTACCATTCTTTAGTAGACGACTTTATGGGGATTCATCGTAATACTTTCACATTTATATAATCATACGATGACTTGGATCATGTAGAGCGATCTACCATCATGACATTTGATGTTGACCTTATTTAAGGATGACTAATCCCAAAAATATAATATCAAACTATACTAAATTATTTAATACAATATTTTATGGATGATTTAGTCCATAAAATTGGAGTGGTAGGGGTTATATACATTGGATGCAACAATTTTTTTATTTTATATTTAAACATATAGATGAACCCCCATATTTCATGGTCAGGATTGAATAGTTCTACTAAACAGTAAATATAAGATATAATTTGTAGAACCTGAATAAAAAAGTATGTATTATATTCTTTGTTTGGATAACCAGAGTACCATTCACAACATTGTTATTGGGATCCACATTAGTAGTAGTGATGAAATACGATCATACTTTCACTAAATCATTGAATGTTGTAATTATTGATTATCTGCAACAATTTTTGTCTTATGGTCTTGAATTGATTAATTCCTATATTCCTTGTAGTTGAAGCACTACAAAATAGGTAGAGTTTTGATGTGAACATTATTTTTTTTCTTATAAACTAGTGTGTTTCATCATTTCCTTTCAATACTAGTGAGATGAATGCACATCCTTTCCACATTTGAAACATCTAATGGTTCCTAACTGAATTTTTCCCAGATACTTCTTCCAGAACAGTTGATATGTTGGATGTTATGATTTATTTTTATTTTTGGGATTTATTTATTTATACCCCAAAATAAAACTCCATTATTCCTTTTTTCCCATGACCTATGAGACCACATAGAGTTACCAATCTTCTTCTCAAGATTGTGGGAACAACATATAATCTCTTCATAAATATAAAAGTCTAAAATTACCAAAGATATTTATATACTTGTATTTAATAAAATAAATAAGTTTTATACAATATATTAGATGTTGATGAAAAAACTAGAGGTGTACAATTAAATAATTTTGATGTTTTCCTCCTATGCCCTGATAGACTCATATTCATTTTGATTTCAACTGAGGTACTGCCTCTAAATTTTAAGATTATGAGTTTAGAGAAAATACTTATTAAAAAATATTTTATAGATGTATTCCCATTCCATGGAATCCATATAATATTTGGCAATTTTGTTCTTGATTAGCATTTATCACTAATCAACTTGTACATAAATGTGATAAATAGCTCGTATGACATTATCATTCTCTAATAATTAAATGATAAATAATAACTTTTCAATGTATTTAATAAATTTTTTCATGATGAAGGGCTAAAAATATCCAATAACGTTTTGAGTCATTTTTCATATAAAATATTTTAATACAACAAGATATATCATATGCGGAGTAGGGTGTTCCATATTATTCTAGTAATTATTCATAAATTGAGCTAGTTGATCCAGTAATTCCCTAAAGTTAAGATCTCCCTCTCCCATATGATTAGGGATATATTTAGTGAAATCATAACATTTTATACCATGTTGGGCCTTGTAATATTTTCTCTTATTTCCAACAATTTTATAAAAGAATAAAATGATGACAAGGATGAAATAACTATTATACATAAAAAAGGAAAAAACCAACATGCAAGGAATTAGTTATAAAATATAAGTATATTATAACATATGAGTCTATATGTAATAATATATGTCATTAATAGTAATTTCCCTATTATTTTTATATGCATATTAATTTTTTAAAGACCTTCATAAATTTTCATGAAGTGTTTTATGAGTTTCTAAAGCATATTTTTTAGGAATATCAATCTAGGTGTGTAGCCATGCCCATTTTCATGCACTAAGGGATGATTGAGTCCAGATCGAAGCACCCTTTTGGAGGTCATTACCCCTATGACCATGTTTTCCAGATCCACATGCAATTATAATATCCAAATAGTGTTGTAATTTATTGGAATCCAATCACTCTATACATTAACAAAATTGGATGAGGTTTTCATATACCTTTAAACATCCTCTGGTATATCCCTTGGTATTATATAAATACTTACCATATTAGTTTAAAAATGTTAACTAAATGTATAATCTAGTAGAAACTATAATAGGTGATGACTTTTACATAAAACATTACAATATTTATATCATAAATATCCCTTAATACATAAAAATGATTATAAGGCACAATTTCATTGAAAGAATAGGTACATATTACATCAAATGGATTCTAAAACATTAAATTGTTTTTTCATTCATGATAATAATATTATAAATACATGGATAACATTATACTAGGCAGGATACCTTGGGGCATACAAAAAATAATTGTGTGATTTAAAATACTAAGAAAGGGAATAAATTTGACAAGGAAACCGAAAATGAGGGTTAAAGTAATAACATTATATCATACAAGATAAATATCACTAGTAATGACATGGAAGCATAACATCGAGAACATGGTATCATATGTTCATGGTAACATAGGAAATGGGGGAGAAACATATAACATGACATAAAAAGGAGTTAAGGCTAACAACATAGAAAATGTCAAATGACGGACAAAGTCACATTATGGAATATGTTTAATTTATATCCCAATACACGAAGTCTCATGAGAATATAACTTTACCCAAAAAATTTGATCACATTTTGTGTGAATCCATTATCACATGTTCATGATCTATGTGTGACACATATTGGAAGCCAATCATAAGGCATAATATTTGAATTACTGAAAGTAGGAAAATAGTTTTTATAATTCTTCCTCATTTAATAATTAAAGGAAATTTCATAATGATGTTATGTGAGAGACCAATATAAGAAATTTTTTACCTCATCAAAGGTGTAACGACCTAGAATATTCATACATTTATATTAAATATAAAAAAATAAATATTAATTACAAACCATAAATACCATGCTAGAACTCTATGGGTTTTCTATTTGTATTTGGAAACATTGAAAGATAAACCATTGGTTTATCAAAAATTAACATTGTCTCTAGCTTATTCCTTCATAACTAGAACTCATTTTGATGTATCATACTTTATAAAGTTCATCATTTCATGGGGAAAAGAAACATAATAAGAGGTGAGATCAGATTTTTACTAATGATAAGTAGATGAGATATCAATCCATGATCATATGAAATTATTAGATAAGAATAGGGTTATTTGACCATAATCATAACTTAAATTTTTCACACCCATCTTGCCATGAATCATAATACTGATTCATTACATTAACATTATCATTTTACTAAATATGTACCATTAGAGTTATAAATCATCATAAATCAATCATGATTTATAATATCATGTTTTAAAACCATCATAAATGTAGAAAAAATATCATATGTAAAGCTTAAATACCAATACCATCAATATAGTGGATTGGGACACACCCATTTATCAGAGTGGGCCAAGCACATCAACCTGTTTCCCATTTTTATCTCATGATATATAAATATTTAACCAATTCATCGGTTGGAGTGATACGTCCCACTTATCACATATTGAAAACCATACATATTTTTATAGTAGCAGACAAATCATATTCAAACTCATGAAAATATGTTTGGTTTAATATAAATTTCATCATAGATTAACATGTCTAAGAGGAATAGGTTTCATAAAAATTATCCCATCATAAAAATTACCACATATGAAAAATAATATGGACAGAAATATTTATTAACATCCCCCTTATATCATAAGAAACATAAAATATTATTATCTTAGATGGAAAATAATATTTAAATGTCACTTGAAATAATCATTGGAAAAAAAATGTCTATATTGGAAATTTTAATTTTTAAAGAGCCAAAGAACTAAAAAGTACAATTTTTAATTTGAAAATTACAATGTATTATTGTAATGGAAGCAACAAAAAATTAATGTGTCCTGATAGAGGTAAAATTGTCTATATCCATATATGTAAAATAGATATTTGGTCAATATTATTATCTAAAACGGAAAAAAATAACCCCATTAGAAAAAAAAGATTCATGTAAACATGTTTTTTAATTAGTCGTAATTTCCTTACTTAGATGCCACTAATCTGATTTTCTGATCACGTTCTCTATGAGGCCTCAAGGGATCCTCCCCATATGATATAGATAGGTGACTAGTAGAGAGGGCCTATGGTGTGCCAGTGGGGTGACTATTCATCGTTCAGAAAATATAGCCTCTGTCCCATCATATATAAATGTGGTATCACTTAAAGAAGAGAACTGGATTGAATTATAAGATGAAGAACCTATATTTTCATGGAAAGGTAAATAACAATACATTGGAGTCCTATAATATCATTAATGGTGTTACCATTATGATATAAGCATAAATATAAGAATGGACATCTCATGGTTCCAATTCTAACTTTTGGGATAAAAGTTACAAAGAATCCTAAAAAGGGAGGAAACATAGGTGTGAAATGATTGTAACCTTTAAAATCTAAATGGGCATGTACTGTAGTTTGACTTGGTAGGTAAACATCAAAGTACATGATGTTTCGAACCTGTACATGGCATGTAATCAACACTAGGTGAATCCCGTGTACCGCACATGGCCATGCTGTGTACTTCTACAAAGAAATCAACCCACATTGGGTCATTATGAGTGATCTACATGACCATGAACCCCCTACATGGGCAGCGTGGTTGGGTACCTGGCAACAAGGATGAGTCCCAATAAAGGGAATGTAATGTACATACACCAACTATAGGTCATAAAATCCATCTTAATTAGGGACATGATATTTTTTTCACATTCATAAATGATTTATTACATTAATGTACACATAATACAACCTATAAGAATGATATGTCTAGTTTCATTGGGAATTAGGTAACTATAATAACATCTTGATCATGATATAAAACAAGATTATTGAAAACTTCCTTAACACTCATCTAGAATTCCAAGGCTTTAAAATCTAAATGTGTTATCCAGGGGATATACAAAATAAAGGGGTGACCTATAAAGCATGATAAGGGAATAAAAATGGAATAACTTGTAGAATATATTAAATGTTATAAAATTAGAATTTCAAGGGGGGATAATAGTTAATGAATAATAAGGTATGATATAACATGATAATCATTACATGGGAAAAAAGGAAACAACTTAAAACATTGAAACACAAAAACATGTCAAGACTAAACTGGTATGAAATTATTGTAGAAAATGTCCCATAAAGGCATCAGGATTACTTCTTATTCCAAAATGACTTCTCAAGACACTAAATAGTACCCAATTCATTAGAGCACTATATAATTTCGTGTTCTCCAATCACTATCATTTCATTCTCATGCTGATGTGTCCAACATGGATGAAACAATATGGATTCATTTATCATCATATTTTATTCCAAGATTAAGGAGTCTGTAATATATACAAGTAATTAACATGTCAAAGTGTTATAAATTTATTAGTGGAATTCACTTGAAATGAAATGGGTTTGGTATTTATTACACAATTATTTTGGCATGGAAAATAATCATGATATTTTGACAGTATTATGGTATCGCATAAAAACTCATAAAATGGGTTGATGAAAGATAATGGGTATCAAATAATTGTGAAATAAATTGTAATGTTAGAGGGATATTTAATAACATATACTATTTTATGTAAATAATGATATAATACACATGGTAAAGAAGACAACAGAATAAAGTAGAGAATGGAATAGATCACTTACTTGATTGTGTGACTCCAAATGCTTGGTAGTGGATTCTTGAGAGCTTTGGTCAACAAGGGAGGAATATAACTTTTGGAGGGAAGAGTTTGGAAATAATAAAAAGAATTTTAATTATGTGAAATTGGAGTTTGGGTTGGTTTCTATTAGAAAAGATGGGGATTTCATTTTTATTTAGGTTTTGGACACTAAATAATTAAATAAATAAAACAAAACACCATCCAATTGTTTGGCTTATGGTTTCTTCTAAATGGGAGTGGATCATATTAATTTATAATTCCAAGGCATGAAAATAAAAAAATATTACATTTTCATATGTGGACATGAGTAATACTCTAAATTAAATGGTTTAAAACCCACTAAATAAATTAATGTTTTAAGAAGATTCATAAAAGATTTATAAAATTAATAAAAAAAAAAATAAAAAAAATTTAAAGTTAAAACATATATTTTCTCATTTATACCAATTATAGTATTTATTTAATAGCTTTTTGTTCATAATGATTTCACAATACACAAACTATATTAATACTGTACTTAATTTTACCGATAATTCGACAATCTCTGAAAAATATGAAAAAATAACCATTGGATAATTTCAACATTATATTTCCAAAAATAGTATACATGTTATCCAAATAAATTTCTTAAATAAATTAATAATCAATTTTAAAATACTAATTGACGTTTATTGAGAAATGATGGGGTTTTTTAATAATAATACTTTTCGAAACCTTATCAAAATAACATTTGACTTAATAAATAATATATGATATTTTATGTTTAATAAATAATATTTAATAATAATTTTTTAATAATAATTTTTTTTTAAAAAAATCCACCAATTCATCAAAATAAATATCTTTAATTTTATTTAAAAATTACCAAAAAATACAATTCATGTATTATTGTATCAAAATAAAAATATTTTATAAAGTATCAATAATATGAGAAAAATATATTCATTATTCTATATAAGGAAATATATATAGTCATATTTATAGGATCATGATAAATTATCCATTAATCATCCCGCAATGTCCCTAAGAGTAAGGTGCATGATGGTGAGACAATCACAAGGGGGTGTCGGCATACATGGTTTGGGTATTGATCTCAATGATCTTAAACTTTTATGATAAATGGTATCAATCATTCTTATGTTATTGGATCTCCATGTTGTATTGGTCTAGGTAAAATAACATCGACGTTGTATTCCTTTTCATCTTTAATAAATGGTCTTCATATGGTATGATCCAATTTTTTGAGGCCAACATTTCCATTTCTTGGGTCAATTTGGTTTCCTAGAACCCTATATTTATGCTAATAATGTTGTCACTATTCAATAGAAATATTATCAATGGTAATTATTATTTAATTTTATTTTAAAACTGATAAAAATATAAAATAATTTCATGTGTTTTCTATATCTATAGGTATTTAATTTAATTAAAAAAAGTAATTTTATTTATAACTTTTGGGTCATTACAATATCCCCCCTTCATGAAATTTCGCCCTATAAATTAACATTTACCACATTAGAGGGTATGATGGTAACTCTATTTCATCTCATCATCCAGTTGATATATCACTTTGTCAAACATGTGGTTTCTGCGCATCACTTAAACTCGTTGAATTTTCATATTTAGTAGAAATGTTTATCTATGATCTATGATCATGACTGCCTTATCCTCATAAGAATGATCTCTTTCTAATAATACCACAATTGGATTAAGTACATGTGAGGGGTATAGTGTGTAATTTCTCAAGAAATATAAATGGAATACATCATGTACTTGAGATATGTTAGGTAGGGGTGGAAGTCGGTGTGCCACTGATCTGATGCGATCAAGGATCTCAAAGGGGCAGATGTATGTTAGATAAAGCATTACCTTCTTACAAAACCTCATTACTTTTTTCTATATTGATATATAGAGGAATAACATATCTATAAATAAAACTATAAGCCACATCATGGATTTTCATAAAAACTCTTCTATCAACTATGAGTAGTATTAATGTGCTGCATAATGGTCTTAATGTTTTCAACCTTTTCCAATACCATTTTAGGACCCTGATTTTTTTTAACTTCATCCCAACAAGATGTTGATATGAACCTATTCCAATAAAAGTCTTTAGGGGGAGTTGTTTGGATTCATTAGTGGAAACTATTTTCAAAAGATAACATAACAAGAGTAACATACTGATCCAAACAACCTTTGAGTTCAATTCCACATGCTCTAAATATGAATTCATGTGTCTGGGAAATCTTCTCTAATTAACTATCATTTTGGTGGAGATAAGTCATGCTGAATTTCAGCTCAGTATTCAATGTGTGTTGGGAACTCTTCTAGATCATTTATGTGATTCTTGGATCCAGATATGTTTAAATCAATTTTGTTACTCAATTCAGCCTTACCACTTCTCCGATGTATATATGTGCAAGTTGATCTAATGGGAAACCATCTTGAATCTCAGTGAAGTGATTAGTATTTATAAGATGATCCACCACAACCCATATATAGTTATTCGCTACGGATGTCTTAGGAGGACAAATGACAATGTCCTAGATGATTTTACCCATTTCCATGTATATATGGGTAATGGTGGCATCATAATCTTAGATTTATTCCTTTAGTCATTCACATAATGACACACAAGACATTTTAATGTATATTTATTTCTATCCATATTCATTTTGTCCCACCAATAGTGTTATTAGAGATCTAAATATACCTATATCTTTTTTGGGTGTATGGAGAAGGTTGAGATATGTGCATCATCCAACAACTCATTCTCCAACTCAAGATTTGATGTTATTCATAGAATTTACCCAAATCACAAAAATCCTTCATTAACATTGAACTATGAGGATTTCCCTTTCTTTATAGTTTCCACATTCTTCTAAATTCAGACACCATTTCTCTATGCATCCTTTATCATTTCCACAAGGGACTGGTGAGAACTCATTTGTGAAAGGATTTATTGTGTTCCTTTAATACTATCATGTCCTACCATTCAAAATTTATGAATTTATGATCCATATAAATTCTCATCAATGATATAATTGTTGTATCATTTTTACATTGATCATCAACCACTTCATTAACACTTCCAAAATGGTTGTGTATTGAGAATTCATAGTACTTGGTCAGCTTTAACCATCTATGTTTGTGCATATTCAGCTCTTTTTGGGTGAATATACGCATGATAATTTTTTGATCTTTATATATTTCATACATTTCCCCAATGAGATTCTGTTTCCATATTTTCAAAGTGACCATCACTATAGACAACACCTGATTAGGTAGTGGAAAATTATATTTGTGGACATTAAACTATATTGAATAAAAAGCTATCACTATGTATTTTTTTAATAACACACATCCCAAAACCTTCTTCCAAGAATATCTATCCACCACAAAAATCCATAGACTTATGGGTAGTGTGATCACATGTGAAGTTGTAATCCTCCATTTCTTCTCAATGAAGCTCTCTTCACATTAATCATTTCATGAAAAAGTTTCCTCTCTCTGAGTTAGCTTTGTTAGAGGGTTTTGAAAATCGTGAAACATTTCTAAAAAATCGATGATAATTCATAGCTAATCCAATGAAATTATGGATATCTATCATAAATAATAGCCATGTACAACCCTAAATTTCTTCTATTTTTTAATGTGTTATAGATTTCATATTAATTTTGGTTATATGCCACAAGAGTGGGACTTCCATCAATAAAAAATAACATTTTTTAAATTGATATAAATATTTCACTTTCAAAAGGACTTAGAACATTCATTAGTTTATCATGATGCTCCTCCTTGTTTTTGGAGAATATTAGAATATCATATATAAATACTACCACAATTTTGGAATAATAATCTATAAATACTATATTCATCTAGTACATGAATATTTATATACCATTAGTGAGTTTTAATGGAATTATTATGAACTCATAGTGCCTATACATTATACGAATATAATTCATGGGGATATCCTCCTCCTTCGCCCTAAATTGGTATTATCCCGACCATAGATCCACCTTAGAGATGTGTTGTGCTCCATGTTCAAACAAATAATTAATCTGTGGCAGATAATATGTGGTCTCTATCGTGAACTTATTGAGTTAATGATAATCAATGAAAAGATGAATTGTACCATAATTCATATTAAAAATGATGACTAGTTCACCCGATTGTGAAGAACAAGGGAATATAAACCATTCATCAAGACTATTATGTAGATGTTTCTTCATATACTCATGTTTCAAAACATTTATTATATATGGATTCTTGGTCAACTGTAAAACCCTAGGTATAATCTTGATAAAAAATTTAACATATCCACTAAATGGAAGTCTCGGAAGTTCCTCGAGAAACACATCAATGTATTCCCTCAAAAATTGGCAATCAATCAAGGACGATTCTTTCCTTAAACTATAATATTTTAGCTAGATATTACTTCTCATTGGGTAATAATTTCTATTCATAATATTATGGTGCTAAACATGGGTAATCCTCCACCTTTCACTTGTACATAATTATGGTTAGATTTGCAATAAGGTTAGTGTTTTCATTATCACATAACTTTATGTTGACTATATATCAAGAAAGTTATTCCATTCCTACATTTCAATAAAATTACACCAAAAAGAGTATGAAGTTATTCTCTGGAATGTTCACCACAAAAATAATTATAGGTGGAGTTATATACTTAGGATTCATTAAATTTACCATTTTCAATTTTCAAAGATAACTCTACTTCCATGATTTTAGATGGTGTTTGAATAATTATACTCAAATTTCATGACACAATGGAATGTGAACACCCATAATAAGATATTAAATTCATTATTCTTTAATGAATAACTATCATACCTATCACCACTTCATTGTTGAGATCCACCACAGTGGGTGGGATGGAAAAAGATCTCCCCTACTATCGAAGATTTAGTTGGTTGTATATGATAACCCTTGTCTTAGGACATTGATTTCAAAGCTTCTCAGGTTCCTTGTCATTAAAGAAATGCGAAATTCACTACGGGTTTTATGGAACATTCCTTTCCTCCACCGCATTGGTGGGTTCCATATATCAGAAATCACTATCAAGGTGCCCTGCCTTCCTGCAGATAAAAAATTTCCTCACCCCCTTAGCCTATTTATAAGGTACTTTCTCTACACATTTGATAACCAGAATGATGAAATTTAATGGTACCATTATATTTATCCATCAGACCACCATAATTATACTATACATTCTACTACACATCCCCATGATACCCTTGATATTTTCCAATCTCCATTTCATCTTTGAGGGAAAATCAGAATCTTATTTACTATTATGAAAGCTTCAGATCTCCATGTCTTTTTATAGACATGGTTTTATCCCACTAATGATGCTTCAATCCTTATATTTTGGGGCAAATACAATTCATGTGGTGAATCATTCATGTCTTGAGAGGTTTTCCTCTTACGTCCTGATAGATTTTTCATATTCATATATGAGGGAATGAAAATCCATTACCTTTTTAAGATAGAGAGTGTGAGGAAAATATTTATCGGAAAACATTTTCCATAATTCCTTATACCCCATCACTCTGATACCATCCATAGGATTCATATTATTGATCAATTTATATCTCAAATTAGTTTCTCCCTCTATTTGATAAAAACCAATGTAACCTTCTCTTACTCAAAATATAGAAGGATGTAGAAGATATATTCAACGGAGTACATCCACTGTTCATTGATTAAGGGATCAGATGATCCATTGAAAGTATGATGACTTTGTCACCCAAACGACTCAATCAAAATATGTTCACTCTTAGGGATATTTGGTTTCTCATCTCAATTGAGGATTCAATTCAGAACATAATTCATCAGAGAGATTATCATCATGAATTTCCCAATCCCATCTCCCATTGAGTTGGGCTTCTCATTGGGTCAGTCATCAAATTTCCCTTCACAATGATTATTTACCCAATTCCTCTTATATCCATCCATCACTTAGAATAAAAGTAAAATTATGGATGAATAGTTTTATACAATTTAACATATAAATAAAAATTTAATTTCATTAATGGTGTATCTTATAACGTTGATTTATTTCATAAAAATAATGAATTTTTAGGCATCAATATATGTTATCCATGATATATTTCATAACATATAATCATATGGGAATTATTTTCTAATAATAATGTTCCATAATGAGCTTCTGAATTTACCAAAACATATCCCCTATGAGTGTGAAACCATGTGAATAGTAAGGCCCATTTGTGTTTACCAGGTTACACCAATTCAGGCCTAACACTCCTCATCAGATTTGTTACCCCGTGGTAAATTTTTCCTAGAACAACATCCACTTGTAGTATCTAGACAAGGATGTATTTACTTAAAAAATAGTTAATAAAAACATACAAAAATGTATGGTTGTTTTCTTATACATTGTGTTATCCCCAAGTCGCTCTCTAATGATTTCTAATCCTAATATAAAAAAAACTAAACTTTTCATTTGATACCAATTGTAACATCCCTTTCAGTTATTTCATACTTATTCATGATTTATTACATTTAAGTACACATAATACAATATAAAAGATAATGAAGTATTGTGTAATTTTGAATTAGTTAAATATAATAACATCATGAACATGGGATGAAACATCATTATCGAATACTTCTTTAACATGATTCTAAAATTCCATGGCTTTTAAAACTACATCGGATACCTGGGGACATACATAAGAATGGGGAAAACTATGAATCCTAGTTATGGAATAAACATGGATTACAATGAATATGATAATAAATGTTATAAAATATAGATATAAAAGGGGAATAAAAGGAACATTAATAGAAAGGAATGATATGGAATGATAATAATAACATGGGAAATGTGGAAACAACTTAATACAATGCATCATAATCATATGTCAAGGCTAAACCACAAAATAATAATTATTGAAAATGTCCCATAATGTAATTTTGTTCTCTCCCTATCCTAACATGACATCTGATGAGAAAAAAAATTACCCAATTTAATATATCACTATATAATTTTTGGTGCACAAGTTACATTCATTATATTATCATACATTAATGTTCCCCTTAGATCCTGTAACAAGGATTCATTCATAATAATATTTTATTACAATATCATGTATTTTTAATACATACATGTAGTTCAAATATCATTTAGGTATATTTTTTTTAATGTTTAATACCATTAATAAGAAATTTGTATGGTATTTACTACAAAATTGTGTTGGCATGAAAAAGAATGGTTAAATTTTGACAACACAACGACATCACATAAAAATTCATAAAATGGGTTAATTATAGTGAAAAGAGTATCTTAGAGTTTTGAAATATATTGGAAAGTAAGAGGGATATGTAATTAAATATACAATCATAAGGAAATGATGATAAAATACATAATGAAATAAATACACATGAATATAGAGGAGAAAAAATATTCATTACTTGAGTGCATGGATCCCAATGCCTGGGAGGGTATTTTTGAGAGCTTGGGGTGACTTGGGAGGACTCTAGAGAGTGTAGGGAAGAGTATGGAAATTTTCTATGATGTTTTGGTGAAGATAAATAAGTGATTCAGTGGTGTTACATAGGAAAAGAGGGGAATTTATTAATTATTTAGGTTTTGAAATCTAAACAATAAAATAATAATAACCACATACAATCCAAAGGGTTTTACCCATAATTTCTACAAAATGGGAGAGGGTCTATTTATTTAATAATTATATGGTATGAATGTAATAAAATAATACCCATGTTTATGTGGAGGTGAGTCATATTATTAATGAAATTATTTTAAAACCTTACATTATAATAATGGGTTTGTAGGATCCTTATGGAATTTATAAAATTATTAAATAAACATAAATTAAAATTATTTTAAATATAAAACATATATTTTTTATTGGATACCCTTTATATTATTTATTACATCATTTTTTGGTTCCTTATGATGTCATAATACACGTTGTATATTTATATGATATTTAATTTCTACCCTAATATTCATCTATCTCAGCAAATTATTTAAAATTCACCGTTGGATAATTTAGACATTTTTATTCGAAAACAATTATTAATTTTATCTAAATAATTTTCTAAATATACTCATTTTCACATTTATAATAGTATTTGATATTTTTCTGAGAAATGTTGTGTTTATGACAATATCAAAATTTGAACCCCTATAAAAATTTAATTTGACTTCATGAAAAATATATTTTAATTTATATTTAAAAAACATTATGTAATAATATTAATTTTTTAAAATCTCTTTTTTTCCAAACTCAATAATTTCATAAAAATAAATTCATTATTTTAATTTTAATATTACCCAAAAATATAATTTTGTTTTATTATATCAAATTAAAAATCATTTCTAATGTGAAAATATTGGTATGAATATAATTTCATTATTCTATAAAAATTAATCTAAATAATTGAATTGATATGGTATTGATACAGAACCCTTTAATACACCAGTAGGTGACCTAAGAATAAGGTTTGTGATGGTGAGACTATCATGGAGTTGATTGGGGTACATGTTTTGGTTCGTGATATTGATGAGCATATTCTTCTCCCATTAACTATTTCACTCATGCTTAATTTTTCAGATCACAACTTGGTAATATTCAAGTGAAAATCATAGTAAGGCCATCTCTTTTATAATATTTAATAAATAGTCATCATTCGGTAAAATCCCACTAGTTGAGGCCATCACATTTTTTTCAATGTTAATTTAAATAAAATGGATAATTGTATTTTGAAGAGTTCTTGTCATTCAAATATTCCTTGAATAGGATAAACACATGATATGTCTTCCTAGAACAACATGTTTTGTAGATGGGTTTTCCTAATTGAAAAGTCTCAAATCACCCTGAAATCGTCATTACACATGCTAAAGATATAGATCGTCCCACTTGGGGTCCTAAGATAGAATAATAGGTTTTTAAAACTATAAAAAAAATATTTACATGGATATATATAAAAAAATTAACCAATTTTTGGGAAGAATCTTCTTAAAGCTTCTCCCATTATGTTGTCCACATGAACCACACGATGCTCTGGAACATCTGGAGCATTATGGTGGTACCTCCCTGTCTCACTCTATCTATTTCTTCTTATCTATCCAATTATATCTTATGTTGTGGTGCAGCAAAATTACATAGGGTTACATGTGAGAATCGAGGGGATAATGAAGAAATTAAAATAGAAAAATTAATAAAAGACAAAGAAAAGAAAAAAAAGAAACAAGAAAATGTGGCCCTGAACCATCCTTAGCGCCTGACCTAAGCCTGCATCGATTTTAGAAAAAACCACATTTCAAACTCAATAGAATTTATGGAATCTCAATCATATTCTCCATTAAAAATAAATAATTCAATGTACATGAAAAAATAAATTATCATTTAATTTAGTTTATAATAAATATTATTTATTCCACCAACATTTGAAAAGACTAGTTTTCAACCAAATTCATATCCATTTTTAACAAATCTATTTTGTAATGAATAGTGTGGTTATAAAAATTATCCATTTTCATCTAATATAGGAAAAGTCCATTTAACCATTTCAATAGTATGGAACAAAAAACTAAAATTTATACTAAAAATTGAATTTCGGAGAAACACGGTTCATTACAATCTCTTTACTGTAAATATTATCATCCCTTAGAAAAATGGTAATATGACTAGAGCCATGATATCAAATATATCATCTTCATAAAAAACTCCACTTACTTTCTAATGGCTAGTTTCATAGCGTTGATATCTACCCCACACCTTGAGGACATTTAATTGTGATTGATATGGTACTAATTACTTAAAGAAAACTGTTACTGTCATCTCACAAACAATCAATTAGCCCAATGACCCATATAAAATGATGAATTGAAACTGAAATTGAGGGTCACAACCTCTAAATAAGAAATTATGCACTCCCCACCATAAGTATTATCTGATACCTCTCCTCAAACACAACCTCAATAGGTTCCTTTAACAAACTAGGAAGAACACATAGTGAAAATAATCTCGGTGTAGGGGGGATACTCTCTCATTGTTCTCAAGATGATTTCAAGATAGTTTATGATCATATCTAAGTTGGATTACAGCTTCATTCCATAAAAAGGCATGTGATTCACTTTATGAGCCACTCTCCTATAAATAGGATAATTTTCCTTAACTAACACCTAACAGAACATCTTTCGAAAAATTGTGTCTAGGTATAGCTATGGGTCAACCATCTTCTAGAATTCCATTTATCCTTAATTTATCCTCTATCATTGTGGGAAATTTATTATTTATCCACAACTCCTTAGAAACAATAACAAAATAAATTCACGAAAACATCAATCATTTTGTGACTTGTAACCTCTCACCTATGATTTATTTAACATAACTATTCAAAATTAGAATATAACATTACCAATATACTCATTCCATATATTTTCATCCATCAAAAGGTTAATATGATTTTAAAACCTGGAATGTCAGTCCATATAGTTTAAAAAATCCCTTGGAAATCCTCTTAAAAAAATTGGCACCACCATTGGGCCATGATTTATTCCCACGATCATTGGTCACCAAGAATCAATATAATCACAAGGTAACCGTGGTATGAATATATCAAAAAACTAAATCACCTATCCTCACATGATCTCAAATTAGAATATATCTATTATAAAAATCTAAAAAGGAATAAAAAAACTCAATCCAAACTCTTACACTAGATTCCCTTCATAAAACAATTCCATCTTACTATGGGTTGAGTAAAAAATAATGGCGTCTAGGTCTCACACCTATCCCTATATATCATTCCCCACAATGTGGTTATAACGTCTAACCCCCTATCCCAATGACCAAACCTATCAGAATAAGATAAATATCCAAATGACCATTGTGTTTCAAAAACAACCATCTAGGGCTATAGGGGCATGATCCACACTGTGAATACTCATAAAGAACTTCTCTCTATGGGTCACAATATCAATATAGGAAATTTTATAGAACTTCCACTCACCAGGAATCCACTTATGATAATACTTCATCAAGGCCCAAATCATGATGACGAAAAGGTACCTATTAAAAATCGTACTTATCAATATGGCTAGATAACCATAAAAATGGCTGTTTAAGTATTATTCCATTCCAAAGTACCCTGTAAAACACTTTATATATTGTTACTAAAAATTTAAATATCGAATAATGGAAAAAAACAACCTACATGGGGATAAATATTTGGGAATCATGTGACCTATCAACGAACATAGTCACTACACCACTTGTGTAAATGGATAAAGTCATCAACCTCTATAATAAAGGCCTCAACAAAGATCCACATCACCATTCATAAGAATATATATATATATATATTTATATTTATATAGGATCAATTGGGTGGAATTCAACTAGAAACCTATAATGGAAAACACCATTTTGATTATTGTTGACACTTTAAAAAATTTCCATCTATAATTAGTATAATCACACCCTAGGAGGATTATGTGATTTGAATCCTATGTTCCAAATATGATTCATGAGATTTCTCTTGCCTTTTCTATCCAAAACTCAATAATCCCATATCCTTAACAAACTTGGATTCCTACAGAATAAGTGTTCTTGATGCACTAGTATGATATCCATCACATGTTCCAAAACATTCATAACACTCTTTTCCACCATCTCCCAAATAGAAAATCCAATGAAAAGGATGAGACCTGATACTATGTTGTACTGTCTTGACATGAGATCCACTAATATAGTGCTCAAATCCTATTCACCATGATGCCTCAAGAATTACTTTCTCATATGATGGAGGATAATGACTAATAGTGTGGTACTTGAGTTTGAAAGTGGCAAGGATATATCCTCAAATAAGAGTAATAAAATAGTATAAATTGAAATATATCATAAAAATTATTCAATAAAAAGAGTGTGTAAGTAGTAAAAAAACTGAAATAGAACATTCTGTAAAAATAAATTAAAAACTACATAAAAGTATGGACATATTTTTATACATAAAACACTATATACACACTTTGTCGATCATACATATAAAACTAAAAAAAGAAACCAAAATATGAAAATAGGGATATACTATTTACTCTGAGCCAGAACACATACATGGTATTTAAACACTTTCAAAAAACACCGACATGAATTAATTAACCCTCACAGTTAGCCAAAATTGATCAAGAAACTCTAGGCCTCATCTGTATCTAACATACACCTATGATCAACTTGAAAAGTTGACATAAGGTCTATATATACCCAAAAACACACACAGACACAGACACAAACACACACACACACACACACCAATTTTCATGTATATGGATTAGAAATAAGCATTATAGACCAACACAATGATTAAAATATAATATTCTACCATAATTTCTTGCTGATGTAATATTCCCATCACAACCGAGACACAACTAAAATATTAGTAAAAACCAAATTGAAACTATATTAGATCCATAAGTCTGTAATCTAGGTCAACTGATAATTTTATACCAAGATACTCATATTTATATTCATATATATGTTTATTACAATAAACACATAGACACACCCACACACACACAAATATATATATATGGAAAAAGAAATGAATTTTAAGGAAATAACATTAAAACCATCAGCCATCAATCCATGGGTTAGTAATCTCAATTACTAAGATATCCTGTTCAAGGCCATTAAGATGTGCTTTTTACCACACTTATTTTTTATCATTAATTCATTCTCTTTTTCCATTACCGCATTCGATATATACCCTCATCAGTTAGTACTAAAAATATCTATATGAAATAAATTTCACCGTAATGGGATTATAGACCTAACCCTAGGTTCAGATATACTCACCTCCAATCATAATAAATAATAATTTTGAGGAATTTCATCTAGAAATCCTATAAATGGCCCATAAAAGTGTCACCTTACTACTCACAACATGTAAATCCAGTGAAATTTCTAATCACTATGATTTGGGCTATATGTGGTTATGAAATTTAAACCCAGATGTACTCTACGGTTCTGACCCATAAGAGATTTTGAAGGAGAGATGACAATTGTGATGTAATTCCCACCCATCAAGATCCAATTGTGTTTGTCATGCCCATCAATAATCATTGGTGTGAGATTCCATGATCAACCACCCTAATAATGAAAAGGTACCAAAATCCTGATCTCATATTGAATATCAGGATATCTTCATTATATGTCAAATAGAGGAAAGAATACTCTTCCCCCATAATCTACATTTTGAGGAGAGCATGATCACCCTATATAGACAATATGTTTTGGAGAGACTAATCACCCACTAACATCCTCGAGTTGAGGAGACCATAATAATCCTCATCATACCACAACTCAAGGAGAGAAGAATAATCCTCATCGCTCAGGAGGGTTTAATCATATTTGTGTATCATTACTAGGGATTCCATACACCTATATGATATTCATAGGAACAATATAATTATACCAGGAAGAACCTATTGATATTATAATAATATAATAAAAATATATAATTCCACAATAGCCTGAACCCTGGTGGTACTTATGAGTATACAGTAAATATAAACAGTAACATGATTAGAAGCTGATTACCTGGTGGGAATGTGTTAGAATTCCAATGAGAAAGAAGACACATCATGTAAGGCTAAAAAAACAAATAGGAAGAACCTTTGAAAATAATCACTACATAAATAGTTAAAATGTGAATATAAAAACAAATGCATGTGGGGGGGGGGGGGGATAATCATTGAAACCCACCACTACTAACACAACCATAACAAGATTATGAGTTCGGCATGAGATCTATGTTAACAACATCCACTATATTTTTCCATACTTGAAATATAATATCAGGGTCGATCAACCATTGGGGAACCCACTGGGTCACTTAAGTTAAAACACTGAAGAGGAATCCTATATTGTATCCTCATGGTATACATGTACATGACAGTATCCTACTCAGGTTCCTTGAAATACTATAGAGGTATGGGGTCCTAAATAAGTCCCCATAGGTAAGAATGTATGAAATAAAATCCTATTAGGGACCTTTTGAAATAAAAATTAGATATTGGAATCTGACATAAGATCATCTATGATGAAATGTATGAAGATTAAACAAATAGTGATCCTTGGTAGAATGTAAACTCACGACCACTTAGGATACAAGGGAACATCTCATATGGGAGATTTCCCAAATGTAAATATACAAGCATCTTTCAAAAGGCATAACTCAATGTCCATATCTTCTCAATGGGTTATCACATCCATGAGAAATCTATATTCGATTACAAGAGGAAGAACCTATCTACTCTAGTAAAAGGCTTGAATTGCCACTTTGGATTCATAAATTCACCTTAAGGTGTTTACCGTCAGTATTTATGTAAAATGATACACAAAATAGAAATTTTTGGGGGTCCAATTACAACTCATGGGATTAAATATACAAAATACCCTAAAAAATGTACCACTTGGGGAGTACACAACATGTGTACCATTGTACATGGCGTGTACCCACGAAAATCGCCCTTGGAATGTACTGTAGCTTTAAATTTCCTATAAACCTCAAAGTACATAGAATTTCTGTCATGTACACAATATATACCCAACACAGGGTACCTAAGAATGTACCACAAAGATCTTGGACATGTAATTGTCCTAGCCGTGTACATCTATATTGCTTGCCACTCATATGGGGTCTGCCGATGTACTCTACACATTAATGTGCCGCCTACACAGTTAGCCCAGATGGGTACTCAGCTATACAGGTGAGTCCCAATACACCACATGTAATTACTATACATGCCATCTACATTTTACTAGTTATCCTCCCCACCAGCAAGAATAGATGTAATTGTTTCTTGAACCACACATAATGTAGATGGTTTTCCTGAATGATAAAAACAAATATAACCCAGAAACCACATTTTCCACAACAAAAGCTATAGATCACCCCTAGGGGTACCTAGAAAGAAAAATATGGCTTTAAAAGATGAGTACATAAAATATATAGGGATTTAAGGAAAAAATGAAAAAATATCCTACCTTTGAGTGTAATCCTTCGATGCTTTTCCAATTTCCACGATCTACAGCTACCACACGACTATCAGGCATGTCCTAAGATATGCAGTGGTACCTCCATCTATCACTCTATCATTTATCCTTCCCTCACCCATTATAACATCTTTTATAACCAAGTACATACCATGTGAGTGTGAAATATAATCTCAGGGATATTGAAGATATGAATAGAGTAAAAAATAAAATAAAAAGTGAAGAAAAAGAGAAGGGTCCCTTAATCGGTATAAATGAACAACCTAATTTTATGCCCAAATAGGGATAAATACACATTTAGGACATAATATTAAAGGAAAAAATTAAATTTCACACTCCATTAAAATGATATTAATTAATTAAGTAGCAAGAATAAATTAATATTTAATTTACTAAATGTAAAAAATTAATTATTTCGCAAAAATATGGAAGGATCAGATATACGCAAAACACCTATACTAGGGGAAAAAGTATTTTGGGGCCATTAAAGGGGCCAAAAAATTTATCAGTGGTCATATTTTTGGGGAAAATACCATTTTAGCTTTTAAAATAATATGAATGAAAAAAAATTCAAACCTCTTCTCAAAAATATAGTCTGCAGTAGCAGGGGTCATTCAAAAAGTAATTTTTTTGTAAAAAGGATTTTAAACAATCGTTATTTAATTTTAAATGTATTTTGGGAAACATTATTAAAATACATGGACATGGAACAAAAAGTGTGTTTTAAGGGAACTCATTGAAAATTAATTTTTAAAAGAATTCCTTATAAATATCATATCATTGAAGTGAAAAATTTTTAGATGAATTTATTATGTGTATAAAATATAAAACCACAAAAATATAAGTGGAAATGCAATATAATATAATCAAAATTCATCTCACTAATAATCTAATCATTGCCTAATCATTGGAGTAGAACTTCAACCTAACAAATTGATATTCAGTTATGAAATCAATTACCACTTTGTAGTCAATTAAATCATATTCCCCCTAAATGTAAAAAATGTCATGTGAAACATTTTATGTGATAAATATTCTGATATATATTATATATTATATCAAGGTAAATTATATACTCCACAAAAAATAAATAATTGGTGAATACGACATATATCTCAGAGAAGTAAAAGTTATACAAGAAAACATAACCTCTTTCTTCCCTTTATTTGTTAGGATTTAAGTTCAGGTATAAAATGTTAAATAATGTTTTTAATTAATTATATAATTATATAAATATATGTAATAACTTATATGATAATTTTATAAAATATTACCCCAGTCCAATAATATTATTTCTTCATTTTCATTATTTCTAGTGTGTTTGTTTCATTCTTTCATGGTTAGTTCCTTTATGTATAATTATCAATTTTATTTTTAAATGGTAATAAAACTAAAGAAGTGAAAGAAAATGTTATTACTGAAATTTAAAATTTTCAAATGGTACCATATATAATTTTTCATTCTGAAATGAGGATGATTCACCTGATAAAATGATAATGATAATGTTTTAGTTCAAATTTTCAGTTTTTTCTAACCATCATGAACTATTATTGTTTTATTTTTCATTTTCCTTATATATTAGGTTCAAAACATGAAATTGGTTAAAATATAAAAATTTAAAAAATGTTTATCCTTAATTATAATTTTATGACTCTCTTTTAAGGAGCCAATAGAGAATGAAAAATTATTATCTATGGAGATATTTAACCGTCATAATTTATACAATGGTTTCATTTATTTTAATAAGAGGTTATACAAAAGGTGATGGTTACAAGATGATTCAATAGATACATAAAATTATAGTATATAAGTAATACTGGGGTTATTATTATTTTTTAGATGAAGGAGGTGAGGAGATTGTAGAAAATTAAAATAAATTAATAGAGGTTGTTTGAGAAATTTTCTTCCTCATTATCACTTCCTTGATAAAACCCTTAAAAACCATTGAATTTGGATTTTACTTATACTTAAAGAACATGGACATGTAGGGAGTGGGTAAAATAGGGTTTTTATAAGATTTGAAAATATTAAGGGATTTGGAAGTGGATGGGCATTGTGAGGGGTGGTATTTATACTTGTGGATGGGGGGGGGGGTTAAGTAATTAAATGATGATTGTTTTATATGTAGAGACA
The DNA here is from genome assembly GCA_963277665.1 of Viscum album. Classification (NCBI taxonomy): domain Eukaryota; kingdom Viridiplantae; phylum Streptophyta; class Magnoliopsida; order Santalales; family Viscaceae; genus Viscum; species Viscum album. The sequence continues at coordinate 1,018,178,060 of OY728162.1, forward strand.
AACACATTTGGGTGGAATTAATTACAATGAATTTGGATAATAATTTATATTATACAGAGTAGTTATGGTTGATCAACATATCAACCACCAATTTAATGTTGTTGTTTTTAGTAATTTTAGGATTTTACAATTTAACTAAACCTATTATATTATTTTACCTATATTGCAGAAAATGTTTTTACCATGGTTCCTTTTTGATGGATAACAAATAACAATGGAATTTTAACATAATTTATAACTCTTGATTCAAAATACTAAATGCATTTTAATAATTATAAAAAAGTGAGAAAATATATTTATAATTAAAACATCAAAATGTAATAAAACACTTTTTTAAATGTTTATTTGGCCAAAAAATGTATTTATACAAAAGTAAGGAATATAAATTTTTTAAAAAAATTAATTATATTATATCTCAATATAAAGTAATAATTTTAAATTAATATCAATTTAAAATCATAAAATTCCTTTTAAATATAAATTAAATGTTCATTTTATAAAAATCGATATTTTTTACTATAATTGAAAAATAAAACTTTTCCAAAAAGTATCATAACTTCATCCAATGATATTGATTAATCCAAAAAGTATTTATTTTTTTGTAAAATAAATTTTACAAAAGCATGAAAATTTAATTATATATTTTATTCTCATAGAAATAAATAAGAATCCATTTTTGAAGAAAATATATATTTGAAGAAGAAAACAGAATTTATGAAAATTATGTGCATATTCCCAGAGAATTAATTAATGCATTAAAAATGAGTTTTAAAATAATATATTTCATATTGACTTTAATACTATTAAATCTCTCTAATTTAACAGCTAAGTTATAATATTCAGGATAAAATATTAACATTTGGGAGTTTGTTTAATCCTAGTGTGGTCTGTAATGTAAGCTATAGAAGAGATTAAATCTATTTTGAAAAACATACATCTCATAATATCATGGGGTGTTACATTGTATCCCACACAAAATAAATTTCACCATTTAAATTCATCACTCTAATTAAAATAGATAAGGATACCTATACCTCATCGCATCCTTAGTTCCCCACATAGCTTCTTCATATTGGTGATTTCGCTACAAATATTTAACTAGGTTTGTGGTCCTCTTTCGTAGAATATTATCATTACAATGATGAATCTCTAATGGTAGTTCATATTAGAAATATATTTCTATAGTTTTATAGAAATTGAGTTCAGTAAATGTTATGGTTTAGGATTAAACAACCTAAGGATATATACATAGAAAATATCGTGAACTTAAGAGACATTCAATGGAAGATCCGATCGATAAGAAACAATCCTTATATGATCAATAATTAATAAATGAATTGAATCGTTGTAAGCATGAAATTGAACTTCTAATATAAAATTTAGATGTAAAAACAATTGTAGGAAACCCACATTATAAAATGGGTTAGTAAAACATCATCTTAAAAATAGGTACTGTAAATGGAAATGATCAAAACATAAATAAGATTATAATATGTGGAATATTAGTGGGAAGTGAAAATATGGAAATAGAAGCGAATTATATCTATCATGTTCTGAGGGATAATGATATTAAATATTTTAATTTTATGGTTAATGACCAAAAAACCATTGACCAAATAGGTTTGAGGATGGTCACTGATTTCATTATAAATGATGATAACAAGGGACCATTTTATTTCAAATTCATTTGAAAAGATATGCATACGTAATGTCATATCATAATTATAATATCATCATTTTTTCATGATTTGAACAATTTCCACATCATTTCATCCTCCAATAAATAATGTTTAAAATTTAATTCCGAAACAACTATTGGATCATAATATCCAAAACGTGATTATAATTTGTTACATATATCTCTATTTATCACAAGGAAAAGGATAACACATGTTATCAAATATTCAGAAATCTTCATTTGATTCAGAAATACATTAATGTCTAAATCCTTTTCCAACATTCAAATTATTTAACTACATAAATGGTTAACCTTATTAACCTTCCAAAATAAATTAATATAAAAAAAAATTAATGAAGGTGACTAAATTCTCAAAACCAACTTATCATTAATCCCACAAAAAACCTGATGTTTCAATTAATTATCACATAATGTAAATTTTAAGATCATTATCATGTATTCTATTAAAACACTGAAATAACCAAAATTACTAAAAACCCATAGTTAAAACAAGAAGGTTATCTATAATTAACTCTTTAATCATGCTATAAATCAATTTTTTTTTAAACTTAATCCTTTGACCACTTTTTCATCATAACACTAATTTTTTCTATAGTCACCAATACTATTGTTGATGCCAAAATTGGAGGCGAATATAATATCCTGAAAGCATTAAGGACTACCTCGCAAAGACAGATCATGAAGCTCCAGGAGCCCTATGGCCAGTGCACAAGAGCTCCTTCGCGACCCCTCGTGAAGCAAGGAGGCAATAACGCTTCATGAAGTCCTCTGATGTTCATGAGCCATTGCAAATAAAGGAGGCTTTAATGCTCCGCGAAGCGCTCTAATGTTCGCGGCCCCTCACGAAGCAAGGCGGCGGGACCGTTCCGTGAATCCCTTTGACATTCACGACCCATCATGAAGCAAGGAAGCAGTAATGCTCTGCGACTGCAGTTTATGTTCGTGACCCGCCGTGAAACTCTCTTCGTGTCGAGCAAGAAATGCTTCACAACACCTCATGCCTATAAATACAGGGCTCCCTTTGAGTCTGAAGGATGGAATTTATGACCTTTCACATTCCCATCTCCCTAATTTCTAAGCATATTTGCTCTGTGAACCATGACCTCCTCAAGGTACTTTCTGCTCCACGAGGTACCTCCCCCTTGGCATTAATTGAGACCCTCTTCTGAGAAGGATTCCTTTCCTTAATCCCACAGGTCTTCACGATGGAAGGAGATACTCAAGGGACTCGGGTATTTGCGGAGAACTTACGCTTCACGAAGCACCCCCCATGGGCATATAACCCAAGTGCCAAGGACGAGTCACTATATATAGCGAAGAACATTGCCTCCCAATGCTCTGCTTTGTGAGGCAGCCCCACATTGCGTGGCATTGCATTGAGAATGATTTTCCACTTTACATAGCACCCCCCCGGTGCATGTAACCCGTGTTCCACGGCTGGGTCACTATGTGTCGCGAAGCACATAGCATCCCAATTCTATGCTTTACAAGGCACCCTTGTTTCGTGAGGAATTGCTTCGCGAATGCCTTACCACTCTTTGAAGATCCACTCATGCACATGTTACCCATGTGGCAAGGCCAGATCACTGTGCATTGCGAAGAACATCTCTTACCAATGCTATGCATTGAAAGGCACCGTTGCTTCGTGAGTAATTGCCTTGCGAATGCCTTTACACTCCGCGAAGCTCCTCCCATATGCTCCTATTCCCTATTCAATGACTAGGAAAATTCACTTCGCAAAGCAAAATCCTTCATGATGCCCCTCCACTGCATAGAGCACCAGAGCTTCATAAGGCTTCTACCTATTTCTCCTCTCTCTCTCTACAACTCCTTTTCCCATTATTCCCATGAGGTTTGCACGAAGGAACTTCAAAATCCCTTGGATGACACTGCCTGTTGCATTGATTTGCCTCATGCTTCTTCACATAAGCATGCTAACAGATGTTGCCTCTTCGCATAGCCACACTAACGTGGAATCCTCAATGGTTCGCTCCATGACACCCCCTTCACGACGTTGTCTGTCCCTTCTCGTCTCCATGGTGCAGTGGGTACCAGTTATGTATGTCCTAGGGGTGCGAAGTAACCCTACCTCGTCCGAGCTGCAGGATGTTACACTACCAAGCATCATCGCCCTCAGCACATGATGTTAAACTGGGACTTCCCCCCATGAATCCTATGCATAGAAAGGGAAATCACCCTAGGGTAAGCCCCTTGATTTTCTTGCAGGAGGTAGAATCCCTCTCCTTCCTTTCTTCAAAGCCAAATACCTCTCTTGCTAGGATTTGTCACCACCGGGCCTCCATTCTAGAGTATGTCCTATGATTTTCTGGCTGCTAACCACGCATAAGCCCCTGTTTCCTCTTTGTTTGCGATCATGTGTATTCCCCAATCCATTTCCCATAGACTCACATTTCAAGACGCAATCATCAGGTCATTGATGTCTCTTGTTTCTCACACTGAGCATGACTCACGTGGGCTTAAAGTAAGCACTAGCCATGAAATCTACCTTGGTCAACCTATATTGTAAGCCCTGTACCACATGAACTATGAGGTCTTTGATACTTGATAAGATAAGGTGCATATAAAGTCTCCATGAGGTTCATTCCCACCACCCATTGGTCTCTCCAACAACCTTCGTGTTCGTTCACCAACACCTTGGTCAACCTAGAGTGTATGCCCCAAACCCACTCTGGAACTACGAGTAATTTGATCCTTTCCAAGGCATGATACGAAGGAATACTCCCTGAGGTTCAAGACCAACAACCATTGGACCCCAGGTCCTCCTTCCCATCGGTTCACCGAACCCCATCCTAAACTATGAGGTCTTTGATCCTTGCTAAGGGAAGGTACGTAGGAAGCCTCCCTGAGGTTCATGCCCCACAACCATTGGACCTCAGGTCCTCCTTCACATTGGTTCCCACACCCTTCTGAACTACGTGGTCTTTGAACCTTGCCAAGGAAGGGTACGTAGGAAGCCTCCCTGAGGTTCAAGCCCCACCATCTATCTACGTCATAGGTCCCCATTCACGTCGGTTTATCCCTATCCTATGGTAAGCTGTTGCGACCCCATCCAGCGGTAAGCCATTGAAAACCCCAATCGGAGGTAAGACATCGTTAGATGAACTATGTGGAATTTTATTCCTTGCCTTGGGGATATATAGGAAGCCTCTTAGAGGCTCAATCCCAATATCATCATCATCCTCATAGAAGTTCCATCCCTTTCACCATCCATATCATTCATCTACTTCATCATCTATCCTAATTCTTGTTCGGGCTGCCACAACCCATTACATTCATGCCATATCATTCCCCATTCCCCTCATAAGTAACCTAGAAGTCAACCACATGTTATCCCCAACATCAGTGTTCACTTCAGGGGTGTCACCCATCTGATCCACTCTAATTATTGTTATGATCAGTCTGATTTGTCTCTGCTGGATTTTAAACTTGCGGAATACAATGTGTTAAACATGGGAAGATGAGGAAAACCTTAGAGACATTCCCATGGAATATAATTCCTCGCGTTCTATGTGGCATGCCTTGGGCTTCTGTTCCCTCGAGACGCCCTATATTAACGGATAGAAGACAAACACCTTAGTGTCCCAGCGCCCAGACACGCCAGTGTTTCCCAATGTGATTACTACCCTAACTGAAGGTTTATGCCCTGAGTAGACCCCTTGGAATGTCCCGAAAAAAGTAGCATAATTAACTGGTGTCCATGAAAATATGGAACTATGAAGAGTTCGACGAACAACATCTCATGCCTATAAGGTACACCTGGACTTGGTGACGAGTTCTGAGGAGGAATCCATGGATGGAAGAACTGACATCCCATCATCCCGTTTCGATCAATGAGAAGACGTCCCAGAATAAGGAATGGATTCTGCATGCCTTTGGATAGAGGGAATCTAGGGCTTCAAAACCACGCTTTTCGTCCTCATATGCAGACATGCGTGCCTCGATGAAAGAATCAGAAACAACAATGGTGAACCTGACATGATGTTATTATCCTCAATATGGAGAGTAGTAGCGTTCGATGCATCAATGGATTAGCGTGTCACCAGATCTAGTTATCTGGCATCGGGTCCCACTAGGAAAACAGTGGGCCTGGTGTGAAACTCACAAGAAGTTGGGGTAGTAGAACATTGGAAATCTCATTCTATGACGTTGTCATTGTGGATCCCTCTTACCGGTCATGTAAGATGTAGTGGCGCTAGGGCATTCTTCGTCGATTATTTTTTCTTTCAGTATATATGAGTTAATCTCCCAGATCTTTATGAATCAAGTTTTTGCACCCGGAATGTGATCACCACCTGAACACCAACGCAGAGGCAGGGGAAGTTTCAATGCGGTAGTTCTGCGTGGCTCCACCTCTTCCGCAATGGCCTCTACACCCGTGGCCCTAGGGTGCTCAAGACCCATCTCCACGTTTGAGGCCATCCAATGAAGGGTAATCAACAACTTCGTGCGCCGTTACGAGGAGGTTGGAATAATCCAAACACAAGATATGGCCAGCCTAAATCTGGAGGCATCTACTCCTCATCTCCAATGCCACCACTAAGGGCCTCACAGGGAGATGCTACTCCCCACGCCAACATATAATAATTTTGGGAGCATCTCCCTAGAACACTTTGACGACTCCCTGCCTTATGCTGATGAGGTAGGTGACGTCCGACCCAACCCCATCAAAGTCCCATTGCAGGCTATCCTAGCAAGGAGTCCCACCCGGCCGCATCAGCGCCGCTGCCCAGTCTTGCTGGATGAGGAGCAGGTAAGCCACGTACCTGTACCTCTGGCCCCGGTTCATCTGACCCGATGCCAGTGTCGAGCGCAAGCTGAGGATGCCCGCCAAGGGGTTTCAACGTCGGTAGCTACTATGGCCTGATCCACCAATGACGCCTATAATCAGTTCACTGAATACACGAATCAGGGGAACATATATGCCTGAACAATATCGAGGCCCCAAACACCCCACGGGTAGGCTTAGTTGACTCTCTTGGTCGCTGGCACACGCACTAGCTACCGCGAACTAACCCGCAACAATGCCACCCAGTATGGAGGTCCTCCCCTTACTACTACAATGGAGAGAGCGGGCCTAACCCTATTCAAGGCTCATCATGAAGGTCTGCCATGTTCAACCCTCAATCCCAATGGGGGCCTTACCCGTGGCGGTGACACTCAGCATGAAGGTCTCTCTCATGCACAATACACTAGGTATGGAGTCATTCCACCTGACCCCGGCCACCTCTGTAGGGACATTGCACATCTACTCTCTCTTCAACATGGGGATCAACCTCATGTCCTCTTAGCAGCTGGTGAAGGTCCTCCCCACTTCAGAAACTAGAGGGGTGAAGGCCAACCTCGCCTCACTAGCACCCAACATGGAGGTCCTACCCATGTTCAGCTAGACCGGTACAAGGACACTAATTATACTGAGGTCACCCGGGGAAACAAGAATGGTGGTCCTCCCCATGATCATTCCAGTTCTAGAAGAGGTCCTACCCACTCCAACTCTATCCATGGAGGTCCTTCCCTTGTCCCCTTTGACATTTTTCTCGGTGCTCCTCACACCCCGACTTACTTAGGTGGAAACCCTCATGGCCTCATCACTAGTGAAGCCGAAGGATCCTATGTCAGAAATCTACCCTATCCCGATGAGCAACCAAGGAGAAGGAAGATGGGTCATCGCAGCCATAAGAAGAAATTTTGGAAGGTCCGGATAGATATCAAACCAGTCCACTTCTCAGACTCTGAAGTGGAGTATGACTCATCATGGGAACCCTCCACTCGCAGAACGGAGTCAAGGGCTGGGGCTGTGTAATACCCCTAGATTTAATGAAAAATATTCTTTGTAATTTCATTGATATCATATGTTATACGCTAAACCAGGATTAGCATGTGCTATATGAAACACCGTATTAGCTTGATGTATATGCAACACTATTCATGGCTCGTCTTACACACAATTTGATGTTCGTTTGGTAGAAATTATTCTACACAACATTGAGTATAGAATTTGATCAAATTATAAATGAAACTTGTTTTGATTATGTCATATTCAATACAAAAAGAATATTTCACTACATGCAACACTATCTTCGCTTATGCTACACGCAAGAGAAACCTTCCTCGATAGCCTGCATTGTATGCAATACCGAGTTTCACTAAACCATGATATATTATAATATTATTATAAAAAAGATTTTATGAATAGTATTAACCACATTTTAAATTTTATTAAATTATAATTCATCATACATATTTTCTTGAACATTTTATAAAGATAAAATCAATTTTCCGTATAAAAGAAGTATTTTTCAAAAAATGCTGTTTTGCCACCTTTTGATGGCACACCCATTGTAAATCTAGATTTGACTTGTTCATAAGTTAAATTTTACAAAATAAACATCTTCTTGAGAATCATTATATAAAAATTTACATTTTATAAAGTTTTGATATTTTTCTGAAAACATACATAGTTTGATGAATAGTAAAAAATGAAAATTTTAATAAAAAACAACTTTTTTCCTCGAGATAATTTATATGGTTAAATTATAGTATTGAATGGGTTTAAAGTAAAAATAGAATATATTCTTACCATTTTATATAATGTATTTTAATATCATTTATTTTACATTTAATTTTACAGGTAAAATCATTTCAATCCTTTGCAATGTTTTAAACAAAAAATCTTTTTATTTCAACAACGAGATTAATTTTAAATTAATTACTACATATTCTTTGTTTGGAATTTTTAGAAATGGATTCCATATTTGGAATAAGTTGGTCCAAATTATGTTAATAGGCTAATTTTTAGATTTGGACATTATGAATAGTAACTATGGTAAATTTTATTTACCACAGTTAAAGGTAAATCATGCAATTAAGGGTAACAATAATATTATAAAATTACTCTAACACCTTCCAAAATTCTATTGAATGAATAAAAGTAGACCCATATCCCCTAATGGTCTGAATAGATTAATTTCGTAGACTTTTAAACATGAAAGTTATGTAATTATTATTAAAACCAAAGAATGTGACAACATGTCACTTTCTTATATCTTATAAGTGTATTAATTTTAATACGATGATAAACTTCATAAAACATCGAACATAAATAGTTTCCAAAAATCCAATAATATTATTGTAGAGGCCCAAAGCTTGATGTTCATGGACATTACATTAATTTTGCAGAATACTTAATACATAACAAAAACAAACACCAAAGGACCGTAATTGTTTAGTGCCTTTGGAAACTTGGAACATAATATTCTAATCTTGGTGAAAGATCCTCAACAACTCCCATAACGATCTTCCCCTTTTGGTTTTATTACCTTAAAACATTCTTTAAATCATGGGGAAAAGAAAACATATAAAGGGTGAGCTCAAATGCTCAGTAAGGGTAAGCATGGATAAAATAAAACAAATCATAAACATTTGAACATAAAAACATGAATATAATTTTTAAACATCAAAATCTAGGGCAATGACATAAAACATGGCAGTACATAAGGAATAGATCATAAAGAAACATTAATCATGATAAAATAGCATGGGAATAAAACATGTAATTGTGGCAACCATTCAGCACTTGTTATGATTTCCATTGTATCCAAGGAATTGCTGCCAAGACCGTCTTAGTGGACAAAGTCCCTTTCTGAATCTAGTTTACTCCTCGTTTCTGTCCTGTAACACTGAACCAGATTAACTTTCCGTTCCATCCATTTCTATATCATGAGATATAAATCATTACCCAATGCATTGGAGGGAGATATAGGTCCCAGCCATCTCATAATGAAATCATTCTTACTTGTTCCACAAAATAAACATACATCATTCATAATAACCCAACGAATAAAATGGGTTTCATAAACATGATCACATCATCACATAATCCATATAAAAGAAATGGATATCATTTCATAATAAGAAAATAAAAACCATGTAAATCATAGAGACATGATAATTGAAACATACACATATGAAATAATGTCATCCTAGATGAAAAATGGTTTTGATAAAACATTTGAAATGATTTCCTGAGGAAAATATCTTTTCTTCTTCAAAATCATTCTCTTTTCACAAAATGTCATGAAATTTTAAAAGAAAAAGTATTTTTTGAAAATAGTCATGAAATATTTTGGAGGAAGATTCATGAAAATAAGGCTTTATAAAACCATAAAAATCCTTTCATGACGTATATGTTAAAAAACATTCTTCTCGTACTTTTGTCAGAAAAGTCAAAAAGTACCTCGTAAAAGAAATATTCCATACCTACCATGTAGTAAAAGTAAAAAATGGGTAAAAATGACTTTAAACATACATGAAACCATTTTTAGGAAACATGGACACAGATGAGAACAATAACCCCAGTAAATACTTATGAATAAACAACCTCGGATAAGAACGATATTGGAAATGTTATCCCCTACCTTAGGTCCGATATGATTCGAACATATCCAAACCTCTTGTATAATGATTTAAATAATGTCATTTACTTATTAAAGAATCATATTCATTGTTATTATATCATATGTGGTTCACATATGACTTTATATTACTCGTTCTTTTGTAAATTCATGTTAAAGTAGCGTTTTGGTTAAAATTGTTTCATTTGTCGTTCGTGTTTAACTTGTAATTATTCATATGATTACTTAGATAATGATTACTTACATATAGAATGTAAAAAATTATTTATATATAATATATATTCAGAATATAACTATATATAATAGATCGATAAATGGAAAGAAATACACCGTTCAGGGAGACGGTAGGCCGTACGTACGCATGAACGCTGTTTTCGTTTCCTTATTGAATTGAGTGGAATTAAGTATATTGCATACGTATATATGTACATAAATTTAGTAGCATTATTATGTCATATATTTCATTATTACTTATTATATATACTTTATAATCATTTTTGAATTTTTAACATGTAAAATGAATCTCATCGCGTCGTGGAGATGATAATCCGTACGTACGCACGAGCGATGATATCATTCCCATGGAATTGTATTGGAGTGTATGTATACAATTTAAGAATCAATATCACTTTAATATAATCACATATAGTCATTATTTACACCAATATACCCATCCAAGTAATGTGGTGGTGGAAAATAGATTACACCACGGCGTGGAGACGGTATTCCGTACGTACGCACGCGCAGTGATTTTGTTTTTCGTAGGATGGATAGATGGTGAAATATGGTTGTTTTATACTTATAATAACATATCAGTATATTAGTAATACTGATTTCATTACTTCATAATGAAAAAACTAATGAAGAAGAAGTAAAAGACGAAATAATGTTGAAAGAATCGGTAAGGGACATTACCTTTTCTTTGAAGCATCTCTTTGAGACCTCCTATTAGGGCACTAAAATTGGTCATTGAAGAAAACCAGGACCGCTAGGATGTTTCTAAGGAAGTGGGGAAGGGAAATAAGCAGGGTTTTGCCGATTTTGAAGGCTCAAATTGGTGTGAGAAGGAGAGGGAGGAGGTGCCCTTTTATAAGGGAGGAGAGGGGCACCTTTGGAAATATAAGAAATATTAGTTTATATTAAATCCCATCCCAACATAAAAACTTCAAAAATGACTCATATCCACATATTAGATGATATAGGGTTTTAATCGCATCAAAAAATAACATTTATTCATTTTAGGAATTTATTTTAAACATTATCAACTTGATTTATCCTTATTTAATCAATTTAATTTTATTTGTTTTAATGAAATTCTAAATTTTAAATTATAAAAAATAATTAATTATTTGTTGTGAATTTTCTATAATTGGATACTTTATAACATTTTATACCATATAAATTTAAATTTATAATTTTTAAATATTTTTGTGATTTTTAAACAATTTTATAATATGTTATTTTTATAAAATAACAATAGTGTCAATTATGAAACTATTCATTTATTTGAATTTAAATAAACAATATACAGAATAGATGTTCAAACTAAAAGCTTTAATAGATTCGAAAAAGGTCATATGTTTCTAGAAAATTAGTTTATCACACTAAATAGATCATATAATATTTATTTTATTATTTTTAAAACCATTTATTAGGTTTATCTCTTAATAAAATAATTACTACAAAATTTTTGTATAATTATTTAATATACTTATTTTTTGCATAAAAATTAAAAATAAAATACTATGATGAAGATAAATGTATTACCTTTAACAATAATACTTTTAATATAATTTATCATCTTAAAATCTCAATATTTAAATTGTTATATTTATTAAATTATGAAGGTGACAAGTTTGGCATCATTTAAAATAAAATAATATAAGTGTCATAATCACCTTAATAAGGATCCAAATGGTGAAAAATTTGGCCAGTGGATGATTAGGGTTTATATATACACTAATAATAAGTTTTGTGCAGATTTTTGGGCCTTTTGATATGTATTACTATTTCAATAAAAACAATATTATTGATTTTTCACCAAATAAATAATTTCTACATCATTAATGTATAGGATAATAAATTAATTAAACAACTCTTAAAAATTAAAAATAAATTACCATGAAAAATAAAAAAAAAAGATTATCTTTCAAATGAGTATTTATAACCGAATTTATATTCTGTATAAAATTATATTAAAAATACTTTAATTATTCGGTATTTACCCGTAATTACCCAATTTTACCTTTTACTATGGTAAATAAAATTTACCGTTATTACTATTCATAATGCCCAAAAAAAAGTAGTCTATTAATATAATTTTGACCCACAGATTCCAAATATGGAATCCATTTTTCCAAATTCAATACACAGAAGTTGGAGAAATTAAATTAAAATTAATCTCGTTGTCGAAAGAAAACAGGTTTTTGTTTAAAACATTGCAAAAGATTGAATTTATTTAACCTACGAATTCAATGTAAAATCAAAGATAATGAAATACATTATATTAAATAGTAAAAATATATTATATTTATACTTTAAAACCATTCAATATTATAATTTAACCACATAAGTTACTACAATGAAAAAAGTTGTTTTTAATTAAAATATAGTGTGTTTTTACTATTCATTAAAATATGAAAGTTGTCAGAATAATATGAAAAATTTATCCAAGGTAAAATTTTATATCCTGATTCCAAATAATAATTTTATTTTGTAAAATTGAACTTATAAAAATGTCAAAAACTAGATTTAAAGTGGGTGCGCCGTCAAAATGCGGCAAAACTGCATTTTTTTGAAAAATACTTATTTTACACGGAAAATTTATTTTGTTCTTATACCATGTTCTATAAAATGTGTAATATAAATAATAATGTTATAAAATTAAAAATTTAGTTAATACTATTCATAACGGCTAGTTCATAATAATATTATAATAATATATCATTATTTAGTAAAACCTGGTATTGCCTACAACACACGCTATCGAGGAAGGTCGCGAATGCGTGTAATGCAAGCCAAGACAGGGTTGAGTGTTGTGCAAGAGTCCTTTATTATTTCATATAATAGAATCGAAACATATTTCATTTATACATTGAATATATATATATATACACTCAATGTTGCGTAAAATGACTATTATAAAACGAACTTGAAATTGTGTGTAACACAATCTAAGAATAGTGTTGCGTATACTTCAAGCTAATACAGTGTGGCGTATAGCATAAGATAATCTTGTTGTAGCATAAAACACATGACATCAAATAAATTAAAATGAATACATATCATAAAATATCGGGTTGTTACATTCTACCCCCCATAAAAGGAATTTTGCCCTCGAAATTCGTTGGGGTTATACATGGTTTTCTACTTGAAAGATTCTTTAATTTCAACACACTTCGTAAAATGAAATACCAAAACCTAACTTTAAAAACTAATGTATGAAACGTAACGTTTATCCAAATTAACTAATCACTGGGTTTCCACATAGAACAAAGGTGAAAATATGGATATGGAAGAAAAATCTAACCATCAAGTTCTGATGGAGAGTGGTTAAGGACATGGCTATGAAAAATCCAACAAACACAAAGCCATAGATTTGTGATGATCTAAGGTACCATCTGATTCATCGGATATAAGAGCACTAGGAAAACATTTTTGATTTTCAATATCATTTCCCTAAAGTTTAAAATTTTGAATTAGAAGTACTTGCTTTATTTTGGTACAATCTCACTGTTGTTCGTGCTTTGAACAATTTTCCACTTCATCTCTTAAAGAAGTAAAGTTGAATTTGTTATTCGTGAAGTGTTAACAGATCATGTGATAGAATGATGGGTCATTCCATCTATTTCAAACAAAAGGTTAGAAAAAGCTATCAAATATACATAATTTCATCTATGTTGAGGTTAATCATATATGATTACAAAAATGAACTTATACTCCATATATCATACCGCTTAATAAAATAAAACTCGATTCTACTAATCACGGACTTCCTGTAGGCTAGTGGTAGGCGATAAAGGTCAGTCGCACTTCGGTTGTCGGTTCGATTCCCAGAGCCTTGTCCGACACGATGGGATGTCGCCCGTCCTGCAGGATGTCCTTTTTCTAAAACTACATTAATATAACATCCCATCAATAATATCGAAAAAAGTTCTAACAATAATAACTTATGTCCAACATAGTCCATTACAATCTTCAGGCTTATCTAAAATACGTCAGTCCCAGCTCATAGTATAAAGAAAATGTTTATTTGAATTGTCACATAACAATCACTTGAATGCCATCATTTATCCCCCATATTTCATAACATATATCTTGTTCTTCAAATTACAAATATTTGAATACCTTAATCATGTATTCTCTTGAAGAATGAATACCCATTAAACCTTAGTGAACACATGAATGTTGTTAAAAGTTAACTATTTCCATATCCAAAAATCAAAAAATTCTATATAATCAAACCATGATATCACTGAGTCCGTATATCAATCATGAGCTCATGAATACTATCTAACAAATTATTTTCTCCTTATCCGCATATCATCTTCCTTCCAGAAATATCTGAATAACCATTCATGGTTACCGGTACCAGTCAACATATACTTTCAAATACTTTAGGAAAAATAGTAGTGTAAAAATCCTTATATAATTCTCTATTCCATAGTACCATTAACTATACAACATAACTCTTGATAAACATACAATCATTCCACTAACTTCTTAAAAAACTGACTGATCTTCAACACTTCATTCATCTCATATATCATTTGTAGTCTCCTCATAATCATCCACATAAATACTACCCATATGACCATGATGATTCTCTTCGTGAGATTTTCCCTTAGGGAATTGGTTTGCATAATGCCCATACATTTTACTTTTAAAACATCTAATCAATGTTGATGTCAAAGCAATACCATTATCCTTCTCCATGGTGTTAACTGAACCTTTTCCTTTTCACTTACTGGATTTGTGTCTTTCTTTTCCACACCCAAAGCATCTTCTAGTTCCATTGAAACATTCTCCTTTATTCCTCTTCCCACAAGATTTACATGAGGGGAATTGAACTTTCTTTCCTCTATGATCATCATGAAACTCCCTATTTCTCTTATTAGCTGAGTCAGGATACTTACCAAAGTTGAGATTATTGATCATATTATGAGATTGCTGATTAGGCATAATAACGATATGTGGGCGTACATATCCAATTTCATTTGGTTTCGCATGAAGAATATCATTCAATTGTCCATCATAGCCTCCATTATCACGAATCATCCTGTTTCCAGCCATTTTCTAAAACCCAAAAAGAATAGTGTGAGAGGAAAAAATCATGCTAGGGAAAACAACATAGTAAAGGAGGAGTACCATCAATTTCTAACATCTTAGGTTAAATTCTATGATCGTTACCATAGTTCGAGGACTATATCCTATAAGTATACTTATCATTATGGATATCCTTAGACATACCTTTTAATTATCTCTAGGGATCTCACTAACATTTTCGAATCCTAGTTTGCAAAGGTTAACTAAAGCTTTCCTCTGATACCAACTGTAGAGGCCCGATGCTTGACATACATGGACATTACATTACTTTTGCGGAATAATTAATATATAACAAAAACAAACACCAAAGGATCGTAATAGTTTAGTGCCTTTCGAAACGTGGAACATAATCTTCTAATCTTGGTGAAAGATCCTCAACAACTCCCATAATGATCTTTCCCTTTTGGTATTCTTACCTAAAACATTCTTTAAATCCTGGGGAAAATAAAACATATATAGGGTGAGCTCAAATGCTCAGTAAGGGTAATCATGGATCAAATAAAACAAATCATAAACATTTGAACATAAAAACATGAACATAATGTTTAAACATCAAAATCTTGGGCAATGAGATAAAACATGGTAGTACATAAGGCATAGATCATAAAGAAACATTAATAATGATAAAATAGCTTGGGGATAAAACATGTAATTGTGGCAACCATTCAGAACTTGTTATGATTTCCATAGTAGCCAAGACATTGATGCCAAGACCATCTTAGTGGACAAAGTCTCTTTTTGAATCGAGTTCACTCCTCATTTCAGTCCTGTAACACTGAACTGGATTAACTTACCATTCTAGCCATGTCTATCTCATGAGATATAAATCATTACCCAATGCATTGGAGGGAGATATGGGTCCCAACCATCTCATAATAAAATCATTCATACTTGTTCCACAAAATAAACATACATTATTCATAATAACCGAACGAATAAAATGGGTTTCATAAACATAATCCCATCATCACATAATCCATATAAATGAAATGGATATCATTTCATAATGAGAAAAGAAAAACCATGTAAATAATTGAGACATGATACTTGAAACATACACATATGAAATAATGTCATCTGAGATGAAAAATGGTTTTGATAAATCATTTGAAATGATTTCCTGAGGAAAATATCCTTTCTTCTTCAAAATCATTCTCTTTTCACAAAATGTCATGCAATTTTAAAAGAAAAGGATTTTGTTTAAAATAGTCATGAAATATTTTGTAGGAAGCTTCATGAAAATAAGGCTTTATAAAACCATAAAAATCCTTTCATGACGTATAAGTTAAAAAAACATTCTTCTCGTACTTTTGCCGGAAAAGTCAAAAAGAACCTCGTAAAAGAAAGATTCCATACAAACCACGTAGTAAAAGTCAAAAAGGGGTAAAAAGGACTTTAAACATACATGAAACCATTTTTAGGAAACATGGACATGGATTACAACAATAACCCCATTAAATACTTACGAATAAACAATCCCAGATAAGAACGAGATTGGAAATGTTATCCCTTACCTTAGGTCTGATATGCTTCGTACATATCCAAACCTCCTGTATATGATTTAAACATTGTCATTGACTTATTACAGAATCATATTCATTGTTATTATATCATATATGGTTCACTTTTGACTTTATATTACCTGTTCTTTTGTAAATTCATGTTAAAGTAGTGTTTTGGGTAAAATCGTTTCATTTGGAATTCGTGTTTAACTTGTAATTATTAATATGATTACTTAGATCATGATTAATTACATCCGGAATGTAAAAAATGATTTATATATAATGTATATTCACAATATACATATATATAATAGATCGATAAATGGAAAGAAATACACCGTTCATGGAGACGGTAGGCCGTACGTACGCATGAACGCTGTTTTCGTTTCCTTATTGAATTGAATGGAATTAAGTATATGACATACATATATATTTACATAAATATATTAGAATTATTATTTCATATATTCATTATTACTTATTATATATACTTTATAATCATTCTTGAATTTTTAACATGGAAAATGAATCTCATCGCGTCATGGAGACAGTAATCCATACGTACGCATGAGTGATGATATCGTTCACATGGAATTGTATTTGAGTGTATGTATACTATTTAATAATCAATATAACATTACAATAATCATATATAGTCATTATTTACACCATTATACCCATCCAAGTACGGTGGTGGTGGAAAATATATTACACCACGGCGTGGAGACGGTATTCCGTACGTACGCACGCGCGGTGATTTCGTTTTCCGTAGGATGGATGGATGGTGAAATAGGGTTGTTTCTATAAGGCCCCAACCTTAAACCTTACTTAATCTTGAGTTATTACAATATTACACATTGAGGATCTTTTCAGGTTTAGAGTTTTAGAGAATTAGATCATGAAACTTGCATTACATTCCACATTTAAACAAAGTGGTTACATAAAAGATAGTATTCATTCTTCCCATCAACGGGAACATATTTGAAATATAACACAGATTCTTTCTTGACACATCATTGACACTATCATCACATCATGTACCTTTCCCTTGACCTGTGAAAAACATTTCAAAAACATGGGATGAGCATAAAAAGCTCAGTAAGAGTTAAAAAAATATGGAAAGGAAACATGAGTTCATATATACATAAGAATGAAATCATACTTTACCCATTAAACAAAGGCACTTTAACATACCTCATCAAACCATGAATAAATCATAAATATCATAAGACATAAAGGTAACTTGAGGCATTCATAACATTCTTACGTAGGGAGTAACCCTCTTGGTTACGTTTGGAATACCCATCACAGTATATTCCCTAAATCTTTTCGGAGAAACCTTAACGTTTCACTCCTTCGCGTTACCCAATGCATTGGAGAGCTATAACGGGCTCACCTGCCCTTAGTTTATCACGGAACCACCCATTATTCTTAACAATGCCCAAGAACCATAACATAATCGTATCACATAAAACATGAATAAAGGAAACATAACATTTCCACATTTCAATCACAATATAACATTTTAGGATATTGAAATAATGAATCCATTCAAAAAGAAACCATTTCCAAAACCATTTAAAACATTTAATAAAGAGATTTTTGAATCAAAGTGTCCCATACCACCTTGAAGATTTTAACATTTTAAACCATTAATATCCATATAAATAAATACTTAAAACCATTTTGAAAACATGGATATTAATAAGAACAAATAATTAAAACATTTAAAACGATATTTTGGTTAAAGGGGTTTTACCAAAATTAGAGACACTTGAATACAATAATTGAGAAATAAAATTTAGTCCAAACTTTATAATATCATGAGAATAAATGGATTCATGATATAATACACCAAAGGACAGTATATACACCATATAAGAGTGAATTGGTGCATAACAACAATGAACCCTCAATAGAAAAGTCAAATGTGATGAAATCCCTTATAAAGAAGGTATCCTTAAATTAAGGACAAATCAATCTCAAAATATGTGTGACAAATATAAATACACTCAATATAAGTGGATATTAAGTGTAAAACAACAAAAGGACATTCACACATATTCAATGGATGACATATTCAATGACTACATGTTGAACCCAAAGAAATCGAAATTGGGTTAAAAAGTTCCCTTGATGGCCTAACGGCATCACATCAAAATGAGTTGATGAGAGATAAAAAGTGTATCTCATCACTTGGACATAAAATTTATATCAATAAGGATATATGAGAACATATCCCAACATAACAATATGTAAATTAAAATACCCAACAAAAGAAGTCTTTTTAAAAAAAAGAGGAGGGTGAAAGGTTCCCTTACCGACTTGGGTATCTTTCAAAACATACACCCCATGAAAGAAGGACAATAGATCATTGATGTAAATACTCATAAACGAAATTATATTACACAAAGAGTAGAATAATGGGCATTACATACACCACTCAATGGAATTTGTGGCAAATGTAGCATAAATCTCACGAGAATAAAAGTGAGATGAAAAATCCCTTACGAAAATTCGGCAGCCTAACGACGCCACTCAAAACTTCCAAAAATGATTTATGAGAGAAAATAGGGTCTCTCATCATATGAACATAATAAATACAGTATGAGTAATATAAAATAACATCCCAATCATAAGAAATATGAGCTTAAAAGGAATGACATAAAAGAGTTTACTTAAAAAGAAAGAGAGGTGTATGATCCCTTACCTCGGGTCCGACTTGACTCGGTCGTTCTTTAATCTCCTGAATAATAAACTTGAGTTAATTTCTAATTCCTTAAGAACCCTTTTTCAATTTCATTATTACTTTTATACCACTTATTACCATGTCACAAACATTATTTAATCATTTAGTTAATAATATTTGTTTTGCCGATATTTGGTTCTTAAGTCGAAAGTGGTCTTCTTACAATTACATGTTGTTCGTGTGGCCAAATGTTTATTATATCCAGAATTTTATTCATTATGTAGATATCATATATGTCATATATATCCAGTACATTCATGCATTTATAACCTTACATAATCATTTAGACGTAAGAAATGAAATGCACCATTCATGGAGACGGTAAGCCGTACGTACGCATGAACGCTACTTTCATTTCTATTTCGTATTTTATAGAATGGAATAATAATGATATAAAGGTATATTATAATTCCAGTATAATATCATATATAATCTCATATTTCCATCCTTTATACATCCCACATATGGTATTTAACGAATCAAATCACTTTGAGGGGGCGGTAGTCCGCACTTCCTTAAATGAAGATATCGTGTATACCCATAATGGAAGCCATAAAGGTAAGACAAAAATGAAAAATACAGAAGCATAAATAAAACATAAAAATATTATATATCATATATAAAAATAGTGACATCATAATGGCCACCTTTGAAGGTGTTAAATGAGTATTGAACAATCATCGTTTCGGGAGGCAGAATTTCACCATCCACGGAAACCGTATGTTCTTTAACCATTTGATGTAGTTGTGTGAGAGTGTAGCTCGAATAAATCTTATAACAACATCCTAGTATATTGAATATACTGGTGTTGTTACAAAAGAAGTAAATAAAAAGATTTTAGGGGGTTGGAGAAGCAAAATAAAACAAATGAACATGAGAGAATGAATTACCTTTAAAAGTGTAACTCCTTTTGATTTAAGCCTAAAGGCTTCCTTTGAAAGGATTATGCCCAAAGGGAGTCCTTTAGGATGAGTAGAGGGATGTGGATAGAGTAAATGGGCAGGGGTTGGCCGAGCCAAAGGCTTGAGGAGTGTGTTAAATGAGGTAGAGGTGGGGGCCTTTTATAAGAGGAGAGGAGGGGTACTTTTTGAAAGTAAAGAAATATTACTTTATTTGAAAATGTGTTTCGGTTTTAAAAGGTCCCACATTGATATAATTCGTGGATAAGGTGATAAGGCTTCGAAATCCACTCATCCAATAAGTTTTGGACATGTGTAGTTCATAGATTTTACATTATCTTTTCATTTTATTTAAATCGTCAAATAATGATGTCATCGCTGCATCATTATTATGTCATAAATAATTTATTTTATTTAATGTCTAAAAATTATAAAAAAAATACTATATTGTAGGAAATCTTTTGAGATTTCCAATTACTATTTATAATCAAAATTTGGACTTGTTTAACCCCACTTAAAAATTGTTTTAGTAAAACATATCATGTTTGTGTCAATTTTACTTTTACATTAAATAAAATGTTATTTATGTCATTTCCCAACCAAAGTGGATCCATGGGGTCCCCAAGTTGACCCATGGCTTGTCTTGGTCGGCCATGATACAACCAATGAGGGTAAGACATGTGTCAAGCTCATCTCATTTTATTAAAGCATTATTTTTACCTTAAACTACACTAATTACCACTAATCGCGATTAAAAACTTAATAAGTTACTATTCACCAAAAAATTATTTTAATCTCATTGAACCACATTTTACTTCTTAATGACAACCATGTATGTCGGATTTTTGAAAATCAAAACACAATGATGGAAAAATTTCATTTAAACGGAAAATCAGTTTTATAAGTACCACTTAGTGGTTTCACTATTCATCAAAAATTGAAGTTTTTCAGAAAAATCCCAAAAATTCACCCTAAAATATATTTGATATTCTGAATTCAAAAATGAAGTCCGTTTTACAAAATTCAAAACATATAAGTCACATTAATTAATTTAATAATTAATTCCCGCTGTCATGACAAATAGCGTGTTTTATGAAACAATAAGTATCAAAAGATTGACAGTAGTTTAAGCATGATTTCAAAGTGAAATTGATTCCAACGACCACTATTGGATTTAATGGTAAAAATATTTTCTAATTTCACTTTAAAACCAATTAAAAATATAATCTAATCATATAAATAAATTAGATTAAAAATTGGTTTTGAATTAAAATACAACATTTTACACTATTCATTAAAAAATGAACTTTATCGGAAAGATACCAAAAATTTACACAAAGTAAATTTTGATGTCCCGATTCTTAATAAGAGTTTTATTTGGTCCAAAATAATGTTTAAGAGTGAAAAAAACTATATTTAATGATGGTTCGCCATCAAAAGGCGATAAGTGAACCTTTAGTGAAAACTAGGGCATATATGCCTAAAATTGAATTCTTTCCGTATTTTAAGCCTCTATCCTTTATTGGATAAATGTAAAAACATTTAAAAACATATATAATAATATTTTAGGTATTTCTATCCATTCCCGCCATTATAATGGCTACATGTTAACTACCATTTAAAATAATATTATTTTATTATTAGAGTGCAACGTAAGATTCCCAAGAGACTCGTTGTTGCGTGTTGGGTACGCCATCGAGCATTGCATCCCCTTTAAAGTCATATTAATATTTTATTCACAAAAATGGATATATATGAAAATGTCATATTCTTTATTTACCTGGGGTGTTACATCCTTCCCCCCTTTTGGGAATTGCGTCCTCGCAATTTTAAAAAAAATTGAGCTTGGAAACATCCTTGAAAGTCCCACATCGGAACAAAAGTCGGTAAAACAAACACTTTAAAATAAAGAAAGATAAGTACAAAGGTCACCCGAGTTAACCCATACTAGGATTCGAAGTATGAAAATATGGACATGGAGGAAAAAACAAAGGGTCATGTTCTGATGGAGAGTGATAGAAAACATGTTTAGGAGAAAGTTAACCACGAGAATATCACAAACTTGTGATGGTTTAAACGGTGTTGGGTTCCCCAGTAGGAAAAGTTAATAGACAACATTTTTGTTTTAAGTTAATTTTGAGGAATTTATTCATAAGGAAACATAATCACTTATCATATTGACTTTCAACTTTTATTAGATTCCTTACACAAACTCATATTTTCTCCAAAAGACGAGTATTTAGGAAGACTTGTTCACATTAAGAGTATTATAATCAACTTCTAGAGAATCACCTAATCCACAAAAGAGAACTATATACATTCCATGTATTTAGACTTTAACCAAAACCAAAACCAAAAAGGCTAGTACAAGATCAGATAATCTAGAAAAAGATAACCCCTTATAAAAAGAAAATCTATTCTTAATCTCCAAAATTTGTCCGACAAAACCCAAAGTTCAACGAGGACCATTCTATAATCAATTTGTCCATAAAATTCTTCAAAGTAAACCAATATAAGATTGAAACCCAAATATTTGAAGGATTTAGTCACATAGTCTTCCAAGATAAATCGTAACATTTATCTCCAAACAATATCAGTTGCTCCTAAAGTCTCGTTTTAAAAAGTAATTAACCTAATCACATATCCTCCATGATAGGTTAATCATTTTCAAAAATAACCCAAAATCAACTTACTCTTAATTCATAAAATCATATAACTAGAATGAATCAGTCAAACTAACCAGGGACTTCACGTAGTCCAGTGGTAGGCGATAAATACCAGTCGCACATTGGTTGTGGGTTCGATTCCCGCAGCTTTGTCCGACGCGACGGGATGTCACACGGTCTGCGTGTTGTCCTTTTTCCAAAACTATATAATTCATAAAACATTCCCCAAAATGAGATAAAATCTTTAAGAATAATCATAACATATTTTAACCTCAAGTTTATCTCATTCCTTTCATTTTCCATCATATCATAGAGTAACCCATAATTACCTAAAAAGTAAGGATCATATAAACCCTAATGGTTACCTTTATAATTATTACCTAAATTTCCACATCAAGTTGTCCATATCGTACATGATGCATTAGAGAACTCTCCAAGGTTGAAGTGGTTGATAATGAATCCTTGATAGTTGGTTTAGAACAGCGATGAGATTCCTCATTGAATCCTCCATTTTATCTAGTATCTTAATCAGAGAACCACCACAGTTTCCTTCAAACCAATTGTCACTTTGGTGCCTGCTAGATCCATACATTCACTAAAAACAGAAATTTCAGTGTGAGTATATCAACAAAATCATCATGTACTAATGAAGAAGGTAAACACTAAGATACACTTACTCATTCACTTTATCTAAAACTAGGACTCTTTCTGAAATCCTAACCATTATGGTAATGTCACTTATGCTTAAAGAATAACCTAACCTCTAAAGTTATCTAAACCGACCTTTGATACCAACTATAAGGCCCCAGCCTTAAACCTTACTTAATCATGAGTTATTACAATATTACACATTGAGGATCTTTTTAGGTTTAGAGTTTTAGAGAATTAGATCATGAAACTTGCATTACATTCCACATTTAAACAAAGTGGTTACATAAAAGATAGTATTCATTCTTCCCATCAACGGGAACATATTTGAAATATAACACGGATTCTTTCTTGACACATCCTTGACACTATCATCACATCATGTACCTTTCCCTTGACCTGTGAAAAACATTTCAAAAACATGGGATGAGCATAAAAAGCTCAGTAAGAGTTAAAAAAATATGGAAAGGAAACCTGAGTTCATATATACATAAGAATGAAATCATACTTTACCCATTAAACAAAGGCACTTTAACATACCTCATCAAACCATGAATAAATCATAGAAATCATAAGACATAAAGGTAACTTGAGGAATTCATAACATTCTTACGTAGGGAGTAACCCTCTTGGTTACGTTTGGAATACCCATCACAGTATATTTCCTAAATCTCTTCGGAGAAATCTTAACGTTTCACTCCTTCGCGTTACCCAATGCATTGGAGAGCTATAACGGGCTCACCCGCCCTTAGTTTATCACGGAACCACCCGTTCTTCATAACAATGCCCAAGAACCATAACATAATCGTATCACATAAAACATGAATAAAGGAAACATAACATTTCCACATTTCAATCACAATATAACATTTTAGGATATTGAAATAATGAATCCATTCAAAAAGAAACCATTTCCAAAACCATTTAAAACATTTAATAAAGAGATTTTTGAATCAAAGTGTCCCATACCACCTTGAAGCTTTTAACATTTTAAACCATTAATATCCATATAAATAAATACTTAAAACCATTTTGAAAACATGGATATTAATAAGAACAAATAATTAAAACATTTAAAATGATATTTTGGTTAAAGGGGTTTTACCAAAATTAGAGACACTTGAATACAATAATTGAGAAATAAAATTTAGTCAGAACTTTATAATATCATGAGAATAAATGGATTCATGATATAATACTCCAAAGGACAGTATATACACCATATAAGAGTGAATTGGTGCATAACAACAATGAACCCTCAATAGAAAAGTCAAATGTGATGAAATCCCTTATAAAGAAGGTATCCTTAAATTAAGGACAAATCAATCTCAAAATATGTGTGACAAATATAAATACACCCAATATAAGTGGATATTAAGTGTAAAACAACAAAAGGACATTCACACATATTCAATGGATGACATATTCAATGACTACATGTTGAACCCAAAGAAATCGAAATTGGGTTAAAAAGTTCCCTTGATGGCCTAACGGCATCACATCAAAATGAGCTGATGAGAGATAAAAAGTGTATCTCATCACTTGGACATAAAATTTACATCAATAAGGATATATGAGAACATATCCCAACATAACAATATGTAAATTAAAAGACCCAACAAAAGAAGTCTTTTTAAAAAAAAGAGGAGGGTGAAAGGTTCCCTTACCGACTTGGGTATCTTTCAAAACATACACCCCATGAAAGAAGGACAATAGATCCTTGATGTAAATACTCATAAACGAAAGTATATTACACAAATAGTAGAATAATGGGCAGTACATACACCACTCAATGGAATTTGTGGCAAATGTAGCATAAATCTCACGAGAATAAAAGTGAGATGAAAAATCCCTTACGAAAATTCGGCAGCCTAACGGCGCCACTCAAAACTTCCAAAAATGATTTATGAGAGGAAATAGGGTCTCTCATCATATGAACATAATAAGTACAGTATGAGTAATATAAAATAACATCCCAATCATAAGAAATATGAGCTTAAAATGAATGACATAAAAGAGTGCACTTAAAAAGAAAGAGAGGTGTAGGATCCCTTACCTCGGGTCCGACATGACTCGGTCGTTCTTTAATCTCCTGAATAATAAACATTAGTTAATTTATAATTCCTTAAGAAACCTTTTTCAATTTCATTATTACTTTTATACCACTTATTACCATGTCACAAACATTATGTAATCATTTAAGTTAATAATATTTGTTTTGCCGATATTTGGTTCTTAAGTCGAAAGTTGTCTTCTTACAATTACATGTTGTTCGTGTGGCCAAATGTTTATTATATCCATAATTTTATTCATTATGTAGATATCATATATGTCATATATATCCAGTACATGCATGCATTTATAACATTACATAATCATTTAGAGGTAAGAAATCAAATGCACCGTTCATAGAGACGGTAAGCCATACGTACGCATGAACGCTGCTTTCATTTCTATTTCGTATTTTATAGAATGGAATAAAAATGATATAAAGGTATATTATAATTTCAGTATAATATCATATATAATATCATATTTCCATCCTTTATACATCCCACATATGGTATTTAACGAATCAAATCACTTTGAGGGGGCGGTAGTCCGCACTTCCTTAAATGAAGATATCGCGTATACCCATAATGGAAGCCATAAAGGTAAGACAAAAATGAAAAATACAGAAGCATAAATAAAACATAAACATATTATATATCATATATAAAAATAGTGACATCATAATGGCCACCTTTGAAGGTGTTAAATGAGTATTGAACAATCATCGTTTCGGGAGGCAGAATTTCACCATCCACGGAAACCGTATGTTCTTTAACCATTTGATGTAGTTGTGTGAGAGTGTAGCTCGAATAAATCTTATAACAACATCCTAGTATATTGAAGATACTGTTGTTGTTACAAAATAAGTAAATAAAAAGAGTTTAGGGGGTTGGAGAAGCAAAATAAAACAAATGAACATGAGAGAATGAATTACCTTTAAAAGTGTAACTCCTTTTGATTTAAGCCTAAAGGCTTCCTTTGAAAGGATTCTGCCCAAAGGGAGTCCTCTAGGATGAGGAGAGGGATGTGGATAGAGTAAATGGGCAGGGTTTGGCCGAGCCAAAGGCTTGAGGAGTGTGTTAAATGAGGTAGAGGTGGGGGCCTTTTATAAGAGGAGAGGAGGGGTACTTTTGGAAAGTAAAGAAATATTACTTTATTTGAAAATGTGTTTCGGTTTTAAAAGGTCCCACATTGATATACTTCGTGGATAAGGTGATAAGGCTTCGAAATCCACTCATCCAATAAGTTTTGGACATGTGTAGTTCATAGATTTTACATTATCTTTCCATTTTATTTAAATCGTCAAATAATGATGTCATCGCTGCATCATTATTATGTCATAAATAATTTATTTTATTTAATGTCTAAAAATTATAAAAAAAATACTATATTGTAGGAAATCTTTTTAGATTTCCAATTACTATTTATAATCAAAATTTGGACTTGTTTAACCCCACTTAAAAATTGTTTTAGTAAAACATATCATGTTTGTGTCAATTTTACTTTTACATTAAATAAAATGTTATTTATGTCATTTCCCAACCAAAGTGGATCCATGGGGTCCCCAAGTTGACCCATGGCTTGTCTTGGTCGGCCATGATACAACCAATGAGGGTAAGACATGTGTCAAGCTCATCTCATTTTATTAAAGCATTATTTTTACCTTAAACTACACTAATTACCACTAATCGCGATTAAAAACTTAATAAGT
Organism: Viscum album; assembly: GCA_963277665.1. NCBI lineage: Eukaryota > Viridiplantae > Streptophyta > Magnoliopsida > Santalales > Viscaceae > Viscum > Viscum album. The sequence continues at coordinate 1,018,205,743 of OY728162.1, forward strand.
TACTATTCACCAAAAAATTATTTTAATCTCATTGAACCACATTTTACTTCTTAATGATAACCATGTATGTCGGATTTTTGAAAATCAAAACACAATGATGGCAAAATTTCATTTAAACGGAAAATCAGTTTTATAAGTACCACTTAGTGGTTTCACTATTCATCAAAAATTGAAGTTTTTCAGAAAAATCCCAAAAATTCACCCTAAGCTATATTTGATATTCTGAATTCAAAAATGAAGTCTGTTTTAAAAAATTCAAAACATATAAGTCACATTAATTAATTTAATAATTAATTCCCGCTGTCATTACAAATAGCGTGTTTTATGAAACAATAAGTATCAAAAGATTGACACTAGTTTAAGCCTGATTTCAAAGTGAAATTGATTCCAACGACCACTATTGGATTTAATGGTAAAAATATTTTCTAATTTCACTTTAAAACCAATTCAAAATATAATCTAATCATATAAATAAATTAGATTAAAAAGTGGTTTTGAATTAAAATACAACATTTTACACTATTCATTAAAAAATGAACTTTATCGGAAAGATACCAAAAATTTACACAAAGTAAATTTTGATTTCCCGATTCTTAATAAGAGTTTTATTTGGTCCAAAAGAATGTTTAAGAGTGAAAAAAACTATATTTAATGATGGTTCGCCATCAAAAGGCGATAAGTGAACCTTTAGTGAAAACTAGGGCATATATGCCTAAAATTGAATTCTTTCCGTATTTTAAGCCTCTATCCTTTATTGGATAAATGTAAAAACATTTAAAAACATATATAATAATATTTTAGTTATTTCTATCCATTCCCGCCATTAAAATGGCTACATGTTAACTACCATTTAAAATAATATTATTTTATTATTAGAGTGCAACGTAAGATTCCCCAGAGACTCGTTGTTGCGTGTTGGGTACGCCATCGAGCATTGCATCCCCTTTAAAGTCATATTAGTATTTTATTCACAAATATGGATAAATATGAAAATGTCATATTCTTTATTTACCTGGGGTATTACAGTTTCATACTTATAATAACATATCATTATATGAGTGATACTTATTTTATTACTTCATAATGAAAAAACTAAAAAATACGAAGTAAAAGAAGAAATAAAGTTGAAATAATCGGTAACATACATTACCTCTTCTTTGAAGCGCCTCTTTGAGACCTCCTCTTAGGGCACTAAAATTGGTCTTTGAAGAAGACCATAACCTCTAGGATGTTTCTAGGGAAGTGGGGAAGTGAAATGGGAAGGGGTTGGCCGAGCTCAAAGGCTAAAATTGGTGTGAGGAGGAGAGGGAGAATGTACCCTTTTATAAGGGAGGAGAGGGGCACCTTTGGAAATTTAAGAAATATTAGTTTATATTAAATCCCAAACCCACTTAAAAACTTAAACAATGACTCATATCCAAATATTAGATGATATAGGGTTGTAATACAATAAAAAAATAATATTTATAAATGTTAGGAATTTATTTTAAAGATTATCAACTTGATTTATCCTTATTTAATCAATTTAATTTTATTTATGCTAATAACATTCTAAATTTTAAATTATAACAAATAATTACTTATTTGTTGTTAATTTTCCATAACTGGATAGGTTATAATATTTTAGACCATATAAAGTTAAATTTATAATTTTTAAACATTTTTGGGTTTTTTAAACGATTTTATAATATGTTATTTTTATAAAATAACAATAGTGTCAATTTTGACACTATTCATTTATTTGAATTTAAATAAAATATATAAAGAAGATATGTTCTAAATAAAAGCTTTAATAGATTCATAAAAGGTCATATGTATCTAGAAAATTAGTGGAGCACATTAAATAGTTCATATAATATTTATTTTATTATTTTTAAAACCATTTATTTGGTTTATCTCTTCATAAAATAATTACTACAACATTTTTGTATAATTATTTAATATAATTATTTGTTGTATAAAAATTAAATATAAAATACTATGATGAAGATACATCTATTAACTTTAATAATAATACTTTTAATCGAATTTAGCAACTTAAAATTACAATATTTAAATTGTTATAGTTATTAAATTATGAAGGTGACAAGTTTGGCATTATTTAAAATAAAATAATATAAGTGTCATCATCGCATTAATAAGGATCCAAATGGTCACAAATTCGTCCAGTGGAGGATTAGGGTTTATATATACAGTAATAATAAGTTTTTTTCAGATTTTTGGGCCTTTTGATATGTATTACTATTTCAATAAAAACTATATTATTGATTTTTCACTAAATAAATAATTTCTGCATCATTAATATATAAGATAATAATGTAATTAAATAACTCTTAAAAATTACAAATAAATTACCATGAAATATAAAAACATTTTATCTTTCAAATGAGTATTTATAACCGAATTTATATTCTGTATAAACTTATATTAAAAATACTTTATTTATTAAAGTTGAGTGAGACATATTTCACTTTCCTTTAAATAAAATAAACTAAAGGTCTTAATCACCTTCAAATGGGTTATATTGGATTCCATTTCGACCCAAATATTAATTAGGACAAGTTATAATCATCCAATTGTATTAAGAAAAGAATTCAGATAATTTGTTAATATTATATTTACCCTTAATTACCCAATTTACCTTTTACTACGGTAAATAAAATTTACCATTGTTACTATTCGTAAAGCCCAAAAATAAAAAGTAGTCTGTTAATATAATTTGGACCCAATGATTCCAAATATGGAATCCATGTTTTCATATTTAATACATAGAATTTAAAAAAATTAAATTAAAATTAATCCTGTTTTCGAAAGAAAACGAGTTTTTGTTTAAAACATTGCAAAAGATTGAATTTATTTATCCTATGAATTCAATGTAAAATCAAGGCTAATGACATACATTATATTAAATGGTAGAAATATATTATATTTATATGTTAAAACCATTCAATATTATAATTTAACTACATAAGTTATTACGATGAAAAAAGTTATTTTTAATTAAAATATAATGTGTTTTTAATATTCATTAAAATAAGAAAGTTGTCAGAATAATATGAAAACTTTATCCAAGGTAAAACATTTTATCCTGATTCTAAATAATAATTTTATTTTGTAAAATTTAACTTATAAACATGTCAAAAAATATATTTAAAGTGGGTGCGCCATCGAATTGAGGAAAAACTGCATTTTTTGAAAAATACTTATTTTACCCGAAAAATTTATCTTGTTCTTATACAATGTTCTAAAAAATGTGTAAGATGAATAATAATTTTATAAAATTTAAAATTTATTTAATACTATTCATAAAGGCTATTTCATAATAATATTATAGTAATATATCATTGTTTAGTAAAACCTGGTATTGCGTACAACCCACGCTATCGAGGAAGGTCGCGATTGCGTGTAATGCAAGCCAAGTCAGGGTTGTGTGTTGTGCACGAATCCTTTATTATTTCGTATAATAGAACCCAACCATATTTAATTTATACATTGAATATATATATATATATACACTCAATCTTGCGTAGAATGACTATTATAAAATGAACTTGAAATTGTGTGTAACACAATCTAAGAATAGTGTTGCGTATACTTCAAGCTAATACAGTGTGGCGTATAGCACAAGATAATCTTGTTGTAGCATAAAACACATGACCTCAAATAAATTAAAATGAATACTTATCATAAAATATCGGGTTGTTAAATTATCTACATCATTTGATTTTATTAAAAAAAGGGAATAAATAACTATCATTTAATGATGACACAATAGTGATGTAGAAACTATTTTATTGATTGAAATATCAAAGAAATGGTTTTAAAAATATTAAAATATATATTATTTGATCTATTTAATGTTCTCCCAAAATTTTATAGAAATAAATGACATTTTATGATTCTATTAAATATGTTGGTTCAAATATATCCTCTGTGTAGATTTTATTTAAATTCAAATAAATTAATAGTTTCAAAATTGACACTATTGTTATTTTCTAAAAATAACATATTATTAAATTGTTTAAAAATCATAAAAATATTTAAAAATTATAAATTATAAATTTCAATTGTCTAATTTTTTTTAAATTAACCAATTATAGACAATTTACATCAAATAAGTAATTATTTATAACAATTTAAAATTTTGAAAACTATTACAACAATTAAAATTAAATGGATTAAATAAGGATAAATCAAGTTGATAAGGTTTAAAATAAATTTCCAACATGTCTAAATTTTATTGGTTAATGATATTACAACCCTATATCAACTCATATTTTAATTTAGTCAATTTTGGATGTTTTTATGTGGGGTTTGAATTTATTATAAATTAATATTTTAGAGGTTTCCAAAACTGCCCCTCTCCTCTCTTATAAAAGGGCACCTTCTCCCTCTCCTCTTCACAACATTTTCAGCCTTCAAGATCGGCCAAACCCTATCCATTTCTCTTATCCACTTCCTTAGAAACCTAATATAGGTCCTGGTCTTCTTCAAAGACCAAATTTAGTGCCCTAAGAGGATATTAAGAAGAGGCGCGTCGAGGAAGAGGTAATATCTTTTTCCGATTGTTTCAAATTTATATCTTCTTCTAATTACTCTTATTTATTTGTTTCATTATAAAGTAATAACATCAATATCACTCATATACTGATATGTTATTATAAATATGAAACAACCCTATTTCATCTTTTATACATCCTATGAAAAACGAAATCACCGTGCGTGCATACGTACGACTTACCATCTCCACGCCGTGGTGTAATCTGTTTTTCCAACACCACCTTACTTGGATGGGTATAATTGTGGAAATAATTACAATATATGATTATTATAACATGATACTAATTCTGAGATATTATATCATCCACTCCAATTCCATTCAATAATTACAGGAACAATATCATTTCTCGTGCGTACATACGAATTACCATTTCCACAACGTGATGAGATTTATTCTCCATGTTAACCTTTAAAGAATGATTATAAAGTATATATAATAAATAATAATGAAATATATGACATATAAATGCTACTGGATTTATGTATATATATATGTTTTTTTCTACTTACTTCCATTCAATTAAATAACGATATGAAAACAAACTTCATGCATAATTACGGCATACTCTCTCCAAGAACGGTGTATTTAATTTCATTTATCTATCTATTATAATGATATATACTAAATATATATGATATATAAATCATGTTTTACAAATTTTGAAGTAATTAAATCATGATATAATAATAATAATATCAAGAATAACATGTTCAAACATGTATGATAAATGATACAATTTTTACCCAAAACGTTGCTTTAACATGAAATTAACAAATGGACGGGTAATATAAAGAACTAAGAGTATCATATATTGTATCATAAATATTATAATGGTTCTGTTACAAGTTTATAATAATTTTAAAACCATTATACTAGAGATTTTCACAAGTATGGAAGAAATTGGACCTACGGTAAGGGATAACTATTCCAATCTATTTCTTATCCAGGATTGCTTATTTTTAAGTATTTACTGCGGTTATATTTGTCATCCATGTCCATGTCTTCTAAAACTATTTTCATAAATTTTTTACTATTCATCCATTATTGTATAAAGTCATTTTTACCCATTGATGACTTTTACCACATGGTATGGAAGTAAACTTTTTTTGTTTACCATACGTGGTACTTTCTGACTTTTCTAGCAAAGGTACAAGAAGAAAGTTTTTTTAAATTATACGGCATGAACAAATTTCTTTTGTTTCATAACACCTTATTTCCCTGATAATTCCACTATACTATTTCATGATAATTAACAAATAAATCCTTTTCTTTTAAAATTTCATGTCATTTTGAGGAAGGAAAAATGATTTTGAAGATGAAAGGATATTTTCCTCAAGAATTCATTTTATGTATTTAATCAAAAATATTTTCCATCTAAGATGAGATTAATTAGTATGTTTATGTTTCATGTATAATGTCTCTATTATTTACATGGTTTGATTTTTTTTTATGATGAAATGATATCCATTTGTTTTATATGGATTATGTTGTGACGGGATGAGGTTTAAGAAACCCATATTATTATGTGGGTTATGATGAATGATTTATGTTAATTTTGTGGCATACAAAAGAATGATTTCACTATGAGATGGGTGGGACCTATATCTCCCTCCAAATCTTTGGGTAACGATTTATATCTCTTGAGATATACATGGCTAGAACGACAAGTAAATCTGGTTCAATAATACAGGGCTGGAACGTCATGTAAACCTGGTCCAGTAATAGACGTTGTCCACAATGATGGTCTTGGTAGAAATGACTTGGCTACTATGGAAATAATATCATGTGCTTAATGGTTTTTGACAATTACATGTTTTATTCCGATTCTATTTTATAATTATTAATGTTTCGTTGTGATCTTTTCCTTATATACTACTAATATTTATGTAATGTTCATGTTTTTACGTTCAAATGTTTTTGGATTGTGTTATGTTCTCCATGATTACCTTTACTAATAATTTGAGCTCACCATTTTTATGTTTTCTTTTCCCCAGGATATAAAGAAAGGTTTTAGGTAAAAAAATAAAAAGGGGAGTATCTTTATGGGATATGTTGAAGATCTTTCACAACAATTAGACGATTAAGTTTTGAGTTTCCAAAGACACTAAACTAATACGGTCTTTGGGCATCTATTTTTGTTATGTATTAAGTATTCCACAAAAGTAATGTAATGTCTATGTACATCATGATTTGGGTCTCTATAGTTGGTATCAGAGAAAAGGAGGTAGGAATGAATCTGATCCTTGGGAACTCTCACGTGTGAGCGTTGGACGAAGCATGGCTCTCCACCCAAGGGCTTCATTAGGAAATTGCTGCCACTAGTGATGGTGGTGTGTCCCACCCAGGTGGTGTAGCTGCCCATGGAGTGATTTGATAGGTATCAATTAGAGTACACTAGAAATAATTCTAGACCTCTATAGTTGGTATCAGTGTGAAGGATTAGTTATCCTTTGGATACTAGGATGCGAAAACATTAGTGAGATCCCTAGATATATTCCTATGGTTTGTCTAGAGATATCTCTAAAGTTTAGTAGAACTATAGGTTACAGTCCTAGAATAATATTGATGATCATGAATAACCTAGGGTGAAACTAAGGTGTCATGGATTAAAGAATTTGTGATAAGGTAGACATCCCACAAGTGAATTTTTATGATTATGTGGTTCCTGGTTATTTTAAATATTTCTTAAAATATGGTTTCTGGTTTCAGTCAATGGAGGGAACAAGAAGGAATTCGGTTAACAATGATTCAAATGGAAAAATTGGTGACTATGATTAACTACATTGTTTAATTCCTAGAGAGAAAGATATTATGATTATGCCGAATCAGTCATCGCGATATATGATTAACCAGGTGAACTTTAGTGATATTCCTAAGTCATAAAATAAAAGGAAGGTGGAATTTTATGCATGTTCAAATGGTGTGGGACATAGAATAAGGAAGATTAAGATTTCGAAATATCAAGAATAAGGAAAGAAGAACCTTGAAAAATACCTCAAATGGAGGGGAATATGTTATCTGTGTGGGGAAAAGGGGCATAGAGTGACAGACTGTTATGGAGTTCAATGTCTTATCTGTGGAGAACATGGGTATTACCAAACTCAATGCCCTGACATAAGAGGTTACTTATAAAACAAGGAAAGACCTATTACATGACAATAATTTAAGAGGATGGATTTAAGGGATTATGTATTGGAATTCAAGAATATTGTTGTTGAAGTACTTTAATGGAATATTGAAATATCTATGTATTGGTCCATTTTGGTTTGAATATGAATATGGCACCAATAACCGTAAAAAGTGATTGAAATATTTTTGGAAAGTAGATGATATGTTCATAACAAAGGGATAAGGAGAAAATAATATGTTTGTTAGTATTTATGGGATCATGACTGATATAAGGACAATGTGACATCAGGGTTTGAGTATATATAAATATTTGGATTTTGGTATATGGAAAGAGTCAAATTTTGACAGCATTCGTATTTTCACTAAGGTTCTATGGTAATTCATGTTTCAAGAGAATACATGATTAAGGTACTCAAATGTTTGTAATGTGAATAACAATATAAATCTTGTGATATATGGGGGATAAATATTGGTATTCACATGCATGGTAGATGACCTATCTAATAATCGTTTTCTTTATACTATGATATTGGACAAAAGTACTTTCGATAAGCCTAAAGGTTAAAATGGATTAAGTTGAACATTTGATATAATTGCTTAAGGCTAAAACTTTTTTTCTAGAATGTTATAATAGTATAGTTTTAAAAAAAGGACAAACTACAAGATGGGTGACAAACCATCGCATCAGACAAATATGCAGGAATCGAACCCACAACTGAAGTGTGATAGGCCTTTATCACCCACCACTGGCCTATAGGAGGTCCCTGGTTAGTAGAAATTAGTTTTATTTTATTATGTGGTATGATAGATGAAGTATAAGTACATTTTTGGAACTATATACGATTAATATCACCATATATGTTCTTAAGTATATAAAATAACGTTTTCTAACCTTTTGTTTGATATAGATGGAATGACCCATCATTCTATCACATGATCTACTAACACTTGAATAATGAAAAATTCCACTTCACTTATTTATGATATGGAGTGGAAATTGTTCAAGGAACAAACTATGGTGAGATTGTACCAAAATAATGTAATAGTTTCTTCCAATTCATAATTATCAAATTTATGGAAAGGATCTTGAAAACCAAAAATATTGTCCTAGTACCCTAATATCCGATGAATCGGATGGTCCCTTCTATCATCACAAATTTATTGCTTTGTGATTGTTGGAATTTTCATAGCCATGTTCTCTACCACTCTCCATCAAAACTTGATGGTTATATTTCTCTTCCATATCCATGTTTTCACCTATGTTCACATATGTGGAAGCCCAGTGATGAGTAAATTTGTGTAACTGTTATGTATATTACTTTACTTTTTAAAATTATGATTTAGTATTCCTTTTTACGATGTGGGTTTCTATTAAAGAAACTTTAATGTAGTAAATGATTTAAAATCCCGACGAATTTCGAGGGAGAAATTAATTTTAAGGTGGGTAGAATGTAGTACCCTAGATTTTAAGAGAATTATTATTTTTAATTTCTTTGATATCTTATGTTGTATGCTACACCATGTTTTTCTTGTGATATACGCAACACCATATTAGCTTGTAGTATATGCAACACTATTTGTGGCTTGTGTTACACAAAATTTCAAGTTAAGTTGTAGAAATTATTCTATGCAAAATTGAGTATATATTTTGATCAATGTATAAATGAAATTTGTTTTGATTATTTTATATGCAATATCAATGGAATATTTCACTACCCGCAACACTGACATGGCTTGTGTTACATGAAAGAGCGACCTTCCTCGATAACATGTGTCGTACGCAATACCATGTTTCACTAAATAATTATATATTATAATATTATTATGAACTAGATTTTAAGAATATTATTAAAATAATTTTATATTTTATAACATTATTATTCATCATACACATTTTCTATAACATGGTATGAGAACAAAATCAATTTTCCGTATCAAGATTTTTTTTTTAAAAAAATGCAGTTTTGCCGCCTTTTGATGGCGCATCCATTGTAAATGTAGTTTTTGACATGTTTATAAGTTCAATTTTACCAAATAAACTTATTATTGTGAATCATGGTATATAAATTTACGTTGGATAACGTTTTTAAATTTTTTTGATAACATTAATATTTTGATGAAAAGTAAAAATACAGTAAATTTTAATTAAAATTTTTTTTTCATCAAGATAATTTTTATGGTTAAATAATAATATTGTATGGTTTTAAAGTATAAATAGAATATGTGTTTACCATTTCATATAATTTATTTCAATAGCATGAATTTTACATTGAATTCATAGGTAAATTTGTTTCAATCTTTTGCAATATTTTATACAAAAATCCGTTTTTTAAACAATGGGATTAATTTTAAATTAATTACATCATATTCTGGGTTTTGAATTTGGTAAAATGGATTCCATATTTGAAATAATTAGGTCCAAATTATGTTAATAGTCTACTTTTTATTTTTGGGCATTATGAATAGTAATTATAGTAAATTTTATTTACCACAGTTAAAGGTATATCAGGCAATTAAGGGTAACAATAATATTATAAAATTACCCGAACTCCTGAAAAATTTCTATTGGATGAATTAAAGTTGACCCATATCACCTAAGGGACGTAATAGATTCATTTCATGGAATTTTAACCATTAAAATGATCTAATTACTATTAAAACCAAAGAAAGTGAAAACATGTCACTCTCTTGTATATTATAAGTGTAATAATTTTGATTTGGTGATAAACGTCATAAAACATTGAACATAAATAGTCTACTAAAGTCCAATAAATTTATCTACATCATTTGAATTTATTTATAATTTTTTGGGATTAAATAAGTATCATTTGTTGATGACACAACAGTGATGTAGAAATTATTTTATTGATTGAAATATAAAATAAATGGTTTTAAAAATATTAAAATAAATATTATATGAACTATTTAATGTTATCCTAGAATTTTATATATATATATTTCATTTTATGAATCTATTAATTATTTTGGTTCGAATAGATCCAATGTTTGGATTTTATTTAAATTCAAATAAATGAATAGTGTCAAAATTGACACTATTGTTAATTTATTAAAATAACATATTATTAAATTGTTTAAAAATCACTAATATATTTAAAAATTATAAATTGAAATTTATATGATCTAAAATTTCATAACGTATCCAATAATGAACAATTCACAACACATAAGTGATTATTTATAAAAATTTATAATTTAGAATATTATTACCACAAATAAAATTAAATGGATTAAATAAGGATAAACCAAGTTGATAAGGTTTAGAATTAATTCCCAACTTGAATAAATTTTATTGGTTGATTACATCACAACCCTATCGCAACTCATCTTCGAATTGAGTCATTTTTGGTGGTTTTTTTGTGGAGTTTGAATTTATTATAAATTAATATTTTAGTGGTTTCCAAAAGTCCCCCTCTACTCTCCTATAAAATTGAACATCCTCCCTCTACTCTTCACAAGACTTTGAGCCTTAATGCTCGACCAAACCTTGTCCATTTCTCTTATCCACTTCCCTAGAAACCTACAAGAGGTCTTGGTCTTCTTCAGAGACCAACTTTAGTGCCCTAATAAGAAATTAAGAAGAGGCACGTCAACGAAGAGGTAATATCCTTTACTGATTCATTAAAATTTATATCTTTTTCTAATTCATCTTCTTTATTTGTTTCATTATAAAGTAATAAAATCCATATCACTCATATACTTATATTTTATTATATATATGAAACAACCCTATTTCACATTTTATCCATCCTATGAAAAATGAAATCACCACGCGTGGGTACGTACAACTTACCGTCTTCGCACCGTGGTGTAATTTGTTTTTTCAAAACCACCTTACATGGATGGGTATAATGGTGGAAATAATAACTATATATGATTACTATAACATGATACGAATTCGGAGATATTATGTCATCTAATCTAATTCCATTCAATAATTATAGGAATGATATCATCCCTCATGTGTACGTATGGATTACCGTCTCCACGATGCAATGAGATTAATTATCCATGATAACCGTTCAAAAATGATTATAACGTATATATAATGAATAATAATGAAATATATGACATAATAATGCTACTATATAAATGTATATATATATATGTATGTCATCTACTAACTTTCATTCAATTCAATAAGGAAATGAAAAAAATATTCATGCATATGTAAGGCCTACCGTCTCTATGAACGGTGTATTTAATTTCATTTATCTATCAATTACACATATATATACTGAATATATATGATATATAAATCATTTTTTACATTATGTAAGTTATTAAATCCTGACATAAGTAATAATAATATCAAGAACAAGAAGTCCAAACACGTACGATAAATGATACGATTATTACACAAAACGTTGCTTTGACATGAAATTAACAAATGAACGTGTAATATAATGACCTAATTGAATCATATATGATTTCATAAATATTATTATGGTTCTACTACAAGTTTATAATGTTTTTAAACCCACTATACAAGAGTTTCATACACGTACGGAAGACATTGGACCTAAGGTAAGGGATAATTATTCCAAACTCATTCTTATCTTGGATTATTTATTCATAAGTATTTACCGGGGTTATATTTATCATCCATATCCCCATCATCTAAAAATGATTTCATAAGATGTTTACTATTCTTCCATGTATGTTTAAAGTAATTTTCACCCATTGATGTATTTTACCACATGCTATGGAATGAATCTTTCTTTTGTTTACCATAAGAGGTAATTGTTGACTTTTCCAACAACAGTACGAGAAGAATGTTTTTTAACTTATAAAGCATGAATAGATTTTTACAGTTTCATAACGCCTTACTTCCATGAATATTCCTCTATACGGTTTCATGATTATTTTAAACAAAATCCTTTTTTTTAATTTGCATGTCATTTTGGGAAAAGAAAATTATTTTTATGAAGAAAGGATATTTTCCTCAAGAATTCAATTCAAGTATTTTATCAAAACCATTTTCCTTCTAAGATGACATTATTTAGTATGTTTATGTTTCAAGTATAATTTTTTTATTATTGAAATGGTTTAATTTTTCTTATGATAAATGATATCTATTTGTTTTAAATGGATTATGTTATTAGGGGATGATGCTTAAGAAACCCATATTATTATTTTGGTTTTGATGAATGATTTATGTTTGTTTTGTGGCACACGAAAGAATGAAATCATTATGAGATGTGTGGTACCTATATCTTCCTAAAATGAATTGGGTAAAGATTTATATCTCATTAGATAAACATTTCTGGAAGGATAAGAAAATTTGGTTCAATAATATCGTGCTGGAATGACATGTATACCCAGTTCAGTAATGGACATTGTCCAAAATGATAGTCTTGGCATAAATTCCTTAGATACTATGGAAATAATATCATATTCATAATGGTTTTCCACAATTACATGTTTTATTCCCATGCTATTTTATCATTATTAATGTTTCATTGTGATCTATGACTTATGTACTGCTATGATTTATGTCATTTTCATGTTTTTACGTTAATGTTTTTATAGATTCTGTTACATTCTCCTTGCTTACCCTAACTGTGCATTTGAGCTCACCATTTTTATATTTTTTCCCTAGGATATAAAGAAAGGTTTTAGGTAAGAAAAAAATGGAATATCCTTATGGGATATGTTGATGATATTTCACCATGATTAGAAGATTAAGTTCTGAGTTTCCAAAGACACAAAAATAATACTGTATTTGGGCGTCAATTTTTGTTATGTATAAAGTATTCCACAAAAGTAATGTAATGTCTATTTATGTCAAGAATTGGGTATCTACAGGCACGAATGAGGAAAATCAGCCTAGTACTCCCGGAATGCGAGGACCATAGGATACCCGCCACCCTCCATTGTTATATCCAGGAGGATGAAAATCTGGAAACCTCGCAGATCATGGTTGTGAAATCACCACCAACGTCACCAGAAGCACTCTCTAACTCGACAAGAGATCAAAGAGAACTATTCTGGGGAAAAATGTAGGGTGAGAAGCATCATGGCCTATCGCCGGTATCCCTAGCTATTGAGCCAGGAACTGCAACTGTCAGCCCGTCTTATCATGACGTAGCGGCTAGGTCACTGCACTCTTTGGAGGAGAGCTTGAGAATCGGCTTCCAGTAAGCATGCTCGTCATACTCTCCATCATCCATCCTGTCATCCCGACAGTCTGCCTTAGTACCGCTGCCAGTCCCTTAGCCACCCCCAGTAGACAAATAGGGAAATCAAGGGCCAGAACCTGAATCCGAGCCGAGGAAATTAAGGAACATCATCGCAGCGGACCACTTCCACGATATGTTCGGGCCCGTGGCAGCGCTGAATTTTCACATTCCTGAATCCCTCACCTCAGAGGAGGTTTAATGTTTTAGCTAAACCCTCTCGGTGACATACTTTTTCCTTCATCATCCGTGAGTGGTTTATCCCAGGAGCTAAGCGCATATTGAAGACATTTGAGAGCAATGTTGTCTAGTCGATCTGGTTGCGCTCCATGTGGCCCAGCGCCCCGAGTCACTAGGCTGCTGAAAAGCCCTCCAACAAAAATGCGTTCATAGATTTAAGGAACTCCACAAAATTTTCAAGGAGGCATCCCCCCATGCACAAATCTGTGGCTGGGGGAAGAATGTTGCCCTCCACTTTAGTCCTATCCGGCAGAATCCTGAACCGCTAGGCGATATCGTGGACATAACCACCAAGATGGGTCACGGTCAACGTGGCCGGCATAGTGGACAAGGATTATAAGTTGGAGCTTCTTGTTGGGGACTTAACCCCTGAGGGAATGCCAATACTATTTGAACCATCTGGGAGGGTTACTCACCAGTAGAGAATACTACTAGGTCTCCCTGTGCCCACTGAGGAATTAGTACTCAGCCGGAATTCTGGTAAGTGTAAAGAGCATATTGGAGCTTCCAAACACTCTGACTCGTCCGCCTGAGTGAAAAAGATGGAAGAAGAACCTATGAAGGACACATTGTGGCAACAACTAGCCGAGAAAAAGAAGCTGGCCGATGACCTCAAGGATGAACATGTTGTAGAGTGACAGCTAGACTACGGTGATCCTAGGCTAGGGCAGAAGGGGTAGAAACAACTTCCCCTCGACGAGCTGCCTCCAGGAGACCCAGACCGTCCTGCCCCCACAGACAAGGTTGAGGCCAGAATGTACGGCAAGAGGGTGTTGTATGTCTCACCTAACCCTCTATAACGACATGATAATCCAAAGGACCCAACTCGGGCTCCCCCAGCAGCCCCGAGGGTTGTTCCTCCAACCGCTCCATGAGCCGCTGGGCCTACTTACCGTGTTTAAGAACCCTCCAATGTTTTGTGGTTTGGTATCCCCATCAAGACTGGGATCCCCACCCAGATTATCCAATGGCGGTACTCATTTCCTGCCTATAGGCGTTGTAACAAGACATGTGGAAATCCCTCCTGATGGCAAGCCATATCTTGCATGGGTGGACGATATGTCGGCATCTTCGGGATTCGGGAATCCCACCTTCTCCCCCTTTAACAGGGTGGGAAACCCACCGCAGCACCTAGCCCACATCGTATCAAGGTGTGGGCCCATGTTAGGGACTCCAGCGTAGCAGGAGGATGCCATGCTATGCTATTTTATTTTGACATTGGAGGGGCCTGAATTCATATGGTACAACCAGATTCTCTTCAGATCCGTAACCAGCTGGAAGGGCCTTGGCAGGCAATTCCTCTACCAGTTCATCTCCACCACGTGGAAACCCAGCATCGCATACCTATTCATTTTCAAACAAAGGCCTGATGAGCATTTCGAGGAATTTATCGCCTGGTGGAAAGGGAATACATATTTTCTTGACATGCCACTAACTCAGGAGAAATTTGAAGGTTCCGGGCTCAGTAGAAGCACGTGGGTGGATGTGCCCACTTGACTTTTTGTCATTAGCAATGATCATTCCGGGATAAATACGACGATAAACTCCAGTCTCTATGGATCGAATCACAGAAAAAGAAAAAGAATATGGTGTGTCCCGGAACCACAAACAAGGATCGTTACAGGTTTATTATAATTAATTTAATTAATTATAAATAAATACCTTTTGGGTGTTCTTTCTTCGTTGATGTTCTCGATCACGTTGTCGATGTGATCCGTCGTTGCGTCCCAGAAGCCAAGTGTAGACTCCCTCTAGCAGTGATCCACACGTGTACCTAGTATCTCTGGACGTCGCCAAAGGATTCTCCAGGTGATAGCGTGGAGAAGCCTTTGCTTGCGTTGTCTTCCTTAGATCTTCTTGATCTGATGGAAAATTATCTCTCTCGGTCTTGAGAGCGTTCTTGGAGGAAGAGGTACTTTCGACCTTGAAAGAATTCTCCAGAGATGTTGTGCACAGCGATTCTCTTGTGTAGGAAAAGAGTTGGTTTGTGAGGATATTTATAATCAAGTTTGAGGTTGTAGAGTTATGACAATAAATAAACGCATTACGCGTTTCATTTATTTCATTAACTCTTATTGAAAACCCCCATGTCAAATAACTAATTCATTGACATGCACTCACACTGATTATAATAAATATCATTTAATAAAACGATATTATATCATAGAAAAGCCCAACTGGAAAAACTACACGGCGTGTAATAATAAATACACGACGTGTACTTTTTTTTCATTGAAAACTACACGGAGTGTACATTAGATGTACACGGTGTGTATATTTATTCATTTCACTTCCAAAATAAAACTACACGATGTGTAAATTTTATAATACACGGTATGTACTTAATTTATTTTTCCTCCATCATTTAAAAAAACATAGGATTCCTTGAATAATTATTAAACCACATACTGGAATAATCTTTATTTAACTTGAGATACTTGGATACAATTAGTGTGTGATCCTCTAGGCCTTTTTCTCGTTGGCATTATGCATGCTTGCCTAATGTCCAAGATTACTGTCTAGCAACGGGTCAAGGCACCCAAGAGAAAGAAGTTGACACCGCATTGACGTATCACCTCATATGAACACTTACTATGTAATTTAATCCCTTTTTCTTGATATCTCATCAATCAGGTATCATGGCGGTGTCATAAACCTATATTCTTGATCTGTCGTTCTTTGACTACCTGAAATAAACTCGTCGTTTACACCATGTCCATGGAATTTAATGCGACAATTCTATTTCAATCAAAGGGCCAAGATATCAACTTCCATAAATGGATGGGACAAATCCTTCCTCGACTTATCCATTAACAACATGTCACTCGTGACGCACCCAACGTACCCCACTTCCCGCCAACTTTCTGCATGACGGTTTTCGTCAGTAAATCTAAGTGCGCGAGTCATGACATGAGTTAATGATAATCTTTCAGTCTAAGTACCATTACACATGCTCATAGATAGAAATATCCGATGACACCAAGACATGCGGAATTACTACTGGCGGATCTGTTCTCATAATCTCCCATCTTGGAGATTACCAAGTGAGAACTCCCTGAGAGAGAGTCTCATATTCTTACGAGTACTCGCACATGACGGTCTGTATACTATGTGTCCTATAATAGTATGTCATCCAACTGTAGAACTTTATTTAAGAATATTGTTATAGCATTTTAAAGTTCTCATCATAGCGGGGATCTGCTATGACCTTATTAATGCAAAAAATATTCCAGGACATTATTATATTATAGTCATGCAGAACAATGAACAATATATAATAAGTGAACATTCATGTAATCAAAGTACAAAACAGTTGGTTCTCAGGACACCAACCCTTACAAACTCTCACTTGGACTAGAGCCAACTGCCTACGACTTCTAGTCTGCTAGACCTCACATGATGATCATGTTTCTATGAGTCAAGGATTTAGTCAATGGGTCCGCCACATTGTCTTCCGTGGAAATACTGCTCACTGCAACGTCACCTCTCTGAGAAAAATACCTCAAGAGATGATACTTCCGAAGTATGTGCTTTGTCCACTGATGTGACCTTGGCTCTTTTGAATGTGCCACCGCTGCAGTACTATCACAATAGAGTGTGATAGGATCTTTACTGCTCGATACTACATCCAGCTCTTGGACGAAGCTTCGCATCCATACTGCTTCTTTAGCTGCCTCAGAAGCTGCAATATACTCAGACTCCGTTGTAGTATCTTCCACCACACTTTGTTTTGAGCTCTTACAGCTCACTACACCTCCATTCAAACTAAAGATGTATCTAGTCTGCGAATTCATGTCATCTTGATCAGTCTGGAAACTAGCATCTACATGTCCTCTGATGACTAGTTCCTTATCACCTCCATAAACCATGAACATATCCTTAGTACGCATCAGATACTTAAGGATAGTCTTGACTACCATCTAATGGTGGTCTCTAGGATCAGCTTGATATCTGCCTACAACACTTAATGCGTAAGCAACATGTAGCCCCGTACATAACATATCATACATGACTGACCCAATCGCGGATGCGTAAGGGATACTTGCCATCCACTTTCTTTCCTCATGTGTTTGTGGACACATTTTCTTGGAAATATGAATGCCATGTGACACTGGAAACAATCCTCTCTTGGACTGTTCCATACTGAATCTCTTCAATATCTTGTCAATGTATGTACTTTGACTCAGGCCCAACATTCTCTTGGATCTATCACGATGGATCTTGATCCCAAGAATATATGCTACTTCACCCAAGTCTTTCATGGAGAAGCATTTATGCAACCATTCCTTAACTGACTGTAATATAGGTACTTCGTTTCCAATTAGAAATATGTCATCAACATATACTATTAGGAAAACAACTGCACTTCCACTAAACCTTTTGTAGACACAAGGCTCACATTAATTCTTAACAAAGCCAAATTCTATAAAAGATTCATCAAAACAAATGTTCCATGACCTTGAAGCTTGCTTTAACCCATAAATGGATTTTTGCAACTTGCATACCTTGTTGGCTTCCTTTGGAGTCACAAACCCTTCAGGTTGTGTCATGTAGACATCTTCCTGCAGGTTCTCGTTAAGGAAAGCTATTTTGACCTCCATTTACAAAATTTCATAGTCATGGTAAGAAACAATGGACAACAAGATTCTCATGGACTTCAGTATTGCAACCGGTGAAATGGTTTGATCATAGTCAATTCCTTGACGCTGTCTAGAACCTTTTGCAACCAGTCGTGCCTTGTAGGTGCTGACTTGCCCCTCCATGTCCAGTTTCTTCTTGAATACCCATTTATTACCAATAGGCTTCACATCAACTGGAGGATCTACAAAAATCCAGACTTGGTTTTGATACATGGAATCCATTTCAGAATTCATGGCTTCTTGCCACTTGGAAACATCTGTGCCTTCAACTACTTCCTTGTAGGTAAGAGGATCATCATTATCAACCAATAATGAGTCACCATCCTCGGTGACAAGAAACCCATATCGTTCTTGTTCTCTCACCTCTCTCGTGCTCCTACGCAGTTCTTGTGTCTCTAGAACAGATTGTTCTTCCACGGGGCTTTGTGGTATCTGTTCTTGTACCATCTTCTGTGTATCTTGAGCCTCGACTTCATCGAAGTCTATCCCTCTCCCACTATATTTTTTGGAGATGTGCTCCCTCTCAAGGAATATGGCGTGTCTTTCCACTGTAACCTTTTTGTCTGATGGGTTGTATAGGTAATATCCTCTGGTTTCCTTGGGATATCCTATAAAGATACACTTTGTGCCTTGGGGTGCAAGTTTGTTACCTGAAGAGGCTTTAACAAATGCTTCGCTACCCCACACATGTAAATTCGATAACATGGCTTTGTGTCTACTCCATAGTTCGTATGTAATACCTTTTATCGATTTAGTTGGTACTTGGTTTAGTATGTGCACTGCTATTTGTAATGCATATCCCCAAAAGGATAATGGAAGACTCACATGACTCATCATTGATCTCACCATGTCCAATAGGGTGCGGTTCCTCCTTTCACTTACACCATTCCACTGAGGTGTGTAAGGAGGAGTGAGTTGAGATAGAATCCCAAACTCCTATAAGAAATCAATGAAGTGCTGATTAAGATATTCTCCTCCTCTGTCTGAGCGGAGTTTCTTAATCTTCTTACCATGATGGTTCTCAAATTCATTCTTTTATTCTTTGAATCGATCAGAAGAATCTGACTTAAACCTCATTAAGTAGATATATCCATATCTACTAAAATCATCAGTAAAAGTTATGAAGTACGAGAACCCACCCCTTGCTTCAACTGGAAATGGTCCACACACATCTGTGTGAAGTAATTCTAGAAGCTCTTTATCTCTTTCACCTTTCCCACTAAATGGGGCTTTGGTCATTTTGCCTTGTAGACACGCATAACATATACCAAGTGGGTTTAGTTCGAATGAATCTAAATACACATCTTGATGTAATTTTGTCAAACATTTCTCATTGACATGACCTAGCCGGTGATGCCAATGTTGTGTGTGGTATGATTCATGTGAATTAACTTTGTTATCGATTTCCATCACTTGGTTTGTGTAGTCTAACACATAAAGGCCATTATATAAATGTGCCCTACCAAAAAAATGCTATCTTTATAAAAGTAGAAACATTCATTTCCAAACTTGAATATGAATCCATCAGTATCTAATCTGGATACTGAAACAATGTTTTTAGTAAAAGAAGGCACATAATAATAACCTTTCAAAACCAAGACCATCCCGGTAGGCAATGTGAGGTGGTAGTCCGCAACAGCTATAGTAGTGAGTCTGGCTCTGTTGGCTGCTCGTAGATCTACCTCCCCTCGATCAGTCTTCCTTAATCTACTTGGTTCCTGTATTTGGATACAGATGTGAGCACCACAAGCAGTATCTAATAACCAATTAGTAGGAACAGATAGATTGCATTCGATAACAATCACACCTGAAGCTTCCCCTTGCTTCCTTGGCTGGGTGCAGTTTTTCTTCAAGTGGCCCTTCTTGCCACATGAGAAACAAATAACATCATGTTCCTTTGCCTCCTCTTTGATCTTCATTTTCTTGGAAGGCATTGAAGAAGCTTTGGGATTAAAGCTCGTCACCTTACCTTTCCGTTTATTCACCATAAGGACAGAAGGATTTTCACGCTTCATGTCATTGTCCACTTGGCGAATAAGGATAAGAAGATCAGATAAATACTTCTCAATATTGTTCATGTTGAAATTGACAAAAAAGTTTGAGAAGCTCTGGGGGAGTGATGCGAGAATGGGATCGGTACCCAGTTCATCAGGGAGTTTAAACCCTAGAACCTCCAAGTGCTCAATGTAGCAAATGAGCTTGACTACATGAGGCCCAGCTGGGGCACCCTCTCCAAGCTTTCTCTGAAACAGAGCCTTGGAGATCACAAAGCTTTCCTGTCTTGCTCTCTCCTGGTATAAACCACGAAGGTGCTCGATCATGCTGTAGGCATCCATGTCTTCATAAGACTTCATGATCTCACTAGACATAAATGACATCATCAAACATTGAACATCGATGGCGTCATTCAAATGTTGATCATAGACCAGGAAATCTTCACCACTCGCCCCTGGGGTAGGAGAATCAGGAAGTGAGGACTCCAACACATAAGACTTCTGTTCATGGCGTAGGATAACCCGAAGGTGCCTAAACCATTCCTGAAAGTTACTGCCGGTGAGGATATTGTCTTTATACAGTATTGATCGTAGAGAAAATGTGGTTGACGAGTTTTTCATATTGATTCTACAAATTAAAAGAGCAGATTTATCAGTACTTTCTTGATTACATTTTATGAGAAATAAATTTTTTTTATGTCTCCCACTATTTTATCAACTCTCAATGGCCCCCACCATTGAACTCGGAATGTCCAATTGCTTTGAAATTCTAGTGACAAGGATCCATATTCCCCGTCGCATAACCCCAACAAGGGTTGGTGAAGAAATTTGAAGGTATTTAGGTAGGCAGGTCTTTGCCAACTTTGAGCTTACAATTCCTTGATCTGTTGAGTGGACTCCCCAATCCTGAAATCCTATCTTGGATTTCCTAAACTCTTGCATCCAATATTACATAAAGTCTAGCAAGGGCTACTTCTCTTGATGTAATATGGTTAAGTCAACCCAGAACCTTTCATAAGGGCTTCCTTTATGAAAGTAAGTATCCCAACAAGGGTTGGTCAAACACATAGTTTTATTGAGTCTTTCCCTTAATAAAGTAACGGAAGGCATGGTCTGAATTAATATGGTATTTGAGGGATTTTATTCTTTATGCGTATCTTTGAATTATCACATTCTTTTTAATATTAAGTGATGCTTTCTTAAGTGATTAACCATGTTCCGATAATATTTACGCATAGTCTGGTTTTTATTTTATTCCATCTTTGCATGCTTGTTCATTTTATTAATTATGTGATCGCGACAACACATACATAATAAATAAACCAGGAAATCAGAAAGAAATCAAATAATATATCATGATCATGAGCTTCATATTGGTTAGCTTATCTAGCGGTTTTGATAAGCTAACCCTGACCTAGGGAAAACACCTTGAACCTGATGGTTGGTGTTTTGCAGCTCCCACCTGTCCACCTTTGTATCTTCTTGTGTCAGTTTCGCATTGGCTACTGGATTTGAACCGTCTCCTCTGGCTTGGGAGATTCTCCATTACATGGGTTTACATTAAAGAAACCATGGGCAGGCATGCCCAACATTTTATTGGAAGAAGTATCACGGGCCAACAAATTTAAATTAAATAAATTTAAATGAAACCATACACATACAAAGGGTCATTGGTCTATCTCATGATCATCCATAGTATGCAACAATATTTATGCATATTTAGAATTCAAATTCATTAAATAGTTCTTTTATTTAAGATAAGACGCGCTCGAATTCAATTAATTATGATCTTATAATTAATCAATTATTTATCTTAAATTCCTTTCTGAATTTCCTTGAGATTCTTCTCATCCATATTCCTTGTATGGTTCTTTGTACATTGGAGGAATCCTGGTGAAATTCCATTTCGGGAAAGTACATGGCTTGTAGTTTATAATTACACGGCGTGTATTTTTCTTTTCACCTTTTATCCAATGTACACGCCGGGGCTTTGGCGTGTTTTCTGTACTTTGGAAATTTTAGAGTACATAGCGTGTAGATGAATCATACATGGTGTGTACTTCCTTGTTACGCGGTAACCGGCCTGGCGATCTCGTGTACGCGGTACGCGGCTTATCTTTGTACACGGTTTCACCTGGGTCGGAACGAACTACACGTCGTGTTGATCCAACATACATGCCATGTATTTCGGTTTCCATGGGCCATTCAATTCTGGTCAACATGGCGTGATTAAAACATAGGCATAATCAATTCACATGGCGTGGTTTGGCGGACCAGTGTCGGTTCGTTGAACCTAAGTACACGGCGTGTAGTTTTAACTACACGCCATGTAATCCCGTGTTGTACAGACAGAAAGAGCGGCTCCTCTAGATGAGTTCCTCATTTTTATTTTCATCAAAAAATTAAAATTAAAAGGTAGTTTCTGTGATATAAATCGAGAAACTAAGGAGGAAGAATAGATCTCGTTAATTTATATTTATAGAACGATTTATTTCGAATTGAAACAAATATAAATGCGTAAATTATCAACGAAAATTAAATAACAATAATCAACGTTGTAACCTCCCTCTGATACCATTTGAAGGTTCTGGGCACAGCGGAAGCACATGGGTGGATGTGACCACTTGGCCTTTTGTCATTAGCAATGATCAATCTAGGATCAATACGACAATAAACGCCAGTCTCCACAGATCGAATCACAGAAAAAGACAAAGAATATGGTTTGTCCCGGAACCAAAAACAAGGATCGTTACAGGTTGATTATAATTAATCTAATTATTTATAAAGAAATACCTTTTGGATGTTCTTTCTTCATTGATTTTCTCGATCACGTTGTTGATCTGATCCGTCTTTGCATCACAGAAGCCATGTGTAGACTCCCTCTAGCAGTGATCCACACGTGTACCGCGTATCTCTAGAAGTCGCCAAAGGATTCTCTGGGTGCTAGCGTTGAGAAGCCTTTGCTTGCGTTGTCCGCCTTAGATCGTCTTGATCTAATGGAAGAGGATCTCTCTCGGTCTTGACAGTGTTCTTGGAGGAAGACGTACTTTCCACCTTGAAAGAATTCTCTAGAGATGTCGTGCACAACGATTATCTTGTGTAGGAAAAGAGTTGGGTTGTGAGGATATTTATAATCGAGTTTGAGGTTGTAGAGTTATGACAACAAATAAACGCATTATGCATTTCATTTATTTCATTAACTCTTATTGAAAACCCCCATGTCGAATAATTAATTCCTTGACATGCACTCACACTGATTATAATAAATATCATTTAATAAAACGATATTATATCCTCAAAAACCTGACTGAAAAAACTACACGGCGTGTAATAATAAATACACAACGTGTACTTGTTTTTCATTGAAAAGTACACGACGTGTACATTTTATGTACACGGTGTGTATATTTATTCATTTCCTTTACAAAATAAAACTACACGGCGTGTACATTTAATAATACACGGCGTGAACTTATTTTATTTTTCCTCCATCATTTTAAACAACATAGGCTTCCTTGAATAATTATTAAACCATGTACGGGAATAATCTTTATTCAACTTGAGATACATGGATACACATAGTGTGTGACCCTCTAGGACTCTTTCTCATTGGCATTTGGCAGGCTTGCCTAAAGTCCAATATTACTGTCTAGCAACGGGTCAAGGCACCCAAGAGAAAGAAGTTGATGCCACATTGACGTATCACCTCATACAAACGCTTACTATGTAATTTAATCCCTTTGTCTCGATATCTCATCAAGCAGGTTTCATGGAAGTGTCATAAACCTATATACTTGATCTGTCGTTCTTTGACTACCTGAAATAAACTTGTCGTTTACACCATGGCCATGGAATTTTATGCGATAGTTCTATTTCAATCAAATGGCCGAGATATGAACTTCCATAAATGGAAGGGACAAATCCTTCCTCGACTTATTTATTAAAAACATGTCACTCGTGATGCACCCAACGTACCCTACTTCCTGCCAACTTTCTGTGTGATGGTTTTCTTCAGTAAATCTAAGTGCGCGGGTCATGACATGAGTTAATGATAATCTTTCAGTGTAAGGACCATTACACATTCTTGTAGATAGAAATATCCGATGACACCAAGACATGCAGAATTACTACTGGCGGGTCTGTTATCATAATCTCCCATCGTGGATATTACCAAGTGCGAACTCCATGAGAGAGAGTCTCGTCTTCTTACGAGTACTCGAACATGACGGTCTGTATACTATGTGTCCTATCATAGTATGTCATCCAACCATAGAACGTTATTTAAGAATATTGTTATAGCATTTCAAGGTTCTAATCATTGCGGGGATCTTCTATGACCTTATTAATACAACAAATATACCAGGAAATTATTATATTATAGTCATGCAGAATAATGAACAATATATAATAAGTGAACATTCATGTAATCAAAGTACAAAATAGTTGGTTCTCAGTTCATGAACCCTTACAAAATTATTGACGATGTGTGTAGGAAATGTCAAGATGGAACTTTTTCCCTCTCTGATAACCCAGAACCACTGTGAGGGATTTTGAAACTTCTCTGATAAGGCCTATCGCATGGATGAAGCCCTACAACAGGGCAGCTAGACAACTTCGTTGCCTCTCGCAATTCCAGCCAGAAGGGCTCTCAATGTCGAGCCTGGAACAGTGGCCCAACAAGAGGCCCCGAGACAGATGGAATTATTACTGGTGGGGCCACATCCCCATCCTCACAGAGGCCCGCTACCATAGGCCCATCTTCCAGTCTAGCAGTGACTTCCTCAGAATCGGCAGGTTCCCTCACAAAATGTGTCGCCACCGCCTATGCAGGACAACAAGTCTCCTCCTCCCCGACAGGCTCCATTAGCTCCTCGTGAGGGCCAGGCTCCATGGTCCCCATTTCTGGACAGAAGAAAATAGACCTACTCGTTCAATGATAATCAGGTCCCTGGCTATTTTAGAAGTGCCTTGGATCATGGTATTGTGTGTTTTCTTTAGTGCAAAAGGCGAGAAGAGGAAAACCTTACTGATCGCCCCTGCTACTGACCCTAATATCGAATCCAGGGACACACCATCAAGTAGTGCTATGTGTTCAAAGAAAACAATCAATACCAGGTCAATAAAAACATAGTTAGACTGGGCCTGGCCTCGAAACAAGTGGCATGGGTCAATGTAAGGCCAAACAACAGTAACGACAATGAGGGTGAGTGGCAGAAGGTTCTTAACCACGAGTCCAAGAAGTATGATGACTGGATGTATTGAAAAACTGTTTATTGTTCCCATGGTATCATTCATGCACACCTGAATCAGCCAGAGACTTCAGAATAAGCTGCCTAAACTTCTACATCATCATCTCAGCTGACCCCTTACAAGAAGATCGAGTGTAGACAGCACAAGGAAATGCTACGTGCCCGACCAATGTCATCATCATCTCGCACTCAAAATGACATCATGCCTTTAGAGTTGGGGATTCCTCCTAGAGTCCGCCTATTAGTGGATGAATCTTCATGTGACTGTCAATGGTATGCTTCGGTTAATACCGTGGAGTTGGTAAACCCCTATATGACTCCCAATGACAGGGAGCGCCAGGTGAACCTCCACAACCTCCCCAAGTGACGACAATGTCGGTGGAGCCACAGAAATATGGGTCTTCATGTCACATCAGTTGGAACCTCCAGCCAGGCCGTGCATACCACTGAGACCAGACAGGAGGCCCAGCACAGAGTCCAGAATGGGAAGCCTTCTCATCAGGTGTCATCAGGCTCACCTCCACTGCCATTTGTGTTTCTGGATAAGGAAGAGCCACTTGACCATGTCGCAACCTGCCACACCCTGCTATAGGCTGGTCTCATTCATCCGGCCCTCATCTGGTAGCTAATCTACGGGCTTCGACTAGTGAGCAGTAGGATCCACCCCACACCAGTCAGTCACCGGCCCAGCCGGCTGGGCCCCCCATGCCTCCCATCTAAGAGCGGCCTTCTACATGCAGAGGATTGCCCCTGGCGTGGAAGTATGATGTTCTCAAGCACCATTCCAACATCCCAGTGAGGATTTCCATACTCGAGGCCCTTTTCATATCACTATATATGCACGAGGCCCTTGCTAAGTCTTTAAGAAGCCCGCTCTAGTTCGAGATGGAGGTAGGAGCTGCAGAAGCCTTTCACGCTAAAGCGGTCGAGAACGCGAATGTCAGGCCATCATCTCATTATCTATAGAAGATGAAGACTCTCCCATATAGGGGCATATCCTCCCACTGTACAACACCGGACAATTTAATTTCATGGAGTTTCACCAATGTATTGTTGGAATCGGCTTCGGGATTAACCTTATCCTAGCTCGGACATTGCGGAAGCTAGGGTTATACAATGATGACTTGACTCCCTCTAAGCTAAGAATCCAGGGATATGGAATGAAATAGTAGACATCAGTCGGTATGACCCATTCTAAGAACTAGATTAGTGTCCTTGTTGCCAGCACTGAGATTATGGTTGTCTCCCTGAGACCGCATACAATGCATTGATGGGATGACCATGGCTCCACCTGCATGAGGATGTCCCCTCATCGTACCACCAGTGCCTCAAGAACACCCTTAATGGTCGAGTAGGCGTACTCCAAGGGGATGCATATCCTTTTGCTTCTTGTGAAACCTATTACTTTGATGCCAACTATTACAAGAGAAAGGACAAGCAGATTTATGCTAGTGAGGTTGAGCTCGTCACAGTCGCAACCAACCCCTGGCCATGTCTGAATGACCCCTATGTCTTCCTGATCCATCGATTGGAGGCCACGAAAACTGATATGGGGAAATGTTTTGTTGTCTCTGGTACGAGGGGGAAGAAGATTCCCAAGTATATGTGATTATGGAAGATCACCTCATATTCTTACTCAAATCAGGCTTAGGTGATCCTGGAGCCTCCTACCCCCGTAAGGTATCAGGAATTTCACCCCATGACAAAAATAGTACATCATATGTCCCTGTTTCACCAAGCTGGAATCAATATTATCAAGAAAACGCATCACTATTTCTTTGATATCATCAAGTGTTGACCCTTGGTCCGAAGAAGAGATGAGATAGGGTCGACAACCTTCATCGCTATGGTTTTTGGTAGTACTGGAATCTTATGATGTAGTGACCACTACTGATCATACTGGTACCAGCCTCCCGTCAAAATCTGCTGACACAGAATAAGAATCTCCCACTGGGGATCCCACCTCCGCATTTAAAGAAAAGGATTTGGAGAATGCACCCCCAGTCTTTGAAGATGTAGTCTCTACCATGGTCTACGAACTAGTACAAGTGAACCTTGGTAGCAAGGAAGATCCGAGACCCACATTGATCAGTGTCACCATTTCCCTCGAGGGGCAGCAAGAGTAGGTGGAATTCCTTAATTTGCACTGTGATGTGTTTTACTGGTAGTATGATGAGATGCTAGGACTAGATCCTCAGGTAGCCATCCACCACCTCGATTTTCCGGAAAATCATCATTGGTTCAAGTATCCTCCCAGAACGATGCACCCTTCTCATGGTTCCATGGGTGAGGCTGAAGTTGACAAGATCATCAGAGCCAAATTCATCAAGGAGGTCTAGTACCCCAAGTGGCTAGCTAACATTGTGCCAGTCAAGAAGACGAAAATAAATATCTGAGTCTGCATAGACTTTCAAGATCTCAACTGTCACTGCCAGAAGGATGATTTTCCCCTTCCAGTGATAGAATTGTAGATTGATTCTATGTTTGAGTTCCAAGACCTTACCTTCATGGATGGTTTTTCTGGATAAAACTAGATCTGAATGGCCCCTGAGGATGAGGAGTCCACGGCTTTTAGGGCGCCACATGGTAACTTTTGTCACCAGGTCATGCCCTTTGGCTTAATGAATGCAGGTTACACCTATTAGCGGACTAAGCATCAAATATTCAATACAATCCTTAGGACATTGGTGGAATTCTATTTGGAAGATCTGGTGGTCAAATATCACCAGCGCCAAGACCATCTCAATGACCTCGATAAAGTGTTCGGCTTCCTCCGTTCCCACCACCTGAAGATGAATCCATTGAAATGTGCCTTCGGGGTCACCTATTGGAAGTTCCTTGGATTTTTTGTCAGCTATCAGGGCATCGAGATTGACCCAGAGAAGACCAAGGCCATCAGTTAGATGCCTCCCCCAAGAAATATTTTGGAGCATCAAGTTTTTCAAGGCCTCTTAGCCTATATATGCCGATTCATTATGAATCTGGCTAGCATGTGTAATCCCTTTTCTTGGCTCATTAAGAAAGGTTTTTCCTATGAGTTGGACGAAGTGTGCCAGACTGCGTTCTAGGAAATCAAGTAGTATCTGCTCCAGCCTCTGGTCTTGATGCTACCCACCTCCGGAAAACCATTGGTACTTTATGTGACTGCCCTGGAACGATCTCTTGGCACCATTCTCTCCTAGAAGAACAATGAGGGGATGATGAATGGTCTTTAATACCTCTATCATATGCTAATTGATATGAAGACATGATACTCCCCCATTGAAAAGAGTTGCCTTGCACTGGTATTCGTGGTACAATAACTACGACACTACTTGCATCACCATTAGGTACAGCTGGTGTCTCGGGTAGACCCACATGAAGTACATTCAGAACCTTCCAATTTTTACCATCTGTCTAGCACGATGGGAAGTAATCCTCCAAAATTTTGACATTAGGTTCGTGCCTCAGAAGGCAATCAAGGGACAAGGTTTGAAAGATTTTTTTTCTGCCCATCAAACCCTCATGGACCAGACCTCGGATCTCGATTTTCCTAATGATAACATACTCTCAGTTGATCATTCCCTCTAGTGATGGAAGATGCACATTGATGGCACCTCCCAGAGCCCCACCGGCAGGAGGCTCAATGATCCTAGAATCAATTGAGTAAGCCTGAGTATTGTATTTATTACCTCGGGGTAAGACATCATTATGTTCTCATTCCTGTTGTTAGAAGGTTGTACCAACAACGAGGGAGAGTATCGGGATCTTATCACTGGCCTTGAGATGGCCCGCAAGAATGATGTTTCCCATTTTCATGTGATAGGGGACTCTGAACTAGTCATTAATAAAATCAATGGTGACTATGTCATCCAAAAGTTAGAGCTCATACCATTTTTGGAATGAAACCTCTAGCTAATGGCCTAGTTCCCATCTCGGCCAGAAGTTACTCATGTCCCTCGATCTCAGAACGGTCGAGCTGATGCCCTGGACGTCTGGGCTTCATCACTAATAGAACCTGAGCAGGATGGCCTGATTATACATGCATCACATCTGAGAGTTATTTCTCCCATCACCCTAGATGATGATGATGAGCTTTGGGTAAGACATATTACTACCAAAGCTTCCTAATCAGGACCCCCAGGTTCCTCAGATGCATTGGTTGAAGTGCCCCCGACTAGAGAGCCCCCTTTGTTGAGTATCTTCAAAATAGTTACCTCCCATATGATCGGGCCGAGCATGAGCGAATCTAACACCACACGCTGTATTTTACCTTCCACAGGGGTCCAAATATAGAGAAGACCCTCTACAAGAGTGAGTTTGATGGTGTTCTCCTTCGTTGCATACAAGACGTTCATTCTGGTTTCTGCGGCGCCCAATAGACCGGGGAGAAGCTATCCCACCATGTCTAGAGACTGGGGTACTTCAATCCATCCATGATCCATGATTGCATCTAGTTCACCAAGCAGTGTCACATAATCTAAATTAGTTCTCACTTTATGAATCGACCACCAGAACCTCTCCACTCCACCAAGTACTCTTGTCCGTTTATAGTGTGGGGGATCGATGTCGTAGGACCATATCCACTGGAGACCGATCTCCAGTGTAGATTCATCCTGACCTCTATGGATTTCTTTTTCGAGTGTGAAGAGGCAGTTCTACTCAAGGAGGTATAGTCCAGTTCTATTGGTGATTTCATGTTCTCCAAAATCATTTACTAGTTTGAATTCCCTCACGTCGTCCTCACCGATAACAACACCAACATCCGAGCGGCTGAGTTGAAGAAGTTGAACTCCATGTAAAACATCCATTCAAACCATACCTCCTGCTATCATACGTAGTAAAATGGACAGATCGAGGCGTTTAACAAAAACCTCTCTAAAATTATATAGAAAATGGTTGGTCAGAATAAGAAGAGTTAGACAAAAAAGCTCCCCAATGCTCTCTGAGCTTATTTGACAACGGATCGTAATTCCATGTGAGTGACCCCATATTCCATGGTGTACTGAACAGATGCCTTCCAACCCATCATGATTAAAATGACTTCTTTATTCATAATAGTCTATGACCTGCAGGTGCCAGATATGGTAGCTAAAATTTATCTGGCCGAATTGGAAGCACTTGATGAGAATTGGCTTCATGGCCTGCACAATCTAGAAAGTCATCATAATAAGATATCTAGAGCCTTCATTAAGAAGGTTCACCACCACTTTTTCCTACTAGGCGTCTTGGTATTTGTCCTCCGAAAACCGATTATCCCTGACAGGAAACAACCAAAGCTGGAACCCATGTGGGAATGACCATACGTAATTCAAAGGGTTTTCCCTAATGGTGCATACTCCCTGGTGACCATGGATGGTGAGCGCATCACACCACCCCCCAATTCCACGCTTCTCAAGCAATACATATTTTGAGCCATATGGTCCTGCATGACTCTAAACTACCAGGTCTGACATGACCCTGAACTGTCTGGCCATACACGACCTTAAACATTTTCTGGTCCGGCATGACCCTAAATTTTTTTGGTCTTGCATGACCCTAAACTGCTTCATCCCCCTTGACGTTAAACTGTATGTCGTCCTACAAGACAATAAACTGTACCCTTAGAACTACATGTGTCATGATTCCCATCTGCCTGAGATACAGAAGGAACGCTCAAGCGTTTCGTCTTGAGCCCAGCCCCAAACTCTTCTCTTTGACTATCAACCATTGGTATAGTTCTATCGAATGATCCTTACATGATATGGTGTAGTATTCATTAGCCCACTCATTCCAGGATTACAAATGTCGCACCATGTTCCCACTCCCCATTATTCTATCCGTTCACATTCTCACCACATGATGTGAAACTGCATGGACTTCAAGAACTACGTATGGATTGATTCCCATGTTCATGGGATATGCAAAAACTCCCTGATATTTCTTCTGTCCGTCCATCCCAAACGCCAGAATCTCCCCTTGTGTCTAGACATATGGTGCGGTTCAGGCTTTTGTCGCAATTCATATCCAGTTCATCTCGATCTCTCCATACGTCCCACTCCCCAGAGGTGTCCTCCCCTTTCGTAGATGGGCACAACTATGCTTCAACCACTCCTTTTATTGGGACTCCATCATCTTTCCCTTCAATAAGGGCCCCTGAGTGGAATGGATGCTATACCCAAGGGATCTCCTAACACTTTGGTCCAACGCCCACAAGGATGTTGAGCAACAAATTGATACATTTCATCTGTTGAGAATATGTTCAGTGGTCGATGCTCAATTTTTGTTCCCATTCCAAGTCACTACAAGGACGATGTGTTTCGAACAGGGTCAACCGATATCCTTTTTCATTACAGCCACCCCATGGTGTCCCAAACATCGAGTGTAGTGGTCGATTATGCCGTGTTTTATCTCTAAGGGACGAACTCCCTTCGGGCGATGCCAGCTGTTAGACCCATATATGACAGGGAGAGCGGAGTCTGGCCCCTTGTTTCCCATATAGAGCACTGCTCATGTGAGATTAGGAGATGTGATGAGGTGGTAACCGCACAAGAGGTCATATTGATACCATTATCCGGGACGCCCTGCCTGAGGCCCCTTGGCCTTTTTCGACCCTTTTCCTTTCCTGACCCCTGGCCCATGTTCTCATATTGGGTTGTGCGGTGTGGAGCATAATTATTTCCTCACTCACGTAGGGCTATTTCTCCATGCCACACATATCCCCAAGAGACATCCCTCCCATCATTTATCTTCCATAATGCGAGAATAGGCCCTGCCATGCTTCGCATTCCAAATATTGGGCCCCCGGCCCAAGTCTTAACTCTTACAATATTGTATGGTGTGTTAAAGGATTATGTCCTAATTCACATCGAGTTACTCACCACGCCGTACACCTCCCTTGATTGGGGTGTCTTACCCCTTTCTTCATCCTCACTACAAGGCGTTAAACTGCAAACTGGTCGGGCTATTCCGTCCGGGGCCCAACCGCAGGCCCGTTGGCCTTTCTGGGCCCCTATCCCAGGTTCTCTCTTATGGGATTGTATGGTGTGGTATGGGATTATGTCTCCCATCACATCGGGTTACTCGCTGCACCGTACACATCCTATTTGTGGGGTCTCATACCCATTTGCGTCCTTACTGCATGACGATAAACTGCACATTACCCCCTTCATGAACTACATGTGGCTTGATTCCTAGCCTCATGGGATACGTAGGATCACCTGAATGTCTAGACATAGGGTCCAACCCCATATATTAGAAATTTCCCTCTCATATATGCCACTTGGCCTGTGTTTACACATGGATTGGGGTATATGGTGAGGTGTGGGATTATGTCCTCATTCACATCGGGTTTCTTAACTACCACGCCATTTACCTCCTTTTCCTAGGCGTTCTTTGTCTCCCTGCACTATACTCTTCTTTTCAAATTGGCCACCCTCAAGATGAGCCCCTCAGTACTCTTCGGCAATTCACTAATGTGACAAAGTGTACTCTAGTTTAGCACCTGGAATTCGGATTCTACCAGGACATTTAATCACCCATTTCTAACGCTTCGTGTTAACCCTCATTAGGTCTTCCATCACCATTCAAATCCTAAAGGGACCCCCAAATGGAATGGATGCTAGGCCTAAGATATCTCCTACCATTAAGGGCCAACATCCTTTAGGGTTTTAGACAACAAGTCGATACAAGTCCCACATTGTGAA
This sequence comes from Viscum album, assembly GCA_963277665.1. Lineage (NCBI taxonomy): Eukaryota > Viridiplantae > Streptophyta > Magnoliopsida > Santalales > Viscaceae > Viscum > Viscum album. The sequence continues at coordinate 1,018,239,417 of OY728162.1, forward strand.
TATGGTCAGCGGTTGACACCCATTTGTTTGTCCACATTTCTTGCTAACACGATATAGATGATGTGATTCGAACACATTCAAAAGTTATCCTCCATCATCACACCAACCCCATTAATCCCAAAATGCTGGTTACATTATTCACATCCTTTTCCAACTCATCATGTCGAAGTAGAACATCGAAACTCTTGGTACTATTCCTCAGTGCGCATCAGCATGTTAGGAGGAGAAAGTTGCAAGAAGGCATCATTTGGTGCTCTCCACCGATTTCTCCATTGAATGTATTTCATGTATTGACAACACATTATCCACCCTTGATTCCTACACTAATTTCGACTCACGTAGGATTAGGGATCAGATTAAGGTTCGCACGTACATGGAATAGTTCTGCTTTTACATGGTCCAAGTTCTAAGGCCTTCAACTAATATATTTTCATATTCCCCATTTGTATTACTATTTACAACATGATTCCAAATCCATGGGATACGAAAGAAGGCCCAGATATCTCATATTTGGTCCCAACTCAGTCCAGCTAATTTATATCTTCAACTCTGCCTTTTTGGCCACCACCTTTATAGGTCCACATGGTGTGGAGTGTATGGTCTTCTGCCCTCATTCACGTAGGGTTTGCAATAGCCAGGACACAGACACCCCTCCTAAGATATAGTCCGTCCTACCTACTATCTTGCATGACATAAAACTGTATTTTGTCCTCAATTACATTAAAATTCTCTTTCAATAACTATGTGTTGCGTGATTACCATCCTCATGGGATACGTAAGAACACCCGTGAATCCTATCCTTGGGTCCAGCTTAATTGAGAGAATGTCTCTCCAAATTTCTACCTTTTAACCTTTTTTGGCCCCTCAACCCGAGGTTACATTCTCAGAATCACGGCCAGTGTGGTATAGGATCATGTCCTCATTCACGCCGGGTATGCTTTTTTCACCGTTCGCATTCCATCTTGAACCTCATCTATATGTCCAGGCCATATGACATAAAACCATACTGCCTAGTCCCATGTGACTTTAATATATTACGTCTATTCTGCATGATGTTAAAGTGCATGGTTGGTCCCATCACATGACCTTAAACTGAGACAATATCGTCCCAGCAGCATGACGAAAAATGGAACTGCATTGTGATTTTCTCACTCAAGGGACAACATGTTTGGTATCGGTCAAACACCATACCATTTTCAGTGCCTTCATTTTGCTTGATTCTTGTTTTGATTTATGGATTCACTATTCTTATTCCACCTCTTCACAAAAAAACACCCCCATTCACCCTAAAGGATAGACACACCCTATCAAATGCTGTTTCTTTTGGTGCGAGGGCCACACCTGCATGCCCCTTCATCCCTGGCACTGGTACCTTACCATGCCACCTCTCAAAACTATATTCAGTTTGATTCTCATTCTCATGAGATACGTAGGAACACCTGGACACTTCTCTATGGGCCCAGCCCAACGTTCGTGTTATGTCCCTTGACATAACCACATCCCCAAGGAACACATGGTAATCTGATCTCCGAGTCCTCATTCACATAGGGTTTTATAATCACCTCATTATGTGCCCCACATCACATAACAATCAATGGTCCGAGCTCTATGACCATAAACTAAGATAAATATGCATCCTTTCTACAAGATGATAAATTTCACCACATCTTCTTGAACTATGTATGGCTTGATTCCCATCCTCATGGGATACGTACGAACACCCAAGCATCTTTCCATTGTGTCTAGACCCAAGAATATCAAATCTGGTCACCCCTCTTTTTCATCCCATTGGCCCGAGTTCTTTTAGGGAACCTTGTACCTTTACCCTGAACAAGTCTAGGATGCCTCGCACAAACGTTGGGAGGTGACAATTTCCTCGTCAAAATGGTCCTATTCATAAGTATGTTTAATCCCTTGTTAGAATGATGTATCCCCATAATGCATTTCCACCATGGTGACATAATTATCAAGAGTGTTGGACTCTAGTTGAACAACCCATCACTCCACTTTCCACACTTTGTGGATCCTCATACTCATTCATGTCTAGAAGAACCCCCTAATTGTATGGATGCATGGCCTATGGCTCACCAACTGTCATGGGCTAATGTTCTGGAAGAATAATGGATGACATTTTGAGTGAGGACCCATGTTTCGAACATGGTAAGTAGTTGGCCCTCATTTTCCATCCCCATTCCATGATAACACAAGAAGGATAATGTGTTTTGAATGTGGTCTATAGTTATCCTTCATTGTCACGCCACCCCCACAGTGTTCCAAATCCTGGGTATCGTGATTCACAACTTCCATTCCCATCTGTTCAGATTGATTATAGCACCCCTGGCATTACCCTGTTCGTGCACAAGAGCACACTGGAAATACGGTAATTTAGCTATTCTGAGGGCTTCATTCTCTAGTCATGTATCTCCCTTATCTTCCAGAGAATCCAGGTTGGTTGTTCAAACCTCGGATGCCCAAAACATGTTCAAAACTCTTATGTTCAGGTGAAATGACATAGCAGTCATATTTTGTTTCTCACATTAGGCTCGACCTGCGTGAGTGTAGGGATTGATCACTGGGTGCTTCATGAATATAACATATGCGTGTAAAACCAAAACAATTAATGGAACTCATGCAGGATGTGACATCAAACTATCAAAGCATGAAAGTACGTTTAGTATTTATAATCATTATATTACTTGAGGGTCATTTCCCCCCATGGATGGGTTAACCTTGTCAAAATAGCGTAGCAGCTATGCCACCCTCAGGCTGGTGGGGTCCAGGAGTTGATGTCGCCTATTCAGCTCCCGCTCCTCCTCGGTAGGGATATGGAAAAATTCGATGTCCGCAATCTCGGCCCGCTCCATGTCTGTCTGGATGATGGAAATCTCCTTAGATAGTGGCTTCATGCCCTCATCGGCCTATGCCATATGGGCCATCAATCACAATATTAGATCAGATTGCGCGTTGAGGGAGGTCGAATGCTAGTCCGCCCGACTCTATAGCCACTGGACCTCATTTTCATACTTCTATAGCATCTTGATGTTTACCACTTTCCTCCTATACCAGCCCACACCGAGGACACAATCATACTCCCAAATCTTTTCTGCCCTAAGATTTCGGACGAGCATGTGAGGACTCTGGGCATCCAGTCCCCCATCACACAGATCTTGCAGTCGCAAGCGAAGTCTGTCCATCTCATCCCGCCATAGTGCTTGGGGGTGTCATCAATAAATCACTTGATCCGCTTCTATGATCAGCGACAGACTATTCTATTCTCCTCTTCATCAGAGGCCATCTAGTCCTAGTCAGCGCAGTTGGCAAGCTCATACATGGGGATCGCCCCTAGGATTTCGTCAGCAGGGTCCACGTATAGTGTTTGATCGGTCATGGAAGGACCTGGACTATTTGATTGATCCTCATCCTTGAATCCAACCTCAATGATATCAGTTTCATCCCCACTGACGGTCCCACCAATGATCGGCAGCGCCGCTTCTTGGTCGTTTTGGGCCTTAGCCTCCACGATCACCAGGATTCCCCTAAGAAGGACACGGCCAGAAGCCCCGACCAACCTCGCCAAGGAGGCCAACACAATTTGAAGAACTGTTCACACCCAAAAAGGACATGGACATCACTAAACATGGTCAAGGGATGACATTCGGAAAATTATTAGAGGGGACATATAGAGATTGAATTCCAAGTTTCGTTTTTGTGTTGGTCTTTTCAGGACCCCGACGCGTGGCCCCCCATATATTATCAGAAGGTCTGAATGCTCTAAAGGGGACACCTCAGGTATCCTGGCCCCACTAGACATGGCAGTTTTTGCAACCACAGGTGTAGATTTTGAAGGTCCTGCATAAGCATTCATTGAGGGATGGGAATGTGTCCTATGTATGAAGTCCTGCTGCATAGTTTAGATGTTAGTAAGGACTCCAGAACAACCTAGGAGAAGGCCCTGAGGAAGGGGTTTGGAGTTTTACCTCGAGGGCCTCTGCGAATTATTTGTGGTCTAATTCTCGATCGCTGACATCGCCCTCCTCCAATGGACTCCCTTTATTGGCCTCGTCCCCCCAGGAGGACTCATCTGATTCTTCCGGTAGAGGGAAGCGCTCTCTGAGTTCATCGACCAACAACTACGGTGGTATTGTTCGATTCAACAACACATTGACACGATCTGTCATTGGACAGTGGGAACCACGAGAATGAAAAAATCTTTCCAGCTCTGCTAGGTATTGTTCCTCCTCTTCCCAGGACAATACAAAGCCGGCCCAGATAGGGCCTCTTCCTGAAAAATCCATCCTGAGATGGTTAAAGTGTTTCCACATCTCATATGGACCGAGGAATTTCAAATTGACTTCCAAGATGTCCCAGGCTTCTGGGGAGACATCATTCTCTGGCATATCTATAAGGCAGAGCCGCTTCCCTGGATCCTAGGTAGGTATCCTATGGAACATTCTCATTGGACTCCCCTTTGGATGACTCTACTCTTCAGGAACCATTGGTTCCTCTACCGTCGTTGGATCCATCGCCGCTGCCTCACCCTCAAATGATGCAGGCCTCGCCGCCATGGCAGCCCCACCATCGCGAGATGTCCTCACCGCCTTCCAGCCCCAACCCTGAGGTTGGGAAAGCTCACCATCACTAACCTGGACTTTTGGATGCTTCATCATTTCCCCCTGGTTGGCCACCTCCCAACATTGGGCATACTCCATGACTAAACCAAAGGTATCAGTGGGTGGAGGCAACTCATTCTTCATCTTTCCATCCTCATGAGTGAACATGAGCCACATATGCATCATCACACATGGATTCTATTCAAGGTGAACCCCTAGGTAATCTTGGGGGGCCAGTCACTGCATGCACCAAAATAGTCGGTAAATTCATTGCGGGGTGTACGACTGGCAGAGCGGCTCACAGTCCAACCTCGCCACTAGGACTCCACCTCGAAAGGCAAGAAGGTAAGATATGTGCTCTTCTATCCCTCGGAAATCATCTTTGATGGCCTTTGTTGGCAACGAGAATAGATGGAAGTTGAACTCTTCCACTTTCCAAAACTGGTTTAAACAGATGGTATGGTCAGCATGGCCGGAAAGCTCCCCGCAACGTTCCAGATGGATGGGTGAAATTCCAATCCTAGAGGAGAAATAACGTTTGGGTATTCATAAACCCCCTTAATCTGTGCCTCTATCCACCCGTATAGAAAGTGAAACGGTCCAAATATCCTATGTGGCCTCTTCCCCACGCTGATGTGCCAGAGCAATTTTTACATCATGGAAAGCATCAGAATTATGTGATTCACCCACCCTCCAGTCACTAGCATGGAGGCCGTGATGAATGTTCTTGATCACATGCCCATATTTGTATCCCACAATGGAAAGATCCAGCCATAGATTATAGCCACAATGAACGTTTCTAGCCTGACTATCGGCTACTGTTCGGTGCTGATGCTGAAACCCCAGGTCTTCTACTAACTATCCTACATTATCCACCAGTATGAGTGCTCCTTGCCCCGTTGATCCCCTTTTGGGAAAGTCCGAGGCCCCACCGAAAATTGCATGTCTTCGAGGATGTTCATAATTTTCATGAACTATTGTCTGAAGTGGACATCTATCACCGCTACTTTGTCCTCTCCCAGCACCAATCTCATCAACGCCCTCAATAGTGGTGGAATCTTCTCCGGATCCTCCCGCACACAGATAAAAGTGAGTAATTTGTCGTGCATCGCTCCCAGAATCGGGAACCTAATATTTGATGCATGTCCCATAAGTTGATACCCACTTCCTCGTGATATAGGTAGAAGGTATTGGTCCCCAAGGACCACCACATCAACAGCTCTGGTATCTGGTGCTTCGGCTGGTAGATGTGAAATTGGGAGGTCCTGGCCACCTCATACATGCCTACCCTCCTCAACTCTGCCCCGAACTCTTCACACGATGATCTTACCCGGTAGGCCCAGGCCACATCATTTGTGATGTTGCCACCTTGGCACAGGTCCCACTAACCAGACCATCCTTTCTTCAGGTTCCTTAGTGCCACCTTTAGTAATTTTTGGTACGGAGGAGGGGATGTATCGAGAAGAAATACATTCCCGTCAATGTCGTTCAGATGATTGTATAAACAATCAAAGGTAACAGGTGTAAAGTCCTCCCGAGTGTGGTCATTGGCAACCCTGAACAACTGGCACTGGCACGACGTGCTCTTGAACTAGTAGGATGGCTCATCCCTACTTTCTTCAGGGATGAAGACAACATCACCCAGTCCCAATCCATACAATGGAATCCTCTTGGAAAATGAGTTTTCCCTTTGGATTTATGACAATAGCTGCACCAACGAATCATTGTATGAGTGAATCCGTACCAACTCCCCCAGACCCAATCTATTATCCATATCTTCCATTTGGGAAGCATCTGCAAGGATCCCCCTAACGACCTCCTGGTGAGCCACCATGTACTTAAAATTCAGATGACTTTCGGGCTGGATCGCGATGCTCGGTCCCAAATCTCGGTCATGGAGATCGATCATGGAGACCTCGTGCAGAGCTCGATTCAGACCACAAAATCATAGAGCCTTGCAAAGACCCTCATAAGCAAGTCGTAGAGCGCACTAACGCGAAGTTGATGATTTTTTGTGCGCTGTGAAGAAAAGTCATGATTCGTGGAGTGCGATCACAATGTATGTGGAGCTTCAAAAATCAAGAGCGCCAAAAGTTGAAATCACGGATGAGAGAAAATGAAAAAGGAGATGTCAGTCCCGCTATTAATAGGCGACAACCCTGGGTGATTCGCGTCGCATCTAGCTGCGGCGATCTTCATGACACACCGTACCCCACACGCACATCACTGCTCTGCCTCGCCAGCAACCTTTTTGAGGCTGCCTCGCGAGCGTTCTTCACGAGGACACCTCATAGGTAACCAAGGAATTTTGGTGATGGACCGTCAGACTCATATTCTCGTATTCTACTCGACTCCCAGTCTGAGGGGGGGAATTTTTTGACGCCAAAATTGGAGGCAAAAAAAATATACTGAAAGCATTAAGGAAGACCTCATGAAGATATATCACAAAGCTCCTGGAGCCCTACGGTCGGTGCACAAGAACTCCTTCGCGACCCAACATGAAGCAATGAGGTGGTAATGTTCTGGGACACTCTGTGACATTCACAATCCATCGTGAATCAAGGAGGCAGTTACAATCCATGAAGATCATTGACGTTCTTGACCCCTCATAAAGTAAGGAGGCCGGACTATTCCGTGAAGCCCTTTGACATTTGCGACCCTTCATGAAGGAAGGAGGTGGTAATGCTCTACGACAGCAGGTGACGTTCATGATCTGAAGTAAAACTCGCTTCATGCCGAGTGAGCACTGCTACTGGGTGCCTCGGGCTTATAAATATAGGGATCACCTTAAGACCAAAAGATGGACTTTCTAAACATTCACCTTCCTAGCTCCCGAATTGCGAAGCACCTATGCTCTGCGAACCAAGAGCTCCTCATGGTGCTTTCTTCTCCACGTTGTACCTCCCCCTTGGGGTTAATTGAGCCCCTCTTCCAAGAGGGATGCCTTTCGCAAAACCCATGGGTCTTCGCGAAGGAAGGATATCCTCAAGGGGACTCCAGTCTTCACTGAGAACTCACACTTTGCAAAGCACCCCCATGCGCATGTAAGGAAAGTGCCAAGGCCAGTCATTATACATCGTGATGCACATTGCTTCCCAATGACCTACTTCGCGAGGCTTCCCCACTTCACTGGGAATTGCTTTGCGAATGTATTTCCACTTCGTGAAGCACCCCTTTGCGCATGTAACCCATGCTCCAAGGCCGGGTCACTGTGCATTGTGAAACACATATCTTCCCAATTCTATGATTTTCAAGTAACCCTTACTTCACAAGGCATTGCATCATGAATTCCCTTCCACTCGGTGATGATCCTCCCATGCACATGTAACCCATGTTCCAAGGTCAGGTTATTGTGCGTCGTAAAGCACATCACTTCCCAATTCTATTCTTTTCCAGGCACCCTTGCTTCACGAGGCATTACTTCACGAATACCTTTCCTCTCCGCGAAGCTCCTCCCATATGCACCTATTCCCTATGTCTAGCCTAGGAAACTTCACTTCGTGAAGCACAACCATTCTCGAAGCCCCTCTACTACATGGATAACCAGAGCTTCCCAAGGCTTCAACCTATGGCCCCACTCACTCTGAAACTCCTTTTCCCGTGCGGCCCTTCAGGTTTTCATGAAGCAACATCAAAATCTCTTGGGCGACACTACCCGCTATGTTTCTTATCCTTATGCTTCTTCGCATAGGCAAAATAACGACTATTTCTTCTTCACATAGCCACAGTATCGTGGATCCCTCAATGGTTCTCTCCATGACACCCCATTCATGGAATTTTCTATCCCTTCTCTTCTCAAAGGTGCAGAGGGTACGAGTTATATATGTCCTAGGAGTGAACCCTCCCTCATCTGAGAAGCATGACATTAAACTTCCTAGCATCATCGTTATCAGCACATTATGTTAAAATCTGACTTACCCCCATGCATCTTATGTGGGGAAAGGGAAACCACCCTGGTGTAATCCCCTACCTTTTATTGTCAGAGGCAGCATCCCTGCCCCACTTTTCATCGGTGCCAAATCCCTCTCCCACTGGGTTTTGTCGCCACCAGGCCTCCAATATAGTTTAAGTCACATCCTCTTCGGGCTTCTAGCCACACATAGGCCCATTTTCCCTCTTTGGGCTACGATCACGTGTAAGCCCCACTCCATTTCCAACAGATGCAAAATTCACGATGTGGTCATCCGGTCTTGGCATCTAATGTTTCTCACACAGACCATGACTCACGTGGGCTAAGATTAAGCACCGTCCATGACATCTACCTTGGGAATCCTAGAGTCTAAGCCCCGTAACTCATGAACTACATAGTCTTTGAACCTTTCCATGGCATGGCACGTAGGAATCCTCTAGTAGGTTCAATCCCACCACCCATTGGTCGCCCCGACCCCCTTCACGTCGGTTCACCAACACCTTTGGCAGCCTAGAGTGTAAGCCCTAAACCCACTCTTGAACTATGAGGTCTTTGACGCTTGAAAAGGCAAGCTACGTAGGATGACTACCTGAGCTACAAGCCCAAAAACCATTGGACACCAGATCCTACTTCCCATCGGTTCACCAACTCCCAATCCTGAACTATGAGGTATTTGATCCTTGATAAGGCACGATACGTAGGAAGACTACCCAAGGTTCAAGCCTAACAACCATAGGACCCCAGGTCCTCCTTCATGTCGGTTCCCACACCCTTCTGAACAACATGGTCATTGATCTTTTCCAAGGAAGGTTACATAGGAAGCCTCCCTGAGGTTCCATGACCACCATCTATTTGTGTCCTAGGTCCCCATTCACATCGGTTCAACCCCATCCAGTGGTAAGCTATTGCGACCCCATCCAGTGGTATGTCGTTGAAAACCCCCATCGATAGTAATCCATCATCAGATGTACTATGTAGACATTGATTCCCTACCGTAAGGATACGTCAGAAGCCTCTTTGTGGCTCATGCCCAAAATCATCATATTCCCCATGACGCTTCCATCCCTTTCACCATTCATGTCATCCAACCACTTCATCACCCTTCCTGATTCAAATTCGGGCTACCACATCCTGCTAAAATCATTCCATATCATTCCCCATTCACCTCAGTAGTAACCGAGAAGAAAACCATAAGTTGGCCACAACATCAGTGTTCCCTCTAGGGGTGGAACCCATCTGATCCACTATAATAATTGTTCGGACCAGTCCAATCCATCTCTACTAGACTTTAAACTTGCGGCATACCCTGTGTTAAACATGGGAAGCAGAAGAAAACCCCAAAGACATGGCCATGACATATGATTCCCCGCATTCAAAGTGGGATGCCTTGGGATTCTGAACCCTTGAGGAGTATTATAATAATGGATAGAAGACATACACTCTAGTGTCCCAGCGCCCAGACACGCCAGTGATGACCAACATGACTAATCCACGGATAGAAGGTTGCTGCCCGAACGAGACCCTTTGAATGTCCCGACAGAAGCAGTGTAATTAACTAGTGTCCATGAAAATATGGAGCAAGGAAGAGTTTCAAAAACAAAGTCTTCAGTCTACAAGGGAGTCCCAAACTAGGTGAGAAGTTCCAAGGAAGAATCCATGGTAGGAAGAACTGACATCCATCATCTTGTTTCGATCAAGGAGAAGACATCCCTGAATAAGGAACGGATGCCACCCGCCATTGGAAAGCGGGAATGTGGGGCAACAAAACAGCACTTATTGTCTTCACAGGCAGACATGCACGCCCCAGATATAGCATCAGAAACAACTATCCCATTTATTTTATCACCAAGAAACATTTATTTATCTCATTATTATCACAAAATCATGCATATATTAATGTTCACATTTCCCTTAATATTGTGTTCTCAAAAAAAATATGACCTTACCACCTTAAACATTTTTCATGGTGACTAGTACTATTCAAAATATAATTTTCAAATAATTATGGGAAAACTATAGTGGAATAATCCATATATGTTCTATTATTCCATTATACCAAAAAAGTACTTCTACAACATTATTCTTGAATTCCAAAACATAAAAACACAATCATTCCATTTTCATCATAGAAAATTATCCATGATTATATTTATTCCTTAATACATTTTCCAACTCATCTTTCATTCATACTCTCTTCATTGTCAACAATATAACCATTACTCATACTACCTTATTGAATCTCTTAACGAGCATTACCCCAAGGCATAAATTTGTATAATTTCCAAAAATTCCACATTTACAACATTTAACTAATAAAGATTACCTAGAAATACAATTATCCTCATCCATTATGTTAACTTAAACTTTCACTTATCCTTTACAATTAATCTATTTGTGTCCTTCTTTACCACACAAAAATAATTGTCCAATTATATTTAAATATTCTCCTCAATTCCGCTTCCAGCATGATTTACAAGTGTAATATTGTACTTTGTTTCCATTTATAGTCTCTATGAAACTACATATTTCTCATATTATATGGGCTTAGAAAACGAATTTCTATATTATTGACCATATTAACAAACTGGTGATTATGTATAATTAGAAGGCTTCACCTTTTAATTATCATTTCATTTGGTTGGTCATGAGGAAGTTCATTCCATTTTAAATCAAATTCATCATTTATATGTATCCTCCTAGTTCCGACTATTGTATAAACCCAAGAAGCATAGATTGAGAAACGAAAACAATTGTGGTAAAAACACATAATCATGAGAAATTAATTATAAAATTTAAATTTTTGACATATTTGGTTTAATAATATTTGTTTCATTATCTTTTCCCAAATAATATATTTGTTTCCTTTAAGTAATTATCATTATATTTCTTACTATGGATTTCTCATGTTATTTTATAAATTTTAACTAAATCATGCCCTAATACCAAAAAAAAATTATTTTAATACATAGATATAACATATAAATAGATAAATATTAATTATATAACATTAAAAAACCATGAAAAATAATTATGGATTCAATGTAATTTCAAACATGGAAACAACAACAACAAGTTCATAAATCCATTACATTTTCTCTCATTGATTCCTTCAAAACTAGATCCTTTTTTACATATCATACTTAATACCATTCTTCACATCCTAGGGACAATAAATAAATGAAATGGTGAGGTAATTTTCATATTATTTATAAACATAAGTGATATGAATCCATTATAATATGAATGAATAAGATACGAATATGGTTTTTTGATCATGATTATAACTGATGAAGTTCACTTCCTGATTTTCATAGATCATAAACATGATTGATGACATAATCATTATAATTTTAAAAAAAATTGACCATAAGAGTGATAGATCATAATTAATAAATCATTCTATATATGATTATGTCATGAATGTGTGGATCCATCATTAATATAGAAAAAAATTTCATTTTTAAAGGTTTACTACCATGACCATCAATATAGTTGATCAAGATGTGCCTCTTTCCCCTAGTAGATCAATCCCATAGACTTGTTTCCCATTTTTGTCTCATGATATAATAATAATTACCCAATAAAGTTGTGTGATATATAGATCCCACCCATAAAATAATTAAAACCATGCATATATGTGTTAGAATAAGATAAGTTAAAGTAGAACCAGGGAAATAAAATTGTGTTTTATAATCATTTCAATATAGAATAAACAATGGAAAATAAACATGTTTCATAAATATCATTCCATCGTAAACAGAACCCAAAAATAAATATAATTAAGATGTTTTTAAATAATAACATCCATAGTAAATATTATTTATCACTGAAGATTTTTATTTTTGATGGAAAATAATTTTGAAGGATCACATGAAATAATTATTTAAAATAATCAACATTTCAATTTTCAAATAAATTTTTTGATGACCAAACATTTTATAAAGAAAAAAAACTTATTTGAAAATAACCATGTCATTTTTTAAGGTAAACATCATGTCATTAAGGTTTAATGACATCAATAAAATATGATCATGGTATATTAGCTAAATACAAGTCCTTAATGTTTTTGGTTGAAAAAAGACACCATGAACCTTGATAGAAAAAAGACAAAAAGTATCCATTCTAAAATTTTTGTAAAAAGAAAAAAATGTGTAAAAATGAATTTAAACAATCATAAGTGAATAATAAACTCAATTTTTTGAACACTTTCATAATATATAGATATGGAAGGAAAATAGTGTTTTAATGGAATCTTTATCAGAATAATTATTTCCTTAGAGACCCTTTTAAATACAATATAATTGAAGTTACAACTAATTGAAAGAATATATTACTTGTATTATCTATAAATCAACTTAAAATATGTTTAAACACTATATTAGATAATACAATGTTATCTCAAACATAATATTAACATGTCATCATCAATTATGTACATGATTAGCCCAATGAATGGAAATTAAAAAATTTCTTATAACTTTGTAATGAGATTAATAAGTTGTCTGAAAAAAGTATTAAATATAAAACGAAACATTTAATTACAGGAATATAAATAATTTAATGATATATTATATCAAATGGATGAATATACAGCACACAAAAAAAATAGTATGTGAATTACACATATATATGCCAGAAGTAAAAGTGAGAAATGAAACCCTTACCTAATGATTCCATTTATTTTTGTATTTTTTAAACTCATGCATAAAATATTAGTTATTGTTATAATTTCATTCCATAATCATACTAATATTTATAATACCTTACATTATACTATTATAACAGCTTACCATGGTTTAATTAATAAGGTTTCATTATTTTCATTATTTTGGGTGCATTCGTTTCATGGTTTCATATTCGGTTCATTTAAATATATTTATAGATATTTTTGTTAAATGTAAATAGAAAAATATAATTGAAATGAAATTTTATCAATGAACATCCAAAATTATAAATGGTAACATTTATCATTGTCCATTTTTAAATGAATATTATTCATTTGACAAAATGTTAATGATAAATAATTATTTTAATTTGGCATTATTTTGAACCACCACAATGTAGATTAATTTTATTTAATATAAGGAGAATATATTTGTTCTAGAATATTAAATAGGTAATAATATCACTATTAAAGCATGATATATCAATAATAAAAATTTTATGACAAGACATCAAGGTGGTAATGAAAATAAATTCATTTCCACAGAGATAGTTGACCACCATAATTTGGACAATGGTTTTGTTTAGTTGAATAAGAGGACATAAAAAAGGATGGATATAAAATATTGATTTATAAATATAAAACACTAGTATGTACATGATAATTGAGATATTACTATTTTTCGGATGAATTTGTTTTAGATAACCTAGTAAAAGAATTGAAATTAAGATAAGATATTAGTGTACAATACATATTAAATATCCCCACCTTGAAGTACACGTTAATGAACATGGAATTGGTATTTGTTTCATACTAGAATCTCCTGGACACGGGGAGTGAGGGGAGTAGATGTTTTTTATTGAGTTGAAATGTTTCATCTATTGTGATGAATATTGGGGTTGTGGGGTATTGTTTTTAAACGTGAGGTGGGGTGGTAATATGTGATAAAATAATGATTATTTTATTTTTATGTCCAACCACCTTAGGGTGGAATTAGTTCCAATAAATCTGGATGATAATTAAAGTTTTAATGGATGGTTAAGGTCTATAAACTCATAAAAAAAACATTTAATTATGTTGTTTTTATGTATTTATGATTTTACCTTTCAAAATTAACCTACAATGTTTTATTAACAACACCTAGGTAAATCATTATTTACCATAGTAAATATTGTATAACTAAAAATGAAAATTATCTTACAAAAAAATTTTAACCACATAATTAAAAATATTTTATTCATTTTTAAAAGTTTTGAACACATATGTTGTAATGTTATTTGTAATATTAAACCATCATAACATGATAAATTTATTTTGCGAAAATGTGTTCTTAAGCCCAAAATTGTACTTATATAAAAATAAGGTATAATAGTTTTTTAAATTTAATTAATTGTATTATATATTTCTAAAATGCTCTTGAGTTACTTTGAGATCATTTTAAAATATTAAAATGACCTTTACTAAAAAATTAAATGAGGGTTTTTTAAAAAGCATATTTTTTTTATTTATTAAATATTTAAACTATTAAGAAAATTCTCACAAATTTATCCTAAGATAACTAGGAATCCAAAATTTATTTTAATTTTATTAATTTTTTTTTCTAAAATTGTAAAAATTAATTATATTATTTTTCTCAAAGAATGAAGTAAACATCTCTTTTTAAGAAAACATATATTTGAAGTACAAAATAATTTTACTAGAAATTTTATGCATATTCAAAAACTGATAAATAATATATCAAAAATGAGTAAGAAAATTAAAAACATCATAATGTGGAAAATAAAATTCATTTAAATCAATTAAATGGATAATTTAAAATGTTTGTGATTGAATAATAATATTTTGGAGTTCAGTTAAGCTCGTTGTTCTATAGAATGTAATCTATCAAAGAGATGATTTTTTAAAAAAAGGTACATTCCATAAAATCAAGGGCTATTAGAAAAGAAATTTATGATGAGCTAGGTATATATGTGAGAGACGTGTTTATTAAAATTCTAATAACTCTATAATAATAAAGAGAGAGAGAAAAAGTGAGCTAGAGAGAGATTGGCCATAATATGAATTAAAGGTTGGTTTAGAGAAATCAGTTACCTCAAGCCTGATTTTTCGAATGTTCTTTTTATATTACAAAATTATAAATAAATAATTATTATTTAATTACATAAGAATATATTTCAATATTATTTTTCCTTTTACATTATTCATTACCCTGTTATATTCAATTACTCAGTCATTTAGTTTCAAATAAGATGTGATGAACATATTCAACTCATATGCCCACAATCACCATTGAAATATGACTTAGGTAAAACATATTATAATATAATCATATTTATAATGTCAAATATTAAATTATTATCATTTTTATTGATAATTAATAAATAAGAAACAACCATGACATATTGTAATGAAAATTACACTATGTTATATTTATGGAGATGACATTTCATATGTATGCAAGTATAACATTTCTAATTTTAAATGATCATAATTGAAAGATGTTAAGTGACATTTTATATATTATAAATATTAATTATATCTTAAATATCATATTATTTATTTAAATACACTTACATATACCTGCCATGTGTTGCAGTAATAATAAATGAACTACGTCGCTCTGTGAGGCGGTAATCCCCTATATACACGAATGATGTTATAATTATTCAATGTGTTGTATGGTTAGAAGATACAATATATTTTAACATTATATAATTATTAATATATCAATAATATAAAATTTTAAGATTAAATACATCATCATAAATAGGCTTTATAAGTGATAATAGAACGAAAATCAAGTCAGTTCACGAGCCCGTAGTCTGCCATTTAAAATAATGATGGTAATATTTCCATTTTAATGGATGTGGATATTGTTTTATGTTATGAAATAAACATGATAATATAATATTATAAGTTATATAATACTGTAATTATATTCTCATTATTTAGTAATATTTTAATGTCATGGAAGAAGGAATAAAACAAATACTATCTGTTATGAAGGATACCTCTTCTTTGGAAAACCTATTTAGGATTATAGATAAATCCTCCATAGATTGGATTTATTATGAAAATATGGATTCTAGGATGTGGGTATAGTATTATATATGGTATTTAGGTAGGCATTTCTGAACCAATGTTTGTTATATTTAATGTTGAGAGTAGAGTGGGGGAACATTAATTAGTGGGGGAGATGAAATTGTTGATAATTTTGAAATGAGTAATGTATAAACACACTTTTCAAATTCCAAAAGTCCTCAAAATGGATCATTCATGAACCTTATATGACATAAGGTATAAATATTTCCCAAAAATAGTACATGGAAATGTTTTTAAGTCATTTTAACCATTTTCATTATAGTTTAACCCCCAGTGAACCTGTTTTAACATTAATAACAATAATTAATTTTTAAATTATTTAATATTTACTATGACAGAGAATTAATTTGATATTATTATATAATATTTATTATTATTATTATATATATATAATCCATTTATACAAATTCTATTCAAATAATTGGATGAACTTAATTTAAATGAAAACTTGTAGACGTGATGAAAAATGGTTCTCAAATGAAAAAGTTATTATATTAGTTTAATATATAGAGAGTATCCAAAAGCATCCCTCACCTCAATTATAAAAGATAACTTCTGCCCTCATTTATTCACACCACATTGAGCCTTCTAGCTAGAAATAACCATGATCATTTCTGTTATAGTCTTATTTAATTTTGTTTATTATTTTTTTTCCTTCCAAGAGACTAACCCTAGGCCCCTAAAAAGAAGCTATAATGAAAATTTTCTGATGAATTGATAATCAACTTTACTGGATTTTTCATCATTACTTTTTCTTTTACTTACTATTCATCTGTGGTTTTTATTATAATGTATTACCAAAATTTTTATATATATTATTATATTTTATTATGATTATAGTAAAACTATAATTTACCTTTAATCCATTATATGAACAAAAAAACATCACACATACATACGTAAGGTTTCTAGTATCCAAGCAATGGTGTAAATTTCATCATAACCACTATGACTATATGGGTATAATGATTGAAATAATGGATATATATAATATTTATGGTGTTATTTTTATTTTTATAAAATTAATATACCACCAAATACATTACCCTTTAACCATTAAAGGAATGATAATGCCGCTCATTTGAACATATGACAGACTGTCTCAACGATGCGATGCGAATCATTTTCCAAGTTAGTCAATTAAAAATGATAAAAAAATTATATAATTCATAATTATTATTTATATTACCTATATATAATTATATATATGAAGGAACTATATCCTCTGAAAAATAACCAGGACTTATATGAAAAAAACATGCATAGTCAAATGAAGTAGTTAACACTCGATACAAGGTTTATAACAAAACATTATTTACATGTGGGTGTTAATATGTTATAATAGGGTCATGTAGAATATCAAAATTAGGAATATAGTCTTCTTGTAAATTAATAACATTATTTAAACTTTTAATGATGAGGTTAAGGATTGATGAACTAAACGAAAAGAGTAAGTTGCAGGTTTTTCATCTCACTTTTCTTTCTTTGACATATACCTTATTCCCAACAAATTTGTCCTGTATGGTGTAAGTATCCTTTTATACATAATATAATTAATCTATTTATATAAATGGGTTTTAATGATTATTTTCCAGAATATTAATTTTTGGGGGAATACGATTCGATTAGGTAACTGTGATAAAAGTATTTTGAACTTAAATTTCATCCATTGGGTTAGGATATTATTCCATTGATTATGTCATCATAAGATTATGTGTGAAATTTATTTTTATTATATTATGTTTTATTTCCAATTTTTTATATTTATTTATAGTTTAAAAACATAATCAATTCATTTTATTTACATTATGATATTTCTAAAGGACTCCATCTCAATATAACTGCACTGGGGAATATATTAATATTATGCACCTATTTTCTTCTCTTTGTAGTAAATACCACCCCATTGAGTTATTTACGATTATTTTGACTTGAAATTTACATTTCTTTTAAATTAAAATTTTCATTAATAATGGATAATTTTATTTCCTTATTCATATAACATTTTTATATATGACAATTAATTTATTAGAATAACTATATAAATAACATTAAATACATATCATTAATTGAACAATTATATGTGATGATAGGGAAAATTATTTACAAATTAAGTTTATTATTTTATATATGATTTATTCGTTAAAAATTCAACACATGATTTGGGGACTAATTAATACACACCATGCAATGAATCAATTGTACAGTGAGGTGAATTATTTGGCCAAAAAAGGTTGGTTTCTACCCACAAACTTAAACTATCACGAGGATAGATGTTGAAAGTATCTATATTGAGGCATGATCTTCATAGTTAACACATATGAAATTTTTAATGCCCTTTCGATTATTATTCTATGTCAATAATTGATTAGTTATAATATCCATATTCATGTTCCAGGGTCACTTGATTATTTATTTGGAATTATTTGAGCGTATTTTATTCCTAAAATTTTATTCTCAAGATATTTATTAATTGAATGTGGGTTTAGTTATTTACCATTACATGTTTATTTTTTTAAATCTTGATATATTCCATTGTAATTTACCCTCAACAAAGAATTGAGATTACCCTAGTTTTTTTCCTTTCTTTAGGCAATGAATAATACATCATTGAATTAGTTTTCAAGGATGTATTTAATTATATTTTATTTATTTATATGGTTTTCTTTTCTTTTCCCAAAATAAATTGGGTTTCATTTATTCTATATGGTTTTGAAAATGTGATAAAATTATTCGTCCTTTGTAATTTTAATCTTGTATCTATGTGGATATTATAATGTCGGTTACCAACACCAGGCTACTAGGGTGTGGTTTGATAATTTCGGTATAAAATAAAATTTGAAAGAATCATTGGGAAGTATATTTCAGAAAAAATAGATTCGATAACATAACACCGTGATCGCTTTTATGAATATGTATTGAATTTCATCTCAATGAAAACAAGTTTATGATTATAATATTTGATATGAATAAATATTTTTAATTATGCTTATTGTTAGTCCATATTTAGAATTACAAAAATTTCATAACATTATGATTTATATAGTAAATGACATTGTTAAGAAATGGAACATGAAATGAAGGAGGGTAAAATTACTTATGATAAATTTATATATTTCCCTACTGACGAATTCAATTAAAGATGGTATTGGAACAAATAAATATATTGATATATTAAGAAATCATAATCATGTTATGTCAAATAACCTTTCCCAGATTAAAAAACACATTCAATATCATGATTATCAAACACTATAATGCATTATGTGTTTTAATACCCCTTATTTAGGGGTACTAATGATCTAACGGTCGGAGAGAAATGTTCAAAGTATTTGGAGAAAATATTTATTGCATTAGGTAATGATGAAATGTCTAAAATTTTAATGTATTATATGAATGGTGATTCTGATCAATAGTGGTTGTTGATCAATATTTATAGTGAGGAAGAATAAATATACCTCATTTATTGGATGAATTATAATGGTACATTCATTGTAAAACATTTCCTTATAAGAAAAAGAACTATGATGTAAAGAAGGATAATAAGTTTAATGTAAAAGGATTATGAATGTTCTATGGAGTATGATGGTATATTTTCTAGTTTGAAAATGTTTACTACAAATTATATACATAACATGAAATGCATGATTTTCCATTTCATTAATGTAATTATGCCACCTATCAAATGGGAACTAGTAATTAACCCTTTTCTTAAAATGATTAAATTGTTTTATATGTTATGGAGATAGAAAATGAAATTTTAAAATGAATTTGTTTCAATTGGAATTAACAGAAAAATTGGAAGGAAGATAAAATCATGGAGAGAGAGATGGATGAAAAGAATGTTTTTCCCACATCTGATAATAATAGAAAGAATCACCCAGAAAAATGATTTAAAGGATTGGGAGTTTGTTATATGTGTAGATAGAAGGGTCACTGTGAAAAATAATTTGATGGGAAGAATGAAAAGACATATATTCAGTGTGTAAATTCTAGTGGAATGGGAAAATAAGGAATTAAATTATAATAAAGTCTAGGAAATATGTCTCAAAATAATATATAGGAGCTGGGTCAATATTATTTAACCGATACGACAAAAAATAAGGTATTAATATTTTTTTTATTTTGATCAATCAAATATGTTGTAAAATTATTTTATTTATGATAATATCAGCACAATTATTATAAAATATATAAGGATTATACTAATGTACAATTTCATTAACAAATTATGATCATATTTTGAATGGTTCTATGAATTTTTCTTTAGTAGAGGTTTTTTTATGAAATACACGTTTTAGGGAAAGATAACACATTATTTGTTCCCATGTTGAGATAATGATGTTTGGATAAAGATTTGATTGATGTGAATAATGAAAATTGGATACTAGTAACTACTTTTGAACAGATTCTAAATATTTTAACCATAATATTAGAAAGGGTAACAAGGTTATGAATTTATAAAATGGTTTGAGTTGAATTTTTTTGGAGGTTTTATATACTATTTTATTGATTTACCATATGATGAAACATATGATAAGATATAAAGTAGAAATAGTTTATAGAACAAAAAAGGATAATATTGCCCTTATAAAATAAAAATATGTCTGCCATTATAATTAATTTTATTCTTAGTGGGAGATAAATTTTGCGAACTGCATGAAAAGGGTCATGAAAAAAAGGATTTCCTATTATTATCTGTTTTGATGATATGAATGAATTTTTTTGACAACTCTATATTATAGATTTGTGGTCATTAATGTTCACTTGAACATGTTATATATCACTCTCCCTGGGTATTTGACTATTATTTTTCTCATACATGTTCTTGTTTTCATTCCCCACTTACAATATCCTATCTAGAAACCTAGTGATGTGATTATTTAAGAAGTCATTTGTACTTTCTATTCTTTATTATTAAGATAATATTCTATTAACACGTTTATGATGTGTTTTTTTTAATTTCCAAACCTCTTATTACTAAGATCATTTTTAATTTGTGATGATGAAATTTAATTTAGGTTGTGAGAATGTAAAATACAATGTTTTTATTAGAAAAAACTGTTTTAAATAACCTACAATATACACCACATCAATCATGAATTTATAACTAATTATAAATATTTATTAGGGATAGTAATCTAGATACCCTATGAGGGGGGGGGGGGAATCACGGTATGACAGATTAAAATAGCTCCCCCTTTTGATCTTGTTTTTTTGTTTCAAAAAACCATCTTCTATCTCCTTCCCATTGCAGAGTATGAATAAACATTAAAGAATAAACATGATACAATAATTTTTACTTGGTTCACCCTCACTGGGCTACATCTAAAGAGCACACACCGGCAATGTTCCGATGTACCAAATCCACTACAAGAGCTCTCCTATTTATAAGTTTCAAGTGGACTCATAGTCCCTCCTGGTTTACAACCACTCCTAATATGAGAAATCCCTACTCTCTCAGTTGAAGTGAGCTAACTACTTTTTCATAATATCTAATCACAGTTTATAGACATGTAGTTCTCTTCATTATAACTAACTAATTCATCCTCCGCTCTATGTATATTATCAATTGAAGTAAAAATGTAATCCTTTAATGAATAACCCATTGTATCTTATTTTTGGGAAACAACCTCTATAAATACCTTCCCAAAGTACCCTACTTCGCGATGCTCCCAGTTTCACGAAGCTCAAACAAGCCTTTGTGATGCCCCGACCTCTTCATAAAGCATACACATTCGTAGTGCTCACTGCCTCGTGGAGCACACTACTTCACAGAGCTCATAAATTTTCAATGCTCAAGCCTTAAAAAATCAAAGTCTATCATTGAGCTCATGCTATCTCAAAGCAACAAGCTTTGTTAATCTCACTTAGCCAATGCAGAACACGCCTCTTTCACAGAGCTAGATTAGTCATCATGAAGCTCCTACTTTCGTCAATAACACTTCCTATGAGAACATCCTCTGTGATTCGAGGGAAACCAATGTTTTTTGAAAAAAATTATTATTATATTGAGGGGATTGAGGTCTATTTATAGGTGATTCCATCAACGCTCGAACCTTCATCACGAAGTCAGCACCACATCATATCAAATCGTTAAACTCTGAAATTTACACCTAAATTTTATCTATATTAGGAATCACCAAAAAAAAATTTCAGATCGTGGAGCTCGTCATAATTGTGAATCATTTCATCAATTCCTTCGCACCCCCGAAATAAATCTCTAGTCGCAATGCCCTTCGCCTCCAAAAATCTCTTCAACACTACCATTCACAAAGCTCATCCTAATCACGAAGAACACCGTCAACGTTTTTCCTGTCTTTGCGAAATCCATATCATGAAGCCCATGTTCAAGAAACTCATGACTTTTCTATATAATGATGTGATATTCCAGGAAATACACATTTCACGATGATCACCAAAACCCAAATTTTAGACCCATAAAATTTGGAAAACACTTGAAAATAGCACCACCTTGTATCTTCTCTTTTTATAATTCCTCCAGATCATTCATTCCATTGTCATGGTTCATTGTCTACATGGATTGTCAACAACATCTCTAAAACTTGAAAATTCACCATGGAAAACTGCATTTTCATAAAATAAAACAAATAAAAAAATGATGCAATGTTACCTTGAGGTATTTTCCCCCAATAATATCCCCCTCTGGATTTGTTGAAAACTCTTCTCAAAAAACTTTTCTGCACTTTGATACCTCTATGAAGCTCCAATGGTCATCTACCACCATTCTCCTCCTGTGATTCAGATAGAGACGTATGATTCAATAACCACACACTCTAAGCCCAAATGTGTAATTATCAGTGTGAGAAACACGAGTAGTATGAAATGATCCTCAATTAATCACTTCTTTTCTGAGACCAACTTTTGATACAAGCTAATACAAATTGATGATCGTTGTCAGCCTTGTAAAACCATTCCAATGTCACTATTTTGCATTTATCACGGTCCTCAGTTGTCATGATATCTATTCTTTGATCGATCAATTCTAGAATAGTCACATTTAATACTCTCCAATTATTTAATTTCTCCCACTATCTTGCTGCCCCACCAGTCAGCTCCTCCTTGTGTCTTTGACTAAGACATTTTTCCCCTTCCTTATAAATAGTTTCTCCCCCTTTAAGAGTCACTATTTACCCACTTTGATAACAAACCCAAAGGGAACTCCTATTTGGTCTGAGATATTAGAAAGGACACATATTATCACATTAGATAAAACACCCCATACCTAGGGGAGAGGGGGAGGCCCGTATCCACACCTTTTCAAGTTCAGGGAGTTAACGTAACTCCTAGAGCATGTCGATGCATCTCAAAAGCTTCCTTGGGTAAGGATTTATTTATAATGTCTACAACCTGTAGGTCTATAGGCACATTCTCCAACACACTGTTTCCCTGCTCAACCCTCTCCTTGAAAAAATTATACTTTATCTAAATGTTCTTTGTCCTTGTGTGATAGGCGGGAATTTTAATGAGATTTATAGTACTAGAGTTATCACAATGGATTCCAATCAGATACTTTTCTTCATCACCCTTATCATTAAGATACTACTTAATCCACAATAACCGTGTCCAAGCATGAGTGGATGAAATATACCCAACTTTTTCGGTGCTCAATGAATTGAAATATTGCTTCATTCTTAGCCAATAAATACACAAACCACCATGATAGGAAGCACCTCCCGACGTATATTTTCTAACATCTACTGATCTAGACCAATCTCCATCAGTATATCCCAATAACTTTGACAGAGACTTTTTATTATATATAAAGACGAAGTCCTCTATTCCCTTAATATATCGAAATATTCATTTCACTACAAGCATGTGGTTTCCTTGGGATCAATCTGATATCTCACTTCTTGTCATGTGGCTTATACAATGTCAGGCCTTGTCACAGTCAAGTATGGAAAACTTCCAATGATTTGCCTGTATTATGTGATATTAACATCCTTTCCATACTCATTACTTCCTTAGAATATTTGGATTGTTAAATTTAAGTACCATTCCTTCTTTATGATACATGTAAACAAAGTAAAAATGCCATCCCTCCAATCATTGACATTTTGAACTCACTTTTCATGATTATGGAAATTGTATGTAGTAAGAATTATCTGATCTGTCAATTATTATGTCATCGACATAAACCAGCTCCCTAATCCATTGATTATAGTCGTTGTTGAAATATATATTGTAATCCACTCCCCCACGCTGGAATCCAAACATATTCAAATACTGATCAAGCTGTGAGTACCATTCTCTTAGTGCTTATTTCATCCCATACATCACCTTCTTCGACCAGAAAACCTTGTCCTCGTATTCATGAATGAGAAAACCATATGACTACTCAATATAAACTTTTTCCTATAGAATCCCATTCAATAATATAGATTTGACATCCTTCTTGAACAATTTGAACATCCATTTCACTGCAATGACAAGGAATGATCTGATTTCTCTAGCCTTGCAAATGCTGCTAATGTCTCATCGGTATTTATTCCGTCTATCTGGGAGTATCCTTTGCACACTAGTCATGCATTTTTTCAAATCACTATGCCATATTCATTGATCTTTTTGTGATTAGATTATTTAGGCCAGATGAAATTTTTATCTCCTGTACTCAAAACAATGTCCAACATCGGGTTCTTCTCAAACTGATCAAGATCTTCATCCATAGCCTGAACCCAATTTTCATCTTCAGCTGCATCATCAAAGCATTTAGGCTCTAACTGAGATTATAATTATGTCTATTGTAGTGATCTCATTCTTCTTGTCTGAACTAAAGGTGAATTATCACCAATGATATTATGCCTATCAATTTCACCATGAATCTTTGTCTTTTGTACAGATACAAATTTTACTTCCTCATGATCATCATCAGTATCTTCTTCTGAATCATCATTGGCCACCTTTTCTTATCCTTCATTTCTTTCCTCATCATCAGTTTCATAAATATGTTGTTCACTATCCCATTTAATATTCTCATCATTTTCTACAACAGCAAAGTAATTTCTCTCAAATAGTTTTCCAAGCCTTTAATTAAATCATTTATATGCTTTTCTTTTTCCTGAGTAGCCAAGGAATATTCCATCACCTTCGTATAACTCAAATTTCATGTGTTTTTATTTGTTGAATATAATGCTCTTACTTCCAAATATTTGAAATTAATTCACCATTGGATGCTTCCAGTACCACATATCATACTGAGATAGTCCTTCCTTCAGACACAATAGTGCCCTATTAGAGATGTAGACCGATGTCAATACTGCTACCTTCCAAAATTTCATAGGTAGTTATTTTTCCATAAGCATCATTCTGTACTTGTTTTTGATTATCTGATTTCTTCATTCAACCACTCCATTATGTTGGGGATTCTTAGGGAAGAAACATGATGCATTATCCAGTGTTTCTTTATATAGTCCTCCACCTAATTATTTGTGAATTCTGTACCATTGTCAATATGAAAAATCCTAATTTTTTGTCTAATAATCCTTTCACACTCACTCTTGGATAGTTTTAAGAAGATGAACACACCAGACCTATGGGAAATAACAAATACCCATTCTATTCATCGATAGTCATCAATGAAAAGAATGTAGTACCTCTTTCCATCAATTTCTCTCGGTGTGATAGGCCCACAAGCAATAGCATGCACCAATTAGAGCACTCTAGTAGACTTATTTTAATTTCCCTTATATGTCTTTATGATGAGATCCCCTTGTTGGAATGCATCACATGTGTGAGTAAGATCACATGATAGCATAGTGAGGTCTCTTGCTGCATCAAATATTAGTAGATATTCCAGGGATGGTTGGCATAGATGACCATGTTGTTTATACCACAACTTATTTTCATCCTCTATGGATAGAAAGCACATATCTTCTTCTCCACTTACCAGGGAATGATTTCTCTTTGTTAATTTTACCTTTAGAAACACTTTCCCATATATTCCTTTGATGATAGAAATCTTCTTAGTAATCCTTATAAAATGTCATGAGTCACATAATTCACTAACACTGAGGAAATTGTGACTGATACCTTCTACAACCAAGACATCCACATGTCTTATTTCTTTACCCCCAAACCTGGCCTCTCCCGATCCAATTATCTTCAAGCATTCATCATTATTAAAAAAGACAACACCTTCTTTTTTATTTTTAGGCATGTAACCAGATCCTTGATGCCTATCATGTGAGACATACAACCACTATCAAGGTTCTGCACACCAGAACTATCTGATGCATTTAGGGAAGTTTCATCAACCACTTCCTTCACTCCTCTATTCTTCTTGGTCCAAAATTTTTTATTCACACTCAGTATTGATTGAGACTTCTAATCTGTCTCATAATATGATGGACCAGCTTCATCTTGCAAGGAAGAATTTTTTTTTTCATTTTCCACTCACATTTTGGTTCATTGATCTATTTCTTGTAAACATTCGGATTATGTAGTTGCACAATCCTCTGTATTTTTGATGTAAAGTATCTTTTCATGTCCCAAATCCTCCACACTGAAAACAGTTTTCTTTCGAAATACGTTCTAGAGAAACTTTCAATGATTGTATACCACCTCTATTCATGTGCCCTTCAGTATCTTCTGGCCATAAAACACACATTTTGTGAGTGTCCTATAAATCTACAATAACAACACCAGATGAGAGGAACATTTCTGTGCCTCACTTCTATACTGCCATTAGATCCTTCGGTTCGATGAATTTTATGATTCCTATTTATACCCACACCAATTATCATTATTAGAACA
Organism: Viscum album; assembly: GCA_963277665.1. Classification (NCBI taxonomy): domain Eukaryota; kingdom Viridiplantae; phylum Streptophyta; class Magnoliopsida; order Santalales; family Viscaceae; genus Viscum; species Viscum album. The sequence goes on from OY728162.1 coordinate 1,018,266,478, forward strand.
GGTCCTTGTGGTCTGAGATAAAAACTGACTTATTTTTCCTTCTAATAGAGCCAAAAATTACCCATAACATCTAAACATGATTGTTTCTTCCTTACAAGTGATCTACAAGGTTCATCTTTCATCTTTTCAGCATTCTGAATGATATTATTTCCTGATAATGTGTTGGGACTAAGAAGTTTTTTGTTCCCTTACTGTTTTATCGCAAACCAACAACTTCTCAATCAAGTTCATCTATATGATTAATCTTATCATCCATTATGATATTCAAGCCATCGATCTCCCTTTAATCTTCTTTAATATTTATTTTATAATCACAAACAGATTCTGATTCCTCTGGTGTTGATGAATTGAGTTTTTAAAATTCCTCCATTAACTAAGACTTCTATTTTTCTTGCTGATGCAAATAGAGTTTTGCATCAGGAACAAAATTGTTGGATTTCTTTTTTTAGCTCTCCAAACATCTATCTCTTCACGAGAGGCCTCTAACTCAGCTTGCATATCAACTCTTCCGTCAACTTCTTCATCTTCATCAATGTTAGTTTCTTCCTTTTTCTGAGAACTACCAATAACTTCCACCAAAACATTTTCTCCATGATCTATGTTATTCTATATCACTTCAACCTCCTCTACCTCAGACTCATCAGCACTATAACATTCTTTTTAAAGGTTATTCTTCTTCTTAAAGAAATATCTCTTGAAGTGTTTCTTTCCTTTTCGATAGGCTGAAAGCTTCTTCTTGGTAATTTCCACTACATTGTCACCATCATCTTCTTGGATATTTTTGGGACACCTTTATTTATGATGAACAACCATTCCACATCAAAAAATAGCCAGAGGAAGTTTCCCATTGAACATTCCTTTTCCTCATTGAAAAATTGTAGAAATAAATGACATAACCTCCTCTGTCTCTTAATCCTCATGAGAATATTTAATGGTGTACTTCTTTATGGAATTTATTTTCACCTACTTCGATTTACCTTTTCTACAGCCTCGTTATCATCATTCCTCTTTTCACATGTAACCAATGTACTATGCAAGTTGTCCAGTGTAACCTCCTTCAGATCATTATCTTCTAGAACTAAAACTTTTTGATTAAGCTTAGGTGGAAGTATCCTCAAGATGAGCTTTACGATCTCTAGGTATTTAGTGACTTCTCGAAGACCCTTAATATCTTCCAAAACAATGTTTACCTTCTCAACAAATGCATCAACAGACTCATTCAGTTACATTTTAACATCTTCATTCTTGTTCCACAGAACATGCAACTTTGCATCTTTGACATTTGTATCTCCTTCATATATATTGAATATATTTTCCCACATGGCATGTGATGTTTTTCAAGACATCACATTGATATAAGTTTCATTGCATATGTATTTCCCTTAAGCATTAATTCCCTTGGAATCATCATCCAATCCTCTACACTCAGCTTACGAAAATGCGCCACTATTAATATTAACTTTTATACAATGCATTTATATTCTAAACACATTCATTCCCAATGATTAGAATTAGTATTTCATCTGATTCTTACATAGATGGAAATTGTTCCCATCACATATTGAAATCCCTTTATGATTAGTGACCTCCATTTTACAGAGAAACTCTGGTATCAAAATGTCACTCTTATACCAACTGTTAGGTCAACTATGCTAGATACCCTATGGGGGGGATGAATCAGGTATGACTGATTAAAACAACTTCCCCTTTTTATCTTTTTTAGTTGTTAGGAAATACCCTCTTCTCTATTATTCTCATTGTATAGTATGAATAAACCTTAAAGAATTCACAGGAGAGAATTGTTTTTACTTGGTTCCCCCTCACTGGGCTACGTACAAGGATCATACACTGGTAGTGTGTCGATGTTCCAAATCCACTATAAGAGAACAAATATTTACAAGATTGATGTGGAATCACTACCCCTTCTGATTTACAACCACACAAAATTTGAAAACCCACTACTCTCTCAACTGAAGTGAGCTCACTAGTTTTTTAGAATATCCAATCATAGTTTATAGACCTATAGGTCTCTTCATTATCACAACGGAAAGCATCTTATTCTCTATGTAGATGCCCTATTGAAGTCCAAATTTCATCCACCTATGAATACCCCTTTTCAACTGATCACTGGTAAACAAACTTTTGACGTACCATTTCAATGTATCCTACTTCGCGAAGCTCCCAATTTCATGAAGCTCAAACATGCCTTTGCAAATTCATTGCCTCTTCGCAAAGCACACACTATCGCAGAGCTCACTACCTCTTGGAGCATACTACTTCACAGAGCTCGGACCTTCATAATTCTCATGCCTTCACAAATCCTAGTCTTTTACAAAGATACTTCCTTTTCCAAGCTCACTAAGCCAACACGGAACACACCTCTATCGAGGAGCTAGATTAGCCGTCGTGAAGCTCCTTATTTTGTGAAGCACACTCTCTATATCACGAAGCACCACTGTAATTTTCAGATCAGAGAGCTCGTCATAATTGTGGAGAATTCCGTTAATTCCTTCCTGGTTCATTGTTAACTTGGATTTTAAACAACATCCCAGGAACTCGACAATTAACCACGAAAACCCACATTATCAACAAACCAAAAAAAATCCAATGTTATTTTGTGGGTTTTTACCTAACAATATTTAAATGAGACCATTAAAAACTAGAAATTATATTGAAGGTTGGGAATATGATTAACTAACTTATGAAAATATAAATTTTAGACACATATAATTTGAATTCATTGGTTACCAATTAACATAAAATGAATGGAAAACCAACTGAATATAAATGTTTTTTTATAAAAAAAATATAAATCCAAAATGTGTTTTATAATAAAATTTTTTTTTAGTTAATATCAGAGGATGATCATATAATATTCATATAATATATAAATTGTTTTGAATTTAATCATATTGGTTTGATTAGAAAAAGATAATAAAAAATATAATTTTAGGCCAAAAAAGTTCTATTCTTCTAAATTTTGTTTTTTCCCATTTAGTATTTCAATTTTTTTATTATCCTAATGTCACAATTATATTAGGGTGAATTTTTAGAATATATTAGAGAATATTTTTTTCTAGTGAATAATGAAATATTTATTAATTATTATTGAAAACTATATTTTTATTTCAATAATTTAAAAGTTCTTTTTTGTCTAAAGGATAAATTAGTAACATAATATATTAATAATCCATTTATGTTCATTTGAATCATTTTCATGTCTAAATTTGGTATAAAAACATTTTTATATTTAATAGGTAATTTTTCTAAACAACTATTTTCAGTTCATTTTTTCTGTTAAATTTTAAATGAATTTCTTCCACTACTATGTTTTGAATTAAAAAAAAGAATCTTATAATTTGATTCATAAATTCTAAATTAAAAAAATTACCCTTTTATTTTTTTACAAAATGAATAATTACTTGGTATATTATGTTACCAGAAGGTTAACGTATGTAATTTATGTTAAAAATAAAAATATAATGACTAGAAAATGATATTAACACTTCACTAAATGTTATTAGATGATTCCATTTCATCCATAATCATTTAATGTTCATTTATTTTACAATTTATGTCCATTTGGAAGAGTTTATGATATTTCTAATATTTTATTTAATCAAAATTCAAAGATGAGACATTAAAAATTTAAATAACTATAACATTTATAAAGTTGTGTTTTCCAGAACATATATTCAACTATAAATAGTATTTTAAAATATAAAGTATTTATATTCATCATATTAGCTTATTTTTAAAATTTATTAATAAAATAAATAGTTTAAATGATATCACAACACTGATCTAGTCTTTATTTTATTTATGGAAATATAAAATAAATTATATTAACAACATTAAAATAAATAGATTTTAAGATAATTAATTTTATACAAGTATTTTTTAAGATACCATGTTATCTTAGGGATATAATATTTTTTTTGATGTTATCTTGTTGACTTGATATATTAAAAATTCATTTTAATGTATACTCTCAAAATTAAAATTAATGATGTTTTAAAATAAATAATATTCTATTAAATGATATAAAATTTATCAAATTCCTAAATTTCTCCAAATAATTTGTATAAATTTATAAATTTCATAAATCATTCATTTATGTTTTGTTTTTGGAATTTATTTATTAAATATATTAACCCTCAAAGAGTAAAAATCCTTATTGTCATGGTAAGAGTTAAAGAAATTAAATATGAGTTAAAACCAAATGCTAAGGGAAATAATGTAACCTAAACATTTATAAATAATATTTAATGAAAGGATTTAGAACCAAACTTATATTATATAATAATTAAATATTTTTGGTGACATTTGGAATTGATTTTTAATTTATATTAATTTAATATGTAGAGAGTTTCAAAAGATCCACCCACCTCAATTATAAATGAAAATATCATCCCTCAATTAGTAACACCACTTTGTGCCTTATATCTAAACCAAAAGCTTAAAATTATTCTTATAAACCTAATTATTAATTTTACTGAGTTTTTATTCCTTCTAAAATACCTACCCCAGGTTCTTTGTGAGATGTTATAAAGGATGTCCAGCGAAGATTAGGTAATCATTTTTACCGATTCTTTCTATTTATTTATACTTATACGTCTTCTTCATGTGTTGTTTCAATATAAAATTAATAAATACTATATAATATAATAATATGATGTTATTATGGTTATTGTTCAACCATATTCATCATTTTACACATCTTATGAAAAATTAAATCCCAGTGCTAGTGTTTGTAGGCCATACCATCTCCATGTCATAGTGTACTTTTTTCAATCACCATATTAAATGGATGGGTATAATGGTGTAAATCTTATATATATATATATATATTCATTAATTATTAAATTATATAAATTATGGTAAAATTAATATACAATCCCCATCTATACCCTTTCACCATTAAGGGAATGATAACGTCGCTGGTGCATACATACAACCTACAGTCTATATGATGCACTATGATTTATTTTCCATGTTCACCATTATTTAATGATTAAATAAATTTATATAATTAATAGATATTAAATATATGACCTTAATAAAATTCAATAGATGACATAACTACATCTTATACACAATAAAAATGGATTACATGACAAAATGGGGAAAACTGTAATAATTAACACAATAAATAGGGGTAATAACAAAATATCATTAATAACATGGTGAATAGATGATATAATTGGATCATATATGATATAATAAATATAAATATGTTGAATATATTAATTAATTACCCTATTTAATCCATTATATGGTGGTTAAATCTTGTTCAAATAAACAAAAGAGTCAGGCTCTAGTTAATTGTTTAAATTTTATTTCTAAGAGATATGCCTTATTCATGACTTTTTTATATTTTTATGGTCATCAATACCATTGAATTATAATATTAGAATTTAATTTTTCTTAATGGTATTAAATGTTTTAATGGATGATTATTAATTTTTTTCAGATTACGATTTGGTTGATTACAAAGGGGTAGGGGATTTCTCATCTCAATTTTCATTTGTTAGGTTAAACATCTATTCCATTGATTATATCCTTATGAGGTTATGCTTGAATTGAATATCTGTAATGTTTTATTTCATTTCAACTTGTTTTATGTGAATATACAATAGATACTCATAATAGATTTATTCATTTAATGATATGATGTTTGAAATGGACTACCTCTCAATTTCACTTCACAGACACATATTTTAATATAACTGACCTAATTTATTTTCTACCGTGTACATACATCCACAAAGATTTAATTATGATCATCAATAATTAATGTTTAAATTTTAATTAAATATCCATATTCTTGTATTGCAGATGCGATTATTTTCTATGTTGTATATCATTATTACATATGAAGATTTCCAAAATCAAATATCTCGGTACATAATGTTAAATACTTATATTCTACTCAATACTGATATTTGATGAAATGAAGCATTATTTATGAATAAAATCAATTATTATATATATGAGAAATGATTTGGGCATGAAATAAATGTGTTGGAGACCTGTTAATTCAAGCCTATCCATTCATAGCTAGTCTCATGAGTTGAATATATTGTCCAAATAAAATGGGTTTCTACCCTTCGACTGAAACTGTCTTTGGAATAGATCTTTAAAATTACTATCATGAGTATTGATCTTGTTATTAAATATATCAATCATTATGAATTCTATCAAAAATGTTATTCCATTCTATTAAATAGTGAGTTAGAATATCATGGTCATGTCTTAAGATCATATTATTATTAATATGTAATTGTTTGATCATCTTTTATACCTATCATAAAATGATCATGATAATGATTAATAGTATGTGTTATCAGTTATTTACCATTACATATTGATTAATTATATTGATTCTGGTTGTCATGAACTTTACATGACCCTTACTGATCATTTTAGTGTACAATTATTTTGTTTCCTTTCATCAGGTTATGAATAAGTGATCATTGAATTATTTATTAAGAGTTAATTTTATTAGGTTTCTTAGGTATAATGATTTATTTAACATTCCTAGTGTAAAGTGGGTTTCATGTATATAATATGGTCGATCGATCCATTGGGATTTTAATCTTGTATATATAGTAATGCAATAATTTATGGAACTCCCTTTGGGTACTAGGGTTAGGGTTTTTACATGAACCTATTTATTATTTGTACAGTTTCTATAGATACCTATCATTTGTGAAAGTTTTTTTAATAACATGAGGTACAATGGAGATGCTTGGTGGGAGGGTATCATAATGATATAGAGTTTCACAAATGATATGTGTCTTTTTATGGTATACATTTCATGAAATTTAGTGGATCATGCTTGTATTAATGTAATGTTTCACATTAGGTTGGTTCAATAAAAGAAAATTGTCTTTTGAAAAACCAATATCTAAAAAGAGATTTATTCTAACATGATGGCCTTAGAACATTATGAATTTCATATCTACCAATGTTTAAGGATCTCAAAACCCCATAAAAGGTAGTTTAGAGAAATATGTCTACCTTTGGGAGTTTGTCTCACCTTTATAATACAAATTTTAGAGTATCATTAATTTAGAGCCTTATCCAGAACCCCAACGGTTACTGCCCCTAATACAGTGGGAAAATGGTGGTGTTAAAAGGATCTTAGATGGTTGGTATGTGTGTTTCAGGAAATGTAATGCCATAAAGGTGCGTCTGATAATGTTTTTCATTGGGAAATAGAGTTTTTATAACGAACAAATTTTATACAAAATGTATTTCTTCAACAACCTTAGAGGACTTGAAAGCATCGTGAGGCTTCACCCATTCAAAATGTTTTTGACATTCCTAAACATAGACCATTAGGTTGATTTTACATATTTATGGTATGGATTAATTTCAAACCATCAATGAACTAAAGAATATCTCTGATAATGTTTGTTTTTCATTGTACACAAATATCAATCATCTGAATATGAGACGGAATGGGACATGAGGATTGGATTCTGAGTGAAAACAATGAGAAATTACTGATCTTTAATCACTTTTCACAAAACACATCCTATACCTATGCATATAAATAGGTGTGGGGGACATAAGGGGACCTAGATAATATTGATAAATATATTACATTGATCCCTATTCATGAATATCAAGAGCATTGTGAGCATTCTATGATTACAATTTTTACCTCTCATGAAACATTGACCCATTTGCGAAATGGTATTTTTTGAAAAGTAGTTTTAGATGGTTTTTATCTTTAATTAACTCATCCTTCATGATAAGACCATATAAAACTAGTTCCTATAAACATTTTATGTATTGGATGATTGATGGTGATGTTGACATTGTTTCCTTTTTATGGAAGGAGATGACCGAAAACATTATTTTGTGGGAAAATTTATAATTACATTTGAACATTATAGTCTCAGTAGATTTATTACATATTCCCATCAAGAATATATGTTTTAAAAAATTTACTATTGACATAAATGTGTACTTAGGGATGGAGATTTCATCCCCAATATAGATCAGGATGCACCAACCATCTAATTCATGATTTATCATGGATTGTGCTAGGTAAATAGAGGTTTTGAGGTCACATTGTAATGAAAATCACATAAATGTCAACCCACTATTAATAGAACCCACTAAAAAAATAAATATAGTGGCGTTTGATATAGATATTTTCCCTGAGTAACATTCAACTATTATAAAAGAGGATTTGATAGACAATATCATCGGGTGGACATAAGTGTGCGATTTGTGCCAGGGTGGAAATTTTATGGAAGAGTAGGCCTGGTTACTCTAGGTGTGATCGTCTGGTAAAATCATTAAGGTGGAGATGAAGATGGTGGGTCTTTACAATGAAGTGTGGACTTCACTAATACATATTTGTCATTATCTGAACATCATGCTTAAGTTGCTGAGTACGATTTCATTGTTAAACAACACATTCCACATATTCTGGAGCATGAGGAATCCCCAATTATTTAAGGATTGATCATTGAGGCCTCCCCCATACATTGTGGTAACATTTGGTTAAGCATAAATTATTGAGGTGGTATCTTGGGGGGAGATCCTACTAATCATTGATTAGTTTTTGTCCAATCATTAAAATTATTTAATGATTTCTCTATTTATACATTTATCATCTTTTTTTTAAAATTCATATGTTTATTCCTACTGACCTCTTACATTAATAACAATAAAAATTGTTGTACGGATACAATCACAAATGGAGAAGTATGAAACGTTTTAGTATATATTCATAGTGTTGATGGAAAATGTTGTACTTAAAATTGGGGAGGATTATGATTTTCCATTGATTTAAGTGGTTGATGAAGTTATGGCTACTGAGTTGACCACATAGGTTCCACATGAGCTAGCTATTGGGGAAAAGGGACCAAGAGAGATGGATTAGATTGCACAACAATGATGAAGTCCAATGATTTGATGGTTGAACTTTACCCAAATGAGCTTGATGAGGTGGAGAATGATGATGGGTGGAGAGATTCAAAAATTGTTAACTTATCATATATTTGGATCCCATCGCATATTATAATATTTCTATGGAATACCATTTTGCAGATGTGTTGGATACCTCCTTGAATATCAGTTTTTACTACTTGAAGACTTTGAGGACTCTAACAATGTAGTGATCTAGGAGAACTGAGTAATATAGAATATAACATTGTGGGATGTGTGGAAAATCATTTCTAACCGTCTATAGGGTGGTCTAACAGGTTGTATTGGGTGCCTCCATCATTAGATCATGAGAAAAGGGACTCGTGTTGTAGGATCATGGGTCCTTCATTCTATAGACCATGAATTTCCCACTTAATGAAATTATGGAAGTGGTAGTAGCACAAAATCATCATGTATGAGTATAAGTCTAGTGGCATCAACGTGAACCAGGCTGATGATGAGGAGATTGCTCAGCTGGAGGGGTAAACACAACTATATGTAGTCATCACCAATTTGGATATAGAGAATATGAAAAAATTGGGGGATCAGTTGGGGGGATGAGGAAATACCAACGGGGGTTCATCTCTTGCAGTTTAGATTCTTTTTGAATAGTATTGGTTATGAATTTGATCTGATCATGTTCTGTGCACTATCGAGGTGTCATCAGGTCTATCGACAAGATTCTTTCATGCTTTATATGGGACACGTCAGGTGAGGGGAAGATATAGTGGGTGTCATGGGGAAAGATGGCCCGACTCGTTTATGAAAGGGGAATCAATGTCATGAGTATGGCGGAGATGATACAAATCTTTCATCAAAATATTGCATGGGAGTCCATTGTAGATCACACCTTGTGGGGGAAGCAGATGTCTCAAAAATATAAGGAAGGTTTGGTTTATGGGTCTTCCAGGGGGATGACGTTATGGACCTCCGTGTTCAACATCATTAAGACTCTCCTCCCTCTCTCACGAAGGATAATCGGAGAAGGGAGCATTCTGTTCTTGCACCACAACTGGGCGGGTGAAGTATTGGGCTACTCGGGATTCCCAACCCCCTCAATCTCCTTCAGGGAGGCAAGTTTGTATCCCCTATTCTACAGGTCGGTCCTGGATGCCTCTCAACAAGAAACCTTCGAATCTGTGATTATGAACTCTAAGCAGGATTGATGCTTCTTTACACCATCCATTTCAGGGAGGTTCACCACCAAAGATTTCCACAGGAAGGATGAATTTCAGGGGCAAAGTGACCTGTAGAATAGCATGGCCTGGTGCATCAAGATTCCTGCAAAACTCAACTTCCTTACCTAGAGGATATGTAATCAATCTATCCCCTACGATTACCATATTAAACGAATCGGAATCAGTCTTGCGTCTTGTTTCCAATGTTGCGGGAACAATAGTAAAGAAACCATGAATCACATCTTTTTTGAAGGATAATATGCTCAGAATGTTTGGAGATTTTTTTGGTGTACAATAAGGATACCAAGCACATGGGGGTAATGTGGAGTGGTTTATTGAGCGCTGGTTCTATGAGGTTGTGTGTCATTGGAGGAGTCTAAGGTGCGAGCCGCTATCTTCAACACGGTCTGCTGGTGCTTAGGGCAAGCTAAGAACCAGGCCAGATATGAGGGGAGAAGTGCCACTGGTCGATCTATGATGGCCAGTACCTGGTGCATGCTGATCAACCTGATTGGTGCTGCAGGTATTGGGAGAGAGATGTCATAAATGCATGTACTGTGGGATCCTCTGAGGAGGGCCACCCGGAATGGTGTGGAGGAGTAGGGAAGGTGGATTCATTGGATCCCCCCAAGCGATGGGCTCAAGCTTAATACTGAGAGATCATGTGTCTTGGGTGACATCAGGGGATGTGGCATTGTTCGGGACTATAAAGGGAGTCTAGTGATGGCCTTCTCAGTTCACTATGGTAGTTGATCTTCAATATGGGAGGATGATATGGAGGTTCTTACAGGCCTATCTTTATGCAGTCTCTGGGGAATCTCCATTACCCACATGGAAAAAGATACTATGATTACCCACGATGCTCTTCTCGGCAGAGGCACCATACCCTGGTCTATCATTAATACAATTAGAATGTGTAAGTCACTCATTAATGACAATGTCATTATTTGGCACACATGGTGATAGTAGAAAAAAGTGGATCACTATATGGCATCTATTGGGGTTCTAGGTACACAGGTGACATGTCTTACTAATGTGTCCAGTATTAAATTGGAGGGGGTGATCCTTATTCGGGATGATTCCCTTGGGCTCCATTATTTCCGAACTCCACGATACGGGTTGTTTGTGTGGGTGACACTTCAAGTCCCCCCTTCCCACCTTTGTAATTCATGAATAAAAATTTTAACGTTGGATGGATTCATGACTAGTACGGGAAAAAGGGAAAAATAGGATATTGATCAATAATATTATTTTTTCAGATAGGGGATGAATACATGGGTTCTTTAGTGCTGATTAACCAACCGATATATTCCTAACTGGGAAATATTTTGTTGAATATTGAGAATCTATATAGGGTTGAATTTATTTCTCAATGTGTGGAGGTGCATGAATAGAAAAATGACATGGGTGTTTCATTCCACCAAAATAAATTAGAGGAATAAATGTTATGAATCAAGAAATCCATAATCTAGAAAACAAGGGTAGTGTTAGGATGATAAAGGATGGCTGCAGAACATTTTTGAAACATAAATCCCTCTATCATTTTGTTAGGGATGGGGACACTTAAATAAAGGTAATTTCTTACCAATTTTTGAAACATGAGACCTATCAAAATGACATAATATGTATTTTTGAAAATGATTCAAAGAAAATTTTTGAGATATTATGTACAAGAAAAGTTTTTATTAGGTGTATAACTTATATTTTGAAAATGATGGAGTTCCTAATCATGGAATGTGAAAATAATGGGGATGAACATAGGTAATGTTCACATGGGGATCAACCCTCCTAGGAATATGCTACTATTTTTTTGAGAATATCAAGTAAGAATATTGGTCTATATTAATTCCAAAATTGTCTTCCATGTGGGGTTATATCATCTATGCCATGGTACAATCGTGTAACTCTAACGGTGTGGTAGGTGACCAAAATTGTTGGAGGAAGGGTTTTCTCAAGAAAGGTTCTAAGACACATTGTAGTTATACATCATGTAATGAGGATTCATTGTGTGTATTTAAGCATATTTCGAAAATATAATTGAACTCATAGTTTAATTTCATCCATTAAATACATTTTTTAGTTTGATTTATGTTCATATAGATTTAATAGAGGGTAGAAATATGTTTTATAGGGATGCTTTTGTGTGTAAAAATGAATGGAAACCTAACTTGAGGTGAGTGAAATTGAGACCCGGTGTCTTTGAAAGGTCTTAGATAGGGGAGATTATATATGGACCAATGACCGGGGATCATTGTGTAAGTATGTATCCCATAAAAGGGATAATTTATCCATAGGTTCGTTTGGAACACAAAATTATAGGAGACAACTTCTAGAAGGTGGAAAAAGGGTTTTTCGAAATGGCAATAGAATCATTGTGGTTATATGTCATCCATTAAAGATGGAAGGCATGAATTTTAAATTATTATAACAAGGATTTTGAATATATATTTTAATTTTATATGTTGATTTCATTATTTATTTAAATTATGGTAAGATATATTAAACCATGATTCCACATAGTTTATCATTTTATGGTCAATAAGTGTGTATTATAGTTTAATTTTTTATGACTAGAACATAAGAAACAATGTGAATATTGGAAGGAGTTAATGTTTGTTCCTGAATATTGTACGAACTAGTGGGTATGGTAAAAATAACCATGTTTTTGTGTGGATTACAATGGGTGCTTTTGTATATGTACACTTTTATTTACACAATTCATTTCTCCAAAATCACTATGGTATCTGGGAGTGTTGGAGTCCGACTTTTCAACAGTTTTCCCAACATGTTTTAATCATAATATATGTATCCTCATTTTAATAGGTCAACAACCTCACCATCGTATCTGGTGCTAAAATAATAAAAAATACATTTACGGATTTGATTCTAAGAAATGTGACCCAATTCTCTCCATTGATAACATTAAGAATTAAATGTAAATATTGGATAAATTACATACCCATAGAAAATTTGTGATTAGAGTTTTATGGAATTAGGAAAAAATATTAAAAAATGTATTCATAAAAAATTGGTTCATAATGGTCATCATCATCAACCAATTTACCTGTTATTCCATATTTTATGTATGTATTCAATATATTGAATAATATTCAACACCTATTAAAACCTTCTAAACAGGTATCAATTTTCAGTATTCATTATAAACTGGGAAAATGGAAAATATGAATGTTTGAGATCATATGCTTAGTACTTCTAGTCATGACAGATATCAATCAATAATAATATGAAACAATATGATAATAATTAAGGTATACGATCATAATAATGACATAAAATGTTAATACCCAACCTGAAAAAGATCAAATGAATGAGTAATGGCATAAAACATTAACAATTGAAAAGATATCATTCACAATAATGAGAAATCATCAAAACATAATAATGAATGATTATTTCATGTCATAAATTAGTATTCAATCATCAAAAGTATATACCGAATTTTATTTGACAATGATACTTCAACTACTAATAAATTACGAATAAACATATATTTCCCATTATAAATCAAGCATATTAACATTCATCCCCCAAATTATTAAGCAATTTTACTAGTTTCCTATAATAGATTAAGAACATAAACATGTTTACAACAACTATCAAAAGAGATATAATAGTTTCCCAAATTCAGAATAAGTTGATATAGTTACCAGCATTCATGTAATGAAAATCATATATATGCAAGGAATAATATTCATCATTCATCATATCAGATCCTCTAAAATGAGATGGGTTTTTTGTAAGTATTTAATCATAACATAACTCATGGAAATTAAATGGGATTCATAAAAATTACACCATCATAATGATAAAACATATAGTAAAAGAATAAGTATGGTATCCTTGGACCATATCCCCAGTGAATGATATATATATTTAAAGTATTTTATACTAGATGGAATTTAATTTTCAAAGGAATCATGGAAAAATTATTAGGGAAGATAACTTTTTAATTTTGAAATCACTTCTCTTTAAGAAAACTAAAAACATATAAATTAAAAAAATTTAATTAAAAATAAACTTATAAACATATAAATGAAGTAAAAAATACTATATTCATCATGTTAGTGAGAGAATCCTCTCATGTAGTATAAGTTAAAATGACATTCATTTAATATATTTTTCTAGAATGTTACAAAATACATTTTTTGGAAAACAATAGGACTATTCCATTTAAATCAATTTCTATTGTATATCATGGGAAAAATGAATTTATTATTTTTGAAGATTTTGAAACTAAATTTTTTATTTATCTAGAAAATATAGAAATAGAACATAGATATTCCCCCATGAAGAATTTAACATATATAATAATGAACAATAATTAGATCGTGATATCAACCATTACCACATTGGAAACTTTTACATCGTAAGTACCAAGAAATAATTTCACAAAATTAAAATTTTCATATCATTATAAAAATATATTCCTGATTTAATATGTTAATGATTCATTATATACAACACATAAATGTAAATATGTTCATTACATAAAATATGTGCCAACAAAACAAAATTGAGATGAATAACCCTTACCTAGAGTTGGACTCATCACAAGCCTTCTTTATCTTCCTAAATTATTAATTTAGATAAATTAAATAATTAGCATAATTAAATTTGATATCTGATTTCTTTAATCAGTTGTAACCATGTTATAACAAAAAAAAATAATCATTTATGTTCATGTCAATCCTTTTAGAGATATTTGGTACATATGTCCAAAATTACTTCATTAGGATGAATATAGTAAAAGTTGTCATTATGCCATCATATAATGAAAAATTATAATGAAATTATTAAAATTTTAGTAAATAAATTTAATAATTAAAACCAATCATTGAATATGGTTATGAAAAAATGAACTACTTTAGAATCATAGACACTGTTGCCCATATATATGTATGAGTAACATTTCAATTTTTTCATTATCACTATGGAAATAAGGTAAGTATTGTTTTATAGTTCTTGAATTATCATCATATAATATATATAATATTACACTGTTTAATGTAATTAATTTTATCTTCCATGTTATGTGGTGGTTAAAAACAGATCACATCATTTTCTGAAGGTGAAAATCCATACGTACCCATCAATGAAATTTTCATTTTCAGTGCATAGAATGGTATGAAGTTAAATGTCATATTAAAATCTTAAAGAGATAAGAATTTAATTGGTATAATATTTGTAAATTAATTACATCATTTTTACCTATCTTTAGAGACTATTATGGAAAAATATTACATCAGATAGTTAGATGGTTGTCCGACCCTAGAAATTATTGATGGTTTCGTTTTCAATTTTGTGGAAAAGGATATGGATATAGGTTATTAAATTAACATAATAAAATCAAATTATATATGGATACACGGTTTTATAGTTTATATTTTTTAAATATTTCCTTAATGTGGTGGAAGAATAAATATAGGAGATGCACTAGATTAAGAATGATAATTCTTCCATGGGAAACCTACTTTTCATATCACCTTATGATCACTATGATTAGTCTTTTCCATAAAAATGCCCTTATAATTATGGGAGGGATTTTAGGAATGTATTTGGGTGGTAACTTCCAAAAAAATTCTTTTAACTATTTTGAAATGAGATGAATAGCTCCACTTTTTTCAGAATAGGGAGGGACTCCCATGGCATTTCCAAAAAATATAAAATTACTATAAATTAATTTTCATTTAAAAATGTATCAAAACTTATTAACAATAAATATATGATATTAGTGGGTATAAATACCCCCAAAATTTAATTTTTTTAAATTCTTATGTTTAATTATTTCCCTAGTCATTTGGTTATAACCCCTAGTTAATCCTTTTAAAATTATAGTAACAGTATAGATTTTTACACTTTTAGTGTCTATATATTTACAATAAATGGTAAAATAAATAATAATTGATGATGATTGGTATTATAAACCATTTATTATATTTTTATCAATTTTATATCATTTATCAAAATATTAATCATTATAAAATATAAATTTTATCATCATTATAACTAGTCAGTTCTTTGACCATAATAATATGAAGTCAACACATATCATTTAAAAAAAATTATTATATCCCAAAAATTTATAAGAAATAATTAAATGTTTTATTGAATTATTTATAAAAAAATTATTATTTTCATATTTTTAATACATTTATTTGAATTCATGATTAATCAAATAATTACTTCATCAGTGTTGTGAAAGCATTCAAAGAAATTTTTTCTTTACTAAAATTAATATTAATTTACAAATATTAAACGAGATATTTTATATTTCAAAATAATATTTATAGTCAATCATATCATCTGGATATATCCTTTTAAAAATATTATGGTTATTAAAAATAAGAGTGTTACATGTTTGACTTATCATGAAATAAAATTTACCAAAGGTCATAATATTATTAAAATGACAATAAAATTTCTTATAAAAAATTATTAGATGAATATAAATGAAATTAATTGATAAAAATTAATTCAATATTTAGTGTCCTTTTATAATCCATATCATTTTATTTGTACCTTTAATTTAGGATTTACCCTTTATCGTGGTAACAAACATTATAAAGTACACTATTGATGTTGACAAAAAATAACCCATATTTATTTAATAAGTTCATATATACTAATTCAAAATATGGAATTCATTTTTAAAAATTCAAAACATATAACTAGAATTCATTAATTTAAATTAAATTTGAAAACACAATGATTTTATTTTGAAAAAAACCCTTTATAATAAAATGATTGTATTCTAAATTCACATATATAATACATTTCAAATATCCTTGTTGAATTAATTTAAATGAAATTTAATGAAATAAATTTTAAGACCAATAAATAATATTTATTTTCTAATAAAATAAAATTTAATAATATTTTCAAATAAAAAAAATATTTTCCATTATTCATTAAATAATAAATCATATTAGAAAATTCTAAAATATTTAATTTAAGAAAGGTATGGCACAGATAATTCATTTATATTATTTATTTTTTCTTATAAATTTTCTTAAATATATTGAAATTAATTATAATATTTGTTCATAAAAAAGATGAAAACTTATTTTTGAATAAAATATATTTTTTGAAGAATAAATTGAATTTACTATTAATTGTTTTATTATTTTAGAAAATCAATTCAATGTATTTATATTTATTTGGACCTATAGATTTATTTCATAGATTTCTTAATCTTATTCAAACCAAGAAATTAATTGAAATGTTATAACTATAAAATTTAAATAATAATATAATTCAGCTCGTTTAAGAGAGCTATTGTGTATCACGAACACAATATAACTTTTTTCTAAATCCCCGGGTATTATATTATCCCCACTTTTATCAATTGTTCCCTTTAAATTTGAACATGTTCTCATTTACCAAGGGTTTTAGTTTGATAAATTAATTTATTTAAATCCTTCATTACAAAAATAGATAATAAAAACCCCAATTCAAAAGAGAGAAAAGGGAAATATGAATGTCATCTAGAATAACACATTTATAGGTTTTAAATTCAAAAAAATATTATGGGATGTGAAATAGATGAAATCTATAAGAAAACTAACACCCACAGTTTGATAGAGAGTTATAAAAAACATATTATTGGTAATTTTAACCACCATAAAACCATAAATATAAGATATTATTTAATGGAATCGATTTAATAAAAAAATAGTTTAAGAAAAAAATTAATTTTTCAAAATCCATTTCATATTGTTGAAGAATTCCATTAATTATTTTTCCTTGAGAATGAGTAAATATACATACTTTATAAGTATAGTTTCATCCATTAATCAATTTTTACTACAATATCATCTTTTCATCAAAACGATGTGTATTTATGATGAATGTTTCCTACTTGAAGGATTGAGATCAATATATAATGGATATCATAATCCAAAAAATAATAAAAAACTATTCCTCCATGATTTTGATATAAAAAAAATTTATATAAAGGATAACAAAATAACCAAAATGAATAAACCCATCATATGATGAAAAAATATAATAATCATTAAAATTTCAATAGTAATACCCAAAATTCAACATAGATCATTCAGAATGTAAGTAGTCATAAATTTCAATAGAATACTCTAGACTATGATAGAAGAACATAGTTCAGAAGTATTTGATCACAACATAATCCCTTATATATTTATAATTTATATCTCAAAAAGTCCACTCCCTAAACATATAATCTCCATGACAATCTAACCATTTCTAGAAAATAACTTGAATAACATAAAATCCAAAATAAAATCATATACATATCTAAAATAAATTTCATCCTTTATTCCACTAATAAAATTCCATTATATTCTTTCTAACATAAAATATTGGTTTCCTAAATTAGTGAGCATATTCCAAAATAACATTAATCACCTTATAATAAATCAATTTCAAATCCCATGGTTAGCTATACGATAAAACATTTGATCGAAAGAGGAACATAGAATTTACCTCATAGATAGTTTAAATAAACAACAAAAATTTCATACTAAATAGGATAATATATATGCTAGTGGTAGGGGATGCTGCCATGTTTCCCTTTAGTTGTGCATTTAATCCTCATTTCCTTAGTGAATTCCAAGAGGTGTTACAATACCTATGGGTTTTAATTTATCTAAAACAATATTAGTATAATCCTTATAACATTCCCATATATGTGATATAAATAATTAAAAATAATTCTAATATATTCAACATTATTGAAACATTTTATTCTTACATTTTACCTCATACATTTCATTTTTCATTCCAAAAATTTAATAACACATACTTAGTCTAAATTAGAGCTCATATAAATCATATTTTTTATCAGTAACTATATAAAATATGACAAATGGAATGTAACTTACTTCATACACATACAATTATTTATTTTAATACTAAGGCTTACATATAACTAACATAAAATATCATTAGTATCATTAAAATTACTTCAACAAAATCCTAATTGGTGTTTATAATACCCTAAACTTATGGTCATCCATAATGTTTTATACCGAATATGGTATCATGAACTATTAAATTAACTTCCCATAGGAATACCATAATCTATAATGTTATGTAAACCTTTCTCTGATACAAAATATTAGACCCTATGTCACAGTCTCTAAGGTCTAGTGGTGAAAAATAAAATATTACATTTATATATTTTATAGTTAAAAATGTGACCAAATTACTCCCATACAAAACATATAACATCAATAGGAATCATTGTATCACTTACATACCCAAGGACCATTTGGGTTTCTAGTTTTCAAGAATTTGGAAAAACACTTAAGAACTTGGGTTCATAAACAATTTGTTGATAAATATAAAAAACATGTTCCATTATACCCATCTTTTCATATTACATTTTAAGCCTACAAAATCTCCCATAGAATTCATCAAGTATGAAAAAATTATAAGAAACAATAATTTAGAATCATTCATTATAACCAGGGAAAATGAATCATATGAAGTCGAGATATTTCATAATTAGAAAGGTTTATTATTAAAGATATCAATTGATAATCAAAAAAATGAATAATATAATCATAAGGGTATAACAGTTTAAAAATATCATTAAATGTTCATACCTAATATTAATTGGATAATAAAATTTAGTAATGGAATATAACTTTTGTATTTCGGAATACATGAATCATGAGAATGAGAAATAAGCATAAATTAATCTTGAACCATTAGTTCATGTCATAAATGTTTGTGGAATCATCAAATGTATTGAAAAAAATTAATTTTTTATGTATGACTACCAATACAATAGATCATTCAAAGACACCTATTTCCCATTATTTATGAAGAACATTAATATTTATCCCATGAATGATTAAAATCCTTCCCCATAGTGGATCAATAAAATTACATTTTTAATGATAACAATATAAGGATATATAATACTTTACCAAAAACATTTGATATAGATACAGGTCCCAAAAATCACAAAATTAAAATAATCAATATTTTTTCCACAATATGAAGCAGTAAACATGTTAGAACCCCCAGAAATAAATGGATTTCAAATAAATTAACTATAACATGACTCATAGGAATGAAATGGGATTTATAAAAATTATTCCATCACAAAACTGATACAAACATAATAGGAGAAAGTTCTATATCCTATTATCTTATCCCCAATAATATATATGTAACATAAAAAGAGTTCATCATAAGTGTATTATTATTTTGAATGATAAATTGGGATAGTTATTGAGGAAAATAACTTTTCAATTATGAAAATAAGTTTCATTTTAAAAAAATATTACACACTTAGAAATGAAAAAATTTAAATAGAAAATGGAAATATGTATATTTATAAATTAATATGAAAATCCCTTAGGTATCAGGAATGATGGAAAATATTATTATGCTTTATAAGTTAAAAAACATTCATTTCGAAATTTTTTCAGAAAAGTCAAATTATACCTTTTTTAGATAATGACTATAGGATTCCATTCAAATTGTTTTTAAAAAATGTATATCATGGTTAAAAAAAATTCAATATTTTTCAGGATAATATAAAAAAAATAAAAAAAATACGTGGATGATAAATATTCCTCAATGGAGACTTAAACCTAATCAATCCTAAATAATAGCGATATTTTTATATAAAGCCATACCACATTGGTAACTTTGTAATCATAATCCACATAAAAATTTAAATATCATAAAAATATATTCATAATATATTATGTAAATTATTTATTATATACACCTCATAAACATAAATAGTTCTATAACAACAAATATATACCAACAAATAAAAATTTAGACGACGAACCAATACCTTGAGTCTGAATCACCACATACATTCTTTATATTCATTAATAATAACATTAGATTACATTATTAAGTACATTTTCATGTTTATTATTATTTTTATATCATTCATTGTCATTTTATAACATTTACTTTTTCATTTATGTTATACTCTGACATCTTAGCGTATTTGGTACATAAGTCCAAAATAACTTCAATAGGAAGACTATGGTTAAAGAGGCCATTCTTCAATAAACTAAAAAATCGCAATATAATTATATTATTCATATATAAATTATAATATTAAATATTACCATTAAATATGGTTATGAACAATGAACTATATTAGAATGATGGAGACAATAGGCCTTATGTATGCAAGAGTCAGGTTTCCATTATTCAACAGTCATTATAGAAAAAACGGTAAGAATTATTTTTCCATTCAATAATGATATTAATATATTATATATCATATTGATACATTAAATATACTTATATTAGACATCCATGTTATGTGGTGTTGAAAAATGTGAGACATTTCTTCATAGAGGTGATAGTAAACATGTATGCCTGAACAACATTATCATTTTCCATTTAATGGATTTGTTTGAAGGTATATAATATATTTTAATTTTATAATTATAAATACATAAGTAATATAATATATGAACATTAATTCAATAATTATTACTATTCATGATATATGTTGATGTAAAATGAATCACATTAGACTTCGAGGTGATATTCCAACCTTAAACATGAATGATGGGTTCATTTCTCAAATGATGGATGATAAAATTGATATAGGTTATTCCTATAATAAAATAAAATATTTTAATATTTAAGATATTGGTGGTATTATTATATAATTGTTTATTAATACTTAATGGAGGTGAAATAAGATGTGAAATAAAAACAATCCATTTAAAACCGCACCTCTTATTGGGACAACCTCCTTTTTTTATCACCTTAAGACTAATATGGTTTGTGGACCCCCAAAAAAGGTAGTATATAATAAGGAGTGGTTGTTTATTAAGTGATTTGGGTTGGTATTAGATGAACCAATTGTGGTTTTATTTGTTACGTAATGATAATAACAAGTTCCCTTATGTAATAAATTTGAGGGGTACTCTGGGATTTTCTGAAAATATTAAAGTAATATAATTTATTTTTTAATGTAAAACAGATTGAAAAATATTTTTTTTAATATAGGATGTTTATGGGTCTAATTCTTTCGGCCAGTGTTTTTGTGGACATGTGTAGGTCATGATATTACCCTTATCATTTGGTTGAAACCACTCATTATAAATTTTTTTCTTTTCATGGAAATGAGTATTTTTACCCCTTGAAGGTCAATCTTAATATATTAAATAGAATAATGGGACCTAAATGGAAAACGGTGGACATTTTCTACCTTATCTTAAAATCTTCGATGAATAATATTTTGTTATGAATTTTATATAATTTAATAAAATATTATTTACTATAAAATATCTACATGGAAAATTATTAAAACTATAAATTACATATCCATTAATAATATCTAGATACCATATATATTTCGAATTTTTTTAATAAAACCCTAACATTTCATGGTCATATATAAGAGTCTGGTATGATACTATTTATCAAAATGTATGTTACATTTAATAGTTTTTAAATTATTTATTTTATTTTTTAATTTATTAAATAATTACTAAATTAATGATGTGAAATCATTTATGGTTATTATTTATTTAATATAATTTAAATAAATTATCATGATGATGAAAAATATTTTATGTTTCAAAATAATATTTATAGTGGAACATATCATGTAACACCCCTAGATTTTAAAAGAGGAACATCATTTTATACAGATTCTATAACATGAAAATACAATATTAAAAGAGAATATGACACCCTCATACTTTATCATTTATTTATTAATATATAAATTAAATCTCCCTGATTGATTAAAATGTTCACAACAACGGGTTTGAATGCAACATGATACTATATAAAAATATAATTATTTAAACACGATTAATCAATTAAGATGATAGTAATAAATACTACTAACTAAATTATTAAAAATTAATGGTTCATAAATTTGTAAAATATATTAAATGGTTATTTATTTATTTTAAAAAAATAACTACTTGAATTAAAATATTTTTTCCCGAAAAATAGGATTCTTTTGTAATAAGGGGTTTAGTAAATCTTTACACAAATAATTTAAAAATAATTGTTTATAAATTTAGAAAATTTATGTTACATATATTTTTATATTAAAATATATGAATTTTTAAGGTGATTTTTTTGAATTTTCATTAAAAGTTTTATTGTTTGATGAATAGAGAAAACATCGAATTTTAATTAATATTATTTTTTCAAAATTATTAATAATGATAATTTATATTTGAAATTGGTATTGTAGTAAATTTAGTCCAATAATATATGAATTAATCTAATTTAACCCATTGGAATAAATTTTATATTTAATTATGATTTAAAATAATTGTAAACAATTGAACACTTTCTCTTTGAAAGCCCTATTTCTCATCGCTCCTGTGAGATTAATTTCAAATTAAATTTTGTCACTTCATTGAATATAATTTTAAAAATACATTAAATGTTGTTAAAGAAATTAATTTATATTTTATAATATTTTTTGGTTATTTTTGGACAAATATGAATAGAGAATAAAATAAAAAATTAATTATTGTGGTTACGGTTAAAACGGATTTACCGAGTGTTAAAACTAGGAATATAATGGATGAATTGACATAAATAATTTAATAAATTTTTTAAAATATTTATAACATATAATTTTTATTTCTCTCTATTTATCTATATATTTTTTTTCATTTTGTCATTTGAAAATTTTGGCTATCAGTTTTTTATTTGAAAAATTACATTTCTGCCACTTACCCTTTAAAAGGAGACATACTCTCTTTTATTTTCCACTCCTTCAAGCCTAATTGGATTGTGAAATTGTTAACCAAATACATTTAAATATCAAATCCTATCAGCCTATAATACTTATATTGGTAATAAAATCCATCCTATGATGGAGGTTTGGGAAAACCTTAGGAGGATAATCCAATAAAAGTTAACATTAATCAAGAAAGGGTTTTTTTATCATCCTACATAAAATATTATTAACCAATTATTATAAAATAAAATAGAAATATTAAATATACTATTATTTTTAGGCTTAGTTATTGGCCTACAATAATCTCCAATTTCATCACATTGGTTATGAAATCATCATTCTTGTGAATGGTAGAATATGGTCTCACAAAATGATGTCATTCGTATTTCGGTTACCACATCTCATGGTTAGATATTCTGGTGGATATAAAGTATAAATAGATGATATTGATAATATATATATACCAATATAGTCATTATATCATGTATTCCATTTATTTTTCTATCCCGTAAGAGATATAATAACGTCGCTCTTGTGTAAGGTGGACTACCACCTCACCAAGCGATGCCATTAATTTTTCACCATGGATTTATCTAGAAGGTTGTAAGGTTAATTATAATTAATATATTATATAATAATTACCAAATTATGATATTAATTTCATATTTTTCATTATTAAAAAAAATATTTCATTTTCTTTCTTACATAGAAAAATGACATCACTGTTTGTGTATGTGTGGACTATCACCTTCATGAAGCAATGCGACTCTATTTCCATAAACACACCACAAAAATAATATTTTAATTATATTTAAGGAAATAATATTTTATAAATTATATTATGAATATTATCTAAAAATAATATGTTAGTTTCCTTCAATCGATAAAGATTGTTGAATAATGAAAACATTACTCACACTTATATACAACCTACCGTCTCCATGACTGTATAATATAACATTTATCATAAATATAATTTATTAGTTGTTTAAAAAATATATGATACATGAATATAATTTATATTTAATAATTATTAAACATTAAATTTTGAAATAATGATAGCTTTTGCAATAATCAACCTACCAATGTAAATTATGACACATAATCTGGATATCATCAAAATAGGTGATGTATATTTAATTGACTAAGTAATCATAAATTATAAGGTAGTGAGTAAAATAAAATGAATAATTAAAATTAATAAGTCTCCTTAAAATCTAAATAAATATCACAGTTTTATTATAATTAATGATATTTAATTTATGTGACGATTCGGTATAATGGTTAGGGTTACTTGTCTCAATTTAAAATCCATGAAACATTTGTAATATTCAAAACTTATTTATTTTGTGTTGTGTATATATTTACTTTTTGTTATGTCATATTATGAAATCTTGTATATTAATTATATAGATAGTTTAACATAATGTCATTTCATTCACAATTATTAAGATAAAAAATTTGTTAAAGTGATATGGATTTATTTTCCAAACACGTCGTTATTCATAATCATTTTTGATTAAGTATTTTTCGAGAAATTATTTGATGTTTCTATCATAAAATCAATCTATTTTATTTTTTATAGTTAATAATTTACGTTTTTAATGTAATAGAATTTTTTTACACTATTTAATACACAAAATAATTTAGAAAATATTTTTAAGAAAAGCCAACCATACATCTCACTTCATTCGAAAATATTTTTTCTACCATAAATATAAATTAAAAAAATGTTTTAATTTATTTAATTTGTACAAATGAAATATTAAAAAAATGTATATATATTTTAATTTCTAAATAAATTTATTTTTATTAATCCCTTTTCATTTTCTAAACCATTCACTTTTATGAAAATTTTATAGTTTAAAATGAATATTATATTGAAATAAATGGAAATGTAACTTATTACCCACTGTCATCAATACCGTTTATTGGAAGATACATTTGAATTATTACAAGGATGATTTTAAATAAAATATTTTTCTAAATACTTTTGAAATTATTTTATACTAAAATTTAATTTTATTCAAAAGTATTTTCAAAATAATTTATTAATTTTTTTTGTATTAAAATATATTTGTGTTATTTGATGGAAAAGTTATTTTCATCTTGAAATGCTCCAATAAATCACTGAATGTAATTATATATCTAAGAATACATCCATTTTTGTTACTTGTTCTCTATTGGGAATTTAATCCAATTATAACATAGTTATTATTTTTCTAGATGGTTTATAATCAGTTTGACTGGAGATTTATTATGTCGATTACATGCATTTTAAACTAGATGGTTTGTTGTTATTTTTATTTACTGGGGAATTTAGTATTCTTTTTACAATTTTAAATATGAAATTTTATGATATTAATGTTTAGACCCGTTCAGATGAGTAATGAATTGGACATAATATGTGATTGGGGTCCTTTTATAACCATTTGACTCGTCAGTAGTTCTGATGATACAAAATAGAATAGGTTTTGGCTGAGGCCCTAACCATTTATATTGATTTCATGGAATAAGGAATAAATAATATTTATATTTAATGGAACAATCCCTTGAAGGTATGTTTTATGTGAATGAAATTATGAATTCCAACATTATGAATTCACTTACTGATATATCATGTGATTATTCGATTAGTTCGCAAAATTGTGGTTTAGTATTAGTATAATGTGATTATTTATATGGAAGTATTTGATCATTATTTATTTTTTACTTATCATAATGATTTTATTGTTAAAATGTAATATTCTTAATTTATTTATTTCGATATTTATTATGCCTAATTTATTTGATCATTTATTTGTATAATTTCCCTTACTAAACGTTTGAGATCACACATTTCTCATGTTTTCTTTTTTCCTAGATACAAATATGTTTTCTGAATGATATGTAGATATATAATAAGGATAATAATGGAGTTACCAAAGATAATAAGTTGTGTATATTTTGTTTTCAATAATAATAATTTCAATTATGTATCCATTTTACAAAGATTGCTAAACTTCAAGGTCACTCGAGATGATGCCCGTTGTAATTCCTTGACCATAGAATCCCGAAACTACTATATCATTTTATTAAATTTGAATAATTACAAGGAATTGTATCTATAATTACTGATAAGTTCATTATCCTTGACGAAAATAAATACATACATGATACCCATAATACATTGGGAAAACAAAACGAAATAGGATAAAATATAAAATTAAATAAAGTATATATTTAGAATCACAATAAAATATCCCTTCTTCGTAACCTGTGGAAAGACCAAAAATGGAATGGGGGTGATAAAATGATTAGTAAGTATTAAATATAGTGATATCATGAATTAATTATAAAAAAATCATAAACAGTTAGATATAAACAAAATGGAATGGTGAATAATTTAAAAACACACGCCATCAATAAACTAGGAATGAAAATATATCCATATATGTTTTCATAGTGAAATCCTAATGGAAAGTGAAAAATGAATATTGGATAAAGAAAATTATTTTTATTTTGATTTCATGAATCTATCACATAAACCATTATACCATTGAGACAATTTAATTCTATGGGTAGGGACCCGTCTAATTAGTTTTCAGAAACCAACTCTAAGGGTTTGTCCCCAACTATTTTTTCACATGAGGCTTGTTGATACATCGAGCGGCTATAGAGGGACACACCCATAACTTCATGTCCAAAGAAATATTATAAAAGGTTTAATTCTAGAACAATATTCCTTTTCTATTTTCGTATTGAGTAGATGATTTAAATTCATCAATATTTCAAAATTTAAACCAACATTCAAAATAAACACCATACATAAAAGAGAATACAACCAAGATAATAAACATATCAATTAAAAAATATGACTATTAAATTGGAATGTTATTTAAATTTAAAAATTAACTCAATGGGGAATTAGATAAACCACATAGAAATTAATAGTTACACAATACAATGTATGTCTCTATGAAATGGAAATTGAGATGAAGTTCCTAACCACATTGTAATCAATCAAATCGCATGGAAAAAATGAATAATCATAAAATTAATCATTAAATACCATCAATTTAAAGATAATAATTATATTATTTATGAAATTAAAGCATAAATACACCACTTACAAAAAATTAGTGGAAAACAAAGTAAATATCATGGAAATAAAATTGCGATGAGAAACCCCTTACAATAAAATCTTCTTAATTACACCGCATTTATGACTCATGAATATAAAAATTATATTTATTAAAAACATGTTCTAGAAGTAAATTATAGTTATTTATAAAACTATTTACCAATTATATTATTTTATTATATTTATTAATATTTTTTATGAAAATAAAGTGTATTGATATCAAGTTTTTTTTAAAACGTTCTCATTTTGCCTCAATTTCATTATTTTGTTAAATGTAAATAATATATTAGCATAATTAATACATGAATAATATAATACATGTAATTAAATATAATATATATATATATATATTATAATTCATACTTTCTATTAGTGAATGTTCTTATAAGAAATGTTTCTGGCAATGTATCAATAGGTGGGTAACTGACCAAGAATGGGATTTTGTCGCAAGAGCCAGAAATGGAGTGAAATTTTTTTATATTTAATATATCTAATAATATTATTTCGTTATAATCACTAATATAATGATAAAATAATTTAGAAATTTTTTTTGAGTACAATATTTATAATGTAATTTGGAAAATTATAAGGAGAGGAGAAAAGAGGGGGGGGGGGAGTTAATGGAGACATACACTTTCCTCGGCCCGACATCTCTTGCACGACCCTCTAAATCACGCTGTGATTGGGTTTTTATTGACCAAGAATGTCCGTACGATTTCTATGAGGATTAATAAGGATGATTTTTTTCATATCATTTTCTTTTGAAAGGGTGGAATGAGTGGTTTTTCAAAGGGAGGGGGAGGGGTTGTTTATACATATTGAGATGGGTAATTCTTGAAAAAATAGTAACTAAAATATTATGTCAAAAGTAATAATTGTAACAGTGAATTTAATTCAATATAAATCATATATTAATATCATATAATGGGTTTTAGACTATGAATCACCTTAAAATATTGAAACCATTTATTTATTGATAACTAGTGTGGAATGAAAGGAAATTAATATTATATAGAACCACTATTGGCTTTAGGATTTGTAAAATAATTTTTAGGTTTTGAAATTCATTTTATTATATATTAATGAATTATTTATCTAATTAAATATATAATATCCAATCATGAAGATATATATTATTATGTCATTAATACATCATGAATGATGTAATTTATGTTACATCGGTTAAGTGAAAACTATATTATTAGTATTTATTGGTAAATTGAAGTATTTCAAAAAACTACTAGAAAATAACCCATGGATAATTTTGACATTATGAATTCAAAAAATGAGCTTCATTTTATGAAAATTATTTATATATATGGGAATTTAAAATTTTAATTAAAATCATTTTTAATACAAACATACATACTTTAAAATCATAATTTGTTTTATAACATAGTGAAATATTCTCTGTGGTATAATTACATTATCAAAAAATAATTGGAATGAAAAATATTGATTTAAGAATACATTTTAGGAAAATTTAATTTCATTAAAATAAATTTATTAACTATTAAATTATAATTAATTAATTATTTCTCACAACAATACCAAAAAAAATTATTACTTTTATAAATATTCCCTTTCATTTATAAGGTTTGTAAATTTTATTAATACATTAATGGGTGAGTTTAAAATACATGAGGGTCATATCACTATTCATAAGGGCACATTATAGTTCATGAGGGTAACATTACTATTTATAAGGGTAAGTTACTATTCACTAGAAATTAAGTAGATCATATCGGACTATAAATATCATACTGAACACAATCGAGTATGTCCATTTTCTAAAATTCAAATCACATAAGTGGAAAAAATTTGTTTTACAACTTGGTTATAACTTTCTTCTACAAATTTTTTTTGATTCATAGAGACTCAATTTTGCATCAATAATAAGATAACAAATGAAATAAATTTATTTAAGAAGAAACATACTATAATATATTGGGGTGTTATATTAATAGTGAATATATTCAAAACATAATATAATATTTATCAAAATAATTACAGTAATCAATATATATATTATTCTTCGATATATTTAATTAAATAATATATTGATGAAATACATTTATTCATATTAAAATATTATTTTTCAAAAAAAAAATAGTGCAAAATAGAATTTGTTTATCTTAGAACCTTAATTAATTATTTTTAAAGTTATAAATTATAATTATTTATAAGTATTATTATTAATTAATACACTAAATTTTTTAATTTTTAGTTTTTATAACATAATTATTTTAAAATTATAAAATAATTACAGTGGTGTTACACCATTTGTATATTATGTGAACGTAACAAAGTAGACACCAACTTCAGTCTATTTTATTCGAGTCACTACAATTGTTACTTGATGAATTTTAGTAGAATTCAAAAGAACTAGATTTCGGAAAAAATGTTGGGGAACAAAAACCTATAATTAAAATAGTTGATTACTATATAATAACATCCTAATTCTTCCACTACTCATGTATTAATCTTGTTTTAATGATTACATATCTCAATACTATTTACAAATCTCCTTTATATTTACAAATCTTATTACTGATCACAAATCTCACATATCTTATTACTCATGTGTATTTATGTTTCAAGTCATATTATAATTTATAATGGTTAAGCTCAATCCATTTTATGCATATTACTTTTTAAGTCTAAATACAGTTATTTGTCAAAGTTCAAGACACCGTGAAGCTTGACATAGTAAGCTAGACACCGTGAGAAAAACACATGCACCGTGACCAATGAGACACCATGACACAGTTAGCCAGACAATGTCATCCAGACATAGTGACTCGGACACTGTGAAGAACATACCGTGAAGGACACATCGTGAAGAACATACCGTGAAGGACACACTGTGAAGGACATACCGTGAAGGAGACACCGTTTGCATAACTACTGTGACACCATTTTTTAACCATTTTCTCAATATTATTTAAATATTTCTAATGGTCATATTTGATTTTTTAATGCAATTAATGATATTTAATGATATTAGTTGGTCTGTCAGGAAACCATTCCTCGTTTCTATGAAAAGAAAATCATTCTATTTCCGGAGCTCAGGGAATATAAGGAATAAGGAGCTGCAGTAGAGAAAAGTAGAACATATGTACGCGCGACAACTCAAGAAGCACGAGTGCATTGTACTTAACAGAAAAGAAGTCTTGAGAATAACTGAAGAAGATATTGCAAGATCTTCAAAGAGGGCATTGTCTCATACATGAAATCCAACTCTATTAAAGAACACCTGAAGAATCAAGAGAACATCTTCACTTTTGAAAGACACCAAGCTGAACCAAGACACTCTGTTTTTTAATAGAAAAATCAAAGGACTCAGAAGCATTTATGCTGAATCCAACAAGTCCAGAGTTGCACTGCCAATGACTAGTGATTTTCTAAACTCATTCATACTTACTCATAGTGATTCTTTGGTTTACTTTCGAGCAGTGTGTGTACCCTGTTTATGTTACACACACATTGTCTCTTGTGTTAAACTGGAGGATTTCTAAATCCTCACTCACATCTGTTTTATCCCTTCCATTTCCCATTGTGGATAGTGGTAGAATTCAAGTGATACTTGGACAGCCTATGTGCTGTTGTCTTTGTTTTCCCATGAATAACTATGGTAGAGGTATGATTACCTGGACAGTTTGTAAACTTTTGTTAACCACGATCCAGGGTGTGGATCAAATTCATATATAAAATTGATAGGACTAAGTCTCGGCTTGAGACTAAACCTCTTGGTTATATCTGAAGTGCATTTTAGTTTAAATTTAAAGTATTCAATATCTAATTTATATTCTGCTGCTGTTAATTTGAAATACATAACTATTTTAAAGTTACATTGATAGTTAATCTAGTAAGTGTTTGTATGTTTTGTAAATTAATAGGTTAGCTTCAAAAGTTAATTTATCTTCAGATTAGAATAACTGATAACTAATCAATCTTTGAGAACCTTACTGACCCTTTACTTTAATTCAAATTCACTACAGTTTATATTGTTATTAAATTTGGGGGATTTAATTTGAAATATTTTTAAACAGAAATTATAATTGGAACTGAATTCACCTCCCTCTTGATTGTCCACTCCGACCAACATTTGGTATCAAAGGATTGTTTTTATTAATACAATATTTCAAAACATTTTGTTTTTCAACTATTATTTTAGTTGCATCCTTAATGATCTTAAATTTCTGTTAGTTCTAAATTTTATCTCTTTAAATTTATTTTCTAAAATCTAGTTATGGACAATAGACTAGAAGGTGATGCTACCAACAGAACACCTTTCTTTAATGGTAAAAATTATGCCCAGTGGAAACTTAAAATGAAAATTCACTTAGAGAGTATGGGTTCTGATATCTGGACTGCTATAGAATCTCAATATAAGAATCCGGAAACTGAAAGAAAAACTTGGGATGAACCTACAAAGATTGATTTCAATAATAACTGTAAAGCTATGAATGCCATGTACTTTGATTTAAGAGATGAGGAATTTAATATAATATCTTCTTGTAAAACTACTTATGAAATTTGGGATACCTTGTGTGTTTCTAATTAAGGAACAACCAATGGTAAAGAAATGATATTAAACACTTATACTATTAAATAGGATAATTGTAAAATGAATACTGATGAACCTATCTCTGACATGTATCTCAGGTTCTATGAGATTATCAACACTATGATATCACTTGGAAAGGTTGTTCTAGAAAAGGAACAAATCATGAGAATATTGAGATGTCTACCGGACCGATGGAGAGGCACTTCGGTTTCAATTAGAGAATCATGTGACATTGGTTCTCTTCCTGTTAAAGAGATTATTGGTAAGCTTATGATGTATGAGGAAGAACTCAATCTGAATAAGGAGGAAGATGATAAACCTAAAAGTAAGTCAGTGGCATTTATGTATAATGCCTCAAAGAGCAAGGAAAAAGAAAAATTTCACATACCTACTGAAAGCTCAACAAGTGAAAGTTATGAATTTGGTAGTGATGCAGAAATGGATCAGATGGCCAAGAGATTTAAGAAAATATGTAAGAAGAAAAAATTCTTCAGTAAATAAAACTAAAAAGTTAAATATGAAAACAAAGGACACTGGATGAAAGACTGGAAGAATGCTGATAAGGGTGATGAAGTTATCTGCGATGAATGCAAGAGAAAAGGTCACATAAAAGATGACTTTCCAAAACTAATGTTCAAGAAGAAACATGACTATAAAGACATCAAGTATAAGAATGAAATGAATGAAACATGGAGTGCTTCAGAAGACACTTCATGTTATTATGATTATGCTAATGATGAATATTCTTATAAAGAAAACATGTGTTTTATGACAAACACCTCTAAGGTAACACAGGACCCTCATTCTTTTAATTCATACTATTTTGGAGTTGATTCTGATTCTGATTCTGAATCTAAAAACATGTCTAGTAAGGAAATGTTTGAATATTGTAATATTCTAGAATGAACATGTAATGAACTTAAGGACAAGTAAAAAAATTTAAAGAAACAACATGCTTTATCTAGTACTGTTAAATCTTCCCTTGGGATTGAAAAGGAAAATAATGCTCAAATGTTAAAAGAAAATACTAAATTGGAAATGTCTAATGAGAAAATGAGAAAGGAAATAGAAAAATTCACAAATGGAAAGAACAATCTAACTCATATTCTAGGTTAAAAAGTGGCACCAAAGTATACTACTGGTTTGGGATACCAACTTGGAAAAAGACAATTTACCAAAAATAGATTTATTCCTAAATCTGGACAACATTCTGCTAGTTCCAGTTATGAAAAATCTTATGCTTTGACTAGTTACTCACATAGTTATAGATCAAATAATGTTTATCTTTAAAAATCTATTGATTCTGTAAATTATATGAGACCCAAAAGACAAATCTGGGTACCTAATTCTTTACATGCTAACCTGTCTGGACCTAAGAGAATCTGGATACCAAAATCATTATCTGTTTAAAACTGCTTTGTAGGAAACTTGTTTGAAGAGTTCCCATAAGAAGATATGGAACTTGGATAGTGGATGTTCAATTCATATGTCTGGGGATTATTCATGCATCAAGAGCTTAATAAAGGTTGATGGAGGCTATGTCACCTTCAGTGATAATTCTAAAGAAAAGATCATCAGCCAAGGCCAAATTGGTAACACAAACATAGTTCTAATTTCTAATGTTTTATTTTTTGATGGATTGAAATACAACTTGTTATGTATTTCTCAGTTATGTGATAATGTCCTTAATGTTAAGTTTGAAGATGATTCTTGTAATGTTTTTAATTCTAAAAATGTTTTATTATTTTTTGCTTTGAGAAATCAAAATGTTTATGAAGTTGATTTGAATTCTTTATTTAAACAAAACATTACTTGTTTAAATGCTTTTCATAAAGAATCTTGTCTTTGGCATAGAAGATTAGGACACTGCAATATACATTCGATTAGAAAACTGACTAGGAAGAACTTAGTTATAGACTTACCCAAACATTAGTTTCCAAATGACAAAAATTTTAATCCCTATCATAATGGAAGGCAACACAAAATATCTTTCAAACCAAAGAAAGAAGTGTCAACTTCTCAACCTCTCGACCTGGTTCACATGGACTTGTATGGACCTTCTAGAGTTTCTAGTTTAAATTGTAAGAACTATGTCTATGTCTTAGTAGATTAGTATTCTAGATATACTTGGGTATACTTATTAGCTCACAAAAGTGAAGATTATTATTACTTTATTAAATACTCCAAGTCTATAGAAAACCTTAGTGGACTTAAGATTATGACCCTGAGATGTTATCATGGCCGTGAGTTTGAAAATCACGAGTTAGACTCCTTTTTCTCAAAAAATTTCTATACCCACAATTTCTCTTCCCATAGGACACCTCAGTAGAATGGTCTAGTATAAAGAAGAAATAGAACCCTTCAGGAAATTGCAAGAACAATGATTAATGTGTATGACATACTTATTTACATTTGGGCTGAAGCTTTAAATACAACTTGTTATATCATCAATAGAATCTTAGTCAGAGATGTTCTCAAAAAGACCCCTTATGAACTGTGGAATAATAAGAAACCTAAAGTGAGCTACTTTAGAGTCTTTGGTTGAAACGTCATTATTCTTAATACCAAGGATAATCTGGAAAAGTTTGCTTCTAAGAGTGATGAAGGAATAATTTTAGGATTTTCTATAACTATAAAATCCTATAGAGTTTTCAATAAGAGAACCATGTGTGTGGAAGAATCTGTTCACATCAAATTTGATGAAACTGATCCACATGAACCTAAGTCATCTTTTGAAAATCTTGAAGAAGATTTGTCTATTCTGATCCTTAATGATAAAATCAATAAACCTATTGTAAAAACAACAAGTTTTGGAAATATTTCAGAATCTGCTCCTAATGAACCTGAACCTAGAGAAGAACCTGAAATTTCTAGTCCTACCTTTACTTGATCAACTAGGATTCTAAAGAATCATCCTTTAGATAGTTTTGTAGGAAATCTGGATAGAGGGGTACTTACTAGAGCTTCTCTTAGAAATTAGGTTGAACATCAAGCCTATTTGTCACAACATGAACCTATAAACATTGATGATGCTATTAATGATGAATGTTGGGTAATTTATATGAAAGAAGAACATAATCAGTTTGAATGAAATAATGTTGGGAAAATAGTAGAAAGAACCAAGGACACTTTTTTCATAGGCACTAACTGGTTTTTTAGAAATAAAGTAGATGAACATGAAATATAGTTAGAAATAAGGCTATGATAGTTGCACAAGGCTATAGTCAAGAATAAGGAATTGACTATGAGGAGACATTTTCTCTAGTAGCAAGACTTGAATCCATTAGAATTCTACTTGCTTATGCTAAACATCTGAATTTCAAACTATATCAAATGGATGTCACGAGTGCATTCTTATGTGGGTATATAGGTGAGGATGTTTTTGTTGAACAAACCCCTAGATTTACAAACCCTACTTTTCCAAATCATATTTTAAAATTATCAAAATCTTTATATGGTTTAAAGCAAGCTCCAAGAGCTTTGTATTATAGATTAAGTACTTTTCTAATTTCCAACGGTTTTACAAAAGGAATAGCTGATCCTACTTTTTTTATAAAATGACATTCTAATGATGTTTTAGTTTTTCAAATTTATGTAGATGATATTATTTTTGGATCTTCAAAAATTTAGTTACGTACTGCTTTTTCTAAAATAATGCAAATTGAATTTGAAATGAGTTTAATGGGTGAAGTAGAATTCTTTCATGGATTTCAAAATTTTCAAAATAAAGATGGAATTGTTTGGAATCAATGTATGTACGTTAGAGATAATTTAAAAAAATTTGGATTAGATTACACAAAAATTAGTGACACTCCCATGAGTACCACCTGTAAGTTGGATCTTAATGAAGATGGTAAATCTGTTGATCAAACCACTTATAGAGGAATGATTGGAAGTCTACTCTACTTAACAGCTAGTTGTCCTGACATTATGTTTAGTGTATGTATGTGTGCTCATTTTCAAGAAAACCCTAAGGAATCAAATTTAAATGATGAAAAAAAAATTCAAATACCTCAAGCATACACATAATTTAGGACTGTTCTATCCTAAAGGATAATCATTTGAACTAGTTAATAATTCTAATGCTGACTTTGCTGGATGTAAGCTAAATAGAAAAATCACCTCTGGAACATGTCACCTTTTAGGCAAGTCACTAGTATCATGGTGTAGTTGTTGGAGTTGGTGGTCTAGAACAAACTACTTTTTTCTTTATTCATTAATAAAATCCTTATCACATCTGGATTGTTCTTCTGTATGACAATGCATGTGATAATGTCCTAAGGATAGCTGTTGCATTAATGGGTCATTGAGGATCCCTACTATGATGAGAACCCGGAAGTGCCACAACACTATTCTTGAATATATGTTCTATGGCTGGATGATATTATTTGAGGAACAAAAATAATCCAGGTCATTAGGGGTGAGGACTCATAAAACTTTGAGGCACCTTCTCATGGTGTGTGCCCTTGGTAATATCCAGGAGGATATTATGAGAACGAGACCCACTAGTAGGAAATCCACATTTCATAGTGTCATTGGATGTTCCTATCTGCAGACGTGTGTATTGGTCCTTAGACTTTAAGATTATTATTAATGGGTATTACAACTCGCACACTTAGATGTATTGACAAAAACTGTGACGACACATTGCTCGCAGCGAGGTAGGATACGTTGGGTGTGTCACGAGTAATACTGCATTAATAGATAATGCGAGAAAGTATTTGTCCATTTTGTTCCATAACAGAAGTAGATATCTCAGGCCCTTTGATGAAATTGATATAGCCTAAATAAATCCATGGCCATGGTAAGGTATGTGCGAGTTCAATTTCAGGAATTCAAAGAAAGAATAATTGAGCACATGGGTTGATGGCACTAGAATGCAACCTGCTTGATTGGAGATATCGAGACGAAGGGATTATATTACACATTAAGTGTTCATAGGAGATGAAACGTCATTGCAGCATTAACTTGTCACGACCCGTCCTCGGGGTCCGTACCGTGACTACCCCAACCCCGCCTTCCATAGGCCAGGGGCTGGTGACTAGCACCAAGGCGTAAATCCCGGTAAAAAGGGAAGGCATTGCCTTTGTAAAGTAAACAAACACCACAGAGTAAGCAAGCAGAATGTAACACTAAGCAAAAGAAGAGTACAACTGAAAGTTCGGAAAAGTAAATGGGCCAGTATACAAACCCAAACTGAAAGTAAAGTACAACTCGAAATGGAAAAGAGCAACTGAAAGGTAAAAGCCGCTACACCGAGCTGTCCACTGGAAATCCCACCTGAAGGGTGGGTACAGATAGCACCACTGCTCCACGGGTCCTGCCGTCCGCTCCGAGCACGTCCCGCCCAGTGGTCCACCTCCAGGTACCGTCCTGCTCTGCAAGCCTCAGCTAAGATCAACGCTGTCCGTCGTCTGCAACCAACACAACGTAGTGCGGGCAAAGCCCGTGAAGGGGTGAGTATAAGCTACTCAGTAGGGTCCCCGAGACCCTTGAAGGTCTCTCAAATCCACAAAGGATAAACCACGAAGAAAGGTACAATCACGAAGTAACAACCGACACTGCTTAGGTATATTCCTATACATATACCTAAGTCATCAATTTCAAATACGCTCCAACTTCCGAGCCCAAGTACAACTCAGTCCACATAGGAAAGTAAACGTATTCCACATAGGAAAGAAAAACGAAATCCACACAGGATAGCACAACACAATCCACACTGGAAAACAACAGGAAATAGCTCACACAGGTATACTTCTTCGAAAGACGATAAAGATGATCTCTGATCCATCTAAGTCGTCGGACCCACAAAGGATCGATAGGTAACTAACCCCCGCAAAAGACCCACACAGGATCGGGCCCACGTAGGACCTGTAGGCGCTGGTTCACACAGGACTGCTGAGCGCAAAGACCCACACAGGATCGGACCCACACAGGATCGGGCCCACACAAGACCTGTATCACTGATCCACGTAGGATTGCTGAGTGCTGAAGTCATCGTCGTCGAATCCACACAGGATCTCTGTACTGTCGTCGTCGCAGTCACAGTAGCAGTAGCAGTAGCAGTCACAGTAACAGTCGCAGCCAGCACTAGGGTTCCCGCACACAGTAAGCTTGTTCGGAGGGTCCGCTCCACGAGCCGAGAGGCAGATACATCAACTGTAACAAAGTCCAGAGTTTATGTATCCAAAAGTTCCGTATCGTCAACAAGAACTCAACACAGCAGACGGCGCGTTGATCGGACGCCCGGTCTGAGAGTTATTGGAATTTTCGTCTCCGGGGCCCGGTTGGTTTTTAAGGCAAAACCAACCCGACCGTACTCCACCTGCATCCAAACCTCGGGCGGAGTATGCCAAAAGATCCGTCTCACTAAGAGGAACACAAAAAAGCTGACGGCACGTCAATCAGACGTCCGTAGCTCAAGATATGATCGTTTCCGCTCTGAAGGCCCGGTTGGTTTCGTGAACGAACCAACCCGGCCGAACTCAAAGTGTTCCGAAACATTGAGTGCGATATACCGAAACGACCGTGTCGATCAAAGGATCGCGTTGCCGCAGACGGTTCGTTGATCGGAGGTCCGTGGCTCAAGATATGACCAAAAGATCGAAATTGTCTCGGAAAAGGGGGGTCCGGGTCCGGGCCGACCCGGCCCGATCCTCCCCCTGGTCTGACCCGAACCGGGGCGACCCGTTCTGGGGCGACCCGACCCGGATCCGACCCGAACCGGTTCGGACCGACCCGGTCCGCTGGAACCGGCCCGGCCGGTGGCGGCGCGGCAGCGCGGCGGCGCGGCCAGGGTGCCGCGCATGCGCCGCACGCGGGGGGTGAAACCCCCCTTTTTTCGGATCTCGGCCGGCCTAAGGCCAGCCGTTTCTCTTCTCACGCGGGACCTGCGGGTCCCGCCTCCTATCCAAACCGGCGGCCGGCGCGGCCGGCCGCCTTCTTCTTCTCCGCCGCGGCCATCACCGCGGCTCTTCCGATCTCCGGCGGCCGGCGAGGCCGGCCGCCCCTGGCTGCTCCGCCGCGGCCGTAGGGCCGCGGCCCTTCTTAATCTCCCGCGCCGGCGGCCTGGCTGGCCGCCGGTCGCCTCCTCGTTCCGCCGCGGCCTGTCTTCGGCCGCGGTCTCTTTCGTAAACAACGACGCGGTGCGTCGGCACCGCTTTTCTTTATCGCTGCTCGCTCCGGCCATAAATTATTTTGTTCCTGCGCGGTGCGACGACACTGCGCTGTCTCTGCTAAATCAACACGAAAGATTAGAAGGGGGAGGAGAATCGGCCGTGTTCGTGCGGTCCGGTCTCCTCCCGTTATAATGATAACAGTTGGCCAATCGTATAAACACAACAATTAACGTTTCACAAATTTTTAATAAAATTTGGAACTACGCCCAACGGATTATTCTTTCATGTTCGAGGGAATGATACACGTAATTTAAAAAGAACAAACCCCTACCTTGGTTCTGGAACGAAGTTCGATGATCGATAACGATTCGCGGAGGTCGAGCGTCGCGGTGGTCGGCGTCACGGAAGAAGAACGTCGATGTCGCGGTTATGTCGTCACGGAAGACGGTTCCCGAGAACGTGGAGTTCTTCGTCGAAGTTCGAAGGTTCTTTGTGTTCTTCATCAGAGTTGAAGAAGAAGAAAAAGGAGAAGCTCCCAAAATTCCTCTAAAGGTGGTAAAAAAAATTCAACCAGAATAAAATAAGCTTTAAGCTTATATTATTAAATAACTTTACCACATGAATTTCAAAGGTTTGAATTGAACAACTCACCTCAATTAATACTTAAAGTTGTCAAACATTAATTAAAAGGAGGGTTAATGGGAGTTTTGAGGGAAGATGGAAGGTTGGGTTTCTTGTGGGCCCCACCACACATAATCCTCTCAAGGGAGGTTAAGTGGATGTGGGTCCCACTCACAACTCCTTTTGGAAGGATTTATAAAAAAACATCAAGTTAAAATAAAAATTTTTATTTCACAAATTTTATTTAACTTAATCTAAAAACCCAAAAACTAACTTTCAACCCGTAATAAACGCAACTTCCGAAAAGGTCTCCTTAAGCGAATATCGGCGCTGCGAGTTCATCGGTGCCCTCAGATTTCAATTCCGAGCACCAGATCAAAAGATAGAAATTCCCGCTCGTTCGTTCACTGAATGTACCCGAGCCAAACTTCGGAAATTGATTCCGGGCACTCCGGGCCTCGGAATCAGGTGCCGTCAGAAACCGCGCTCTTGTAAAATTCCAATGAAAATTAAGAAAAAATTTCCCTTGAATTTTACGGGTCTTTACATTACTCCCACCTCAGGGATTTACGTCCCCGTAAAGATACATCAAAAACTAGGGAAACAAATGAGGGTACTGAGCACGCATCTGAGCCTCCCGCTCCCATGTGCTCTCCTGGAGATTCCCGTGCTGTCATCTGATGCGCACAAGAGGAATCGATCACCCACACAGGACCCGCTCCTGTCGATCCTCTATCTCCACCGGGACCTCCGTAAAAGTCGCCCCATCGTCAACGTCACGCTCCCCATGGTCAATGATGTGTGTCGGGTCGTGCACGTATCTCCTCAGCTGAGACACGTGGAAGACGTCGTGCACCCGGTGCAACTGAGGTGGCAGAGCCAGGCGATAAGCCACCTCGCCAACCCTGCTGAGGACCTGGAAGGGTCCGATGAAGCGCAGAGATAACTTGCCGCCTCAGCCAAATCTCCGAATACCACGTCGAGGTGAGACCCGAAAGAAGACGTGGTAACCATCCTCGAACTCCAGTGGCCTCCGCCTCCTGTCAGCATATGACTTCTGCCGGCTCAGAGCTGTCCTCATCCGCTCCTGGATGACCTGGACCTTCTCTGTTGTGGCCTGGACCATCTCCGGTCCCACCAGTGCTGACTCTCCAGGGTCTGTCCAGCACAAAGGAGATCTACAAGGTTGGCCGTACAACGCCTCGTACGGTGCCATCCCGATGGTGGAGTGGTAGCTGTTGTTGTACAAAAACTCTACCAAGGGTAGGTGGTCCTCCCAGCTACGACCAAAGTTGAGGATACATGCGCGGAGCATGTCCTCGAGAGTCTGAATGGTCCTCTCCATCTGACCATTTGTCTGAGGGTGAAAGGCTGTGCTCAGACGTAGCTGCGTCCTGAACGCCTCCTGTAACCCCTTCCAAAGCCGGGAAGTAAAGAGAGCATCTCGATCGGAGACGATAGATGATGTCACACCGTGGAGCCGCACAATCTCCTGAACGTAGAGACGTCCCAAGCTATCCACTGATCCCTGCTCTCTGATGGGTAAGAAGTGTGCCGACTTGGTGAGTCGATCAACAATCACCCAGATGGAGTCGTGACCTCTGGAAGTGCATGGAATTCTAGTCATGAAGTCCATAGATATGCCGTCCCACTTCCACTCCGGAACCTCCAAGGGCTGTACCAAGCCTGCTGGTACCTGATGCTCTGCCTTCACCTGCTGGCAGGTGAGGCATCGAGAAAAGAACTCTGCTACTACCTTCTTCATGCCCGGCCACCAGTGCTGTCGTCTGAGGTCCTGGTACATCTTTGCCACTCTAGGATGTACCGCCAAAGGAGAAGTGTGAAACTCTCTCAGCACCTCCTCTCGCAAAGCGTCTGGTACCATGGTACGTCCTCTGAAAAGGATGTCGTGCTCTGCTCCAAGGGAGAAACCATCAGGTGCCTGTCCCGAGGATATCTGTGCACGCCGTGTCTCACAGTCTGCGTCCCCACGCTGTGCCTCCCTGACTCACTGCAGTAGTGGAGGAGTGACTGTGAGAGACTGAAGGAAGGCTGCTCCATCTCTATCCACGAAGGATATCTGCAAAGAGGCTAGCTGCTCTGTCACCTCCTCAAGTAGATGAATGCCCGTCCTCCTGCTGAGGGAATCGGCTACTACATTCCCCTTCCCAGGAGTATAGACTATCTCAAAGTCATAGTCCTGGAGGAACTCGAGCCATCGCCGTTGTCTCATGTTCAGGTCCTTCTGTGAGAAGATATACCTGAGACTCTGATGATCGGAAAAGACTGTAAAGCGCTCGCCCATCAGGTAGTGTCGCCATGTCTTCAGAGCGAAGACCACTGCTGCTAACTCCAGGTCATGGGTAGCGTAGTTCTGTTCATGCGGCCTCAAATGTCGTGATCCATAGGCAATAACTGCCCTCTCCTGCATCAGAACACATCCGAGTCCGGTCCCTGATGCATCGCAGTAGACTACGTACCCTACTCCCTCCTCGGGCAACCTCAAGATAGGTGCGCTAGTCAATATCTGTCTCAGCTCCTGGAAGCTCTGCTGACATATGTCTGACCACACGAAGGGTTTCCCCTTCTTCGTCAAAGCTGTGAGTGATGCTGCAACTCTAGAGAAGTCTGGCACGAATCTACGATAGTATCCAGCTAGTCCCAAGAAACTCCGAACCTCAGTCACGCTCCTGGGTGGCTCCCATGCTAACACAGCCTTAATCTTCGCGGGATCCACTACAACTCCCGCCTCAGAGATAACATGTCCCAAGAAGTGGACCTCACATATCCAGAACTGGCACTTCGAGAGCTTACCATAAAGCTGGTGCTCTCGGAGT
This sequence comes from Viscum album, assembly GCA_963277665.1. Lineage (NCBI taxonomy): Eukaryota > Viridiplantae > Streptophyta > Magnoliopsida > Santalales > Viscaceae > Viscum > Viscum album. Next base: position 1,018,309,579 of record OY728162.1, read on the forward strand.
GTGTCTAGTATAACTCGCAAGTGATAGGCGTGCTCCTCCTCTGTCGTAGAGTAAATCAGAATGTCGTCGATGAAGACCACGACAAACCGATCGAGGTATGGCTGAAAGATCCTGTTCATGAGAGCCATGAACACTGCTGGAGCATTGGTTACAACGAATGGCATAACCAAGAACTCATAGTGGCCATACCGACATTTGAAGGCCGTCTTCTGCACATCCTCGTCTCTGACTCTGAGCTGATGATAGCCTGACCTGGGGTCTATCTTCGAGAACCACCGTGCTCCCTTGAGCTGATCAAATAGGTCATCAATCCTCGGTAGCGGATACTTGTTCCTAACTGTCACCTGGTTCAGGCGACGATAGTCAACACAAAGTCGCAAGCTCCCGTCTGCCTTCTTGGCGAATAATATCGGGGAAGCCCAGGGTGAAACACTGGGTCGGATGAACCCCTTGCCCTGCAAGTCCTCCAACTGTACCCGTAGCTCTCGAATCTCGGCGGGGGCCATCCGATATGCTGGAGTGGTTATCGGGGCTGTCCCAGGGTACAAGTCAATATAAAAGTCTACCTCTCTGCGAGGAGGTAGCCCTGGAACGTCGTCGGGAAAAACGTCCGCAAACTGATCCACCACTGCAGGAAAACCAGGACTCTGCACGTCAACTGCTCCAAGGATGAGGCTAGCTAACTGATGAGTAATGGGCTGTCCTCTCCTCCACGGAATTCCATCCTGTGCTGCTAAGGCTCCCTTCTCACCGGTGAAGGTGAACCTACTCCCGTCGGTGCGCACACATCGCACCTTGCGCCTAAAACAGTCAATCTGTGCATGGACCGTAGATAGCCAATCCATGCCCAAGATGACGTCGTAAGGCCTCGACGCTGCTACAAGAAGATCCCAGCCGAAGCTCTCACCTCCTAGAGTAAGCTCACACTGCCGGCACCAGTGCGTAACCGTCGAGTCTGCTCCCGTAGGAGTCTCTAGCCGTAAGGATCGAGCCAACGGATCTTTCGGAATCTTCGAGCTCCGAACAAGGGCAGCAGCTATGAAAGAGTGACTCGCTCCTGTGTCTATAAGAACTGCAGCAAGGGTGGAATAGACACAGATAGTACCTCGAATCATCTCGGGTGCGCCGTGGTCATAGGCCTCTGCCTCGGTGGTCCCTCAACTGTCTGCTGCTCCTCAGCATGACGGGTCGGGCAGTCACGAGCCACGTGGCCCTGCCCGCCGCACGAGTAGCATTGTCTGCCTCTCGAAAGACTGGCTCCTCGCTGTGTGCCCCGCTCTGCTGAGCCAGTGCCTTGAGGTCGTCTGCCCGAAGGTCTGGTCTGCCTGGACCCCTGAGTCATCCGTCGACCGCCTGCTGCAGATGACTCTGCCACGTACCGCCCTGCGGTGGGTCGCTGCGCTGGTGTAGACTCAGCAAGGAAGCTCTCGATCAGAAGGGCCCGCTCCAGTACTCCTGTCTGAGTCGGTATGCTGAGGGAGATCAGCGATGCCCTGATCTCGTGTCTCAAACCCTACTCGAAGGTCCGGCCCCGGAAGAATGGGTCCCGTACCATGTCGGTCGAGTAGCGCGAGAGATCGGTAAATCTCGCCGAGTACTGAGCGACCGTCATGTTGCCCTGCCGTAGCTGAAGAAGCTCCTGGATACGCACCGCACAAAGGGTGGCTGGGACGAACTCCGAGCGAAAAAGGCTCTCAAAGTTCGTCCAAAGTAGAGATGCCTCATCGTGCACCTGGAGCATCAAGCTCCACCATAGTCCTGCTGCTTCGTGTAGTAGGCTCGCAGCGAGGATCACCATGAGGTCTGCTGGTGTCCTCACTAGCCTAAACACTCGTACCACTGCCTCCAGCCAGTCCTCTGCTGCCTGGGGTTCCGTCTCCCCGCGAAACCTGGGCGGTCACTGGCGCTGAAACTCAGGCAGTGCGCTGAGGCGACGTGCATCGTCAGCGGCTGGTGGTGGAAGCATCGGGGGCTCGGCGGGTAGAGCTACCGCCGGTGCCACTTCTGAAAAAGGGCCCTGCACCGAGGCCTCGTCACTCGGTGGGCTGTCGTCATGCTCGACTCTCGGAACCCTAGCTGGCTGCCGTCGTGGGGCCATCCTGAAAAGGAAACAGGTGCGCCACGGTCAGAACAGTATACCTGGTGAGCTGATATAAGTAATCACAATGAAAACTTTGAAACACACACGCAATCAATGTTTTCGTGCATTAAGTCGGAAATCAGAAGTCAGGGTCCTGGTGTACGGATACGTCGGCCGCCGCACCAACACTGGACTCCCTGGACTGATAACCACACTCAATACGCTAAATATTATTGCTTCACATAGAAAAGATCAGAGTTTGCGGTAGAACCGAACTCCTCTGATACCAATTTGTCACGACCCGCCCTCGGGGTCCGTGCCGTGACTACCCCAAGCCCGCCTTCCATAGGCCAGGGGCTGGCGACTAGCACCAAGGCGTAAATCCCGGTAAAAAGGGAAGGCATTGCCTTTGTAAAGTAAACAAACACCACAGAGTAAGCAAGCGGAATGTAACACTAAGCAAAAGCAGAGTACAACTGAAAGTGCGGAAAAGTAAATGGGCCAGTATACAAACCCAAACTGAAAGTAAAGTAAAACTCGAAAGGGAAAACAACAACTGAAAGGTAAAAGCCGCTACACCGAGCTGTCCACTGGAAATCCTACCTGAAGGGTGGGTACAGATAGCTCCACTGCTCCACGGGTCCTGCCGTCCGCTCCGAGCACGTCCCGCCCAGTGGTCCACCTCCAGGTACCGTCCTACTCTGCAAGTCTCAGCTAAGATCAACGCTGTCCGTCGTCTGCAACCAACACAACGTAGTGCGGGCAAAGCCCGTGCAGGGGTGAGTATAAGCTACTCAGTAGGGACCCCGAGACCCCTGAAGGTCTCTCAAATCCACAAAGGATAAACCACGAAAAAAGGTACAATCACGAAGTAACAACCGACACTGCTTAGGTATATGCCCATACATATACCTAAGTCATCAATTGCAAATACGCTCCAACTTCCGAGCCCAAGTACAACTCAGTCCACACAGGAAAGTAAACGTATTCCACACAGGAAACAAAAACGAAATCCACACAGGATAGCACAACACAATCCACACAGGAAAACAACAGGAAACAGCTCACACAGGTATACTTCTTCGAATGATGATAAAGATGATCTCTGATCCATCTAAGTCGTCGGACCCACGAATGATCGATAGGTAACTAACCCCCGCAAAAGACCCACACAGGATCGGGCCCACTTAGGACCTGTAGGCGCTGGTTCACACAGGACCGCTGAGCGCAAAGACCCACACAGGATCGGACCCACACAGGATCAGGCCCACACAGGACCTGTAGCACTGATCCACGTAGGATCGCTGAGTGCTAAAGTCGTCGTCGTCGAATCCACACAGAATCTCTGTACTGTCGTCGTCGCAGTCACTGTAGCAGTTGCAGTAGCAGTCACAGTAACAGTCGCAGCCAGCACTAGGGTTCCCGCACACAGCAAGCTCGTTCGGAGGGTCCGCTCCACGAGCCGAGAGGCTGATACATCAACTGTCACAAAGTCCAGAGTTGATGTATCCAAAAGTTCTATATCGTCAACAGGAACTCAACGCAGCAGACGGCGCGTCGATCGGACGCCCGATCTGAGAGTTATTGGCATTTTCGTCTATGGGGCCCGGTTGGTTTTTAAGGCAAAACCAACCCGACCGTACTCCACCTGCGTCCAAACCTCGGGCGAAGTATGCCAAAAGATCCGTCTCACTAAGAGGAACACAACAAAGCTGACGGCACGTCAATCGGGCGTCCGTAGCTCAAGATATGAGCGTTTCCGCTCCGAAGGCCCGGTTGGTTTCGTGAACGAACCAACCCGGCCGAACTCAAAGTGTTCCGAAACATTGAGTGCGATATACCAAAACGACCGTCTCGATCCAAGGATCGTGTTTCCGTAGACAGTTCAGTGATCGGAGGTCCGTGGCTCAAGATATGGCTAAAAGACCGAAATTGTCTCGGAAACGGGGGGTCCGGGTCCGGGTCGACCCGGCCCGATCCTCCCCCTGGTCTGACCCGAACCGGGTCGACCCGACCCGGATCCGACCCGGTCCGTTGGAACCGGCCCGGCCGGTGGCGGCGCGGCCCGGCCAGTGGCGGCGCGGCCAGGGTGTCGTGCATGCGCCGCACGTGGGGGGTGAAACCCCCCGTTTTTCGGATCTCGGCCGGCCTTAGGCCGGCCGTTTCTCATCTCACGCGGGACCCGCGGGTCCAGCCTCTTATCTAAACCGGCGGTCGGCGCGGCCGGCCGCCTTCTTCTTCTCCGCCGCGGCTCTTCCGATCTCCGGCGGCCGGCGAGGCCGGCCGCCCCTGGCTGCTCCGCCGCGGCCGTAGGGCCGCGGCCCTTCTTGATCTCTGGCGCCGGCGGCCCGGCCGGCCGCCGGTCGCCTCCTCGTTCTGCCGCGGCCCGTCTCCGGCCGCGGTCTCTTTCGTAAACAACGACGCGGTGCGTCGGCACCACATTTCTTTATCGCTGCTCGCTCCGGCCATAAATTCTTTTGTTCCTGCGCGGTGCGACGACATCGCGCTGTCTCCGCTAAATCAACACGAAAGATTAGAAGGGGGAAGAGAATCGGCCGTGTTCGTGCGGTCCGGTCTCCTCCCGTTATAATGATAACAGTTGGCCAATCGTATAAACACAACAATGAACGTTTCACAAATTTTTAATAAAATTTGGAACTACGCCCAACGGATTATTCTTTCATGTTCGAGGGAATGATACACGTAATTTAAAAAGAACAAACCGCTACCTTGGTTCTGGAACGAAGTTCGATGATCGATAACGATTCGCGGAAGTCGAGCGTCGCGGTGGTCGGCGTCACGGAAGAAGAACGTCGATGTCGCGGTTATGTCGTCACGGAATGCGGTTCCCGAGAACGTGGAGTTCTTCGTCGAAGTTCGAAGGTTCTTCGTGTTCTTCGTCAGAGTTGAAGAAGAAGAAAAAGGAGAAGCTCCCAAAATTCCTCTAAAGGTGGTAAAAGAAATTCAACCAGAATAAAATAAGCTTTAAGCTTATATTATTAAATAACTTTACCACATGAATTTCAAAGGTTTGAATTGAACAACTCACCTCAATTAATACTTAAAGTTGTCAAACATTAATTAAAAGGAGGGTTAATGGGAGTTTTGAGGGAAGATGGAAGGTTGGGTTTCGTGTGGGCCCCACCACACTTAATTCTCCCAAGGGAGGTTAAGTGGATGTGGGTCCCACTCCCAACTCCCTTTGGAAGGATTTATAAAAAAACATCAAGATAAAAAAAAAATTTGTATTTCACAAATTTTATTTAACTTAATCTAAAAACCCAAAAACTAACTTTCAACCCGTAATAAACGCAACTTCCGAAATGGTCTCCTTAAGCGAATATCGGCGCTGCGAGTTCATCGGTGCCCTCAGATTTCAATTCCGAGAACCGGATCAAAAGTTAGAAATTCCCGCTCGTTCGTTCACTGAACGTACCCGAGCCAAACTTCGGAAATTGATTCCGGGCACTCCGGGCCTCGGAATCAGGTGCCATCAGAAACCGCGCTCTTGTAAAATTCCAAAGAAAATTAAGAAAAAATTTCCCTTGAATTTTACGGGTCTTTACATAACTTCTTTCTCTATGTGTGCCTTGGCGTGTTGCTAGACGCTAACCTTGGACTTTAGGCAGGCCCCGCCTAATGCCACTGAGAAAGAGGCCTAGAGGGTCACACACTAAGTGTGTCCACGTATCTTAGTTAAATATTAATTTAATAAGTTAAATAAATAATATTCCCAACTATGGTTTAATTATTATTTAAGGATTTATGATCGCATTTGTTTCGACACTAGTTACTCGAGCGAATATATTGTGGGCGAAATAATATATATTTATTAGCGAGTAATGAAGTTACATTTATTTAAGAAATAAATAGTCATTACTCAATGTCTAATAAATATGGTGGGGGAAATAAATAAAAGAAAAAATAAAAGTACACGCCGTGTATATTTATATACACGCCGTGTAGTTTGTTTTTTGGGATTCGTGAGAAAATATTGTTTATTTAATTAAATGATATTAAATATAATATGTTGGGCGCATGTCAAGTAATAATTATGGTCAGCTTTCATTATTAAGACATGGGGTATTACTGAGAATTAAATGAAATGATTAAATGATTTTGGGAAATTAATTCATTTTATTATTATAAGTATTATAATACCAATTACATTATTCTCATAGAATTAGAGCCATTGTTGTGCACAATGGATTTGGAAATACTCTCAGGCCAAGAGAGAATTCCTTTTCCACAAAGAACACTTTCAAGTTATGAGAGTAAGATCCTCCACCGGATCAAGGAAGTAGAAGGTGGACATCGCAAGCGAAGGTTATTCTGCGCTAGCACTCGGAGATCTCTTCAGCGACGTCCATGGATACGTAGAGCATGTGTGGATCACTGCTAGAGGAATCCTATACATGGATTCTATGACGCAACGACAGATCACATGATCGTGACCGGAGATTCTAATGAAGAAATAATTCCATCGAGGTAATTATTATAAATTAATTAAATTAATTTGAACCAACTTATGATGATCATATCTCAACAGTTTCGGGACTCTTCATTTCTTTTCCATTCTTCGTTCTATTCCAAAGATCCGACGTTTTAAATCATAATGGATCTCGGATTGAGTTTTGTTAAAATTAAAATTAATGTTGGGTAAAAACCCCTCCAATGCGCTTCTACTACGCCCAAAACCTACAAGTGGTACCAGAGAAGTCATATCATTGATTATAATTATTTAGTTTTTCGTTGGTTATTTACACATTTAATAATTTAGTTATTTCAATTCTTGTTTAATCGTTCTGGAAATCTGAATCTCGAGATATGTTCCTCCTCCCTCATTTCTCATTCACCTCACAGAAACAAATTTTTTCTTTTAATTGTTGATTAAAATAAAATATAAGAACTCATCCGGAGGAGCCAGAAGTTTCTGGCCATACAACACCAGAATACACGGCGTATATTCGGACGTACATTCCATGTAGTCTAGGTTCAATGCATTTACTGATCCGCCAAATCAGGCCGTGTATTGGATTCCTTCTAATAATTTAAGACACCGTGTGTTGAACATAAATATGTGGCACACGATTTCTGGAATACACGCCATGTGGTTCAATGAACACAGAGTGTAGTCCCTTCAGGTTAGGGTTAGGCCGTATACCCCGCTCACGGTTGCCCAGTTGGAAACCGTGTAATGCGGAAACTACACGGCGTGTGTCCCACAGAACACACCGTGTATTCTGAAATTTACGAAGTACATTAACACGCCCTGTCCCCAGGCGTGTACTTCGGATGGACGGTGAAGAAAAGTACACGCTGTGTAGTCGGAACTACACACTGTGTACTCACCCAAATTACATAGATTTATTAAAATTTATTATTATATTATACTAATTCATGAGACGTGTACCATGGTGCAAGGGTAAAGCTGAGGCACAACACGTGATAGGTGTTATATATATATATATGTTTAATTTAACATGTGCATAATGAACGAGAATTCACCGGGTTACCTCCAAGGTACAAGTTATTTATAAGGATAATTTTAAAGAATTTATTTGTTTAAAATTATGATGGATGAGAATCTCAAGGAAAGTCAGAAAAGGGTTTTAAGATAAAAGGATTGATTAATTAAAGATAATTAATTAATTCGAGCATTATTTATCTTAAACAAGAACGTTTAAAGAATTGAATGATAGTTTTATTTATGCGTAACTATCGTTGCATGTATGGATGATCATGAGCTAGACCGAGACCTTTGTATGTGAATGGTTTCATTTAATTTATTTATTTAAATTTGTTAGCCTGTGAGCCATCTCCTCATTAAATTGTAGGGTCTGCACGCCCAAGGATTTTTTTTTGTAAAAACCCCTTTTACCCCTCACCGGCGTGTGAGATAAATGCATATGTAATGGATGGAGCTCCAAAGCTAGTGGAGGAGGCTCAATTCAGGAGCCAAGGTGAAACCAATCCAAGGAGATACAGAGGTGGACAGATGGAAAGCTGTAAAAACGAACCCGAAATGTTTAAGGTGTTTCTACCATAGATCTTGGGTAATTTTATCAACTGCTAGATAAACAAACCAATAGAAAATCTCATGATCATACCATTTATTTTATTTCTGTTAGTTTTATGGTTTATATTTTGTGGGTGTGTTGTCACGATCACACAATTAATGAATTAATCAAGAATGCAAGATGGAACTAAAATAAAACTGACTTATACGTAAATATTATCTTAGACTTGGTTAATCACTTAAGTATATCCCACTTAATATTAACAAGTATATAATCAATGATACTAAAATGGAAATTTACGTATAAGGATAAAATCCCTCAAAAGAAATATTAAGTCAGTATACCCTTCCATAATATTGGTTAGAATCGAACCATAATTCAAAGTGCTTGACCAAACCTAGTAGGGGTGATTTCAATTATCGGGGAATTATAATTCAAGGTTTTGGGTTGACTTGACATGGTTCACATCATGGGTTGACTACCACAATAGGACTTGGTGTGACCAAGAGGCAAAGGTTGAGGAAATAAATAAAAGGATTTTAGGATTGGGGAGTCCACTCAACGGATCAAGGAGCTACGCGTTAATGCTGCTGGCATCTGGAATGCCTACCTAAAACCCTTCAAGTTGCTTGACCAACACTAGTTGGGGTAATGTGAAGGGAAATATGGATCCTTTCCACTAGAATATTCAGGAAACAGAATATTCCGAAGTCAATGGTGAGGGCTATTGGATTTCGATAAAATAGTGAGAGACTAATAAGTTTTAATTAATTTATTTGTCTCAATTTTTGTAATAAAGTAATAAAACATTGCTCATCTTAATTTGTAGAAACGACATTAAAATAACTTTAAACATATCATTGCACACCATACTCGATAAGTAAAACCTTCTCATCAGCACCAATTTCCAAGAATGGTAGAGGTGTTTACGCATCATCCTTTTCCACGAAGGAAACTGTATGTGCTGGAAGAGCCTATTCCAATTGCGCCTGGGAAAGAGGCTAGTGATGAAGAATTATCTCTCTATACGAAACACATGGATGATGCCACATATGTCCAGTGTTTCATGCTATCGGCCATGTACAATGAGCTCTTGAAGAAACATGAAAACATGGACGCATATAGCATGATGTCTCACCTTAAGGATCTCTACTAAGAGAAGGCGAGACAGGAGAGGTATGAGATCTCCAATGATTTGTTTACAACTAATATTGGAGAGTTTGCGCCATCTGGGCCTCATGTAGTCAACCTTATTGGATACATTGAACACCTGGAAATCTTAGGGATTAAATTCCTCGATGAGTTGCGTACAGATCTCATCCTATCATCACTGCCCAAGACCTTCTCTGGATTCATTGTCAACTATAATATGAGCGGCAATGAGAATAGTCTATCAGAGCTTCTGACCTTGATTCTCTAGGTAGATAAGGACATGGGGCTTGATAAACCCACGATCCTTACAGTGAACAGGAAAAAGAAGGACAAGGAAAAGGGGCCAACGACTTATAAACGGTCTGAATCCCCCGAGCATTGTCCCTCCAAGAAAGGGAAGATCCAGAGGTAGGGCAAGGAATGGGAGGTGGTGTGTTTTCCATGTGGCAAGCAGGGCCATTGGAAGAGGAACTGAACCCAGAAGCATGGGGACACTAAAGGTGCATTCGTTATCGAGTGCAATCTTTCTATTTCTGCACATAGGGTATTAGAAACAGCTTGTGGGGCTCTCATATGTATTCAAATGTAGGAACCAAGTAGATTTAGAACGATCTCCAGAGGAGAGGTGGATCTTTGAGCTGCCAATGGCACAAGGCTGGCTGCGTTGGCTATTAGCGACTACCACCTCTCATTGCCAACTGGCATGATTTTGGTTTTACAAAACTGTTATTTTGTGCCTAGTGTTACCAAGAACATAATTTATGTTTCTTGTTTGGATATGGATGGATTTGTTTTCAAGTTTGGAAATAAAGTGTGTATCTTTTTTAAGAACAATGTATGGTATGGTATGGAACATTTGAATAATGGTTTGTATGTATTAAATTACGAAAACCAATGTTGGAAATTGATAACTAAATAGACTCACATGACTCATAAATCACCCAGTTGTGGCATCACCGCCTTGGTCATGTGAACAAGAAGTGCTTCACAAAGCTCTTCAAAGATGTCTATTTAGACTCAAATGAGCTAAAACCACTTGATAGATGTCATGCTTGTTTACAAAGTAAAATGACCAAGCCGACTTTTGGTGGACATGGTGAAAGGGCCATAGAGCTTCTAGGATTGGTACACACGGATGTATGTGAACCATTTCCAGTAGAAGCTAGAGGTGGATATTCTTGCATCATTAATTTTAATGATGATTTGAGTTGATACAGATTTTCTACATAATGAGGTATAAGTCAGAAGCCTTAGAGAAATATAAGGAATTCAAGAATGAAGTAGAGAATCAGCTTGGTAAGAAGATAAAGAAACTTCCATCGAATCGAGGTGAAGAATATCTGAACCAAGAGTTCATCGATCTTCTACGAGAGTCTGGGATTCTATCTCAGCTCACTCCTCCTTATACACCATAGTGGAATGGTGTTAGTGAAAGGAGGAACCACACCTTGTTGGACATGTTGAGGTCGATGATGAGTCATGCAGAACTTCCATTATCCTTTTGGGAATATGCATTAAAAACCATAGAAAACACATTAAACCGAGTACCAACTAAGGCACCAAATGGAATTCCATCCAAGTTATGGAATGGAAGGAAACCCACGTTGTTGCACATACTTGTATGGGGATGCGAGTCATTTCATAAGGCCTTCTCAGGCAACAAACTATCACCCCGGGGCACGAAGTTTATCTTTTTAGGATATTCCATGGGAATGAAAGGATATTACATATATAACTCTCAAGACACGAAAGTGACTGTGGCTAGACAAGCCGTCTTTATTAAGAGGGAGCACATCCTCAAGAAGGATAGTGGGAGCAAGATTGACTTCGACGAAGTTGATGCTCAAGATACACAAGATTTGTTACAGGAACAAGTTCCACAGGACACCGTGGAAGAGGTTCCAGAAACACAAGTACTATGAAGGAGCTCAAGAGAGGTAAGGGAACTAGAGAGATTTGGTTTCCCAGTCACTGAGTATGGTGAATCATTATTATTGGACAATGATGAACCTAAATCCCACAAGGAAGCAGTCGAAAGCTCAGAAGCTGCAAGATGGATAGAATCTATGAATTCTGAGATGGATTTCATGTATGAGAACCATGTTTGGGTTCTGGTCGATGAGCCAGTTGATGTAATGCCTGTTGGATGCAAATGGGTATTCCAGAGAAAGATGGTCATGGAAGGTCAAGTTAGCACCTATAAGGAAAGGATAGTGGATAAATGATTAAAACAACATCAAGGAATTGACTATGACGAAACCTTCTCGCCAGTTTCCATTCTAAAATACATAAGAATCATACTTGCCATAACAGCTTACCATGACTATGAGATTTGGCAGATGGATGTAAAAACAACATTCCATAACGGGAACCTTCAGTAAGATGTCTATATGACACAACCATAAGTGTTTGTGACACCAGGTGAAGCCAAACAGGTTTGCAAGTTGTAGAAATCCATTTATGGATTGAAGCAAGCATCCAGGTCATGGAACATTCAATTTGATGAAGCCATAAAGGAATTTGGTTTCATTAAGAATGAATGTGAGCCATGTGTTTATAAGTGGTTTAATGGGAATTCGGTCATTAACCTAGTAGTATATGTTGATGACATATTGCTTATTGGAAATGATGTACCAACATTACAGTCAGTTAAGGACTCATTGAACAAATGCTTCTCCATGAAATATTTAGGTGAAGCAGCCTACATTCTAGGGATCAAGATCCTTCATGATAGATCCAAGAGGTTACTTGGACTATGTCAAGATACATACATTGCCCAGATACTAAATAGATTTAGTATGGAACAATCTAAGAGAGGATTGGATCCAGTTTCACATGGCTTACATCTTTCTAAGAAAACGTGTCCTTAGACACAAAAAGAGAAAGATAGGATGAGCAAGATCCCATACGCCTCAGCTATATGATCCATCATGTATGTGATGTTATGTACCAGGCTTGATATTTCCTATGCACTGAGCATGGTAGGCAGATATCAAGCAGATCCAGGAGAACAACATTGGACTGCTTTTAAGACTATCCTTAAGTATCTGAGAAGAACTAAGGATATATTCATGGTGAATGGAGGAGACGTGGAGCTTGTCATCAGAGGGTGTGCTGATGCAAGTTTTCAAACAGATCAAAATGATCTGATGTGGCAATCTGGATATGTTTTCTGTCTCAATGGAGGATTTGTGAGCTGGAAGAGTTCAAAGCATCCAGTTTTCGCCGATTCTACAGCAGAGTCCGAGTATATAGCGGCTTCTCATGCAACCATGGAAGCCGTCTGGATTCAGAAAATTGTCCAAGATCTTGATGTGGTGCCTAGCAGTAAATATCACATTACATTGTATTGTGATAATACTGCAGCGGTGGCTCTTGAAAAAGAACCAAGGTCACATCAGTGGACAAAGCACATACTCCGGAAGTATCACCTCCTGAGAGATTTCTATCAAAGGGGTAAAGTTGTAGTGATCAGAGTGTCTACGGAAGAGAATGTGGCAGACCCCATGACTAAGGGCCGATCTCAGCAGAAGAATGAATATCATGTGAGAGCAAGTGGGTTAAAGGTTGTTACCAGTTGGCTCTAGTCTAAGTAGGAGTCTGATGGAGTTGGTGGTCTAGAACCAACTACTTTGTACTTTATTCATTAATAAAATCCTTATCACATCTTGATTGTTCTTCTGCATGACAATACACGTGATAATGTCATAAGGATAGCTCTTGCATTAATGGTTCATAGCGGATCCCTGCTATGATGAGAACCAGGAAGTGCCATAACTTTGTTCTTGAATATATGTTCTATGGATGGGTGATATTATTTGAAGGACACAAATAATACATATCTTTAGGGGTGAGGACTCATAAAACTTTGAGGCACCTTTTCATGGTGTGCGCCCTTGGTAATATCCAGGAGGATATTATGATAACAAGACACGCCAGTAGGAAATCCACATTTCATAGTGTTATTGGATGTTCCTATCTGTGGATGTGTGTATTGGTCCTTAGACTTTAAGATTATTATTAATGGGTATTAAAACTCTCGCACTTTGATGTATTGATGAAAATTGTGATGACACACTGTTCGCAGCGAGGTAGGATATGGTGGGTGCGTCACGAGTAATACTGCATTAATAGATAATTCGAGAAAGGATTTGTCCCTTTTGTTCCATAACAGAAGTAGACATCTCAGGCCCTTTGATGAAATTGATATAGCCTAAATAAATCCATGACCATGGTAAGGTATGGGCGAGTTCAATTTCGGGAAGTCAAAGAAAGAATAATCGAGCACATGGGTTGATGGCACTAGCATGAAACTAGCTTGATTGGAGATATCAAGACAATGGGATTATATAACACGGTAAGCATTCGTAGGAGGTGTCACGTCATTTCGGTGTTAACTTCTTTCTCTATGGGTGCCTTGGAGTGTTGCTAGACACTGACCATAGAAATTAAGCAGGCTCCGCCTAATGCCACTGAGAAAGAGGCCTAGAGGGTCACACACTAGGTGTGTCCATGTATATTAGTTAAATATTAATTTAACAAGTTAAATAAATAATATTCCCGAATGTCGTTTAATAATTATTTAAGGATGCCTGATCACATTTGTTTCGACACTAGTTTTTTGGGAGAATATATTGTGGGTGAAATAATATATATTTATTAGCGTGTAATGTAGTTACATTTATTTAAGAAATAAATAGTCATTACTCACGATCTAATAAATATAGTGGAGGAAATAAATAAATGAAAAAATAAAAGTACACATCGTGTATATTTATATACACGCCGTGTAGTTTTTTTTTCAAGATTCGTGAAAAAATATTGTTTATTTAATTAAATGATATTATATATAATACATTGGGCGAATGTCCAGTAATAATGATAGTCAACTGCCATTATTAAGACATGGGGTATTACTAAAAATTAAATGAAATGATTAAATGCTTTTGGGAAATTAATTCATTTTATTATTCTAAGTATTATAATCCCAATTACATTATTGTCATAGAATCAGAGCCATTGTTGTGCACAACATATTTGGAAATACTCTCAAGCCAAGAGAGAATTCCCTTTCTACCAAGAACGCTTTCAAGTTACGAGAGTGAGATCCTCCACCGGATCAAGGCGGTAGAAGGCGGACATTGCAAGTGAAGTTTATTTCGCGCTAACACCCGAAGATCCCTTCAGTGACGTCAATAGATACCTGGAGAACATGTGGATCACCACTAGAGGAATCCTGTTCTTGGATTCTATGACGCAATAACGGATCACAGTATCGTGACTAGAGACTCCAATGAAGGAAGAATTCCATCGAGGTAATTCTTATGAATTAATTAAATTAATTATAACCAACATATTATGATCCTATATCAATGGTTCTAGGACTCTTCTTTTCTTTTCTATTCTTCATTCTATTCTGAAGATCCGGCATTTTAAATCGTGAAGGATCTCGGATTGCACATTGTTAATGTTAAAATTAAAGTTCGGTAAAAACCCCACCAATGCACTTCCGCTGCGCCTAGAACCTACAGTGGTAAAAAATGAAATTCTGTTGCATTATCTACTGTAGAAGCTGAATACATAGCTGCTGGAACTTGTTGTGCAAAAATTTTGTGGATGAAACACACATTACTAGACTATGGATATCAATTTAGGCATGTCCCAATAAATTATGACAACACAGGTGATATTATCATTTCAATGAATCCCATTTCACATTCTAGGACAAAACATATTGATCTAAGACATCACTTTTTGAGGGATCATTATCAAAAAGGTGATATCACTTTGGAATTCATTGGTACTGAATATCAACTTGCTGATATATTCACTAAACCATTAAATTCTAAGAGATTAGATTACATCATACATGATCTTGGCATGATCATTCATAAATAGATATATTATTGGCCTTACAGTTTAATATTTTCCTAAATTACATTACTATTTCATGCTTACTGTTTCTCAATTACTGTCTCATGTTCATTGTCTGATACTCACTATCTCACCATGACTGACCAGTTTACTCAATGTCTCACTGTGACTGACCAGTTTACTCACTGTCTCACCGTGACGACTATGGACTGTCTCACCATGACAACCTCTTATCCTCACAATATAACGAATACTCATGGTCTAACCATGAAGACTATTTATGTATTTATTTTAACCTGTATCACGATTATTTTTATTTCACCCCTATTTCCTTTTCGGAATTTTTATTTTTGTGAAGTTTGACATTCTCAAATGATAAAACATAAGGGTTTCACTCGATTCCTCACCTGAGCTCTCTCTTGATCCTTCTCAACCTTGCAAACCTTCTCTTCTTCTCTCTCGCCTGAACCTTCAGTGGATGCCAATGATGTAGCGTCCATCTTCACTCTCATCTGAGAAGCACCGCTTGAAGAAATAGAGGAAAGCACCGAAGCTATCTCTCAAAGGACCCCTTAATCCTATTATAGTAAGCCATATTGTTGTTCCTGAGAAGGAAATATGCCATGAGTGTCTTTTTTCCAGCAAGTCTTTAGTTTTCAAAGTATTAAGAGAACAAGGATGGATCAAATGGTTCTCTAGACAAGATATACCTATTTACCTGAGGTTGGTTTCACAGTTCTATCAGTATGTAAAGTGTTCCTTTGATGCTAGAGAAATCTATATGGTAACAAGCTGGATCAATGGAAAAAATTTCTCATTCTCTTCGAGGTTATGGGCTGCATGCCTAAGTATTCCGCGTGAAGGGATTTGTGATGATTACCAAAGAGACCCTACTCCTACAACCGACATCTTTGATCTAGAGAATGCTCTAGAAAATTTAACTGGAAATGGAACAAAGAGGAGGGACACAGATGCTGAATTGGATGGGGAGACAAGGTTGTTGTTTATGTTTCTTCAAAATTTGAGTAGCCCAATGAAATAAGACTTTTTTGTTTTGAAGTATCTAGATGTATTTATGATTCATCTGATAAAGAATGTCCATAAGATAAATCTATGCAAATATATCATTCACCACATGTGTGAATTGATTATGGTCACTTCCAAATCCACTTACCTGTTTTACTCAAGGATGATTTCAGATTTTTTAGTTTCCAAGGGAGTAGTTAGATCTAATGAAGAAAAGATTGCGGATTTTTAGTATTGCCTCTCTAAACCTACCATCAGAAGGATGAATATAAACTAGAACCCCTAGAAGAATTAGTGGGATAAAGATAATGAAAAGGTTTATGAAAATTTCAATCCTATGGATTATCCTCCAAGGCCTAAACACATTACTGATCCTAGTTTAGAACCAGATAAGGTGGCTAAGTATCCAGAAGAGGAATAAGAATAAGAAGAGGCAGCTGGAGTACCTCACAGAGAAGAGGCTGAAATACCTCATGAGGAAGCAGCTCCTGTTGAGAAAGAAAAGATTGTTGTTTCTGCTAAAGTTTCAAGAGAAGAGGTTGTTGTTGAAAAGGAATGGACTGTTGGTCCTTATGATGTGATTGAAGAAGAAGCACCTCCTTCCCCAAGAGATGATGTTAATCACGAAACCCAATCTGAAGCTGCAAGAGAGTAAGTTGTTTTAGAATCTGAGCAACAAGGCATGGAAGAGATAGATCCTACTGTAGAAGAACTTCCTATTGAAAATGAAGTAAGTCTTGAAGCTCTACCTGAGGAACAACCTTTTCATGAGTACATACCCTCTTCTGAAGAAAGGATGAAAATTTCCTTTCAGTTGGCAAGGCAGGAAATGGATGAAGAGATTAGAGATGATCCTGTGAATCATAACCCAGTTCCTGAGCCTCAAGAATATGAAATAGAAGCACATTTTAAGGGAGAGGGACCTCAAAATCTTGAGATTATTGAAGGTGAGCCTAGTTATGTATATCCACCAAATGAGTCATACTCTATGTACACTCCGTATGAATTCCCCAGATTCTATGATATGAGTGAATCACAACATGTGACTACAACTAGGAATGATATTTATTCTCTATTTAAATTGAAGTCAGTCACACACCCTCATCCTCAACCTGAAACTCAATCTGAAACTGAATCAGAATCTGAAACTGAAACAGACTCTAAACCGCAAGCAGACCCTGAACCTACCCATGGACAACTTTCTTCACCTGAATCCTTACCTGATCAGAAATATTTTTTCTATACAGATGATTTTAAAGTATTTGGAGAGACAATATTAGCTGTAGTGGAGAATATATTGTCCTCTCAACCTCGTCCTATGACTCAACTAATTCAGGAAGATGCCTCAATTATTTTGGAAAACATTATTCTGCACATTCAACCAGGATGATCCATGAAATTCAAGAAGTAAGGGTTGAAAACAAATTGCATAGTGCTGATGTTGAAACTTTGAAAACTATGGTAGTAGACATGCATAAAGAGCTATCTTCAAGATCCTAGCCTACTCCTTCTCCTGCACCTATTACTGCTTCTTCTGAACCTACTGTTTCCAACATTTCTCGAGACATTGGGTCCCAGATGCATCCTTACCTTCTGTCTTTGGATGAAATGATTGGAGAAAGTCACACTCAGATGTTGCACCAAATGAGAGAGCTAGTGGAGAACTTGAATAAGCTTACAGATGGATACACTATATGTCTTCAAAAGGTATTGAAACAACTCAATGCTCTAACCGTAGATTTAAAGGCTTCTCCTTCCTCTGGTCAGACCTCCACACCTTCTTTGAATGATTATTTTCTTAGTTCTTTAATAAATGAATAGATTCAGAATTCCATAAGTATTTTTGATTTGTCTCCTTTATCTGATTTTGTTAAGAATAGTGATCAAGCACTTGAATTGGTTCAAATTCATTCCAAGATTGCCAATGATGCTTAGTAGAAGATCACTAAGAAGATAGATTTCTATCTCACCGATATTTTCTCAAAATCTGATATGACCAATCACTTTATGTATCTTGTGGAAAATTTGAAGATACCTCATGTGACCCAGGCTATCAAAACTGATGTTCGGAAGCTCACTGAGTTCACCAGAATGTTGGAAAAATTCCTGGAGAATAAAGATGATTTTAAAAAGGCTATGCAATATGGAGGAGATATTATCACAGACTTCATCAATCTTCTGAAGCCCTACCTTATTCTCCAGAGCACATATATTGTTGCTCCTACAGCTTCTCCACTTAGACCTAGACTACCTACCTTAGCCTCCACCGCCATGTCAATTAGCCAAGATTTAACTCAGATTAGGACAATCATTCTTGATTATCCACAGAATCGATCTTCTACAGCTCCATCTTTGGCTCCCTCTATCTTTGAAGGTCTACCTTTACCTTTTTTTTCTACCACCTCTATGCCTTATTCAAAATCAACAACTGATAATGGAAAAGATAGGGCCAATCCCTGAAGAAGCCCATTGACTACTTTCTTTTTGATGGGTAATTCTGTGATTGTTACTTGTTTGTATTTATACTGTTTGGTGTATTCCGAACATTTTTTAATGCAATATGCACTATTTTCCCTCTCTTTGTTTAACTTTTTGATAATCCCAAAATGGGTAGAAAAAGTATTCCATGTTATGTGTCATTATAGAATATGTTATTCTATATGTCACTTTCTCTGCAGTTGCATTTATTTTATACTTTAAAAATACATGCTTTTTGATAATCAAAACGGGGGAGATTGTTGGACTCCTCATGTATTAATCATGTTTTTATAATCACAAATCTTCTTATTGTTTACAAATCTCATTTATATTTACAAATATTATTACTGATCACAAATCTCACATATCTTATTACTCATGTGTATTTATGTTTCAATGTTTTTTATAATTTATAATGGTTAATCTCAATCAATTTTATTCATATTACTGTTTAAGTCTAAATACAATTATTTATCTAAGTACAAGACACCATGAAGCATGACACAGAAAGTCAGACACCATGAGCAAGACACAGGCATCGTGACTAATAAGACACCGTGACACATGTAGCTAGACACAGTCATCCAGACACCGTGACTCAGACATCGTGAAGAACGTTCTGTGAAGGACACACCGTGAAGAACATCCATTGAAGGACACACCGTGAAAGAATTACCATGAAGGAGACACTGTTTGCATAACTACTGTGACAACATTTCTTAAACTTTCTGTCAATAATATTTAAATATTTCTAACAGTCATATTTGATGTTTTTAATGCAATTAATGATATTTAATGATAGCTGTTGGTCTGTCTGGAAACTGTACCTCGTACCTATGAAAAAGAAATCATTCTATTACCGGAGCTCAGGGAATATAAGGAAGATTGAGATACATTAGAGAAAATAAGAAGATACATATGCGCGACAAATCAAGAAACATGCGTGCACTATACTGAACAGAAGAGAAATCTTGAGCAAAAGTGAAGAATAGATTGCAAGATATTCAAATAGAGCATTGTATCATATATGAAATCCAACTCTAATGAAGAACACATGAATAAATTAGAGAACATATTCACTCTTGAAAGACACCAAGCTGAACCAAGACAATCTGTTTTTTAACAGAAAAATCAAATAATGACTCAGAATCATTTATGCTAAATCCAACAAGTCCAGAGTTGCACTTACAATCACTAGAGCTTTTCTAAACTCATTCATACTTACTCTTAGTGATTCTATGGTTTACTTTCAAGCAGTGTGTGCACCCTGTTTATTTTACACAGACTGTCCCCGGTGTTGAACTGGAGGATTTCTAAATCCTCACTCACATCTATTTTATTTCATGTGTTTCCTACTGTGGATAGTGGTAGAGGTCAAGTGAGACTTGGAAAGCCTGTGTACTGTTGTATTTGTTTTTCCAAGAATAACTGTGGTAGATGTTTGAGTACCTGGACAGTTTGTAAATTTTTGTTAACCCCAATCCAGGGTTTGGAACTAATTTATATATAAATTTGAGAGGACTAAGTCTCGGTTTGAGACTTAACCTCTTGGTTATATCTAATGTGCATTTTAGTTTAAGTTTAATGTATACAATATATAATTTATATTCCACTGCTGTTACTTTTAAATACACAACTATTTTAAAGTTACTTTGTTAGTTAATCTAGTAAGTGTTTGTATATTTCTTAAAGTATTAGGTTAGCTTCAAAATTTAATTAATCTACAGATTAGATTAAATAAGAACTAATAAATCTTTGAGAACCTAACTGACCCTTTACTTTAATACAAATTCACTACAGATTATCTATTTATTCAATTTGAGGGATTTTAATAGAAATATTTTTAAATAGAAATTTTAATTGGAACTCAATTCACCCCCCCTCTTGAGTGTCCACTACGACCAACACTAACGTTTTAATATGAATTTTATTATATTGGTTTCCAGTAAAATATATCCCTATATCGATACTACAAGTGGATGTGGTTCTGATACTGATGTAACTATGGGAAATAGCTCTAAAAAATTCATAATTGGCCTATCCTCATCATGAAATGGGGAATGAAAACATGCCTTCTTCAAACCAAGTTTGACACTCCAAGGGGATGTTCATAGGATAATTCATATTTTCCTTACAATCAATTAGATGATTTAAATATAAATATATCCCAAAAGAAACCATGTTTATGATTTTTATATTACACTTCATAAAAATTTCAATTTATGATTTTTATTTCACTATTTATGGGATTACACATTATATGTCATAATTATTTTACATAATATATTGTATTCTATTGTTGAAAAATGTTTCCTATTAGAAGGAATGGTAACCACGTTGATGTGTGTAATCTAAAGAGTAATAATGATAATTTCATATATGGTATTAAGACAATATTTTAAAGGGAACTAGTCTCATAACTATTATCATTGTATTGGGACATAGTTCAATGTTATAAAAATATGGATATTCAATTACCTATGTATTATTGCTTTGAATGGAATAAAATGAAGAATATGATGGAATAAGAAAAAATATATAGTAAGAAGAAGAGAAAGAAGGTTATTTACAATAGTTATAATTTTGAAAATAAACACTATGGTACTTGAATAAATGGAATGGGAGTTTGGTACAAGTGTGGGTTGAAAGGCCACGAGGATTGTTCAGTGAATCATATTCAAGGAGATGGGAACTCACAAATGAATTCTCAAAGTTCCAATGGAATATAACTAAAAATAATCCAATGAATCAGGATCATGCATATTCTATTACGATAGAGGATTTATAATTATTTATCCTCTGATGTTTCGATTCAATAATTATACCTTTTGATAATTTTATCAATACTAAATTCATTATAGTAATTATGAAATATATAAGGATAATATTGAATTAATATTTCTAAAATTATTTTAGAGAATAATTTTAATTACACTTATTTAAAAGAAAAGTAATTCAATGGAATTTAATTATTCTTCAAAAAATATGATTAAGGAGAAGAAAACCCTTAATATCTTCCCGATGTTTATATAATAATGTTTTGATAAATATATGATTGATTTAGATAATGTAAAGTCAATAGTAGTAATTACCTTTGAACTTATTAATGATATTTTTTAAAAAAGTGGTGCATTCAATCATTAATAGAGTTTAATGATTTTTTTGTATTCAAGGAATATATCATACAATTTATATTTTATTTAAGTATTAACAATGAATACATGTTTTAATTAGTATTCATGGTAATTTAAGCTATTTACATGTTTAATGTTAATAAATTATGAATGTATTGACTTGTATGGTATGTGATATTAATGATATGTGTTTTTGTTCGATGGATTAAAGATATGTTTATTACGAAAATTTATTTACCTTCATTCCATGTTTTTGATATTAATCTTTTGAAAGAGTCATAAGTTTAATGATTTATGAAATATTTTAATTTCAAATACAGATGATGTTTTTTGATATTATTATATTACTTCACCATATGAATAATTTTTCATATTGGATATAATTTTCTAATTATTTTGATATAATAATAAATAGACACTTAACGAATAACTAACTATTCTTTTACAGATCATGTGATCTATAACTATTTTAGGAAAAACTAATTCATATTCATTTGTTTGGGAAAGAGAGGACGTAGTAATTGATCATGGAACAACCAGAGGATGAGATATTGCTAATGAAATGAAATGAAATGATGTACATATATCATCTCATGAGAATTCATAAAAATTAGGAAAATAATATTTTAATAAAAGTCTATCATATCACCATCATTTATGATGATATCAATGAAAAGTTTTATAAAAAATATGACATTTCTTACACATTAATTCAGGATTTATTACATAATATGTCACATATTAAAATAGATAAGATTAATAAGTCTAGTGTATTTGCGAATTAATAATATAGAGTAAAATATTGAACAAGGGACAGAACAACCTTATTGAAATCTTTCTTAACATGATTATAAAAAATCATACCTATTAAAACTACACATAATTAATAGGGGACATGCCTAAGAAATGGTTGAGCTATAAATAGTAGTATTTGAATGAAAAGGGCTTGTAATGAATAGAGAATTACATGATAGAAAATATTAATTTTAATGGTATATAAAAGGGGTGATAGAAATAAACATGAACAATGATTTATGATATATAATGGTTACATAAAGGAAACAAGGAAATATTGCAATGATGTTTAACATAAAATCATAATGTTAGTTCAAGGATAATAGAAAATATATCATGATGGAAAAGATCCATGATGGAATAGGTTAACTCTCTAATCATTTCATGATGTCACATGAGTCTATAACATTACTCGAAGAATTGGAGTGTTATATAATTATGGGCGCACCCATCACTTTCATATCATGTACATGCATATGTGTGCCACATATAACATTAGAAATATGATTATTTGAATAAAATTTGAATACATGATCAAGGAGGGTTAATTAAATAAATTTATATCACAAATAAAAGTTCTTTTAGTGAACAAAGTTGAACAACCTTGATATTAAATCTGTATAGGTATTCAACATTCATTTTTGGCGTTGAAAATCATAGTGATATTTTGACAACATAATGATTTTACTCAATGTTTAAAAAAAATTTATTTAATGACATTGAAGGTGGTATCCAATTATTAGAACATAAAATGAGTAGTAATATGGATGTATAAAATCATATCCCAAAATTATTATATGGAATCAAAAGTTATAAAATATTGAAGATCTAGAATTAAAAAGAGTATAGATAGGTCCCTTCGTAAATCTTTGCATTATAAAAGGTGTACATAAAGGATCATAGGAGGGATTAATGATAGTTAAAGGGGTTTATAATTATTTATAAATAACATGTAAATTAATGTGGATATAGAATAACATATCCCAAAATTATGAATTGGATAATAAGGGAATATGATAATGTAGATTCTTTAATGGAGAGGAGAAGAAGAGAACACCGACAAAGGAACAACGTTGTTAAATGCTAAAATGAGAGTGAATAAATGATATATCATTAAAATAACAAATATTAAACCGTATAAATCTATTTTCAATGTATTTAAAATCATAAAAAAATATTCAAAAGTATTTACGTAATGAATTTTCATTAATTGAATGAAATGGGAGAGGCCCCTCATTTTATGAATGGCAAATCATAGGACAATTTCGATATCATAATTGTTGTAGATAGAGGTTCATTAGAGTTATAATTGATATTGAAATTGGTATATCATCACATACTGCTAAAAAAATAGTATTAGGGTTATATGAAAACATTACCAAAAAATAATAATGCAAACTAAGAGGTATAAGAAAATGATGTTCTTAAATTACAAAAAAGAAGAGTGGGAGATTCATTACATTGAGGAGGCGATTACGAAATATTAGGAGGAGTTTTTTGAGTTCATTGGTAATTTTATTGAGGTCTATAGATAGTGGATGGTAGAGTATGTACTTTATATATGGGTTTTAGTGAAGTTGAGTGGGTTATTTTGGGGGTTTATATGGCGATTGAGAGGGGAGTTATTCTATTAATTCCCAAACATAGGTTGTGGACTCTATAAAATTTAACAATAAAACAAACCTTACCATGTTTTTTTCACATGGTTTTAACATAAGGGTGTTTTTTTAAGAAAAATTATAAGTTCTATGGTTGAAAATTTTAATATACAACTTTTTCCTATGAGGAAGTGAGTCATGTTCTTAATGAAATGATTTTTAAAACAGAAAATACAATATAGTTGTTTGGATTATTAATTAAGGCTTCATAAAATTACTAAAATAATAATATAATACCATTATTATAAATGGTAATTAGATATTTTTCATGGACACCATTTATAGTAATTATTATAATAGTTTGGGTAAAATTTGATGTCATAATATGCACAATATTATTATATTGTGTTTAATGTTTACCAGAAAATTTAATTGCCTCGGAAATTTATGAAAAACACACCATTGGATAATTTCTCCATGTGGTTTATAAATATATTAATTATTTTATAAAATTAATTATTTACATATATTTACTTCCATATTGAAAATAGAACCGACATTTAGTGAGAAATGATGCATTTTTTTGCAACAATGTTATTCAAACCATTAAAGAAAGCAGATTTTATATCATAAAATTTATATTAAAATTTATATTTAAAAATAATTATTTAATAATAATATTATATAAAAATATATATTATTTTATAATTCTATCAATTCTTAGAATGTAATTTATTAATTGGAATTTCATATTACTCAAAAATAAAATTTGTATTTTATTTTATAAAAATTTATTTTATTATCAAAATTTTTAATAAATATTTTTTAAAGTAAAATATAATAATAAATATAATAGTTATTTAAATAATATATATATTTATTTATATGATTATGATTACATTGTTTCTAGTATTTTTTAAATTATGTTTTACCTTAATTAACCAATGTTCCTTTTACTGTGGTAATAAATATTTACTACATTTACTATTCATATTTTCCATAAAATAAGATAAAATTATTAACTATTATTAATTAGTATTATTGAATAAATATAATACAATTTAATAAAAAAAATTCATATATTTTGGAAAATATAATTTCAAATATAAACCACTTTCACTATGCGAATTAGTTTTTCGAAAAATTAATTTATCAAAGAGAAGATCATTTTATATTAATTATATAACTAGTAATCTCTAATATATGAATTTAAATTAATAATTCAATATATATCAGATAATTATTTCAAATAAATAATTTTCTAATAGGTTTCATTTTTGTTAATTTTAATGGAGAAATATTATGAATTTTTGAAGAGTTTCTATATTTTTTTGAATCTTTTAATTAAACCTATCTTTAAATTATATAATAATATTATTTAATATTAATTAAATGAATAAAATATAAATAATTAATACATATTTTAGCATAAAATTAAATTCAAATAATATTGGTACGATTATATTACTTAATTTTTCAATAGAAATGAAAAATTTCTTTAAATAGGGGTTTTTGAGTATTTACTGGAAAACCAATATTTTCAAAAAAATGAAAAAATTTTAACCTATTTTAATATTGATAAAATTATAAAAAATTACTCTCATTTAATCAAATAAATTTTATAATTGTTTTATAAATTAATTAAATATTTTTTCACAAAGAGAAATAAATATCGATTTTAAATAAATTGTTTTTTTGATGAATAACATGAAATAACTAAAAAATAAGTAATTATTTACTTATAATTTATAAATATATTTATTTTTAATATGAAATTTATATACATATTTCATAATTTTTTAAATCCGACTCATATTCTAAAATTTGATGGAATTGTATAAATGGTTATATTAAAACTATCTATGTTTCTTTAGGTATTGTGTTGCATACGACATATGATATCAAACATAGTATTATATTTTATAATTCAGAGAGAGACATTCTTCTAAAATTTAATAAATTGTTTCATATTAATTTGAACATAAACTCGGTAAGAAATATTCTGAAACTTAAAAATATCTTTATTGAAAACTCACATTATAGGAAGAGTTAATAAAACATTCAATTGAAAAGAGAGAATGGGATGTATGAAGGTCTCTAAAAATGCATGATTTAAATGTAGGATTAAATTAGTGTTATGTGAAATAAAATACATTGAATATAAATCTGACAAAAAAACTAGTACAGTGTTATAAAGAACACGATGAGGAGAAATTCAATGAACAGAATTAAATAAATCTATGATAGATAAAATGATAATCAATTAACCACAAATGATAATAATAGGAAAAATATTTGTTTAAAGATTATTTTCTTAGAGAAATGGAATTAATTTTCCATCTAGTATAGGGATGTAAATAAATATAATTTGACTAAAATTAAAATTTCTTCTTTTGATCAATTTCACATAAAATCTCAAATTTTCTCCAAATGATGGGTATTAAAGATATATTTGTATGCTTAATACACTAGAATAATCCTTTAAAGGATAATATAGTCAATTAAATAATAAAAATTTGTTCTTATTATATTTAATAGAACCAAAATTGTTAGCATAATTTAAAATTATATTGAAAATGGAAACACCTTAATACATTAATATCAAAAACTCTACAAATAATCCTAATAGTTTGACATAGATTAGTCATTAAGTAAATACCAATATATAACACTAATAACTTGATAATAAATGAGTTTTTAAACATAAAAGGTTTTCTCAAACCCATTTTCTATTACCTCCAAAATTATATTATAATTCATATCGGATAATCTTATTGGGTATATATTCCTCAAACAAAAACCATTCTTCCAAATTATCATTAATCACATCAAAATAAAAAAGATTTCATCATATAAAATGTATACAATAATATCATACAAATAATTTATAACAAAAATCATTAAAACTTGTATCAATGCTTTTAAATATTATATATAAAAATATCCTACTAAGAATATTTAGGTTTACCCAAAAATTAAACACATATGAAGTGTTATTAGTCCCCCAATCATGCATTTTCTAAAATACCACATTATTAAAAAATCTGTTTTATAGGCAACTGGTACCATTAAAAACATGTTCATTAATTTAATGATATAATATTTTTTAATTATTCATCAATTTTTCATGATTTATATATCCAAAATATCAACGATATACTACTTCATAAACACAACTCTCAAATACCAATACATAAATATTTTAATCGGTACACATCAATAATTTTAAAATCATAAGTTCTTTGTATATTGTTTAACCCTTGTAATATTGTATTTACTATGATAATTTCAATATTTTTGATACATGATACATTACATAATAATAGTTTTGTATGATTTAATATGATCCCTTCTACTATACTGTTTATTTTCTTATGGAATCTAACTACATTGTGCCCTATTTTTTCACACATAAAACACCTTCACGTTCAATTGTGTTATTTACCTTGGTGCCTCTTTCAACATTTTTAACATGTATAAATTCATATATTCTATCCTTTATAACCTTTATCAGTTGATCTTTATCATGATTTAATCCCTATATTGTTTGATATTTTTGGATGTTCAATGATTCTATTATTGTTAAGGGTGATGTTTGAAAGCTCAGCTAGCTTAATCTCAACATATCTTATGTGAGATCCCATCATGTTATCCATCTCATTTGAGATTTCATCACATTTAAAATCACATTAGATATTGAATTGGTTCATGATATTTGTATCCATTAACTATAATAAATGGAAAATTAAGGTGGAGTAATTTGAAACAATTAAACAAATAAATGGTAATCCATTAAAATTAATTGGATAAGTATAAGATACAACTATTTTATTAACTAATGAACTTATAAGATTAAATATATGTTATCCATTATGTATTTCCATAAACAAATTATTATTATTATAATTCTTGTTTCTATAATGATGTTTAGTAATGAACATGTAAATTTACTAAGGATATCCCTTGGAAGTGTGAAACCAGGTGTGTAGAACGAAACATTATCCTGCACTACTTCCCAACTAAGAGTATCTCAATGTGGTATTATTGGGTTTTCTCCCTAGTTACATATTTTACAGAGCCAAATCAACTTATAATATCAAGAGAGGATTTATTTTCTTAGACATCACATACTCTATACATTACCAAAATATATGGCTTTTCGTTATGTTTAGTCGTATCCCTAAGGTCTTTGAATGATTTTAATAATAATAATAAAAAAACTAAAAATTCCATTTATACCACCTATATAAAACCAAATTTTTATTTAATAGTACTTCATGATGTATTACATAATATTCAACATAATACACCATGGGAGATTGAAAAGTCTAGTGCCTCTGTTGTAAGATCCAATCTTTTTTCATGTACGTTTCACTCTTGGTTTTTTATTTGAGCCATTTTAGATGAGTGTTATATTGAGAAAGAGATCACTTATTGTTTAAAATGAACTAATTATTGTGTATGTATGCTATTTTAAATTAATTTAGTATGGGATTCAATGAGGCTAAGTGTTAATATTGGTTATTTGTAAGTTGATAGGTTTGAACATAAGTTTTAGGGAGTTAGACAAAAAATGGGATGAAAAATAAACTACATAACATTTACAAATCGAGTAAAGGGATAATACATTTTGTAATGTTTCAGTGATTTTAATAATATAAATCTAACGTGACATGTTTTTTATGACAATACTATTAAAAACATTTACATGACGTGTAATAATGTTAAAAGAAGTTTAAATTCTAGAAATGCAGTATTAAACATTTTTTTCAAAGGAAATTCATTATATATTCAGTATAGATTATCTCAAATCAACCCTAGGTAATTCTCCAAGAGATTTTTGAGTTCCAATTACCCTTATGAACATTGAGTTTGTGTCTTTAGACCTAGTGAGTTCCTTATGTTATTTTTCTCCTTTCATTCTTATGGTTCTTCAACCATTGTGGTGAAACCATTTTGTTAATTGTGTTGTTGGTTTTGATGTTGACCCATTTTGATCTAAGAACTTATTTTCAATCATCCAAACCTTCTTCACCCTTGATTTTAGTTGTTAGATGTTTTGTTGGATTGACATTTAATGTTTGGGGTCTTAATCTTATCCCTATGGTTTGGTTATTTTCATGTTTATGAAATATTGGGATTTTTCAATCATCATGTGCATAAAAATTAATCTAATATTTGAATGAGATTATCCCTTGAATTACATTGGATCCAAATGGATTTTTAATTGGATAATGTATTAATGTATGTTTAGCATGACTTGTGACCTATGGTGATTTCTTAAAATTAAAACTCTTAATTATGGTGTATTTCTTATTGATATAATTTTTAATAAGTTATGGAATAATATGTATTTAAAATATGAATGTGGAATGGTAACTAATATAATTAACCATTGAGGAGTCTGATGTGATATTGTGACTTCCATTATATATAACTGTTATTGCGTTTCATGTCGATATTCTTATATAACATTCTTGGACCAAGAAATTTCTCATGTATATTATTTAATGACAATAGTGAGCAGGTGTGTACCAATCCCACAATGTAATTCTTATAGACTGATTGTTATTTCTATTCCCATGATTTAATGGTTATTTGAACTTAACCCAAATTATGATGACTATGCCATGGGTATAAGGTTGTGGTTGGCATGGTTGTAAGATTGGCATAGAGATATCCCTTCATGGTGTAGAAGAAGGTTGTTTACCTTGGTTATGTGGTTGTTGTTGACATGTTCATAAGACATGCATAGAGATATTCTGAAAAAGAGCTGCAATAGTTTTTTGTTGCGTTTTATTAATTATTGAAATAATTAATACATATTTTTATCAATTTATTTCATACAATTTATTTCAGGCTAGTTTTTTAGACATGGTGTTATCGACCTACTCAGATGAACTCACACCCTATTTGGGATACCATTTTGGAACATGGAAAGATTTCTTGGATACAGGTTTGGAATAAGACAAAAGGACTTTCTATTTATTTCATGATTATTGTTGGGCTGTAGATTGGAGATAGGACCGATATAGTTATTGGGACCCCGAACATTGAGTCGTTTATTTTATTCTGTCATTATTTTCTTCTATTGTTCTCGAATGTCATTTATCCACATTCCATCATATCATTAAATTATTCATAATCAATTTATTGGATTATTCAGTTGGTTTCTATTTTTAAATTTTGTTATGTATTTAAAACAATTAGTATTTCCATTTCATTATGGTTTGTTATACTACTATGACACTTCATACCATTGCATATTGTCTTGCTATAGTAATTTTCCCACCCCTTTTTATAGTCAGAAGCCTCTCGCATATGGGGAGGTTCACTATAGGACTCATAAACAAACCATTGTAACCACACGAGAGAGGGTTGTATTGGGGTGCATTACGAAGTGTTATTAAAGGGATCAGGTTTTCTTTTCGTTTTCTTTACTATTTGGGGGAAAGGTAGAATGAGAAAATGTAGTGATGGTAATTGGTAACTAGTATGTGCATGGTATTAGCTAACCCATATTCTTGAAAAAACTATGTACAAAGGGATGGGATTGTTGTTGTGTTCTTTTTATTGTTATTGTTGATGTTATTTCACATATGGTGATTCCCATTAATTGTGAGGAGATTATTATATGATGTTACTTTTTCTTGAGTTTTTTTCTTGAGTCCCAGTATGGACCCAGATGAGAATAAATGCATCATAATCGGCACATTGGTATATATTAAGAGTCATTTTTCATTATATGGGCATATCTACTTTTTCATGTGATATATATATTCATGTTGAAATGTGATATTAGATATCAGTTTCACTGGACAAGTCAAATGAGTTTTCATGTCATTCAAATATACTTGTAGTAAATATTTTTAGAGACCATGTGTTAGTGGTTTTTTATAACATACATGTTGGGTTGACCTTCATTTCTTCTAGTTCTCTAAGGTGTTCATTTGTACTGTAATGAAAATGAATCCTTGTAATCTTTGACTTGAGTATCAAGGGAGTGAAAATAATCTTGATCCTAGCTCCGCTGAACTAGAACATCCCATAGATATTGTGGAGCTTATGGTGGTTCAGCCTCACGACATCTTCATGAGGGTTATGTTATACATTGAAAGGGAGAATCCTCATACCATTCGTTCGATGTATGATTTGAAAAAAAGTGTTTCAGCTTTAGCATCTACCTATGTTTACCAGGGAATGGGGACCCCAGGTAGCTGAGTTCTTGATTGAGTTTGTCCAAACCATCTTCAAGTATTTCAGGGCACCAATAGATAGAAGGGTGAAAATTTATGTGTATATACATAGAGGAATGGCCCAACTATAGTGGGATATTTTAGAGGAATATTGGAAGAAGTATTAGTTGGGTGGAGAAAAGAAAGTAGTGATGGCAAGAGGGGAGGGGGGGGGGGTGAATTGCCTTTTAAAAAATAATTAACAATTTAAAACAATTA
Organism: Viscum album; assembly: GCA_963277665.1. Lineage (NCBI taxonomy): Eukaryota > Viridiplantae > Streptophyta > Magnoliopsida > Santalales > Viscaceae > Viscum > Viscum album. The sequence continues at coordinate 1,018,341,190 of OY728162.1, forward strand.
TCAAAGTGCAGCGGAAATAAAAGAGGCAAGACACAAAACTTGATAACGGAGTTCGGCTTAAACCCAAGCCTACATCTCCGCTCCCAACTCAACCGTTGAGAGATTTACTACCGCTTGCTTTTTAATGGTTTTAGCAAGAAACCCACTAGACTTTAAGGTTAGTCTAGAACCTATTACAGCTTTCTTTTAATGGTTATGCAAGAACCCACTTGCTTTTAATGGTTGAGCAAGAACCCACTAGCCTTCTTACAGGTGAAGGCTAGCTCACCTTTGATTTAAGCCTTTTAAAAGGGAAGGCTTGACTAACCTCTTCACACCATGAAGGTGGTGTGAAAACCCAAAGAAGAGAGGATGAGAGAAATGATGGGTTTGTAGGCACAAACCCAAATTTATGCTCAAAATAGATAAAACAAGAAAAACCGTAATGTGGAGAAATCTTGGGCGCCAATGGATTGATGAAGTTGATGAAGAGCGCTCCCAAGCTTCTATGGTGGTGCTCCTTGGATGTGGAAGAAGGTTGGAGCAAGTGAGGGTTCCTTGAGGGAATGCGCCGGAGGTTTGCCAAATGATCAAAAATGTTATCGTGGGCTTCCTTAAGTTTCTGGGGCTTCCTAGTCCTTTATTTATAGAGGGGGAACCCTCAAATGGCCTTTGGGGGTCTTCGGAGCTGTTGGAGAGGCCTTCGGAGCCGTTGGGAGTCAAGTGGACAAGCCTAGTCAAAGCCCAATGGCTAGTTTGACTGGCTCCACCGGCTGGCCGGTGCTAGGCCACCGGTTGGTCGGTGCTTTGAAAAAGGAGAGGCCTTCGGGCTCAGGCACCACCGGCTGGCCGGTGAGGAGGCCACCAGTTGGCCGGTGCTGAGGCAGTAGCTGACCCATTCTATCTGGGTTCCACCGGCTGGCCGGTGGTGGGACACCGGTTGGCCGGTGGTCTAGACAGAGGGATGCCTTCTGTCCAGGCTCCATCGGCTGGCCGGTGGGCATCCACCGGTTGGCCAGTGTACTGAAAATCAGTCCACTTTGGGTCCTTCTTGGACCAATTCCTTGGCAACCTTTTTCCTATCAATAAAAACACTTAAAACGAGATTAGATAAATAAGAGAGTGATTGTGATCATGAAAATTAAACCACGAGGGGTACAAGAGGTACAACAATCTCCCGCTATTTTGATGATCACAATCATCAAAACAAACAATGTAAATGAGAGGCATGCTTTAAACGATAAATTGAAAAGCGAAGCATGAGAGAAAGATTTCTCCCCCAATCAACCAAGAATTTCTCCCCCTTTGTGATTATCAAAATAGCACGGGGCATAAAACTTGATTGAGGGAAAGGTTGAGAAACGAGATAGAGATTTTAAACAAATTGAAATTTTTGAAATTTTGAATTGAAATATTTGAATTGAAAGATTTAAGAAGAAAGTTTTGAGATTGAAAATTTTGAAAGAAAAATTGGAATTGAAAATTTTGAAATTGAAAGTTAAAAAATTTGAAATATAAAGCAAAAAGGCTTAAACGATCCTAACTCCCCCTAAATAAAAACAACAAATCACCGGGGAGAGGATTTTAAAACAGAGACAAATTTTGGCCCGGAGAGACTCGCTAAAAGGGATTTTTCAATCCACACTTGTCTAGTGGTGGGTCTTCTCCTATGAAATTCATCATTAAAGGAAATAGTTTTGGGCCTTCCATATCGGGCATTTTTGCAATCGCACTCATAAATTAAGTGCCCGGGTTTTTTACAATAGTTGCAAAATTTATTTTGTGAGCTCCCCCTTACAAAAAAAGTTGGAGCATGGGAAGAGGAAGCTTGCTTGGAATAGCCAAGCCCTTGGGTGGTTCTAGATATGCGTTGGGAACCTAGCAATTTGGTCAAATTTTGTTCACCTTGGGTGAACTTGGCAAGAGATTCCCTTAAATCTTTGATTGTTAATTCCATAGAATCAACATCGGGAAGGTTTTGGGTCTTGAGGGACAACTCTTCCTTTTCTTTGAGAAGTTGTTCCTTTTCGGAAGAGAGTTTTTTGAAATTCTTTTTTAAAGAAACAAATTTGGAAGAAAGATCGTGAAAACATTCCTCCAATTGATCTCTCGCATGTTGGAGATCCTCATAAGATAAATGATTAAATGAATTTGAAGAATAAGAGGAAGAGGAGTCGGAAGAGGTTACCTCATGAAATGCCATTAGGCATTTTTTACCGTTGTCACTTGAGGAGGAGGAGGAGGAGGATGTGGAGCTATCACTCCATGTGGCCTTGAATGCCTTCTTCTTTTCCTTTTTCTTGGCCTTTTTCTTGTTGAGTGGACAATCGGGCTTGTAATGGCCTTTAGTGCCCTCATGGGTTACTTATAATAGTTTCCAAATATCATGAGAAGATGAGAAAGTAGAAATACAATTAAATTCATTATGGTCTAACCCACAATGAAGAGCATTCATGGCTTTGCCATCAAGCTCAAAATTTGCAATGTCTTCGGGGGTCCATTTGGATTCATCGGGAGAAGAAAGAGAATAACCATGCATGACAATTTTAAAAATAGGATAACCAATGCTTCTAAGAAAAGTGGTCATGCGGGTTTTCCAATAGGTATAGTCGGTTCCATCAAAGAATGGAGCGCGACCCAAAGAATAACCTTCAGGGGTGAAAGAGGATGATGCCATCACAATGGATCTTGAATTTGAAACCGGTTAAGGTATTACTCAAATTTTTCCTCTGATACCAATTTTTGGGCGGAGAAAAGAAAGTTGTGATGGCAAGAGGGGGGGTGAATTGCCTTTTAAAAAATAATTAACAATTTAAAACAATTATCAAAGTGCAGCAGAAATAAAAGAGGCAAGACACAAAACTTGATAACGGAGTTCGTCTTAAACCCAAGCCTACGTCTCCGCTCCCAACTCAACCGTTGAGAGATTTACTACCGCTTGCTTTTTAATGGTTTTAGCAAGAAACCCACTAGACTTTAAGGTTAGTCTAGCACCTATTACAGCTTGCTTTTAATGGTTATGCAAGAACCCACTTGCTTTTAATGGTTGAGCAAGAACCCACTAGCCTTCTTACAGGTGAAGGCTAGCTCACCTTTGATTCAAGCCTTTTAAAAGGGAAGGCTTGACTAACCTCTTCACACCTTGAAGGTGGTGTGAAAACCCAAAGAAGAGAGGATGAGAGAAATGATGGGTTTGTAGACACAAACCCAAATTTATGCTCAAAATAGATAAATCAAGAAAAACTGTAATGTGGAGAAGTCTTGGGCGCCAATGGATTGATGAAGTTGATGAAGAGCGCTCCCAAGCTTCTATGGTGGTGCTCCTTGGATGTGGAAGAAGGTTAGAGCAAGTGAGGGTTCCTTGAGGGAATGCGCCGGAGGTTCGCCAAATGATCAAAAATGTTCACGTGGGCTTCCTTATGTTTCCGGGGCTTCCTAGTCCTTTATTTATAGAGGGGGAACCCTCAAATGGCCTTTGGGGGTCTTCGGAGCCATTGGAGAGGCCTTCGGAGCCGTTGGGAGTCAAGTGGACAAGCCTGGTCAAAGCCCAACGACTAGTTTGACTGGCTCCACCGGCGGACCGGTTCTAGGCCACCGGTTGGCCGGTGCTTTGAAAAAGGAGAGGCCTTCGGGCTCAGGCACCACCGGCTGGCCGGTGAGGAGGCCACCGGTTGGCCGGTGCTGAGGTAGTAGCTGACCCATTCTGCCTGGGTTCCACCGGCTGGCCGGTGGTGGGACACCGGTTGGCCGGTGGTCTGGACAGAGGGATGCCTTCTGTCCAGGCTCCAGCGGCTGGCCGGTGGGCATCCACCGGTTGGCCGGTGGACTGAAAATCAGTCCACTTTGGGTCCTTCTTGGCCCAATTCCTTGGCAACCTTTTTCCTATCAACAAAAACACTTAAAACAAGATTAGATAAATAAAAGAGTGATTGTGATCATGAAAATTAAACCACGAGGGGTACGAGAGGTACAACAGTATTAACAATCTTGGAAGAAATTTGTGATGATGTCCCTATGACATTACAATCCCTAAAACATGAGGGATGTAAAATTTCATGAGTTCATGCATCTAAAATATGAGGGTTATCCATTGATGGACTATGCTTGATTTTTTACTATCCTGTAGGACATTGTGACATATTTTGTAGCAGATGATATATCTAGGGCGACAAGTTTCTATATAGGTCTTTCTTATGAGAATTGGTTATATGTAAAAATTTAACATCTAAATAGATTTGAAAACATGATGAATCAGGAACTCTTCATGGAATGGAATCTAAAATAGTCTACAAGTAGTGGCCATGAAATTTCATTATGGAAATATGGATGTTTAACTTTGAGTGTTGAGAAGAGTCATTATATGTGTTTTCACCTATGTAGTATTGGGTAGGGAATTCAGTGTAGTAGACTACCACCTCAAGACTGTGTTCTGTTATAGTGTTATCATTATGGACTATTTGTCCATATGTTCTCGTATTGTCCTTACCCCATAGTAAAAATTCATATATATTTCTGATTAAGAAATTATCATAGGTTCTACGTGAGAATTATATATAATACAAATGGTAGAGGATTTGGACAAGCATCTGTGTTAGGAAGGGGCTCAGCAACCCCTCAGTATTTTGGTAGCTGGAGCTCCCTAGGCTATCCAATCCGAGGTAGGGGAAGTGGTATCCCTCAGAATAAGGAATAATACTAAGTATGGGATGTAGCTTAGGGTAGTAAGACTAGAGCCCATGTCTGTTGGAAAACCCAGTTACACATAATGTAGACTTCCTTGGCCAACATTGATGCATGATAATCTACTATTGGATGTATGATTTTTATATCATATACCATGTCTTTTTTTTATATTGGATCATCACATTATTTTCTATCTGGTAATTTTCATAGGTTTTGGGTTTGGATGTGGAAATCATAGATGGTGTTTTAACCATTGACACGCCATTGGCATTGCGGTCTAAATATATCAAACATTGCAAGGCATGTTCTCTAGATATTAGTTGTTTCAATTTCGTTTGGATGATGTTCATGCTGGATTGATAGGATTTTACTTGGTTCATGGTATATGTTGGATAATTCTATTCCCAGATCATATCAACTATTATAGGAGTGTTACCATTTTATATCTATAAGGAAGAAGCTATTCTCAATAGGATGAGTGGGATCATCAGGCTGGTCATATGATACTAAAATAGTGTAGATTGGATTTTCTAATGTATCAAGTCACCATTATAGATCTAAATAATGGTGGAATATAATAGGATTATTTTCTATAGTGGTTGAAAAATTTCAAGATACTTTTTTTCATGTGTTCTATTTCATACCGACCAAGCCGGAGTTTCAGTTGACGATCGAATTGGTATCAGGAGTAGTGACAATTTTTATCCTGCCTTACAGAATATTAACATAAGTGCTTCAAGAGATGAATTTTCAATTGGAATATCAAGAATATAATGACTCCATATAGATGAGGGCATCTCCCTGGGTTTATCGGGTTCTATTCTCTAAAAATGTTGATAGATCTGTGTGCTTATGTGTGGATTATAGGTGTTTGAACAAGATTATCTTCCTAAATCTGTGTCATATTCGGTGCATTGATGATACTTTTGATCTATTGAGAGGTGATAAGATATTATCCTGGATTTAATTGACATCAATATATCATTAGTTGAGAGTGAGACTATTATAAATACCTCAATGTTCCTTTAGTATAAGGTATGGATTTTAAGAATATGTGGTGTTGTCATTTGGATTTACTAATTCACTTGCGGTGTTCATGGAATTAATTATTAAGATCATTCATCAATTTCTATATCAATTTTTGATGGTTTTAGTTATTGATATCTTAGTTTACTTTGTGTTATTTGATGATCATTCCAATAACATTTAAATCATCTTGAATACATTGAGATAGAATCTTCTTTATCCCAATAAAACTGAATATATTTTTGGCATAAATGATGTGTACTTTTTTTGCCAGGACTTCTCACAAGAAATCGTGTTGGTGTACCCATGTAAATTTGTAGCCATGGTATCATGGTAAAAACACATGAAAATATTTTAAATTAAGATATTTCTAGTTTTATTAGGTTAGTACCATGGTTTTATCCACAATTTATCTTATTTGGAAACACCATTCTATGGTATGACCATGAAATGTGTGAAATTATATTTGATGGATTCTTGCGAAAGAAATATTTATGAGCCAAAATAAAAACTATCCTCAGAACCTATCCTCACTTTACCATTATTGGGTAATGAATATGCCATATACTGTGACACATATAGAGTTTGACTAGGAGTAAATACAACGCATGTGGATCGTGAGGTTTCTTATGGTTCTAAGAAGATGAAACCGTATTAGAATAATTACCTTAATCAAAATCATGGGTTAGTGGTTGTGGTAAATTCCGTGTGTTTTTTCATGAACTAGCTCATGGGTGGGAGGTTTTTAGTATACACAGATAACTAGATCATCAAGTAAATATTTTCTCAACAAGACAAAATCCTTCAGCAAAGGAGGTAGTTTTAGTATCTATATACTTTTGACATTGAATTTTATAATACACTAGGAAAGGTAAACTTAATTTTAGACACATCGAGGCTAATGAAACAGAAAAAGGAAGTATGTGAGTCTCGTGATGAGTGGTGAACAATGTCCCTTTTTATAGACCAATATCTAGATGTTGACGAATCTCACGGACAAGTAGCATTGATTTCAACATCTGTTATACATGATATTTTGGACTATATTAATACCAATAAGTTTTATGAATCTTAATGATCATTTCTAAGAAGTAAATTATATGGTGGTTATACACCATTGGGGTTTTCTCTCATCAATGGAAATTATATTTTTTTTGTGACCATGTATGTGTTACTCTTGGCTAGCATGAGGATATGATGAGTTTTTTTCATGATTATAGATGGGAGGTGAATCCTTGTTTAATAATTTTTTATTGCAATATTTATAGATTGTACAGGTGGCCATTAATAAAGGAAGAGGTGTCAGAATTATGGAAAGATTCTCCACTTTTCAACACGTGAAATCAGATCATCAGAGGAAAGCTGGGATTTTTTAGCATTTAACCATATAGTGTGGAAATGTGATGATATCAAGGGGGATTTTGTGATAGGATTCCCCAGGACAATCATCTTAGTTTAAAATCTAGGAAACCAATATTTGTGCATGGTGGTTAACTTTCACAATGTTCCTAGGAGTATCGGTTCACACAATGATCCTCATTTCACATCAAATTTTTTAAAAGGTAATAAAAAAAACCCATATGATTGATTTTTATTTTAATGAAATCCTATCATACATATACTCATGGTAAATATTAATGGACGATTCATGATCTATAGGATATGTTATGGGCCTATGTTTTGAATTTTGGTGGTTTATGGGAGAAACATTTGGAAGTTGTAGAGGTTTAATATAATAAAGTCATATAGGAATAAATAAAAAATGGATCTTTTTGAGTCTCTATTTGGAAGGCCGTGATGTACACCTCTTTATTGGATGCAGGTAGGTGAGTCAGCACTTGATGGACACATCTTCATGCAGGAGACATCAGAATATGATCATTTGATCAGACTGTGGGTGGTGACCGTGCAGACCAGATTGAAAACATCTGTAGACAATCAGAGATGACCTATGGAATTTGAGGTTTGTCATCATGTCCCCCATGAGGTGTGACCTAGGTTGGTGAAATGTCATATTTGGAAACATGGAAATCTAGGACACAAGTTTATCATAATTTTTGAAATTGTTGTAAGGGGCGTCCTAGTGTCATTGCATATAGACCTCCAAATATTATATAATTCCAAGAATGACATGTTCAACATGTCACAACTATGAATATATCATCAAGAAACTTCTCATGTGATACAATTATCCTACATTTTCCTTTGTTATAATGCATTCATTGAGGATCATTCTGTAGTGGTTGTTGATAATATTCAGAATTATCTTCTCGGTCAGACTATAATATTGGTTGAAGTGTAGTGGATGCATGGGAGAGCTCAAGAGGATAACCAAGACAGGGAGTAAGATATACAAACACAGTGTCCTTACTTATTCATGAAAACCTCTCACTATTGAATGGAGTAGCTATGGTATGAGCCAATATATAGTGGAGAGGTTGTAAGCAACCATTTTTTATAGGCTCATTTCTCTCCGATTATTTTATTTGAGCCTTAGTGGTTGAGCCTACTTAAGATATAGAGAGGCTTTGTTAGAGAAAATTAAAAATAGTTTGTGGATTAATTACCATTTAAATTAATTAAGTCTTTGTGAAAATGGTTTGAAGTGTTAATAATGGTTCTTGGTATATTGAGAATCATTAATGAAGTATTATACAGTTAAATAAATTTACTGAAAACTCAATTGAAGAACACTTAAACATCATGTAATGGGACAAAAAAATCATGTAATTGGTCTTGGGATTTATTAAAATAAATACAAGGTGTGGTTTTAAAAAAAATAAAATAATTACCATTTTCATGATGCACAAATGTTCATCATGTTGTATAAAACATGTTTTGAAGCTGAAATTGTTTCTATTTTTCAAAGAATATTATCTATGCTAAAGGAGGTTCTTTACCTTAATTATAAGGTTGTGGTGGTCATGGATATAATACTTTCTCAAAAATATTCATTAATGGAGACAAAGTAGGTTGTTGTTGTATTTTATTAATTGTTGAAATAATTAATAAACAAGTTCATCACATATTGAATAAACGTTTTGTGATACAGTTTTTGTTTGGATGTGGTGGTGTCGACCACCTATGTTATACTCACACAATATCCAGGACAACGTTTTCACCAATGTAGATATCATATATGTAGGCGTTGACATGTAAAAAGGACAATGGTATTGATTTTTTGTTTTCTATTGGGGTTTATTTTAGAGATGGGACTGACATGGGTTAAGGAATTTTAACATTGAGTATTTTATTTGATTATTATATTATTCTCTTTTGAGGTTCTCGACTATATTTCTGTAACATTCTAGAAAATAATTAGATTATTCATTATTTATTTTTAGATTATAATGTTGTTTTTATTATTTTCTTCCTCTATGTATTTTTTTATTATTTAAATTTTCTTGTGAATTTTTCTACTGCAATGACACTTCATACCAGGGGTAAATCCCCCTACTATACTTTTCACATCCACACTGCTTGTCGGTTTCCTCTGGTGTAAATGGAGGCATACTTGAGGTCTCGAAACCAACCATTTCATTCCATCTGGTAAAGTCATGATAGGGTATGTTACATTGATTCATACCATATCATCTTGAACAGCGGATGAAACAACATAATTGAACACTTTCATTACATACTTCAAAAATTTATAAGATTTTAAAACTTCACGGGATAACTTAGGGACAAAAATTATATAAGGGTGGGCTACAAATCCTAGTAATGGAATACATAGATAACGACATGATGGATACATTACATGTTAGATAAGAGTCATTTTAACAATACATAAAAGGTATAAAAATCATACACATGAATACTATGGCATGATATAGAAAGGAAACATAAAGGCAACATGGAAATATGTCCAAAACATTATACAAAGAATCATAAACATAGGTCAAGGACAACAGAATATAAATCATGACGGAAAAGGTCCGGTAATGGATTATGTTCACTCCTTATTACCTTTAATGTTGTCTCATTAGACTAAAACATAACGAAAATCATTGTATCTCTATATAATTCAACTCACTACCTTTACTTTCATGTCATGTACATGCATATGTGTGTCACATAGAATATTCAAAATAAGGTCATTTTTGTGCCATTTTATTTCAAGATCAATAAGTGGAAATTAAATACATGAATTTACTCAATAAATAAAGTATAAGTGAATAAAGGTAAAAACCATTGATAAAAAATGGATATAGGTATTCACTACATTTTTTTCCTGGAAAATCATTGGGAAATTTTTGCAGGACACTGATAGTACTCAATGATTCATAAAAACGATTTAATTAGAGAGAAATGGTTCTATCATTATTTGAACATAAAATTTAAAGTACTATTTATATGTAAAATAATACCATAAAATTATTATTTGGTAACAGAATTCATTAAATTTAGAATAGGGTTTAATTTAAAAGAGGATAAATATTCCCATTACTAAATTTCTGCCTGGTAACAGTCTTACATAATGGTTCAGGGGAGGGATTAATGAAAGTTAAAGGGGAATATCAACATTTATAAATAAAATATATTCTTAGTCGGATAGGGAATAAAATATCATAATATTAGGAATTTTATATAGTTGGAATAAAATAATATAGATTCTTAAATAAAGTGGATAATGATAGAATCTATTCACATCAACAACATAGGTAAATTCTAAATTGAATGGGTATAAATGATCTATTACTCAAATATCATCACGTGGGATGTAAATGGATATTTTAAATTTCATTAAAAATTAACCAACTTATATTAAAAATAATAAATAGATTGATAGTTTTTAAATTAAATTGATGTTGGAGAGGTTCCTCACTTTTGGTACGGAAAAAGCGCATGGCAATTTCAGCTGCATAACCGGTGTACATAAAGTTTAATGTTAGTGATTAATGAGAGTCAAAGGATTATATAACAATATGTGAAGTAAACATATAGTAATAGGTTTTTAGTAAAACAAAACCAAACAAGAGAAAATGGAATCTAACAGGAATAAAAAATAGCATCTTGAATTAAAAAATGGGGGAGATCTCTTACAACAAGTGGGTTATTCCAAAAGTTTGGGTGGAACATCCTCTGTTCTTGGTGGAACCTTTTGAGGACACTAGATATGGGTGGTATGAAAAAGGATGTGATCTATGGTTATTTTGGGTATATGAATGGAAGATTATGTGGGTTTATATAGGAAAAGAGAGGGGGAGTTATTTATTATTTCCCAAATATATGATTTCAAAACTATACAATAAAGAAATAAAAACCCAAAACCCTCCAAATAATTTTTCCATTGGATTCTTCCAAATATAGATTTTTAATTATTTTATAATGAAATTGAACTAACTTATTAATATATTAATACTCATGACGGGGAATATAGTCAGGTTCTTAACAAAATGATTTTAAAAACACATAATATAACATAGGTTTTGGAGGATTCATAAAAGGGTTTATTTTGATAAAAATATTAAGATAAATTCAGATTATTTTAAAGGGAAAATATATTTTGTTGTGTATACAATTCATAGTATTTATTACATCACCTTTGGGTCAATATCAAGTCATAGTACACACAATATACTAATACCAGATTTAATTTTTTCCCAAAATTTCAATTGTCATTGAGCATTATGAATAAAATAATTGTCGGATAATTTCAATGATCCGGTATCAAAAATAAAATATATTTCATGAAAATGAATAAATAAATATATATATATATATAGTAATTTTCAGTGTAAATATAAAATTTATAATTATATTGAAATGTTTTGGTTTTTTGAAAATGATTTTTTTTAAACTATTATAGGAATCACATATAAAATAATAAAAATTATATTATAATTTACATTAAAAAATCATCATTTAATAAAAATATTTTATTAATATTTATTTATTTTAAAAATCTATTTATTCATAAACATGAATTTTTTAATTGATAATGGATATTACTTAAAAATATAGTTTTTGTTTTATCATTGGAAAATATAATTTATATCCAAGTGATTACATAATCATTATTGAAGTAAAAAATTTGTAAAAAATATAATAATTATTTCAATGAAAATAATATTTTAATATTAAAAAATTCATGGTTTTTTCTTTCATTCTTTCATAAATTATTTTTAACCGCAATTCTTTTTTTCCCTTTTACCATTGCAATAAATATTTAATGTAGTCACTATTCATGTGGTCTGAAAAATAAGTTCAAATTATTAAATATTAATTATTTGGATAATTAAAAATATTTTATCCAATTTATCAAAATAAATTCATATACTTTGAATAAATTAATTTAATGAAAACACACAATAATGATGGGATGTCGTTTTTTGAAGATCTCATTTTTTAAAGAAAAAATGAATTTAATTTAAATATATAAATTTTCATGGTAATTATAAGAATTTAAATTCAGAAATATAGATATAAAAACAAAAAATTTACTTCAAATAATTTCTCATTAGTGGTTATTTTGAGATAATTATAATCGAGATTCATTATACATGTTTAAGCAGTTTTCTTAAAAATTCATTCTTAATTTTAAGAATAAACTAATAAAAAAATAAGGCATAATGATAATTTAAATTTGATTAAATAATTATATTTAAATATATAATATCTTTTAATCCTTGAAATTAAATAAAAATAATATTTTGGATTTTATAATACTTGTTTTATCAAAAAAAGAATAATTTTACATAAAAACTTTATATCTCATTATTCATTGAAAAATCTATATTTTATAAAAAATCCCAAAATATATCCCTTTACTGATCTTGATACAAATATTAAAAAATGGAAATCATTTTATCAATTAATGTTTCAAAGGTATCTAGGAATTAAATATATAATTTCAAAAAAATTCCTTTTTAATGAAATCGCATTTTTTAAACATTAAAATGATATGACTAAAAAATAAGTAGATATTTACAAGGTATTTATAAATATACTTATACTGAATAAGAAATATATATATATATGTATATATTATAATTTATTTAATCCTACTCATATTAAAAAATTTAATGGAATGGTAAAAAAATCATATTTAAATAATCATTATATATTTTGGTTCTGTGTACTATATCACATTTTCTATCAAACATAGTTTTCCGTTTCAAAAACTCATGTTGTTAAATTCGAGAAATATATTAGGCTTATTTTTTTATTATTGTTAATTTTCAAAATATAATTAAAATTATTATGTTAAATGATATATTTCACTCTTCATTATTATTTCAAAATTACAATTTTTTTCTAGGTCCAAATAATCACATATCACTAAAGTTCTCTTACATAGAAATATAATTAAATTTTTTTACATATAGATTTATATTTCCATTATCTCTTATAAAATTTATTTTTTGTTAAAAAATATCGCTATGTTGGATTTCAATAACTGTATTTTGAAACCCGTATCCCTTGATTATTTAAATCAATATTAAATTGTGGGGACACAATTTTTTAAGGTGCAGATAATGTAACACTGTGGGAATTTTAAAAGGGTTACATCATGATTGAAAGTGTGTATGATAATATATAATATTATTTTAAGAGAATATAACACCATGATACTTTATAATATATTTTCTAAAAAATAGATTAAATCTATTTGATATTATGCAATGCATGAAACACCGGGTTTGAACAAAACCAAATACCCTAAAAATATTATTATTTAAATGTGACAATTATATAAATATGGATGTTGTGAAAAGTAATAACTAAACTGTAAAACATATTTTGTTTAAGAATGTATAAAATTAAATAAATATTTATCTATTGATTATAAATAAAATAAAAATCATATGAATGAAAAATAAATGTTTTCAGAATAACACTATTATTTTCTAAGAAAAGATTTATTCGTTCTTTATGTGATTTATATAAAATAAATTTTTAAAAATATTATAAAATTAATTTGATAAAATTATCATAATTTTTGAAATATCTATATCAATATTAGGCAAGTTTGGTGTTTTTAAATTATTCTAAAAAGTTATATTTTTTCCTTGATTGTGAAAAATAGTGAATTTTAATTGAAAAATGACTTTTTGATTTAAATATTTATGAAGTTAAATTATATTTTAAAATTGACTTTATGTAATTTTTTTTTAAAAAAAATATATATATATCTATTAATAAATTTTAATGTAATAGGATCATTTTGGTATTGAATTTTGATATAAAAACATTTTAATCATTTTAAAATATTATTTTATTAATCCAACATTCATCTCATGTCTATGGGATTAATATGAAATTAACATTTTCCAATTTTATTAATTGAATTTAGTAAAATGGATTCAATATTTTGAATCAAAATATATTATAGTATATAAAATTTCCACTTTAATATTTTACCTAAATTAAAAGTGAAACAGTAAAAATTTATTAACATCTTAAAGGTAAAAATAGGTTTATCATATGTTTAATGAAAGGGTTAATGGTTAAAATTTCATAAACAAGTGTGAAAATATATATTTTATCCATTTGGGGATATTATAATATTTTACTAAATTATATTCAATTTTTGTCCCTTTTGGATAGTCAAAAACATGGGAATCAAATTTTTCTTTTGAAAAAATTATAAGTGAGCCACTCAAATCACTTATAAAAGGACACCCACTCCCATCTCTTATTCACAAGTTCTATCAAATATGGTTGAGAATATATCTATACCAATAACATCACAATATCTCAAAACTCATCCTATAATCCATAAATTTCTCAAATATCCAACCTAGGAATAATTTCTATATAATCCTAAGGGGGATACATAAGGAAGAGGTAACATTTTTCATTGAGTTATTTTATTTTATTTCTGTTGACACAAACTAAAATTATTTTTAAAACATGATGTATAAAAACCTCAGTATATTAAACTTAATTATTTGATATTATTCTTGGGTAACTACCTATAATCATCTCTACATTCATCAAATGGGTTACTAAATCATTATTCTTGTGTACAGAGGACTACCACCTTGTGAATCGATATATCATTGGTTTTTCCATTACCACCATCCACTGTTGGGTATAATGATATATATATATTAAATATATGATATATATAAAATTATTAGACTTATATATTCTTTATATCATTTATACCATTTTACTTTACATTTCGTATGGGATCCGATAACGTCTGTCGTGTAAACGAATGAGTACCGCCTCACATAGCGATGTGGTTCAGTTTTCACTAAAACATTATATGGAATGTGATAACGTTTATTATAATGAATATATCTTATATAAATTAAATTAATATTATATTAATGACATAATGATCATTATGAAAAAATAATATATTATTTTCATTCACACACTGAAATATTATAATGTCGTTCATGTCTGTGTAGACTACCGCCTTGACAAAGTGATATGACTCTTTTATCATTACTACAAAAAATGGATGATATATATAATTATATTTAAAGAAAAAATATTTAAGGCATGATATTATGATAATTTTGGAAAAATAATATATTACACTCATTTTTTCAATTATGATCAATGACAAATGGAAATGTTACACATGTATACATATTGCCTATGATCTCAATGATTGTAACACAATTCATATTTCATAAAAAAAATTTAGTATTTTTTATAATATTTTTTTATGTATAAAAAATATAATTATTTCATCATTATTATTAATAAATTTATAAATAATCAAGATTTCAACAATAGTAAACCTACCAATTTCATTTTTGACAGATATGAAAAATAACTTTGAGACATCTAACCGAAACATAATTAAATAAGTAATCATATTTAAGACTGTAATAAGTGATATAAAATGAATAAAAATATTCAAAAAGGTTGTTATGAATGTAAATAATGAACAAAATTTTTCCTTTCACGAATATAATCAACGTATGGGATGATTCAAAATCAAGTTATGTGTTTCTCATTTCAATTTTACTACTATGAGACATAAAACATATTTATATCATTAATGAAAACTAGTTTATTCTCATATGGGTTATAATTAATTTTTTCAATTAATTTCTTCATTATAAACTATTGGGTACATAACACTAAAATGAAATTGTTTTTAGGAAAATCAGAAATTTTTTCACTTTTCAGTAGAAAATTTTATTTCATCAAGAACCAAATTTTATTAAATAATTTTACTCAATGAAATAAAATTCTATAAATTATTTATTAAAAAAATTACCCATGTTTTATTTTTTGTGAAATGGTTTAAAAGGAATATTATTAACATTTTCTGAATATGGAATATTTCTAACCATTTTATAATGAAAAAGGAATGTTATTTGAAACATATATGATATGTATGGAAATATCCACTATCATGACCATGAGTTATTTGAAGATTAATTTTCATATATATATGGTTATTAAAAAATCACAAATATTTTTTAAACATATATTTTTAAAAGATAAATTTAATGAAATGGATTTTCATAAGAAATTATTATCTTTCTTATCTAAAAAGTGGTAATTATCATTGAAGGGATATTTTCTTTAAGAAATTATCCACGTGGTGTTTAAAAATAATTTTACATTTTATAATAAATCGTTTTTTATTTTACTTGGGAATTATTGGGGCTGTTCTCCAATGATACCATCCTTATTTTTTATCATGATGATTTTTTATCATTTTGACTGAGGATGTACAATTTTGATACCACACAGTTTACTCTGTATCGTGTAATATTATGATTATTTATTTGAGGAAGTATTTACAAATTATTATTTTATATTAAATATGAATGTGTATTTTTATTATGCTTCACCCCATTAATGTGAGGATTGAATTGAAATTTATATGTGATGGGTGGGGACCACTATATCTCCTAGATTCATTGGTAGGTCTCATGGTAAAAAATTACATTATTATTTGGATGATTCCTTACACGCTTACATATATTTCTTGGAATAAGGAGTCTTTGTTAGTTAGATATCTTGGCCCAAGGAATCAACAATATGCTTTATATGTTGATCATTATGCATTACGTCATTATGAATTCAATTATCGATATTCTATTTAATTATACAATTAGTTGGTGTATCAATGGATAAGTTTCCTGATTATGTAATTATTTATATGGAAATATTTATACATCATTTATTCCTTCAATGTTTTGATCATGTCACCGAGTAAATGGAATGGGTTTAAGTGTTCTACCTTTGTTTTTTGAGTATTCCTTATTTATTCATATCTTCAGCTATAGGCTTACTAAAACCAGACATATGAGATCAAATTTTTTTTCTTATTTTTCCAATGATACCACGATGTTTTCCATGATTTATATGATGGGATAAATTATAGAGAATAATGATGTCTTAAAAAACACATTGTGTATTTTATGTTGTGAATTGTAATATAAATTTCAAGAATGTGTCTTTTTTGGCAACTAAACTCTTCATACGATTAGGATCCAATTCATTATATCATTTTCAAATGTCGAAAATTAGACACCAGTTCAGAGTTACTAGGTTTGGGGTACTACATATCATTTATATATTCAATATTAAAAATATTATATTTATTAAGCACAAGAGTGTGACTTGTTTTACTATTATGTATGTAATAATATTATAAACATAATTATCTAATTCAAATTTCCCTAAAATTTCATATACAATAATATTCAATTAATATGAATTAAATAAACTCATAAAATAAAATTAAAGGAATTTTTAGTGTCATATTTTAATCCATATCATTTTATTTTTATTATTAATTACCCAATTTACCATTTACTATGTTAACATAAAGTATTTAGGTTAATTTTAAAATTTACCCAAAATAAAAGTGGCTAATTATTAAAATTTTGAACTCCTAATTCCAAATATGGGATCAGTTTTTAATAATTTAAAACACATGAGTGGAATATTTTAATTTAAAATTAATCCAGCAAATGTTATGAATTTTTTTACCGAAATCTTTATTTATAAAGTATGTTTTCTGATAAATTTAAGTATAAAATATATTTTAAAAATATAATTGAATTATATTAAATGGTCTGGCTCTATTTAATTTTTTAAATAATAATATATAAAAGAATTTTAATTTTTACATACAAGAAAATAAATTTACTTTTTTTAATTAAAATATCAACTATTTTTCAATATTAGTATAAAAATAAATATTTTCAATAAATTCACTAAATTTCATATTATGATAACTTTGAAATTATTATTTAAAAAGTAAAATCAATTTTCATGAAGAAGTTTTATAATGATTATTGAAATTAAAAAAATATTTAATAATAAACATTATAAAAACACATTTCTTAGGAAATAAAATTTTTGTAGAACAAAAATACCTTACAAAATATTTTCATGATTATGTATTGAGCACTTTTCAATACATTTATGTTGATTTGGAAATTTAAATTTTATTTATTTAATAATTTAATCCTTTTTATACCCCCTAATTAAGTATCAAGGATATAACAGTCATGTTAGAATAAAAATATCTTATTATTTGTTAAAACATGACGTGGTGAAACTTATGCTCTATTGAATTTCATTTTACAATAATGGGATGTAATACTCACTATTCCTGGGGTAATTTAAGGTCAATTAATTACGACAATGGATTCTTGGGGCAGTTTATGGTCATATCAGTTGGTTAGGGTTGCTATGTTTGGGTCATATAGTGTGAACCTGAAGGAGGGAAGGAAGGAAAATCATGTATCTTGAAACTCAGATCTAAAAAGGCGGGTGAGTGGTGGGAAGAGAAATATTGTTCCCGATGTTATAAACATCGATCACAAAACAAAAATGATCATAGATGGGGTGACCATTGTAACATGTCGACCACTGTGAACTAGAGTCGGTGCATTATTTTAATACGTTGTCATGATTACATGGAATCATGTCCCGAAGGACCGATCAGTTTAGCAGTCCAGGAAAATAGATTACATACATGAACATTACATTACATTATAAAATGAAAAACAACAACAACATTGTCTCCATTGAACACATTCATATCCCTTAAACTATCCATGCTTGTCAGTCATAATATACTTTTCACATCCTGGAAAAAATAATACATAGAAAGGGGTGATCTTAGATGCTCAGTAAGAATAAAAATATATAGAAAAATTTCATTAATAAGTATAAATATTTAAGGAAATGTATAAAACATTAAAAAATCCTTTTAAACATAAAATTTAGCATAATTTGGAAAATATAAATCAAATAATGTTATTTACTTATTCACAGGGATATTCTACTGCTTGAATAATCATATGTAATATCAATATAAAATTTGATAATGATGGAATGCATAATACCATACCTCATAACCACATAGTCAAGGCCTTATTCCATGATAAAAAATACAATTTTTTCTAGGCCTTATTCTAAGATACTATTTTGTCTCATTGGATCTACCAATGAATTAAGGATCTATAGAGGGCTCCACCTGTCACTTAATAAGTCCAATGAATTCCCCATATGAAAATGATTAAACATAAAATAAACATTCATATTAATACTAGCATAATAAATGTCATTAATTTATCCATAAACCATGAATGTTATAAAAATAACACATCCACAGTAAAACATATCACAAAACCTTCAATATAATATGGAATATTTTTATCATAATAACCCAACCTCAATCAAGAATAATATCCTGTAATGGATGTTGATATAGTTGAAAATGATAAGTAAAAATATATGAGAGAAATACCCATTTTTCATGAAATCAATTAAAATTCATTTAAAGGAATTAATTTAAAATATATTTTTGAATCAATGCTTCCCACAAAATTTTGAAACTTTTTAATGGAATTTACATTTTAAATCATTCATGCCAATATAAATAAATCCTTAAAACCATTTTGACAACCTGGACATTAATGGGAAAGGTTTAGAAGAATAAATATTTCAAACATTTAAAATGATTTTTAGTAATAATTCCCTTAAAAATAATCCTTTTGAAAACACATTTATGAAACATGGATGTGGATAATAAATATGTCCCAGTATATACTTACATAAAAACAACCTCGGATAAAATAGAGATTGGTAAATTAGCCCATACATTTCACATTCCTTTGTTTGAGGGTACGTTTAACCAACTGTATAATGACCATAGCATGTTATTAAATTATACTAGAACCATATTCATATTATTATATCATACATGATTAATTTATGACATTATACTACCCATTTAATAATTATTTCAATGTTAATTTAACATTTTGGGTATTAATCGCTTTCTTTATCTTACATGTTTTAACTTGTTATTCTTGATCATATCATTTAGATTATGATTTAAATAATTAAAAAATATAAACCTTATTTATATATCATATATATTTAGAATATAAATATTTATAATATATAGATATATGAAATGGAAGGCACTGTTTATGGGGACGGTAGGCCATACGTATGCATATACGCTGTTTCTGTTTTCATATCGTATTGAACAGAAGTAAGTGAATAATATATATTTAAGTAGAGATATATATATCTAGTAGATTTATTATGTCATATATTACATAAATATTAATAATATATATTTTTATAATCATCGTTGAATTGTGAACATGGGAATGAATCTCATCACGTCGTGGAGACGGTAATCTGTACGTACTCATGAACGACAATATCATTATATTAATGGTGAAATAGTATGTAATTGGATGGTATATAATATTTATATAGAATAATTAACATGTTATATTTATTATTTAATGTAGTTATACTCATTATGATACCCATCCAAATAATGTAGTGTTTGAAAAACAAACTACACCATGACATGGAGACGGTAAGCCGTACGTACGCATATATGGTTAATTTGTTATTTAGAGGGTGGATAGAATAAAAAATATAGATGTACCATATTTATAACAACATAAATGTATGTAGGAGGTACTATAGTTATTATTTTTGTATGGAAACAACAAATAAAGAGGAAGTGGAAGAATAAAAGGTCTCGAAAGAGGGTGGTGAAATTATTACCTCTTCTTCGGGTGAATAGTTTTTAGTTGAACAAAAGGGATCATTGGATGGAATTATGATCAATGTAAGGACTCTAGGTTGATTTTAGGGATGTTGGGAGGATATTTTGGCAGTGGTTGGTAGAAGAAAATGGATTTGGAGGTGTTATTTTGATGGAAGAGGAAGTGTCCTTTTATAAGAGGGTTGAGGGTTACTTTATGAAAATATTAAAATATTAATTTATTATACAATTAAATTTGGTATATAATGTCTAAAAATATATTGATTTCGAGAATCAGGTGGTTATGGGTTGTAATCCGCTCATCCAATATGTTTTAGACTTGTCTAGGGTACCATTTTAACCATATCTTTTAGATTTAACTCCTATATAAATAGTTTAACTTTTACCATGTCTTCTTGTATTATTACACTATATGGTTAATAATCATTCTCTAAACTTACAAGATACCTTAAAGTGTTTAATTAATGACATATATAATATTATTTAATCCTTTTTTCGGAAACATATTTTTTTATGAATATTCTATAATTTAGTTATTTTATATTTGTTTAAAAACTCATTTATGTCAATTTTGACACTATTTAGTAATTGGTATTTGAGAAATTCATCACAACTTTATTATTTCTAAAACGAAACATAGAATCAATCCTAAAATGTCATATTCTCCTGTTATATTTGTGGATGTCAGAAAAACGTTGAAATTATATTTATTTTAATATTTATAATACAATTTATTTGATTCATTCTTTAATAAGTTTATTAATTCATCATCATTGTGTCATAAAAAAATTTAATTATTTAATGTATAAAAATTATAAATAAAATACCATGATATAGGAAATCATTTTATCTTTATAATTAATATTTATAGTCGAATATATCTTTTTTATTACCCTGTATTAAAAATGTTTTATTTATTAGACATTGAATTTAACACTTTTAACACTTCTTTAAATAAAATAACAATAAATTTCAAAATCTAATCCAAGTGGACCAAAGAGGATCCTATTTTATTCCTAATGTTGTTTTTGGTCAAATTTAACTTATCCAATAGAATTAGTACATGTGTTAGGGTATTTATAATATCATTTTTACCCTTAATTACCCAATTTACTTTTAACCATGGTAAATTAAAATCATAAGTTACTATTAACCAAAAATTATTTTAATCATATTGAACAACATTTAACTTATTGATATCAATAGTGTCTGTTGGATTTTTGATTTCAACTCATAGAAGCTGTAAAATCACGTTCTATGAAAATTTGAAAATGCTCCTAGAAGGTGGGTAAAAGATGGTTAAAAGTCAAATAAAACATTATACATATAAATTTATTATATAATGACTCTAATGAATTACATTGAACATATATAGGTACTATATTTCTATATTTAATTTTAATAAATTGAAATAAAATAAATAAATATTCAAATAAAAATTCATTTTTAAAGAATAACATAGTGTTTTTCATTATTCACAAAAAATTTGATGTTTTCAGAAAAAAATATCAAAAATTCACTGAAAGAAATATTTGATATTAAGAATTCAAAAATGAATTCCAGTTTTACCAAATTCAGAACATAGAAGTTTCATTTATTTATACATTTTATGAAATTAAATTTTCTATTGAATTATTAAATTATTCATAAATTTTTCATATAATATTTATGACTTACAAAAGGCCAACACATAATTACTAATTTTTAAAATCCTTACATATGTATACTATTATGTAATTATATCATATTTTCATTTACATGATTCCTAAATTACATTTATAATATCACATCTGAGGTTACTATTGATTTGGATGGATATCTATTAATAAAATTCATATTATTATACCTACGTTCAAGTTACAATTTCATCAGTATAGGTTCCATAACATCTATAAATACTTATTATTTCATTAATTATTCATTTATATCATTTTTATTATGGTCTATAAGTGATTTTATGTGAATTATACTATATTACATTACTATAATGCGGTATAATTTTCATTGATAAATGTTTGAGTCATTATATTCTTCATCCCTTTTGAAATATCACCCATTAAATTTCGTTTTAAATAAACAAGTCAGGATACTTCTACATAATTACCTCTTTTAGACCCCACATTGCTTCTTAATACATGTGGTTTATTCCCTGATCTTTATCTAGGTATCTTTTCTTGTTTCATAGTACTATATCTCTATAGTCAAGAATTTTTATAGGATACTCCTCATATGAGACGTCATCTTCCATCTGTACCACCTCTTAGTTAAGTTCATGTGAGGGACCTGCTATGTACATCCTCAAGAGTGATACATAAAGCACATCATGAACATGTGCCAAATTCAGTGGATGTGAAAGCCAATAGGCCAAAGCTCTGATGTGATTGATGATCGCAATGGGACTACTATACCATGGTCTTTGAATCTCAACCATTCCAAACCTCATGACTATCTTCCAATGTGATATTAGAAGGAATAATTTACCTGTAACATTGAACTACAAGTCCCTACGATGGTTGTCAGCATTTTTCTTTTTCAACTATGAGTAACTTTGATATGCAGCTCAATGGATTGATCCTTTTATGCGATCTCATGCACAAGATCATTTCCATGGTTCATTCTTTTGACAAAATTCTATTCAATAGTTTATAGTTACACATCACACTCTACATAGATCTTAATATGGTGCCATCAGAATAATCAAATGGAAAATATTTTTGACAGATAACTCTACCAATGGGTGATGCAGATCCCATCAGCCTTTGAATAACAAAGAGTAGGGTCTGAGAAAATCATTTAGATTCTGAATAGTCCTTTCAATTTGGACATCAGTTAGGGGGTGATAGTTTTTGTTTGAAATCTTATTTAGTTGTCAAAGAATTTATATGACTCTTAAAGAAATTTGATGTGAACATAAGATCACGATCAGAGAAATGTGAGAGTCAAAACCCATACAGTCTTACCACAAACTTTAAATATATCATTTCATGTTGTTCAAGTGAGAGATCTTCCAGAATAGAGTTAATTTGGGAATTCGTGGAGAGTGTGTCTAGCACAACCCATATCACATTATTTACATCGGATGTCTTCGTAGACCCATGAAAATTCCGTTATGTAATTCTCCCTTTTTTACATCTGAATAAGAAATTGTTTCATCACCCCTTTAGACTTATGTCACTCAATTATAACATTCTGACACATCATAAACCTTGAGATATACTAAGGAATCTCGTTATTCAAATTGTCTCACTGGAATTGTTATCAAAGATCAGAGAACTTTTTGGGACTCCCAATATGGATAAAGAATGTTGATCTTTTTGGATTATCCAATAGCTCCTTATCACATGATATGAAGGTAGACATAGACTTATTCTAAACCAAATCACACCATCATCATCAATATATAACTCTTGTATTTTCCCACCTATTTCTACATTTACCTTCTTCTGTAACTCTGGATCATTATTTTGTGCTTCCTCAATAATATATTGGATATATGGTTGGGAAAAAATTCAGAAAGGTAGGATATATTCCCCACCATTTTGATTTTAAAATCTATAAATTGTATATACATGAAGAGAGTGTATTTCTCAATTTGCAACATGGATAGAGTGGTTGGTATATTTCTACTATGAGAATCAACTACCTTCTTTACCATGTTGGGATGATAGTGAATAGATAAGACATTGTTTTGATTAGGTCAAAACATATCCATTGTTACATGTTGTGATATTTTTATTTTAATATATAATTTATACCCTTGTGATCAGTATATATATGTCACACTTCTCACTGAAGAGGGTGTGTCGGTACATTTTCAGGGATAAAATCACATCTGAAATTTCTAGAACATGTGTTGGGTAGTTATTCTCATGAATCATCAACTCTCATGAGGGATAGTCTATCAAATAATCATTTTTCATTAGTACAAAACCTAGTCCTTTCTTTAAGGCATCACTTCATATAACAAAACTTTCTACAACTATCTGTAATGTGAGTAATGGTGTAGTGATCTGCCTTCTCTTTAGTTACTTGAAGCATTCCTCACATTCCCCATCTATACATTATTTACCATTTTCCAGGATAACACAGTTTCATTTGCTGATAATAGTGACAAATTTTAAAATAAAATTCTCATATCATCCTATGTAGAAAAGAAAAATATGTATTTCTAGGACACTAGAGGGTCTGGGCCATTCCTCAATCATCTATGTTTTTGAAGGGTACACAAAAATTACCTAGCTATTGAACACATGTCTCATGAATATGACATTCTGAATCCAAATGTCACACATGATGAAAATGGATTACAATTTATCCTTCCTTAATACCGCCAACACAAACCATAGGTGATCTTCATGTTCCTCCTTGATCTTGAAGTAGATGATAGTATCATCGATAAACACTTCCACAAATTTGTGGTGGTAATTTATAAAGACTATATTCTTCAAATCCATCAATATTTCAAGGGAATTATTATGTACGAAGGTAATTACAAGAAATTAATTGTTCCCATACCTAGTACGAAATACTATATTCTGAATATCTCCCTTAATCACCTGTAGATATTGATATCCAGAATGAATAACCACCTTCATGAAGCACTGAGGTCCTTGAATCTAATTGAATAAATCATTAATCCTTTGAAGAGGATTTTGTTTTCTTCATGGTGAAATTTTTGAGATCATGACAATCGATACCAATCAATATTGATGTATCCTTATTTTTGAAAAAGCGCAATGGCACAACCAAATGTGTTATTGCCAAAAATTCTTTAACTACTATATTTTGATATGATCCATCATATAATGACACTTTGAGATTATAGTAGCTCCTTGTATAAGTTCTATTGAGAAATCTACCACATATTTTGGGGGACGTCTGGGTAACTCTTCAGTAAATACATCATTGTATTACCTCAATATTAAAATTTAACCAATGTTGATACCTTTATTTAATTCAACTATTTGAGTGAGGTATGCTTATTCAGAGGGAATCGACACCCACACTGTTGAAGGAATTTTCAATTGAGATTCATTATCTTCCTTGAAATTGTAGATGAGCATTGGATGGTTCAAATTTGAAATGATTTTTTTTTCACAAATGTTGATATATTATCTATATAATGAGAGAAAATCCATCCCCAGTATTGTTTTTAATCCCACCAATGGAAGTATTATGAGATTAAATGGAAGAATCATCCCACAAACTCCAATAGGAGAATAGTCAAACACATAGGTTGTAATGATTTAACCACTAGTTATTTTTATAGATATCAATAATTCAGGGTTTTAGGTATTCGATTCAACAGTTCCAGCAAAAATGAAAGATATAAATGAATGTGTAGAACTAGAATTAAATAATAATATTTACAATATTGAGTGAATAGGATGTGTACCTTGCACGAACTCATTTTCTTGATCCAATTCAGTAGTAGTGATGGAAAAATCCTTTGCATTATCCTTTGGATTTGTTGAATGTGGATGCTGAATATCCTCATAGATTCTAGGATCAGTTCAATAGTTTGCATAGAGCACTTTCACCCTATAGTTTAATCATTGGACCATGTGTGGTTCTCTCCTTTTCTTCACCAAATTTTCTTTTTTAATCATATCTTTTTGACATTCATGAACTTGGTGGCCTTCTCTCAAAGTCTTCAAGCATTTAACTATCCAATTAATGTAGTTCCCATGATGATTGTTCTAAATTTTTTGACATGTGAGTGGTTGAGTTTTCTTTACAAAATTTTCATGAAATCCTCCATCTTGAATCTCCATTGTAAATTTTTTATGACCACATCCATGATACTATCCTACAAAGCCCATCTCCTCTTTAAGAGAAGATCTATAAACTTATTCATAACTCATAATGTCTCAAAATCCAAGAGCCTTTCTATTTTTTGGGTTTAAACTGCTAAATAATTTATAAAATTTTCAATCATTTTTATCAAACAAAACATGACAAATAAATTAGAATCAATGTGAAATTAACATCGAAGGTCATGACTGATTCAACATCCTTTTACATAAAATCTATGAATTCTCTCTCCATCATTTTGTGAATACGTCAAGGGAAATACATGTTATGAATCATCATCCTGATGTCTTCCCACTCAATCAGATCAATTTAATCGTTCAGATTTGTGATCTTAATTAAATCCCACAATTTATCGACCTATTGATCTAGATGATATATATATAGATTTACGTTCACCATATCAGAATAGTGAAGAAGAAAAAAAGATATTCTCCAACGAGTTTACCCACTGCACCACAACTAGTGGATGATAATATCCTTTAAACATTGGCAGTCTTGCTATATAAAACACTCGATAGATAGTTTCTCCCACATAGGTGAAGGAAAATGTTCCACATTATTTATGTTATTGGTTATAACCTAATATATTTGGGTAAGAATCAACATGAAATTTTAAATTACACCTACCAAATAAATGGTTATGATGATCAGGAAATCACTGCATTGTCTGTCACACTGGTTGTTGGACTAGTTTCTCCTGGTTCCCAAAATTTTCTAAAATATAAATGGTTAGATAAAAACATAGGTCAAACAGTCATTAATTATTTATCACTTTTTGAAATATATTATATGTTAATATATTATGGGACCTATATGTTTCAAAAAGATTATTGTGTTCTTATATATACTAATTTTCAAACTAAGTGTATTCAAATTTTTTTTCTAATCATAATTACATGATCAACTAAATTTTTTATGATATAAACTATAGAAACCCTTAATTTATAACATTATTATTGCATTATTTTAATGATGACCAACATAATAGAGTTACAAAACTAGGATCCAAAGCTTTAGTTCTATTGCAAAATTAGGACCTTACAAATTGTTTAATAATAAAAAATAAGCATTTATTTAATTCCATATTCTCTATCTTCATAGAAATCATCACATTCTCATTAGTAAAAGAAATCTACTAATGATATAAATCATAAAGGGCTAAGATAAAATCCCAGTAAGGTGATAGATAGTAACATGAAACTATTTAACATAGGGTGAGCGTAATCATATCAGAACCATCATAATAATGAAAGGAAGCAATAGATAAAGGCATGGAATGTGGAAATGAATAGAAATGAATCATTATGTCTTAGTGGTTAGGTACCACACATAGTTGTGAAAAATTTAGAACCATGTTCCTAAACATTTCACTTATCTCATGAGATAAATCATAGTACCCAATGCATTGGAACACTATATAATTTCGAGTTCACCCATCACATCATAACATTTACATTGCGCTATATAATTTTGGGCGCAACCATCACATCGTAATATTTCGATTATCATGCATGCCTAATAGAACTTACAACAATATTGAATATAAACCATGGAATTTAATGGGTTTTATTTCATAAGAAATTAATTCATAACATGTGTTCCCAAATGAATGAGGGAATAACATACTTAATATAATAATAATCAATAATCTCGAAAAGTGAATGGTGTTCTTTTGAAAGAAGGGTTATATTGAAAAACATTATTTTTATTATAAAATCACGTTGAAAACATTTATATCAAATAAAATATAATATAGTCATTAAGATATTATTTATATGGAATATCTATACTGAAAATTAGGTGAAAGATGGAAAAACCAATGAAGAGAGATAGGTTCAATAATTCCTCTTACCTTATGTCCGAATGATTTCTTACCTTTAATATTATGTATAATAAATTTAGGTTCATTAATTAAAAAAAGTAGAAATTTTTATACATTAATTTGATTAATTATGGATTTATTAAGTTCATTTATTGTATTTTTTCTGAGTTATAGAGTTTAATTTCATAGTTCGGGAGCAGTTGTTTTCATGCTTCTCATGATCAGATCACTTGTATACACGAATATAAGTTCATGTAAAATGATGAAAAATATCCTGAATTGTTATTATACGTTATTAATGATATTAAAGTGGTTTAAATGATCTTATAAGGAATTAGGTAATAAGTTATGAGCATTAATTATTAGCCTAAATTAAATGATTATCATTTCGTTTGAGGATAATTTTGTTAGTTTATCAATCCAAATGAACTCATTTTGTATTATCATTATGTATCATGTATATATTTTTGTTCTAGATCATAAAAAGGGTTGTAACATTAATTTTAAGATATTTTTTCCCATTAAAATGGGTTTTTATCATCCTTGAAGATATTAAAAGAAAATGAAACTGTGTAATCAACAATTTCAGTTAATTGACACAGAGATGTTCGACATAATGATTTTCAACATACCAATGTTCGACACACTAATGTGGACACAACGATGTTCAACACACCGATGTTCTACACACAGATTTTCAACACACTAATTCTCGACACACTGGTGGATGACACACCGATGGATGAAATACCGATGGTCGACAGACCGATGTCAAAAAACTGATGATGACAGACCGATGCTGATAGACCGATGATGATAGCCCGATGATAGACCGATGATGACAGACCTATAAAAGTGACTCACTAATACTTATGAAAAACTGATAGCCATAAATACTTAATTCATATTTATTAATTAAAAATTTACTTCTAACCAACATATTTAGAAAAATTAAGGTTTAAATAATTATTTAATGTTGTCTGTAGGACTATCCGTAGATAGTATGAGGTACATGCACGTTTGGAGATCTTTATGCCTACTAGACCTTGAAGTATAAATGGATTACAAGTTTGATATAAAATAATTGCTCTGAACCCGTGAGAAAATGATAGGTAGACTGTGTGAATGAGAAAGATATTTCAAATAGAAGAACCCAATGCATGAGTACACAAGATGATTAATATTACCAGCAATAACCTGCTGAATGTCACTGAACATCATAACATCTATGAGATGAACGTTTTTACATATGGAAGCTAGATTTATGAGACTGTGATAGTCTCTTCAAAATCCAACATTCACAAGAGGACTCAAATATCATTTTATATACATCCACTGAGTCTATATCATTACTGCACAACACACATAGATTTCTAAACAATATTATACTTTTATAACTCTGGTGTGATCATGTGGATACTTTTTGAGTAGTGTGTGTATCTGCTTGTGTCACACACACTGTTTCCGGAGCATAACTAGAGGATACTAAAATATCCTCACCCTAAATATCTTTTTTATATTGTACCCCACTTAGAACATTGGAAGAGATCTTGTATGATCTGTATGTTATTTTTCCCATGAATAATTGTGGTATAGGTCATGTGTGACCTGGACAACCTTCTGTGCTATTTTAAACCCCGATCCAGGGTGTGAATAAAATGTTTATTTAGATAAACTACTTGGTGGTGGGTGATCTTCAATTTGAGAGGACTAAGTCTTATATTGATACTGGACATCTTTTTTTATCCACCGTGTAGTTTTCCATTTGTTTTAATCTATTCTGTGTTCAGTTCATTTAACATTAAGATAAATTACTCTTTGATAGCATGTTTAAATAGTGTTTACATCTGTTTTGAATCAGTAAAATAGTTTCTATAATTTTACTAATATTTGTATTAGTAAAGCTGAGAACTAATCATTCTTCTAAGTAATTTGGTCAATATCAGGGCTTTTATAAATTTACTACAAAATGACTTTGATTATATTTTAATTGGGGTTTATTCTTTTAAAGAGCTAAATTTAAAATAAATTTTAATAGACACTCAAGTCACCCCCCTCTTTAGAGATATATTCCAACCAACAATTGGTATCAAGTGATTAAAATTATTGTAAGTTTCCAAATCATGTCAACTTTGATTATAATTGTTTACTTCTAAATTTTTTATTCCATTAAAATTATATTACAATCTTTATCATTAAAAATTGATTAGAAGGGGATGCTACCATTAAACCAACTTTATTTAATAGAACTAAATATGCTCAGTGGAAGCTTAAAAAGAAAATATATATTTAATGTATGGGATTTGAAATCTGGAATTCTATTGAAAGTAAATATGAAAATACTAAAATTTCCAGAAACCCTTGTGATGAAACTACCAAGACTACCTATAACAATAATTGTAATGAAATGAATTCCATTTTCTATGCACTTGGAGATGAAGAGATTAACATTATTTTTGCTTGTAAAACTGCACATGAGATTTGGGAGATTTTGTCTGTTTCTTAGGAAGGAACATATAATTTAAATGAAATGAGATTAAATTATTAACTATTAAATATGAAAACATTAGAATAAAGCCTAATGTGTCTATATCTGATGTGTATCTCTGCTTCAATGAAATTGTGAGTACCAAGATTTCTTCAGGAAGAGAAGTAACAACCAAAGAGAAGAGTATGAAGATTCTTCTATGCTTACTAGAATGATGGTGTGGGACATCT
Source organism: Viscum album (assembly GCA_963277665.1). NCBI lineage: Eukaryota > Viridiplantae > Streptophyta > Magnoliopsida > Santalales > Viscaceae > Viscum > Viscum album. Next base: position 1,018,372,212 of record OY728162.1, read on the forward strand.
ATGTCTATTAGGGAATCATTCATCATTTATAAGATACCAGTTAAAGAATTGATTGGAAAATTAATGATGTATGAAGAGTAATTGAAGGTAAAACAAGAAGAGGGTGATCTAAAATGAAATTTTGTGGCCTTCAAGACTACTGCATCTAAATGTAAAGACAAGGAGAAAATTCAAGCTTCTTCTGAATGCTCTAGAAGTGAAGATTATGTATCAGACAATGATGAAGAAATAGACCATATGGATAGAAGTCTCAAAAAAATTTCTAGGAAAAATATCTTTTTCATAAATCCCAACTACAAAGGTAAGTAAGACAAAAAAGGAATCTGGGAGAAGGATTGGATGAGAAATGATAAATCAAAAGAGATAATCTGATACGAATGTAAAAGGAATATACATGTCATAGATAACTGTCCAAAGATGAAATACAAGAAAATGTATTAAAATAATCATAGAAAGTAGAATATATAAATAAAGGCCACCTGGAGTGCCTTGGAGGATAGCTCTAGTGAATCTTCTTCATCTAGAGATGAGAAAGATGATTAGGCTAATATTTTTTTTCGGACAAACACAACTGAGGTAACCATATACTATCCAGTACATAATTCGTATTATTTTGAATGTGTGTGTGAGAAAATTTCAAATGATGAATTATTCCAATATTGAAACATTCTATAAGAAACATGTAATGAGTTGAAATATATGTATAAATATTTAATGAAATTGAATCCTCTTATTGTGACTTTTAAACCTGAACTTACAAATCAAAAAGTGAAAAATGCTCAATTTCTCAAGGAGAATGATCAATTAAAAATGTCTAATAAGGAATTGATGAAATGCATAGAAAATATTACCAATGGAAAAAATAGCCTAAATCAAATGATTGGTAAAAAAAATAGCTCCTAATTATACATATGGTATTGGATATCCACCATGTCAAAGGAATCTATCCAAATAACATTTTGTAACCAAACCTAAAAAATATACTACTTTTTTTAAAAACCAGAATTTTGTTTCGTGTTGCAGTTCAAAGAATTATTTTACTCCATCCAATTCTTTAAGGCCAAACAGAGTTTATATTTCAAACACTCAACATTCTACATATAGAAATACCGTAAGACTATTGTGGGATTCTAAAGATTTTAACAGTAATGTAGGTGGACCTAGAAAAATATGGGTACCAAAGTCTTTTCTTCGATGAACTTTTTTGTAGGTAAAATACCAGGAGTGCTTCTATAAAATGATGTTGTACATGGACCATGGCTATTAAAGACATATTAAATGGGATTATTCAAGCTTTAAAAGTCTTATCAAGATTGATGGAGTACATGTAAACATTGGTGATAGTAGTAAACGAAAAATCATCGGACTAGGACAGATTGGTGACCCTAACTCAATTTCAATTTCTAAAGTAATGTATTTTGATAGATTAAAGTATAACCTGCTTTGCATATCTCAATTTTGTGATGATGGATTTAATGTGAATTTCAAAAATTATTCTTGTAATGTTTTTAATATAGTAATAACGTAGTATTTACTTCTTTTATAAATGATAATGTATATGCAATAATTCTAGACACACTAGCATCATTGAATGTCTCTTCTATAGATGTCATTCACAAAGAGTCTTGGATCTGTAATAGAAGACTAGGAAATTTCTTAATACACACTCTTAATAAGTTATCTACTGATTTTTTAGTTAAATACCTACAAAAATTATAGTTTCCATACAATAAAGTGTGTAATCCTTATCAAAAAGTAAAGCAACGTAAAATATATATCACACCATAGAAAGAAGTAACTACTTCTCATCTTTATGAGTTAGATCATATGTATTTGTTTGGACTATCTAGAGTTTTGAGTATTAATGGGAAGAACTAAATTTATGTTCTTGTAGATGATTTCTCTAGGTACACCTAGACCGTTTTCCTAGCTCATAAGAGTGAAGCTTGTCCTCACATTACAAAGTATGCTAGGAATGTAGAAAATCATAGTGGACTGATGATTAAATCCTTAAGAAGTGATCATGGACATGAGTATGATAATTATGAAATTGAAGATTTTTTTTCATAAAATGGCTACAATAATAATTTCTCTGCTCTTAGGACACCTCAACAGAATGGTGTGGTATAAAGAAGTAATAGAACCCTATAAGAAATTGCACGAACTATGCTTAATGAATATGACCCACACATTTATTTCTGGGTTGATGTTGTTTATACCACCTGATACATAATAAACAGAGTCTTAATAAGACCAATCATTTAAAAAACTCTTTATGAGTTGTTGAATAATATGAAACCCAAAGAAAGATATCTTAATATGTTTCGATGTAATATTTATATTCTGAACACTAAAGATAATTTAGAATAATTTTCCACTAAAACAGATGAGAGAATATTTCTTGGATATTCAACATCATGAAAACCCTATTAAATCTTTATTATGAAATCAATGTGTCTAGTGGAATATGTACATATCATTGTTGATGAAACAGAACCACATGAGACCAAGACATCACTATAAAATATTGAAGAGGATATATCCAATCTAGATATTAATGATAAAACATCAAATCATCATGTGAAGGAATCTATGAAAACTTATAGTTCATGAAATTCTCTAGATGATAACCAAAATGAACTAGATCAACATGACCAACCTGAAACATCTATTACTTCCTATTCTAGATCAATTAGGATCCTTAAAAATCATCCCAAAGATATTATTGTTTGAAATTTAGATAGAGGAACATAAACTAGAGCTTCCTTGAGAAACCAGGATGAACATCAAGCCTTTTTGTCATAACATGAGCATAAAAATATCAATGATGTGATCCGTTACGAATTTTGGGTAATAACCTCGCATGAAAAACATAATCAGTTTGAAAGAAATAATGTTTGGAAACTAGTAAATAGACCTAAGGATACATCGATCATAGAAACTAAATGGGTGTTTATAAATAAAGTATATGAATCTAGAAATATAGATAGAAACAACACTAGATTTTTTGCATAAGGATATAATCCAGAAGTTGGAATATAATATAAAGAGACCTTTTCATTAGTAGCTAGACTTGAAGCAATTTGGATCTCACATTCCAATGAAACACACTTGTATTTTAAACATTATCAAATGGATGTCAAAAGTGCATTCTTAAATGGTTATATAATTAAGGAATTTTTTGATGAAAAACCCCCCATGTTTTAAAAATCCACATTTTCCAAATAAAGTGTTCAAATTATCTAAAGCATTATATGGTTTGAAACAAGCTCCAAGAGCATGGAATGAAAGGTTGAGTAAATTTCTTATTTCTGAAGGATTTACAAAAGGACATGCAGATCAAAATTTATTTATTAAAATAATTTTAAAATATGTTCAAATAGCTAAAATATATGTTGATGATATTATCATTGGATCTTCTAAAATTTTTTATGTAATGATTTTTAAAAAATAATGTTAAAAGGGTTTTAAATGAGTTTGATGGGTGGACATAAATATTTTCATGGATTTCAAGTATTTCAAAACACATAAGGTATAATTTAAAATCAAAGTAAGTATACTAAAGATCAATTCAGAAGATATGGTTTTGAAACCATTATGGGTAGTGAAACTCCTATGAGTTCCACATGTAATTTAGATCTTGATGAAAATATAAAACCAGTTGATCAAACATATTACAAAGGAATGATTGGGAGTTTACTATACTTATCTACTAGTAGACCAGATATTCTGTTTAATGTGTGTATGTGTGAAAGATTTCCTGAAAAACCAAAAGTTTCACATTTATGTTCTGTTAAAAGAATTGTCAAATACATCATTTATACATCTAATTTATGATTGTTTTATCTTATAGGATGAACTTTTGATTTAGTTAGTTATTTAAATGCTGATTTTTGAGGATGTAAGTTAGATTTAAAGAGTACCTCAAGAACTTGTCACTTTTTAGGAATGTCTCTAATATCATGGTGTAGTAAAAAGAAAACTTCAATTTCATTACCAACAGTTGAATTAGAGTACATTGTTGCAATTAGATGTTGTGGACAAATTTTGTGGATGAATCACAGCTTGTTAGACAATGTATTTTGATTCCAACATATCCCTATAAACTGGGACAACCCAAGTTATATTAATATTTATAAGAATATAATATCTCATTCTATAACAAATATAATTGATGTAATACATCACGTTTTGAGATATCATTATCAAAAAGGTGATATATTTTTGGATTCTATTGGGATTGAGCATCAACTTGTTGATATCTTCACAAATTCTTTATACTCTTAGAGAAATAACTACATCAGAAATGAAATAGGAATGATAAATCTGCAATGTCTCATGAAACCCACCATTGAAGCTGATGTCGTGAAACCAATCCTTGAAACCGATCTAGTGAAACTGGTCTCTTGAAACCAATCCATGAAACCAATATCCGTGAAACCGATCACCTTTATCTGATCGTGTAAAATATATTCTATGACATTGATATATTTAAGTACCCTTTTTTAATTCTATCTATTTGAAATAAAATGATTTTGTATTGTGTTCTTTCTACCATATTTAAATTGTATGCTTTATGTTTTTATGATACCTAAATGATAAATTGAATTCAATCCACTTTGACCATTCAAATTCCCTCCACCGTAATACCTTCTACCCATTTACACTCTATCTCTCGATCCTCATCCTCTAAACTCCATTGGAATCCAAAACCTCAAAATAGCAAGGACTAAGTGCGCAATGGATGAGGAATGAAAATATCCATCTATTGTGCATTATATGGGTGAGTCCATTGGGACAACAAAATAATGCTTAGAAAGACGAGTGGTAATATATGAGAATGAAGTGTTTGCTGAGTGGCTTCTATCAAGAATGTCATTTTTGTTGAGAGTACTCAAATCTCAAGGATGACTAATCTTGTTCTCAAACAATGAAAGACCTTATTATCCCTAGATGGTACATGAGTTTTATCGACATTTTATGATATCCCTGGATGGAGCTAAGGAAGAATAGATGAAGTCACTGGTGAAGTAATATGAAATAACCTTTTATTCTAAAGAATGGATTGTGTGCTTGGAGATGCCTCATAAAGGTGTCTACGGATATTATAATGGTAATATTCCACCTTCTTGTGATTTTTTTTTTCATATGAAGATTCTTTAAAGGAGCTAATTTGAAGTGGAGAATATAGAAGGACTGTTGCTAGTGAATTATATGGAGAGGGATGGTTGATTTTTATGTTTATACAAAATCAAATCTTCCTAAGGAAGGGAGAATTCATTGTTGTGAAGTATCATGATGTATTCCTGGCCTATCTGTTGAAAAATGGGATAAATGTAAACCTTTGACGGTATCTAATTGTTCATATTTTTGATATGATAAATCCATCCAAGAAGTCAACATGATTATAATATCCTAGGATGATATCTTCCATGTTAATGAAGAAGGGCTGCATGGAAGATGGACATGTAGTGATAAGAATATATATTGGTTTCTTCCACAAAAAAGATATTTCCAAATGATGAAGATCTTATGGAACCCATGGAAGAATGAGGAACTTTGGTATGAGGAATTCAATACGATTGACCATCCTATATGACCAAATGATCAAGTTGTTTCAGGCCTCATACAAGGAGAGTAAACTATTTATTCTAATGAGGAAGGTGTGGTTGAGTTTCCAATAGAAGAAGGATCTCATTTTGATGAAAAGAGTGATCCTGATATTGCTAAAATCCCCAAAGATATGTTCTATTTACCTTCTATTCCACCTTTGGATTTAACTTCAAGAGAAACATTGTTTGTTGATGAGAATGAGGGAGGTATTGAGGATACTGGAGTTGAATGATATGTAATAAAATTAGATGATGAGTATAATGATGATGATGAGGATGATTATGATTATTATCAGGGAAATGATGATAATGTATGTGATTTGTTAAAAGTTGGACAACAAGTAGTTGACTTATCCAGTGAGGAATCTATACATGGAGCTACTGAAGGTGGTGATCCTATTGAACATGAGGCTATTGATCATGGCGATGTTGGTCATGAGGACATATAACCCCATCCTAATTCTAAAAATATGGAAATCATTAAATATTGGAATAAACTAATGGATGGTGGCCATGAGGAAGAGTATGAAGATCAGGTAGCTCAGATTGAGGAAGTGCATGGAGAATTTGAAGTGGTTGGAGCCCTTGTTGAACATCAAGTTCTATATTTTCATGTAACATGAAATTTTATTATGGATAGAGGACATGATGATGAAGTAGATGAAGATGAAGTTGTACCTAAGCCTTAGGTAAGTAGAGTCAGGATTGACACTGTTGAGACAAGGGACTGGACGTATACTCAAGCATGGAATAATGATCCATGATACATTCTATTTGGATTGGAGTATTACTCTGATGAAGAGTGAGTGCCTCCTCATCTTTCTTCACAGGCATGAGCTGATGCAAAACTTATTGCAAGATTTCCACCGGTTGAACCTCCAGCAGTAGAGCTAGTAGCACAGCCAATGCCAAGTGACAATGTCACCAAGGCTGATTTAGATCTTTTCAAAAATGATATCTATGATTCCAGGAGAGCCTCAGCTAGATCCTGAAGTGAATCCTTCACTTCAGTAGGTATTTTTGATCCAGATGCATCAAGCATAGCAAGGATGGTGATCCAATAGATTCAACAAAATCTCATTGCCATAGTCGAAACTGTCATTAGACATAATACCTTGTTGAGATAAGATGTAAGGAATATGAAAAAAAATTAATTCTCTAATATATGATTTCAATACCACCTTTAGTAGTGTACTAGATGTTCTTAGGAACTTGGTGACTCGTGTAATAACTGTTGATCTGAAGAACATGAAAGAAGAGCATGGAAAAATGATTTCTGGCCCATCCAGTTCTACGAGTGGAAAAACAGTTTTTGCTGATTCGGAATCTCTAAAGGCTATGATGAGAGAGGAACTCAAAAAACTTCAGAGTGTTTTGGATAAAGAAATACTTGAAATGGTACATATAAATACATACCATGTGTACAATATGGTATGGATGGGCACAAATGAAGCCTCTATTTCCCATAAAGAAATTTGAGAGAATGTGGATAAGTACGTTGCTATGTCTATACCAAGCATGATATCATCAATAACTTCAGGATTTTAGAGGAAAAGTGAATAATTCATCTATTAACAAAAGCCTTCAAGAAGCAAGTCACTAAATTGAAGGCGTTTACCACTCTTATGAATAAATTCACATAGAATAAGGATGAAATCGAGAATCCCATGCAATATGGTGGTGAAATCATCAATGATTTCATCAAGCTAATCAAGATGTATATACATGTTAAAGATGAAACAATTGTGGTCCCTCCTACTGCTTCCATTGTCACTACCTATCTGCCTCTAACACCAATGACTGTCTCTCAGGATCTTTCCTAGATTTGACAAGTCATTATAGAGCAATCTGTTAGTTGTGTGTTGTCAGAATGAAGGCCTAGCCATGCAGTAAATGTTCTCATAGGTGTTGCCTTGCTTGTGGTTATCTTCCATCCACCTCTTCAATATGCCTCTCCCAAACCTTATCATCCTAGTTTGGATCCTTTAGATAAAGTAATATCCCCTCAATAGCCAAACCCTTAGTGGTGGATAGTTTATTTTATGGGGATTCATGTATCTTTTTTTTGGATTGTACTCTTTTGCTTCTTAATGGAAATCAATTTTGTCTTCTCTCTGTCTATCATTTTTTATGATATTTATCTTCTATCATTATCCTTCTCTTTTTTTTCATAATCCCAAAAGGTGGAGAAAATAAACAATTTATTAATTTCAGGGGGATAAATTCGGTCTTAGTACACATGGAATGTACTCAACATAATCTATATATTTATATTCTCTAATCCAATAATTTAGGGGGAGCATTGTTTTAATAAAAAACTCAAACAAGGGAAAGCATTATTTATATTGAATAATAACATTCATTGAAATATTATAAGTCAAGTTATTATTCCTTTACTTTACATGTATGACAAAAAAGTTTATAATAAAAAGGGGGAGATTATAGGACCCTTTATGATATAGTAATTTTCATAATCTCAAATAATGTAATTCAAAATATTATATTATTTCATGCCATCTAATATCTCTATGTAATTAAATTATTTCATACAATACATTATATTTCAATATGTTAATAAATTATTTTTAGTATGCTTCAATATGTTTAAAAGTGTATATTTACATGTATTTTTTTAGGTCACTTAATCTATTAATGTTCTATGTAAGACATACACTTCATAAGTTTCTCAGAGTCCCTGACACTGATGTTCGACACTCCGATGTTCAACACACCGATGTTCGACACAACAATGTTCGACACACCGATGTTCGACATAGCGATGTTCGACACACCGATGTTCGACACACAGATATTCGACACACCGATATTGGACACACTAATGTTCGACACACCGTTGTTCCACACACCGATGGACGACACACCGATGTTCGACACACAGATGGAAGACACACCGATGTTTGAAAAACTGATGTTCGACACACCGATGTTCAACACACCACTATTCAACACACTGATGTACTATGAACCAATGTTCGATAGACCGTTGATGAGAGACCGATGATGACAGCCCAATGACATCAGACCGATGACAGACTGACGATGACATACTGATGCAAATTAATCACCACTACTTCGGACTCACTGATAGTCAAAAGTTACTGTTTCAAATTTATTAAATCAAAATTTATTTCTAACAGTCATATTTAGACAAATTAATGTTTCTGATATTATTTAATGATGTCTGTAGGACTATCCATATACAGTACGAGGTACATGCACATGGGGAGATATTCATACCTACTGGACATTGATGTATAAAAGGATTACAACCACAACATAAAATATAGGCTCTAGAACCATGAGAAAAAGATAATCAGATTTTTCAAATGAGGAAGATATTAAAAATAGATGAACTAAAAGCATGAATACACAAGAAGATTAATATTACAAACAACAGCGTACTAAAGCTCACTGTACATTCTGAAATCGAATAGCTGAACCTTTTTACACCTAGAAGCAAGATTACAGAGACTACAATTCTCCATTATGAAGACATCTCTTAGAAGAGGACCCGAATATAATTTTTTCTACATCCATTGAGTCCGGATCATTATTTCACAACACATAGAAATTTATAAAAACTATTCTTCTTTTATAACATTGTTGTGGTCTTGAGTTATCTTTTTGAGTATTGTCTGCATACGTTTTGGTGACACACACGGTCTCCTGAGCATAATTAGAGGATACTAAAATATCCTCACACTCAATCTCTTTGTACTATTGTACCCCACTAAGAATAGTGGAATATATCCCATGTGATCTATTTTTTAGTCTTCCCATTAAAAATTGTGGTAAAGATAAATTGTGAGATAGATATCCTAGTGTTCTATTATGAACCCCGATCGTGGGTGTGGATCATAATTTTATTAATAAAAACTGCTTGGTGGTAGGTGATCACCATGAGGAGAGGACTATGTCTCATCTTGAGGTAGGAACTCTTTTTTTTATACATTGTGTAGTTTTTATTTTGTTTTAATCTGATCTGTGTTTAATTCATTTCCCATTATGATAAATTAAACATTGATTATTAGTTTAGAAAGTGTTAATATCTGCTTTGAATTAGTAGATTATTTTCAAATGTTTGACTAATCTCTGGATTGGTAAAGCTGAGAACTAATCAATCTTTTTAGTAATTAATAGAACATTCTTGACTTTTATAAATTCCATACAAACTGACATTGATTATATATTAATTGGAGGATATTCTTTAAAAGAACCAACTTCAATAGATATTTTTATAGATACTCAATTCACCCACTCTTAAGTGATGTACTTAGACAAATATTAACCATGCCATTTGGATTATATATGGTGTGGAGAATAGAATGAGACAAATGAAATTTATATGAAATTAAATTAAAATGGAAGAGGGTTTTAACTCTAAGATTTATCCTCTATAAGATCCTCCATAGGGAAATGGTTTTGTTCTTTTTGTTTGGACTAGAGCTCCAAGATGTGGATAAGGGTATGGGGATGAGTATTTATAAGAATATGGGAAATAATCTTAGATTTAGAGGTGTGAGATTAAGAGGGTGTGATGGGTGATATTTATAATTGATGAGAGGGGTGTTTTGTCATGGATATATTCATTAGATTATTATTTTGGCCGTAGAAAATGAAATGTTTGTGAATTATCACTCAAAATATTAAAATACTTTAGCATGAGTCATGATTAAGGTTCTCACATTATCCTTACATCAACAATGATATATAAATTTATGACTTCCACATTTATCGAAAATTATCTTACTTTAATATTCATAAAAAATAAAGTATTTCATTAAAATCCCAAAAAATTAACCCTAACTATTTTTTATTTGTAGAATTAAAAAATGATCTTTATTTATGAAAATAATTTTCTAAATATGATTAATTTAATTTTTAATTAATACCATAATTTACATTGAAATCACTTTTGTTTAAATAATAACATATATTATAAATATTTTAAAAATTAGTTAAGGTCCCATAAAATTTTCTTAAAATAATATGATATCAAAATATTGACTTTTGAATATAGTTTATGAAAAAAATAGTAATTTTTTTTGATTAATAATAGAATTTGTAATTAAATATTTATTACATATAAAAATTCCATCATTGAATTAATAATTATTAAAATTTTGACTTACTTATACTATGATATAATTATATAATATTTTTACACAGAAGATGGCTAAATTTTATTTACAATTTAGAGAGTGTTGTTACTATTAATTTGGCCAGTTTACTATTAATATGGGCTATATTATTATTCAAAAGGTTAAGTTAAAATTATTCAGTATAGGTTTTTTAACATCTAGAAGTACTACTTACTTCAATACATATTCATATATAATGTTTTTATTGTGGTCTATAACTGCTTTCAAGAGATTTATAATATATTAAATTACTAAAAAATGGATAAATTCAATTGGAAAACATCTGGGTAATTATATTTTGGGGGATATTCAGATCAGGATGATGATGAGGATCTAAATCAAAGATAGAAGTAAGTGAAAGTGGAAGTATATAATGTACTATGGAATATTAAGTTCTCCAGGATCTATTTCGATATGTTCTTGAACATGATGGATGATCATATTTGCATATAATGATTGATCCTTACATTGAAGGGGTAATACCACTTATTGAGTCCTCTTTTGGGTTGGTCTGAGTGTGTAAAAGATGAGTTTTTCTACATATCCCAAGGGATTGTAAATCAAGAAACATATAGTTGTTGAATGTTTCATGGTTGGAGACCAACATAGAAAAATTAGGTGTGGCTCTTGATTAAGGACATGAGGTAACACATAGTTTCACATCATAGGATGGGTCCATATACTGTTCATTTTAACATCCTATGGTAAGGATATTGGACATGCATTTTTATTCAGGTGGTGGGGAGATACCTTTTCCAGTCTATTGTTTGGATAATTATCTCACAAATTTTTCATGTGGGACCATGTCTCCTCAAATAAGGAATCATGCATTTAATATATATGGAATAAAATATATGATTCATATTGTCTTGTTACAATTTAACTTTATGTGTAAGGATGTTGTGTTGGGTGCTTACACATTAAACTTCTCATTCTTTCCTCCACAGGTCAAGTCATGAGGGAATCTCAACCCATTGATGGTTCAAGGAATATGACATGGTCACACCTAATAAGGAGGCCTATTAATGCTTTTTATCACCTTGGGTAAGGGATCATGATTTTTTTAATAAAAAATATAACCTGACATTGGGAGATGAAAAATGTCGATGAACATAAATACAAGATTTCTAATAATCAATAAAAACCTTGTTTAAAGGGATTCAAGCCCCATGTAGTTTTGGAAAAATAAACAGTATGAGATAAATACCCAATGAGAGGTACACTCTCTGGTGAGGTACTATGGAATCTTGTAGTTTGACAACATTAAATAAGTATGTGGAGTTTTCTCATTGTTTTATTATGCAGAATCATGAATTCATTGCATAGGATAAGGATACACTTTAATTTCATATGCTTAGGAAATTGGTTTTTCTCATCAAATAATTGTTATATGAGGCATCCCATGTTTGTTACCTTGGGTATTGCAATATTTTAACATCATTTGATTAGGATGTTGTCTATCTAAAATTTTTAATATGTGGAATCCCATGATTGTTATATAATTTTTGGGAAATAATTTAAATAATTGTAATGAGGATGTTAGTTTTGTTAATATCATAATTTTTAAAAATATCTCTTCCCCTATTTTTTACATAGTGTAAATAAATACATAAGTGTCATGTGATGAGGACATTAGCCTTTTTATTTTCTATCAATATAACTTATAAGTTGGCAGAAGTTACTCATTTAAGTTCATATGGCTTAGATGGTGGATTATATTAGATTAATTTCGTAGATCTTGAACATTGGATACTATTAGTATATGGGAAGCGAAATCAGAGAATGAATTTTATTAGTTTAAAGTTGTAGATATTTGAATGTGATTTCTTCTAGTTTATGTTTATAGTGACAAGACCATGGATCCTTTTATTTTTATGTCTTAGAGATCATACTATGGCTGCTAATTTTTTTGGGTAATAGAACTCAAACCAAAACTACTATTAGTTTAATTTCATATATCATAGACTATGGCTGCAACTTGTTTATAGTAATAGATCTTTGACCACAACTACTATAAATTTAAATTTATAGAGCTAAAACTATTAATGTTTCTCAGTTATGGTCATAGATAATGTAACAAAACAATTATTAGTTTAAATTTATAGACCTCAAACTATTGACACTTCTTCTTTTTAATCGTAGAGCTCTGACCAGGATGGTTCTCACATAATAATGCTTGAGGAACATGATGTTAGTTGGAGGTGTAACACACTCTCCCCTAATGGATATCAATGAGTATGAAAAATTTCAATAGATATTATGAATAAATTAAATTATTTATCACCTGGGTTATAACTACAAGATCATTTTTATAGGAATCATTGGAATTTTGAGAACTAGTACCAAATCACATGGAATAACGAAACAGAGATGAACATTCTTATTGATGTTCTTTGATACCCATTTTTGATTCACCTCCATGTTATGTAGTACATATCACGAATTTTACTAGAGGGATTTCAACTCACTTAAATGGAGTTATGTTACAGTAATCAGTGTTTTCTATCCAAAAATGATCATCAAAAGAGTTGTTCTCTAATTATTTATATGTTATAGTACCATTGTTATATATATACGAGAATATGGAGTCTCCTTGGTTAAATGTCATTTTTCATATGATATTCCCATAGGGAATTGGTTAGTTTATGAGGAAAAATATACTTCTTCTAGAATACCATATTTTGTAGGATTACAAAGGGGGATTTTAAACATCATAATATTCACATTCTATTTCACATGGTTGTTGGATGTGTGATTAGATCATATATGTTATTCAACATAATTTTCTTAATCAATACCGTTAATGTTAGTCAACTGTTTGTGAGAGTAGTGTGTAGAACACAAAAATGTTGAATGATGTGGGAGTTAAAATATAGGATCATAGAATAGGTTTTTAATTAGTTGAGGGGAATTTGTTCTCTCCATTTAAATAATAAAATTATTATAGTTAGAATGAAACCGAAATTATATGATATAGCCAGTGTGTATGAAAAAACAACATTGTTTTTCAAAACAAGAAAGGGAGAAAATGATTTATTGGTGTGTGGATGATTTTGTTGTCAAGGCAAAAAGATATCATGGATAAGTAATTCCTGAAATTTCCTATAAAATATAATGATTTTTTTCACTGTAGGAGGATAAATATAAGTCAGCCTTCAAATTTTCAGGGAGACAATCAATTTATATTGATGGTAACCAAAGGATATAGAATAATGTTTTTCATAACAATAGGTATCTCCTTATCATTGATGAAACTATGAATAAATCCATAAAACCCATTTGTATAAGGTGTTTCCACATGGTTATTTCCACTACATTGGGTGAATTATGCTTCTTGATGGTATATATTATTTGACTCTTCCTCGCCTAGAGGGAGAGTGTTGTATAAGAGATATTAAATTATGAGAATCATGTAATTTATAATTTCCCTGAGTGATGGAAACTTTTAGGGAATCTTGGGAGAATTACTTGAATCCATTTTATATAACTATTAGTTGTCACTATCATAAGTGGATGGAAAAATAACCCTCTCATATGACACATGAATGATCAAGTCATTCTAGTTATGCTCTACTAGAGACACAACCAGGATGGAAAAATCATCATCTCATATATTTTGTTCTTGGGGAACATTGGTCATCTTTGGTTGGGAAGGGAATCATGTATCAATTGATTTGATTGTAATAGCATGTAACATGATCTTTTTTAGACTATATAGTTGTAACTAATCATTAGGATGACTAATTTATTGTCTCCCATCATAATAAAATATGGGACATCAATCTCAATAGACAAATCTAGACTAAAAAAAATCCAGAAATTCATCATCATTTTTGGTACATCCATATGAAATTATGAATGAGTATGGGAGGATGACTTGTTCACTAGTAAAAAACAAAATACCTTGACCTACCCTATTAATTTTTTGGTCATGGTAAACTCAATAATTCAGGATCTATGAAGCACCATCCATGTGAATTTAGAAATTAGGAGAAGATGGATCTAGGGAGAGGATGGATTAATTCAAAAATCAACATCAAGGGGACACCCATTTGAGGCCAGCTGTGTATGAAAGAAATCTTCCAATTCGTAGCCCATGACATCTTTCATGGAACAAAAATCATATAGAACTCCAATACCATTACTGGACAACATACTAGGCACCCTTGCAACATGTCATGATATAGAATATAATTCAAGTGGTCAACATAAGTGATAAGATGTATTTTGTGGTATTTAATTTAACACAACAACTTATATGTGAAAAATAACATCACAAGATAAATCTTCTTGATAGGGCATTATTTTGATCCAAGTCAAGGAGTTTGTAGATGAGATAATATAGTCTATTCTTCTTACATTTATTATTAATTTTGGATAGAAGGGAACCATCGGACCATTCATGGAATGTCACATAAAGGACCAAAGGATTTCCAAGGATATGAGGGGCTTGGACCAGAATTTATATCAGAAACTACTTCATGTCCTTGAAAGACCGATCATCGTCCTCATACATTAGGTAATCATGACCTTTCATCATGAGCCTAGAAAAGGGATTACACTTTCTGGAAGGATATTCCATCAATAAAAAATATAGTCTAAGTGGAATTAGTGGCCTAAAAAATCCCAATGGTCATGTGGATGGTGAATATGTTTGATAGCCTTGATTTTCATTGGACCTATCTTGATTCCTCTGTATAAGATGATGATGATGAGAAAAACATCATAGGATTTCTCAAATTCACCAGAAAGAGGTTTTTATTCATTTTAAAGGAGTATTGGAAGTCAAACACTTTTTCATGGTCTATAGTATGGTCCTATCATTGGTGGAAATTGACAAAAAAATCATAAATATGTCAACCAACAAATTGTATATTTAGAATATTGATGATATATTACATGGAACACTTTTAAATTGTCCCAACATTCTTCAATTCAAATTCGTATCACAGTAGAAGAATGTTATCTAGAAAACCCTGAAGATAGTGGATTTCACAACAAAGGCTCGTTCAATTATTATTATACTCGTAAAATAATCTCTTGAAGTATAGGGCCTAGAAACCATACATGGTTTTAATTAATATATTTTTTCACCATAAGGAGAAAATCATCCTCTAGATAATGGATGATGTGGTTTTAGATATCAACGAAGACATTGATCAACCCATTCTTCTTCCTGAACATAATAATGTTTTCCATCGATAAAGGGTACTTAAATGCTCTGAAGAAGTTAAACATGATATGTTTATCATCCTTGGACTAGGACATGGAAGAGTGGGATAATCTTATGAATATCATTATAGCTCTAAGGGAACACATCATAGTTCTACAATAAGATTTTCTAATAAAACTATTGTTCTTCGAGTGGCATAACACACATTTCAGGGCCATCCATAGATCATCTCCAGTGTTGAAATTTAACATAGTAAAAAAATAAATAGTGGTGGAGAAACCCACTTCTATGGAAGGAGGGTAATTATCCAAATATTATTTTACATATAAGGAATGTGGGTTTGAAGGAGAATGTTATTTTTCCACAACTATGGATTCTGGGGTAAAAATGGAATCCCATGTGATTGGAGTGGATTCCTAATCTAGGGATCCCAGTCTACGTGGAATATGGTAAAAATTATTATGATCAAACCTTATTTAGTTCTTGATTATATGATCCAATAATTATATATAAGCAATGCTGATGGGTAAAATTCTATCACCACAACCCTAGCATTCCGAAAATGTGATAATTTCTTCTTTTGTTGTAAAATAATTGAAATTATGAGTACTTTAAAAGGGAAGGATTTTATGATTATTTTTGGTTCTATATAGTGTAAGTGTATGAGTTAATCATTCAGCATAGAGTCTATTTGTTGATAAATAAATAACATCCATGGTCTTGTGTTGTGGGTTTCAACAGATCGATTCTAGGGAAAATGATGTCTATAAAATCATCCAAAAAATACATGGTAGTTTCTATTAGGTCATCAATGCTATTATTAATCCCAAATCTATTTTTATATAGCTATTTTCACTATATTTTCATGTAACCAGCATCAAGGGAGCAATTCTAAAAACAGATGAGGGGAGAAGCATCAGCCTGAAGTATTCCTAACCCACCATCGGGGGAGTATATATGGAACTTGTGGTACAAATAAGGGATCATTGCATGTATTGGGAGATAGGGACCTCCAAGAATAATGTTACAGGAAGTACCCTATAAGACTATAATAAATTATGTTCTTGATACCAGGTCACTGAATTGGGGTCTCACCTAAATCTTTTTTTTGTTTATACTCATAGACTTCAAATGACTAAATATTCAGAATGGAAAGAGTTAGATCTAATTCTACATGGCTTATATTTTTGAGTTTTCGAGAAGGGACGACTTTGATCTAGAATCTCATATTTACTATGTAGTGGTGGTTCTCCAAAACATCGCTAATTCTAGTGATATACAGTGGGATTATGTTACTTTAATTGTTGTACACTAATATTCATCAAAAAAAATAGATGACAGCCTGAGGTCGCTCACATTGGACTTAATATGTATAATAGGACTCAGTGGTAGATATATTCTTCTCAAACTAAAGGGACCTCCATAGAACTACAATAAAGTCCTTATATATCACCTTTTGTAAGTGGAGCATATATGGGATCCAAAGACTCATTTTCCTATCAGAAAAATTTATTATGGAATCATATTTTTTGTGATTGTATTATTTCATCATTCTAAGGGTAACTCTTTTTCATGGAATATAGGAGGTTTCATTAGTTGTTGTGGTAGGTCATGGATTGTGAAGTATTTATTGTTTTGTTGTTTATAATGTCTATGCTTAACTTATGAGGATAGAAAACTATGTGATTAATAGAGGTCCCTAAAAGGACATAGATTTACCCAACATTTTCATAGCTGAGTCAAGTGGTCAAACAATATATTTGGCTATAGAGGAACACAAAAAATATTATATTTGGAGTGTTGTGTTTGATGATCCCGATATGAGTGTTTCTGTTTGGCCTCATTTTATTGAATATTGTGGTTTGATATGTCATCCTGTATATTCTATCCTCTATTGTATTCCTTGATTATCCTTCATTGGAATCTTCATGTGGAATATGAGGAGGTCATATATCATTCGGCATCATTTTGGCACTCTGAATGGTTCTACTTGTGTGTTTTTTTAAAGAAGGTGTATATATATTCTTATTTATTAGAATACTCCTATTATGGTAATGTTATGTGGGTCTCTCATATTCCACGATGTATAAACACACCTAGAGCGATGTATGGTTTTGGCACTAGAGGAAGACCTTGATTCTACTTATGATGTCAACAGATGTTCCTCCACAACATAAAGAATTGTGACTCATATGTGGTGGTGGTTGTTCTAGAAGAAGTGGTAACTGAACAAGGTAATAGATTACTCAAGAGAGAATAGTTAAAAATATGGGTGAAAATGATTATATTTCTAGCTAATCGACCAATTTAATTTTTCATTACATGACTGAGGGCCTGCTTCCATGATCCAAAGTATTTGTGGTCACATTCAATGTCAAGGGAGACATGTGATACTTGTTCAATGATATATCCCAAACTGAGTAGGCCAAATTTAACATAGAAGTATTTTTGATACATATAGATGAAACTTTCATTGATGGTTTAATCATGGATGATATAGTTTTGGAATATTTTGGAATAATCGGTATATAAGACATCTTGATGTGTCTTTTATTCTGGAAGTTTGAGGATCATATGGATTTGGAGTAGGTATTTTTCTTACATTTAGTGAAATAATAATTAGGCTCCTATACTTGATGGGGGCTTGTTACATCTTTCTCTCATTGAGTATTCTCCTGGAGAGGAAGCACTGGGTCTGGATGGTCTTCGGCGAGGATACACCTAGAGAGGCTTATGTAGAAAATGATGATGTAGATAAACTACCTCAGTATCCCCTATATACCTAGAATCAAATATATATGAACTTACAGTCCTATAACTATGGTCAACAATAGTTAATGTTCATGAACACTCCTTGTTCCACTATATGGCTTCCTCTGGACAATAATCCACCACTTAGAACTCTCAAAATCCACCAAGATATCTCAGGGAGAATATGGTAGTGTCCAACTCAATTTTTAAATAAAATATGAATATTTTTAATTGTAGTTCCTAGGAAAGATGAATGTAAATTTATTATGTTACCACCTTCCACCATATAATTAATTTATATACTCGCTCATGAGTCCTCCATTTGAACATAGTGATATCAATGACAATATTCTGGAGTACGGTGGAGATAAACTAATTGAGGAACTACATATATAGATCCACTCAATCTGTGATAGATCATAGTGGTAGTTGGTTATACTAAACGAAAAAGGTTCCCTATATATCCGTTATGAACCAATAGATATTAGAAGATTACATATATATTAGAGTGCACAATATCGGGACAGACAATAAAGAGATTATGGATAGATGTTATAGCATATCAATCATCTATTTTAATTGGAAAAATATTATATTGTCAATTTATGAGGGTAGACTGAGGTCATCAACGCATTCTTGATATTATTTCCCCTTAGGTGGGATCAATATCTATTGTGTCTCTTAATCCTATATATGTGTGACAAGAGAGGTGATCACATTATCTTGGTGAGTGTTAGGAGTCACCATATCTTTAGAAAGCTCTTCGTATCGGTTGGAAGAGTGGCTTCGATATTAATTTGGGTTCCTTCAATACTTAGGAGAGTGGTTGACTCATTTCATAGTTTATTTCAATAGCCATTGGCTTCTGATCAGATTTAATATGTTGGGCCCCTTGATCAAACTTGGGAGCCTTTCATAAGTGGGTTCTCGATCCCAATGGAGGAGATATGGGGAACCTTTTGATATTATCATGATATAAAGTTCACTCACAGATAATATAAGATCTATGCCACTTGTTACCATTATGGTCTTGGTGAAATGTAGCCACACTGACATATTTTTTGCATTCTGGTTTGATTTTAGATGAATCAACAGGCTCAATGGGCCCATTCAATTTTAATTGTGTTTGTGGGAATGCCACAATATCTCATTTGGGGACTCCCTAGGCCCGGCTCCAGTATCAACTGAGTAGTGTGATCACCTATTAAGGGATTCTCCTTGTACTATGCCATTTTCTATGGAGGGTTCTATTTGTAAGGTCATCTTTTAACTATCATGTTCATATAATCCATTTTCATGTAAATAGTGATGAAATTCCCTATATTGAAAGTCATACAATCTCTTTCACCATCAGTGGGAGGGATAGATTGATGATAGAGTTATTTTCATGGGATGTTGGTGAAATGGAGGGAATTTTACTACACCCAACTTCTAATATAAATATGTTTAGATGACTCATTTATGACTCACTAGATTAATGTGAGGATATTTATTGAAATCCACCTAAATTTCAAGTAGTATACTTAAAATTCAACGTAATTAGCTACATAATTCATTGTGATGCTAAAAATCATGAATTTTTGGTGTATGACATCAATATTCATCTATCATCATGGGAAAAGCATCATGAAATACTAAAGGGTATTAATAATTTCCATGTTGTTCTTGCGAAAACATGATATCAGGTCCTCAGTTAGGGATTACAGGATAATGAAATTCAATGTTATGGGTGGCTAAAATGAGAAAGGTAACTAGTTGTTTTCTATGATTCCACAGAAGTCCCATTTTTCAATACGTAGATAGTTTCACCACTCCTTATTTTCCCATTATCCTAAATTTCGTTGGTTGGGATGCTGATGGTGGAACTAATGTTCACCTAATTAACCAACTCGGCCAATGGCGTATCGAATGGGCCAATTGCGACCAAAATTTTGTAATGCCTTTTAGAGATGGGGTCTTCTTCATGACCATGACCATGTCAGATTTGTTTTTGAAAACTTCATGATGAGATATAGTAAATACATATTTATGGGGTTTAGTGGAATGTTAAACATCCACTACGTGAATCAACCCAAACCTCGACATCTATCCCACTTACACCGTAGAGGCCACAATGAGGGATGATGATGGCAGTAGGGATTGTTGTACTATGATTCCGTGAAATTATTATAGAATCAACTCTACATAATGATATTTGAGGATGGATTTGAGGATTTTATGGACCTCATCTTCCAAAATCGTTGGACTTAATCTATGGGATTCTGCCCATAGATCTTGAAGTAGATTTGAATGCTCCTTCATAGAGTCATCTATCATCATTTTGTTTGAGGGATAAAGGGTTAAATAACATTTCTCAAAGAAAATTCTCTAATGTAATGGAATTATCTCGCTGAGTGAAAGATGATGAGGCACCACATATTCCTTCATCATGTACAATGGATGGCACCATTTCCATGGCTTATGTAGTAGTCATTTATCCTCCATCCTAATATGGATATTTGCGGCATGGTATGTCTTCATCATGGGGAGTAAATTTGTTGTGAAATTATTAATCATTGGATGACCTATGAAAGTTTTTGGTGGTGTCAAATATTGGGAGAGTCAACCAGACCAACCCAATAAAATGCTACCACCTCAACCAGAAGATGCTGTATATGGATCCCCATATATTGGATGTAGAGGTAGAATTTGATAAGGTGGTGGTGGATGGGGGAATTGATGATGGGGAAGATTTTTGTTGATTGAAAGGGTTCAACACCTTCCCTCGGTGTCAACAACATGTGTTGTATGTTAATGCTGGTGGATTATTGGCAGGATAGAAACACACATTAACTTGTGGAGTGGGTTGTTTTCACTTGAAAGTCTATGTGGGATCCCTCTATTGTGGTTCCATGTTGGTGGTAAATATGGGTAAAAGCATACCATCTTCCACTTTCTCAATGTTAAGGAGGAATCTATTGTAGTGTTTCGTGGAATGTCTTCCGAAATGGATCCAATTTTGCGATTAGGGTCTCATAGAGTATCCTTTTTGGTTGGTGGTACTAGAATTATTCCATGAATTATAGATTTTTATTTGTATATATGCCTTGATGGGATGAATCCATGTAACAGCCCAAGATTTTATAAAAAATATTCTTTTTAATTTCATTAATGTCTTGTGTTATACGCTACACCAAAAAGAGCTTTCACAACACACATCTCGTACTTGGCTTGAATTACACACAATCGCGACCTTCCACGATAGCATGTGTTGTATGCAAAACCATGTTTCACTAAACAACGATATGCTATTAAAATATTATTAAAACTAGCCGTTATGAATAGTAATAACAAATTTTTGAAATTCTGTAAATCTTATTTTTCAAAATGAACTTCATTTTTGGATTCGGAGTATCGAATTTAGCCTAAGGTGAAATTTTGGTACCTTTCGGATAACTTTCACATTTTGATGAATAGTGAAAATTACTAAATTATAATTAAAAACAACTTTTTTTAATCGAAATAATTAATAGTGATAAATTATTAATTTGAGTGGTTTTAAAGTATATTTAGAATATATTTTTACAATTTAATACAATGTTGGTCATTGGTTGTAATTTCACATTTAAACCAGACATAATCAAGTGTCAATCCTTTGATATATATTGTTTCCTAAAAACACTCTATTTATTTTAACAGCGGGATTTAATTATAAAATTAATTAATGCAACTTCTATGTTATGAATTTGGTAAAATAGATTTTATTTTTGAATTCGGAATATGAAATATATCTTAGGATGAAATTTTGGCATTGTTCTGAAAAACATCAATTTTTGATGAATAGTGAAACTACTAAGTGGTAGGTTAAAAAACTGAATTTTGCATAAAACTTAATTTTACCACTTCTGTGAATAGAATTTTGAAAATCCGACAGACACGGTTAATATCAAGGACTAAAATGTGGTTCAATGAGATGAAAATAATTTTTGGTGAATAGTAACTTTTTACTTTTTTTTACCGCGGTTAATAGTAAATAGGGTAACTAAGGGTAAATATGATATTAATATTACCCTAACACATGTCCTAATTCTATTGGACAAGTGTAATTCGACCAAAAACAAACTTAGGAATAAAATATGACCATTTAGGCCCACTTGGATTAGATTAGGACATTTATTATTAATTTATTTAAAGAAAGGTTAAAATAGTTAAAATCAAAGATTAATAAGTAAATAATTTTTAATATGGGGTTATACATAAGATAAATTCGATTGTAAATATTCATTAAAAAGCTAAAAAGATTTCCTACATGATGGTATTTTATTTGTAATTTTTAGACATCAAATAATTTAATTTATTTATGACACAACGATGATGCAGTAATTATCTTATTAATGAAATATTGACATAATTGATGTTATAAACACCAAAATAAATGTAATTTGAAAATTTTTATGAATTCCAATAATTTTATAGGTTACTATGATATATTAATGTTGATTTAATCAACTTGGTTCTAACATTTAATTCTGTTATGACTTTCACAAAAATCATATATCAAATAGTGTCAAAATTGACACAAAATAGTTTTTAAATCAAATATTATATTATTAATTGTTATTTTATTTCTAAAAATCTAAGGTTCTGCCAAATGACTTAGCTAAGGATATATATATTAATAATAAACAATTTGGGGTTCGTTTGGCAGGTTATAGTAAGTTTATTAACCCTATAGTGAAAGAAAACAAAAAGACACGATAAATGTTAAATTATTTAACTTAGAGTTAAATCTAATTGATAAGGTTAAAATAATATCCTAAACTTGTCTAAATTCTATTGGTTGATAGGATTTCGACCCATCCCCACTTTAGCTTCTAAATAAGACCCTTTGGAACCATTATAAACCGATTTTGACTTTAATATAAAATAATATTTTGAGATATTCCTAAGGTGCCCCTCTCCTCCCCTATAAAAGGCCACCTCCTCCCCCTCCTCCTCACACCAATTTGAGCACTCAAGCTCGGCCAACCCCTGCCAAAATCTCTTCTCCACTTCCCTAGCAACATCCTAGAGGTTCTGGTCTTCCTCAAAGACCAATTCTAGTGCCATAAGAGGAGGTCTCAAAGAGGCGCTTCAAAGAAGAGGTAATTACCGTTACCAATTCTTTCATATTTATTTCTTCTTACACTTCTTCTTCTTAGGTTGTTTCATTATGAAGTAATAACATCAGTATCAATCATATACTGATATGTTATTATAAGTATGAAACAACCCTATTTCACCATCTATCCATCCTACGAGAAAATAAATCACCGCGCGTGCGTACGTACGGAATACCGTCTCCATGCCGGGGTGTAATCTATTTTCCACCACCACCTTACATGGATGGGTATAATGGTGTAAATAATAACTATACATAGTTATTACAACATCATATTGATTCTGATATATTGTATAATCCACTCCAATTCAATTCAGTATTTATGGAAATGATATCATCGCTCGTGCGTACGTACGGACTACCGTCTCCACGACGCGATGAGATTCATTCTCCATGTTAACCATTTAAAAATGATTATAAAGTATATATAAGAAATAATAATGAAATATATGACATTATAAAGTTACTGGATTTATGAACATATATATATGTATGTCATCAACTTACTTCCATTCAAGACAATAAGGAAAGGAAAACAGCGTTCATTCGTACGTACGGACTACCGTCTCCATGAACGGTGTTTTTCATTTTATTTATCTACCTATTATATATATATATACTGAATATATATGATATATAAATCATATTTTATATTATGGAAGTGAGTAAATCATGATATAAGTAATAATGATGTCAAGAACAACAAGTCAAAACACTTACGATAAATGAAACGATTTTACCCAAAACGCTTCTTTAACATGGAATTTACAAAAGAACGGGTAATATAATGTCATAAGTGAACCATATATGATATCATAACAATGAATATGATTCTGTAATAAGTCAATAACATTATTTAAATCATTATACAGGAGGTTCGGACACTTACAAAGCAAGTCGGACTAAGGTAAGGGAAAATATCACAATCTCATTTTTATCGGAGATTATTTTTACTTTGGCATTTACTGGGGTGTATTTTATCATCCACATCCATGTTCCCTCAATATGTAATATTTTTTACATCCAATTACAATAGTTTAAATCCAATTTTACCCTTTGGTGAGTTTTTGGTAAAGAATATGAAAGGAATCTTTTGTCGTTTTTCGTACGAGGTACTTTTTGACTTTTCCGACAAAAGTACGAAGAATGTTTTTTTAACTTATACGACTTGAATGGATTTTTAAAACATTATTTCCAAGAAGCTTCCTTTACATGTTTTCAAGTTTATTTTTAATCAAATTCTTTTAGTTTATAATTGTATGACATGTTAAGAAAAGAAAAGTGTTTTTGAAGAAGAAATGATATTTTCCTCAAGAATGAAGTTCAAGTATTTTATCAAAATTATTTTCCATCTAAGATAATAAAAGGGTTCTGTTTTTATCCCTATTATTACATGGATTTGATTATGTTTTGATGGAAACATTTCTATGAATTCCTTTATCTTATATGAATTGTTTTATGATGTCATGTTGTTTAAGAATCCCATTTTTTTGGGTTATGCGATGATGTATGATTTATGATTATGTGGCACACATAAGAAAGGATTCATTATAAGATGGGTGGGACCTATATCTCCCTCCAATGCATTGGGTAAAGATTTTATATCTCATGAGATAGACATGGCTGAAATGGTAGGTTATACCGGTTCAGTGAAACAGGACTGAAACGAGGGTTACTCGATTCAGAAAGGGACTTTGTCCACTAAGATAGTCTTGGCATTGAGTCTTGACTAACAAGAAACGATTCTCTATGATTATGTGTGTATGCCACAAAGTTTCATGTTTTAGGTTATGATTATTGGGATTACATTTCACTTCTATGATTTATCCCATGTTATGATATTATGAGCTTTTTGCAGGTTAAGATTTCCAAAAGCTATGTTCTTATATATATGATGTGATTGATATTTCTTTTGTTTACCCTTACTGAGCATTTGAGCTCACCCTTTTATGTTTTCTTTTCCCCAGGATATAAAGAAAGTTTTTAGGTAAAAAAAAAGGGATGACCTTTATGGGAGATATTGAAGAACTTTCACCACGATTAGAAGATTACGTTCCGAGTTTCCAAAGACACTAAACTATTACGATCCTTTAGTGTGTGTTTTTGTTATGTACTAAGTATTCCAAGAATGTAATGGAATGTCCATGTATGTCTGGCTTCAGGTCTCTACAGTTGGTATCAGAGGAAAGGATTAGTCAACCTTTGGAAACTAGGATGCGAAAACGTTAGTGAGATCCCTAGAGATATTTCTAAGGTATGTCTAGGGATGCCCCTAAGGATAAGTATACATATAGGATATAGTCCTAGAACTATGGTAACGATATTAGATTAAACCCAAGATGTTAGATATTGAAGTTACTCTCCCTTTATTATGATTTTTGCCTCTCACACTATTTTTTTTTGGGTTTTAGAAAATGGCTGGAAACAAGATGATTCACGATAATGGAGAATATGATGGACAATGGAATGATATTCTGGGATTTGGAAGTCCAAACATCATTATTATGCCGAATCAGCAATCTCATAATATGATCAATAAAGTAAAATTTGGCAAGTTTCCTGACTCGGCTAATAAGAGAAAGATGGAGTTTCATGATGATCATAGAGGAAAGAAAGTTCAATTTTCCCTATGTAAATCATGTGGGAAGAGGCATCAAGGAGAATGTTTCAAGGGAACTGGAAGATGCTTTGGGTGTGGACAAGAAGGACACAAAGCAAGTAAGTGCAAAGGAAAAGGGTCGGTTAACACCATGGATGAGGATAATGGTAATGCTACGACATCAAAAATGGTTAAGTGTTTTAAATGTGGAATGTATGGGCATTATGCAAAAAAATGCCCTAAGGGAAAGTCTCATGAAGATAATCAGTATGGTCGTATGGGAAGTATTTATGTGGATGATGATGAAGAGACTACAAATGATATGTGAGATGAAAGAATTGTTGAAGCACAGTCAATGGTTTAAGAATGTAGTGGAATGATTACATGTTTATCATGTGTAATGTTGTATAAGTAATCTCATGGTACTTTAGAATAAAGAGACATGTAAGGATTGTTACACTGTTGTCTGATTAATGTTACCAGTATCAGATATTTTTGGAATGTAGATGATATGCGCATAATGAAGGGATAAGGAGAAAATTAAATGTTTGATAGTATTCATGAGCTCATGATTGATATAAGGACTAAGTGATATCATGGTTTGAGTATATAGAATTTTGAGGATTTCGGTATGTGAAAAGTGTTAACTTTTAACTACATTCAAGTTTTCACTAAGGTTCAATGGGTATTCAAGAGAGTACAAGATTAAGGCCTTTGAATGTTTGGAATGTGACCAACAAGATATATCTTATGATATATGGGGATCAACGATGGTATTAAATCTCTGGTAATTGTTTTCACTATGTTATGAGAATGGACTGCAGTATTATGGATAAGCCTAAAGATTGGAATGGATTATGTTGGACATAAGTTAGTATTGTTTAAGGATAGAAGTTTTTTCGATATTATTGATGGGATGTTATAGTAATATAGTTTTATAAAAAGGACAACCTGCAGGACGGGCGACAGCCCATCGCTTCGGACAAGGCTGTGGGAATCGAACCCACAACCGAAGTGCGACTGGCCTTTATCGCCTACCACTGGCCTACAGGAAGTCCCTGTTTAGTAGAAACTAATTTTATTATATTAAGCAGTATGATATATGAAGTATAAGTCCATTTTAGGAACCATATATGATTAATCTCACTATAGATCGACTTATGCATATAATTTTTACTAACCTTTTGTTTGAGACAGATGGAATGACTCGTCATTCTATCACATGATCTGCTAACACTTCACGAATAACAAATTCAACTTCATTTATTTAAGAGATGAAGTGGAAATTGTTAAAGGCACGAACAACAGTGAGATTGTACCAAAATAAAGTAAGTATTTATTCTAATTCAAATTTTCAACTTTAGGGAAATGATCTTGAAAACCAAAAATGTTGTCCTAGTGATCTTATACCTGATGAATCAGATGGTACCTTATATCATCACAAATCTATGGATTTGTGATTACTGGCTTTTCCATAGCCATGTTCTCTACCACACTCCATCAGAACATGATGGTTAGATTTCTCTTCCATATCCATATTTTCACCTATGTGGAAACCCAGTGATTAGTTTATTTGGGTAACCGTTACGTTTCATACTTTTGTTTTTAAAGATTGGTTTTGATATTCCTTTTTACGATGTGGGTTTCTATTAAAGAAACTTTCGAATAGTAAACCATTTATAACCCCGACGAATTTCGAGGGCGAAATTCATTTTAAGGGGGGTAGAATGTAACAGCCCAAGATTTTATAAAAAATATACTTTTTAATTTCATTAATGTCTTGTGTTATACGCTACACCAAAAAGAGCTTTCACAACACACATCTCGGACTTGGCTTGAATTACACACAATCGCGACCTTCCACGATAGCGTGTGTTGTACGCAAAACCATGTTTCACTAAACAATGATATGCTATTAAAATATTATTAAAACTAGCCGTTATGAATAGTAATAACAAATTTTTGAAATTCTGTAAATCTTATTTTTCAAAATGAACTTCATTTTTGGATTCGGAGTATCGAATTTAGCCTAAGGTGAAATTTTGGTACCTTTCGGATAACTTTCACATTCTGATGAATAGTGAAAATTACTAAATTATAATTAAAAACAACTTTTTTTAATCGAAATAATTAATAGTGATAAATTATTAATTTGAGTGGTTTTAAAGTATATTTAGAATATATTTTTACAATTTAATACAATGTTGGTCATTGGTTGTAATTTCACATTTAAACCAGACATAATCAAGTGTCAATCCTTTGATATATATTGTTTCCTAAAAACACGCTATTTATTTTAACAGCGGGATTTAATTATAAAATTAATTAATGCAACTTCTATGTTATTAATTTGGTAAAATAGATTTTATTTTAGAATTCGGAATATGAAATATAGCTTAGGATGAAATTTTGGCATTGTTCTGAAAAACATCAATTTTTGATGAATAGTGAAACTACTAAGTGGTAGGTTAAAAAACTGAATTTTGCATAAAACTTAATTTTACCGCTTCTGTGAATAGAATTTTGAAAATCCGACAGACACGGTTAATATCAAGGAATAAAATGTGGTTCAATGAGATGAAAATAATTTTTGGTGAATAGTAACTTTTTACTTTTTTTTACCGCGGTTAATAGTAAATAGGGTAACTAAGGGTAAATATGATATTAATATTACCCTAACAAATGTCCTAATTCTATTGGACAAGTGTAATTCGACAAAAAAAAACTTAGGAATAAAATATGACCATTTAGGCCCACTTGGATTAGATTAGGACATTTATTATTAATTTATTTAAAGAAAGGTTAAAATAGTTAAAATCAAAGTTTAATAAGTAAATCATTTTTAATATGGGGTTATACATAAGATAAATTCGATTGTAAATATTCAGTAGAAAGCTAAAAAGATTCCCTACATGATGGTATTTTATTTGTAATTTTTAGACATCAAATAATTTAATTTATTTATGACACAACGATGATGCAGTAATTATCTTATTAATGAAATATTGACATAATTGATGTTATAAACACCAAAATAAATGTAATTTGAAAATTTTTATGAATTCCACTAATTTTTTAGGTTACTATGATATATTAATGTTGATTTAATCAACTTGGTTCTAACATTTATTTCTGTTATGACTTTCACAAAAATCATATATCAAATAGTGTCAAAATTGACACAAAATAGTTTTTAAATCAAATATTATATTATTAATTGTTATTTTATTCCTAAAAATCTAAGGTTCGGCCAACTGACTTAGATAAGGATATATATATTAATAATAAACAATTTGGGGTTCTTTTGGCAGGTTATAGTAAGTGTATTAACCCTATAGTGAAAGAAAAAAAAGACACGGTAAATG
This sequence comes from Viscum album, assembly GCA_963277665.1. Classification (NCBI taxonomy): domain Eukaryota; kingdom Viridiplantae; phylum Streptophyta; class Magnoliopsida; order Santalales; family Viscaceae; genus Viscum; species Viscum album. Next base: position 1,018,402,014 of record OY728162.1, read on the forward strand.
TTAAATTATTTAACTTAGAGTTAAATCTAATTGATAAGGTTAAAATAATATCCTAAACTTTTCTAAATTCTATTGGTTGATAGGATTTCGACCCATCCCCACTTTAGCTTCGAAATAAGACCCTTTGGAACCATTATAAACCGATTTTGACTTTAATATAAAATAATATTTTGAGATATTCCTAAGGTGCCCCTCTCCTCCCCTATAAAAGGACACCTCCTCCCCCTCCTCCTCACACCAATTTGAGCACTCAAGCTCGGCCAAACCCTGCCAAAATATCTTCTCCACTTCCCTAGAAAAATCCTAGAGGTTCTGGTCTTCCTCAAAGACCAATTCTAGCGCCCTAAGAGGAGGTCTCAAAGAGGCGCTTCAAAGAAGAGGTAATTACCGTTACCAATTCTTTCATCTTTATTTCTTCTTACACTTCTTCTTCTTAGGTTGTTTCATTATGAAGTAATAACATCAGTATAAATCATATACTGATATGTTATTATAAGTATGAAACAACCCTATTTCACCATCTATCCATCCAACGGGAAAAGAAATCACCGCGCGTGCGTACGTACGGAATACCGTCTCCACGCCGTGGTGTAATCTATTTTCCACCACCACCTTACATGGATGGGTATAATGGTATAATGAATAACTATACATAGTTATTACAACATCATATTGATTATGATATATTTTATAATCCGCTCCAATTCAATTCAGTATTTATGGAAATGATATCATCGCTCGTGCGTACGTACGGACTACCGTCTCCACGACGCGATGAGATTCATTCTCCATGTTAACCATTTAAGAATGATTATAAAGTATATATAAGAAATAATAATGAAATATATGACATTACAAAGTTACTGGATTTATGTACATATATATATGTATGTCATCAACTTACTTCCATTCAAGACAATAAGGAAAGGAAAACAGCGTTCATGCGTACGTACGGACTACCGTCTCCATGAACGGTGTTTTTCATTTTATTTATCTACCTATTATATATATATATATACTGAATATATATGATATATAAATCATATTTTATATTCTTGAAGTGAGTAAATCATGATATAAGTAATAATGATGTCAAGAACAACAAGTCAAAACACCTACGATAAATGAAACGATTTTACCCAAAACGCTTCTTTAACATGGAATTTACAAAAGAACGGGTAATATAATGTCATAAGTGAACCATATATGATATCATAACAATTAATATGATTATGTAATAAGTCAATAACATTATTTAAATCATTATACAGGAGGTTCGGACACTTACAAAGCAAGTCGGACCTAAGGTAAGGGAAAATATCACAATCTCATTTTTATCGGAGATTGTTTTTACTTTGGCATTTACTGGGGTGTATGTTATCATCCACATCCATGTTCCCTCAATATGTAATATTTTTTAAATCCAATTACAATAGTTTAAATCCAATTTTACCCTTTGGTGAGTTTTTGGTAAAGAATATGAAAGGAATCTTTTGTCGTTTTTCGTACGAGGTACTTTTTGACTTTTCCGACAAAAGTACGAAGAATGTTTTTTTTAACTTATACGAATTGAATGGATTTTTAAAACATTATTTCCAAGAAGCTTACTTTACATGTTTTCAAGTTTATTTTTAATCAACTTCTTTTAGTTTATAATTGTATGACATGTTAAGAAAAGAAAAGTGTTTTTGAAGAAGAAAGGATATTTTCCTCAAGAATGAAGTTCAAGTATTTTATCAAAATTATTTTCCATCTAAGATAATAAAAGGGTTCTGTTTTTATCCCTATTATTACATGGATTTGATTATGTTTTGATGGAAACATTTCTATGAATTCCTTTATCTTATGTGAATTGTTTTATGATGTCATGTTGTTTAAGAATCCCATTTTTTTGGGTTATGCGATGATGTATGATTTATGATTATGTGGAACACATAAGAAAGGATTCATTATAAGATGGGTGGGACCTATATCTCCCTCAAATGCATTGGGTAAAGATTTTATATCTCATGAGATAGACATGGCTGAAATGGTAGGTTATACCTGTTCAGTGAAACATGACTGAAACGAGGGTTACTCGATTCAGAAAGGGACTTTGTCCACTAAGATAGTCTTGGCATTGAGTCTTGACTAACAAGAAATGATTCTCTATGATTATGTGTGTATGCCACAAAGTTTCATGTTTTAAGTTATGATTATTGGGATTACATTTCACTTCTATGATTTATCCCATGTTATGATATTATGAGCTTTTTGCAGGTTAAGATTTCCAAAAGCTATGTTCTTATATATATGATGTGATTGATATTTCTTTTGTTTACCCTTACTGAGCATTTGAGCTCACCCTTTTATGTTTTCTTTTCCCCAGGATATAAAGAAAGGTTTTAGGTAAAAAAAGGGATGACCTTTATGGGAGATATTGAAGAACTTTCACCACGATTAGAAGATTACGTTCCGAGTTTCCAAAGACACTAAACTATTACGATCCTTTAGTGTGTGTTTTTGTTATGTACTAAGTATTCCGAGAATGTAATGGAATGTCAATGTATGTCAGGCTTCGGGTCTCTACAGTTGGTATCAGAGGAAAGGTTTAGTCAACCTTTGGAAACTAGGATGCGAAAACGTTAGTGAGATCCCTAGAGATATTTCTAAGGTATGTCTAGGGATGCCCCTAAGGATAAGTATACGTATAGGATATAGTCCTAGAACTATGGTAACGATATTAGATTAAACCCAAGATGTTAGATATTGAAGTTACTCTCCCTTTATTATGATTTTTGCCTCTCACACTATTTTTTTTTGGGTTTTAGAAAATGGCTGGAAACAAGATGATTCACGATAATGGAGAATATGATGGACAATGGAATGATATTCTGGGATTTGGAAGTCCAAACATCATTATTATGCCGAATCAGCAATCTCATAATATGATCAATAATGTAAAATTTGGCAAGTTTCCTGACTCGGCTAATAAGAGAAAGATGGAGTTTCATGATGATCATAGAGGAAAGAAAGTTCAATTTTCCCTATGTAAATCATGTGGGAAGAGGCATCAAGGAGAATGTTTCAAGGGAACTGGAAGATGATTTGGGTGTGGAAAAGAAGGACACAATGCAAGTAAGTGCAAAGGAAAAGGGTCGGTTAACACCATGGATGAGGATAATGGTAATGCTACGACATCAAAAATGGTTAAGTGTTTTAAATGTGGAATGTATGGGCATTATGCAAACAAATGCCCTAAGGGAAAGTCTCATGAAGATAATCAGTATGTTCGTATGGGAAGTATTTATGTGGATGATGATGAAGAGACTACAAATGATATGTGAGATGAAAGAATTGTTGAAGCACAGTCAATGGTTTAAGAATGTAGTGGAATGATTACATGTTTATCATGTGTAATGTTGTATAAGTAATCTCATGGTACTTTAGAATAAAGAGACATGTAAGGATTGTTACACTTTTGTCTGATTAATGTTACCAGTATCAGATATTTTTGGAATGTAGATGATATGCGCATAATGAAGGGATAAGGAGAACATTAAATGTTTGATAGTATTCATGAGCTCATGATTGATATAAGGACTAAGTGATATCATGGTTTGAGTATATAGAATTTTGAGGATTTCGGTATGTGAAAAGTGTTAACTTTTAACTACATTCAAGTTTTCACTAAGGTTCAATGGGTATTCAAGAGAGTACAAGATTAAGGCCTTTGAATGTTTGGAATGTGACCAACAAGATATATCTTATGATATATGGCGATCAACGATGGTATTAAATCTCTGGTAATTGTTTTCACTATGTTATGAGAATGGACTGCAGTATTATGGATAAGCCTAAAGATTGGAATGGATTATGTTGGACATAAGTTAGTATTGTTTAAGGATAAAAGTTTTTTCGATATTATTGATGGGATGTTATAGTAATATAGTTTTATAAAAAGGACAACCTGCAGGACGGGCGACAGCCCATCGCTTCGGACAAGGCTGTGGGAATCAAACCCACAACCGAAGTGCGACTGGCCTTTATCGCCTACCACTGGCCTACAGGAAGTCTCTGTTTAGTAGAAACTAGTTTTATTATATTAAGCAGTATGATATATGAAGTATAAGTCCATTTTAGGAACCATATATGATTAATCTCACTATAGATCGACTTATGCATATAATTTTTACTATCCTTTTGTTTGAGACAGATGGAATGACTCGTCATTCTATCACATGATCTGCTAACACTTCACAAATAACAAATTCAACTTCATTTATTTAAGAGATGAAGTGGAAATTGTTAAAGGCACGAACAACAGTGAGATTGTACCAAAATAAAGTAAGTATTTATTCTAATTCAAATTTTCAACTTTAGGGAAATGATCTTGAAAACCAAAAATGTTGTCCTAGTGATCTTATACCTGATGAATCAGATGGTACCTTATATCATCACAAATCTATGGATTTGTGATTACTGGCTTTTCCATAGCCATGTTCTCTACCACTCTCCATCAGAACATGATGGTTAGATTTCTCTTCCATATCCATATTTTCACCTATGTGGAAACCCAGTGATTAGTTTATTTGGGTAACCGTTACGTTTCATACTTCTGTTTTTGAAGATTGGTTTTGATATTCCTTTTTACGATGTGTGTTTCTATTAAAGAAACTTTCGAATAGTAAACCATTTATAACCCCGACGAATTTCGAGGGCGAAATTCATTTTAAGGGGGGTAGAATGTAACAGCCCAAGATTTTATAAAAAATATACTTTTTAATTTCATTAATGTCTTGTGTTATACGCTACACCAAAAAGAGCTTTCACAACACACATCTCAGACTTGGCTTGAATTACACACAATCGCGACCTTCCACGATAGCGTGTGTTGTACGCAAAACCATGTTTCACTAAACAACGATATGCTATTAAAATATTATTAAAACTAGCCGTTATGAATAGTAATAACCAATTTTTGAAATTTTGTAAATCTTATTTTTCAAAATGAACTTCATTTTTGGATTCAGAGTATCGAATTTAGCCTAAGGTGAAATTTTGGTACCTTTCGGATAACTTTCACATTCTGATGAATAGTGAAAATTACTAAATTATAATTAAAAACAACTTTTTTTAATCGAAATAATTAATAGTGATAAATTATTAATTTGAGTGGTTTTAAATTATATTTATAATATATTTTTACAATTTAATACAATGTTGGTCATTGGTTGTAATTTCACATTTAAACCAGACATAATCAAGTGTCAATCCTTTGATATATATTGTTTCCTAAAAACACGCTATTTATTTTAACAGCGGGATTTAATTATAAAATTAATTAATGCAAATTCTATGTTATGAATTTGGTAAAATAGATTTTATTTTTGAATTCGGAATATGAAATATAGCTTAGGATGAAATTTTGGCATTGTTCTGAAAAACATCAATTTTTGATGAATAGTGAAACTACTAAGTGGTAGGTTAAAAAACTGAATTTTGCATAAAACTTAATTTTACCGCTTTTGTGAATAGAATTTTGAAAATCCGACAGACACGGTTAATATCAAGGACTAAAATGTCGTTCAATGAGATGACAATAATTTTTGGTGAATAGTAACTTTTTACTTTTTTTTACCCCGGTTAATAGTAAATAGGGTAACTAAGGGTAAATATGATATTAATATTACCCTAACACATGTCCTAATTCTATTGGAAAAGTGTAATTCGACCAAAAACAAACTTAGGAATAAAATATGACCATTTAGGCCCACTTGGATTAGATTAGGACATTTATTATTAATTTATTTAAAGAAAGGTTAAAATAGTTAAAATCAATGTTTAATAAGTAAATCATTTTTAATATGAGGTTATACATAAGATAAATTCGATTGTAAATATTCATTAGAAAGATAAAACGATTCCCTACATGATGGTATTTTATTTGTAATTTTTAGACATCAAATAAGTTAATTTATTTATGACACAACGATGATGCAGTAATTATCTTATTAATGAAATATTGACATAATTGATATTATAAACACCAAAATAAATGTAATTTGAAATTTTTTATGAATTACACTAATTTTCTAGGTTACTATGATATATTAATGTTGATTTAATCAACTTGGTTCTAACATTTAATTCTGTTATGACTTTCACAAAAATCATATATCAAATAGTGTCAAAATTGACACAAAATAGTTTTTAAATCAAATATTATATTATTAATTGTTATTTTATTCCTAAAAATCTAAGGTTCGGCCAAATGACTTAGATAATGATATATATATTAATAATAAACAATTTGGGGTTCTTTTGGCAGGTTATAGTAAGTGTATTAACCCTATAGTGAAAGAAAACAAAAAGACACGGTAAATGTTAAATTATTTAACTTAGAGTTAAATATAATTGATAAGGTTAAAATAATATCCTAAACTTGTCTAAATTCTATTGGTTGATAGGATTTCGACCCATCCCCACTTTAGCTTCGAAATAAGACCCTTTGGAACCATTATAAACCGATTTTGAATTTAATATAAAATAATATTTTGAGATATTCCTAAGGTGCCCCTCTCCTCCCCTATAAAAGGACACATCCTCCCCCTCCTCCTCACACCAATTTGAGCACTCAAGCTCGGCCAACCCCTGCCAAAATCTCTTCTCCACTTCCCTAGAAACATCCTAGAGGTTCTGGTCTTCCTCAAATACCAATTCTAGTGCCCTAAGAGGAGGTCTCAAAGAGGCGCTTCAAAGAAGAGGTAATTACCGTTACCAATTCTTTCATCTTTATTTCTTCTTACACTTCTTCTTCTTAGGTTGTTTCATTATGAAGTAATAACATCAGTATCACTCATATACTGATATGTTATTATAAGTATGAAACAACCCTATTTCACCATCTATCCATCCTACGGGAAAAGAAATCACCGTGCGTGCGTACGTACGGAATACCGTCTCCACGCCGTGGTGTAATCTATTTTCCACCACCACCTTACATGGATGGGTATAATGGTGTAAAGAATAACTATACATAGTTATTACAACATCATATTGATTCTGATATATTTTATAATCCACTCCAATTCAATTCAGTATTTATGGAAATGATATCATCGCTCGTGCGTACGTACGGACTACCGTCTCCACGACGCGATGAGATTCATTCTCCATGTTAACCATTTAAGAATGATTATAAAGTATATATAAGAAATAATAATGAAATATATGACATTATAAAGTTACTGGATTTATGTACATATATATATGTATGTCATCAACTTACTTCCATTCAAGACAATAAGGAAAGGAAAACAGCATTCATGCGTACGTACGGACTACCGTCTCCATGAACGGTGTTTTTCATTTTATTTATCTACCTATTATATATATATATATACTGAATATATATGATATATAAATCATATTTTATATTCTGGAAGTGAGTAAATCATGATATAAGTAATAATGATGTCAAGAACAACAAGTCAAAACACCTACGATAAATGAAACGATTTTACCCAAAACGCTTCTTTAACATGGAATTTACAAAAGAACGGGTAATATAATGTCATAAGTGAACCATATATGATATCATAACAATGAATATGATTTTTTAATAAGTCAATAACATTATTTAAATCATTATACAGGAGGTTCGGACACTTACAAAGCAAGTCGGACCTAAGGTAAGGGAAAATATCACAATCTCATTTTTATCGGAGATTGTTTTTACTTTGGCATTTACTGGGGTGTATTTTATCATCCACATCCATGTTCCCTCAATATGTAATATTTTTTAAATCCAATTACAATAGTTTAAATCCAATTTTACCCTTTGGTGAGTTTTTGGTAAAGAATATGAAAGGAATCTTTTGTCGTTTTTCGTACGAGGTACTTTTTGACTTTTCCGACAAAAGTACGAAGAATGTTTTTTTTAACTTATACGACTTGAATGGATTTTTAAAACATTATTTCCAAGAAGCTTCCTTTACATGTTTTCATGTTTATTTTTAATCAACTTCTTTTAGTTTATAATTGTATGACATGTTAAGAAAATAAAAGTGTTTTTGAAGAAGAAAGGATATTTTCCTCAAGAATGAAGTTCAAGTATTTTATCAAAATTATTTTCCATCTAAGATAATAAAAGGGTTCTGTTTTTATCCCTATTATTACATGGATTTGATTATGTTTTGATGGAAACATTTCTATGAATTGCTTTATCTTATATGAATTGTTTTATGATGTTATGTTGTTTAAGAATCCCATTTTTTTGGGTTATGCGATGATGTATGATTTATGATTATGTGGCACACATAAGAAAGGATTTATTATAAGATGGGTGGGACCTATATCTCCCTCCAATGCATTGGGTAAAGAGTTTATATCTCATGAGATAGACATGGCTGAAATGGTAGGTTATACCGGTTCAGTGAAACAGGACTGAAACGAGGGTTACTCGATTCAGAAAGGGACTTTGTCCACTAAGATAGTCTTGGCATTGAGTCTTGACTAACAAGAAATGATTCTCTATGATTATGTGTGTATGCCACAAAGTTTCATGTTTTAAGTTATGATTATTGGGATTACATTTCACTTCTATGATTTATCCCATGTTATGATATTATGAGCTTTTTGCAGGTTAAGATTTCCAAAAGCTATGTTCTTATATATATGATGTGATTGATATTTCTTTTGTTTACCCTTACTGAGCATTTGAGCTCACCCTTTTATGTTTTCTTTTCCCCAGGATATAAAGAAAGGTTTTAGGTAAAAAAAGGGATGACCTTTATGGGAGATATTGAAGAACTTTCACCACGATTAGAAGATTACGTTCCGAGTTTCCAAAGACACTAAACTATTACGATCCTTTAGTGTGTGTTTTTGTTATGTACTAAGTATTCCGAGAATGTAATGGAATGTCCATGTATGTCAAGCTTCGGGTCTCTACAATCCACGTGTCACAAACTGATGAATAATTGTATTGATGAAACATCCTAGTCTAAACAAGAATAAGGAAATGGGGTAAGGTCTGCCGAAAGTTGTGGAACTGGAAGCCATTATGGTGTGAATGTAATGGGGTTTCATCATATCACCTTAGTACACATTCTCCCATCCCTTTTGGAAGTTATAATTCATATTTTCTCTTTGTATTGGGTATTGTGGAAATATGAAGTCATTCATCACTAAAAACACTATGAATGTAATTCCAAACATGATCAATTTTATTCTTTCTTCTTGACAGTGGAGGGTGGATCCATATTGATGATGTATCAGATCGAGGATAACCATTATACTTCAATTTTACCAAGTTTCAATATAAGGGTTCTACACGAGGCCGAAATATTTTATGTTCTACCCTGGTATAAGATATGTAGTTCCGGTCATGGTCATATCTGTTGGCTACCAACATTATAGATCTATTCACGATTAATGGTTAAGAAAATCAAATTTGGTTCAACTTTTGTTTCTGAATCAATTAATCATGTTTTTTCATAGTAGGTCAAGACACTATATGTGTTTCCTTAAATTTCCAACTTTTTAGTTGTAGGTGGCCTACGCCTCAATGATTGGTGATGCTAAATCCTTGATTGAGAAATTTTGATGGGATATTAGTTAATAAATACACGTAATCCTCTTTGGATCCAATTTTTCAGTCCGGGTATCCCAAAATTATTTGATTCATGTTTATGAAACTCATTCGTGGAGCCTTCATGATGTGTACACCGGTTAATTATGTTCCCTCTATCTCGACATGGAAGAAAAAAACAATCAGAGTAGATGGTAACATTGTGAATGATTGAGCATAAATGGATTTCATGTGTATTGGGAACATATAAATTCATCATCTGTTGATGTCGAGGGATGTTAATTTATGAGGATTCATAGGTATAGTACCCAAGGCATCATATGTATTCCATGGGGTAGTTAACTCGAGAGGTGTGTTATAATTATTTAGTTTTTTACCTCAAGTATTCCATTTTTTTAAAAAACAATGAGTAAATTCCCAAAAGTATAAACCCTAATTATTGAATTAGAAAAAGTTATATAATTATGAAAAAGTATTTTTTCAATAATATCAATGAAAAAAAGGATATAGATCATTAGGAACATAATAATGAGAAATAAATTATGAAGTAGTAATCCCATTCATTGGACATCCCATCTGATAATTAATTTTCTTTGTAATATGCATGTGTGATGATGTAATTCATTGAAAAAGGGAGTCTAAGAATATTGTTTATTTTGTAGTTGGCATCAATGATATAAGAATAATTAAAATTTTAATATATTGAACAATATTTGAGCCGCATTCAAGCCCAAAGGTGATCCATCTTTATTACATTCCCATCTTTAACATAGTAATTATAGCCATCATCTATACATCAAGAGATATAGTGATACAACTTAGACCAAACAATCATCCCATTTCATCACCGTTATGATCTATGAAAATTGAAACATATCTAGAAGGTAATGTATTCCCTCTATAAGGAACCATTTTTGTTACATTTAATCCACCCTAAGGGTGGATAACTTCACATTACATATGAAGTTCCTTAAGGTGGACAAAAATAACCTATAATGACAAGGAACTTAATCATAATAAAATCATCAAAACAATATCACAACACAATTTTTGGGTGAATTAAAAATATTCAAAGCAAAATAATTTTTTAAACTGTCAATTTTAAGTAGAAGGTAGTATATCCATTAATACTATTATATCAGATCCACCATAACACATTGTGAACTTCCAAACTAGAATCATGACAGGGGATTGAATTCTTCTTAGAGAGTGGTTGATTGATGCAGAAAATAAAATATCCATGGATGTAGTATGTTTGAGGTATCACAACTTTGAAAATATACAAATATATGTCTACAATGTTGATGTATTAGAACAACTAAGGAATGAATGATATATTACATGACTATTTTATGGTAAATGATTCTTTATTTGGTCACTCATTTTACATATAATGGAGACAAGCATGCCATAGTTTTAAAATATTATGGGTACATGTTAGGTTACAGGTTTAACCTCTTCTGGGTATTGGTAGATCACATGTTTATCTTCTTGTGGGTATATTTAGAGCGTATTCTATTCATCTTGTGGGGATAGTTAGGTCTAGAGATTAACATATTTTTTGGATAGGTTAGTTAATATGAGTTTTTTCCAATTGGTGGATGATCACACATAAATGTCTTAATATTTTTATAGGTGGGAATTCATATTTGATTATAATTTTGGAATTGGGATTGAACCATAGGGTGGTATGTGGGTATGTTAGTATTTTTGGATTGAACCTCATGATGTTTTCTAACATGCCATACATTATGAAATTAAGATTAAAACCCCCATAGTCTGATGCCATAATTTATGAATTTTCAATAGGACCATTTCATATAATTTAAAATCATGTTGTTAGGACAACCGTACTATGAAAAAAGTTAAAATATGGGATAATGCTTGGTTAGACATGGTGACTACTAGGAATGGGAGTTTTTTCCCTCTATTTGCGAGAGGGAGTCATCCAATTATATTCATACATGGGACATCCTATGTTCATAACATATGGTACGAGTTCTGGTAATAATCCAATTGAATTAATACACATATAATATTATTTTCACCACAAAGGGAAGAGACAAAGTTTTATATCAGGCGTTGAGGATGTTTTGGTTTTGTTTAATGACATACGACTACGACGTTGGGTTATTCACTTTTTAGTCATCAAAAAAGGATGTTTTGGGGTCCAAAAACCAAGTAGAAAATATCCTAATAAAATAGTAGGATTTGAAATTATCAATCATGTAATTGAAAAATATTTTGTTTCCCTTGATGGGTTTATCTTTGCATCATATATTCATACTTTTTAGTTTCCTTTGGGTGATGCATGGCGTAAACACATCCATGGTGAAAAGGAAAATACATATCGTGATGTTATGAAACCAATTCGTATAATAATGAAGAATTTCTGAGCCGATGGTATTTATAAAAAGAGTAGGTAACTTTCTAGGTCATTATTGATGTAATGTGGCCAAAAATGAGGGTTGACAATGATAATGTAACCGAAGATTAGGGTGTAGATGAAACAATCTTGGATAGGTAAAGGGTCCTCATACCCTAAAATTGTGATAAGTTGTGTTTTCTAAAAGGAGTCAAGGTCCATGAGTTATTTGAAGGAGGATAGTTTCATGATTTTAAAGGGTATCGTGATGTTATATATTTCATGAATGTAGGTTTCTATGCCTCAGAGTAATGCCTTGGTTCCAATGGGGTTTGTATCAAGAAGGATAATTATATTTCAATACCCTAAGAGATGCAGACAGATTTATTATAATGGGATTACGTTGAACCATCACAATGGGAATCACTGACATGCTTTATGGTTATATATTTTCCTTCGTAGGATAATTCAAAAATGATGGATTCCATTTAGAGTCGATCATTCCTTTTTCTCATGAAGGTTAAAGTTCCTAAAATTTAGATATTTATCATAATCCCAAAGGTTTCATCCCTAAACAATTATTGTGGGAGGAGGTATTAATAGTCCCTCCATAGGTGGGTATGTTAGTTTTTATTAATTATAATTCTATAGAGTTGAATTTTGTGAAGGTTTACATCAGGACATAAAGTTCCTTGAGCATGCATGTTCTATGTAAACTTTACAACCTCACCTTCCATGATGGCCTAAAAACCATTGAAAAGAACCCTACATTTTGGAGGGTTTTTAAATTAATGAACACAAACAATTAGGTCAGATATTAGATACATTGGACCAGATTTAATTTGAATAATCTATGTAGTCCATATTTCCAATCATAATTCTTTTTTTTGGCCTCCATAATTTTAACATGTTATTTACATAATAATACATACATTGAATTGAGGATCATCAACTAACAATGTCCCATGTGACAAAAACTACCCATATATCATTCATATTCTTATTTTCTAAAAACAATAAATATATTATAGTAATCAATATTAATAAATTAATTTTTAATATATGTTTTTTTTATTTCGATGAATGGATTTTGATGATTTTTTTTTCACATCATTTTGGTTTAATATAATTTCAACATTTATTTTACCTTTAATTTTATACCTTCATCAATCCTCTATGATCATATATTTGGAGTCATTATAGTAAGGATATGGTATAGCATATGATTCTGTATTATATGATTTCTATTATAGTGATGTTGTGTTTGGAAGGGATCATTTCATCATTTTTAATGATTTTGATGAATTTATAACAACATGTTTGAAACTCAATGATCCTTTTATGATGTTATATACATATTATATTTATGATTGTTACATCAATAATATATTATGATATATTCCATGATTTTTCTCAAAATGTGTTAGTGAAGATTTAATTTGAAATGGAAGATTTAAATAGGCATAAATGTATTTATATTCAATTAAAATTAATTATTTAATTTTACTTTATTATATTCATTGTTTTCAAGAGTTAAAGTAATTTTATAATGTTAATATCATTTATTTTAATTATGAATGTTTATATTTTCTTAAATTAAGATTAATATAAATTCATTCATGTACATTAAATAGTGAAAATGTTGTTTTTATGATCTAACTATTTATAAATTTTGTTGAATATATTTATTGGGTAACTAGATTTTGAAATTTAATTTTTAATTTATAGGATGGAAATTGTATAATTTTTAACAATATTAAATATGATGGATTATTTGAGTTTAATTATTATATCATGTGACCACTTATTTGAATATGGAAATCATTGGGTTTATTTATTGTTTATGTTATTCCAATTATGTAAAGGATATTTCAATGATCCATGTTCTAAAATTTCTTCATTTGGTGTTTTCTAATATAATTGATTTCACATGGATACATGGGGTTTTTTCATCTACTATACTATGCCATAGATGAAATATTATTTTATGATATATTCTTTTCCCTACATAGGGTGTTTCATCATCTAGTTAAATCCTTGTATGGGATATGAAATTATGAGTTTTGTTATCTTATGAATGGATTATATCCATTATAAGTCATATACCATAGTAACACAATATATATGTGATACTTTCTACTAATAATATCTTTTTTCTATTACTGAATATGATATAGAAGGGAGTTATGATTATGGTTAGCATAAAATATCTCAGCATGTTTTTATTTTTTTTTTGTATTAATTAATGATATTAAGGAAAAAGAGTATTAAATTTTTGTATATGTTTCCTTATTATTTAATAGTATTGTTATGGTTAGTAGGTTGCATTCTCCCAGGTTATACTAACATTATATATACCTTTATATATTTTTTATCCATGTTTTCATTATATTACCTTATGAGGGTGTGGAAAAGAGACCTATGTTACATGGCTAAAATTTTCCAGCTCATAGGGATATGAATACCTAAAAACGAGGAATCTTTTGACTAATTTTACAGATGTTGTGTCTTTTATGATTAGATAATCTAGATTGGTATCTATTTTGACATTACATAGTGAGACATGGGTTTTAAATATACTTCATCTATATAATTACATGAATATGCAGATCATTGGGATAATTTATATATTTCGATAGCTTAGATTTAAATATTTTGAATTCATTATATGTTGTTATTTTGAATATTTATTTTAATACCTGCCTTTAAATCCTCCCACAATTATTTCAAAACACTATTGATATATGTCATCAACATTTAGAAAATTTTTAATATGATTAAATCCCTGTGATTGTTATCATTGAATTTATTTTCATTATAAGGGAAGACGTTTTGAAATGGAATGATATTATTTAATTTATTTTAGTCATTTCAATTATTTTCTGAGTAATAGAAGAAATGATTTTGGTTGGCTAAACATTAGGTAAATATTTTATGTTCCAAAGAGTAGTACCATTAATTGGATTTTGTTTAGTACAGAATGTGGAAAAACTTTAATAGTTTATTAATTACTTTTTCATTTAATTTTCAATGTGTTTTATTTTCTTATGAGCTATTTATTCACTATTGGTAATCATATATATGAGGATGTATGTTTATATATCATTTTTTACCCATAAAATTATAATTTTTTTGTAAATATGGTTTTTCTTAATGGTTGATATCAAGAAATAATTTAATGAATTAAATACTCAAATAATTTATTGGATATTTTTAATAATAACTTATAAGTGTTATGTGAATTAAATTAAATAAATTGAATTTTTTAAATTATTTGATACCTTTTTGTATTGAATAGTATTTTTTTTTAATACATGATTATTTATAACACAAGGATTTAATATTTTAGTGAGGGGTATTAATAGGTATAAAAAAGAAGGTATGGTGTTCAATGTTGTACATTCATTAACTAGTGGAATATTATATATATTTGGATTATTTGAAACTGAAAGGAACATTTATTAGGGTATAAAGTGATATAATAAACTATATTCATAGAGTAAAGGTCATGATTAAGGACATCGATCATGATTTCAAGTGAAATAAACATTACACTTTATGGATTACATTATACCTTGTGTTTTAGAATATTGTATTGTTAAAAATAGTAGGATCTTTTTATTGATTGTCATGCTAGAAGAAAATAATGTGATGATAGTTATTTATGCTATAATGAACTATTTGGTGTTCATGTTATATTTTGGTGTATAGAAAGAAGAATGAAGGGTTATCCTATATTTAATTTTAAATGAGAAATTATGATGATTATTATATGAATTTAATGATTACTGATAAATATAAAGAGTTTATTGAGATGAAGAAAGGAGTGGGGATTTTGAAGATGTATGAATTGATGTTTATTGAATTAATATTGTTTATAGAGTAGAAACTAATTTTTTTTTGATTTTTTCAATTGGATTTCATCTATCTATTGATTATTTGGTTTAAAATTTCTCTTTGAATACCCAAATTTATGTATTTAATAAAGTTCTCATTATAGAGAACAATATATGACAATTTCAATGATCTATTTTTATTTTATCCTCAATGGGGGTTTGAAGTATATATTTTTACAACATGAATAGAAGGGTTGAGAACATCCCCTATGTAATAATGGTATTAAGAGGATATATCAAGATAGTACTTCTACCTATATCTTAATGAATTTCCACACAATAGTGTAAATACTGTGTTTGGGATTATCGTACATGGTCTATGTGATTGAGTAAGGATAATGGATATTATTATAATTATAGGATGATACATATTCAATTTTATTATTGGAGATTAATTTTGAGAGGTGGTGAAACCAGTTCTATATCAACCCAAATATTTCTTTAATGGGTGGGAGGGTTGTAATAGTGTAGTGTATGGATTTTATGTAGAACATATTCTTGTATTATAGATGTTTCACTGGGACCACCTAAATATGGGAGATCAGTTTGGTATATATATATAGTTCCTGGATTAGAATATGGTGATGATCTAGGATACATTATAATTTAGAGTAGATGATAAAAGATCATGTTGTGTGACCTTCTATAGGATTAGATTAAATTGTAGAGAATTATTCTTTAGATAAGATATATTTTAACAAATTTTCATACAAATTCACTATCTCTGCTAGGTAGGTATATAATTTTCATTTGAGTATTTAGTGTTTATTTTGAGTGATGAATATTAATAAGACTATTGGAAGTTATTTTTATAAAACTAGTAAATTTCATACCTATACTATAATTATAGGTGGTAAGATACATATTTTAGTCATTTTATTTCTATGAAAATGATTTAAAATGTAATTATTATGGATTTGTTATCCTGATTAATATCAGTTTTCAATTACATATAATGGTTGTTTTTATTTTCCTTTACTATTGTTTAACAGTACACATTTATTATTGAATAAAATCTTCATACTAATATTATAGGACATGATATTTGAAAAACCTCTATCATCCCACAATATAGATAGGATATAATTTTCAAAAATAATTTGAACTATTCATATGGTTGATGAGAAAAATCATAATCTAAACCTCAAAACGTGATTTTGAGAGTTTAAGAATATAAATGTCTAGATTTTAGTAGGGGTAAAAGGCCCGATTCTCCACCCAAGTGTTTTTTATAGTTTCAGATGGACTATTTTTGATGATCTATATATTGGAAATGAAATGGAAGGTAAATGTTTTTCACATGGTTAATAAAACATTTCAACTCGGACCACATGATTGTGCGTGAATACTGTAATAAATTAAATATGTGGGGGGCATGGGCTTTATAAGAATTTCAAATCAATTTTCTCAATCATGTGAGGGCCACACCATAATAGAAATTAAGCTTACATGGTGTTTTCATGGTTTGAAAAACTCTGTGACGAAATAATGAAGCTCATTAGAGAAATATAATTTACCATTTTCTCTTTCTTCTTTTATCTCTTCCTCCAATACATTCTCCCTCACTCCCCATGAATAGTATCCATGCATGAGATTTCTTCTTCTTATCGACATAGAATAGAGTTACCTCCCTGATTTGGTGTCAGAATTGAAATAATATAGTTGGTTTAGAAAAATCTCAGTTAGTTTATAAATCCACTTCATTCTTTTCTTCATTTATCTCACACTATAGAATCTATGTCCATAAAATATATTTTCCCATATATTAATGGGGTTTGATTCTGATTTCTCTAATTATATATAAAATAAATTACCAAAATAGGATGTGAGGAAATTCTTAAGAATGAGTTTGGTGGTATAGTTTTTTTCCTTTTAAAATTACACCATTTATAAAAAGAGATGATGTTTCGTGCACCAATCATTCTATGTATCACTTAATAAATGTAAAATTTATTTATTAGATATTAATATCATAAATTAATTTTTCCTTATGCGCTTAATTTTAATGTCAGTGGTCCTCTATCTTGACTTTGACCACCTCATTTGGTTAATTACTAATATTAACATGTGCCCTTATGATTTGATATTGAATTAAAATAACTATTGTGGTTTTATAACATTCATTTTTTCAAATGAAATATTTATTTGGGATATCAGGAATTAGAAGTGATAATGATGACTTACTTATATTAGGATAATTATTTGGAATTTTCCTAAGCCATTCTTCTTTATGTGGTATAATCAATTTTTTATATGTAAAATATTTATTTAAAATTTTAATTTTGGAATAATAAACTTGAATAATATATTACATTCCCCATTAATACTTATATGTTGAATGAATTGATTAGTGTATTTCATACACCCCTTTGTCCATAGACACTTATGTTCTATCTATTATAATAGATCGACCATAGGGACACATAAATTGTACCATAGAATGTATGATTAGACGGTATTCCATGTTTTTAGTTGTAGAATTGAAAATTAACTAATCATGATTAATTTTATTTAAATAACATGACTGATTTGTAGTGGCCTGGTTTTAAATTATAAATGCGATGTATTAATGATGATCTATTGTGAAATGTGTGATGTCGGGTTTGAAATTATAAAATTCTATTTCAATGGGATCATAAGGAAACTGGGAATACCTTATATATTATTAATATAGAGATAACTTGATTATGTTTGTGGATGTCTTGTTTTAACAGCCCTTGCATATGGATGATGGATATGACGATTCACATCACTTAGATTGTTGTATAAGACATTAAATGCACACTTGATTAGGATTTTGGGTATTAATATTCTCCTTAATAATAATGACACTCAATCTTGAGGTCTCTTATAATGTGTCATACACAGGCACAAAATTTCTTATAAAATTTGATACCAAAGTATAATATCACTTATGATTTATGATAAAAAAGTATAGTGTCCCTCAAGTTATATGATACTAAGAAATGATGTTCCTTGTGATTTATGATACACGGGATTAAAATCCATTTTTATTTATGATAAATGTGGATTTATTCCCAATGGATTTACTATAGTCATTCATGGAGACCATTAATTAAAACATGAGAATATTATGAATTTGAATGGGAACATGAGTTATGCATCAGGTCCTAAATAGTACAATGTATTCATATATATATTGATATTTTTTATTATTTATATAGTTCATATATCTATATATTCATATATATATATATATATATAACTAAATATATGGTTACATTTTTTAAGAGACATTCTGGGTTAGGCCGAAGCAGGTTCAGTCGTCCATGTGTCCTTGAGGTACCGATTATGATTTTTTTTATTTCATTTATTTACTTAATATTTACGATAATTTCACACTACATTATGTAATTTTCATTGAATGGATTTTATTAGACACCATTGTTTTTTTCATAGTGAGTTTTGATCACACCATTTTCAGGTTGTCAGTGGTAACCTGAACACATCTCTTTTTTGTAGGTCAGTTTTGATTTTTCCATTTTTTCATTAGGGAATAACAGAAAACAAGGGAGTGTAGGAGTATTAACTATTCCTCCACTCTGGCTTCCTTATAGATTTTCCGATATCATTTTATTTATTCTTATCATTCTCTTCTTTATCATTTTTTAACTTATGAAAGAATGTTTCTTATAATTTATTTCATGTTCATGACTGGTAATTTTTTAGATCGATTTTGGATTTCAAATGAAATGATATTAAAAATATCATCAAATTATTTCTCATCCATTATTTATTTATTTGGACACTAAATTTCAAATATGATCATTTGGGTATAAAATTCCCACTTGACCATCATTAGCCCCTTGATGGTAGTAAAAAACCTCTAGCATTCTGGAAGGAATGCATGAGGTATAGTGGTGATTTAGCTCAAACACAGTTCTAGTGTATTCTATGATGGGATTCTACAAGTGGTATCCGATATGTATTTTTATTTGAATTAATATTTTACGAAGTTAGGTAGTATAATTTGAACATAATGACACCTAGTAAATGGAAATTTTCTGGGTCCGACTTACCCAAGAATATAGAAAATTTCAAGTTAATATAAATGTGATTATTTATGTTTTTGTTATTACAATTTACTATTATTTTACATCGGGTGATTATTTTATTTTTTATGGTTACTAATTAATGGATATTTACCTTTTTCTTCGCATGGAATGGGCGTATTATTACATATATAATTTTAGCCAAATAATGATTCACATTCCATACATATTCTATTCAATGTAGTTATCGAGGTATATTTAATAATACTTGATAATTTTTATATAATTATTCCTTGAATTTTCAGCATTCATTTTTTTCAACATTCCTTAGTTATTAGATTACAAGTCCTCTAGTATACAAATCTTGTGTAAATATTACATGATAATTTTCATTCTTATTGGTATTATTTCTAGGAGAAAATTCATTGTTATGAATATGTTATATATTTTGTTATTAATGTATCTCTATGATCATAAATGATATTTACATTTTTATATTGATGTTTTTCCATAAATTAATGGATTATGAATTATTTATACTATGAATCATTGGATACATGAGATGAAACATTGATTTTTTTTATTAAAATAGTTCCAACATAAATTTATAAAACCTATTGGAATTTAAAAAATGTGTAGGATGAACTATATAATAAAACCATTATATGTGTTCATTATACATTATAGAACCAAACATAAGAATAATATTTCAATTACCTGAATCCTACTAAATACAGATTCATCTTACAAATATCAGAGAGATATATCTATATACATAGGATAGATTTTAATATGAAATGGAAACCTTATTGAATGATTTTACATATTTTTCATGGGCATGATGAACCATATGTATAGATCCCCAAATGAATATATAGACCCATGTAGGTTATCTGGAGAATTTTACATAATAAAAATACCTACAAAGGGTGTTTTGGAAATATGATAATTTATCTTTTATGTGTTGAATTAAAATAGACATAGATTGTAATGAAAAAGCATCATAGGAATCCTTTATCATTATATGCCTTTATGATTGACCGAATGGGGCTATACTTTTGATAAATCTGGGAGATTTATTTAATGATTCTATACTAACTTATATGGAATTTCATAAAAACAAATAGAGGAATTTAACTTCACATGTTCCCCCTAAAATTATAAAAGACATTTTATCTACTTTTTAGATTTATTATTACAGGGAATCAATTAACTAAAATTCCAATTATAACCTAAAGAGTGGTTTCATATATATAATGGATGTTTTAATTTTCATTAAATAATAAAATTGCGATATGTTTTTTAAATAAATAATAGGGTGAGTAAATTTTTTAAAAAAATTATAGGATAAGATGACTATTATATTATGTTGAATTGAATAAATAAATTGTTTTGTAATGTTTTAAATTATAATTAGGGATTTATATTCCAAATAATTTTACGATTTTAATGGATGTAATATATGATAATTAATAAATTACCTTAAACCTAAAACCCTTTGTTGTAGTTAATAGCTTGGACACTCATGTAATGTTATGTTTAATATTTGTTGGATTTTTTATTTAGTAGAGAATGAGAATAGTTCACATAGGATTCTATTGAAATATTATTTTATATTACGTTTAAATTTGGTCCCAGAAATCATTGTGACATTTCTGACATGACATAAATATAAGGTCGTCACATTGTTTCATTGTATGGGGAAAACACTGGTGGGGTAGCACCCTTAGAGGTGAATTTGATTCATTGAAAGATTGATAAATGATTCAGGTATGTGGAAAAGTTCTGGTTCATTTTATCCTTAGCATCACTCTTAGTTAAGAAACAACACTCCCATGTAGATGATTCATTAAGTACAATAATTCATTTAAAGGATTTGAGCATCATGAAAAACTCCAGTTTAGTGGGTTTGACATGAATTGGGAATGGTCTACCATTTTGATGGTCATGTGAACTTTCATATATTCAATTGATGTGGGACTTTAGAGTCACCTACCTATTAATATTTGTGTGGATATGTCGACTCTGATTAAAACCATATGAATTCCATCACATGTTAGTAATTCATACTTCCTACTATGTTGTTTTGGTATCACTAAAGAATGAATTCTTACATGAAAGGATCATCACCTAAGAAATGGTACAACATTCCAAATGAGTTTAATGATAGTCATATAATATTTAATCTATTATTAATTTTTGACATGTCATATCTAGAGTATATTGAAATGGTCACTAAAATAAATTTGACCTACCCGAGTGTTTGGGATGATGCTGTAAAATGAATGGGTGTTGTAACCCATTGATATGTTTTGATTTGGATCTTATTCCCAATGATAATGACTGGCATGAGATCTAATCAAGAAAGTTTCATGTTTATATATAATGTGAAACTATTATATCATGATTTTTTTGTTTCTAGTTTTCCACTATTATAAATTTTTCATTATATATATTAATTTTTTCAATATCTGCAACTCATGTTCTGTAGTGGATAGAGAATGTTATTTATAATGAGCTCTTGATTATTGTAAATTAAGACCATGAAACTATATAAGTGGGGATAATCATATCAAAAATGATTAATAATGTATTTCCATGTAGAGGGAAGACAATTATAAAATACCAATTTGAAATTATCAGAATGTTTTCTTGATTCATATGAGGCTAGTAAGATTGAGTTATATAGTCCATGAGATGATGGTTGATATATAATTCAATCAGAGTTTCACCTAATTAGTAATACAAGAATCATGATTGGTATGAATAAGCATTCTGGGAGCTGGATGGGTCACTATTGGATCCGTGGATGCCTGGAATCATGATTACGAGGTGGTTAGTGGAGTATTCAACTTTTGATTAATAATGAGAGTTATAGTTGGAATTTAGTAGTTATGTTGAGATATCATAGGTACCTATAGATTTAAATGAAATGATGGGGTTTCTATTTTAAAACATATGTTGTTATGTTGGATAAATATGAATTGTTTATTTTAGAGTGGATTGACTAATATTTTAATTAAACTGAATGTGTTTAGGGTAGTTTACATATTGATAGATGTAGTCACACTTAAACGAGAATCATAGTTACATGGATTGATTTAGGTATGGTACTTGCTACTGATGGAGCATGGATTCGAATAGATATACACACATTTCAATAGTAATCCATGGCGATGTATTGGGGTACTCCGGATCTATAGATGATTGGGTCCACCTATCATGACATCATCTAACCATTCTAGGAAATCATCATCTATATTTTGAGATAAATAGTTAAAAAACAAATGAAATTATTGTTTGCTAGTTGGAATGTATTTTGGGAGGGGTTATGGGATCATTATAATGGTTGACAGATTCTTTTTGATAATGATTCAATTGGGTTTATAACTAGTTATGGTTGATCCAAATGACATCACCAGAAGTAGGTTATAAGCCATTCTGAGTGTGATGGAATTGAACTTTATGGACCATGGAATATTGATTATGGAATTAGGGTTCTTAAAGAAATTATCATTTCATAACGAGTGTTTTTTTAGAATATTGATATAGAGGTAGTTGAAATTGAGTTTTTTGATAGTTTAATATAGATGGTGATTAACCAAATTTAATATGGCATTAGAGGAGATGGGTATAGTGTCAGAATCAGTGTGGAAATTTTAAGGAAAAAACATCATACATTATAAAAGTGTGGTCAATTGAGATTTTAACACTATAATAATATTGGGGAATAAGAGAAATTTCCTAATTTGTGATTGGATGTATTTATTTTATAATTATTCCAAATGGATACAAGGATATTGCAGCCATGTTTCGTTAGAAAATTATGACGGTGGGGATTACCTTGACTCATAATATACCATTAAAATATAGAGCCTGAGGTGGGGAGTTTCATAGGCTAGATGTGGAAAGATATGATTATGTTATAATTTAATGCGTTATATGAACTTGGTTAATCACCATCATGATATTTTATTTTTGAGTATGAGTGCTTTCTTGAGTTATAACATCTCATGTACTGATTTTTTAAATTAGGGCATGCAGGTGCATTGGGTGTTGGAAGGAAAATAAGATATTGATTGGGAATTAATGACCCAAGGCATCACATAATGAATTTTAATTTTATTAATATATTTAATTACATTAATTTGTAGGTGATTCCTATAAGTGTTTTTTAAAAAAATATTGTGGGAAAAAGTGGAGGTAAATGGGTAGTTGCTCAATTTCTACACAGTTAAAAGTAACCGTGGAGATCCCATATAGGTTTGTCTACAAATTTAATAGACCCCTATAACATTGTTGGCACATAGTTTCTATAACAACATTGGCCAATGACATATTTCTTCAGTTTTACATATTAAAGGTAACTCAGTTTGGGTAATCCATGAAACAACCATGTGATTCACCGAGCCATTAAATTTTATTAATAATAATATTAATATTAATAATATAATTATTTAGGAATTGTTTTTATTTTTATTACTTATATTATTGTTATTAGTTTTATTATATTAATAATAATAATAATAATAATATTATTATTATTATCCTTTTATCCCTCTTCCACAAACCCATTATGTGATTCCCCTACTCTTTCTACCTCCATATGCATCATGACCCTAAGCTAAAAAAGATAAAACCTAACCTTTCATCCCTTCATTGTGTTGATGCATCCCATTATTTCTCATTTTACCTCCTCTAGTGATTTTACCCACCTCTATGGACCCACACTATCCCTTATCTATTTCTTTCCTCTCCCTTCTATGTGGTGTTCCCACATTGTCCAAGAACTAATCCATTTTTTATTCGTTCAATGCATATTTATGATTTTTAGGTTTCTTAGGACTTTCTGAGGTCAATTCCAGCCACATTTTTCTAAGGGGACACATTCTCCTTGAATATTGTAAGGTTTTCATCAAATTATCATTAGAGATATATTTCTATTTATGTTTTTTTAATTTTAGGGCTCCTCAAATTTTTATAGTGGTTTTTGGACCTCATTGAGTTCAATTGGAGCAACCATTGCTGAAGTTGACTTTCATTTGTAAACATAGGAAACAACATATATTTATATGTTATCATTGTATATATTTCATCATATAAAGGGGAATGTGAAAAATTGGTCAAATTGTACATATATTTATGTGACGATGTATATGCATGTAAGTCTAATGTTCCTGTTGTGAATGATTGCCTGTTTTGAGGTATTTCACCCTATGGATGATCATTTAAATTGAAAACTATAATTCAATGTGAGTTTTATTAGGTGTTTTAATTATATTATATAACTAAAAATTGAAAAAAAATCTTCTGTAGAAAATTTTTATATGTTTAATCTTTTTCATCACATTGATGATGTTTCATTATGATGTTTTCTTATTAAAACATATTTTCCATGTTAGTTTTGAATCATTAAGATGCATGAGTGTTTTATTTTATTTTTAATTGAATTTTATAAAGGTAATTAGTAATTTCCCTAGATGTTCTGCCTTTCATCAAGTTTTTCATAAAATTTTAATGACATTTTTATTTTGTGGAATGTGCATGAAAATGATTTTTCAAATTATATAAAATCATTTTCAAATGATGAGGCCTCGTTGGTACCTTTGACTAGTTTCATAAAAGGTTTTCACCTCTATGCATACTCTTAATTATAGATATAATTCACATATATTCTGATAGTGGGTGGGATTTAAAATATAAAGTGGATTTTTATTATTTATATGAAATTTTAATTAATTATTCCTCACATCCCACATCTTTTTTATAGCTATGTGATCTTAGGAATCATCGTTTGAGTCTAGCTATTATTTCTATTTTATCAGGATTAGATATAACACAATCCTAGATAGTAGCCACATGGGGTATTCTGGTGGTTAGGCAAGTTTATAGCAGCTAGGGTGGATATTGAATTTCAATCGTATCAATAGGAACAAAGATAAATTGAAAACATTGTACACCCTGGGTATCTCCCATTTATGTATTGTAATAACATATGATAAATTTTTAACATGTATTTCAATTTTCAAATAATTATCATTTTTATAAAATCATTTTCACTCATATTCATTTTTTGGAAACTCTTACATTAGAACATGTGATATGTTTTTCACTTGTTCACATGGAAATGCCTCTTTATTTTTTATTTCTTCTTATAAAAATGGGATTTCAAAATTCTATTTTTTATTTCAAAATTTGTTCAAAAGAAGGAAAATAATTCAATATAATTATTAAAGTGGTACTAGTTTTAAAATGTGAATGAATACTTTATTTCATTAATATGTATTTATAACTAGCATGAAATGGTTTTATATTAAAATTTATGTCACAAGGAATGGTTCAAATTTTGGATTCCATACTTATCATCATTGTTCTCACACCGATGTTACGTTATTCTATTTCATGTTATTCTAGTTTGGGATTGCTCGAATAGAGAGTGTGGTCCAGGGATTGGTGGTGACTCATGTTGTCACATGGATATATGTTTAGTTGTTTAATTTTATTACATTTCTGATACTATAATTTGTTTTATTAATTTTTTTATTAATATAACTATTTTTTATAGGCATAACTATTCCTAATGGTGTTTTCATTAGTTCCTAATACTCATTTCCTGACAAGGAGGATCAGTAATACCCCTCCATGGGATGTAGAGCTTTGAGTATTTGGTTTTGAGTATGATTGTATGATTATTTGGGGTTTTCAATGGGAGGTGAACATGTGTTACGTGGTGAACTTAGAGGGCACAAAAATCCTTGTGGATCTAGAGTACATAGTTCATGATGACTCCATGTTCCTATTTTTCATTTGGAACACGGTCTGTTAAGCCATGTTTCCATGATGGGAACATCCACTAGTTCCCTCTTGGAATTATTAATTAAACTCTATTGCTTTTATTTTTTTTATCGGGAGTTGTCTTTTATGATATAAATGTACAAAATATATTTAAAATACAGATTTTAAAATAATGTTTTTTGTTTAAAAATATTCCCTTAATGTTGTTTTGATGGAAGTTCTCTTAAATTTAAATGGGTTTTGTAATTTAAGTGTTGTGTCAAAGTGAAATGAATTTTTTTTACATTTGAATGATATTTAAGAGATATTTTCAAGGACTATTTGGTACATTGAGGCAACCACAAAAAAATTAAAAAACATCTTAAGGAATTAATATGATTATAGAGTTGGGATATGGTGGGAATGAATGATTAGGTTTTTGTTATGGGGTTATATATTTTTGTTAATGATTTAATGGAAAAAGAGGATGCACCTATAAATGAAGTCACGGTTAAGTATTTGTGAATATTTAAAATGAAAATAATATGTGGTTTTCAAATTTATTTGAGTGGAGAAAATGTTATCAAATTATATTATTGAATTTATAGTGGTTTTAAATTTAAATGTTTGATTTTGAATATTTTAAATATGAAATGTAAACTATTAAATGGTTTTAAACGATGTTTTTTTTGAAAAATTATTTCAGTTCATTGGTAGATTTAATTTTATTTAATTTTTTTTTGAGTTAAGATTTATCTATTTTTGTTTGGTATTTAAATTTATATTTTTATTCTACTATATGTTTTTCAATCACAATTTATAGTATTCCTCCTATAAGAGTTCTGAGGGATCAAAAGTGTTTAGTTGTGGCTCGGTCATTAGACGAAACCACCCCGACCCATGATTGAGTTGTGGGACTGATTTTATCTCATGGTGTACATATATTTCGAGGTGATTTAGAGTCCTAAAAATTAGAAATATGTCTTTAAAATGTTGAATATTTATTATAATACATGGATAATCTTTATTTAATTATGGTTAAAGCCCTCATGAGGATATTTGAAGGGAAATGTTTGGATATGTTTTTGATCATCATTATAGGTTCATTGACTTTTGCAATGTCATGGATGCTAATTAAAACCATGCCTGATCAGAGGTTCCTTCCAAATGTGTTTAATGATGTGAATGTTGTAGTGATATTAGCATCCAACAAGGACAATGAATGCAAAAATGGGTACATTGACTATTTTAATGAGCTGATTATTTTCCTTCATGGGGTTTAGTTTATTGATTCTTTTAAGGATCATTTGTTCATGAAGGGTCGTCAACTGTATCTAAGTGATAAAGAGCATCCTATTATTCATACATTTTTTGAAGATATGTTGAATTAATCTTACCTATCCGATTTAATATTTTTTTGGGAAACATTTTGTATGTAAATGGTTTTGGAACTTTTGTATTTTATGATGGATTCACATCCACTGAGAAGTTAGGACCATAAGATATTTTTTTAATGTGATCCTACCATAATTGATTCTTCATTAGAAAGAAATCCTCATATTTTCTAATTCTAATATAGTTGGTTTTGGTACTGTAATCCATTTTTATAGGATAATCCATAGTCTGGTTTCCATTTTTACTAATTGGAAAACCCTTGTAATTATTTTAATCGACAACCCCCTTTTGGAAATAGATATTATCCAAACATTGGGTCATGATAGTTTTTTTAAAATCATTGAGTTATTTTCCATTTTTTCCTACTTGTATTGTCCTATAATTTGTTTCATTCTTATTTTAATATTTGACTTATTATGGTGCTTATGGATTCTTGGTTGAAATATATTTAAACTCACCTTTTGGTTCCATGACCTTCAGAATTTTTTTATTTTTTTTTGTGTTTTCAATTATTTTTATTGGTCTATCCATAGAGATTTAGTGACTCAGTAAAATTATTATATATTGGGGAGAAAAATTATAGATCCAATTAGCAGTCTCTATTATCATTTTGGAGTGTGACCTGTAGTAGAATGAGTTACCCCGAGATCGATAATATTTGTTTGGATTTGGGTTCGAATTGAATATCAAGTCCTAGGAGTTATTTCTCTTGGTTGATGTTTTTAGTTTTCTTACCATTTAAGTCTTAGTGATTATTTAGGGGGATAATGTTTTTATTGTGGGTGGAATTGTAACATACCATCTTTTTTACTTATTAATTTATTTCATTTATTTTTTTCGAGTTTAATATATATCTTGTTTAAAAAAAATATTTAGGAAAATTTGGGGGGAAATGGAAAGTATCATGGTTGACACATAGTTACCACATGGTTAAATAGAGCCGTGTGGTGCTCATATATAAATGTTTTTAATTTCAGAAGACTTATTCAGCATGGTTGGAAAATAATTTTCCTAACTGTGAATACAAACTGTGTGGATCTTTAGGTGTTCCCAGTAAGGGTAACATGATTGGCACGTTGTTTGGAAAAAGCCTATGACTACAATGTGATTCCCTAAGACCATAAAAAATAATATAATTTTACTAATGAAAATAATAATATTATTTGGTAACTATTATTATTATTAGTTTTATTATTAGTTTTATTTTTATTATTAGTATTATTTTTATTATACGTATTATTTTATTAGTTTTTTTATTGTTATAATTTTTATTTTTATTATTTTTATTTTCGTTTAACCCTCTAATACCCCCACCACTTACCAATTATGGGATGACCCCTCCCATTTTCGCTTCGTTATTGGTCACAATTGTCAGCCAGAGGAGGCTTGACCATGCCTCTCATCCATCAACAGAAGTGATTCTGTCCCTGCATTATAGTGAGATCATAATTAGTGAGTTCCTAATATTATATTACTCATTATATTCCATTACTCTATTCTTTAATATACCTTATGTATGGTTCACCACCCTTAGTTATGACCCAATATAGTTTTTCTATTATATAATTGTTAATTCTTGATGATAAGGGTTCTTGGGTCCCACTGATGTAGCAACCGGACCCCAAATATCTTGGAGTCAGTGTCTCATACTAATTACATCGGCAATATTAAAAAAAAATTGACACGGAAGGGAGTAGTGTCCAGTAGTAACTTTAATCTAAATACATATAACTATATTTTATTACAAAACAATACACTTATTACAAAATTATTCTATTTCTACTAAATAATTAATTTTTATGATAACTCTAATCAATCTAGTAAATCCATGTCTGAGTATCATAGAATTATTCATGGACTCCTAGGGAATGAATCATAATAAAGGAGAGAACAGATACTCAATAAGGAAAAAAATTTAGTGGAAGCATTAATAGATAAATTAGAGTAATGAATATGGGAAGGTAAATAACAGAACACACATTCCATTTACATATCTAGATACATAAAAAATAATTATGGAAAGGTAAGAAACTAAAACACATTCCATTTAATCAATGACCTAAAAATGTAATTTTTCCATGTATATGTTGATGAAAAAAAAATAAATGGATGTATTATAAAAGATACTAATATGAAGAAAAAACATAATTATTGGACACCATGTTTCCTAGGTACAAGAAAACGATACTATCAAAACCGTTCACTAGACAATTTATCATACAAAAGAGAAATCCATCTAATTTGTGATACTTATTTGTCTCATTACTCTACCAATACATCGAGTGGCTTTTATTAGTTGATCCCCAACCCGTAGGTCTTACCTCAAACAGTCCCCAACTTTTGTTTTACTTATCCAAATCACTACACATATATAGAAAATTCGAATTAAAAATTTTCCTCATGAAATTAACGTTTAGAATAAAAGATACATATTTATAAAATTTTCCCATGTAATCAAATAAATTCAAATTAGACATCTTAAAAAAATGGTATACTATTTATGAAATTATCATTTCCACGTAAAATGATATAGATACCTAAGATAGATTTTATGATAGATGATTATTGGAAATAAAATATTTCAAGGTGAATAAAAGGGATCAAGAAAGTGAATGTGAATATAATACATTGAAAATAAATAATAAACCATCTATTGAAATAATATGGATTCTATAATTAACATATAACCCAAGTGGATTCAAAAAAAATTTATTTTTGTTATTTATGAATAAGAATACTATACTAATATCATTTAAAAATGTTCTTGAGTAAAATATACTTTTTATTTCTCAAAATTTTTGAGAAAACATTGATTTAGAAATCTATTTTGAAAAATATTAATTAAAAAATAATCTTTTATTCATAGAATGGAATCATCAAAGAAATTATTGCAAGAAAATCCATAAATTTCATACAAGGAAAAAGAACATTCCTTTTACATAGTTAATAGTCAGAAAAAATACTTGTTCAGGAAGCGAAAAAAAGATTCCTTTGAAAATATTATTAAAAGAAAAAAAGGGTAAAATTTTCTTTACCAAATCATTTTGAAAACATTTTTGAAATTTTTTTAATAAGACATGGTTTAAAAAACATGTTCTCTGACTAAAGATAGAATCAATGTCAGATTTTTAGAAAACATTTTCTAAATTAATTAGAGTAACAAAGAGTGGAAAATGGAACTAATACATGAAAATGGTTATGAATAACCAGATAATATAAAATTAATTGTTTAATTATATAATATTCAAACTATTTCTACAAATGTTAATACCATGGAAATATCATTAAATTTAATGATTGGGAATATAATCTTTAGTTATTACAAATTGTCGTATACCAATTTGAATCATTCTAAGTCATAATCCTCAGGAAGGAATAATATTAAATGGAATATTTAATTACAATAAAGGTGAATTAATGCATGATATAATGTATAAAAATTTTAGTATATACTTCACATAAAATAAGTAAGTGGTGAACATGAAATTTATCTCACATACATAAAAAGTGAAATGAAAATCCCTTACCATGTGTTTCCTTTCATGTGAACTTCCATCCACATAATGTAAAATAATATTATGTTAATTTTATAATTTATTGAGAACCTTTTTCATCATTAAAATTAATATTTTTTTAGATTTTTTACTATGTAATATAAAACTACATAATCAATTATGTTTACATTGGGCGTTTTGACCAAATTCTATATATGTTTTATAAAAAGACGTTCATAGTTAAAATATTATTAAAGGAATTATTATATAACATCAAAAGATTAATAATAAGGAAATTTTAATCATATTTATTCTTAAAATATAAATTTAAATCAAATCATTTAATATGGTTATGAAAAATCAACCAACATTACATTCATAGAGATGGTAAGACATGGGTACACATGGGTAATGTTCCCATTTTTCAATGATCAATATAGAATGAAGGTAAATAATACTATATGTTTCCAAAATGATAATTAAATCATAAATACAATGTTATTTAATAATATATAATTATATATATAAATCCAATGATGGAAAATGAGCCACATAATGTTGAGGAGTTTATAATCCACATGTCCAAGAACATGTTTATCACTTTATGTGTGATAGGATTATAAAGAAACCAGAATATATTATATTTATAAAAAATTAATTATTTAATTAATATAATATATTGATAATTTATTTAATATATTTTTTATTTAAAACATCCTTTTTATGTTCCATGTATATTGTGAACCAATCACATCACTTTAAGAGGGCAGTAGTCCACACTACCTCAGACGATGTTACTATATTAACAAAAAATGGAAATAATTAGTGGTATTAAATATAAAAGAATTAAATAAGTATAAATAAATAACAAATATAACATATATCATTTATATATATAGGGTGTCCCTCATAATTTCCACCATGAGATGTGGTATAGAAAAATGAACAGTCATCATTTCATGAGGCAGTTGTTCGCCGTACACAGAAACAATATGTTCGACACCCATTATATAAAGGTGAGTGTTAGTGTTGGTATAAAAAATTTCATAACAAACTAATATTATATTTGGAATATTTATTTTTTATATAATCATGTAAAAATAAAATTATAAGAGGTGTATAATAGAAATGAATCTTGAGAGCTTGAGAGAATATGTTACTTGTTAATTGGGTTAATTCTTTTAGTTTGTATCAAAATGATTCCGTGGAAGGAATTCTTCACGAAGGGATGATTCAAGGACTATGGGAGGGATTTTGGGAAACAATATTTTAGATCTTTTTTGATCATATGTGTTTTAAGTTGTGTGATGAATGGGGATAGTTGGTGTCCTTTTATAAGGGAGGAAAAGGAATAAATTGTTATTTTATTAAAGAATATAGGAGTACCCCCATTTTTTCCTCAAATTTTGTTAAACAACAAAAAAACTAAATAATATAATGTAAATGGAATAATTATATCCAAAACCAGTTTTTGGGTGACTTGATATGGTATTTTTGCCCCCTAAGATAATGGGTTTTCCATTATTAAGCTTTATTTTGCCTTAATAATTTTATTTAAATTTAATCACCTTTACTAAAATTATTGGTTAATAACAAATTTTTTCCTATTATTCATTATAAATTATTATCATTAAAAATATGGAATCCATTTTTCCAACTTAAACTAATAGAATTGGTTTAAATTTATTTAAAATGTTTCTCTTATGGGGGACGATAATGTAGGATTTTAAAGCAAAAACTTCTTAATTATTACATTATTTTTATAATAATATTTAAATTTAAAATGATTCCAAAGACATTAATTTTATTATTATATAAATATATAATCTAATTAAACTATAAAAAAAAATTATAATTGTAATTATAATTTATCTTTATTAATAAATTAGATAAAAATAATTTTTGATTTAAAATTCTGTATTTCTAGCAATTTTTTAAAAATGAATTGTTTTATAAGAATATAAAAAATTTAACCAAAGCTAATTATAATGTTCATAATTAAAATATTAATTTATTTTTTACGTATTAAGTCAATTAACGATTCAATATTCATATTTAATATGGGATCTCAATGAAGACATGGTAAAACCGCCTTAATAAAAAATATTGGGCATTATGTGAAAAATATAGTTGGGTTTTATATTATGCCAATAGAAACTAATAGATGATTATCAAAAATATTTCATTAAATATATAAAAAATATATTTCATTAAAATAAGTAAAAAATGGTAATTAAATATTTTTATTTAGAAAAAACTCATTTATATGCTTAAATATAATAAACATTTTTTTAATATCCAATTGTTTATTTTATTTGTTTGTTATTATTTTGTATCCAATTAATTAATTATATATTTTTGTAAACAATAATTTTTATAATTTATTTATTAGAATTCATAACTTCTAATATAATGGCTATTATATATCATATTATATTAAATATTATTATTTTAATAATACATTATTATTGGGTGAAACTCCTTCTAACATGTAACACAAGCGCTTGTAGATGGTATCCCATTCATGCAACAAAAGCTATCAAGGAAATCATCTTTTACATGTTATGAAATATAAAATGATGTATCATTCATTCAAATCTATATAATGTATTTAATTTAAATAAAATAGTAAATATATAGTCATGTCTTAGGATATTATATACCCTTACAAGGTTGGTGATTCTTGTCACACTCACTATCGAATACAAAGTTCGTACATAAGAGTTTTGGGGTGTCACATTATCCCAACATTATTTATATTGTGCACACTAAATTTAAACTCACACGTGGTTATATATTTCTTGATAACTTATGTGATTGAAATCCCACATCATAATAATGTTTTATAATCCATCCTATATATAATAGATAATCAAAACTACAAGGGTCCTATAGACTACCATGTAACTAGGTATCTACGTAAGAGTAAACTAGTGGAATGTAGAGATTCATACATGGAGGAAAAGTGTATATATTTATATTGAGTGAATTATGTCCTCAATCCTAAAAAATGAATGGTAAATAGATATTTGAAGGCCTCAAATCCATAATTTACGATGATTTAGGATCACATTAGTTCAACAATAAATTATGTATTAAGACAACAATTATATTTTACGAAACTATTCCAAGTGTTGAGTAATTCTTATACTACTTATTTATATATAATTGACATATACCAATAAAAATAATTTCAATACTTTGTTGTGCTTCAATCTATTTTCCAATTCACTCAAAAATTAATATTGATGCAAGAATCCCAAAAAGAAACATTTAATGGTTCACAAGGCCTATAAAAGATAGTTATGTATAACTTTTTTTTTTTAAAATTTCTTCCAAAACAAATATAGTTCACGGATTAATATCTAATCCTAACATGTGACAGTACGAGTTCATCATTAATATTTATTCATAAAATTGTTTAACTAAAAAATTGAATATTTAACTGTTACATCCAGTAGGGAAGTGGTTAGAATGAAAACCTTATCATCCATTGATCATGGGTTCAAGACATATGACATTGATGAATATGATTAGTTGACACAAAAAATACAGGCTATCCTTCTCTAAAATGAAATTAATATAATTCCCATCATAAATGTGGTGGAAATCCTTGAAATAATATTAGTCATTAAATATCCTTTTTACTAATGTTTTAAATACAACCACAATACATAAACACTTCACGCACATATTTTCTACATATGACATTCATTTTTCTAGGGTTTACCCATAATATCATTTATAGGATATCTATATCATGACACCATGTCATAAATCTAAAACACCTTCATTTTAACTAAGGTTATTGATTGTCAAAATCTTTCACAATGGTCTGTAATGAAAATATGATTTTTTCTAATCATATCCACTAGGAGTTTCAAACTAGGTCTGATGTAAGGCATGTTATAGGGTACCATATTACACCAATTTAGGCTCATAACACCATGTCAGAGATATTACTTCTTTTAACATCCATTATTGAACGACATCCACTTTTAGTATCTAGATAGGGATGTATTAATAGGAAGATACACATAATCTATAACATTAAAAAATCTTCGATGATATTTTAAACTTATCCTAAAATTAAACCTTAATTGAATGTTCAATAATCCATAATTTCCTAAATCTTATTCCCAAGTATTCTACTACACATCATTTGATAACAATTAGTGCGACCCAACCCCAAAATTCAACAGATTAGTTTCTAATACTAATTAAATTGGCATGATTACAAGGAATAAAATCTCAAAGGAATAAAATTTTAGTAGTATTGGTAAACTAGATGCACATATGAGTGTTTTGTTAAAAAATACTACAATATTTATAGAATAATTATTTTTTTCTATATAAATAACATAAAAAATTACTCTAATCAATCTAGTAAAACCCTACATATATTTCATAGAAAAATTATTCTATTACTGGGAAATGGAACATAATTACAGTGAGATTAAATGCTTAGTAAAGGAATAATGTAGTGGAATAAATATTTAATCAATGGGAATAGTTAATATGGAATGTCAAATAAATGAATAGAAATTCCATTCAAATTACTAGATAAGGTAAAATAAATATGGAAAGGTAAGAAAATGAAACAAACACATTTTAATCAATGAACTGAATATGAAATGTATCCATAGTTATGCCAACAAAAAAATTCATGGAATAATAATAATTGAAACTAATATGATTCCTATGATAAATTATTGGACAACATGATTCCTAGGTATAAGGATCCATTACTGTTAAGGCCCTTCATAGAAAATTATAGCATATCTCATGGAAAAATGTCTAATTTTGGAGACTACTCAATCAAATGACCCTACCAATCCATCTTGGTGATTTCATTAATTGGTACCCAAACTATATGACATCTGATAAACTGCTCCAACCCATATCAAACATTTTCATAGAATTCCATGTTTATCTAATAATGGATTTAAAAATGTTCCTTATCAAATATTCATGTTGAATAGAGGATATAGATTTATCAATATTTCCACAAAATAATAAAATAACCTCCAAATTAAAAACTATATGAAAAATGGTATTTGGTTTATTCAATGATCATATACATTAAAAATGATATGGATTCTTAGAGGAAATTCAATGTCAAATGATTAGAGTAAAATAAAATTTTCATGTGGACTAAAAGGTATCAATGAAGTGAATGTGAATACTATCATAGGAAACATCAAAAATAAATAATCAATAGGAACAATAACAGTGATATAAATAGAATAAAACTCATATTAGAGTAAAATTAAGAGTTGTTGTTGATGTATAGAAATACTAAAATAATATAGTTTAAAAACATTCTTGTGGAAAATATCATTTTGTTTTGTAAATCTTTTAGAAACAAATTTTCATTAAAAAGCACTATTGACAAAATTTTATTTATAAAACAAAACTTTTAAGGGGAAAAGGAATCTTTAATTAAATTATGGTGATTAAATATTTACATGTCATATAAGGAAAAACAATATTCCTTTTGGATGGTCACATGATAGAAAGCTTCCTTATTTGGATAGAGACTAGAAGATTCCTATGAAAAAATTTGTAATTGAAAAAAGGGTAAAAATTTCTTTAACAAATCTTTATAAAAACAGTTCTGAAAACAATTTAATAAAACATGGATTTTAGAAAAAAGCAGGTTCTACAACTAATGCGGGAAACAATGTTGGGTTTTTTGAAACACATTTTCCGAAACATTTATAGTACCAAAGAGTGGAAAATGGTACTAATAATTGAAAATGGTCATGAATAAAAATTGGAACTAAAATTCATGGTTTTATTGAACAGTGGTTGTATAATTTCTTCCAATGTATATACCATTGAAAAATCATTAATATTGTTTTTGAGGGAAATAATACTTAATCATTCCAAAGTGTCATACCATGGTGAAATAATTTTAATCAAAATCAACATGAATGAATAATATTATATTGAAGTTTTAAATAGTATTATGGTAAATAAATTCAGAAAAAAAATATACAAAAATATGTATTAGATACATCAAAATAAAAATTTATGTAGTGAACATGAAATTTATCCAATGGATGTAAAAATGAGATGAAAATACTATACATTATGTATCTATTCTGGTGAACATCCTTTAAATTTCTATATTATAAGAATATGTAAATTTTACATTTAACTGAGATATTTTTTCATGTTTATAATTACATTAATATCACTTTTTACTATTTTGTATACAAATACCTAAACAATAATGATTACATTGGGTGTTTTGACTAAATTTGGTTTATTTGTTAAAAACAACATTGGTAGTTCAACTATGGTCAATGGGGCATTATATAATATATCTTGAAGAATAATGATGAAACAAATATAAAATTAATACATAAATTATATTTATAAATCAAATAATTAATTATAGTTTTGATAAATGAAACAATGTTACACTTATGAAGATGGTAGGTCATACATACACATGACTAACATTCCATTTTTTAAATTATCATAATTGAATGAAGGTAATTAATAATATAACATTATTAACTATTAATTATCACATAAATAACAAAATATTTAATCATATATAATAATGAGTATAATTAGTGTGATCTTAAAATAATAAAATAGGGTCGAGGAGGTGCTAATCCACACAACCACAAATGACCTTTTCACATTGTCTGTCAATGGGTATTAAAGAAAATGAGAGAGAGATATATATATTGTATTTGAGGAAAGGTAATTTTGTCT
Organism: Viscum album; assembly: GCA_963277665.1. NCBI lineage: Eukaryota > Viridiplantae > Streptophyta > Magnoliopsida > Santalales > Viscaceae > Viscum > Viscum album. Next base: position 1,018,440,257 of record OY728162.1, read on the forward strand.
TGAAAATCATATATAAGTTGTCTATGTAACATATTTTTAAATAAAACCTTCCTTTATGTTTTACATGAATAGTTTTCATGAATCATATCGTTTCGAAAGGGTGGTAGTCCACATCTCCTCAAATGATGTTATCATATTAATGTAAAATAGAATATATTAATGGTATTTTTCATAAAAGGGTTAAAAAAATAAAAAATAAACGCCAAATATCATATATAAATATATTTTCCATCATAATGGCAACTATATGAGGTTGTAATTAACAATTGACGTACCGTGAGGCTACAGTTATCCATATACAAAAACACTATGTTCGTTACCCGTTAGACAGAGGTGTGTGTGAGGGTAAATAGAAAATTTTACATTATAAAATCCTATCATATTTGGGATACTATTTTTTATATAATCATATAATAAAATGAAATTGGGGGTGGATAATGGAAATGAAACTAGACATCTTGAGAGAGGATGTTACGTCTTAATTGGGTAACTTCTTTTCATTTGGAACAAAAGGAATAATTGAAAGTATTTTCTCTCAATGGTAGGATTAAAGATCAAAGGGAGGGATTTTTTGAATCTATATGTTCAGATAATGGCTGACCCTATGTGGTTTGATAGTTATGAGGAATTAGGAGAGGTGGTTGCCTTTTATAAGGGAGGAAAAGGTATCACTTGGTATTTGTGAGAAGTTTCCTTTTACAAGAGGGAGGGGGGACTTTATGAATGTTTGAAGGTATTATTTTATTATTAAATTATTTTAGATTTCTAATAACTCCAATGTGATATATTTCTAAGATAATATGAGTATGGTTCAAAATATACTCAGATAATGGGTTTTATACATGTTTAGGTCATAAAAATAACCTTATCTTTTATCTTTAACCCATAGTTAAATACAATAATTCTTACCATATATTCTTGAATTTTCATAATATATGCTTACTGTAGTTACTATAAAATTCCATGATACCAAAAAATGGATCATTAAATACATATTTGACATAATATATGTTATTTGGAAGAATATTAAATTTTTAGGACCATTTTAGCATTTAATAAAATATCAATTGTTTTAAAAGTCATTTATATCAATTTTTATACTATCCATATTATTAAATTTTAAAAAACCACAAAAACATGATTATTTAAAAAAACATCATTAATTCAAATATAGCAAGTAATAGTCATCCATAAAATTCATGTATGGCATAAAAATTTTAAAAATGTGTTTTATTTTAATATTTATAATCTCATTTATATAAATCTTTCATTAACAAGGTAATCACAAGATCATCATTGTGTCATAAATTAATTAATTTATTTGATGTCTAAAAATTATAAATAATATACCTTTATGTGTGAAGTATTCTTAAATTTATAATGAATATTTATAGTTGAACAAATCAATTATATATCCCCATATTAAAACTGTATTAATAAAAAATATATGTTTATGTTATATTTTCCAAAACAATACATTAAATTTTATAAAATGTCATTTTCACCTACAAGTGGCTCCATATGTTCCTCAAATCAACCCAATGATTCAAATTCTCAGAAATGTATCATCAAATAGGTTTATGAAATGTGTTAGGGTAATCTAATATTATTATAATGTAATTTTTTACCCTTATTTATAAGATTTTCCCCTTTAATCATGGTAAATAAAATATTTACTCTAATTAATATTAATAATTTCTTAAAATAAAAGTTTACTATTTACACAATTTGGACCCATTTATTCCAAATATGGAATCCTATTTTTCAAATTCAATACACATAAGTTATAGAAATTAATTTAATACTATTTCTTGTTGTCAGAACCAAAAAGCAGGTTTTAAAAAGTAATAACTATCAAAAGATTGACATGTGTTTATGTCCAATTTCAATGTGATATTACTTTCAATGAAAAAATGGATTAAAATGTAAAAATTTAATCCAATAACACTTTATAACCAATTAAATATACAATCTAACCATATAATTAAATTAGATGAAAAGATAGTTTTGACTGAAAATACCGTATATTTTCACTATTCATTAACAATGTACTTTATTAGAAAAATTTAAAAAATTTACCCAATGTAAATTTTGATGTCCCACATAAAAAATAAATTTATTTTGTAAAATATAACATATATATGTGACAAAATATATATATATAAAGTGTTTTCCATCAAAAGGTTGTAAAATTAATTTTTTAAATATATTTGATTTTTTCATGTTTAAAATTGGATTCATTCTTATTTTAATCCTATAAAATTTATTGGATAAAAGTAAAAACATTTAACAAACATGGGTAAAAGTATTTTAGGTTTTTATATTCATTCATTCCAACACAATTTCTAGGCATTAACTATCATTTAAAATAATAATAATAAAATATTATTTTTTTTGATATAACTCAAAGTTATGTGCAAATGATTTCAATGAAACCCGTTGTTGCATTTTGAGTACGCTATTAGATATAGAATCCTATTTAAATTATAATTAATTTTTAATTTAAAAATATTAATAAATATGAAAATTTCATATTCTTTATTTACATCTGATGTTACATCCTTCCCCTCTTTTGGGAATTGTGCCCTAACAATTTTAATATTGGGCTCAGAAACTTCAATAAAATTCCAACATCAGAAAAAGAGTTAATAAAACGGTCACATTAAAATAAATAAAGATAAATACAAAGGTCCTCTAATATAAGATATACTAGGATTCCATGTTGGAGAGCATGGATAAGGATGAAATACTAACCATCATGTTTTAATGGAGAGTGATAGGAAACATGATCTAGAAAAAGTTAACAATCTGAAAAACATAAAATTGTTAATTCTATTCATTCATGCCAAAATAATGGCTAGGATTTAACTACCATATAAAATAATACTAATAATATGTTATTTTCGTTATAACTCAATGTTGTGTTAAACATATGATTTCAAATAAACCTGTTGTTGCATGTTGAGTACGCTATTAGACATAATATCCTCTTTAAAGATAAATTAATATTTAGCAGAAAAATATTAATAAATATGAAAATTTCATATTTATTATTTACGTGGTATTTTACATCCTTCCCCCGTTTGGGAATTGTGTCCTCGCCATTTTAAAATTGGGCTAAAAAACATCATTAAAAGTCCCAAATTGAAAAACGAGTCAATAAAACTATCACATTAAAATAAATAAAGAGAAGTACAAAGGTCACATGAGACAACAAATACTAGGATTACATGTAGGAAAAAATAGATATGGAAGAGAAAATAACCATCAAGTTCTGATGGAGTGTGATAGAAAAAATGATCTAGAAAATGTTAACAATACGAAAACCACAAAATTGTGATGGGTTAAACGGTCCTTGATTCCCTAGTAGGAAAATTAGACAGAACACATTTTTGTTTTAAGTTAGATTTCATAATGGTTATGAATTTATTTATAATCTTGACTCTGAACATAAGGAAACATTGTTACATGAAAATGGATTTCATCCTTTAATAAATTCATTCCAAAATCTCAACCTTTCTCCAAATGATGAGTATTCAAGATCACATGGTCACACATAAAGCATTAGAATCAACTTCTAAAGAATCACATCATCCAAAAAAGTTGAACTATATATTTTTCTTGTCATTAGACATTAATAAAAGCAAAAAATGGTTAGTACGAGATTATATAATCCTAAAAAGGATAATCTTTTATAAAAAGAAATACTACTCTTAATCTCCCAAATTCAATAAACATTATCGAATGTTCATAAAAGGCCATTCAATACACAACTGCCCATAAAATTCATCAATATAATCCCACCTAATATTGAAACCCAAAACATATAAGAACTTTATCACATAGTCATCCTTGATAAATTGTTACATTTATCCCCAAATAACATCAAATAATAATAAAATATCATACATAAAAGTAATTAATCTAATCACATATCCTCAAATATAGGATACTAATTCCCATAACTATCCCAAATCATTATAAGTCCACAAAAAATCATAGATTTATCCAAAATAACATTTATCAGTTAATCACTAAATAATTTTCCTATACTTAGGATAATAATTTATAAAACATAAGTTCCAAAATCAATTTATTCTTGATTCATAAAATCCTTTAACTAGAAATAATTATTCATACTGACCAAGGACTTCACTTCGTCCTGTGGAAGGTGATAAATCCCAGTCGCACATTGGTTTTTGGCTCGATTCATGCATCTTTGTATAACGTGATGGGTTATCACATAATGTCTATGTTGTACTTTTTCAAAACTATAAAATTTTATATCATTCTAAAAATTAAGGAAAATTCCTAAAAAATAACCATAACATATTTTAACATCAATTGTTTTTTCATACCTCACATTTTCATCCCAATATGTAATAACCTATAATTTCCTCCAATCCAAGGATCATATAATCCCTAATGGTTATTTATAACTATATCCCCAAAATAAAATATAATTATTCCATAAATTGAATTTTTACATAACAAAATTTAGGGTTACACATACTAGAAAAATTCATCCAAAGTAATCATATCAATAATAAATATGAGCACATCAGCATTCATATATCCAACTGAACTCTTCAATTCCTAAAATGTATACATCTTAATCATCGAACATAATTCATGATCATTTATCAATGTTTTTTTACATCTTATTCTTTTATAATTCATTCCAAAAAACAAAATCATGTATAATCTCCTAAGATTTCATCAATGTCAAAACATGAGCTAATATATAATCCATAACTTTCATTGGTTATTTTCAATTTCCTCATATTCAATTAGAATGAAATTATGCATGGGTAAATATATATTTGTACAGTATTATGAATCCCTTTCATGAACATTCTTTGTATAACATCTATTTTAGTAATTACCTTGAAGAAAACATTTAAAAAATTCAATTGATCGCTCAGAATGATATTCTTTCCCTTTCTTGGAGTCAACTAGATGCTTCCTTTTTCCATGGAAGGTTATTTATTTATGACCTTCATTACCACATATAAAATGTCTTCCCATCCCATTGCATCATTTTCCAAAGTGTCTAGTTCCACATCCTGGAAAAATATGTTTTTTAATATAAATAGTTTTATGATTATTTCAGAAACTTCCATAGGGATTCATTTCTCTGATATTTGTTGCCTTTGAAAAATTAAAAAGGTTCAAGTGGTCAATCATGACTCCAGATAATTGGATTATAATGACAACCCGATTTCTCATTGTAGCTCCCATTTCATTTGGTTTATCATTCAGAAAACCACTGCAGTTTCCTTCACATCTGTTGTTTCATTGGTCCCTTCTAGATCCCTCCATTTACTAAAACTAGAATGGTCAGTGTGAGTATAATAATAAAATCAACATATATTATCTTATGAGGAGTGTAAACAATACAATATACTTATTCATGTTATCTTAAACTCATATGATTTATATGAAATAACTATGAATATTTATAATATTATTTCCATTATGGTTACATCACTTATTGTTAAATAACACTATATCCTCTAAAGTTATCTAAAACGACCTCTAATACCAACTGTAAGTCCCCAAACTTAAAAACTAAATAATTTTAAATGAAGTTAATAATTCACATTGAGGATCTTTTAATGTTGAAAGATATATAGATTCAGGTCATAACATATAAATAACAAATTGAATATTACATGTAGATACTTCTACTCATTATCTATTTTAATCATAAAACTAAAACTCTTTAAAAAGTGAAATGTTTAGTTCCATTATTTAAACAACATGACTTTTCCTTGATCCCATCTGTGACCCTATTCATCTATATGTCATGTGAAAAACATATTAAAATTTGGGATGAGCATAAAAATCTTTTTAAGGGTTACATAAAGAAGGAAAATTGTTAGTTTTTCAAAAAAACAAACAACTAAACCATGACTACTTTATCATTAGTAAAGCTTTACAACATTATAAAGTAGTAAATACACACCAATGAATGAAATATCATAGCTTACCCATTTGTAACCAAATTATTAGCATAAATCCCACATAAAATATCATATAGCATATAAAGGTAACTTGAGACATAAAAATACTAAAATAGAATAACCATATGATCAACTTCCACACATATCAGTAAATAGAATACCTATACGGTCAACTTCCATACCCAATGCATTGGAGGTTATAACATAACCGTCCATCATCAGTTTATCACGGAACAACCAATCATTTGGTTTATGAGGTAACCAATAATCAAATGTCCATATAACATAACATAATAATAACAAATTAGACAAGAATAAAGGAAAAATATCATTTCCAAATTGAAATCACAAGATACCATTTCAATAAATTCATACAATCAATTCATTTAAAACATTCAAAAAGGTGAGTTTTGAATCAAAAATTCCCCTACCACTTCGAAAAATTTGATGGGAATTTACACTTTAAAACAATCATGTATATATAAATATATCCTTCAAAACCATTTTGATGAAATGGAAATGAAATAAATGTTTTTAGAGGAATAAATATTTAAAACATTTAAAACTATGTTTTAGTTAAAGAGTCTCTTAGCACATGAGAAAAACATGAATACAATTCATTAAGTAATAACATTAAAAAACATTAAATATACTTAAAATATAATAATTTATTATATAACATGTCAAAATGGTTTTATATCCAAAATATTGGATAATAAAGGGGACTAACATCAAGATATTACTGAATGAAAGGAGATTGAGATGAAGTCTATTATAAAGATCATATCCTTAGATTAATGATAAATCGACGACAAAATTATGTGTGACACATTTAATTAAAAAAAATATAAATAGATATTATGTGTAAAAAAATAACTGGTCATTCACACATATTCTTTATAAAACAAAACCAATGACATGGATATTTAACTCAATGAATGATGATTGCGTTAAAAATACCCTTACGAAAATCTGGCAGCCTAACAACGTCACATTAAAATTCATAAAATGAGTTGATGGGAGAAAAAGGGTCTCTCATCACTTGGAAATAAAATGAAAAGTAATAAGGATATATAATAACATATCTCAACATAATAAAATTTGAATTTAAATTACATTACACAAAATAAGTCTTTCACCAAAAGAAGAGTGAGAAAGGTCCCCTTACCTCGAGTCCGACTAGTATCGTTCATTCTTTCTATTCCTGAATAATAAAATTAAGTTAATTTATATTTGACTCATAACGTTTTTCAAGTTTATTATTAATTTTATATCACTTATTATCATTGTATAAAAATTAGTTTAATATTTGAGTTCATAGAGGACATTTTTTCAATTTATGGTACACGAGTCAAAAATGAACTTGTTATAATTACAATTGTCCACATGATCAAAAGTAAATTATCTCATGAATGAAATTAATTATTTATATATCATATATATAATATATATCCAGTATATATTTATTTATAATAGTCCATAACATTTGGATATTTGAAATTTAATGCTCAATTCATGGAGACGGTAAGCCATACGTATGCATGAATGATACTTTCATTCTTTTTCATATTTAATGGAAAGAAAGATAAATGATTAATAGGTATATTATAATTCCATTATAATATATTATTTTATATATGTTACATAATTTCAATAATTCTATTCTTTTTACGTTCAATGTGTGGAATGAACGAGTCAAATCACTTTGATGGGGTGGTAGGTCTCACTTCCTCAAATTAAATTATTGTATTTATACAATATAAAAAGCATAAAGGTATATTATAAATGAGAATTAAAGAAACATTGAGATTAAACTAATATCATATTTTTCATATATAATTACATTTCAATAATAATGGCCACCATAATTGGTGGTATGAGAGGAATGAACAATCATCATTTTTGGGGTAGTTGTTCGCCGTCCACAGAAACAGTATGTTCAATACACATTAGAAGGAGGTTTTTGTAGGATTAGTTCTAATACATCTCAACAAATCATTCTAGTTTAATGAGGATACTAGTGTGTTTGTAAAATAATGGAATAAAGAATGTTTAGGGTGTTGGAGAAGGAAAATAAATAGAAGAATCATGGGAGAAGACATTACCTCAAATCCTGTCACTCCTTTTGATTTTAGCTGAAAGGCCTTCTTGAATTGACATATGCCTAAGGGAAGGATTATAGGAAGAAGTGAGGAATGAATTGAACTTATTTGACCAGTTTTTGGACGAAATAAGGTGCTTTCGATGAGTGAGTAATGTGTTAGAGGTTGTGTAATTTTAAAAGAGGGAGGAGGCACTCTAGGAAAGTTTCAAAGTATTAATTTATTGTTAATTGATTTTATAATTATAATAACACCAAAGTGTTATATTTCTAGGATATGATTATTATGGGTCTAAAAACTCTCATCCAATTGGAATTAGAGATGTTTAGGGCATAAAATTAACCTTATATTTTAGTTTTAACCCTTAGTTAAATAAATTAACTCTTAACAAGTCTTCTTGTTTTTTCCTAATATATGGTTACTATAGTAACTATATAATGACAAGTGAACCAAATATGTATCATTAATTACATTTTTATCATTATATATGTCATTTTTTCTATTATTATAATTTTATGACTATTTTATCATTTCATTAAATATTAATTATTTTAAAATCATATATTTGTCATTTATTATTCTATTCATATAATGACTTTTTGTAAAATGCACAAAAACTATTATTTTAAAATAACATAATTAATTAAAATTTAACAGATAATATTCATCCATAAAATTCATGGATGACATAAAAAGTTTCCAAAAATAAAATATATTAATATTTATAATCTTATTTATTTAAATCATTCATTTATATGGTAATCACTATATCACCATTATGTCATAAATAAATTTATTTATTTGATGTATAAAAATTATAAATAAAATATCAGGATGTTGTAAATATTTTAGATTTATAATGACTATTTATAGCATAAAATATCACTTATAGTAACCCATATAACAATTTTCTTACTAGAATATATTTTTTATGTTACATTTTCCTTAACATTAAATTAATTTTTATAAAATGACATTTTCATTTACAAGTGGCTCCATGGGGGCCCAAAATAGACCCAAGGATTTCCATGTTTAGAAATTTATCTTCTAATAGGGTTAGGAAATGTGTTAGGGTAATTCAATATTATTATAATATTATTTTTTACCCTTACTTACAAGATTTACCCTTTAACCATGGTAAATTAAATATTTACTGAAGTTATTATTCATAATGTCTAAAAATAAAAGTTACATATTTAAAAAATGTAGACCTCCTGATTCCAAATATGGAATATATTTTAAAAAATTCAAAATCAAAAAGTTTAGGAACTTAATATGATATTAAATTCCATTCTCAAATCCTAGAATTGGGTTTTTAAGAAGTAATAACTATCAAAATATTTCCATGTGTTTTTGTCAACTTTGAAAGTGAAATTACATCCGATGAAAAAAATGTATTATGAGGTAAAAATTCAATACAATTACACTTTAAAACAAATGAAATTCATAATATATCCACATATATAAATTAGTTGAAAAGATAGTATTGACTTAAAATGCATTATTTTTTAACTATTCGTTAAAACGAACATTATAAGAAAAATTCAAAAAAATCACCCAAAGTAAATTTTTTATTCATCTTATAAATAATAATTTTATTTATTAACATATAATATATAAAAGTGAAAAAAGATATATTTAAAAAGGATTGTCATTTAAATGGTTGTAAAACAACTTTCTTACAAATATTAGAGTTTTTCATGCTTAAAACTGGATTCATTATTCTTTTAGGCCACTAAAATTTATTGGATAAAAGTAAAAAACATTTAACAAACATGTTTAATCATATTGTAGTTAGTTCTTTTCATTCCGTCAAATACATTGGCATGGTGTTAACTACCATTTTAAATAATCATACTTTATACTATTTTTCAGTATAACTCAATGTTGTTTACAACGTATGATTTTAAAGAAATTAGTTGTTCCGTGTTGAGTACAATATGAGAAATAACATCCCCTTTAATGTAAAAATTATATTTAATCAATAAATACTAATAAATACAAAAATTTTATATTCATTATTTACCTGAGATGTTACATGGATACTATAGTTTTTATATAATAAAAAATTAGTTACATCATCCTTTCAATTTCTATATTTATATATGAATATTGAACAGTAAAATCCATGAACATACAACACTACAATGTTGTAAAATTTCTTATATTATAACATCTAAATTAGTTTATCCGATCAAACGGAACTATAAAAATAATGATCTTAATAGAATTAAACATGGATACATTCTTATGTCTTCATGGTTTGAAATTAAACTCAATAACTTGTTAAACTCACATCTATTTAATCCACCATGTAATATTTTGAAGAATAAGTAAATCTAATTCCTGAAAAGAAAATAGAGGATTGGTTATATAATGTTCTAAGCATCATTTTTTATTAATAACTAATGAGAATATAAAATTATAATTGAATGTATGATGATGTGTAGATGATAATGAATCATGTAATGATTTAAATCATTTATTAATATCTAAAAAATATAGCTAACAAAGGAAGGATTAAGTAAAAAAAGATGAATTAATAAATTGTTTCTCCCATTAAAAATCTTATCTATCTATTTAATTAAAAAAATATTACGAAAATATATTTAATTAATGAGACTATAAAATAGTTGTAGAATGAAAATGAGGAGATCAAGAGATTCTTATCTATGTTGATAATTCTTTTCATATTTCTCAGCCTCTCCAAGATATATTTATCCACTATCTCTGGTCAAAACCTACTTTGTAGGAATAAACCAGAACTTTGATACTCTTAAAATTACTTTATCTTTATAATTATTAATCCTTGAACTTCATAATTAATATATTGTTCCGATTTTTTGTTGAAAATGAATAACTTAAATCAGTTTTCATCACTAGTATGTACTTATTTATCCATCAATATCAGTTTATGCAGAACAAAATGATCCCTACTATAGAAAATGTCATAGGATATATTATTTTTCATAGGTTGATTGTACAAAATAAGTCCCATTTAGAGTAAGTAATCGAGATCAATATATATATATATATATGTTTTATTCTTTCTATAAAACATTAATTTTCATCAAAAATATAACATATTTTGAAATGTCATGAATCCCCTCAAACATGACTATCCCACAATGTCACTTACCTCAATTCCATTAAATATTAAACTAATGTGATAAATATATTAATATAGTATAGAGACTAGTTTTTGGATACAAACCCATATAACAAATCATGCAATACTATAACCACATCTTATATAGTCGATTGAATATATTATGAAGAATCATAATTATCATTCGAAGCTCTTATGATTAATCAAATAATATATACATAATCCCTTATATGGCATGTTTATTCACTCATGATGACTAGATGGATCTTTTACTAAAATATATAAGTGAATTTTTTTATTTCATGAGGCCCAATTAATCTCACATGAGATACTTAGCTTTCTAAATTTAAGAAATGTGAAGAATATTTCACATCCAATGAATTTCATATAATATATTACACACCACCTTGAATAAAATATATCTTACATGCGGAAGTAAAATATAGAAACCCTTCTGAAATTATATCATATAATATTCAAAACTCATTCACACAAAAATTTTAATATTATCATCCTAAACTAGAATATAATTTTCAAATGAAAAAATAATAAAAATAAAATACATTTAAATATTCTTCAATCCCAAAACTCATTTCACTATACATATAAATTCTACAAAAATGAAAAAAAATCCAAAATAGTAGCCAAAAAATATTCAAGAAAAACTTATTGATTGTTTTAAATTTAGGAAATATGAAAAATATTCATTAAAAATTATTATTAAAATTAATATTCCAATAAACAAAATCATATTTTCATCTCTAAAATTAAAATAAGTATTTTGAACACATTAATGATACAAAATGGTTAATGAAATATTTAAAATCATGTTTCCATATAAAACACCAACAAATATTAATAAAAATATATGAAAAAATGATTAAAAATAGATCCACATCAACTTCAACGAACACATACACGCATATTAAATAGTGATTTTTAATGTGGTTATATTATAAATCAAACCAATGAATTGTTTGAAAGGATTTGCTCTATAATGGAAATGGCCTCTGAAGATTTTTAGGCATATTTATGTTTGATACATCAAAATTTATCTCACTTATTATACCTTATACAATAAACCATATAGGGGACTACAATTATGCTAAGGATCCAAATAGTGTATCATTTTAAAACATGGAAGAATGAGAGGTGGTGTTAGTACGGAACTAGCATGTTTTAATAAGTTCAATATAAAATAATGAAATCGATATAGAAATATGACAAATTTCTTATATTTATCATCAATTCAGATTATTCTCATTAAATTTATGATACAGGTTTATCTTAATGAATGAATATATTATTTTTATAATCATTAAAGGAATTTATTTAAATATTCTTCAACTAAATTATGATAATTGAGTTTTATCCATAATGAAATAACATTGGAATATCCTATTTAATCAATTATAAAACTCATTTTACATTCAAAAGGAATGACTAGTTTTACTACAAATATCATAATTTAATACAACCATATATTTGAATTTTCTAAAACATCATCATTGTATGGAGGAATAGATTACTCACAATAGTGATTCATATGAATTTAATTATTTGAGGCTTCTTTGGATATTGAGTTAGACCAATATTATATTGTTGGAATCAGATGGATGAAATTATTTTTTGAATTTTCCTCTAGAATTCAAGTATAATGTTTTTTTGGTATTGTAATCCATGATGATATTTATTTAGGGTTATAGAATAAGTGAAATTTTATTAAAAAAATTTAAACAATGTAACTATTTTTATATTTTCATATCAGGGGTAACCATATATGATATTTTATTAAAAATATCATCAAATAATTATATATTTTTTTGATGCAAGACCATTCTATTTATTTGATTATATCATGTAGAAAATGTGACTTATACTATAAGAACAGTGGTTATGTTATTTATTATACATTTTTATAGAAAATAGTTCATAAAAATTTAATTTTGTGATATTTTTTTTGTTTTGATTTATATTAAATAATTGGATATATAAAAATGACTATATTAGTCAATTATATATTGAATTTGGGAATATAATTATGTTTCTATGATTGAAATATTGAAATATTCCAATTAATTTTGAACCCAACTCTAATAGAGGTGACCAAAAAACATTACATAATTTGGAGTTTTATTTTTGGCATCATATTATATCCCAATTTCGATTAGATAAATTAGGTTTATATTTGTGGGATATTTAAAAATTGATATATATATATATGTGTGTGTGTGTGTGTGTGTGTGTGTGTGTTTGTGTCTTTGAGACTATCTATTAAATATGTGACTATAATTTTTTGAGGTATAATTCTTATTTTTGGATAAGATGAATATGTGATTTTAGGACTATTTACTATATATGTAGTTTTAATGGCCCCAAAAATAATATTTATCATTTTAAAAAATATTTCAAAGAGAAATGATTAAAAATACTTCTAATAATACAAATAAGAAAAATAAAATATGTATTAGAGAGACAGTAAATTGATTGAATGAACATTTAGTTATAGATGAGTTCTTAATATAATTATGTTCATAGTTAATATAGAATAAAATTCTACGGTGATTAATAATGTATTTTTTGTTGGTAAAGACATGGTAAAATAATTTTGATGTTTGGATTTTGTGGTGTGAATGTGTTAGTGAGGAAAGATTAATATCAATTTATATAATACTTAATGATTTAATAAGGTGATGGAGAATCAATGTAACCCTAATTATGGGAAATATATGTTTCATGATGATTTATCACATGTTATGGGGATGAAAACATTAGGTTAGGAAAAGGATATGAAAACATTTTGAAATCGATTGAGCGATATTCATTAAAATAATTAGATCCTTAGAAGAGAAAAATGTTTTTTTGATAAAATAATAAATGTTAATGTCTAGGTTTATTTATAAATCATCATAAAAAATAATTATTGTATTATATATCATTTAATTTTTAGAATATTTAATTATAATTTACATTAGAGGCTTTCTTAATGAACATTATTCATTGGATTCATTCCATAGGTATAAGATATATATTTTATCCATTACAAGGACATCACTTTGATGTGAAAATTATTTGAGATCATGGTGGTTTTATGTGTTGTATTAATGATAAATAGATTTTACATTAAACCAATATGAATCTAATTTATTGGTATATTTACACAATTATAAGGTTAAATTTCCATATAATTTTTTCTAGCTATCATATTTCTTCAAAATTTATCTTTTTATTTAGATAAAGATATTTTTTTAAGTTATGTTAATGATTGAGTTGGGTTTTGTTATATTTTTTAATATATGATGATGGGATTTTTTATGACCAGTTATTCATGGGTAAAGTAATCTATTTTTATAATTATAGGGGTGGGGGAATTTATATTTTTCTCCTCTATATGGATGAACATATTTATAAAACTATAGAATAAATTGTAGAAAATTTATCAAAATTATTATTAATTATATTTTAAATGTTGAGAATATGAATTTTTAAATTACAAGATTATGATATTTTGAGAGCTGTAAAATATTGTTTGATCATTTTATTTTTTACAATATGTATATATGTGATGATGTATTTTTATATGACATACAAAAAATTATTAAATCTACATTTTTATTCATGAATTGACTACATGAAATAAGATATTAATTAGAAAAAATATTTGATGATTTGGTTGAAGGTAAATAATATTGATGTTGATTAAAATGAAGTTAATAATATGTGATCAATGTTTCTAAGTATACACTATAATATAAATATACACATTATTGTTTTATTTAAACATAATTTTTAACATGGTTTCATATTAGAGGGGTTTAGTCATTAAAAGTTGTTGTTTGGTGGTGAGAATAAATGTATATCTTCCACTAGTATGTGGAATGAGAGTATTGAAAGTTTAGAGTCTTTATGTATACATGAAATATATTATATACCTTATTATAAACATGATAGTTTGTTTCTATTGCATGTTATGATTATCAATTTTTTTTATTAATGAATCCATTTTTTCTCCCATTTAGATTCTTTTCATTCATTGATACATTACATCCATTCCAACCATGAGAACTATTTTAGTATCCTTTTTTACACATTATATTATTTTGAAATCAATTTCAACATATTTATTAGTAGATGAATAATTTTTTTTTTCAAAAATAAAAATCTAAAAAGAAGAAAATTATTTTATGAAATGGAAAATTAATGTTTCTTTTTTTATGTTTGAAGAGATTTATATGTGGGTAAATGTTATATTCCCAGTTCTTTTTTTGAATAACTTATTCAATATATGAAACTTTGATCTATTTTTAATATTAATTTTTCATTAATATTCACATTTTCTAAGGGTTGTAATCTAAATTGTCAATTTTTAATACATAGAGTATCGAGATAATATACTAATCATAAAATGAAAAAGATAAAAATATCCTTATTGAAATTTCATGTGTAGAAAATCAATTAAATTTTTAATTCATAATGTGTTGTTTTTTTGTTACGTTTTATTTTAGTGTTTATTCAAGACTATATAAATTTATGTTGTAGTGGTGTTTTATAAAGTAATAATATATTTATATAAAAAATATTTTTTATACTATAAATTCTCTCTATATATTGTAATTTTAGAGATCCCTAACCTAAAACCATGTTCTAGAACACTTCATTGATAGTGGAAACCAACAAAAGGTGAATGAGTGTTTTCATAGATCTAGAATTAGTCATAAATCATGTATTTTTCTTCGATTGGGTTATAATTTAGTTTCATATATTTACCTATTATTCTATTTAAATTATTATACTAATTAAATTTATTCACAACAATGAAATAAAATATGATTATATATTTCTGAAAATGTTATAGTTTTAATAATAACAATAAAAAAATGTATTGTTGTTATTGATAGAGAGATATAGGAAAATCTAAAAAATCACTATAGGTTTTCATGAAATATGATAAAATTTCAAGATTTTATTATATATGTGATTTTAGAGATATAAATTTTCTTAAAATATAAATTATCATGCTTGGTATGTTTTAGATATAATTTCATATGTCATTTTTTCAAATGTGGGAATTATTTCATAGCATAATGCTTCATATTGAAAATATTTTTTTAAAGATTAATTAATAGATGAACTAATCTAATAATCACAATATTGTAATTATAAAACATTTGTATTTAAGGATATTAAACAGACATGTGTTAATGAAATATATTTTATTTATAAATTTCATTGATATTATTTGATTCATAAATTGATATAGACATAGTCTTTATCCTAGATCAATCCTCTATCCCCAACATCGTGGCTCAACCCCAGCATCCACAGCCTCCCTAGCCACACTTCATCACTTCCCAACACCCAAAGCCACCATTTCCCTATTATGTATTAAGGTCTTTGAAAATTTAACTGTGTTGGATTTTTTTAAGTGAAGTTGGTTGTCTTCTATCTTGTAATATCTTGAAAGAATTTTATGGTTTCATGTAAATCAAGTTCATATCATTCTCTATAACCCACATCACACACTCTATTGAAAAAATATATGAGTGGAACCGCCACAAATCAATGCAAGGGATGTATGGGCTTTTATCAGGGCTACGCAGAAAGTGCTATCAAAAGGGGGCTTTATCAATGCCAGCAAAAAGTGCTAATAAATCTACCCTTTTTCGGCTCAAAAAACATTCTTTCAAAATCTTACCAATTATTCTCACTGATAAAGGGTAGTTTTATCAGTTTTATTTTTAGAGCTGATAAAAGTTTTTAATAAAAATTATTATTAATTTTATATATAATTATTGTATTTATATTCAATAATAAGGTTTTATTTGTATACGTTGAATAAAAAATGTATGTTTTTAATTAATATATATTTTTATTATTGAAATATATATATAATAAATTTCATTAAATAATTTAATTATTTATTACATTTATATATTTATTATTATATATAAATCATTTTTAATATATATATTTATAAATATATATATATACTTTTTCAATATTTATATTTTTAATTACTAATATATATATATTTATATAAATATATGTTTCCAATGAATTTGGTCTATCGATTTGGGAATATAATTAATGTTCATATGTTTTGTATTCATCATGAATGTTCATTTATACATTACATATTCATTACTATTCATGTTGTCCTTATAATGAATTTTTTCTTGGGTTGGGGTTACTGGAATAGTGGATGAGTGCTTATTACCAGAAGGGGTAATTATTTTATATGATAATTAATATTGTTTATTATCCATGGCTATAATTAATCTATAATATACTCCTCCAACATGGACAAGAAAGTTGATGATTACGACTGATAGTATGATGTGATTTGTGTGAATGTATAATTAACCAATCTCAAAATATATGAATTAGTTAACTAATACCCCAAGACTATAAATTGATTCACTAGCATTTTTTCCTATCACATAGTGTATTAGTTTAATTTGTGGGGCACAATTTTCCTATTTTGTGTAAATTTATATGATATAATCGAAATATCCTAAGAACTAATTAGTTCATGAGATGAACATACTATTGAATAGAAATAAATACTATGATACCCAAGATAATTCATATAACTAAAGTACCTTGATATCATGTCAAAATATGTATGTTTTGGGTGCACCTTGAAGGGACAACCATAGTACATGCTAGAAACACCTCCAAAGAAAAGATCCAATCTCGAATCCCAACCAAATCATTTATCAATAATGTAATTTTAAGTATAGATTCATAAGTAGGGGTACCGATATTAGGAATAATACTTCCTTCATCTAGGTTTGTAATGTCATAATTGACGATATAATAATATATAGTGGTCACCTCCTGGATGAATCATCCTATAACCATATTCATTTCTTAGGCTAGTTCATTTTGATTGTTAATCCGGATCACCACCGATTCCCTAATTATGGTGTTTCTATCGACACATCTCCTAAAAACCCAAATCCATATATGGTAATCCTCTACAATATATGGTAAAATTGAAGACCCACCATAATGAGATTTGGGATTGGTAAATAATATATTCATACACAGTGGAATGGGTTTCGAATTTTCAGTTATTACCAAAGGTTCAATAAGGATTCTTCCAAATTGGAAGCACTAATAAGTCGTTATCAAAGAATGTGGTATGGTTATATTTCATATATTTTCAGGAGATATCATTCAAATATGTTAACGATATATTGATTACAACAAAAATATTACACTTAAATAATTTGGGTAATGAGTATGGATCATATTGTGATGTATCTAGAGTCAGGATTTGAACATTTTTAGTCCAAGATGGTCATGTGGTTAACTATGGGTCTAAATAGTTATGGATTCATAAGAGAAACATCCTAGATCCATTCATAGATATGGATATATTGGTGATTTCCTTGCTGTGTTATTAGTATTATCTTTAAGGTGAGATATTTTTGGAATATACAAAAAAGTGTTTAAAATATATATAATCAAAATGTGAAAATGAACCATTGATAATGGAGATGGTTTTAGTACCTCTATCCCTTTAACATTAACCTAATGTATATCCGCATGAAGGGGAAATTTTTTTATAAATACTATATTGAAAGGATCATGCTTAGGTCATACATGATTCCAGCATCAAGTGGAAGATGGTTTCCCACATTAAAGTGATTTGACATTATGTTCAAAAGTATCATGGACAAGTGACATTTAGGTATTTACGTATCTTTTATTCACTCCCCAGTATTATTATGGTAAAAATATATAGGATTCATACTTTTTATTTAATAGAGATATGATCATCACTTTATATCATTATATTTTTTAAAATGTGGGTTTTTTTGATTCATGTATCCTTTAGAAAGTTCCTCTCATAGGATTAATGTATTTGTGAAAATGCCTAAGTGGATATTATAAAATGATTAAAGTGTTTTAAAAATTTTCTTAATAAATTATAAATGTTCAACATACCAATTTTTGGGTTTAAATAGATTTAAAATGATTTAAACACTTGGCATGGTCTTAGGTTGTATGCCAAGTGTTTTGAAAGTGTATTTAATGCGGGTTTCATTTTAAATTTTATTATTATATTAAAGTGGGATTTTTTTAAAAAAATTAGGGTTTTAATGGGATTTATAGTGTGATTTTATAAATTTTTTTCAAATTTTTTTGTTGTTAGCTTCCACAGGGATGAGTCTTAGGTAATGAAATGCGGTAATATATATCATTAAAAAATTTACATCCACTTATTTGAAAGGAACCTTTTGTGTATTTAATTTGTTAAATATTAATATTACAAAATAAAATATGATGGACATGAATAAACATTGAATGTATTCCAATAATTTTACAAAAGAGTATGATGATAGAGTGAAAGAGTTCATAAAGTTTTCAAAAGATCACACATATAAACCTTTTCAAATAATTTTTACATGTTTATGACATTTCTATTCAAGAAAAGTATGCCTAGATTAGTTAAATGAACACTTGATCTGTCACAGAATTGATCAAAGTTATAAATTTCAAAATAAAGAATGGGAAATGGTTAATATATCTAATGGTTTGGGATATCACTGTGTTTTATGGATTATATGATATGATCACAGGTGATAAAAAAAATAAAATCACATCGAGTATTTGATTATTGATGGGAATGATGATAAGGACCATGTTGAGGAAATGATAAGGACCATTTACGATGAACTCCGTGATTTCCCAAAATTGATTGAGTAGTTAATGAGAATTGAAAAGACTATAACGCCCCAACCCCAGTTACCCAGAGTTGGTGCATTATTACGTAACATTGGCATGATGACAAAGATCAAGTCTTGAAATATCGATTAGTTTAGTAGCCTTGAAACACTATATACATTCATAAGTTTTACATTACATCATAAAGTAATACAAAACTACAACAACATCTTGTCTTCATATCCCCTCATACTATCCATTAAGGACAATCAGAAAATACTTCTTCACATCCTAGAAAAAATTAAAACATTGAAAGGGGTGAGCTCAGATGCTCCGTAAGGATAAAAATATAGCGGAAGATTTCATAGATAAACATAAACATTTAATGCAATGTATAACTGAAACAAAAGCCTTTAAAACATGAACTTCATCATAATATGGAATAATAAAATATAATAATCCCATTTACTAATTCACATGGATATTCTACTAGTCGAATAATCACATGAAATATCAATAACCACTTTCATAATGATGGAATGCATAATGCCAGATTATCACAACCACGTAGCCAAGGCCTCATTCCAAGACTAAAAATAAGATTTTTTCAAGGCCTCATGCCAAGACACTAGTTTGTCTAATGAGACCTACCGATGCATCGAGGAGATATAGCAGGCTCCACCCGTCACTTATTAAGTCTAATCCATTCCTCATATGAACAGGTTTAAACATATCCCAAACCATAACATAATCGTATCACATAAAACATGCATAAAGGAAACATATAATTTCCACATTTAATTCACAAGATATCAATACAACACATTTATATAATAAACAAACTTTCAAAAACATTTTCAATACCAAAATAAAATAAAATTAAAACTTTGTATTGATTTTTCATTTAAAAAAAGTTATGGCTTGTAGGGGAAGCCGAAACTCAAATAATGGTCACGACGGCGGATAAGTCATAGTCGACGCATATGTACAAAAAAAAATTCCCTTTGTTCATTTAGTAAAATGCTTCGTATAAAAAATATTCCTTTTGAATAAACGTAAAAGTCAAAGGGGTTTATACACTGTGTAAAAGAAAGTTGTGTATAAAACAAAATATGCCTCAATGAAAGGAGATTGAGATGAAGTCCATTACAAAGATCAATTTTTAAATAAAATAGATATATTATGTGTATTCACTATAAGTAAACATAAATAAAGTACAAATAAAATATAGGACATAATAATATCCGGACATAATTTGAAAGTAGGAGATTAACCCAAAGAATGGAAATTGGGTTAAAAAGTTCCCTTACGTCATGTCCGAATTGACTCGATCGTTCATTAACCTCATGAATAATAAACTAGAGTAAATTTATACTTGGATAATAACCTTTTTTAAGTTCATTATTCCTTTTATATCTCTTATTACCATGTTATAAACATTATGTAATTATTTAAGTTAATAATGGTCGTTTTGTCGATCTTTGGTACTTGAGTCAAAAATAAACTTCTTATAATTACAAGTTGTTCATGTGGTAAAATATCCATTATATCCAAAATTATATTCATGATTTAGATATCATTTATATCATACATATCCAGTATATACATTCATTTATAATATTACATAACATTTAGATGTAAGAAATGAAATGCACCCTTCATGGAGACGGTAAGCCGTACGTACGCATGAACGCTACTTTCATTTCTATTTTGTATTTAATGGAATGAAATAATAATTATATAAAGGTATATTGTAATTTTAGTATAATATAATATATAATATCATTAACTCCATCCTTTATACGTCCCACATATGGAATTAACGAATCAAATCACTTTGAGGGGGCCGTAGTCCACACTTCCTAAAATGAAGTTATCGCGTTTACCCATATTGGAAACCGTAAAGGTATGCCATAAATGAAAAATAAAGAAAAATAATGAAAAAATAAACATAATATATTTTATATATAAATGGAGTGACATATTAATGGCCACCATGAAAGGTGTTAACAGAATATTGAACAATCATCGTTTCGGGAGGCAGTAATTCGCCAACCACATAAACAGTATGTTATTTAACCATTAGACGGAGGTGTGTGTAATTGTAAATCAAATATATATAATAAAAAAATCCTAGTATATTTAAGATACTAGTGTTGTTACAAAATATAGGTATAAAAATATGTTAGGGGGTTGGAGAAGCAAAATAAAACAAAAGAACACAAGTGAAGACATTATCTTTAAATCGGGTAACACTTTTTGATTTGAGTCAAAATCTTACTTAAAGAATACTTATGCCAAAAGTGAGGCTTCTAGGAGTAAGAGAGGGAAGTTATGAGAGTATTTGAAAAGAGGTTGGCTGAGCCAAATGGCTTTTATGGTGTAATGAGATGGTAGAGGTGGGGGCCTTTTATAAGAGGAGAGTAGGGGCTCTCTTGGAATGTCATGAAATGTCACTTTATTGTGAAATGATTTTAGGATTTTAAAGGTACCAAAATTATATATTTCGAGGATATGGTGATAAGGGTTATAAATATTCTCATCCAATACGTTTTTTACAATTGTATGTCTTAGATTTTACATTATCTATTCATTTTATTTAAATCGTTAACTAGTGAGGTAATCACTGCATCATCATGGTGTGATAAAAAATTTAATAAATATATTGTATAAAAATTAAAATAGATATAGCATGATTTAGGAAATATTTTTAGTTTTCCAATGAATATTTATAGTCAAAAAGAGGACTTGTATAACCCATTGTAAAAATTGTTTATGTAAAACAATACATGTTTGTGACATTTTTATTTTTACTTTTAATAAAAGGTATTAATGTCATTATCTTACTCAAGTGGCTCAATGGGGTCCCAAAAATTGACCCATGGATTTTCTTGGTCGGCCAAGAGTCATCCAATAAGAGTAGGACATGTTTCAAGGTAATATCATATTGTTTTAATATTATTTTTACCTTAAATTACACTAATTACCTCTAAGCGCGGTTAATAAAACTCAAAAGTTACTATTCACAAAAATTATTTTCTTCCCATCGAAAAAAATTTTACTTCATAGTTAAAATCATGTATGTTGGATTTTTGAAATTAAATGCACAGAATTTGTAAAATTTCATTTAAATGAAAAATCAAATTTTTAACTACTACTTAGTGGTTTCACTATTCATCAAAAATTGAAGATTTTCAGAACAATACCAAATAATTCACCCTAAGCTATAGTTGATATTCCAAATTCAAAAATGATGTTTATTTTAAAAAATAGATAACATTTAAGTTTCATTAATTAATTTTATAATTAATTCTCGGTGTCACAAAAAATAGCGTGTTTTTAAGAAACAATATATATCAAAAGATTGACAATTGTTTATGTCCAATTTCAAAGTGAAATTAATTATAATGACCACCATTGGATAAAATGGTAAAAATATATTATAATTATACTTTAAAACCTTTCAATAGTATAATTTTTCAGTATAAATTATTTTTATTAAAAAAAAGTTGTTTTTAAGTCTTTTTCACTATTCATTGAAAATTGGAAGTTCTCGAAAAAATACAAAAAATTCAACATAGGCGAATTTCGATATTCCAAATACAAAAATGATGTCCATTTTGAATTATAAAATTAACATAATTTCAAAAATTGGGTATTACTATTCATAATGACTACTTTGATTGGTCACAGTGTGTTAGAATCTCGACCTTGCGTACAATGCAAGCTATTGCATTATTAAAAGAGAAGCGTTTCGTGGAAGCTTGGGGTGTTAAATTCTCCCCTCTTTCAATAAATTTCATCCTCGCAATTTGAAATTTTTCTTTAAAAATAAAAGGTTGAAAATAGAAAATACCTTTATGGAAAACCCACATCAAAAATAGGGTTCATAAAAATATAACTTTAAAAGAAATAATGAGAAGTAAAAAGGTCGCCTGAGATAGCCCATACTAGGTTTCTATGAAAAAATGGATATGAAGGAGAAACAAACCATCAAGGTCTGATGGAGAGTTGTAGAAACCAGGATTAGGAGAAAGTTAACTACAAGAAAATCACAAACTTGTGATTGGTTAAACGGTCTTTGATTCCCCAGTAGGAAAAGTTAACCGACAACATTTTTTTTGTTTTAAGTGACATTTAATAAAGTTGAAGAATTTATTTATGAGATTTACTAAGAACAAAAGGAAACATACTTAATTGTCATGTAGACATTCATTCCTTACTAAATGTTTACCACAAACCCATCTTTCACTCCAAAAAGATAATAGAACTCAAAAATATTATATTTATCATAATCGTACAAGGTTAAAAATATTAACACATACCATTTAGATTAGGAAAACAATTTTGTAATAACCAGGGACTTCTTGTAGGCTAGTGGTAGGTAATAAAGGCATGTCGCACTATGGTTGTGGGTTTGCCTCCTGCAGCTTTGTCCGACACGACGGGTTATCCCCCAACCTGCAAGATGTCCTTTTCCTAAAACTATAGTATTATAATATTTGAAAAATAATCACCAGAAATGTTTTAACCTTAAACAATAATATTAAAAGTTAAACTTAATCCATTTCAACCTTTATAGTTATCCAAAATATCTCTGTCCAGACTTTCTCTAAAAGGTCTCTAAATTCCAAAATCAATTCATCAGATTCTCTCAATCAAAGTAAAGTTTCTCTTATTGTCACATACTAAATATATGGTTACAATCATCATATTAAATCCTTAATGAAAACAACAAGTACTGTAGTACAATACTTATATATATCACATTATTCTTATAACCATAATATAGTTCTTGAGTCCAAAAACACAAATAAAATATTTAATTTACTTCAACTGTAGTAATAACATAAGATTGACATTGATCCCTTGGCCTTTTCTGAGGTAAGTTTCACTGATGCTTAGAACATTCATTTGAAAAATTCACCATTTCCCTATAATATTAGCATTCAACATTGATAACCTCTTTCTTTCCCTTGCAATCACGATCCTGGTGACCTTTTTCTTCACATTTATAACAAAATCCTATTCCTTCTAGGCAAGTACCGGGGTGACTCTTCCCACAATTATCGCATAATGGAAAATCCTTATTTCCCTTTTTCCCTTTATCTATCTCTTTCTCCACCATTCTCTTCTTCTCTTGCTTTACTTTATTGTCATAGGACTTAGAGAATTACTTTTCTGTCTTGATTGCACACGAGAAAATATCTTCCTATGATGAGAAGGATTGTGATACCAATTCTCGACAGAGAAATGGTTTTAACCCGTCAAATAAATGATCAATCTTACTTTTTGGGTTACGTATATAATCTGCAGCATACCTCACTATCCTTTTAAGGTTTGCCTCATACATTGCGACATTCTCATCCTCCTTTTCTCTTAGACTCAGAAATTGCCTTTCCATATCTGCACGATGGTCATGAGGAAAGTATTTATCTAAGAAAAGCTCTTTGAACACCCTCCATTTCATATTAGTTACTTATTCATCTTATTTCATGTTTTGAATCAATGACCATCATTGATCAGCATCTCCAGTGAGGCGGTAAACTGCCATGATAAATTTTTCCCTTTAATTACTCCCCAAAGCATGGACTATTTTCTCTAGGGAACTTATCCATTGCTCCGATACTAATGGATTTATACTCCCATTGAATGTTAGTGGTTGCTGCCTCATGAAGCTATCTAACATTGATCCTCCACGCTGCGGATCAGGGTACTCCATACGAGTAAGGTTTTTATTCATAACCTAAGTGAGTTTTCCCAGTATGGTGATAAGTTGATCAGCACCAGTTGTATCACCAACTCCACTATAATCATCTTGAGAAGGAGGGAAATCCCTACATGGAGTGCATGCATTAATACTGTTTCCATTCCTTCCACTAGGCGCCATTTCGAAACAATGGCATAAACTAGATTAGTTTATGAATCAAAATACTTAATTTCATACTTGTAAAACACTTAACAAAAATTGAAAAGTTTATGGATATAATCCATAATAATAAAAATGTTTTGTTTGAGTAAGTATATACTCATAAACCCTTCATAATGGTTTGTAATGAAAATGTGAATTATCCTAAGAATTTCTCCTGGGAGTGTCGTAACCAAGAGTGCAGCAAGGCCCATTGTTGTGCACCAGTTCCCGTTCGAGTCTATCTCAAAGCAGTGTTTTCGGGTTTTAACCCTAGGTACATTTGTGCCAGAGCCACCTCTACCTACTCGTTTCCATACAGGGATTCATTGCTCGGATAACTCAAAAAATCTCTATAATACCAAAATTCTAGGAAGTTCTTCTATACTAATCCTCAAAGACTATCTTAGGGCTATGTGCTATAATCATATTTTATCTAAATCAAGCTTCCATGGATAGTACTAAACTACATATGATTCCAACTGTAATGCCCTGAACCCAGTTACCCAGAGTTAGTGCATTATTACGTAACATTGGCATGATCACAAAGATCAAGTCTCGAAATACCGATTAGTGTAGTAGCCTTGAAAAACTAGATACATCCATATGTTTTACATTACGTCATAAGTAATACAAAACTACAAAAACATCTTGTCTTCATATCCCCTCATACTATCCCTTCAAGTCATTCATAAAATACTTCCTCACATCCTGGAAAAAATGAAAACGTTGACAGGGGTGAGCTCAGATGCTTAGTAAGGATAAAAATATAGCGGAAGCTTTCATAAATAAACTTAAACATTAAAGGAAATGTATAACTAAAACAAAAGGCTTTTAAACATGAACTTCAACATAATATGGAAAAATAAAATGAAATAATGCCATTTACTTATTCACATGGATATTCAACTAGTCTAATAATCACATGAAATATCAATAACCACTTTCATAATGATAGAATGCATAATGCCAGACTATCACAACCACGTACCCAAGGCCTCGTGCCAAGACTAAAAATAAGATTTTTTCAAGGCCTCGTTCCAAGACACTAGTTAGTCTCATGAGACCTACTGATGTATCGAGGAGCTATAGCAGGCTCCACCCATCACTTATTTAGTCCAATGCATTCCTAATATGAACAGGTTTAAACATATCATAAACCATAACATAATCGTATCACATAAAACATGCATAAAGGAAACATAACATTTCAACATTTCAATCACAAGAAATCAATACCACACATTGATATAATAAGAACACTTTCAAAACCATTTTCAATACCAAAATAAAAGAAAATAAAAACATTGTATTTGTTTTTCATTTAAATAAAGTTATGGCTTGTAGGGGAAGCCGAAACTCAAATAATGGTCACGGCAGTGGAGAAGTCGTAGTCGTCATATACATACGACAAAAAAACATTCCCTTTTGTCGTTTAGTAAAACGATTCGTAATAAAAATATTCCTTTTGAATAAATGTACAAGTCAAAGTGGTTTATACACCATATAAAAAAAGTTGTGTATAAAACAAAATATGCCTCAATGAAAGGAGATTGAGATGAAGTTCCTTACACAGATCATTTTTTAAATAAAATTGATATATTATTTGTATTTACTATATGTATACATAAATAATGTACAAATACAAGATAGGACATAATAATGTCATGACATAATTTTAAAGTAGGAGATTAACCCAAAGAACTGAAATTGGGTTAAGAAGTTCCCTTACCTCTTGTCCGACTTGACTCGATCGTTCTTTAACCTCCAGAATAATAATATAAAGTTAATTTATACTTTCTTAAGAACATTTTTTAAGTTAATTATTCCATTTATATCACTTATTACAATGTTTTGAACATTATGTAATTATTTAAGTTAATAACGGTCGTTTTGTCGATCTTTGGTACATGAGTCAAAAATAAACTTCTTATAATTACAAGTTGTTCATGTGGTAAAATATCCATTATATCAAAAATTATATTCAAGATGTATATATCATATATATCATACAAATCCAGTATATACATTCATTTATAATATTACATAACTTTTATAGGTAAGAAATTAAATGCACCCTTCATAGAGACGGTAAGTCGTACGTATGCATGAACAATACTTTCATTTCTATTTTGTATTTAATGGAATGAAATCATAATGATATAAAGTTATATTATAATTACAGTATAATATCATATATTATATCATTTAATCCATCCTTTATATGTCCCACATAGGGCATTAACGAATCAAATCACATTGAGGGGGTGGTAGTCCGCACTTCCTAAAATGAAGATATCACGTTTACCCGTAATGGAAACCATAAAGGTATTCCATAAATGAAAAATCCAGACCAATAAGGAAAACATAAACATAATATATATCATATATAAATAGAGTGACATCCTAATGGCCACCATGAACAGTTTTAAAAGAATATTGAACAATCATTGTTTCGTGAGGCAGTAATTCGCCAACCACAGAAACAATATGTTCTTTAACCACTAGACAAAGGTGTGTGTAATTGTAAATCAAATATATATCATAAAAAATACTAGTATATTGAAGATACTGGTGTTGTTACAAAATATAGGTATATAAATAGTTTAGGGTGTTGGAAAAGCAAAATAAAACAAAATAACAAAAGTGAAGACATTACCTTTAAATAAGGTAACTCTTTTTGATTTGAGCCAAAGCCTTCTTTAGGAAGACATCTGCCCAAAGTGTGGCTTCTATGAGTAATAGAGGGAAGTTATGAGAGTATTTGGGCAGAGTTTGGACGAGAAAAATGGCTTTGAATGTGTGAATAAGGTGGTAGAGGTGGGGGCCATTTATTAGAGGAGATGAGGGGCACTCTTGGAAAGTCATGAAATGTCACGTTATTATGAAATGTTTTTCGGATTTTATGATCCCAAAATTATATATTTCGAGGATAAGGTGATAAGGGTTATTAATCTACTCATCCAATATGTTTTTTACAAGTACAAGTCTAAGAGTTTACATTATCTATTCATTTTATTTATATCGTTAATTAATGAGGTAATCGTTGCATCGTCATGGTGTGATAAAACATTTAATTTATTTAATGTCTAAAAATGAAAATAAAAATTTCATGATATACGAAATCTTTTTAGTTTTCCAATGAATATTTATAGTCAAAATGAGGACTTGTATAACCCTTTGTAAAAATTGTTTTAGTAAAACAATACATGTTTGTGACATTTTTATTTTTACTTTAAATAAAAGGTATTAATGTCATTATCTTACCCAAGTGGCTCCATGGGGTCCCAAAAATTAACCCATGGATTGTCTTCATCGTCCACGAGTCATCCAATAAGAGTAGGACATGTGTCAAGGTTATATCATATTGTTGTCACATTATTTTTACCTTAAATTACACTAATTACCTCTAATCCCAGTTAATAAAATTCAAAAGTTACTATTCACCAAAAATTATTTTGATCCAATTGAACAATATTTTAATTCATAATTACAACCATGTATGTCGTATTTTTGAAATTAAATTCACAGAAGTGGTAAAATTTCATTTTAAACGAAAATTCATTTTTTTATCTACCACTTAGTGGTTTCACTATTCATCAAAAATTGAAGTTTTTCAGAACAATACAAAAAATTCACCCTAAGCTATAGTTGATATTCCGAATTAAAAAATGATGTTTAATTTAAAAAATTAAAAACATATAAGTTTCATTAATTAATTTTATAATTAATTCCCATCGTCACAAAAAATATCGTGTTTTTAAGAAACAATATATATCAAAATATTGACAATGGTTTATGTCCAATTTCAAAGTGAAATTAATTATAATGAACACCATTGGATAAAATGGTAAAAATATATTCTAATTATACTTTAAAACCTCTCAATAGTAATATTTATCACTATAAATTATTTTTATTAAAAAAAAGTTGTTTTTAAGTATTTTTCACTATTCATCGAAAATTGGAAGTTCTCGGAAAAATACCAAAAATTCAACATAGGCTAATTTCGATTTTCCAAATACAAAAATGAAGTCCATTTTGAATTATAAAATTAAAATAATTTCATAAAGTTGGTATTACTATACATAAAGACTACTTTGATTGGTCACGGTGTGTTATAATCTTGAACTTGCGTACAATGCAAGCTATTGCATTATTGAAAGAGAAGCATATCATGGAAGATTAGGGTGTTAAATTCTCCCATCCTTCAATAAATTGCATCCTCATAATTTGAAATTGTTCTTTGAAAATAAAATATTGAAAATAGAAAATACCTTCGTCGAAAACCCACATCAAAAATAGGGTTAATAAAATTATAACTTTAAAAGAAATAAAGAGAGGTACAAAGGTCGCCTGAGATAGCCCATACTAGGATTCTATGAAAACATGGATATGGAGGAGAGACAAACAATCAAGGTCTGATGGAGAGTTGTAGAAATCAGGATTAGGAGAAAGTTAACTACAAGAAAATCACAAACTTGTGATTGGTTAAACGGTCTTTGATTCCCCAGTAGGAAAAGTTAACTGACAATGTTTTTTTGTTTTAAGTTACCTTTCATAAAGTTGAAGAATTTATTTATGATATTTACTTAGAACTAAAAGAAATATACTTAATTTTCATATAGACATTCATTCCTTACTAAATTTTTACCACAAACCCATCTTTCACTCCAAAAAGATAATAGAACTCAAAAATATTATATTTATCCTAATCATACAAGGTTCAAATTATTAACACATACCATTTAGATTAGGAAAACTATTTTGTAATAACCAAGTACTTCCTGTAGGCTATTGGTAGGTAATAAAGGCCTGTCGCACTATGGTTTTGGGTTTGATTCCTACAGCTTTGTCCGACGCGACGGGTTATCCTCCAACCTGCTGGTTGTACTTTTCCCAAAACTATATTATTTTAATATATCAAAAATAATCATTTGAAATTTATTAACCATAAACAGTACTTTCCAAAGTTCAACTTAATCCATTTCAACCTTTATAGTTATCCAAAATACCTCTGCCAAGACTTTCTCTAAAAGGTCTCCAAATTCCAAAACCAATTCATCAGATTCCCTAAAACAAAGTAATGTTTCTCTTATTGTCACAAACTAAAAATATGGTTACAATCATCATAGTAAAAACTTAATGAAAACAAAAAGTACTACAGTACAATCCTTATATATATCACATTATTCATATAACCATAATATAGTTTTTGAGTCCAAAAACACAAATACAATATTTATTCCACTTCAACTGTAGTAATAGCATAATATTTGCCTTGATCCCTTGGCCTTTTCTGAGGTATGATTCCCTGACGCTTTGGACATTCATTTGAAAAATGCCCCATTTCCCTACAATTGTAGCATTCAACATTGATAGCCTCTTTCTTTCCATTGCAATCACGAGCCTGGTGACCTTTTTCTCCACATTTATAACAAACTCCCATTCCTTTTAGGCAAGTATCGAGGTGATTCTTCCCACAATTATCGCATAATGGAAGAACCTTATTTCCCTTTTTCCCTTTATCTATCTCTTACTCCACCGTTCTCTTCTTCACTTGCTTTACTTTTTTTCCATAAGACTTAGAGAATTCCTTTTCTCTCTTTATTGCACATGAGACACTATCTTCGTCTGATGAGAAGGATTGTGATACCAATGCTCGACAGAGAAATGGTTTTAACCCATAAAATAAACGATCAATATTACTTCTTGGGTTATGTATATAATATGTAGCATACCTCAATAACCTTGTAACGTTGGCCTCATACTTTACGACATTCTCATCCTCCTTTTGTCTCAGACTTAGAAATTGCCTTTCCATATCTGCTCGATGGTCATGAGGAAAGTATTTTTCTAAGAAAATCTCCTTGAACTCCCTCCATCCTATATTAGATACATATTCATCTTCTTTCGTGTTTCGAATAAATGACCATCATTGATCAGCATCTCCTGTGAGGCGGTAAACTTCCATGATAACTTTTTCCCTTTCATTACTCCCCAAGGCATGGAATATTTTCTCTAGGGATCTTATCCATTGCTCAGATAGTAATGGATTTGTACTCCCATTGAATTTTGGTGGTTTCTTCCTCATGAAGCAATCTAACATTGATCCTCCATGCTGCAGATTAGGGTAATCCATACGAGTAAGGTTATTATTCATAACCTGAGTGATTTTTCCCAGTATGGTGATAAGTTGATCAGTACCAATTATATCACCAGCTCCACTATAATTATCTTGAGCAGGAGGGAAATCCCTACATGGAGTGCGTGCATTGATACGGTTTCCATTCCTTCCACTAGGCACCATTTCTAAACAATGGCATAAACTAGATTAGTTAATGAATCAAAATACATTATTTCATACTTGTAAAACACTTAACATAAATTGAAAAGTTTATGGATATAATCCATAATCATAAAAATGTTTTGTTTGAGGAAGCATATACTCATAAACCCTTCATAATGGTTTGTAAAGAAAATGAGAATTATCCTAACATTATCCCCTAGGAGTGTCGTAACCAAGAGTGCAGCAAGGACCATTGTCATGCACCAGTTCCCGTTCGAGTCTAGCTCAAAGTGGTGTTTCTGGGTTTTAGCCCTAGGTACATTTGTGCCAGAGCTGCCTCTACCTGCTCGTATCCATACAGAGATGTATTGCTCGTAAAACTCACAAAATCTCTATAATACCAAAATTATAGGAAGTTCTTCTATACTAATCCTCAATGTCTATCTTAGGGATATATGCTCTAATCAGAGTTTATCTATATCTAGCTTCCAAGGTTAGTACTAAACTGCTTTTGATACCATCTTTATCACCCCAAAACCAGTTACCCAGATTCGGTGCATTATTACGTAACATTGGCACGATCACAATGATCAAGTCTCGAAAGACCGATTAGTTTAGTAGCATTGAAACACTAGATACATTCATAAGTTTTACATTACATCATAAAGTAATACAAAACTACAACAACATATTGTCTTCATATCCGTTCATACAATCCCTTCAGGTCATTCATAAAATACTTCCTCACATCCTGGAAAAAAATCAAAACATTGAAAGGGGTGAGCTCAGATGCTCAGTAAGGATAAAAATATAGCAGAAGATTTCATAAATAAACTTAAACATTTAAGGCAATGTATAACTAGAACAAATCCTTTTAAAAATGAACTTCAGCATAATATGGAAAAATAAAATTAAATAATTCCATTTACTTATTCACATGGATATTCTACTAGTCGAATAATCACATGGAATATCAATAACCACATTCATAATGATGAAATGCATAATGCCAGACTATCATAACTACGTAGCCAAGGTCTCATGGGAAGACTAAAAATAAGATTTTGTCAAGGCCTTGTTCCAAGATACAAGTTTGTCTCATGAGACCTACCGATGCATCAAGGAGCTATAGCGGGCTCCACCCGTCACTTATTTAGTCCAATGCATTACGCATATGAACAGGTTTAAAAATATCATAAACCATAACATAATCGTATCACATAAAACATTAATAAAGGAAACATAACATTTCCACATTTAAATCACAATATATCAATACAACACGTTGATATAACAAAGACACTTTCAAAACCATTTTCAATACCAAAATAAAAGAAAATTACAACATTGTATTTATTTTTCATTTTAAAAAAAGTTATTGCTTGTAGGGGAAGCTGAAACTCAAATAATGGTCACAGTGGCAGAGAAGTCATAGTCGCCGCATACATACGAAAAAAAACATTTCCTTTTGTCGTTTAGTAAAATTCTTCGTATAAAAATTATTCTTTTTGAATAAATGTAAAAGTCAAAGGGGTTTATACCTCGTATAAAAGAAACTTGTGTATATAACAAAATATGCATCAATGATAGGAGATTGAGACGAAGAGCCATACAAAGATCATTTTTTAAATAAAATAGATCTATTATGTGTATTCACTATAAGTACACATAAATAAAGTAAAAATACAAGATAGGACATAATAATATCATGACATAATTTTAAAGTAGGAGATTTACCCTAAAAACTGAAATTGTGTTAAGAAGTTCTCTTACCTCGTGTCCGACTTGACTCGATCATTCATTAAACTCCTAAATAATAAAATAGAGTTAATTTCTAATTTATTAATAAACTTTTTAAGTTCATTATTCATTTTATATAACTTATTATCATGTTTTGAACATTAAGTAATTATTTAAGTTAATAACGGTCATTTTGTCGATATTTGGTACTTGAGTCAAAAATAAACTTCTTATAATTACCAGTTGTTCATGTGGTAAAATATACATTATATACAAAATTATATTCATTATTTAGATATCATATATATGAAACATATCCAGTATATACATTCATTTATAATATTACATAACATTTAGAGGTAAGAAATGAAATGCACCATTTATGGAGACAGTAAGCCGTAATTACGCATGAACGCTACTTTCATTTCTATTTCGTATTTAATGGAATGAAATCATAATGATATAAAGGTATATTATAATTCCCGTATAATATCATATATAATATCATTAACTCCATTCTTTATACATCCCACATATGGCATTAACGAATCAAATCACTTTGAGGGGGTGGTAGTCCGCACTTCCTAAAATAAAGATATCACGTTTACCCGTAATGGAAACAGTAAAGGTATGCCATAATTGAAATATAAAGAACAATAAGGAAAACATAAACATAATATATATCATATGTAAATAGAGTGAAATCTTAATAGACACCATGAAATGTGTTAAAAGAATATCGAACAATCATCGTTTCATGAGGCAGTAATTCACCAACCACAGAGTCAGTCTGTTATTTAACCATTAGACAGAGGTGTGTGTAATTTTAAATCAAATAAATATCATAAGAACAGCCTTGTATATTTAGGATACTGGTGTTGTTAAAAAATATAGGAATAAAAAGACTTTAGGGGTTGGAGAAGAAAAATAAAACAAAAGAACACAAGTGAAGACATTACCTTTAAATCTGGTAACTCTTTTTGATTTGAGCCAAAGGGTTCCTTGGAAGACTTCATCCCGAATTTATGCTTCTATGAATAAGAGAGGGAAGTTGGGAGAGTATTTGGGCAGAGGTTGGCCGAGAGAAATGGATTTTAAGGTGTAAATAAGGTGGTAGAGGTGGGGTCCTTTTATAAGAGGATAGAAGGGGCACTCTTGGAAAGTCATGAAATGTTACTTTATCATGAAATTATTTTCGGATTTTAAAGGTCCCAAAATTATATATTTCTAGGATAAGGTGATGAGGGTTCGAAATACACTCATCCAATTAGTTTCTGACAGGTGTAAGTCTTAGATTTTACATTATCGTTTCATTTTATTTAAATCGTTAATTAATGAGGTAATCGCTTCATCATCAAGGTGTCATAAAAAATTTAATTTATATAATGTCTAAAAATTATAAAAAAAATATCATGATGTATGGAATCTTTTTATCTTTCCAATTAATATTTATAGTCAAAAAGAGGACTTGTATAAACCCTTGTAAAAATTGTTTTAGTAAAACAATACATGTTTGTGATATTTTTATTTTTACTTTAAATAAAAGGTATTAATGACATTGTCTTACCCAAGTGGCTCCATGGGGTCCCACAAATTGACCCATGGATTGTCTTGGTCGGCCATGAGTCATCCAATAATACTAGGACATGTTTCAAGGGAATATCATATTATTATAACATTATTTTTACCTTAAATTACACTAATTACCTCTAATCGCGGTTAATAAACTCAAAAGTTACTATTCACCAAAAATTATTTTCATCACATTGATCCACATTTTTCTTCTTAATTACAACCATGTATGTCGGATTTTTGAAATTAAATTCACAGAAGCGGTAAAATTTCATTTAAACAAAAAATCCGTTTTTTAACTACCACTTAGTGGTTTTACTTTTCATCAAAAATTGAAGTTTTTCAGAACAATACTAAAAATTCACCCTAAGCTATTGTTGATATTCCAAATTAAAAAATGATTTTTATTTTACAAAATTCAAAAAATATAAGTTTCATTAATTAATTTTATAATTAATTTCCTCTGTCACAATAAATAGCATGTTTTTAAGAAACAATATATATCAAAAGATTGCCAATTGTTTATGTCCAATTTCAAAGTAAAATTAATTATAATGACCACCATTAGATAAAATGGTAAAAATATATTCTAATTGTACTTTAAAACCACTAAATAGTATATTTTATCACTATAAATTATTTTTATTAAAAAAGTTGTTTTCAAGTATTTTTCACTATTCGTTGAAATTTGGAAGTTCTCAAAAAAATACCACAAATTCAACATAGGCTAATTTCGATATTACGAATCCAAAAATGAAGTCCATTTTAAATAATAAAATTAATATAATTTAAAAAAGTGGATATTACTATTCATAACGGCTACTTTGATTGGTCGCGGTTTGTTAGAATCTCAAACATGCGTACAATGCAAGCTATTGCATTACTGATAGAGAAGCGTATCGTGGAAGCTTGGGGTGTTAAAAAGACTCTATTTTATAGTGGTTGCACAAAATATATAGCATTGTCAGCGATACAAAGAAATATAATTTTAAATAAGGAAATGAATGGAGTCATGCCAATTTTACCGAATTACATGCTCTCGTGAATGAAATGATCCTAGAAGATAATGAGATCACAAGCCAACCGTTTTAAGAAAATATGTTGGCAGAAAGAGAAGATGGATAAAACATTGATGCATGAATTGAATTCACTGTGAGAAAGGGTTTGATCCACCCCCACGTTGATAGTGTTTGGTTCTTGGTGGAAGTATTCCTTGAGGATTTCATCATGGTTTGGGGAAAATCGAACACCAATTTATGATTACCC
Organism: Viscum album; assembly: GCA_963277665.1. Lineage (NCBI taxonomy): Eukaryota > Viridiplantae > Streptophyta > Magnoliopsida > Santalales > Viscaceae > Viscum > Viscum album. The sequence continues at coordinate 1,018,476,885 of OY728162.1, forward strand.
TGATTCATCGATATTTGGAGAACTATGGAGAATTTATAGTATTGAAAAATCATTTAATTCATAAGAGATCTCAACATGGCTTATTTTTAAATTGGAAGCGGTGAAAATTTCACCGGTTCGGTTTATAAATAAGCGATGATGAGATGACTTATGAAATAATTAATTTTTCAATCCTATCAATTCTCCAGAGTTCCCAAAACATCAGAGATTGGGGTAATCAGAAATTTGTGTTCGATTTTCCCCATACCTTGGAGAAATTCTCAAGGGATAATTCCAGATCACCAATGATTCATTATACATAGTAAATGAATCATTCAATTTAAACCTTTACATAGTATCAATATCTAAATGTTTATTATATTTATAGGATTTTGAAACATTAAACATATTAACCATTAAGATAAACTAGATAAATCATACATATAATGAACCTTGAACCAACATCCCATTTTTTTATCACTTTTAAGGACATGTTCTTATATCGTTTTCATGAACTCTCTATGGAATAAACTCATTAACTTTTGTAAGAAGCGAAGTAACTTTTATGTTCACATATGAAAAATATTACAATTTACTTCCATTATTAGAAATCATAACACATTGAGTAATAATATTTTGTTAAGTGTTTAAAAATCAACATGTTTTCATAACGAACGATATTGACACAAAAAATAGTGGTTATAATTGTCAATATCAACAATCATCTTCGTAACTTTTTTTAGCCATTAAAAACATTGATTAGGATCTCCTAGGGAATGTGTTGGGTTTCCAATAGTGAAATTATTTATTTTATGATCTTTAACACCATCTCTATATTAGTTGTATTAATAACCTCTCTTAGAAGATATTTTGTAATCAGATCCACAAGGTTTTTACATGATCTCACATAATAAATTCTTATGGTACCATCTATTAACAATTGTCTCACATAATCATGTCTCAAACCTTTAGGTATAGACTTACCATTGTACATGAACATATATTCCCTTGATAATGTTTCTTCACTATCTAAATTGATAGAGATATGAGGTATCAGATGAGGCCATAATCTAATATCCAATAATAGATTCTTAATCCATTTGGTTTTCTTTCCACATGCCGCTATGGTGATAAACTCTGACTCCAGGGGTTAATGTGGAATACATTTTTGTTTCTTTCTCTCCCATAAAACAACAAAAAAAGAAAGTGTAAAAAACCATCCAGAAGTGGATTGGTTATCACCAATACTGGTAATCCAACTTGAATGGGTATATCATTCTAATTTAGCTGAATATTCATTATAGAATAAACATAAATCTTAGGTCCTTTTTAAGTATCCAAAAATTATTGTTATACATCTCCAATGATCCACACTTGTATTACAAGTATATCTACTCATTTTACATACTGAAAAAGCAACATCAGGTCTAGTGCAGTGCATCACATATATTAAAGAACCAATTACACTAGCATATTGAAGTTGAGCTATAGCTCTACCCATATTTATAAAACATTTAACACTAGAATCAAATAGAGTATTGAAATCCTTAAAACCAAGATGATCAAATTTATTTAACAATTTTTCTCTGTAATGCGACTAACTTAAATAATACCCCCACTATATTTTCTAACTTTAATACATTGAATATTATTGACTATATCAAGATACTTAATATTTAACATAGAAGATAAGTAATTATTTCTCTCGACTATACCAATCATATTGGTTCCAAAAATTATCAAATCATCCACATATAAACACAAAAAACTCCATATTCATTTGTAAAATTTGAATAATCACATTTATCTTCATTATTATGAGAAAATACATTAGGTAAAATAATAGAATCGAATTTCTCACGCCATTTCTTCAGATCTTGTTTAAGAAAATATGGATATTTATCTAGTTACATCCCTTTTTTTCATTACCATATCAAATAAACTGTTCTGATTGTTTCTTGTAAATATCTTTATTTTATTATCAATTTAAAAAAGAAGTTTTTACATCCATTTTATGAACAGACAAATGATCAATTGAAGCTAATGCAAATAATATCCTTATTTAAGTAATTTGAGCTACATGGGAATATGTAGCAAAGTAATCAATCCCATCCTTATGTCTAAAACCATTGGTATCCAATCTAACATTAAAATCATGAATGTTACCATTGGAATCATATTTATTTCAGAATACCCATTTACTAACAATAGGTTTTTAACATCTTGGAAAATCCATAATAACACAAGTATTATTCCCTATGACATAATCCATTTCATAAATAATTGCTTCCTTCAAAAAATAAAAATATCTAGTTGACATGGCCACATTATAAGTCTTTGGTTCATCTTATATAGTTAATACCATAGGATACTTATTCAGAAGATGGTTATTTTGATCACCTTTAACAAAAAAAATTATGGAATCAGGAGAAATAAAATCTAGATGTAGATGTTTCTCCTTCATAATTCTTCTACACCATTTAGGTTCAAATTCAGGATCATCATAATTCTCTACAATTGTATTTGAACTTGATGGAGTTCTTTAGATAAGGATATTAGGAATCAATTCCTCCACATCATCTTTTTTAAAACTAATTATAAAAAAACTCTTCATCACTCAATTCAAAAATTATATTGGCTCATAAATCCATAATTCTATATAATTTTATATTTTTTTCATATAAAAAAATGTCTCTAACTACTCTAGGAAAATTTTAGTTCTCTTAGGATTAGGAACTCTATAATAAACTAAACACAACCACACATTGTAATATGTAATATTAGGTCTTCTTCCTCTCAAAATTTCATAAGGAGATAACTTATTTTTTATAGATACAATCCTATTATGAATATTACATGTATAAAATAAAGCTTTGCATCATAAATTTAATGGTTACATTGATTTATGATTCATGCAATTTACTATATATACTAATGTGATATTTATTGGTACCATGTTACTTCGCTTTATACTTGAATTCGAGTGCATCCCAAATATCAGGAGTTGTCTTCATTTAGAATAAGTTGTTGTAGAGACGATTTAAAAAATTCAAATTCTAGGTTCCACCTCTTCAATAAAATATTGATTGTTAGAAAAATTTAATGGCAGAAAGAGAAGATAAATAAAAACATGATGTGTGGATTGAATTCACAATCTGAAAGGGTTTGATCCACCCCAGCTTTGATGGTGTAGGGTTCTCGATGGAAGTATCCCTAAAGGATATCTCCAAGGGTTTGGAAAAATCATACACCAATTTGGGATTACCATACTGCAATGATTTTAGGAGAACACTAGAGAATTTCGAGGATTTAAACTAATTAAAACATAAAAAATCTCATAATCGCTTATTTATATATTAGAAATGGGGAAAATTGCACTGGTTCGGTCAAAGAACACATTGGTTTGACTGAAACAAGGCAAATCATAGTGAGAGACACATCACTTAGATCTCACTAATTAGATCAAAGAACGTATTGGTTCAACTGAAAAGGCACAACTCTTGGTGAGAGATAACCCAACTCAAATTTGAAAAAAATATTTTTATTTTAATAAATAATTTGAATAAAATTATGAAAATAAAATATTTGTGAATAAGATATTTAAATTATATAACAAAACATACGATGATAAATGAATTATACACTTGATGGGTATAATCTCCAAAATAATACATGCCTACTCGAATTTTTGTATACTATTTCTCAAGGAACAGAAACACCATAGAGAATGCCCAATGTGTGGTGTTTCATAATATAAGAAAGATGACTACAGACCTATGAAAGTGGAATGACACATTTTAATCATTCCATATATCAGGTGCCTATATGAAAGTGAGGAATATACTATGATATTTCAGGGGCACACAAAATGAAGAAATATTGAAGGGAAACTACATATCCTGGATGACAAAACTAAATGGAATAGAATTGATTAGGAGTATCCTGAATTTAGAAATGATCCAAGAAAACTTGATCTTGTGTTATATATAGTTGGATTGAATTATTTTGGTTTTCAAAAAATCACATATAGAACATGGATAATATGTTGTTCAATTATAGCATACCACCATGATTATGCATAAAATTAATATACATCATCTTATCAATAATTATATCATGAAAAAAACAACCGGGTAATGATATTGATGTTTATTTCGAACCATTGATCGTGGATTGGAAATTATTGTTGGATTCATGTGTTACATTGTATGATTATTATAGAAATGAGGACATCATGTTGAGAGCCATATTTTCCGGGATGATAAAGGACTTTCCTACTTATGGAAAATTTTCTAGATAAATCATTAATGGAAGTCAATGGTGTAACATATTTGAAAAAGTTATATAGTCAACTGTGTTGATACATTCTTCAAAATATGTGTTTCTAAGACATCATAGATTTCTACCTTGATGACATATGTACATTTTGGATGAAATAATTCGATGGATGTTTAGAATAATTTACTAAACCATCTACACTAATAGGAGAACAACTGTTTGAGATTGTAAAATATGTGGACACTGCTTTCGGTAAACCATTTTAGAAAGACGATATGAAAACTAGTTGAAAAAAGAGATCATTTTTCTTAATTACCATATTAGAATTTTCTATATATAATAGATTTTATTGATGTTATGAAAGTTGAATAACCTGTATGTGATAGTGTCATTAGAAATTTTCTAAATGAACCTGAGTAAACAGAGGAATCAATTGAGGCTATGTTGGATATTGTTGACATGAGAATACAAGAAGAGGTTGCAATAATGAAGGGTGAAAATTAAACTTTTCTTCCATTAAATACATACACACTTTCCTAGAAGGAGAGATATCGATTTTTAAACATTTTGAATGGCATAAAAGATCTAGAGGGGTATTCATCGAACATCATGTACTTCATGCAATGACTTTTTTGAATATAAAGGGTATGAAATCACATGACTACCATATTATGATGCAAGATCTAATGCCTATAGCTTTAGATTTCATTTTTTTCAATAAGGTGTGTCATAAATTACCCAAACCCTCTTTCTTCATCAAGTAAATATGCATCAATGTTATAGACACAGGGAAATTACTAACTATGATAATAGAAATTACCATCATATTATGTAAATAGGAAATGATATTCTTGCCAATATTATTTTATAATATGGTTCATTTGATGGTTCCATTGGAGATAGAGAATTTACTATGTACTCTTGTACAATATAGATATCTCTATCCCATTAAATGATATATGATGATGTAGAAATGTTCTATTATAAATTGATGTCATCGATAGGGTTTTATTACATAGTGATATATTAATTAAAAACCTTTGAATTCTGCATTGAATACCTATCCAATGACGAAAGCATTGGACCACCAAAATATCATCACACATGAAGGAATTCAGGCCGAGGAATTTATGGAGGAGTTGTTGTCACAATAATTATTATAGACCAGTATCACAACCAACAAGACATATTACATAATAGTTTAAAGGTTTCCATATATATTTAATTCTATTAGGAAATTGATAGGCATTTTAATCCATCAAGTAATGAAATATGGATTTCAAATACATATAATAAACAGTATATAGGATGGCATCAAAACTATATTTTTAAAGAGTCAAGTGAAAATAAAAAATCAAATTCAGAATGAATTTGATGGAAAAATAGAGTTCTGAATGTGTGTGTGTATTAACATACAAGGGTTATGTAATTAATGGTTACAAATTATATAAAAATAAGAATGATGAACAAAATACCATAAAAAGAGTGGTGTTACACTCATGGTGGAAGAGATTCATGTTTTTAGTACTAAGTACATATTACCATTTTACATGAATATGTCATACTTTGGAATAATCATAAAATATCGGAGTTGGATTATTAAACATTCCAAGTGATGACTTTTCAATGCAAGTGGGTTGATAATAGAAGTGCTATTAATATAGATGAATAAGGATTTGTGAAATTTGTTTTTAATAAAGAAGGTAACAAAGAGAAACTCTTTATAATGGAATCAATGGTGGTATTGTGGTTTTATATTCCCGATCCCACAAAACCACAAGTGGTAAGTTTTTTTGTTATTGTCCAAACCCACTAAACAGTCAAATAAAAATTCAACCGACGATGCCACTTTCATTGGGAATTCACAATATTTTCACATTGGTCCCACTGTAGCTGGGATACATTATATAAAAGGATCCCATAATAAAGGTATTTGGATTGTTGATGGAGGGGTAAAATCCCTTCATCTTTTAAAAATGAAAAAGAAAGTTAAATAATCAAGTTACATATTTTTGTTTAATATACATCATTTCACTTCATGTTATTATCTAGTTTTTCTACATTTATGTAATATAAATTAAATGATAAACCACATATGTAGATAATGACATTCACAGATGTTGGTGATCCAAATGTCAAGGAACAATACGTTAGTTAACCTTTTGCTGCAAACAATGTAGAGGAACGACCTTTTTTATATTGTAGTGCTCCCAATCCTAAGGAGCAATGGGTTTCTCAACCTACTACTTCTCCCAATGCCAAATTACAATGACCATATGTAGATGTCAACTATACAAATATGGAGGAACATATTTAGGATGTAAATTCTGGGGAAACTGTTGGTAATGAAAGAATAATGTTTCAGAAAAAATAGATGCGCCGTAGTTTTGACAATGTTAGAAAAAAATATTAAGGTGAATGTCAGAGGCATAAAATTTGAGGTTGGATGGAATGTGATGGGTCATCATGTTAACCCAAAAAAGAGGCTATTTTGAGAATTGTTATTGGAATATACAATTGGAAATGTGTGCCAAATGATATAGATTTGTGGCACCATGTTTTACCTTGGCTGAAGACACTGATGTATGAAGCCATTATGCTAGAATCTTAATATCAATTCTATATTTTATTAAAAAATAAAAAAATGAAACATATACATTATAATCCTTAGTAGATGGAGAGTTCATTTATATTAGATGAATCGCACATGAACTATGTATTGTTTCATGTTGGAGGTATTCATAGTGGAATTCACGCAATTATAACAAGACATCATCTTGGAGATGTTGAAAGGAAAATAATCCTGCACCAACCAGTTATTTATAGACACCTGATAAACCAAGAAGCATGGGTTTCATTTATTGGCTGTTATGTGAATATGTTTTTTCGATTTGTGGAAGTAATATGTTATTTGAAATTTCATGTATTCATAAATTTTATTGAAAACTTTTTATTTATGAAAAAACAACTCTGTGCTGGAAATAAGGAATGACCAGTAAATCCAGCGTACCCCAACGATGAATCAAGGACATGATATGATTCATTTGAAAAATGCTGGTACATATTTTAAATACAACCATAATACATTTATGTGACATGAAACATAATCATAATAATGTTCTTCCATTTATATACAGATTGATGACTCAAAATATAAATCCACTTCCATACTATTCCATGCACTGGGGAAGGAGGCATATTTAAATAATGATAGAATACTAATAGATGAAAACACACCAAATATGTGGGAAACATATGTAATTATAGCATAATAAATTTATTTCTTTAAATCAATAATAAATAATAATGATCAATCATTTTATTATATTTTCTACTCAACATAGTCACGGGAATCTTGAACACATGTTCTGGATGAACACAAACTATCGGTGGGCTTTAAGCGACATGAAAATTATGGACACATTAGAGGTGTGTGTATTTGGATGTCACCCTTAACATACTTTGAGAAACAAAAAAAAGGTATATCAAAGTTAATTACCAATATAGATGAGAGAATTAATATCTACCCTTGAAGATGAATTGCAATGGTTTAGAGACATGATGCCACCTTTAATGGGGGGAGCAATGATAATAAGTAACTCAAGAACCACCACCGCATGAAGATCCCTCCCCACCCGAATAGCTATGAGTCAAGAAATTCCACTTAAAGTGATGCTTGAGACGACGTTATAAATGTTATAATAAATTTTTTTATGAAATTTTATTCAGACAGACACATATACCATTCCTGTACTGAATTTTTTTAGGTTGATAATGACTTTGATTTATATCATGAAAAACATACATATCACCTTGTGGAGAGGGATAAGGTGTTAAATATTCAAATTTACATGATACAAAGAATACCACTTCTAAGAGGTCATGTGAGAGTGTTGATCATCGTATCCCATGAGCCATGTATAGAGATACCTATTCCAATAAATGAGGATGATATTTATATGGTAGAAAAAGTTGATGGAATATTCATCTTATGGCCATAAAATCTTGAAAAAATGCATTTGGAAATGGATGTATTCATTACCAATTTAATTTTAATGATTAAATACTAATAAAATATGGGAAAATTTCTAAACTAATTAATGTTATTACATATGGAGAATGATAAGGGGATAAGAAAACAACCATCTAAAAACCATTGAAATGATGGACCTACCGATCAAAAAGTGCTACCAAAAGAATCATTACCTCACACGTTCTATATCCACATTTACTATCACTGATGATTCATGTGGATACTAATATAAAATATGGTTAAGGTAATATAGTTGATTTTGATGAAATTATTTTTGGACAAAATGATCATTAATTCATTAGTGTTGAGTGCATCAGTGAAATCATCCACTATGATTGGCTAGGGGGATTAATTATAAATTTATACATAATGTATGTTTTCTTGAATTGATTTTACAATAGATGATATACTATGTTAATTATGAAAAAGTATTTTTCATATTTTTGGAAGACATAAATATGAAAAACAATTGAATATATTTGACCATGATTTTTTTTGATCTATTTGTCCACACATATCCTCTAGAGAAAAAAAAATAGATAGAATAAAGGATGAAATAATGGAAGGTATGATAAAATTATATCAAAGAAAACATTTTCATGAAAGCCACTAATTAATACCAACTATTTAGGGGAAATAATCTACAATTTAGTCATATCAAATATATTTTTTTTTATTTCATTACTTATTAATTTTTTGTATTTTTAGGCAGCATTAGATGCTCATTGTTGTATATTTGGTTACTTGAAATGTTTATTTTTTATATTAAATTCATGGATATCAACAAAAATTATCCATAGATGATGCATGTTTTAAATTTTCAATACCCAACATATAACATTTCAGAACTAAACATCATGTTATATAATTTGTGCTATCTTTTAATGAGGATATTGTTATGAAAGGGTGGTGCATCACTATAATGGAAAACAGAATTTGGTCAGGGTATAAGCATCTGGATGAAGAAAAGTTCTTCAACTAGATAAGTATCAGGGTATATATAATATGATTAGAATTTCTGAACAAATTTAAAAATAATTACATATTCTACTCAATGATTCTACATTGTTTTAAACAAACCAAAAAAAATACTCTAGTTTTTATGTTTGTAAATTTATGAGAGAGACCATATTACATCAAAAAACTAGAATCCCTAAAGAGGTATTTTCAAATATAATTAAAATTTTATGTAAAATATTAATTATTCCTTTGTGTATTAATGTTTTAATAGTAGTACTATGACTTTCAAAAAGACACATATTCACATTATGATATAGATTTGATCTGAAATGAATGGGAGACATACCTGATAGAAGAAAGATCAAAAATAGCATAAAGATGTGACTTCAATTAAAGTAGTTTTTTGTTTCATATTTATGACAAATTTAATTTTTTTTAGTTTTATTCACATAATAATTATTATTTATATAGGGGGATTCCTTTTATTGAGTTAGGGTGGTTCATTCGAAGATACTTATGCTCTTGTGAGAACAGACTACAGGGATGAAACCCACAATTCCATGAGAAGGTAATGTTTTTTTAATATAATTTGTTTTTCCTCATAATACTATATTCTCTTTACTTTATTAACATAATATATATTAAATGATTTCATACACATGTAGAGAATTTCATCCACATATTTATACGCCCTCTAAACCATTTCACCATAGCATTGTCAGCATTTATCACATTCCTTCAATATGAAGCTGAGCGAACATGAAGTAAAGTAATAAATGTCGACAATAACATATTTATATTTAGATAAGGAAAGAAAATTTAATGCATCATAATTCATGGGGTGGATGGTTATACTCAAAGTGTGCCTTTTTATTTCAAATTGACAACAATTAAAGTAAGAAACAACATGTGTAATTTTGAAAACCATGAAAATGAATATGTATTTATTTATATATAAGGAAAATGATCTATTATCCATTTTTGATGTGTAAGAATAAGTAGGACCTCAATATGATGCATGGAAGTTTTGGTATCACTGATGGTGGGTATTTTTTGTTTAAAATTTACATTAATTTATGTTAAAAAAAATAACATACTAATAACTGAGAAGATTCATTCAGATTGTTTTTGTATTTTAGAGAAATGATCTATTAGTCAATTGTGACATGTAGGAATCATCCACAGGTTGATATGATGCACGGTGTGGCTGTTATAACTCAATGTGTTCCTTTTTATTTATAATAGACATTAATTTAAGTAACAAAACAAGTGATATATTGAAAACCATGAAAACACATTCAGATTGCTTTGATTTTTTAGGAATATTATCCATTAGTAATATATTACTTTTATGAGTCAACTGAACCTCAATCCTCTACATAGTGTGACTGGTATGGATAGACGTGTCTATTATCTGTTTGGAATTGGAATATTTGTTAAAAATGTTTCACTCACTAAAAACCAAGAAAAATCTGAATGATTGTCCTGATAATTTAGGAAAATGATTCTTAAATCATTTGTGATCCGTATGAAGTGGTCTCACATTAAATTGATGTACGATGGGACCGGTATGACTCAAAATATGTGTTTCTAGTTTAAAATGAAATTTTAGTAGAAACACAACTAGCATACTGAAACCCAAGAAAACACATTAATGTTATTGTGACATTTTAGTAAAATGATATACTCATAATTTTAGACTTGTAAGAATTATTAAAACAAAATTACAACACATGGTGTGGCTGATATAACCCAAACATTAACTTTTCAATTAAAATTAACATTAATTTATGAAAATACAACATGTGACATTCTGAAAAATGAACAAATGCATTAAAATTGTTATGATATTCTAGTAAAAAAATATATAAGTATTTTTTGAAATTTAACAATTATAAACACCTCAATAAAACATATGGTGTGGTAGTTATAGCTCAAAGTGTATATTTTTTTTTCTAATTGACATTAATTTACGTAAAAACAACAAGAGATATTTTGAAAACTATGAAATAACATTCGGGTTGTTTTATAATTTAAAATAGATATATAAGTCATTTTTGATGTGTAGGAATTAGGATTGCCTCAATTCGATGAAATGTGTGTCCTTTATGGCTCAAAGTGTCCCTTTTTAATTCAAAACAACATTAATTTAAGTAAAACCAACATGTGACAATCTAAAAACAGATAAAATGCATATGGATTGTTTCTATAATTTATGAAAATTATATATTATTCATTTAAAACATTTAGGAATATTATTCCCCTCAATACAACACATTGTTCTTCTGTTTAACTCAAACTGTCTCTTTTTATTTAAAACATATATTAATTTATGTAAAAACAACAAGTGACATACTGAAAACTCACCAAACACATTCGGATTGTTTTGATATTTTAGTAAATAAATCTATTACAAATTTGTGACATATAGTAAGTATCCTTACCAAAATATGACGCATGATGTTTCTATTATAACTCAAAGTGTCTCTTTTTATTTAAAATTAATATTAATTTAAGTAAAATAAAAACGTGACATAATGAAAACTGATAAAACGCATCTGGATTTTTATTATAATTTAGTAAAATGATCCATGAGTCATTTTATTTGTGTATGATTCAAAATTATTTCAATTCAATGCACAATATGACCAATATGACTAAAAGTGTTCATTATTAGTTCAAAATTGACATTTTAGTTCAAAATGTGTCACTCAATAAAAAGAAATCAAATGCATTCCGATTAACTTGATAATTTAGTAAAGTGATTCAAAAGTCACTTATAACATGTATGATGTATTCTCATGTCAAAAATATGAATGATGCAACATGTATGACTCAAAATGAGTGTTTCTCAATATAAAAGACATTTTAGTAATAAACTAATTTGCATACTAATAATTGAAAAAACACATTTTTATTTTTTTGATATTTTAGGAGTCATCTGTGATGTGTAAGAATCATCCAAACCCCAATATGACACATATTGTGTAAAATATAATTCGAATCGTCTCTTTTTATTTAATGTTGAAATTAATTTAAGTAAAAACAACAAGTGACAAACCGAGAACTGAACAAACTCATTCACATTGTTTTGATATTTTAGGAAAACGATCTATTAGTAATTCATGAAATATAATAATTATTCTAACATAAATAAAATGTATGGTGTGGCCGGTACAACTCAAGGTATCTCTTTTTATTTCCAATTGACATTAGTTTAAGTAAAATCAACAAGTTTCATAATGAAAATCTATAAAACGCATTAGGATTGTTAGATATTTTTGGGAAATGATCTATTAGTAATTTATGATGTAGAGAAATCATCTAGACCTCAATATAACACATTATGTGGTAGGTATCACTCAAAGTGCCTCATTTTATTTAAAATAGACATTTATTTAAGTAAAATAACAAGTGACTTATTGAAAATAGTGCAAACGCATTTGGATTATTTTGATATTTCAATAAAATGATTTATTTTGCATTTGTGACATGTATGAATTAGACACATCTCAATATGACACATGGTGTCTTTGGTATAACTAAAAGTGTCACTTTTTATTTAAAATTAACATTAATTTAATATAAAAAAACAGGTGACATATTGAAAACTAGGAAAATTCATTTGGATAATTTTTGTATTTGATGAAAATGATGTTTTATTAATTATAGATTAGTAGGAAACAACAACATCTGAATATGACATAGGTTGTTTCTAGTATAACTCAAAGCGTCTCTATTTATTTAAAATAGACATTAATTTATATAAAAATAACAACTGACATACTGAAAACCAGGAAGTTTCTATCAGATTTAGTTGATAAATTTGTAAAATGATCCATGAGTAATTTTTGATGTGTAGGTCTCAATAGAACCTCAATATAATGCATTGTGTGGCTAATATGAATAATTTTGTTCGTTATGAGTTTAAAATTGACATTTTATTTAAAAACATGTCACTCACTAAAAACTAAGAAAACATGTTCTGATTGTCTTGATAATTTACGATAGCGATTCATAGGACATTTTTGACATGTATGAAGTAGTATCATGTCAAACTAATTGATGATGCAACTAGTATGACTCAAAATGTGTGTTTTCATTTTGAAAATAATTTTTTGTAAAAAAAAACAAAATTGGAATACTAAAAAAAAGAGAAAAAAAATACAGATTATTTTTGATTCATTAGAAATATAATCAAATATTATTTTTTAATAGTTTGGAATTAGCCACATCTTAATATAATGCATGGAATTTCTGGTATAACTCAAAATGTGTCATTATTTAAAATTGACATTATTTTTAGTAAAAGTACCAATGCATACTCAATAAAAAGAAAGAAAAATAAGATTGTTTTTATATTTTAGGGCAATGACCGATAACTAATTTTTAAAATTATAGATTCAAACCCTCCTCAATAGAATGCATGGTGTGACTGGAATGATGCAAAATGGGTCATTTTTATCAAATATTGACACCTTATTAATGTGTTATTTTATATTATAGTTAAATTTATTTCCTTATAGTTTTAATATCATAATATTTGTTTGATTGTATAGGTAGTATTCTTTGCTCGGGAAGAGATGATTTTTTCATATATATATACCATGGCAGGACATGTTTCAGAGGGGATTACTGGCATCAACAGATGAAATTTTAATGTTTTATAATGCTTACAGGATAATTGTAAATTTAATTATATAAAACATTATGTTTGAAATGTAAATAGTAGTGTTTTTAATATACCATGTGTGGAAATTTTTTAATTCAGGATGTCAATTAAATATATATAGCATTATTTTAAATTATATAATTTTTTGAAATTATAGGGAAATTGCAGGTTTTTTCTTCTTTGAATACTGTTAAATTATCAACACTTGCGGGTGGCAATGCCTTTGTCAGTTCTAAAAATAGCACAGATAATGATGGTCTTTATCATTGCTACAATATCATTTATAAAAGACTTCCTTTATCAGTATTTTTTAGAGCAGATTAAGGACCCTATTTATAAGCATTTTTTAGCTCTGATAAATGGGACCCCTAAGCATCATTATGAATAAAAGTGCTTTTTAGCACTATAAAAGGCCATTTTTTGGATTTGGAATGTCTATATGTGTAGTAGTGTGGCCTTGGACTGAATCAAGCTATGATAATTTGTATTTTTTTTAAAGAAAAGTTGAATTGATGGAGGGCTTTGTTTTAAAGCTGAGAGACACTAAAACATATATTTCCCTTAATAGCATGAAAATCCTCTTTTAACATTGCTGAAAATGTGTTGTTAATCGAAATGATGATTGCGTGTCCCCATTATCAGTGATAAAAAATCATTGATAAAGGGGGTCCTTTATCTAATCTAAAATATAATTGTTATAATTTTATAATTACATAATTAAATATATATAATTATAATGAGACCTATAAATAAATTAATATATTTATATATTTAAATAAAAATATTATTATAACAAATCTATTTAATATATTAATAATTTTATAAATATATATAATTAATATATTTCTTATAATTTTATTAATATAAATAAATATTATTATTTATAATATTTAGAAATATATAAAAAATATAAATATGTGTATTATATAAATAAATAAACATTTATATATAGGTATATTTATAATTATATAAATATATATTTATTAGATGTATAAATTTAAAAATAAATAATACAATATAATCAATTTATAAGCATTATATATTTATCACCCCTTTTTAGTGCTGATAATGGAATTGTTTTTCAGTGTTTTCTATTTTAATACTGTTAAATGATTCAACTGATTTTATAAATTAATTCTAACAGTCCCCTCCTTCCTTCACACACCACATGCTCTCACAAAAACTGACCCACGCTCCAATAAACCCTCTTCTTCCTGGACCTTATCTTTTCTGCTGATGGGACCTCCTCTGTCGCGAACCCTCCTCCACTACGAACATCCTCCTCCGTAGACCCACCTACACCAAAAAGCCTCCTCCTCCACGCACCCACCTCCAATGTGAACCAATTTCCACTACGAACCCACCTACGTTACGTTCCAAATCCCACTTCTACTGTAAACCCTCCTCCAACTTGAATCCACCTCCATTGTGGAACCCTCCACAACGTCCTCTACCACTACATACACCACCTACACTCACACAACAACTTCCAAACTCTCCTTTTTCCGCAGGTATTCCATTTTTTCTATATTATTATGAATTCATAATATATAGATATATTTTGGTTCCCCTAATTTTTTTGAAACAATGAATTAAAATTTGATAAATGGATCCCCATATATATCTATTACGGGTGGTTAATAGTATTAGCCTGCCCACATTAAATTTTCATCTCTGATATTGATGTTAGTATATGATCAAAATTCATTTGGGAGATTCCTCATTGTAATATAATCATTTGACCTCTATGGTATGAATACAACTTATTGAATAGGAAATTATTTTTCAAACGTCTTTTCATTGAGATGTATTCCATCTGGACCATTCTTAGGATGGTCACAGTTGCAGTTTTAATAGATTTATCTTTCACTAGAGGAGCTTATATTCTAAAAAAGATACATATTCACCTCTAGAAGAATTAATAATTCATCATCCTAAGCTCCTTCACCTATATTAGAATCTGTCTATTCTTTAATCAATTAGGAATCTGTTTGGTATTTTATTATCTGATAAAAAATCTAATATCCTGATGTAGGCCTCATTTTGGAGGTGGTTCCTCCTTTGAATATAGCATCCCGCCTTTGACCACATAAACTTTCATTACATTTTACAAAACCGAGGATCTTTAAGGTTTAGTGTCTTGGAAACCAGGAACATAAAACCTGAAAACATAAAATGTTCTTCTTAAACACTTCAAAGGCTTCTCATCTTGATCATCCTAGGTTCATTACTACATCTAATAACCCGGGGACATACATCAAAAGAAAGGGTGTGCAGAAGGCCCAGTAAGGGAAACAAGAGAAACATTTTACATGTGAACATGAGATACTTCAATAAGGTCATGAAATGAATTTTAAGGCATGAGAAAGAAATCATGAGGAATATCATAATAAAAATAAAATTTTTCATAACATTAAGATGTGGCTACATAATTTAGCATATAAAATCATGAACATATCACCAAGGTCCTTCCCCAAGGTGTCATTTCAAAATTACCAAGTTTATTCACCAAGATATCATGAAAATTGTAATCTCAAGTGGTTACATCATTACCCAATGCATTGGAGCGCTATCAGGGTGCACCCTTAAATTTTACTTTATTATCATGTGAACCACACATATCATCATAAAAAATTTCATTAAAAACCCATATAGCATAAAATAAATGGGTTTCATTTCATAATCATAACATTTTAAAAACTGCTTTAAAGACATGATCTTTACGTCACTTTAAAACCCACGGAAGGGGAGAGCGGGTCTCATGTATGTAAATACAAGAATTTAAAATTTAAAAATTTTATATATATGTGAATACCCCTCTAGAAATAAGAGCTTTGAGTATTCAATTTATAACATAAAATAATTTTGAAAAAAGAGAGAGGCATTTTGAGACGAAAATTCTACAGCATAACGGCTATATTTCGGGGTTTTAGAGAACATTGAAAAGAGAGGGGACATGGGTCAAACATTCATAAATGACCCATAAAATACTAGAGGGAAAAAATAAGACGTATATATGAACATGGTAATGAAATTTGATGGACACACCATTTGAAATGAAAAACATGGAAGGAGGACAAAAGTTAGATTTCTCTTATGAAAATTCGGCAGCCTAACAACGTCACATAAACTTCAACCAA